>QRFI01000005.1:0-2400000 GCA_025389085.1 Sclerotinia subarctica | reverse complement strand
TGTTTGATTTCTCATCGCCGGCTTCTACCATAATCTCGATGATTCGAAGAAGAATCTCGTCTGGTACAAATTGCTTCCTCCTAGGTGTTGCTGCTGCCATTGTTGCCATTTTTGTGTCTTTGAAATTGATCTTCGGAGGCCTGGTACTAATTTGCGTCGTAGTAGTGGCAATGCTTGTTGTCATTGATTGGTTCAGATCTTTTCCCATATGCAGTTTATGCCCTAGTGTTCGGCTAATTATTACGGGAGCATGACCGTATCGAAGAGATGGTGCAGATTAGGAAGTGTATAAGAAAGGCTTCGCCAATAAGGAAAAATCTGTATTGCCGTACCAAAATCAAACTCCCGTACATATCATTAGCGGGGAATTTCGAGTCTGCTCGTTCTATTATGGCCAATACAAACTTATTCTATTTTTCCTCATGATTCACTCACTCATGAAGTACTAGATGGAACAAGACACTACTTTTATACTGCACTAGAGACGCAATTTTTTATTGAAAAAGATTATACATTGTGCTAGGCTACAGCTCTAAAGACATTTTTTGCGGTTATACTCTTAATACAGTCAGCAATGTCAAATTCTGGGATTGGTGAACTGGGAATGCATTTGCGCCTGTCTTTGGAAGCTTTCGAGCACATTAGCTGCAATGAAAGACTTATGAGGTAATAAATGACATCCCAAGAAAAGAAAAGTATCGTGTCTTTGGCTTGTATATTTAATAACTTGAAATTAGATGTTGCTAGATTCTCAGCACAGTTTCTATGTTCTTTGCTAGAGCTATGTTCGAGGACAGCTCTACATCAATCTTCAAAGCAATTTATGGGATCTTCTCACTCAAATGATATGAGAATATTTGTTGGGATCTTGCAGTTGCCAAAAAATGAAATAGATGTGATAGCATCATCTCTTTCCAATGTTTGATTATTACGCAGGGCATAACTAGTCCTGGGATGATATAAATGAGAGGAAGGACCTATGCGGATGTAGGTGTGCAAATGGAACTGGGGATTCAGAGTATACGGACTGATTACTGTAGGACAAGTTATTTACAGTGATTTTTCTGTTCTTGGTTCAGCTGAGTTATAGGATGATGCGTAATAAAAGGTAAATCTTCACTTGAGTCTCAATTTCCGCATCGCACTTGTAGTTTGAGAAGTTTTGGCGAGGCTTGAGAACTCAACAACTTCGCAATCTCCAAAACTTGCTCACGAGTAGTTGAATGTAGAGTGTTACTGACGAGAGGAAAACTCTATGGCTATCTAATTAACCTGGTGGTTTTGAATATTTTAAGGTCAGGAAAGATCAATGTCCTCTTTAGTCTCACAATCTTTGAATAACCAGGCAACTACAGACTAATCATAATACTAGAACAAGGTACAGAATTTCAATTCTAATTTAAACAAAGCCGAATATAGGGCAATATATTTCAAAGGAAAGCCATGTTGATGTGTAATCAACCTGTTCAAAGTGAGCAACAGATTCCAAAATGAGATTAGGTTCTGCCGTGGGCCTGTAATCTCGTGAATCATTCTCTACTTCCCATTACTACACACAACAATTGTCCTCGCCTCATCGATATTCCCATGTTAGATCAGTTGTAGTAATAATCCTCCGATTTCTCCTCCTCTCATGAGCAAAATCTTCTAAACAACTGATCTTTGTAATATTGTAACTTTTGCTTCGCAAACAAAAGGTTACAATCATCGGCACTATAAACTAGACCTACTTCCGAATAGTCCTACACCTAATGTTTTCGGGAGCTGAGGTGGTAAGCAGCCCAGAATTCATCATCTAGGCTCTTCATTACTACCCTCCTCACCGTAAATGTCTCGCCACAGATACATAACTTTGCACTCTCTCTCCGCGTGAACTTTAAAGTCTCAAATGAAACGATTCAGTAGTCAGAGCCCATCCAATCGATCAGGCGGGGTGCTAAAATACTTTGGTGCCCGCAGAGACTTCTGATAAATTGCAGAGTAGCCGAGACTTTTAAAGTCCCAAAATGCTTTCCTTCTAAGGCTTGGACAAATTAAAGTGGCAATTTCATCCTACTCGTGTAATACTTTCGGAAGTTTTAGCGATACCTCTTGTGGAATGGCAAAATTTGTGCCGTTTTTCCTTGTAAGAAACTCTTTGATGAATTAGTTCCAAAGCCTACTCAAGACAAGGGCTGGAGCGTTATAATATGCTTACCTTGTGCTAGGCTGCTGTGTCTAGCTTTTATATTAAGTATCCCTCCAATGATAACTCCATCTTCTCCAGTCTCTCCTTCACAAACATTGATACTGAATAGCCGCTCTGGTCGAGGGAACGAGATGCCTTCTAGATTCAGTGCTTTCTTACCATTGAAATTTGAAGCTTTTCTTTGTGTCATAGTGGATATTAGTGGGCTTCCTGTTGCTTGCAGGGCCTGTAGACCTTGCGACGGGGGAATATTTGGAGATGCCATGATCAAATAATTTAGAGAAAGTCCGTTTGCTAATGTGAAGTTAGTTCTTCTGATATGTATAAGTATAACCCGATTCAGCAGGAAGAAAGATGGACATTGAAAGAAGCTGCCATATACATACAAACTTCCCCAGGATGAAGATAATAGAAATGAAATGAAGGCTATTAGCAAGGTTGACGATGATCACGATCACCTGTTAAATCCACTAATCTCAACCAGAAAAGCTTTACATTTAGCATGTATCTCGCTTATCACTCAGCATCTGTAAACTTCACAAAATTGGAGAAATATCACGGTCTTGAATTTATAGACTCTCACCTCACATATAGTCAATATGCTACATTAACTTCTACCAAGTCTATATCGACGAATCGATTTTATCAAAATCCTGAACTTTACTCCCAAACGGTGTCCTCAGAGAACATGTCCGCAACAAACCCGGTGATATTTCCACCAAGCAAGCCACCATTTTCGCTCTCATACCGGGTCACCTTTCTATCAAAGCCCTGCAGATCAGTTTTCATTTCTCTCCTCCCTTCAATATCCTCTTCGTCCATCCAATCGCTTTATCTTTCCGGAACTGATTAAAATTCTTCTTATTAACCCAGTCCTACAGGCTAGTTTTATTAAAAGTATACCAGGATTCACAAGTGGCCCTAAAGCCGGGACCATCACCATTAATGGTTACATACTCCCATTTCTCGACCAAAAAAATATACTTGGAGGCGCTAGCGGCGTACCAATAATGACCCATTCCCTGTGGACTTGGAAGATCAACTGGCGTGTGAGACTCGACTAGGCCTTAGCTGCAGATCTTCCCGGTCCGCAGCTTCTAGGATTGAATTACAGGCATCGTATCTCTTCTCCAATCTTTCTTCCCCTCCTGTATACCCTTCTCCGTTGTTTTTTCGACAAAAACATGGGTACAAAGCTTGGACCACCCTTGTCATCAATTCCTGCCAGGAGTGCTTGGTCTTCTTTCGGTAGGTAACCATTGTAAATCATGATCCATCCAGGCAACACCACCGCATCTTAAAGATGGACCAGCAACGTCTACAGGTGAGCCCGAAGCAGACTGACGAGACGAGCTTCTCATCATCTTGTTCGTAGAGGGTATCCAAGATTTGCAGAATAATTGAATCTGGTAGATCATTGAAACTTCTGGATGGTTTGGTTTTGATGACGCTTTTATACCAATCTTGCGGCGTAATCTCCTGCACCTCCTCATCCTCGTCCTGGTCTTGTTCGTCTATTGGTCTGCAGTTGGTTTCTAGACATTCTGGTTCTGCTTCATCTGGTGCAGGCGATGATTGAATAGTTTCTACATCTCCTCTACCACGCTTCATCTCTCGTCTATCTATCAAAGGAGATGATGGAGCGGAAAAGTACTCTGACTCTTCTCCGCTCTCTTCTTCTTCTACTGTCGTTGGCACGACCTTTGTCACTGACTTGTGTCCCCGAGCCACCCTAACTTGAGCTAGTGTAAGATACCTCACCCCGCTTAACTGCCTCGAACTCGGAACAATAATGTCTCTTTGTTGCTGACTAGCCGTTATACCTTTCCATTTACGCCTGTGTCCTTGGGCCACCCTGGCATCACCTGCTTGTCCAACTTTCACTTGCCTTGCCTGTGTAGAAATGGCCGTGTCCCTCGTTTTTTTGCTTTTTATTCTGTACATAAATTTCTTTGCAGGCTTACACCTCGGAGCCAGCTTAATTCTAGCACGTAGGCGCTCCCGGTCTGAGAAGATGCGGCGCGAAGATTGAGTGGTCATTTGCGATGTGCGGCCGGCAATTTTCTTGTCCGTATTGTTCGGCATCTTTTCTGTAAGAATTTGGACTTAGACCATGCAGAGAGAGAAAACCCCAGTAGACTTTGTATAAAAAAAAACTAATCTTATGATCGTTTCGATGGATGAAGTGCAGCAGGTAAACTCAAATACCTTTAATTCTTGGACTTGATGTGGATGTAGTGGAGAAGGTTTTTCTACGTTTAAGGGATTCGAGGTCCTTATATTAGCTCCTACTCTTTTCCACAGCTCTAGTACAGACATTCAATCATCATTAATTTTTTTACTTATTATTTCAACCCTACGTATAGACCTGACACACGTGGCTAATCACCACCATCATTAACGCGCGTCTTGGCGAAATTTCATGCATTGTCATCAGTCTTAGAATAGGCGTATTAAAATATGCCGCGTCTGGCTTATACTATGTATATATTGGCAATCAACGACGGCGGTAGTGTATGGCTAATTCCTATACACCACTAAAATAAGGGGTATATCATTTTTGGATACCTAATGAAGTGCATAATATTGAATTCCATACCATTAACAATATTGAACCAAAGCTTAGAATATTGCATCTCACTATAAATGTACATTAATTTTGGAATTCGATGAATTACTTTCTGAAACAGGCAATATTGAAGCAATATCCGTTGGAATTCAATGAAATTCTGGCTAATATCGCCTATTTCGGTAAGGAGTTTGCCCTTCGGTGCATTGCCAAGCTTACCCACTCAGCCACATGACGCCCATTTTGAGCAGATGTAAACACGCATATAGAGAATAATGAAAATAAGGTTTTGGCTAGAATGTTGATTCTATTATGTACAGGATACCCCCTTTGCCCCCCCGATCAGTTAGTAGGATTTTATCCGAACCGTAGCCGTTACACTCAATAATAACATATGTCCAGAAAAAGACATGATTTTCTGTATTTGATTAAAAACATCCAATGAAACCAATTTTTTTTTCAAAATCAAATTGTAACGATTTTCACTTCAAAACTGATAAAAAAAATGAAATACAAATCAATTAATTCGCTATTATTTGATATAGAAATTATTCAAATTCAATATGATTTGATAAAGTTACTGAAAACTGAATTGTGTATTGATAATATTTAAATGATTTTTTAAAAACTTTTAAGGTCAAATTTTGTAAGAGTTCTGGAATTTACTCATTGTACACCGTGACGTTTTGTGACAAAATCCCTGCAAAAATCACATTTTTCTATATAAAATTAAATATAAAATAACTTTTTTAATATTCAATAAAATTAAATTAAATTTTGAAATATAATAATTAATTATAATAAGATTTTAAAAATAATATATTTTATTTTTTATAATTTTTGTTTGAGAGTTATAAGATTTTAAAATTTTAAAATTTCGATTATATAACATTTTTCCTATATAAAATAACCAAAAATTTTAAAAAGAAATTTGATTTTTATCTTCAATTTTATATAATATCTTAACAAAAATTATTAAAAATAAATAAACTAATTTTTATATGTTTTGATTAATTATCTTTAATTACTTTTTTAAAAAATTAATTTTAATTATTTTATATAAAGATTTAATAAGGATTTGAAAAAGTGAGTAAACCAAGATTTTAGATGAAAAGCGCTATATGGTGCGGTGAGTAGATTCCAGAACTCTTACATACAGTATTAAATCAGGTGTAAGCGAGGAGACTTTAGTTTCATTTACAGTCGTCGAATACGAAATCAATTATCCATCATCTGCATATTTTCTAACACTCTCCCATATGGCCACGGAATCCGAGGCTTCCACAGCAGGCGCATTATTGCCTTCAGCATGTTCAGATCCATTAACCCAACTGTAAATTGAGGCTCTCAACAAACATGCCGAGAAAACATCATAGATATTTAATTAGGTTGGTCGCTGTCTTTCTTGACGTCCGAATCGCAGTCAGCAAGAAGCTTCCAGTAATAACCATCTGGCTACTGTCAAATATTAAGGCTCGTTCACGTTATGCGACTTTTAGACCTTCAAATATTGAGAGGTAGTCATTCGCGCCGTTAAATTTTAGAAACAAACTAAGGGTGGGTTAATATTAATACCCGGCTGCCAGGCATCGCAGTCCTCTATGTTCAAAGATTCTGGGGCTTCTGCTTGGCTGTATGCTTCCATGAACAAGAAAGTGAAAGCCCCGAGTTCTCTGGAAAGCAGTGCAGTTCTTGTCTACACTCTGGCCCTTCTACTCCTCTAGCATAGAGTCCAAATCTCTGTTATGGTTGACATAGAAGCTCTTGACGTGATCTGTATCTGGACTTGCCCCAAAGCTCGTAAAAGATCTGGCCTTGTCCGGTATCAAGCTAGCATAAAGTATATAGAAAGAACTGCATATTGGCTTTAAATCCTTTGTCCAATGATTTTCCACATTCTAATCCTACTAATTTGTCGTAGAAGATGTGTGAAAACATTCCTTAATATCTCGATTATCATGATATAGATACTCTGCTGGTATTAGTTATCAGTTACTTGTCCCACCGACTTGTTCTGAATGCATATTAAGTGCCTGTATTCCAAATATTAAACATGAAGAAACAATCACCCGCCTAAATTGATAATGTTCAAACAATTGTTAATGCTAGATGTTTTGCTTGTTTCCTAGCTTCTAACAGATTACCCTTTATCATGACTGGTCTTAGACAATGGTGTTTTGAGGAAGAAAAGTTTCCAGTTCAGAATGCAAAAGTGTTGACATTATTACTTTGAGTTATGCCTTTGAAAATTGGCAAGGCCCAAGACTCGCGATCGCAAGACTGAACTGGATTTTCGTAGCCTTGCTATAAGATATGCTGCATTAGTTTCTAAATTAAAAATCTCACTATTCAAACAGGTTTTAAACACATATTTTTTATGTTTTAGAGACGTGAAGTTTTTGCTAGCTCTGGATGTTAGTATCTTCTTTTACCTTTCAGATCCTGCCTTCAATTTGATAAATATGCTAGTTACATAATACCCAATAAAATTGTGCAATTATCTCCTGTCATCTGTAGATTTTGGGAATCGCTTTGTGTAGTTGAATAAAGAAACCATGAAAATAAGCACCCCATATGTGGAAAATTTACTATCATTCAACACTAAATAGAAATTATGGTCCGAGAGTGGCACAGATTATTCAGATCTGGCTTGTTATTACGTCTTAAGGATCCCTTCTCCTGCTTCATTCTTTCCCGGGAATTCTCGGACTCTTTTCTAATTCTTTGACAATACAAGTTGTAAATATGTTCAACCGTAAATAAGCCATCAATTGGAAATTGTTGAAAAGTGTTTGCTCGCTGGTAGTGTATGTTAATACCTGCTGGACACATTATATTTCAGTTCGGATACAGGGTGGAAGGACAGCATGGGCAAATCTAAAGCTTTAAAAAGGTAGATGTAGATGAAATATGTACAAAATTCGATATAATTAGGCAGATATAGTGGATTATAGTTGAGTTATCTTAAATTGATGATTAAAAGTATAGTAATTGGATGGAATTGCTGAACTAGCTAAGCTAACCCAGTTATTTCTACGTGAAATTTCGTCAGCCATGTATGGTGAGCGATAGTTTGCCAGAGTAGAACCGGACAAGCTACGTCTCCAACGACCAAGCCTTCATGATCGTGTCCAATCCCCTCAAATCTGCCTTTACATCTTCTTCCGAATACAACAATTCTACTTCCCCGAACACCATTCTCTGCGATATCTCAGGCTCTTCTTCGATTAGACCACTTAGACGCCAAGGTTCAGGAGCATCCCATTCGTATGTCCATTGGTACAAGTCGGTTCCTCTGAAGTCTACCCAGGACAACTCTATATATCCTCTAGTGGGTCCAACTACATCCGCTTCGTAATCGCAGCATTCGCTGTGCCATTTCCAAACGAGATCCCGGTATATAGTAGCAGCTGTCAAGTACCATTTTTCTCCCATCCCTTGTGGACTAGGAAATTCGACATGATGTGGGGACGTAGGGCTAGAATCGCTCTGACATTCAATCAGGTAATAAACGCTCGTTATGGCAAATCGATCATCATGGCGTGCTAACAGTCTGCGTTCGGCTTCGCTACGATATGTGCCATCGCCGTAAATATCCATACAGAGGAACATTGGAGACGGACGCCAGTTCATGGGATTATAAGTTTTGCGAAAGGTTGGAGGTACCCAGTAAGCCAGAATTGATTGTAGTATCAAGGCTTGGCTTCGACTCAACGCAGGGATACGAGTTGTTCCAAGGTCACACCAAAGCTCAGCAAATATCTTCCAATACATGCGGCAGGTAAGGGCTAAGCAGATCGACGTGGTGAAGCCATCATATAATGGATGGTCCGCCATAATATTACCTATGTTCCAGTAGTCGAAGCGGAGTATCTTGAAGATTTTAACAATTATTTCTGGTGGTAAGTTTTTAATGGTAGCCCGAGTTTGAATTGTGGAGGAAATTGAGGATTGTGCTGTTGGTGACAAGTTGTGTTAGCTGTTTGGTACTATCCAGGGAATTGAAGTATTGAAGCTATCATACCAGATGCTTCAAGAGCTTTTCCATCCCAAGAAGCCAGTTCTTCACCCTTCTTCTTGTCAACTGCGGACATAGAATTGTATTCAAACAGTGCTGTGTCACCGACGCCGTCTGCGGTATTTCTTCCCTCCATGACCAGAACTTTCTTGATGCGGAGAATATCTTTGATCTTTGGGAAATTAAAAAGAATACAAGATATTAACAAAAATCCCTATAAATACCACTAGCTTACATCCAGAATTTAAGCGAAGTATTTTCTCATCAATACCATTACGGTAATTGGATAAAAGCCATTGAGTACTACTACCTATTCAGGCTAAAGGGACTAGAATGCTGATCGTATCTCAGCATCAGTTATAAGCTAGATATGTCTGTTTACCTGCTGACCTCCGGACACCACGTTAGTCCGCTATAACCATCGTCCAGCTCCACCACTGAAGTCAACGGGATTCCTAATTTTTCTTCTGATTTTACTTTTTCCATCAACACAAAGCCGTAGAACTTCTCTGTCGACGTTTTAGGCTGATTCAATAAGCTTTCACAGGTAAATTTGGCATACAATTCTACGCCCCCTCACATTATCGAAATTCAAATATATTTTCGCCCTTATAAAATCGTTTCAAACATGGCCACAACCATTTAACGACACCGCTTCGTAGTATTGAATTAAGTCTTTATATTATTAATCTTCGATCACTCCATTGAAGTGGCCATTAACCTGCAGAGAGTCCAAATTGCACTGAACGTCGTGTACTAAGTTTTAATATGACAAGCCCGAGCAACTGAAATGGAAGCCAAGCCCGTATCACGTAGTTCAAGTGATTTATCTGCTTCTCATATTATCAATAGTCTCACACTTATTGTGCAAATTGTGATATGATTCCTTAAATACATTGATGATTTGACGCTGCGTAATGAACTTTCTTAGTGGGGACAAAGACCTCCTCTCACAATGGATCATCTCCCATCATAACTTGCACGAAACATAGTCCTCATTTCTTGTTCTCCATATTCATCTGCCGGAAATTCATCGCGTGGAAATAAACCCCAGACGTCCCCGCGAAATACATGATCTATGGCCAAGTCTTGTATAATATCCTGTTCGAGCTGAATTATATCCCTTACAACTTGTGCTTTCTCCATCGCAAGCTGGGCCACGAAAGGATGGCTAAGGTCGACTGGTGGCTTGTATTTCTTGACCCAACGATATATCGAGGTCTTCACGAATGATCCCCAAGACAAAATCATAGCATTGCTATGGTTCGTACCGAGAAGACGACGATCAGAGTATTCGAGCTTCCAACCCGTAAACATGTCCCTGTACTGTTTGGCTGCTGCAAGATACCAGGTAGTTCCCATTCCAAAAGGACTTAATAGTTGGACTTTTGGTAACTCCGCTTTCCAGTCCTTGTTACCAGTAGTTGGCATGAAATCCTCCAAGTATTGACCGCTGCAATCTAAGATTTGGGATCGAGCTTTATATCTTCTCCACAAAGAAAGTTCCTTCCTTGTATTTTTCTTAATATCTCCCGTTCCGTAAACTTTTCGCGCAAGAAACATGTTGATGTACCCCTGTGATCCATCCCTGGATATATTTTTGGCCGCATAGGAATGATGAGTGAGGAGGTTTGAACGGCGGTAATTTGGGCCCATCCATGTTTCCAGAAGAGGAGCGAGGATGAGCTGTTGAGTCATAATTAATTTAAACTCATCAAGGATCCTGTTGGTACCAGGATAGCACCAAATGTCACGAAAGATAGCCCAATATCTTGGACAGGTAAGAGCGAAGCAAATGGCATCAATCATGCCGCCGTTTACTTCGCCTGGTTTACCCTCTTCCTCTTTTCCATTAGTCCCAAATGCATTATTTATGCTAGGCTCCGACTCGGTATTCTCTCCATCTGTCGACGTGTTCAACTTCGATTCCGAGTTTCGAGTTGTGTTTGAGTTCTCCAGCTTTGGTGGTAACCTGATCATGGTTTCGAAAATGTTAACTATCAAGTTTTTCGGGAGAGAAGGTTTAATTTCGCCATCGCTATTCGCATTTCCTTTGATTTTAGTTAGATTAGATTGTATATTATTTAAGAGGGACTGTCTACTTCTCTGGATAATAAATGAAGCAATTCTTTCTTCATCTTCATAATCTGTGCTCCAGTCTAGAGTAGCAGAATTATCATTTCTAGCGTTGGAGGAGCCGACAGCTTTTTTTAGTTCACTGTGACTATCTTCTTGCTTGTTGTTCTTAACATATTCTTGTACGGGGTTGCTGAAAAGAGGCTCTGCATGATAATCCGGCTTTGCTTTTCGAGGAGATGAAGTGGCGGGTCCTCTGTATTGGTTGAACTTCAGGATCTGTGGTGTAAAAGTAGAATGACGACGGCCTCCTCTTCTGGTCTTGTAGGATCTCTTGCTCTCAGTATCTGCATCATATTCCAATTCTCCAGCACCATGCTCTCTCTTGAAGCTTTGGAAGGTCATGTTGCTTGATACCCCGGAATTTTAAAGAGTTGAAGTAAATATCCTGACTTCTGATGCGATGTTGGTCGTTTATCTCATCATTGTCGAAGAAAGGGGAGGATTTTGACGTGTTTGTTGTTGAGTAGTTGTGTAGGGTTGATGAGGTTGCTGTGACGATTTGAAACCGAGTGGAGGTAGAAGAAGAGAGGTTTCAGAGACTAAAGCGTGCGTATCAAATGATGTACCTGCAGGGGCAGACAACTTAGCTTTAAAGCCTTAAAAAATATGTGTTAATGACCCAGCACGCTGGCAGTGAACATGTCGCAGCAGAGAAAATACACATGCGGTTGACTCAAGCAAGAGAACGGCTGGAGGTGCATAGTAAATTGAAAATTTCGCCTCGCCGAAGTTCAGAAACTGTTCTAATTCGATGAGTGGTTGATTCTCTAATATCACTCAGCCACTATCATCAAATCTGGATTATTCTGTTTGTGTTTTGAAACTTGCCGTAATGATTGCATTGTTATGTACTACAATTAGTCCTTTCATTTACTTGAATCCTGATCATAGAGTCAATCAATATCAATAAAGCACCAATCTCAATTAATTTTCACACTTTGCAATAATGCGTTCTTGCATTCTAGGTCTGAGACAGGTATCACCTTGAACAGCATCTATTAGATTACCCTGATATTGTAATAGTTGTATCCTTTTCATTTTGCCCCTAAGAACTATGTATTACAAGGCAATAATCTAGACCGGCACAGTTCTGTCTTGCTGCCTCCATTTGTTTTCGCCAATCTCGACTCCGCTTGACTTTAACAGCCCCGCCACAGGAATATAGGTATCGATGCTTTTCCCTAAGAGAAAAACCAAGCAAATCAGACCTTTCATCCTACATAGCCTATAAAAAGCAAATAGAGTGATGTTATTTGATCCACGTCTTGCTGTCCAGATACACCATTTGTACCACTTTCACGTCCTGCAGAAGGTATGCCAGTATTGAACGCAAAGTTTAACTTTGAAAGATGGGTTGATGAATGGCGGCTGAAAAACTCGAATTCGGGGTCTCGGTAAGGCAGGTAGATTCCAACTTGATGCTCTTGTCGACATATATTGAACTCGTGGGTAGATGTGTCGATAGGCGCGTTCCGATCATGAATTATGGGCTCTAAAGCCCTGTCAGTATGCGAGCTTTTGAATGAATGAAATTTAGCATTTGAACTCCCTGTATTCGAATCATTAGGGTTTTTGTCTCTTGGAAAAAGTTGTCTCCAAGTTGTGCTGCGAGAATGCATGACTTGCGGAACCTTTAACTTGAAGCTGTCTGGTGAGCAGCAACTGCCTTCGGAAGGTGGATAATCTTCGTGCATTCCTATTGACGCATAAATATCAGCTTGTGATTATCTTTGCTGTATGTTTTGAGTAGTATTCGTTCACGCTGCTAGAAGAGACTTGCTTAGCTGCTTGAGACAGCAGCAAAGAATGAAGGTAGAAACTTCCTCGCCGAGCTTTTTACCATAATAATGGCATTAGTGGATCTGCACTATGAGAATCTACTGTTGAGAGTTAAGAGTATCATTTCACTCACCAAGATCTTCACTCAACGGTTGCCCTTCCACAATCTGCAGCGCTACCACCAAATGGCGTTTGACCGAGTTTCTCTGCCATTACCGAACCTCTATCGGTCAAGTCCGTGTCTTTGAAAACCCCAGCTCGTGCGAAACTGCTTGCTCAATCTTAGTACTGAGTTTCTTTTCGATCGCTGCCAAAAGCTTGATGTATCAACGCCCTTTAAGCTATACACCCTTAAGAAAGTTAGCCGAAAAGGGGCTCGCCTGACGCTCTAGTTACACTCATATCCAACATCATGGGCACAACATCGGAGGCATTTGTGGGATACAATTTCGTAGTTGATTTAGAAACTAATTATTTATTGATGTATTGAAAATAAAGAAATGGGATAGTAAGTATAAGGTAGAAGAATGACATTCACCAAGTGTGCGCCCGGACCAAGGATGGACAACTACAGATTAAGCGAAGGATTGCCTGGGGAAAGTCTGGTCTCTTTTTTGAAAACATTTCTTTAAAAATTAGATACAATTATTGATGAAAATAATAGCCTTCATATTGATTTCAAACCTGTGTCTCTCATCTGGAAAAAGAATCACACATCCAGACATTATTTAACACAAAGAAGATCAAGTGCCACTTCTGCTACTCGATTTCCTCCTTACTTCTCTCACGCTATCTTCCAAAGGACTTTTACCAACCCTATCACCAGCTTCGATCTATTATAATTAATCACTTTTTAAAATCTCAGTCAATTCAGCATCTGCTCGTCTTTACCCGACTCGAATGTACCCTCGACTTGAAGATTGATATTCCCCTATGGACCGCACATCATATCTAAAGCTCAAGAACGCCAAAAGATTGATACTGACTTGCAAAATATTAAGCATACAATTTCATTAGCACTTGCCGGGCTTTGGACCAGAATCAGCTCAATGTTCTACATTAATCGGCCTCGCGTCCTCTCCACAATGGCCATTGCCACTACCCTCAACCTCTAAGTCTTGTTTCTTGCTTTCAACGGAGCTTCAACAGCCGCAGACGATAACAGAAAGCCCAAGCCCATGGTAGGAACATTGCATGTTTTTGATAACGTCGCCAGAAAGAGTGGCCATCGAAAGGGATTATTAAACTCGATGCAGCTGCGGTTTGAAAGGCATTGGATGGATAAAGATACGCGGAAGCAATTTTTGGCTAAAATTGTCCAGTCTGCAGGATCAAGTTAATTTATGGCAGAGTTATCTTTCCAAGTTGTAGCCGGACTGAAACTGTATCAAGATGTTTCAGTAATAGTGGAGAGCGAATCTTTGGGGGCAGACACGATGCTAAAGAGCCTGTTTACATAGCTGGCTTCGATGGATCGATATTAATTCTAGCGATAATGTCACAAGCTATCATGGCCAGCTTGCTACTCAACCTGGTTAAGTTTCTACAGACTATCTCCTCCAATAGCTTAACTAACCTCGAGATTCTCAAAGCCGTTCAGCAGATGCTGCAAATGCCTACCCCGGGCTGATCCATAAAATATTTCTTGCTCTCTACCACGGTGTCGAATCACGAAGTCTCGAAGCTATGTGCCTTGCGCTTACCTCACAGACCTGTATCGCCGTCTAGGAAGACTTACCGCGCAATCCAGGCACACCTGATATTTATAATCGTGAACTGCAATGCCGACGTCAAGATGTCCTATTTATTGATAGGGACTTGGATGTGACCAAAATATCGGTCATTAAATCGGTACGAGGGTCTCTATGTCAGCGGCCACATAAAAATCAACATGTTCCTCTCGTGGAATATCCAGGGTGGTTAAAAACAGCTGTAAAGTTCTACCATGTCACATTATGGAAATCCCAGGGGCAGAATATGATTATAAGAGAAGCGACAAGAGAACAATTCGAAAAATTTTGTGAAGGACGACAACCGGAACAATCAAAGGGACGTGACAAGTCACATCGTGACTCCTAGCGCTTCCTCAGAGAGAGTGTGTGAAAAGGGAGGAAACATTGTGGCAAGGGCTGGATTGGAAAGATGGAAAAGGAGAACTGCTAGATATGGCTTCGCAATTCTGCAAGAAAGTTATGTGCGCTAGGAAGCAGCCGCTTGGATATGACAAGGAGGGCAGGACAACTAAGAGGAGATGGTATCGGTGGTGGATACATGCATCCACATATCCCTCAAATTGGTTGTATATAACTAAATGGACTTGATTTCTTACACTGTCAACTCTTCTCAAACGATTTCTCTCCTGTGCGTACCCACCTACGCCTCACTACCCAATATTCATTTTGGTTTGTTCTTCATACTACCTTGTTTCTTTCTTGTTTTCCCTTTCAATTGCTTGTTCCCTGTTCGGGAACAACTTCTCTTCCCTAGTCGTTTCCACAACACACTCTCAAGCACTCAGATTATCCCCTGTCAGTCGCTCATCATTAGAGAATCTGCTCATGAGCTTTAGACTCATATCACTCCCGCACCATACTCCATACTCCACGCTTTCCGAAAGCCTATTACAATACCTACCCGCCACATGTCTCCATAGAATACACAGATCCATCGATTTATTCTCTCTAGGCCCGGCAAATCATTTCCTCCTATCACATAACACCTGTTTTAATGCCAACCTCATATTTTCATTGATAGCTATAGATAACGCTCCTATTCCAACTCACCATCTCAAAATGCAATTCCAATGTATCATCTTACGTTAAATTTAAGACAATCATATGAAATTTCACCATAAATACACGATTTTCCATCCCTCGTCTTCCATCCATTTCTCCCAACACTCCTCTGCTTTCCTTCTGGATCCCCAATCTCACAACCACACTTCTCCACAAAATAATCCAAATACTGAAATGGTTAATTCTGCATAATAACTCAAGCATACACTCCAGGCAAATTATCTTCAGCTATTCTAACCAATTCAACTAATCCAACCAAGCAAGGACTATCCACCACACATGATGACACAAATCTCTCGCTACATAAAATGCATGTGATTGTCATAATTTTGTTGCATACCTAATCTGATCTGATCTGATTGATCTCCTTCCGCATAAATGGATAACCGAGGAATATGTTCGACGACATTTGTGTATGTATATATTTAGTTTGAGAGGCATACTAGGTACATAATTACTACCTATACCTATACCTATACCGTCTACATTTCTTTCCGTGGTTTCCGTCAAATGGCCTGTCTCTAATCACATGATGCTTGAAAGATCCAAAGAGGCTTCGTGAATACGAAGGAGCCCTTCTTATGATGAGATACCTGTTGACCTATATGTACCGATTGGGATACATAATCTTGTCATGTACCTATATGAGTGGTCGGGAAATAACTCTGTAATGACGGTTAAAGACAGAGCAGCAGTCGACCGGATCTTTATATGGATCAGATGTGGTTTCAATCCGCGTATAACTTCCAATAAAAGTCCTGTGAAACATACATAGGTATAGTTTGCTGACGACATATACTGGGCGACGATAATTAGAAAATCGGTGTTGACGGTGGAATGATGATTGTGAAGTTAGACTACCTAGGTAATGCGAGCTTCATGATGAGTTGAGAACTTGAGATGAAAATATTCCCAATAACCTGTTCGCACCAGCAACATCTGGCCAATTCTTGGGCTGGGCTCGCTTGAAGCTAACATCAGATCGGGTTAGAGATTATACACGTGGCGGACGGCTGATTCATGTTTAACCAGTTACAGTGATGATTTTATAATTAGGATAATATGACGAACATCAACTGCATCTCGAAGCATTGAGCAACTTTTGAGGTTATTTCAACGTTAGAGGAGCAGATGGATGAGAAGATCAACCTCTCTTGGCTCTCTTGGGACTTTCTTGCATTTCAGCTGCTATTGAATTATTAAATATTGCCACTAATGCTGCATCTCGATTTCATGCTGTGATCGCCCAAAGGAGATCCGGAGTAGTTGTGTGAATTTACTTGATGGTTGATGATTTCACAGCTGAAAGGGGGGTCTGTCTGTAAAGCAGCACTGGATTCAGGGTCTCATCCGCCTCGTTGACGACAAGGTTAACGGAGTAGAAAGCGAAAAATGTTTAGAAATCGATAAGAGCATCATTTTTAGATCTGGGAAAAGAAAATGATTTGGTGAGAGATCAAATATAATTTGTTATTAAGTTGTCGATTTCAAATCTTCACAATCTCCAGTCTTCGGTGTCTTTTAAAATTCTTTCAAATTCTTTCGTAAAAGTTACATAATCATATGAAGGAAATGATAAATATTCAATCTCTATCGCGTGATCATCAAGCCTGAGGCATTTAAATTCGGCTACCACAGATTGTCGCCTTCTTTGAAGTGAAGTTCTGGGATGATAAGTGTCGAGTGAATAATAAAAAGGGAGCAATTAGACAACTCCACGATTGGATCTCACCATCTCACCATCATTCATCGGATTCAGATTTACCCCAGGAATCAGATTTACATACGAGTTTCCGAGGATAGTATATCCAAAAAGTAAGATTACTTACTACATTGCTGCACGCCCCCGCATTTTACTATCAAACAAAATAATTTGATGGAACCTTGTCTTAGACTAAAAATCTTAGAGCAATCTTGGCTATCGAAACCTACCGGTCCCCTGGTTGGAAGAGAAGAAGCACGCAATAACTCAAAATTTGACCTCAACTGCCACCGACCCTCATCTAATTCGGATTGCGCCCAAAGAGAAGAAATTCAATTGATCCCTTTAATCAATTCCATCGATTCCATCTATTCCATCCATTCCATCCATGGTTTGATCAGTTAATCTATCGAGCAGATTGCTCATCGAACCTTACTTCAACTCATTGCACCTTCGATCCATTGACCTGGACTTAACTCCGATTCCATTCCCCTACCACCGCTGCTCGCCTTGTTTTGACGTTCAATTTATCCACCGTTCCTACATATTACACCATAGCATGGTCAGTATGGCGTCAAATCGTGACGAATCATTGGCCTTGCGCCATAATGTTGAGCGGGATTTAGAGCGGTCAAGAAAGAATACTTCAAAGGAGGACAATCGCGACTTTTGTTTAGCAGCGAAGCAACAAACGAATCGCGATAACCTCGAACCTGATATTGTTGAATCTGGAGAGCCACTCTCAATGGAGGCCAACTGCAGAGCCGATCACGATCATTCCGATCCTACCATAACTATCTCATCTACAAGTAAATTGGCAGGTCAAACCGTTGCGCCATTCCTCGCGAAACATATTCCAGAACAGTACGCTCCCCTTGGACCCCCGCAAACCACATCAACTTCACGCAAGGATCCAAATACAAAATATTGTTATCGACATCGACCTGATTCAAAATGTCGAAGGACTGCCGATGAACCTACAATGGAGAACTTACAAAGGGTGCGTCACACAGTCTACCCCTCGTCCCCCTCCACAAATCGATACATCTACTGACATGACAAAAGGAACTCGAAAGTTTGTCACAATCAGATCAACAAGGAATCTCGCATGTTTGGACACTCTTTTCTGCTGCACCTTCAAAACATCGAAACCTTATGCTTCAAGGCATCCTATCACAATGCTGTTTCCCACAACTATCCTACCTCTCCTGCGCGGTCAAGAACCTCATTCGAATCGACTTCATCACCGCTCTACCTTCCGAAATCTCTTTCAAAATCCTTTGTTATCTCGATACAACTTCCTTATGCAAAGCTGCTCAAGTTAGTAGGCAATGGCGAATCATGGCGGACGATGATGTAGTGTGGCATAAAATGTGTGAACAACATATTGATAGGAAATGTACAAAGTGTGGATGGGGTTTACCATTATTGGAACGGAAAAGATTGAGGGACTGGAAACGACAACAACAACTGAGAGCTACAGGTCTTGGTCTTAATGACCGGTTGCCTCAAACCACACCCATGTCAGATGCTTCGCGCAACACGGAAAGAAGTGTTGTGACACTGAATGCTTCGGGAAAGAGATGTGCTACCGAGTTAGAGTGTTCTGAGGAAGGTTCAAAGCGGCAGCGTACCAATCCGGAGGATTCATATCTTGGAAGACCAAAGTTTAGACCATGGAAGGATGTATACAAGGATAGGTTCAAGGTGGGAACGAATTGGAAATATGGCCGATGCTCATTGAGAATATTTCGGGGTCATCGTAATGGCGTTACTTGTTTACAATTCGATGATAACATCCTCGCTACGGGATCATATGATGCTACCATCAAAATTTGGGATATCGAAACGGGAGAATGTTTACGAACTTTACGAGGTCACACATCTGGAATTCGAACTTTACAATTTGATGACACCAAACTAATCAGTGGAAGTCTTGATAAAAGTATTCGAGTTTGGAATTGGCGTACTGGAGAGTGTATGTCTTCTTATCCGGGTCATACTGATGGAGTTGTCGGCCTTCACTTTGAGGGAAATATTCTTGCCTCAGGCTCTATTGATCGAACCGTTAAAGTTTGGAACTTTGAAGATAAATCTACATTCGGTTTACGTGGTCACAAAGACTGGGTCAATGCTGTCAAGGTCGACTCTGCTTCAAGGACTCTGTTTTCTGCTTCTGACGATTGCACCATTCGCCTCTGGGATCTTGATACTCGACGTACGATTCAGACCTTCGAAGGTCATGTGGGTCCGGTTCAACAAGTCACAGTTCTTCCAGCAGAGTACGAATTTGATGATGTAGATGTTGAAGAAGCAGATGATGGAACATCAAGTACGGCATCATCAACTGAACTCAATCGTCCCATAGGAGAAAGTTGTTCTTCCTCCCAAACCTCCCCCCTCTTCGACTCCTGGCCAGCAGGTCGTCCTCGTCCACCCCGCTACATCCTTACGGGCGCCCTAGATAACAATCTTCGTCTCTGGGATGTATCAACCGGTCGCTGTCTCAAAACTCTTTTTGGTCATGTGGAAGGTGTATGGGCTCTTGCAGGCGATACATTGAGGGTTGTGAGTGGTGCTCAAGATATGATGACGAAAGTATGGGATGCTAGGACGGGAAAATGCGATAGGACGTTTACGGGTCATAGAGGACCGGTCACGTGCATTGGTTTGAGTGATAGTAGGATGTGTACGGGAAGTGAGGATTGTGAGGTTAGACTTTATAGTTTCAAGGGGGATATGGAAGAGACGGTCGATACGGGATTTATTGAGGAAGTTGCACAGTGATTGTAGGATGAGACTGTGTTCTGCGCTGCTATTATAATGGTTTTGGGTGCGATTTGTGTCGATGGAATGGCTGGTCATTGATATCCATGGATGGGGGTGTAAGATACCTTTTTGCGATGTTTATTTCTTAATTTTGAAGATGTTTCCACGCAAACGATGGTCGGAAAACATCAAATGGAACCAACGCTGGATATGAACTGGAGTCTGCGGATTGGGGTCTGGGAATTTGGTGGGATGGAAATCGATATGGTTCATCTGACTGAATGGATCTAAGCAGTATAAATGGACTTGGGTCTGGCGTTCGAAATCTTTGAATGAAGATCCCATGAGAATATTGAAATTTTTAATTCTATTCAAAGGTGGATGCTCAAATAAGGAATGGTGATAGATCAGTAGGAAAAGATACATCAATATGTTTATGTTGCTTCTAGACCTATGCCATGGTTGTATGGTGGGTGAACTTATGGATGGATTAGATAAAAGTCTAGAGAGTAAGAAGGAGAGGATTGAAGAGTACTGTCTATCTCTCATATGTATGATTGTGAAGTTGATAATGGAATTGAGTTGAATTGAATGGAATTGATTAATAAATTATTCTTAGATCATGATATTTAATTTGTGTAGTATGAGCTATGAGTTGTGCATTTTGATGAAGCTTGATGGCAGTGCTGACTGAGTATAGGGGTGCAGTGCAATGAATACCCTCTGTAATAAGATTATCTCTAGGGAGCGGATCATTGGAAATATTCTTTCGTCTGTGAATTTGCTTTAAGATTCTAAAATGCCATTTTTCTGATTAATCATGGAACATTTTCATTATAGAGATGCCATTGTAATTTTAAATAATGTACATTGTTGGAAAAAGATTTCACTTCTGGGTGTATATATATCAAAGATAAATAATAAGAAAATGATTAAAAGTTATTTTATTTAATATTATAAATGAGGAATTTATTATTGTTTGATTTATGATTGTTTTAGTATATATATAAATTGTTTAGTTATTATTAAATTAAGTTTATTTAGGATTATTTAATATTAATTAAATTGATTATATTTCAGATCTATTTTAAGATACCTCGCTTAATCTGAAATTGAAGTTTCAAACTCAGAGTTTGAGATTTAATTATACTAGATCAGATGTTAATTAATTTTTTAATATATAAAATCTTATAATTATTGAAGCTCGTTTCTATATAAATAATAAAGAAAATGAATTTATAAATTATAAAGTCTAATAAAGAGCTGAGTATAGAGGTATAATAAATACTCTTTTTCATGAATACTATACCTGAAGCGAAATCTAAGATATTATTAATATTGTTTATAGAGACGAAGGCTGAATTATAACTTTACCTCCCTCTCAGCAGGTTCTTTTCTTTCGCATATAAATGCAATGATTAATAGTTTAGGTAAGTCTGAATATTTCGTGTGACTATAGTATGTGGTGTAATATATAGCAAATTAAAAGTATGAATTGTGGCAGGTGATTTCTAGTTCTAGATTCTTTAACTATTATTATCTAACCTACTTATTTATTGTATGATAACCTTCACTACTCAAGTTGTTATATAATGCGTGGGCTCATCTGATTTTTTTTGGATTTTTCACAGTCTTATTGAATTTGTGGTGTGATGTTCGTGATAAAACCCTTTGACAGCTTAGATCTAGCTGTCCTTCTCTTCTATAATACCCCTGACTTCGGTAATCCGCAAAATCCTTGTATCTTTTCTCGAATGCTTTTTCCGCACCTCGTATTTCCTCAGAAGCCAATGATCCTCCATAGTATAATACGCATCAAACATCGTATTTGCATCCGATTACCCCCGAAATTAGGTTCTTGTAGTTCTTCAATAATCTTTTTTGATTCAAATTATTAAGTATTTTCCAGTTCTTGTGGGATGTCAACATGAAAAAGAGGGCTGAGCATGTGCCTGCCGACTTGTTTCGAGGAGAAAATTAAAAATCTCGATGATGATCTCGGTGGATGGACCGGTACCATCAACAGTTGGTGATTCTTGAATTAGATGGTCTCGTATATGAATGACCTTGCGTTATATATTTAGCGAATATGCAATACTGAAAATTATAGAAAAAAGCTACAGCTGGGAACTGTTGCGAAGGTATGCTGGTATTTGAATCCAAGTATTGAGATGGTGGCCCAATTGGGTGTACTTGGCATGGATGCTTCCGTGAGGCAAGTGTTCAGGCTTCGAAACAAGACTAGGAACGACATTTTCTCCTCCGGGACGATGAAATTAAAGTTCCAAGACTCAATAGATAAACTGAGTTTTGGGATGATCGGATATTGAGGGATGGGAGAGTTCGTTTAAACGGTTCTGGTAGGTTGTGGGGACTTGCTTACAGTCTGTTCTGATCCCATTATCGTATCGCTGACTTTGCTTCTAGAGTAGAGATATTTATAGTTAGGGTTATTTTGGGTGCGATCCTATAGTGATTATCACAGACGGATGGCTTTTCGCTGTACTTTAGAGAAGTAACTGCTGTCAGGTTCAGCTATCTAGTACGAGAGAAACTTAACAGAAGTTGGCACGCAAATATATCTACTTTCAGAAATATAATATAAAGTTATTGAAGAATACCTTTCAAAGCTTCTTACTTCCCCCAGCCTTTCACATTTTTTTTACATTTCATTAGGACCCTTGAGCCCTTCAGATACTTTCTTCCTTTCTTTCGAAGAAACAGATTAGTCCAATCTTGTTAAGTCTAATACTCTACTTTCAGACCACCCCCTAATTCGGACCACTTTTTACACCAAAAATCATGATTTTCACCTTTTAATAACTTTATAATTAATGAGTAAGATTTAATAAAATTTGAATTATAAATTTATTTTCTATAAAAAAAATTTGTATAAATATTTAGAAACAAATTTAAGTTTATTTTTAATAAATTTTATTGAAAAGTTGTTTAGGATTTTCGAATTCTTCAAATTTGTATTTAAATCTTATACAAATTGAAAATCGTGATTTTAATCATTTATATCTTAATCAATAAAATTATGAAAAATCTAAAATTTTCAAAATCAATCAATAATTATATATTAAATCTACAATTAAAATTTCAATTGATTTAATTCGTTGGTTATTGAAATATTAATAAATACAAATCGTTATTTTTGGTATAAAAAGGTGGTCCGAAAGAGGGGTGGTCTGAAAGTAGGGTACTAGATTTAGAATGTAAAAAGCTTATAATATACAATAAACATTCATGATCCTATAATAGAGCTTTACAATTCATGACAGTGAAATACAACATACACCGGAGCTCAGTAACTTGTTCTAGACTGTCCCAAAAGGACACTATAACCATACCTTTAATTATTAATTGTGCCCATGGCCTAACATTCTAAAGTGACCAGTTTATGATAAATGTCTACCATGACCATCTATCCAGCCGAACTTCCAGGATTAGCTGCAAAAACCAGTCATTATTCTCGCTAAAGGCTCCATTCAGACAGACAGTCGAACCTTAGGGATGTAGTCTACTAAAACCTTGTTGTTGACGAGGTGTGGGTTTAAGGATTAATTTAGCGTTATCAGCTATTACCGGATATGTTCAGATCATCGCTCTCGTGAACAAATATAGCTTCGCCCGTAGGAGATTCACCATTGAGTTTAGGTTAGCGAGTACAATGGCACAGTTCGGTAGGTTCTTTACCTAGAAAGAACTTAGAAATATGAAACTAAATGGGCTGGGTATTAGGCGGAAGTATAAGATAGATCGTGCTATATTCTTTGTTTATGAAGCCTTTTATCATATCGAAAGATTTTCCGAGTTAATGAGCAATCTGCGGTGTTAATACGGTAGTCAGATACATTGATGATATATAAGCATTCTCTCAATACAACCAGAATGTCACCCGTAGTAAAATCTGCTTAGACTCACTCTTATACGGTATTATCTTGAATCAAACATTAGTCAAAAATCTTTTGTTTTAACGCACCATAATTCTTCTTTATCAGGAACAACATTCACAGTCCCCAAAAAATTCATGAAGACCCAACAAAATAGCAGACACATCCTATCTTGCAAAATGAAATACAGAAAGCGAATGATGCATCCGAGCAACTCCAAGTCAGCGACTAGAGCTCCCAAATGTGCTGCTGAGACACCTGGCCTCACTATTTGCCCTGGAACCGAGGGCCAAAACCGAGATACATTTGATGAACATAGTAAATCCCCGTTGCTTACAAATTCTAGTAAGTGTTCCCCACCCTCAGGTATGAAATGAAATCTTAAGATCTTGATGTTGAGCGTCCAAAGGATCATATCAAATCCAAAGCTAACATAATTACCACTAGACACTACATCTCAAAAAAAGAGCAAATTCAAAGGTTTCCCCCTCGACATTGTGAATATAATACTTGACATCTTGTACGAAGATCACGATAAAGCTACAGTCATCTGTCTTGGCCTCACATGCCGAACTTACTGGAACTATATCCAAGGAAAACCATGGACTTACTTTCAATTCCATAAAACTGAAGATCAATTAGCCCTTCGAGAATATCTCGCCGCATTTATCGAGACCTGGATGGGCCCAGATTATCGTCGTTTGGGACCTAATAGTCGGTATATTCAAACACCATTTCTGTCTCGGGCCGTATATGGGAATTTCGCTGAAGCGGAGGAAAAGACTTTGGATGATCGATGGAAGGACTATATAGCCTTGGTTATTCGTGAAAAAGATCAAGAAATTCATTTTGTTCCCAAGCCTCTCGGTTTGAGCGCAGAGCAATGGTATCCTCTCGCAGCACGAGAACTCAAGAAACACATCTTGCGGGGGGAAGCCCGGAATGATAAGGCTGGAGTCTATAGCGCATATCGTGCTTCTTCTCTATGTCGCTGGCTGATGTTTAATGGAGGCGACAAGTGGTTGCTGTCTAGTAGAGATCATGTCGCGTATGGAAACTCCTCTCAGTTCTCGCTTAATCCTTTGATTGCTATGTTGATGGCTTTTCCAGATGATGGAAAGTCGTGGCCGACGAAGTCAAAAAAGTTTATAAAGAGAAGTAATTAGAGGGGGAACGCTAGAAAGAGTAAGAGGGCTAGAAAACAAAATCGCTTGATTGGATGCTGTATTGCGACGACAAAAGTGGAGAAATTTCCATCGCTCTTTCAAGCAACCCTTGACGAAGCAAAAATTGAGTAGCTTCATTGATGATGATGGCTGGTTTGAGAGATATTCATAGATCAATAATATCACATACTATTAAGTCGGCATCAAGTATATTATGTGCTAATGTGATTGAAAATTTGAATCTTGTGCATGAAATTTGGTTGCCCTCTCGCAGTGTCAAGGCTGAATGGATTCTATGGCATCTTAACATAGCAGCCAATCCAGGGTTCTGTGATATGAATTCTTTGAATTTAGTTTATAGTCTTGACACTTCAAGAACCATATAACATTCAACAACTTTTCCCTCAAAATTTATCTTTGGAAAGAACCCAGATAACCCTTCACCCTATCTGATTCCTTCTAACATTGTTGAATGGCATGACCCTCACACCATTTTCAGGGGTGTTTAGCGATTGAACGAGGTTTGATACCCCGCATTTTCCTTTTGGTCGTGTCGCATCTCCCTCACCATTCACCTTGACACTTTGCATATGCCAACAGAGACAATGCGGTGACTACCGTTTCGTCTCCCTGATACCCCTCTGCAGAAGCAATGCATAAATATCTGCATGCTGCATATAAGAAGCAAATCCAAGACGGACCCCAATCGGAACGTGGTGACAATTGCCGCAATGCAGACTTCTACTCACCACCCTCAGGCGATTTTGCCCATAATCCATACATTCGATGAATCATAATCAATCAGTACGAAACACGATAGATGCGTGGAGAAAACGACGGAAACGTTAACTGCGAGACTACTACTATCAAGAGAAATTGCCAACCATCTGTTTGTTTTGTGGGTGTGACGATTTCTCAAAGTGCGAGATCAATCTGGTGATGCTTTCGACGATATGATCAACACCAATTCAGAACTAAATTTCTATCAACAAATTCAAGAATAATGGGGTTGAGGCGGTAAATTTCCGGTCTCGGGCGTCAGGAAGGAGGATAAGAGAAAAGCTTTAAATGAATTTTAAGGCCTCGGATGATGGATCGAGGCATGCATCTAATGCCAAGCTCCGATGATCGATAAATACGCACATAGTGGATGTATCTATCTGTACGGTTGGTGGGTGTAGGTACAAAGTCGATTGCTTCCTATTTCGATATCATGGTCGCCAATTAGTTAATCTGACATCGATTCATCTTTCCTAAATGGAAGTTCTTGTAGATAATCCTACCACAGAATGTCCTTGCTACAGTATGAAAAGACAGTAAGGTTATACTTCTATCTAGCGATAAATTTTCTATCATCATTGGATTTTACGACAACACCATCAGTATAAAATCTGTCTTCAACACACCAAGGAAAAATAGATTTATTCCAACCTCGACAATCTCAACACAAAATCCGACCTCTTCCACTCCCATTCAGTTATATTCCATTTTCTACATCTCACATCTACAAGGGGACCACTTAAGCGGGATTCTTCAACCCCCATCTTCAACACTTCAACAAATATTACTTCATTGCAGGTACAATCGATATCTATGTGGGGCCTAAAGATAGATACAACAACCAATTTGTAACTACATTCGTAACTACATTCGTCCTCATCCTCGACGATCTCTCCACTCTCCACGAGGAAGTTGTGGACACGAGAAGCTTTTTCGGTAACGTCCGTTGCGATATCAAACTACCAATTTTACGGTATATATATATATATATATATATATATATATATCGTGCCAAGTTCTTTTTTACATATAAGAAGATTTTTCACATTTAATTGGCTTTACTTTTGAGTTGCTATTTTTTTATTTTTTGGTCGACAGCCAACTTCAAGATGATTGGTTCACGAATCATCTCAGGTCTGCTGCTGGGCATTGGATGCTTCATACATGGTTCTGTTGCTGTTGGGTATGGACCTAGCTATGCTACTAGCAACTCTACCAAATATGTCATTATGGATAATGATTGGAGTTCAACGGGCTTCATCCCTTATCTCATAGCCCTAGATGCCGGATGGGAAATCTTAGGTCTAACATCCTGTAAGCATTATTCCATCTTCAAAGCTCACACACGCATCACCATCTTTCCCATCCCCTTTCATCTTCAGCTAACACACCCTGTCTCAGCTACTGCAGATACATGGCAACACCAAGTCGCACTCCACGCACTAGCCACCTTATCACTCGGGAACCTAACGAGTTGTATCCCCGTAGTACCAGGCTCTACATTCCCGCTCCTGAACACCCCAGCCAGATTCCAAGCCTGGGAGACGGTTCATGGAAAACTTCCTTGGCAGGGAGCGTTTGCTCCATATAATGCTACAGCGGAAGCAGCGGGGAAAGATCCCACGTCGGGTGATGATCCTTTTAGAGTTGTACAGGGAGCTTTCGTGGAGGGCTTCCCGAGTAATTACTCGATTGATGCGTTGAAGAGGAGTCAGAGTGCTAGCGCATTTATGATTGAGATGGTACATAGATATCCAGGACAAGTATCAATATGTAAGTTACACACTTTCAACCAGCTCCTCATCCGATGATCGATGACAAACCAAGATCATCTATCTATCAGCCATCCCAAAACCACAAACTAACACCCCCTCCCCAAAGATTCCGGCGGCTCCCTAACAAACATCGCCCTCGCCGTCCGCTCAGACGATAACTTCGCCTCCCTCGCCAAAGAACTAATAATAATGGGCGGTTACATCGATGTGAACCTCCTCCAAGTAACCGGCAGCATCAACCAAGCCGACATCAACTCCGACATAAACCTCATAATGGACCCCGAAGCCGCTAAAATCGCCTTCACGGCCAATTTCCCCAAAATCACTTTTGCCGGAAATGTAGCAAATCAGGTGATGAGTTCGCAGGAATTTCTGGATGAAATCGCAGAGGTCAGGAATGGGTATTCGGATCTAGTGCATGAGTATTATGGGACGAAATTTCCTTTCTGGGATGAGACTGCTGCCGCGATTTTGGTAGATGGAGGAATTGTGGAGAATTCTACGAGTTGTGAGTTACCTTCTACCACCTTCCCCTTCCCCCCCACAAACAACCAAACCAAACCAAACCACCCAACTAACCTCCCCCACCTCCCCCTCTCAGTCTACATAGACGTAGATACATCCTACTCCTCGCCCTCGTACGGAAACATCCACGCCTACCAAGCCGCACTCATGCCCCCGGGCTTACGGGAGGTTGAATACATAAATCGGATTAATGGGGATACGTTGAAGAAAATGATCAAGAGAGCCGTGCAGTATCCTAGGAATTGTTCTACGATGGGTCGTTAGGATGGATGAGCTTAGGTATCTCTTTTGATTTTTAATTGTTTTTTAACAAAATCTCGCTACGGGGTTTTTAGTTGCGGGGGAGTATGATTTGCATTGCATATAATAAGTGTGGTATAGCATTATTTTCATCCAAGTCATGCACGCGATGGAGGTTACAAAAGAGCAAATTTAAATTAAAATCATTTAATCATACAATTCACAATAAGATATGCGACTACAAAACCACAATGACGAAGCAGGTAAATCTACAAATATCGATATGCTATTTCTACCAATGCAACGCGCTGCAGTGCTATAAAAATCATCGGCCGTCCATTCATCCATTTATCAAAAACCAGAAGCATGGCTAAAACGAAAGAAATTGTAATACACAGTACAAAAAATTGTTTCATCCTCTAGTCCCTTCATAGCCATCCTTTATCTTTCAACGGCACTAATTATTCATTGTTCCACAACCCACATCCCACAATCATTATCATTGATCCCATCCCATCTTGCCTCTTGGCCGTATAGTCATCTTATCTTATCTACCTCTCCTAAACCACGCCGAGTCACGAAACCCCTATGACCTCCCCAAAAACTTCAATGCCTCCTCTCTTTCCTCAACAGGCAACATAGATAAAACCTGTCTGATACCAGCCATAGCACCACCACTCAATCCTCCCTTAGCGCCCGGCCCGCTAGCTCTAAGCAATGCTGAGACCTCAGCAGCTACACCCTCAATCTTCAGTTGTTCAACCTTCTCATGAACCACCTTTCTGTTCTCCTCGTACCACATAGCTACACTCTTGTCATCAGTTTCGAAAGCCGGGATAGCAGTCCAGGCAGCAAGCTTTCTCAAGTTCTCTGGTCTGGTACCATTTGGCGATTTCGAGTTTGCGGATAACATACGCTTGAGGATGTACTCCTCGTTGACACGTCTTCGTACGCGCCAGTAAAAGAATCTTCTGGCCTCTCTCCACTTCAATGACTCTCTAATGACACCCTTTGCCTTCATACGCCCAGCACGATCATGAAGATCAGCAAATTGAAGTGAGATTTGATTGTACACAGGAAGTAATGCCTTTTCTCTCTGCTCAACCCTAAGCTTGATTTCAGACAACTTCTCTTGACCAAGAGAATTGTCTAGTAATTGTTTCTTGAGTTCGGCGTATTCTGGATCAAGACGGGCCATGGTCTCCAATTGCTTATCCTTACGGTATTTGATGTTGACAATACCTTCTGGTTCCAAAACACCACCACGAGCATCTTCATCAGCATACATCTCCATGTACTCTGGGTTGATGGTAGGATCAACGACGACCCAAGAACCACCTCTAAGCTCACCGAAGGGTGGGATGTAAACGAAGATTGGTTGCTCATATTTGACCAACGCATCGACAATATAACTTCCATACTTGAGCACTTCGTTATACATATCACGTTGACCACCAGAGAAACCTCTCCAGTTAGCCAAGATCATCAGTGGTAATTGTTCACCATTGTTAAAATCCTTGATAGCTTGAGCGGTCTTGAAAGCAGAGTTAGGATACCAAACACCACCAGCTTCATTAGTGATTTGTTCAGTCGAATCTGGATTTGCGGGATCAGCTGGTGTGATGTTTTCAACGGAGCGAGTTTCGACAGCAATGACACCCATTGGGATACCACCAAGACGAGCACGACCGACGACAACAGTCTTTGCCCAGCCGCCAAGGGATTCGACGAAAGAGTCCCTGTCGAAGAGACCAGACATAAACCCTTCGTCATCCTCCTTACCAGCAATGAGGTTTCTAACATCGTAAGGTTGCTTCTCGGGTGGAGTGTAGACAATATCGCGATCCCAAGAGTCAGCGGCAAGTCCAATTGGCAAAGGACTATTTCTCTTGTCAGGTACATAAGCCATCCACTCAACAATCTTGGAAACACCCTCGAAATCATCATTGGCAGTCATGTGAGAGACACCATTCTTGTACATGATTTGAGTACCACCAAGTTGCAAGTTGGAGGTATAAACCTCACGGCCGAGAAGTTTGTTGATGGCAGGGGCACCGGTGAGAATGATGGGCTGTCCTTCGATTTGAATGGCACGTTGACCAAGACGAACCAAGTATGCACCAATACCTAAAAGCGTTAGCAAAAATGACCATAAATTTCGGAAGAAAATACATACCGACTGAACGACAAGTTACCAAAGTGATGGTGAAAATGTCCTCATAAGCTCTTGAAGTAGCTCCAGCGATCAAACCAGAACCCTTCAAACACTCAACACCAAGACCATCTTCTGCACCAACAATGGTAACAATCTTATGTCTCGTCTCACCATCTTCAACAATCTCCTCGGTGATGACATCCTTAGACTTGCCGTCCTCAAATCTCTTCTTGGTATCGGTATCCAAGTAAAGATATTTGAAACCAGCTTCTTGTCTCTCGGGGTCTTTCCAAGCAACCTTGAAGTGAGGCATGAGTTCTTCGGCCATACCAATACGAGCACCAGAGTTCGCAGAAAGGTAAATACGTGGAATGCCCATCTTTCTTGCAAGTTCCGTGCACTTGTGGAAGAATTGATCTTCCTTTGGTCCGAAACTACCAATTCTGAAGGTGATATCATTCGCAACGATGACGAATTTTCTGCCTCGAGGATATTCTGGGGTCTTGGCGGTTACGAGCCAACCAACCATACCATGAGTGTTGGTACCAGGTTCGCGCAAGACTTCAGCAAGACCATCATTGTCATCCAATACAAGCTCACTGTACTCGATACATTCACCGGTAGGTGGTTGTTTATCAGCCAAAGAGGAGTGCTTGCGAACAGCCTTAACCCAGCTGTTCTGAATTGCTTGTCTGAACAGCTCTGGGAAATCATAGACGTATTGGGTACCCATGAGATGAGCCTTGTATCTCTTTGGCTGTAACCATTCCTTGGTAGGATATGGAGTAGACACTGGCCTCAAGTGCATGGAACCAATCTTTGTAGTACCACCGATACTTTGGAAGACCCATTCACCACCCTTCTCGGATTTACGCTCGGCGTACATCTCAACTTGAATGACATAACCAGAGGTGTTGGTGATGACAACGCGAACAGGATATGGCATGCCAGTAGAAGGATCCGTGCAAATAATTCGGATTTCAGCACCAGTAACGCGGAGTCTCCAAAGACGTCTACCGAAACGCTCCAAGAAACCACCAAGAGCTTGTTCGATCTCGGGAGGTTGAAGAGGGAAAACTGGTGAGAAGTTGATAAAAATGTGATTAAGGTCAGAGTTGTTGTTTCCGATAATCTCGAGAGCGTCCAAGATATCATTCATCAATCGATCGGACTCGGAGATCAAGTATTCAGCGGTAGGAATCTCATCACGAAGTCTTCCAGGACGAACGACAGCACGAGTGAAATATCTCTTATCGCTTGTAGCTTCCTTTCCAACAGCCTCATAAATGTGGATGTTTCTGTTTTCGGTGAAAACAGGGGTGATCTTGAACTTAGAGAGCCTTCCAAGTTCAAGTTGGAAAGCCAAAGCGGGCTCACTGTGACGAATGCTCTCATCTTCCTCATAGTTGGGGCCTCTGAATGTGTAGTATCCAGGGTACGATCCATCCTTGTGACCGCAGATAAATGTAAGACGACGAATGCGACGGTTGAGAAGTTCCTCTTTGTAATCGTTGACAATCAGCTTGATCTTAGCGACAGTCTCGTTGTCATCAAGACTTTCGGCATCTTGAATGGCGACATTGCACACAGCAGTAAGCTCATCTTCGGTATCAAGACGTGGAAGTGCAACCTTGCGCTTGCCACCAAGTTCTGGCAAGAGACCACTACCCTTTTTCTTACCACCAGCAACAGGGAAGACCTCAAGGGCACGTTGCAAGTACTCTTCAGCCTCGTCGAGATATTGGACTGGAACAATTACACCCTTTCTTGTTGGTTCATGATCAGGCTTGTTAGTAAGGTAAGTCATATCACTGATAGAGCTGATACGTTTGAATGGGTTGCCAGATTCATATGAAGGAGTGGCTGGAGTCGAAGGAGCAGAGGATTGAATTGGCATTCCAAATTCTGAAGCTCCAACCTTTCTCAGGACGAAGTCCCATGACACGATGAAAGGGGGGTCGGCACTCTCATTGTGGTACTCAATCTTCTGTAAAGAGTACGCCCTGTAGGCACGACGAATGTAAACCTCAAGAGCTGCGAGAGACACCCAGGGATCACTATGGCCGAAGAAAATTGGCAACACATCGAAGACAGTATACTTCGAGTCAACGACCTCCTTAAGAACCTCGAGGTCAGGTTCTCTGTGCTCCCATCCGGTCTCTCCATATCTTGATTCCACGACGGAAGATCGAAGGATATGCTCCATTTGTGCGGCACGCTCCTCCAAAGATGGTAGAGCGCATTGAATAAGAATCTCACGAGCCTTCAAAGAAACCTTGGCGGTTTGACGAGACTCAAGTTCGGTAAGACTTTTGAGAGGAGCTCTGAGATACTTAGCAACATCACCCGCATTTGGCTTGTTTGGTCGATACTCCTCGAGAATTGCGAGAATCAAATTGTTCTTTGCACCAACTCTGCTGTGCGACAAGACAGTTTGAACAACCTTGGCAATGTCATCCTTATTTTCATCTCTAAGCTTAAGAATAACTTCCTCATCTCGAGAAGTGCGACCTGAAAAGAGACGCTCGACGGATGCATACTTCTGGAGGAGACCGGAGAAGACGGCGAATTCGTGCGCTTTTGGACCATTTTGATATCGGTTGAGAATCTCAATCAATGGGGCAAGAGAAGCGGTAAGGAGGTCAACATCGGCAGGTGCAACATTCTCGTCCAAGAATTTTTGCAGAGCCTTTGAAAGGTTCTTGGCTGGGAACTCAGCGTTGCGGGCTTTGCTACGATCAAGGATTTGAGTCAAAGTAGCATCCAATTTCTGTGGCATTCTCGCGTGAAGAGCTGAGAACTGAGCATTGAATTCACCATATGGCAATTCTGGATCTCTGAGAACCTCAATCAACTCCTTCAATGTAGAACCCATGATGACTTGATTATCGAAACCATCAAGGATATTGTTAAGAATGTTACGGAGGAGTACAAAGCGTTGGGCAGCCTTGGTACCCACAATTTGTGGTGGTCCAAGATCTGGAAGATGTCCCAAGAACGGTTGAGCATGCTTGACCCTGGATGGATCGTCCAAAGCAAGTATACCAAGGATATCACCAGCCTCAAGAGTTGCTCCTGGCTGCTTGATGAGTTGTACGATACCATCCTCAGCGGCAATCAGAGGCATGTACATCTTCATGACTTCGACTTCGGCAAATGCCTGACCGGCCTTGATGTGCTCTCCGTTCTCAACAGTGAACTTGACAAGCTTTCCTGGAGATGGAGTTCTGAGTTGCGTTGGGTCGTTCTCTTGCTCAAGTAAGCAAGTCTTGCTATCGACACTCAAACGAGTAGCACCAACTTCTTCCTTCCAGTAAACATTGTGAGATCGTCCACTGAGAAGAACAAGAAGACCACCGTCACTCAAAGCACGAACACCAACCGAGCATTTGGATCCGTTGATGAAAAGATGGTAGCTGTCCAAGCTGGATCGAGTAGCAGTGAACTTGTATCGGTGACCGTCATAAATAAAGTCGATTGGAAAAACGGTCTTGAGGATATCTTTTGAGGGAACTTGTCCCTTCTCTAAAGAAGTTCTGTATTCAGAAATACAAGCCTCGCTAGCGATATGGGCCTTGGTCACAGCACCACAAACAACCGCAAGCATAGGGTCTGGTCGCTCAGCAGTCAATTTATTAGAGATAAGTTCATCAAGCCATCCAGTGGTAATGGTGTTATCTTCGAAAGCAGGAGTTTCCAAGAGCTTAATCAAGTATTCGACGGTAGTTCTGAAATCACCACGAATACTCAATTCCTTCAAAGCAACAACCATATGTTTTCGTGATGCCGATCGATTCTCACCATAGGCGAAAATGTGGCCGAATTGAGAATCTGAGAAACTGTGGATACCACCGGCTGTACCAACAGAGAAATAACCCCAAACGTTGGAACTACTTCTGAAGTTCAACTCGTGCATTGTACCACTCGAAGGTTTGAAACCCTCTCCAGGATCTTCAGACGTGATACGACAAGCCGTGGTGTGTCCCTTTGGCGTTGGTCTTCTTTGCGTTTGAATGCTCTTCTCTTGAGAGAAATCAAAATCGATTTCGGTAGTAGTTGAAGGATCAACCCCATACAATAACCTAATATCTCTTATTCTGTGCAAAGGAAGACCCATGGCAATTTGAAGTTGAGCAGCAGGCAAATTAACACCACTGACCATCTCAGTCGTAGGATGTTCGACTTGCAATCTTGGGTTCAATTCCAAGAAGTAAAATTTGTCATCGGAGTGAGAATACAGATATTCAACGGTACCGGCGGAAACGTATCCTACAAGACGACCAAGACGAACAGCTGCCTTCTCCATAGCCTGGAAAGTGGCTTGTTTAGCGACAGTAACTGGAGCCTCCTCAATAATCTTTTGATGTCTTCTTTGCACGGAGCAATCTCTACCAAAGAGCGAAATATTGTTTCCGTACTCATCAGCCAATAATTGAACCTCCAAATGTCTTGCATTTCCGGCCAACTTCATAATGAAGATAGGGGAACCGGGAATTTCGCTCGCGGCAGCTTTGTAAAGGGCCTCGAAACCTTGCTCGGATTCGGCTTTTCGAATACCCTTTCCACCACCACCTTCAGATGCCTTGATCATAACTGGAAATCCGATCTCTTTAGCCTTTTCAAGACCTTCTTCCCACGATTGGACACATCCCTTCTTGTACACCTCGTCCTCAACGGTGACGATACCATCCTCATTGACTTCTACCTTGTCAACACCGGTTCCTGACCAAGGTATACAAGGTACTTTGGCGTGTTGTGCGACGATTGTGGAGGAGATCTTGTCACCGAGAGATCGCATGGCCGAACCTGGAGGACCAATGAACACAATCTTTTTCGGACTCGCAGCTAAGGATTCCGGAAGTTTTGGATTTTCTGATGCATGACCCCTAAGAAAATTGTCAATCCCTCTCCTCGAACAATACTATTCTGAAGCATCGGTTGGGAGAAAACCTACCATCCAGCCCACACAGCATGAACATTCATTCTCTCGGCCACATCCACAATCAATTCCACATTTGCGTAATTGTTGTTATTTGTACCACCCGGAACTTCAACATATTGATCTGCCATACGAATATAATCGGCATTGGCTTGGAGATCCTCCGGGGTGGCCATCACCGTAAATTGAATAGCCTTTTCATCTCCGAAGGTTTCGTAAGCCCATTTCCGTACCGATCGAATCTCTTTAACTGCTGCGATTCCATTATTTGCTATCAGAACCTGTTCCCCGGTTGTTAGTTATATTTCTCTGAAAGCATTGCGGTTATGTAAATCCCCGACTTCCTAACCCCGCATCAAGGGAGCAAACTAAAATTTGTGCACGGTGTATGAGGATAAGTCCCTAAAACCCCATATATCACCGCGTTCGAAAACTCGAACTCAAGATTTATTTCCTCCCAGAATATTCTGCCTCCACGGCAGTGGCCCCCGGCGGGCCAGCGGAGCGTCATTAAATCGAATGTAACCAGAGCCTTTACTCACATTTGTAATAACAGTATGACCATCCGAAGCGGCTACAAAATCCTTAACCTTACTCGCTGGAGCATTTTCCAACTTATTACCGCCGATGAAGTGATCCGCAAGATTATGTCGGGCAGCATATGAGCTACCACCTCCATTTGTTGAGGAAATTATTGGCACGGTGCCATTTGTATGTTGTTCCGCCATTGTGATTTTTGATTCGTATATTTGAGAGATTCAGAGCTCAGTGAAGAGCAGAGGAGAAGATTTGGCACCAAAGGATAGAATTGAGGCCGGGAAATGGAAGTAGGAGGGGAAGCTGGAGGTATCTTATCCCAGCTGAGAAAATGGTTGAATGTAAGATAATTGACGAGGAACGGACCCCGAAATCCACTCCAAGTTTTCTATCAAGAACTCCGAAATGAATCTAAAGGCCTTTGGATATTGTGAGAAAATGAAAGATAAAGTGTGAACAAAAGACAGAGTAGAAATTCGGAGTTTTGAAAAGGTTGAGAGGGCAAAGGGAAGGGAAGGGAAGGGAAAGGGAGATGTTTTGAAGGGTTTAAATCTTACCTGGGGTATCTCAATCTAATGAATGGGCAGAAAAAAGATTGGGGACGGTCCCTTCCTTTGGCGAATGATGTCGGAATATTACAAAGTAGTGCATGTATATCTTCTCAAGCATGTACGTGCTAGAGTTACAGCTGGACAAGACAACAAATATACCCAGAGGTTGTGTATGTATGTATGTGTGTGTATGATTGATGTATGAGAAGAGTGAAGAATGTGTATTGGTATTCAAGTAGAGAGGTATGTATCAAATCATCAAGGTACGGAGTATTGAATATTGAAGCAATACAGGTACGTATTTGAATTAGCAGAGGCGAGGCAGAAAAGAGACGAGACAAGCCTATCGTCTATTTTCTAGTTGCTTTGATTTCGGCATCCAAAGAGATTATCACCAATCCATTCCCCCCTCCCTCATGTTCACTCCCATATTCACCCCATCAACCCTCATCATCATCATCACCATCATCATCATCATCATCCCCCAAACCCAAACCCTCAACCAACTTTGTTGAACCAAAACTTCATCCCTCCCTCCCTCACTTCACAACCCCACTAAACCGAAGCGAGTAAAGTGCGTCTCCCAACGATCACGAATTTGGTGAGCTCTGCCATTGAACGGACCCACTTGAAAGTTAAAAAAAAGTTAAGGCTTTTTTGGCTTTTTGTGGCTTTTGGCTTTTGGCTTTTGAGAAAAGTCCGTCAGAAATCTGGAGATGGGGAATTCTTGTCTAGTAGGCAGATAGGATATACTTTTTATAACCAACCATAATATGATTTTATAATAACATATAACGAGCTAAAAGTATATCACAGATATCAAATATTAAATATCAAGCAAATACAATAACCTACAGATATCTCATAAATTTAAATTCCCATATTGATTCTCATTCTCAGCTACGATATCAAAACTCTCTCTCATCATCCATCCCTAGGCATCGTGGCCATGCTTCTGGAATGACATTAGCCGGTCGATCAATTCCGATACATGCTGTACTAACCTTAATACAGGGGTAAAAATAACATGGTATCTTATGGAGTAAGGTAATATTGAGAATTTGGTGGAACCTTGGGTTTGTGGTATTGCAGTAAAGAAATGCACCAAGGCTACAATTTTAAGAAGTTATAACAATAAATGCATTCTTCTCTATCTTATCCATATTGACATCATCTACCTCCCCCCTATCCAAGAAAAAAGAAAAAATAAGGTCCGACACCCAATCCCCAACCCAACCCACAACTTCAGCCCTTCAATCCAACCCAGCTCAGCTCATCCCATCTCAGCCACTCACAGTCCAGAAGAGACCCCCGTTGATCCTTTCCCTATCCAAAACCAAAACACACAAACATGACGCTCCGCTGGCCCTCCGGGGGCCACTGCCGTGGAGGCTGACGAGGAATGAATGGCAATAGTTTTGTATAATACGAGGCTGGAATATCTACCTACCTACCTACCCACACGGACATCCGATGGGGTATCTATTCAATACCTACTAGAATATGCATACCAAGCAAGTACTAGAGATATAACACGGACTAAATACATACATACACACTGTACTACATCCATCCATCTAGCTTAATTATTTAATAGCCGGAACTTAGGTATTTCGGCCTCCGTCTCCCATCCCATCCATCACATCTACATCTACATCCACCCGCCGAGTGAGTACCCACGTCAATATTTGGTCCTGCAGGAACGAATATGAGTTTTTTTTCTTCTTCTTATTCATCACATTTCCCGCTTCTCTGTAGAGAATCTTAATGCCTCTCGATATCCACTTTTTGTATGCATTCAATTTCTCTTCACAACATTCATCTACAAACCCATGTATTACTGCATCAACACATCAAGAACATTCAATTGAATCATCATAATCATTTCCTTCATTCTAATAATCTGCTTGTGTCTGTAGCGCTCACTTCCAGCCATCCCATGCCATCCATCCATTCGTCCATGCTCTTTCTCCGTACCTGTTTTATCAGTCCAGCCCCTCCCGTGTTCCCTCTGGCCAACAAATGAAAATCTTCTTATCCTCGCTCCTTCTCCTATCATCAGCCATCCATCCAGTCCTCACCACTATTTACAAAAGAAACGAAGACCCTCTCCCCTTGAAAGAGAAGGATAAGAGGAGCAGAGCAAATCAATAAAAAAGAGGTATAGCAGTAGTATCAATCCCAAACTGTACCCCGTTCCATGTCCGCCCAGCTATGCACGAGTGAGAAAAACAAACGCCCTAGCCCATGCACGCAACCCAGATATACAGACCTCCACCCTCGTTCAAATATGATCCCAAATTCCCATTTCCATAACGGTATACAGATGAAGCAAAGAGGAAGAAACAGTTCCTGCTCATCCACGAGAGCTTAATAACATTCCCCTACACCACTTAATCGCCTCGGCCTTCCACTTGGTGGCGTGGGAGCTTTATTTAGTCCCGCCGGCTGTCTAGGATTAATAATCCTTTCATCCTCTTCTCGAAATCCATGACTCGTGCTCGTTCTCCTAGGCATAGGTAAACCCGACATCGATAAAGACTGTCCGCCACTTTTCCTACGAGGAAGTCCAGATAGCGGTGTAATGCTCAAACCCTCGGAACCATTGACAGTTCCTCTTCGGCCCAGGGGAGTCGAATAGTCAGATCCCCTGTTCTCGTCGACGCCATACCCAATATGTGACACACTTTGTGAGTGTGTATGAGGTCGTCCGTCCCCATGCTTATCCGCATAGTTCCCCCCTAGACTGCTTTTCGCCCTAATCGGTTCCGCCACTTGTGACTGTGAAGACTGAGCTGTTGGGGTCTTGGCGCCTGGGCGACTAGCTGTGGATCGACTTGGTGGCCGATCATAAATTGAGCCACTGGCGCGACTCCCTGGTCGACTAGGTGGCCTACTACTGTGTCGACTACTATCGTGCCCATCTCTATTGGCCACCGGTCCAAATGAGAGTCTGCCGATTCCGGATACGGATACTCGAGGAAGATGTTTTGTTGAGGTTTCTTCTCCTGTCATGGATGATGTGGTGCTTGCGCTAGCGGTACTGCCTGTAGTCCTATTCCTACTCCGCACTGCAACACCGGGGGGCAAATAACTATTACCCATAGCTGATGTTGTCTGGGAGGGACTAATGACGGGTGCCGGTAATTTTGACCTTGCAGACTGTACTCTTTGTTCTAATCTTTGCATTTGCGCCGTAAGACTTCGAATATGTGTAAGGGATGTTGAATTGGGTAAACCGCGGGTAGGTGGTGCCTTTTGTTTGGTTTGGCGAATCACTGCGGGCGTCGCGCTCCTCATTTTCGAATTGCCATTCGGTGTTGCCCCTCGGGAGTTACGTGCTGTCCCAGATACGTAACGAGATAGGCCTTGCTTGGATGTTGCGCTTGAATTTCCAGCGGGCATTTTGAGTTTGCTTTGAGGTAGATTCATCGGCGTGTTCAGACCGGTTCGTGCCGTTGCGGAAGCTTCTGACATGGGTGGGGATGGAGGGGTAGGAGTTTCGGAAATGGTATCTGTGGTGGAAATGGATTTTGTGTCTGGTGGAGTATTGATGAGTGGAGAGGAAGCGGTGGATCTAGGCGATGTCCCAAAAGGTTCATATGACGGAGTACTTGGGGTGATATAATCCGTCGTGATGGATGGATATTGTCGTTTTCGTAGCTTGTCTTGCATAATGTCTGCCTCTACCTTCAAATCCGACAACTCATCGCGCAACCTTTGTGTTTCGATCCGAAGTTGTTCCCTTTCCTTTTCACCAATCTTGATTTCCTCTTCCATCAGTACCCCTCGTTCAATAGACATGTTGAATTTTGATTCCATATCCTCCAAGGATGAAAAGGTATTTCGCGCCTGCCTCTCGATGTCATCATGTTGAACTTCAATGTCTCGCAACTGTAGCTGCATCGCCCGGTTCGCCTCTCGTAAAGCAGTGATCTCCTTTTGTAAAGTATTTTGCGCGGCATTTGCTTCATTCTTGGATTGCTTATATTTTGTCTACGAATAAATCCTCGTTAGCCAACTATACGACGGATCTATCATGTTCACCTTTTTTAAAAGACATACCTTCCATTCGTCTACTTCAAATCCCAAACTCTCTACCTTCTCCTTCAATAATCTTTCCCTCCTTTCCGCAGCCTCTACATCCTTCTCTAATTCCGCTTCCAACTCTTGCGAACTCGCCTGAAACTCGGTCAATTCCGTCTCCAATTGCTCATATTGTAATTTGTAGTATGCGATCGCGTCGACTGGATCCGAAGGTGGAGAAGATGGTAATTCCGACATCTGTGGTTATTCTCTTGTTGTTTCTGTCCGGTCTTCAATTCGTATGGTATCGTGTGGTAACTCCTCACAATCCTAAGGCCTTTCTGTTGCTTGGCGGTAACATCCGTTCCTTGCACCTGCAATCTTACAAGGTAGCGACCAATAGGATATGCAGCTGTTGCGACTGTTGTTGTTGACTATAAACAAATACTCGTTTGGCGGTCAAAAAATCGAAATGCAGGTCTAATGTGGTGAATGGTCACCAAACAAAGTCGTAGTTTTTGAAATGTTTGATCGCGAAGCAAAGATTGAAGGGTCGAGGTGGGAAGAAGAATGAAAGATTGGTTTCCGTGTGCAGTGATGGTCGTAATGAGTCGTGAATCACCTTAAGCCTTCCTGTAAAGTAATATGAAACAATAATCGAGGTAGTAGTAGTCGTAGTAGTAGTATTTGAAAGTGTATGGCAACACTGCTCAAGTTGGTGAAGTGAAAAATAAAAATCCTTGGGTGGTTTTCGATGTATTTGTTTGGTTGAATATTCCTATATGAAGCGGTAGTTGTATGTTTTGTTTATTGTTGGTGTGAGGTACATTCAATCCATAAGTAGTAGATATTGTACGGTAGGTTTTTGGCAATTCGAAGAGTAAAATAGGAATTACTAGGTCGATCTGGAAGTGTAATAAATGGATGGATGTTTATCAAGATTCAAACGGAAGAGGAATCAAGGAAGTTGCGCTTGAGGTTGAGGTTGTTATTGTCGTCGATGTTCGTTTGTCGGTATGTACCGTGGGAGTGAATATCGGGTTTTAATAAAAAGTAAAAACGAAGGTATATTGCGTTTGCCGAATGAAATCCAAACAAGATAAGATAATGTAAACAGAGAAGAAAGAAAAGAAGAAGGAAATGAAGAGGAAAAAGAAATCGACTTTCTACTTTTCTCGCGGTGTCGATAATGGATAATGATGGTGGTTGTCCAAGGATGTATGTATGTGTATGTGTGTGTGTATGTGTATGTGTATGTGTATGTGTATGTGTGTGTGAGTGTGATGTGGTTGATGATGATGATGATAATGCGGGCTGGCTGCACAACGAGAAAGTTCCCAAGAGAGAGAGAAGGACGGAAGAGGGTCTGTTTAGGAGTGAAGTGGGAAGACGGACATTTGGGGTACAGGGAAGAGAGATTCTAGAAATTCTAGAAATTTGAGTGGTCAACTTCTCTGGTAATGTGCTATGTATAACCTATAATCCACAACCCAAATCCATCACCCAAATCCATATTCCATATTCCATATTCCATGGGTTATGGATTATGGGTTATGGTTAGTACGATTAGGCATGGGATGGGAATTAGAACCCTGTATCGCATACTAGTTTCCAAGGTAGGCCAGTGAAGAAATCACTGATCTAGCAACCGTGGTGGGATTCATAGACAGAGTCATCTACCCATATACTCCCGTAAAATTGAATGCACGGAGAAGTCGGTCGGTCCCCAGCCCAGCCACATTTTAACAACTGGCAGTCACATGAACGGTGAGCTTTAGATCGAGGTAAAAGGTGTTCCGCTCTTTCATTCGATACAATAATATTAATTCCTTTTTTCTTTCTACATAATCGAGGCATGAATGATCGCCAGGTATCAGGAAGCTTCTCAATATCGAATGATGCGAATAGTTACATGTTTTGGATCTTCTATGAAGTGTTGGACTCTCCTCATCATCATCGTCACTCCATCTCATCCACATCACATCTATCAACCTCCTCACCTCCTACACCAGTACCTTTCACGTACCCCTCGGTCATTTCACATTTATGCAACTAAATCGAGAATTGTGGGAATCTCGACTGCTAGCATCAACGTGTTGACGTGTAAGATAAACGTCCCATGATAATTTTAGCTACCCGTGCAGGAAGGTTACGGGATATAACTTCTGCACTTCTGCACTTCTGCTTCTGCACAATGTCATTCATGTACCGCACCCAACGGGAACCTTATTCCTTGCAGATCACCTGACTGTGTACTTTGCCATTGTCATATTGAACGAAGGTCGATTTATTTCACGTTGATATTATTAATCTCTCTTTTTGGGTCCTGCAGAGTGGAAGGGTACATTTGATGTGATATTTATATTTCCCTCGTGACACAGGTCTTTACACGCATTATGAGGGGTAATGAAAAGCAAAGACCCCGTTAAAAGCCAATATATCCCTCAAAAGCACATACATGCACGCACATACTTCCTGTCACCAATATCAATCTCCAGCCAGATGCATTCAAATATTCAAATATTCAAACATCCAAACATCCAACCGTCCAAACATTCAACTCTTTAAAAATGATGGCCTTCTCACATCTCACACAAAATCATCTCGGAGAGAAACTCTTTCATCCTTCAGTCTCAGCTTCTGTCCCACGTCCAAAATCCATCCAATCAAAAAGAGGTGTCATGTGTGATCGCATTGATGTTTCGAAACATAAGATTGGCTTTCTACCTTCATCAATCTAAACTCTTATGACCAAGTCACGGGTCAGTGAATGTTGAGGAAATTTGGTTGATGACCCGAGAAGCGATCAATCATAAAATTCCAATTCTTGGTCTTGCCCTCCATTAATTTGCGTGCGACCATTTTATTCATTGAAGAGGTAGATAATCTCTTGTATATTAGGTAACCTTATATTGGAAATGAACAAGTGCCTTCAAAATAACGCGCACAAAAATTCCATTTATTTCTGATTATCTACTCTATTCTACCCCTCTATCCCTCTATGTCACGAACAGTACCGTCGTCGTCGTCATCGTCATCATCATCATACCCCTCTCCATCCCACTCAACCACTCTTTTTTTCTTCCCTCTTCTCTCTTCTACTCATCTCGTCCGAATCTGTCCTCTCCACACCCGCCACCACATCCACACAGTCAAGTTCCGGTCCCGAAAACCTCTTTCTCGCAGTAGTTCCCCAAGTCACCGCGGCCACCATCATAATGACTCCTATTGCCGCAGATGTATAATTCATATTGTCGCTGGTAACCGGGTACACAGAGGGAAAATTAAAAGTAATACAAGCAAAAAGCAAATATGCAAGACCAACTCCATTCACTAGCAATGAAACCACAGGTCTCATAGCCCAAGGCCCTGTAAGTTGACGATGCGAACCATCGAAATGAGATATTAAGCGCACGAGAAGGGGCATGGCGTACGAGAGATAGAATCCTTCGGTCGCAATGGCGATCACCGTGTTAAATCCTGTCACGGTTCCAAAGTAAATGCTGTTAAATGCCATTTGTACCACACTTCCAATAATAATAGCCACGACAGGAACTTGATGTTTAGCACTGACTTTACTGATTCGGCTCGAGAATGGAAGTCCATGGTCTCTAGCGAATGCATAAAGACTTCTGCTCCCCTCCGCAAGTAGTGCGTTGGAGGATGCGACGTTGATTATTACAATCATAGATGCTAGGAAACATGCTCCAATGTGACTGTTTGTTGAATCGGCGTAAATTTGAATGAGTGGAACCAGAGTAGGTGTGTTGGCAACAGCGTCGATGTCGCCGACGCAGAAGCAGACTGCGATGAGAAAGATGAATCCTGTTATGGCTCCAATGTAAACCGAGAGTACCATCGCCCGGGGAGCTTCTTTAGAAGCATCTTTTAGTTCTTCAGTCATGTGGGATGGTGCATCGTCTAACTCGTAAATTCGTGTTAGCCTCATCATTGGGTCCAGTCAAATCAAGTTAGGAAGATATGAGACTGTAGCGAGAGAAAGGTAGTGTGGTAGAAAGAACTTACAACAACACATGCCAAAAGCTGGCTGTAGTATCCCAATAATCCCAGCCATTGCTGTGCCAAATCCTGTAAAGTTTTGAAAGTCCCGAAAGACAAAACTAGCACTTTGCTTGTCAGTGTTGCAAGCTAGAATTGTGACGACCGTCACAATAAATGACGCAATGTTGAAAATGAGCGCAACCGTAGATACTTTGTCAAGAATCTTGGATCCCCATAGATTGATGAATGTCGCAATCAAAGTCACCGCATAGGCTACCAGGACTGCGTGCCACCTCTCAATCACGTAGGATGGGTTAACGAGATTCGCTTGACCTAGGATGAAGTTTGCGCCGATGAAGCTGTTGGTTGCGCCCATGGCAAGAATACCTGTACGCATGCCAAGAAAGTTAGAAATGGTAATTTCCCATGGGAAACAAGGAACATGGGGCCAATATCCTATGAAAGGTCATGGGATGCGTCTTTCCGTATCATTTTCCATCCCGGGTACGACTGGAATATGATGTCAATATGACTAGAGAAATACGACTGACCGATTATCATAAACCACCCCGTCAGATAGGAGAATTGTCTCCTCACCGGTTTCGGTGAGAGAATATAGACCCATGAGTATTGGCCTCCGGCAACGGGATACTCAGAGCACATTTCTGCCATCGAGTAGACGACGCATAGAGAGACGATACTGATGCCCACCCATCCCCAAATCATCTGCGTGAGTCATTGCTGTTAGTTGCGCGTTCGAGTAGCATCAAGATACATTTTGTCATTATTGACAACTTCAAATGTCTCGGACGTCGTGGAACATGTTTGGGGCTACGTCGCAGTACCAGCGCAGTGCGATGTATGAACCTCCTCGAGATTCGACTAAGAGTCTGGAAATCGACCCATAGATAGGAGAATTAAGCTTGGAATTGAAGGCATGGCCAGATTTAAATGAGAAATGTGAAAGGTTACTCACTACCGGTGGACCACCAGCATTGACACCTGTGACAAGCACACCACCTAGGGCACTCCAACTGCAATGAGCCGTCAGCAAGCGTTAAGCGTCCCATCTTGCCACGTTTTTTTGATCCAAGGTTGCAACACCGGTGCCGATCACCGGTGTTGGGATTCAGAAGATGCACAGCATACGCAGAAGAATACTTACCTCGTAACAATGGAGAATGAGAAGCCAATCATGCCTAGAAGGCCGAATGATCGCTTGAGTTCTAAAATTATGCTTATCAGCGAATGGTCAAATGACGCCAGTTTGTAGAATCTGAGGAGGTCGACCCACCCGGACGATAACCCATATTCTCCAGAGCAGCATCTTCGGCCACACCTGGGGGAAAGACTTTTCCCACAAACGCTTCTTCTTTCATCTTATTCGTTACAATGAAATGCAGATACTCGAGATGAAGAATCCCAATACCACAGTTTTGGAACAAGGCAGTGGCAACTCCCAAGATATGTTGTACTGTTGATTAAGCAGTGGAGAAAATATGACCGAGGATACAACCCAAGGTATTTATAAACGTATCCAGAGCATTCAGCGAGAGATCCCTACCTTTTCGGGATCTCATTGACGGATATCAGAAGGGAGGTAGATGGGCATGCAAGTTTAATGCAACATTGGGAACAAATTGGAGGGATCTTTGTGGAATAGCCATGCTAGACTCTCCCTCGATCAAATGATATAGACTTAGATAGCTAGGTTCGAAGGGAAGTGTATGATCGAGGTACGAAAGCTGAGATAGGGTTGATTTCCCATCTTGTCATTTGTGTCCGATATCAAATCGTTTGTCAGTATCTCATCTATCACGGCTCTTTCCGGCTAGCCCACCATGTTGCTGTATCTTGCACCTTGTCTTGCAATATGGGGTCGGAGAAAAGATTAAGAATGGGGAACGAATGTTTGGATGAGCGTTGAATTGCTTGGTCGGCGGGGTCATGATTGGGGGATTCGATTGGTCCGGAGCAAACATTACTAGGATAATTTTTTAGGCTTATCTCTGGCCTTTCTCCATCAAACTTCTTTTTCTAGGCATTTTATTCCGTCGTTCATCAACATAAACTTCATTGCGATTCCTTTTCTTCTCGTGATATGGGACAAAACATGGTGCGTACTGCAAGTACTGCAATTGACTTCCTCGGCTTTCTAACTTGCTTGCATGGATGCTTGCATATAAATATACGAATGAACATGTATCGTATTGCCCGAGATCTTGGTTAAACTATTACTCCTTTAAATTCGGATCACCTCCTCGCCCTCCTCAATCTACAAACAATACACAGCCCAAACTCCATAACGTGGTCCAGTCTCGACCTACGATCTAAGGCCCATTTAACATCAAAGGAGGCTGCTTCCATATTCTTGAAGCCCGAATTGCGAAACGCTGTGAGCTAGATTTGAGATATGATAGAGTTTTATTCTGGTAACACGATGCAATTGCAGGAAAATATTGATTGTTTGTCTTCAAACAAATCGAGAGGGATGTTGCATACTTCCGACCGAAGGTGGCCGAGTCTCATCGTCTGCTCATCGGCACCAACTAAACGCAATGACTCGCGCTGAATGTGTTGGAGATCTATACGAAACATTTGCTCTTTGATCCCGTCGCCTCTGATTCAGGCGACTACCAACAATGTTCCCGGCGACCAATATCTAACTTCAACATGGAGCGTGTTGACTTGAGCTACCTAGCTGATGAGATTGGACGAGGAACTTTCTTTTCGACGCTTTGGGTATTCACCGTCCCTTCTCGGCCCCACAAGGTTCATCGCCGCGGGGAAAAAGGAAGAGGAAAAGGGAATTGCTTCAGCAGGCTTTTTCTTCCGTCGGATATCTACATGGAACCTGCGCAAGGCCCAGCGCCATTCTTCTTTTCCATTATTCATTGTGGTGAAACGAGACGGGAAGCTGCACACCGCCCAGCATTTCATTCGATGATTCTTTTTTTTCCCTTCCTACTTATTGCACACTAATCCGAATTTCTGGTTTGTGCCACCTGCATTGATCTACCATTGGGTGATACCAACACATTGGCCGGGCTAGTACACCCATTCCAGAATCTGCAAGATTCCCGCATGTACTACCCCGGATTTTTGCACTGTAGGGGAGCAGGCTTGTGCAGGATCTCACCAAATAGACGACTGACTTGAAGGATCAGGACGTCGTGATACAATTTCAAGGGAGTATGTTGAGGCTTTGTTGAATTCTATTGACGCTCCACCGAGGATCATACGTAGTGAATTGAATCAAAGCGGGCATGGCTTTCCCCCTGCAATGAGCCGTCATTGATGATTGCTTCACTTGAAGTCTTACGCCATGTTCTCATGAACTCCCCGCAATATTTGTAGGTACCCGTGGCAGAACAAGGTTTTCCTGTACCTGCAGAGAAGTACATGATCGGACCTTTGGAGCATCCTATCAAAATGAAGAAGTTTGTCAGATCAATATATCAATCAATGAAGCAAAACTGATATGGCTATACATTAAATACCTACCTTAAACTACCTATCTCTCCTCCAACTTGTTTATCCTCCACTATCTCTTCATCTGTTGTTTGCCTCTAGCTATACGGTGTTTTCTGCGGATCCAAGCTTTTTTCCTTCCTTATCTGTTTACTCGTGATCTCTTGAATCGTCAACTTCTACCGTATTTACCTACCTACCGATGTAAACATTCTCAAAATGGAAGGATCAAAGGGCTCTAACGTTTGCCAACAAATTCTCCCTCCCTCACAAGTTCTTCCCTCGATCAAAATTCAAATTGATTCATCCACCATTCTTCCAATTGTTGAACCTCACCAAATTCTCTCCAAGATTTGTACCAACGGCGATGCATCAGTGGCTTCTGATAAAATCTTCGACGAAATCGATGAGTTAAAATACGAAATCAAATCTCGTGCAGGATCAGCAGTTGTTGTAGCGAACAACAAATCTGCAAAATCAAGATCTTCTCTCTTATCCAAAATCCTCAACTTCCATCGAAATCCAGCACGTTCAGTTTCGAAACCAAAATACTGCCAAACTCTCGAAATGTCATCGCCGGAACATCATCTTCGCCCCGCTGAGCCGGCATTCATGGATATTGATACCGCGAGCGATCTGTTTATAGAGAGTTACGAAGAAACCAGACAGATCTGTGCCAGACCTTACTATTGGCCTCATGACCGCTCATTTCACAGATCCACCACTGCACTAGTCATTATCGACATGCAGAAAGATTGTGAGTCTTATGTTCCCTTATCTTCTGACTTGGGGGTGGAAACGATGTATGAGATGCTCTGTGATTGTTTTCAAATGCACGCCGACTGCATTCGGTACATGAGTCGATCGGAAATCCTGAGAATCATTTATCATCACGACATTGTTTGTACCCTGGAGAAACATGTTTATAGGACTATTGCGCCCCTAAGCCTTTTGATTTCAATGAATCTACCTTGAAAATAAACAAATATCTATAAGAGCCTACTAATTCTAGTTTACTACAGTTGCCTCCGACAAGGGATATCTGAAAAATCAAGGTATTGACAATCAACCAATCCTCGATATTGTTCCTAATATTCGCAAACTTCTCGATGCTTGCCGAGCCAAAGGTTTCACTATTTACCATACGCGCGAAGGCCACCGATCTGACCTGTCAACACTTTCTAAACGCGAGCACTTTCGCTCAAGAAACAACGAGAACCGGCTTGGTATTGGTGACCCCGGTCCACTAGGACGTCTCCTAATTCGCGGGGAAGAAGGCCACGAAATCATCGATGAATTAGCCCCTCGATCGAATGAGCAAATCATCGACAAGCCCGGTCGGAGTGCATTCCAGCATACAGAGTTTCGGCTCATGCTAAGCGTCAAGGGGATCAAGAACCTAATTTTCTGCGGTGTAACAACAGACGTTTGTGTAATGAGTACGATGAGGGACGCCAACGATAACAACTTTGATTGCGTCCTGGTAGAAGATGCGTGTGCTGCGGGGGTCTTTGAGCATCACAAAAGTGCTGTTGAGTCAATTACTGAAGAAGGGGGGATATTTGGCGCTGTCACAACGGTGGAAGATGTTTTGACGAAAATGGAGAGGCTCCTGGATGTAATTGAGCCTGAATTTGTGACTTCTCATTCAATTCCAGCAGGGATGAATGCGGATGATGAACCCAAGAACGCCCATTTGAATCCGGCAGGGATGGAAAGATCAAAACCTGCCCTCGGAACTATCATGGGTGAAAATCGACCCTCTGCCGGCAGACAATTTTCGAAAATGTCCTTGGCTGAACCTACACTGGAAGTAGGGGATTATATTGACGACGGCGTGTATCGACGCAAGTCCACACAGGGAATCTCAGATCAATCAAAACCTCCTGTTGTACGTACCAGAAAATCAACTTCGTCTCCGAGGGTTGGCATGGGTTATACGACGCAAGGAAATGGAAAGAACCCCGTGTCTCGAAGAATGAATGTCTCCGAAAACGAGGAGGATACAATGCCCACTATTACACACACTGGCAAGCGACATGAGAATCAAAAGTAAATACACTCCTCACCGGATTAAGTTTTCACGAGGCACACGTTTCTAATAAATTTCAAGAGTAGAAAGCCAAGTTCCAACAATGATGAGCGCCTAAGATCTAACGAATAAGGTCTCTTTTTACCTTTTCCTGTATCTTGAGAGTTTTAGCACTTTTATTGATAAGACCTTTATGAAACCTCAAATTACAACAATCAAAAGGACCGGGGGTAGTAATAAAGAAAAGCCTGGTGTTTTGATTGGATCTGAAGAATAGTAATTTTACAACTATGGTCAAGGAAGGAGGCAAGGAAGGAGACAAGGAAGGAGACAAGGAAAAGCAAGACGTCGAATATTGATACTACAAATTAGTAACCGGGGTCCGAATTTGGCTTGTTGAGCTGGGAGCAGGGTAGGGAATTTTGAACGCGTTTGGGCTGCCAGGAATAGCATTTTGGGGGGAGGGGCGGAGGAGAATTGTGGAAGCGGCTGGGAGGTTTTGGCAGAATTACTTGTTTCGTCTATTTTCATTTCGTTCGGCTTCGCTTGCATTGGTATGTACAGTACTTAGAGAAATGAATAAGGAGTATAATTTATAGTAAGTAGTACAGTATCAATTTAGGTCATAATATTATTTGTGACAGTGACAGAGTGACATACTTGTGGAAAGATCGTTATAGAATGATATTAGAAAATGGTTCTGACTTCATGAGACTTTCGTACATTTTATAAAGGCAACCTCCCCGAGTTCCTGAAATATCTTGAAACGCCGGGACATGGCAGTTTGATATATTTTGTTTTAATAAATGAATTCCTCGCAGTGATTGTGGTGGAATTAATGACTTGACTTATGTCTTTAGATGCATTAGACAATTTCCATCTGCGTCCAGAAAGAATGATTGAGCTACTCACACCTCATTGTATGACTTAACTTGGCATATATATATGTATGTATAAATCATCTTTTTGATTGTTTGTCGGACTCAAGGGAATGAGTTGGAGTGAAGTGAAGTGGTTTGAGAGGGTAGCATCGTGGCTGATAAATAGGAAGATTGGTTATTAGTGATTGATAAATACTTAGCTATAGGAGAAACTGGATGTTATTGTATCTTATTATATTAATGTTGTGTGAATCTGGCTATAGAGCTATATTGTTCATATTATAGATTAATCTTTGAGTCTCGTCCACCATTGCGGGATGAATGTGTTGATGCACCCCTGAGATTATCGAGGTCTAGGTGTATTTATCAATTGACTTGGAATACTGGGTGGTATTATGATAGCGAGTGTGGTTTTAGTGACGAAAGGCTCGTTCTGTAGTTATTTCCCCGTGATGATCATTACGTCATGATCATCGGCAGCTCTAGAAGTTCAATCACAGCTCATCAAGATGAAATGAAAGAACAAATCCTTATTCTTACACCGCAAAAACATCGATAATTCATCATGGAACCAGTTGCTGCAACAGCTGCTGCATATGGTGTTGAAACTGCAATTGAAGGAGGAATTGCAGCTTATTATCTATCCAAACCGACAATACCGCTAAAAGGACACCTCGAACATGTTACAACTACTGATGCATTATCACGATGTGGACATACAATGTCAGTGATTAGTGATAGAGCCTATATTTTTGGTGGTTCCGAGGATCTGGAATCTGTGGAACTAAGCAATGATATGCACGAGCTTCACATCGCAACTGATGAGAATAGCACAACTGCAGTTTTACGATCAATACCAGCAGTAGGAGATGGAGAATTGAACAAGGCGCCTCTACCATCAGCTCGCATCTTCCATTCAGCTACTGTCGCTCGAAATCGTATCTTCATTTTTGGTGGCAATGGATATTCACCTGACAAGCATGACCTTAAGCCGTTGGAAGAGAATGGTCGATTGTGGATTTTTGACCCACTATCATCGAAGTGGTCGTTCCTGGATCCTCCTCCGCATACAACATTTCCGCTTTCTAGATCGGATCATATCAGCACATCGAGTCCTGATGGATCTGCAATCTTCATCCATGGAGGAAAATCATCCGATGACGTGCTTTCGAATGATGTATGGGTGTTTTACTTGGATGAAGGGAAGTGGACCAGGCTTCCAGATGCACCAGGGCTACCGAGGCCCGGAATCAATCTCACTTGTGGACAGGGAAAGTTGTGGAAATTTTGTGGTGGTAAAGAGGTATCTAAAGACTCAAACTCCCGAGGAACAATTTTCTCTTTGGAATATCCTACCGGTGGCACAGTAGATGATGTAACTAAAGATTTGGCTCATAGTTCTTTGAGCAGCTCCAAAATCGACTGCCAATGGGAGAAACTGGATACGGGATCGAGCAAATCTTTAGAAACACTATTTTGTAGCGATTATGCAGCCTTACATTTCATCACCACCGGGAATGGCAGAGATTATCTTTTGTTAGCTTTAGGATCCGATGATGGAGAATATTCTTCAGATATTTGGGTCTATCAACTCCCCCCAGCGCAGTATTCGGGTGCAAAGGTGAAAGACGTCATACGGGAGAAGTTACCTGGAGTAGAAAGTCATGTGGGAGAATGGTCCCGTCTCGAAATCAGTGGAATAGAGGTGGGTGAGGATGAAGAGAAAGGCGGGGCATGGACTGGTCGACGTTATTTTGGTAGCTCGATGACAGGAACGAAGCAGTTTATGATTTGGGGAGGACTTAGTCCAAATATTGAGACGCTTGGTGATGGGTGGAGGGTTATTATTGACTAGTGAGATTTGAATGGAATGGAAGCCAACTGCTCGCTGTGGTATGCTTTCCAGAATCAAATTTTAACACATTTATGACATGTTTATTTTATCATTACACGATACAATGCACGTTCGTTAACAAAGGAATGGTGATAAAAAAATAATATATTCGGTGCAGCATTTTGAAAAGCAACCGAGGGATTGTGTCATGCGATATTTACAGTGGGCATTAAAATTAAACAAATGTCAAGTAACTACTATGTTTAAAATCTAGTATTTGCAGCGCCAAGTGAAAATAAGGCATCCGGATTACTCTCTCACCGTCGAGCTTTAATCTTTTCTGGGACCTTGCAACATGGGCGCTGTGCTCAAATGTTGAAAATTAAGACAAGTGACATGTAGAATCCGTCGAGATCTAACGCACTAAAGATTATGGGTATTCGAGGATCGATTGTGAATAATGGGCGCGAGAACATCAGGGACAAATGTCATTGATTTTCAGATCAGACATCCAATAGTTCGGAATGATAGGATAAGATCTCAAGGTGCTTCAGAAACTATAAAGATCTAAGAAGAAGAAGATCATCCGAGTCCAGCACTGTTTCAGATGAGTTTAACCTTCTATACCATATCATATCTTCGATGCATTCAAGGATCATCTTATGTTTGAATAGGTATTGTAGTCCGGAAATTGAATATACTTGTCTGAGAATGGCCATATAGACTGAATAATTACAGGTTTGGCGAATGAAAGATATGTAGAGTCGTCACCATGAGATTTCACGCATGTATTAGAAGGAGCTAATTATTGGGAGGAAAGAGATTTGGAAGATACTTACTAAAGATAATGGGTATATTTTTCATTGGGATTGAAAATACGCCGTAAAAGGTGTGGAAATCGCAGTCGTGAGTAGAAAAGAAACTGACTTATCTGGCTACTAAAGCAATCAATCCTCTTCTTCGACGCGTGGATCCTGCCATTCATGAGCCGGTGGGCGGAGGACATACCTTGTTGCTCTACAGGTTGGACATGATACGCTGTGGCCTCCTTCCCTGAACCAAGGGACAATGCAATCATGATGGTAAATATGAACGCCACAGAACACCCGACGAATACCGTTGGGTCCCAAAGCTTCGGCGTCACTCAAAGAGAACCGACAGATACCGCAAATTTCGTCGGGTGGTACATCTGCCAAAGAAACTGGCGCGAGGATACGGGGATTGACCACTTCCTCGTCGAAGATATGTCGACGTTCGACATCGGGTATTCCTCTTCTAATTTGCCCGAAGTGATAGTTTTGATGCGCGAGATACCACCCTCACATTCTGTCAAGCCTGATGAACGCCCAGCTAACACTCTCGTATTCTGGACCTTCAGGAAACCCATTAGGGAACCCCCACGTATAGTTTTGGAAATCCATGCGTGCAACTCGGGCATTGATTTCTAAAAATTCTTGTCTTGAAAAGAGCAGTCTCTGCTCAGTAATGTATTCCGTCCAGTACAAAAGACGAGGCTGGATACTGACTCTGGGCGGCGCTTCATCATTCCTGTCCGACCTCCATGTATTAGCGGCATTGTATTGAGCATCAGTGCAGAACGGGCATGAGAAAGAAAGGATCAAGGCTGGTTCGAAGTGATAGCCATCACACCTGTAATCAAGAATGTGATCACGGGAAAAAGGATCATGATTCTCTCCTATGCAATGATCCACGTGTTTAACTCTCGTCACTACGTGGCCACAGGCCGTGTAAAGCGCTTCGTCAAAGACGCAAAGTGAGTCTACAAATTCCATATCGAGCTATGCTTTTAGGTAATTCGGGGAATGTGGAGCGAACACTTACACAATCATGGGGTGAACTGTTTTTATATTGATGATGGAAAGCATTGTTCTCGGTGGTGTGGATTAGATGAAATGTTCACACATAGCTTTCGCACTTGTTCTCCGTATATTTCGAAATTCTAATGAACAGTCTCAAAACAACGATGAAAATAGTTTGGTAAATTCGCGATAAATGCTAAAGCCAATCTCGTACTCTCACGACGGCAATTTTAATTCGCCAGGGAACCTTCAATTGGGCACTTTTATGACCAAGGAGTATTGTTACATGTAAGCTGTTGAAGTTCTGTGTGCAAAATTATATTTTGCTGAACAAAGCCCTCGGAGCATGAACTTACTCAATTTCGTTAAAACATAAAATCAAAAAGTACCGTCAACCTCCGGAATCAGTAGATAGGGAATCATTGCAATGGAAATATTTCCTGATCGTGGAAGGACGAGGGGTGGAGGTGTGGATGTGAATGTGAATGTGAGTGTACGCGGTAAGGTGACAGACAACAACATCTTGTTTGTCTAGCCGCATTTTCCAGCTTTGTAAGATTAGAAAAGGTGCCACACTAGTAACACAAATCGATCCTTTGTAGATCAGCGAAAATTTATTGGGATCTTTTGACTACACTAACCCTAACCCTAAATTTACCATGGGTTATCAATTGATGATGGTGATTCGCTTCGTCCATTGAGTTCATTCCGTACTTTTGGGAGGATCGTGATTAGTAAGGTCTCCGCTCGTTCTTCCAATGATGCAGATTCAGATTCTGCTGTCGCGGACATGTTCATCCAACGATACTACATCGATTTCAGATATAAAATGCCAGACCGTGGTTGATGGCTCCGCCTCTTTTAAATTCTAGAACTGACAAAAAGCGAGGCACCCGCGGCTACTGACCCTTCCATACAAAGTCGTCAGCTTCACATGATTGAATATCTTATACCAGAATTCCTCAGCTCAATCGGCAATTGTGCCTTCAAAAACAGGTGATAAGTGCATAAATCATGTTACATCGAGCAGGCACAACAAAAATTAACGTGCCTGCCTGTAAGACCAGTGGTGTGATGACACAAGACCCAGCCACGGTGAAACCATCCGATTGGTCATTTGAACTTATCCCGAGCATGAACCTCGAAAATCACATCAGTTCTCGTGTCACATTGATAAAAGCATCTGCGCAAGTCTCGTGGGATTGTCGAAATGGCAAAATATATAAGGTATTGGTACCCGGTGTGTGCCAGTATTACACCACCACATTCATCAAGTATCAACAACAGTACTCACAACACAATACAAATCAACTTCACAGTCTAACATTGCGACATCAAATTGAACTGGAAACACAATCACAAATCATGTGTCCAGCACCAATGAGAGGATACTCAGATATTATGAATACCAGCGATAAAGGCTCTATTGAGTTAAGTGGTAACGGGCAAAAGGTTGCCTTTCCGCACGCAGATGCGGGTGCTCATACGCTTTGGAAGCAAAATTCCGAGGCAAAAACTCCGATATGGCATCTAAGGGTTACTGTGCTCAAGAACGGCGAGGCTCGAGGGGATTGCCCTAATCGTACCTTTGTAAGTCCTTTTATTGTCTCACTTATGCTCTTTCGTTTGACCGCTCATCATTCTTAGGAGTTCAAAACGTTAGAAGAAGTCACTCGTGCCATCAACCAAGTTGAGGCGGCATTTGGAAACACGTTTGAGCTGAAGAAATGTGGAATCGATTCACCAGATGCTATGGGCGGAAGAGTTAACGATGGGAGAAGTGAGAACATTACCATTCAATTTGATTCCGATGTAGCGAAGGAGTCATGGACGGAATTCTTGGGAAGATTGAAGGCACTGGAGGATGAATGGTCACATGTTACTGAAGCCTGAAATCTTCAAAGTTTGGTTTAGCACAGGAAAATAATCCAGGAAAAGATAACTACCAAGGGGATGGGGATCAGAAGTTTCAATGGCGGTTAGTTCGGGTCCAAGGGGATACCGAGAAGGCGTTAAAGGAGAGTTGGTGCAAACCTTTGCTGGAATTTGTAAAGATCGATTTCATGCAGTTGGCTTATGAAATTTAACAGCTGCTTTGAGGCATATGATGCACCCAAGGTCAGTCTGAATTAATGTGCTCGACATTAAATGGGTGACTATTTCAGATTATGGCAATTGCTTTCTGATCACAGAAATTTCACCATTCCGCTCAATAATGTGACTATCTGCCAGGAGATATCGAGGAAGTTCTCAGAAAAATACCCATACTTTCAATTATCGTATCCAATTATAATTTAAAGATACTTCAGAGTTATGTAATCGAAATGTGTTGATCATATTCCTATATAAATAGGGATCCAGTTGATGGTCTCACTTGGAACCTGTAACGGAAGAAGCTTCAATTTGCTTTGTTTTAAATTATTTTTGGAGGGGAATTAAAACTTTTAGACTTGATATACCCTCATTGAGATTAAACTGAGATTCATTGATTTGATCGTCCGATGCTCCTGCATTCAGTGCATTAGATTACGGACGTGCCAATCCTAGCATGTGCCAACTCGCCTGCATGGAGGTGCATTAAGATCTCATTCATATTTGTTCCCAGGTTGATTGATATGGAAATCAATCATTCCACTATAGTCCAGGTTGTAGTGCAGGTCATTTCCCTTAAAGATTCGAGGGCTCAGCAGGTTGGAAGCAGCACTAGTCTTCATTTTGCCATGTACCCATCAGGCAAAGTTGCACGAAAATTAAAGATCATCTAGTCAACACAGCTACCCCAGTGGTAAACAAAATAACGTTCTTGTCTGGAATGGATCAAACATACCTTCTCCGTCTGAAAGAAACTATTCCATTGACCGCTCATGATGTTATTGTCACTCCAACACCACTTTTCCGCCGGTAAGCTACTTCGGAAGACTGTTCGCAGGCAGAACGAAGTGCATCACAGGCTTCTCGAGTAGCATTTCAACAAGCCTCACAATCTCTTCAACAGGCACGCCAATCTGCGTCGGAGGCGTTCCGTCAAGCATCAGAATCAGTCTCAAATTATATGCGATAATTATACAATAGCGCTAGTCAATTGATCGCTGCTGCATCGAGAAGCTCATCAAGTGTAGAGAGTAGTGCAACTTTGGCGATTTCAAGTTTATAAGCCTCGGCTAGCTCGGCTGTGGCGAAAGCAATTGGGTAAATACAGAGTGCACAATTTACTATTAGTCTATTGAAGGTAAGTGAGATGAATAGCCAGAAAAAATCTACAATAAAAGAGCGCCAGGGCGCTAAATTGGATGAAATAGGGTTGTTAACGTTGAAATTTACAGCAAGAAGTTTCAAAGGCGGGAGCCACTGCATCTGTCAGTTTTCTCCTAATGAAATAATTCTTTTGTCCGTGTTCCATAGCTAAGGAAATTTAGGCAGCGAATAAAGAGGCTCATTAATCTCAGAACGCCGCCATTACCGCGACACAGGCAGCTGTAGCGATAATCGCCTCACCACTGTTGGCAATGCTTGTTTTCTGGTGTAATGTCAGATACAGGAAGAAGAAATATGGACAACAGAGAGTAAACAGACATAAACGACAGTACAACCATGATGTCAAAGAATCTTCAAATTCCAGGACCGGGAGGAGACGCAGGAGATTATCCACAGAAAAAGGTATATGAACAACAACGCAAGAGGTCAGTTTCCACGGCTTCATCATTGAGCCTCCACGACTCATACACAAAAGAAATACACAAGGAACAAGCCAGTCATAGATATAAGCCGAAATTGAAACCAAAATACTCAACTTGGACTCTTCAAAGCCCTCCGAAAGCATCAAGTCTCAAATCTTGGTTACAGGTCGAAGTCAAAGATGGAGTGTCACCTTTCCCCAATGATCAAATTAGTTTACAAAAGTCTGGAAATAGTGATGAAGATATACGGCAGGGGAAAGAGCTAAATCCATCGACAAGTACGATGTCGATGGAAAGTAAAAGGATTGCGATTCATGTTTCGCTTCCCTTTGGATCAGCCACAAAAAACAGGCAAATGTCATTACTTGAAAATGATCAGTACATAGACAAGGAATTGAAAGACAAGATAGAACACTGGATTGAACCAACAGTCAATACCGGAAAAGATAGTGCATGGACAGATGATATGCAGAGTACGATGATCCACGAGGAATCTCCACTTCGGCCCCAGAGCTTCAAAATGGTCTTCCCTGAACCTAATCGATCCGTTTGCAACACCGCAGAATGGTCCATGGAGCAGCAACAGCAAACAGACGGCTTGGAAGCACCAACACAGATCCAGGATTCTATTAGAGAGAGTTTATTGAAGGATGTTGATTCTCCATCAATGCTAGAAGCGGCGAGGATTAGTGACCTACCCAAGACGCCTAAACTTGGCGTAAGTGTGAGCATTAAAAGTATGAAGGGGGAAGTGCATTATGTTAATTCGGTGAAGATTGTCAAAGGGAATCTTTCAGGTTCTCAGTCTCGTAGAAAGACTGTTCAAAGTGGTGATGAAGACCGTAGAATAGAGAGAGTTGGAGAGAGCGGAGAAATCAGGGAAGGAAGTTCATAGATGGATTTTCTCCTAGCTGCCAAAGAGTAAGATAATTAATAGTAATGAGGCTGGGTGTACTTAGAACGGAAGATATTTAAAACAAAAGATGATGATTAGTTAATGAAGAATGCGGGATAGTTTTTACACGAGGATCAGAAAATGAAGAACCTAGCGAACAACCTTCCCATCCAAACAATTCCCTTCCTTTTAAAATGCAATTAGTGCTCGAATTTTTACCACACCACAGACCCAACCAACACCAAAAGGGTATATACTGAGAGAACCTCTCGAAATTTGAATTCCTGAATTTGGCCTTCAGAACCCACCCTAGAAGAAAAAAATGTACCCCGCCTCCGAATTAAATATATTGAAGCCTCTCGACCATTGACTCGTGATCCCACATTTGCAACTACCTTGCTGCATCGACTGAACTCTTCATAAAACTTTTGCCTTGTCATCAAAACTTCCTATCATCACCACTTTCTCATCGCTGAATGGGTTATGGACATAAACCTCTTTCTCGTCGTAATATATAATATGATTCTCAGGTTCCGAAATCAGACTTCTTATGTTTTGATGAGACCTGCGACGAGAAATACTCCGGGGCCTAATTGATGTCAAATTAGCATGCCACACTGTCAATGTCTGGATACCTCTGGGTAGACTTACAATGGAGGCAACGGCTTTTGTTTCTTCACAAGCGCTTCTTGAGGCAAGGGAGGTAATGGCTTATCGTAAATGTAGAATACTGTTCCATCACATGGGCCTGCACAGCTCAATCGTGATTCTCGACTTTGAAGTATGGTGGGGCATGTTTCTGCGACAAGCGTAGTGCCAGTATAGGCTGAAAAGTTCGAGTCACAAGAGTTACGGCTGTAGACTGAGGAGCTTCGGTTGTGTTTTGGCCCAGGTGAATGAGGCACTTGGAGGAGTACTAGGTCCGACATGGCGATATATCGTAGCTTTCTCAATCAAAATCCTTCTAGCTGGTACGGGTTTATTCCCTTGGTCTGGCAATGAATATGTATTGAATTGTCTTAGAACAATCGTCCAACGGGTCAATAGCTCTTGACTGAGAGGAGCCATCCATCTTATGTATATCCTCGAAGCTGGAAGCTTTAGCCAGGATATGGTACGACTACGTTACAATAGGATTCTTTCGCACGATCAAGCCGAAATTTGGATGATGTTTGGGGCGCAGAAATAATCCTTCATGACGCCTTGAAATGCTGAAAGTCGCCTCATGGGATGAAGGGGCAGGATTTAAAGTTAAGCTTTGACGAACGACCGATGACCCGATCCACCCTGTATTTCCAGGGCAGCAGAATCCTACATCTCACCAAAACTTATATATAGAAAATGTTTAATTGTTTATACCATTTCATGGATTGAAACCTGGTGTGTATAAATCTCTTGGCTCATAAGAATTCATGCAGAGCAGTGGTCGAATAATCATATCGTCTTTAGGCCTTTTTTTGAAGTCTTGAAATGGATGTGGCTATGAAAACTTTCGCAGTTTTGGAGCGTGATACGTCAATTTATACCTGACGGATTTGACAATCATTATGTTTCTTTTGTTGATCCTGCTCCGTTTCTTAAATTTAGCTGCTGGCGCAGACCTAAAGATTAAGATATGTGTACGACGTTATGTGGTACATCGAGTCAGCGATCCGTGCTGTTTGATGTCTCGCGGTAAGTGTCGTGTCCGAGATCTCGTCATCTTTGCCATCGTGTAGAAACATCCTCGGCATCTTTGATTGTGCAGTGAACACCGATAAGCAGTACTTATTAATGTCTTCGAAAGCCATTGAATTCAACAAACCACTCCTCTGCGAGTTGTCTATTCACGATGGGTAGTTGCCTTACCCGTCTAGAAGCGGAGATGGCCGCACCCCCTCCTGTTCCTGGAAATTGGGAGAACCTTGCACCCCGGAAAACCATTGTTATAAGCTCGCAAGGTACAAACATTAGGAGAAGGAGTGGAAGAGGAGGGAGAGCGGATGAAGCGCACAAAAATGGAAATCATTTTCAATTGGGAAGGAGGGAAACACCTAGTGGTATTGAAGGCCTAACCTTTGATTATGCTGGGAGACCGGTGTAAGTCTAGCTTCCTCTTAGAACGTTTGGCTAGGTGAACTATTTACTTGTATATATTGGCTAACAACGAGGTGTGTGGAATAGTTGGCGAGATCCAAGAATGAAGACGAACAGCTCAGAGGAGACTGATATTCCAAAAAACGAACACATATAAGAGAAACTGTGTTGTTCCAGAACGCGGAAAATTATCAATATAAATGGTAGAGATTGGTTAATGGGCTTGCAATCATGATTCCCTCCCAACATGCTACTTAGCGCGGCTTTTGCAGGAGAAGTTAGAACAATGATGATAAGCTCGCTGGAATTGTTCCGCTCATTGATCTCTTTTTTTTAATACTTTGTTGTGTTGTGTAAATCGTTTCCATCTCATTAGGCAGTCTGCCATTTTCACCAAGGGTGTATATAAAGAATGGCATGGTATGCCAGTTAGAAATATAAAGTAAGCTATTCTCGGTCAATATTGATTTTAGACCAGAGCAGAATATTCACTCGCTTGTTATCTATGAATTCGGAAGCCCGAAAGTTAACCTCTCTTTCGAACCACAATGTGTAGATAATTTCTTGTTCCCTGAAACTGGTAGCTCTCTTTTCTTTAATTGATGGGACTGCAACCTCACCCAAGGTTCGATATGATTTTTTGGAAAAGGAAATTCGGCATTGTTGAACACAGTGCTGTGGACTACATGTGAGACTAGGAAAGGATCACTTTAAGTAAGACTTTTAACTAGATTGCATTATGAAGCTAAATAAATTTCAAAGAGTCTCATTCTATCTTAAAGTATCATCCCATACAGGCATCACCATACACCGCTCAAAACTGCATTCAATGAATGAAGATTCTGACAATTTCCAATCAAATTCTCCCATTCCAGTACCTGGATATCCCCTGTGAGTCTTTACAGACCACTAGCAGCAAGTATCGCCGGTTGCTCCAAGATGAAAGCAGGGCCAGCAATAACAGACCCCTCAGTGGGCGCGTCCACCTCATCAGAAATAACTGCCAAGATTATACCTTTCAGTTCAAGATTGGTAGGGAAAATTGTGCTATTCGTTGCGACATCGTATGGAACCGAAATAATCTCCAACCCGTGAAAGAAAACAACATAATAATCTTTTCCTTTCTGAAAAGTTGGCACTTGACTCCCATTGCTACCTGCTTCGTAAACAAATGTTAACTCTCCTCCAGGTGTGATTTTTCCCGGCGCTTGTAACTGTGGCAAGTGCTGACTGGGAGACGGGTATTCAGGGTTTGCAATTGGACATGAACCATCGATAATGAACCGATTCGTCGAGTCTAGGATTTGATTTGCATATGGAAAACTGGTATCAACTGGCCCAGCGAAAGGATCAACTCCCCAAACTGAAATCAAAGCCCACGTGGTGTGACGAGTCTCAGTTTCTCCAATTCCCATCAAGGCGCCTTTCGTTATGTTCATCTTTGCTTGCTGCACCAATCCAGCCGTGAATGCCATACTTGATACTTCAATCAATACTTGCATTTCTAGGAATTCGGCTGCGGTGCTCCAGCCAAAATCGTAGCTGCATGGACCAGGTTTAATCGACGTGTTAGATATTGAATCCTGGAATATCCGAAGATGACCAGCTTCGTTATCGCGGATTTCTTGGATGCGATCGTAGGTAGTATTCGGGAATCCAATCGATGTAAATGAGGTAACATTCAGAGCTTCGACAGCTTGCTGGTAGAAGGAAAACACTGCCCATTCTGCTCCGAGAAGGTTTTGAAATAGAAGGTCGTCAGGTCCGGGTGGACCACTCGCTGTTGGTAGGATAGGTGTTGTGTAATTTGCTGGAAATGGTGCAGATTTACCGCGATATGAACTATAGTAATCTGTTTCGCTAGGTATTGGACCATTGAATGGAGTAGAGATGTTGACGGTTGTTGGAAGTGCAGCGGAGAGGCTCGCAGCGACTAGCATAGACAAAAGAACGAATTTTGTCTGCATCTTAGCGCTTTCTATATATGACTTGAATGACTTGGGTATAAAAGACTTGGGTATAAAAGACTTGGGTATAAAAGACTTGGGTATAAAAGACTTGGGTATAAAAGTCTTGTTTGAGGAAAAAATGTGTGAAAGTGTGATAGAGATTGGTGAAAGTCTGATAGAGATTGGTGTCAACTCCAAAGTGAAGAAAACCTTATAATATATCAAATGCACAATGCGCTAAACAGACTCACCGGGTAGTCAGTCGAGTCAGCAGCAACAAGCCCCTAGTTGTATACTGGTCGATTTTCGAAATCTTATTTTAGTTGATTACTTATTATTACTGTTAATGTTCGAATAAGTCTCAGAACTACGAAAAGATTACCTATTCTGCAAGATGACCAGTGCGTTTAATATTCTGAATTGCAATCGATTCAACGATAGAAAGACTCTCAAAATACTCGAATCATTTAAATAAACCAAAAGCTTTAAATGTCATAATTAAAGTAAAATATCTAGGTCATCTGAAAAAATTCAGAATAATTAAGATATTTAATTCCATTAGAATATTCAGATCACATAAAACATTTGAATTCATCTAAAATTATGAACTATTTTCAGATTTTAATTCTCACATATAGTCTGCTAATCGACCCATCATAAAAACCATATCACGTCATTTGCGCTGGGGTTACCCCTTCGGGTAATTTAGGAGTCGTTAGCAGCTCGTAGCGTCAAAATTAAAATTGTGGGTACAATTGAGGGAGGCTGAGCCTGATCGACGAATGAAATATGAATCTACGACTCTCAGATTTACACCTCCGAAAGATACGTAATGGATTGAGTTGTTACAAACATTCAAGCTTTCAAAATCTTCAAGAATCAAAAATCTTTATAAAGACCCTGGATAAAACAATATACCATTTATCTCGTATCATATCAGTCAACCCCCACCCAAAACTATCCGCTAGTAAAAATATCACAGCAAAACCGAAGGAAATGTAGTACATATTTGGCCCATCATAAGAGAACGAAAACGAAACCCTCCCTATACACCTTTTTTTGGTATCAAACCACCCCACCTTCCCCGACCAGCCAAACCCGCTTCATTACTCATTAGATCATCTCCATCATCATAATACTTTTAATCGCGATCTATTTTATCACAATTCATCCTTTCTTCCAATCACAGCCTCAGTAGCCTCTCCAACGACGCTTCCCACACTACTAGCCATCTGTTCAACTCCCTCACTTGCTTTTCTAAGTGCTTCGTTTCCGCCCTCTCCCACGCTTGATGCAAACTCATTTAATCTAGCCCGTGCTGACTCCACTGCGGAATTTAGTCTTGATTGCGCACTCTCCACAGCCCCTTGTTCGTGGCCATAAATAGCTTCCGAAACCTTTGCTTGTGCAGCCGAGTAAGAGTGTGCAGCAGCGGAAGTGGCCGATTCGTAGTTTTCTGCAATAACCTTGGTTGCCGATTCGTAAATTCCAGTAGGTGTTCCGTAGATTGCTTCGGAAATGGCCTTTTGAGCCGAAGCAGCAGCGTTCGAAATCGAAAGTCGAGCTTGATCTGAATATCCTGGTTGAGTACCATAGAACTGGACACTGGCTGCCTGAACAGCCTCATCAAGATGATGGGAAGCGACATCAAGAATCTCCTCGATTGCAGGGGGAGGGGTGAAAATTGAGTTGGCAACCGAGCTAGCTGATGCGTAAGCCTGACTGGCGTAAGATGAGGCGGATGATACTGCATCGCTTGCACCAGTGTAATAAGCGGAGCTCAGCCGACTATAAACGCTTTCCGTGAAATCTGGTTCCTTTCCAGAAACCAGCTCATTAATAAGCGACTGCACAGCCGAGTATTGAGAGGCCGCACCGTCAGTAGCTTGCGCAGCATAATGTTGAACATTCGAAAGAAAATTGCCAGTGACAAAGTATGGTGTGGGGGACCCATAGACTTGATGACTAGCTTTCGTGATAAGAGCTTCCCAGTTTTTGCTAGCGACAGAAGCGATAGATTCAGGAAGTGGTGTTTCGCTACTAGAAGTAACCCCTTTCATCTTTTCAGCTATCTCAGAAGAAAGGCTGGCATAAGATGAAGAAGCTTTGGATGAAGCCTCAACAAAACGCGAGGATGCAAGATCGGTAAATTTTGCAGCGGGAATAGCATCACTAGCAACATTGGCGACTTGACTAATGACTTTATCAAATCCGGCTTGAGCTTTTGCGACAGCACTCGAGAACTCTTGCGAGGCTTGAGATAGAGCAGCTTCATATGCTGGAGCTGAAGTCCCTACAATACCGGCACTGGCTCTATTATAGACGCTTGCATGAAATGGTGTTTGAGATGGCATAACAGCTGAGGATGCTGCCTCGAGAAACTCGGAGTATCGAACATGAGCCAAACCGACGCCAGCGTAGTACTGATTTTGAGCTTGAGTAAGTAACTGTTGAGCCGCTGGGGTAGGTGCAGGGCCAAGGTGACTCTTCGCAGCATCGTACTGAGAAGAAGCAGCTTTTAAGCCTTCAGATAGTCTGGATGCAGCTACGGACCGGATCGATTCCATAGCGCCTGTCGGGGCCCCATAAATGGCGGTTGATGCCCCAGAGAGTGCAAGTTGAAGCCTAGAGCTAGCAGCACTAACGGAATCAGAATAAGCGGATTCGACAGAACTAAACATTTCCTGGTGAACGGGTTTTGGAGATCCTGAAGCTTGAGCAGAGACAACAGATTTTGCTTGTGAGTAGTGCTCAGATGCCCTTGAAAATGCGTCGCGATACACTGCCCTAGCCGAGCTTGCAGCAGAATCGTGGATTGGCGCGGGTGTACCATAGATCACAGAGCTTGCACTAATTCAATGTCAGTAGATTTCCAAATAACAAGAGTAGAAATTGCTCAGGGTGCTTAAGAGTCCGGACAAGGAGACTAGGTGCGAGGGTTTATGGCTTGAAAACAATCAAATATTTGAAACAAGTTCAATGTTTCAAATGAACTCGGGAATCAAAAGACTCTCGTTGTCGTGCTGAAGTCCGGACTATTGGCAACAATGATTTTGCTTAACTTACGCAGAAACGGCGTCAGAATAACGACTTGTAGCAACACTAGCAACACTTTCACCAATCCCTTGTTCTGTTCCATAGAGGACCGAACTTGCAGCAGCCAAAGCACTGGAATATTGTTCAGCACCAAGCCTTTTTGTGCTGCTAGGTTTCAGTAACGCTTCACTGACTGCTCTTGTCATGTCACTAAATTGGTCTCCGGCGACGCTTGCCATACTTTGTATCTTCTCACTGTAAGTTTCCTCGTCGGAATCATCAATCACATCGTCAAAGATGATCTCTCTTGCTTCGACATGAGCAGCCATGGCTCCGCCCCAAACTTTCTTGGACGCCGTGCTTGAGGCGTCTGAAGCAGCGGAGGTCAGGGAGCTGGTAACATCAGATGCACTCTTCGACAATGAGCTTGCAATAGACGATGATGCGGACTCCAGAGATTTTGATACAGTTGATGCGTGATCGGAGATCGCATCGATAAGAGATGATGCACTGTTGGAAACTACAGAACCTGCCGATTGGACGCTGCTCGACGCTTGGCTTACCACTCCTGGTTGCTCACCAATTACAGACGAAGATACTTTCATTGAAAGACTTTCGATCCTTTCGCCAACAACCGAGCTGACACTTTCGATACTTCCCTGTGACGTACCAATGACAGAGCTTGAAATTTGGTCAACAACATTGCTCACTGAGTCCTTGGCCACAGATGCAACACTCTCTGCGTTTCCTTGAGGGGTCCCGATGACACCCGAAGAGACCGATGAAGCCGCCTCATCAGCCAATGATGAGACGGATTCTAGAGTCTCTTCTGTAGTGCCGGCAATGGCTTCGCCCGCGTCGGTAATTTTCTCCATAACTTTTTGACCGGCTACGGATGCAGCGGGTGGAATGTATTTAGTGCTAAAATCATCACTGGAGTCGCCGCTTGATACCTTCCATTTTCCAATTTCCTTGATACGAGAAAGTTCAATGGCTGCATTTTCAGCCAATCCCATGGCTTTGCTCTCCACATCTTCTGAGGCTGCTCGAGCTTTCACGAGACCTGGGTGTTCGGTGACGACCTTTTCAACACCAAGTCGCCACTCTTCAAATTTACTCTTCAGAGCATGATATTTAGTCCAATCTTTATGAGTGATTCCGTCGGTCCAGGCCCATCGCATTCCGATTTCTTGTAAACCCAAATCTCTTATGTGGTCGATTATATCAAATGTATCTTTGACCGATTTGGCAATGAGAGAACTGGTCTCCGCGTCGAAGCTTTGCCGCCAAGTTCTGACGGCCTGAGCCTTCTCCTTGATTGCAACTCCTGCTTTTCGGACGGCAGTGTTGAGAGAGTCATCGGCTTCTTCCCCAGTCTTTTCAGACAGTACGATGGTAATTATGCTGGATTTAAGCGACTCGAGGTTTGAATTGATGGCTTCTTCCAATTCGATGAGAAGTGCAGATCCTACCTTATTGACTTGATTTTGAATCAGCCTTTGAGTAATCTCGGTCACTCTCTCATCAATTTCGTCGGAGCCCTCATCTGCAGCTTTGGAGAATTTTTCTTGCCAGGTTTTTAGATCTTTTGCAACAACGTTTCGAGCATTTTCTCTAATCTCGTCTTCACTCAAGGGCTTATTTTCGGGTGCTTTGGTAGAGGAAGTAGAAGTTGAAGAGACAATGGAGCTCGAGGATGTACCTGTAGCGTGCGCAGATGAGACTGAAGAAGAAAGCGATGAGAGTGTGGAAGAGGCAGAGAAAGCAGAAGACGATCTAATTTCCGTAAGCTAAGATCTAATAAATACATCCAGCGAACTCACGAAACAACACTGTCCACCACAGCCTGTAATTTCTTGCCATCCCTATATCTACCTAATCTTTCTCCAATTCGTACCAACTGTGGCTCCACATTTTCGCCGTATAAAATCCTCAATCTGGGCCAAACTTTTCTATCCAAAAACACCCCAGTCGAGGTCAAGGCCCACTTTGTATAAGGAATCCCGGTGCCTACAACAAAATCATTCGCGTATCCATAACTCTGAACGGCATATGGTTGTACAAGATTGAACGTGGGAACAACATGTTCATGGTATGTTTGTAAGGCATTCGTCTTGGCCAAATGGAGATATGGACCACTGGCCTCCGTCACCTTGTTCCAATGAGGAGCCAATGTTTGATCGTATCTAGCCTTCGCGAGCGCTTGGTATTTCAATACCTCGGGCTGCAATGTTTTCTCCCATTTTGCTTGACCATATGCTTGTGCTTGTGCCACTCTCGGAGCACCATATTTCATAGCCAAGGCAGTCGCCGGTGCAATGACTCTCTTGTCGAAGGACTCATAGTAAGGCTTCGCGTCATTCACATATGGTGCGGCATATGAGTCGTAATATGGTTCGAGATGAGGCACAACAATTGATCGTAATTGAAAGTATGGCTTGCAGATTTGAGGGGAGGTATCCGTGACGAGGTCGAGGGTCGCAGGACATCGTAGTAGTACTGTGATTATCGAGTACCAAGTTAAGATTCTAAAGCTTCGTTAGTAATTGACAAATGGATAGAGCACGAATGTATAGCATACCGGGTAATAGTACCCAGACTGAAGATGGTATAAATGAACCTCCTCCCCCTCTTCCTCTTCTTCTCATCATTTTTGCTCTCTGCCACTGGCAAGGCGGGAATAGCAGTAGGGCCATTTATTCCATTCGCTTTAGAATCTACCACTTTTCTATTGCTACCTGCCGCCATGTTCTCCTACAGCATGTAGATGTGTACAAATTTCTTCTTCGTTTCTCCCAATGTGAAGAAATTATGATTGGGTGAAGGGATTTTATTGGAGGCGATGAAAATGTAGCAATGTTACAAAGCAGTAAAGTGGGAGAGCTTGCCGAAAAGTAAGTCAGCTTGTAATAAAAGTCTTGATCTGGCTGGAAGCAAAAAAAGTTACGGGATGATGATTTTCCAAGTTCTGATGTGTGCCAAGACCTTCTGATAATGGGGGGTTGCAGTACGGTACGTGCTATCTGAGATGATTGATGACGAGGGATGTAAGAAGTTGGTGAAAGAAAAAAGAGATGAGAAAAAGAAGGATAAAGAATTGTGTTGGTTGGATTCTTATTAATTGTCAGTTATCTGTCTCTTGGATAGGTATTTGTTAGTTATTCGGATATAAGTTGGGGTTCCTACTAAAGATCTTACTCCCCAAGTTACAGTACCTAGGAGTACCCAGCATAGCATGTCTCTTGTTTTCAGTGAAGCTTTTAAGCCTGGGCCATGCTAAAGTTTAGCGTCCAAAAGCGAGAGATTGTGATTAGCTGGGGCAATGAACTATTCTGTCGTCATACACAGGGTCACACAGTAGATGCGGCTGTCTAGGTAGGTAATCTTACCTGGCAGTAACCTTCTACTCAGTACTAGGTACCTAGGGAGGTATACGTCGCTGATGAACTCTATCATCGAGAAGCATTTGATGAGACAAATGGACGTCAGAGTGGAATGCAAAATAAGGGTATATACGGCAGGTGAGTGTAAGTGGTATACTGGTAGACGAAAAGCAGCAGACACAAGATTATATAGATTCACCTACCGTTACCCAGTACCGATTACTAGGTATTACACGACTAAAGATTGGATGATTCAGTTCTTATAATAATATACTCTTCTTCGCGTTACAGAGTACAAATTACCATACACCAGCTGTCACCCTTTTGTGCCGAGTCTTTTCATACATCTTGAAGTAACTCTGTTGTTTCATGTGAACCCAACACCCCCGCCTCCTCTTGCTTCATATATTCCAGATCTCTGCGGGTCCATTGATTATCCGATAGCTGCGGATATAGTACACACGTGACCCCATCCCCAACCTTATGTAGGTCTGATCATAAAGTGATTAACCCTAATAAATACCTATCCATCCAAGCCCTACCCAAAAAGATCTTTCACATGGGTATCTATCTTCAAAGTAATAATCTTGAAGCACTATCTGTTTTCGGTAGGGACGAGACTGGAAATTATTGTTTATCAGGTTGAAAATCAGAAATGATATATTGATGATAGTCTCTCTTAGCGTTTCAAACAAAGGATCGATGAATTTGCCATTGACTCGATTAATAATAAAGCACCTCAGAACCATCTACCATACCGTACTCCGTACTTGTACCTAATCCCTAATACCTACCTACTCATCCATCCATCCATAATAAATTTTGTAATCATATATTATATCATTGCTCGACTACCTTTTTCTACCATATCATAAAAGTATCTTTTGTAATTCCATTTACTTTTATTCCTTCCTCTTTCATATCTCATATCTCATATCTCCTTTCACTACCGGTACTCCCACTCCCTCACTCCTTCAACAACTTTGTGCATTAACTCCGACAATCATCGCTCTCCCCCATCAATCAACCAATCGACCAATCGACCAACCGACAACTGCACATCGGCACGACGCCACACTTTCTGGAGATATCCGAATTCCCCATGCTACGACGGACTCCATCAATTTAAGGCATTGATTGCACTCGACACATTTTGCCCACTAAACTTGATATCGTTTTCAGCCTTACCATAAAACCCTTCCTCTTTCTCATCGTTCCGACCTTCCCACGTCCCTTCCACCATGTCGACATTAGGGATTCCCCCCACACCCGACGACGATCCTGTGCCAGACTTCATGAATGATCCTCAATATGCGACCAATACTACAAATGGGAAGGATGATAATGGTGATCCAGATACTTGCAGAATATGTAGGGCCGAAGCGACGGAGAGAGAACCTCTGTTCTACCCTTGCAAATGTAGTGGGAGTATCAAGTTCGTTCATCAGGATTGTTTGATGGAATGGCTATCGCATTCGCAGAAGAAACACTGCGAACTTTGCAAGACACCTTTTCGATTCACCAAGCTATACTCGCCCAATATGCCACAGTCATTACCTACTCGCGTTTTCCTAAAACATTTTACCTTCCACATCATAAAGAACATGGCTACATATTTAAGGTTTCTCCTGGTCATTTTTGTTTGGCTTGTAGCCCTCCCATTCTTCATTCGACAAGTATGGCGATTTTTATTCTGGTTTAGCGATGGAGGGACACCAGCCCGGAGCTCGGCAATCAATCTCAGGCGGAATGAAACGGCTTCACAAGCTTTGGAAATTGCTCGCGAGGTTGCGAATTCTGCTTGGGATGAGGGGGTGACTCCCGTAACGCCTCTCAATGCTAGTCATACTTCACCCGCTGGAATTGGAGGAGTCATGGAAAAGCTGATGGCTATCATCATGCCCATTTCTCAAACACTCAATATCAGTGCTTCGGACCCTCTCACAGCTGGCTTCCTCAAGTCTCTTTATTACGGCTTTGGAATGACCAGTGCGATCCCTCTTGACGCCCCGATCAACAACGGTACAAGCATGTTCTCAACGACGTCCCTATCTGGGCCTCAAGGCAATTCGCTCCTAAGTAACGTCTCTTTCTTGGCAAACATGACTAGGTCGCCATGGTTGAATCAAGCCATTCTCGACATGACCGAGGGTTATATCATAACTATAGTGATCGTGGTTACTTTTATTCTTGTCTTTTTGATACGCGAATGGGTAGTTCAACAGCAACCTGTAATAAATATGGGCGCAGCGTTTAATGCGGATATCGCTGCCGGTGGTGCAGCTCCTCGTGAAGATTTACCGGTTGACGTCCATGACCTGCAAGAACAGATGGAGGAGCGCATCCGAATTCAAAGAGAGCGTCTCGATCAAGTTCGTGATAGAGCGATCGCTCATGCTCGAAGAGGCCGGAACCACAATGGCGAGCCTGGTGTTCAACCGGCTGTACCAGCAGAGACACGCGACCCTAATGGTCCTATGCCTTTACCTAACTTCAATATTGCACCCGTTTCAACAGTCGAAACTGGCGAACAAAGAATCCCACCTTGGACCCTCAACAAGCAGCTAGATCCTTCTGACCCAGAAGTTCAGCTCACTGATCAATTCTCAGCCATATGGCGCCGAGCGGGAGGAGATCCTAAAGAGGTCTTGGAAATAATAGATCAGGAAGGGCTAGGAGACCGCATGCAGTATTGGGTCGATGCCATGAATCTACGCTTGCAACATGGAGATTCTCAAGTGGCTAACCATCTCGATACAGCCAAATCGGCCAGTAGTAGTAGGGTCCCACTGGTATCAGATCCACACCGAACTGCTAATATGAGCAATATAGCCAAGTCAGGAAAGGTGGTTGAGGTAGACGAGGGAAGTGTCAGCTCGGGCATTTGGGAGGAAGCGTCCCAGTACCCTCAGAAAAGAGTCAATGATTCGTCGTCAAATGGAGAATCTAGCCGGAGCTCTGTATGGGTTTCAGCAGATGACCAGACTAATAACGAATTGTTTATGACATCGGGGCATTGGCCGAAGGAAATTGATTCTCACTCGAATATTGTAGATGAAAATGAGAACAAGTATCCAATGATTTCGGGTGGGCGAACTCCTGCATTCCCCAATCGAGAGCCGTATCCACTCCCACTATCTCAAAATAGGCCCAGGGCTATCTCAGATGTTCCTCATTGCCGCGACAAGTCACCATTAGGTCGGAATAATTGGGCATTCTCCGATCTTCCCGATGAAGACTTTTCTGATCAAAATCTTCACCTGTTTCAGAGTAAAAGCCTCAATGAAAGTGACATGACTTCCATAGCTCGAAAGGCGGTAGACGGTTTAGATTTGCACGAAGGGGTCATCTCAGAATCAGATGTTGGCCCGAGCGATGCGCAATCACCCCTTCACACCCGGGATGATCAAACCCACGATCTGGATTACAATGGTCCCTTGGAGATAGTTGGTGAAGATGGTGTAAGTCGAACCGCTCGGTATTGGGAAGATGTTTTCGAAAACAATCCCATCTCAGATGATGACGAAGACAATTTTGATGAAACGCAAGAAAATCCTTTTGCTCCGGACACCCCTCTGCCACCACCCCGGCGAGAAGCCATTATTCCACATCGACCAGCGGAACCGGAAGGTATTGTTGGGAACATTGCAAATTGGCTCTGGGATGGACCTGGAGTTGCTTTACGAGAAGATGATCTGGGTGCGAATGATGAACATGTAATTGAAGATATTGCAGCTGAGGCCCCTTTTGTACCAGTGGCACAAGCCCGTCGCGATGGCTTTGACCGTAGAGGTGCTGAAAATGATGAGATGAACGGAGCACACGAAGCTGCCGTTATGGAAGCTGTCGATCCTGAAGGAGACATAGAAGATGGTGAGGATTTTGATGGTATAATGGAGCTCGTCGGTATGCGGGGTCCACTGTTCGGTCTCGTTCAGAACGCCATTTTTAGTGCTTTTCTTCTGGGGATCACAATAGGAATTGTTGTTTGGATTCCATACAACATCGGCCGGATTTCCATCCTCCTTTTGGCAAACCCTGGTCCAGCATTTAAGCTCCCTCTTCGCTTCATCTTTGGGGCCGCGGCTTTTGTTCAAGACACTGCATTAGTGATCTTGGGGCTCTTATCGTACTGCTTCATTGCCATCGCTCAGATACCATTACGTCTACTTGCTCTCTCCAGCTTACAGGGAGGGCAGGATGCTCTTAGACTAGCTCAAGCTGCTTTCGAACGAGTCGTGAATGGCACCGTTGATAGCATCATTCACATCGCGGATTCTGAGATATTTACGTTTTCAGCTGCTTCACACGAAGCTCTGATGGTGATTAAATCTAACTTCTTGGGTGCACTTGCGACTATCGGGAACGGATTTATGTTTTTGTTATCAGGAAGTTATCAAGTGACCGTCGCACATATCGAAAACCTGGTAACTTCTCTGTTTGAAGTCGTTGTATCCTTTGTACTTGGAATACCCGCATTCTTAGCACGGCCCGATTCTTGGGTTATTAGTCTAGAAGTCCCCAAGCGATTAGCACCATTGGATCCAGCATTAAGTGTGTGGGATGGGTTGGATCGGATGTGGGCTACGCTGGCAGGTTTCACGACCCTTACTGTATTGGGCGGTCTCTACGTCAGGAGAGGTACACCATTCTCAACAGAGCAAGGTAATGTACGAGATGTGGAAAATGGGGTGATTGATATGCTCAACCAAGCAGGTGGAGTCATGAAGGTGATTTTCATCATCAGCATCGAAATGCTTGTCTTCCCCTTGTACTGTGGCCTTCTACTCGATGCAGCTCTATTGCCATTATTCGAAGGTGCTAGTATTGTGTCCCGTCTCAATTTCACTAGTCGGTCACCTCTTACCTCCATATTCGTACATTGGTTTGTTGGAACGTGTTATATGTTTCATTTTGCCTTATTTGTATCCATGTGTAGGAAAATAATGCGGAAGGGAGTTTTACGTAAGCTATTGATAAATCTCCATGTCAAAAGAGCCATCGCTAACGTTGTCAGATTTTATTCGTGACCCTGATGATCCGACATTTCATCCTGTTCGTGATGTGTTGGAACGAAATGTGACAACCCAACTACGGAAGATTTTATTTAGCGCTTTAGTTTACGGCGCTCTAGTCGTTATTTGTTTAGGTGGGGTAGTTTGGGGACTTGCATTTGCATTCAAGGGCGTTCTTCCGATCCACTGGTCCTCAAATGAACCGGTGCTAGAGTTCCCAGTTGATCTTCTCTTTTATAATTTCTTGATGCCTTTGGCAGTCAGGTTCTTGAAACCTTCTGATGCTTTACATTCGATGTATAGCTGGTGGTTCCGTCGCTGTGCTCGATGGTTGAGGTTGACCTGGTTCATGTTTGATGAAAGACGGCCAGATGAGGAGGGTCAAATTGTCCGCCGCTCGTGGAAGGAATATTTCCTAGGCCCAATGTCCCAATCCTTGGAGAACACTGGCGACGATAACATTCAACTCATACACGATGGACGATATGTAAGAGCTCCCGCATCAGATCAAGTCAAGCTACCAAAAGGTACAAGGACATTCCTCGAGGTAGACCGCAAGAACAACCGCTTGGATGGCGTTAAGGACAGCTTTGATGGTGTTCATGGACGAAATCCTGAGAATTACAAGTTGGTTTACGTACCACCATGGTTCCGCCTGAGAATTTCAGCATTCATTCTTTCCATCTGGCTCTTCGCTGCAGCAACAGGAGTTTGCATCACCATCGTGCCGTTAGTATTTGGAAGACATATCTTCGCAAAAGTTATCCCAGCGGATGTCCGTAAGAACGATGTATATGCTTTCTCCATTGGAATATACATACTAGGAAGCGCACTCTATGCTGTCTTGCACCTTCGAACCGGTTTGGCAACGCTTCGTGATTCGCTTTATATTAATGGAGACACGCCAAGCATAATATTCACCCGCCTAGTGAAGGTTACTGTTCGTCTAGCCCGTATCGTATGGACTTACACAGCTTTCGTCCTTGTGCTTCCTACTCTATTTGCTTTCCTCGTGGAATTTTATTTTATCATTCCCATGCATACTTACTTCTCGCCGGATGAGAGGCACGTGGTCCACTTTGTACAAAGTTGGACACTGGGCCTCTTGTATGTTAAACTGACCACGAGAATCATTCTATGGCATGAGGGCAGTCGACCAGCAGAAGCACTACGTGCTGTTACTAGAAATGGTTACTGGAATCCGGATGCAAGGCTGGCTACGAGATCTTTCATCTTCCCAGCCACGCTTGTGCTCTCCATAGCCCTAGGTGTTCCTTATATCCTCGCTCAATTCGCAACCAAAACGTTCTGGAGGGATGGTACTGAATTAGAGTTAATACATGTGCATAGATACGCTTATCCGATGGTTCTTGCCATGCTAGGAGCGGTTTGGGCTATGTGGAAAATGGCGGAAATGGTGAGAGGGTGGAAACAGAAGATTAAAGACGAGGTTTATTTAATAGGGGAGAGGTTACACAATTTTGGGGATAATAGAAAGGTAGTTGGGACTGCCACTGGCCTGGGGGGTATGGGCGTAAGGAGGATTGATACATGAAGACGTGGGTATTTGAGCTAGTTGAAGCTTTATGTTAGCACAGATGATTATGATTGTGGCTCGAATAGGAACTAAGTCGGACTCCCTTCGGTCTTTGATGACACCTGGGAGTAGGAGATCAACAGGGCATGTATTCTAAAATGTGTAAATATCTAAGCGGGGACATGGAGTTACGGAGGATACCTCGGAGCCTAGGAATATTTATGTTTAAAGATTTTATGACTTTCTTCAAGCGTGTTTGACGGGGCTTGGGCCAATTATCCGTAACCTTACCTGTGTAAACGCTCCCTCCCACACATGCCTTTGGCTCATTCAATTCTTCTTGGGTGTACTCCGTAGTGGTAACCTTACTTTGTTGTTATCGGGGAATTCCATGCGGGAGTAGGTAGTCAAAGTGTGTGGATACCACCCCGCTCATTAAGATAAACACGATGCCAATTGCGATTTTCTATTTCCCACGTGTTTCCGAACAGCAACAAAATGTGGACAGTGAGCTCAGGAACGAACAAACGAGCACAAACTACCGTCTTAACTCACTAACTAGACAGAGGTTTCGCCGTGCTAGACTCAGATTCTCAGATTACCAAATTTTATCCACTTTGTATATTCCTCCAATTGTATACTCTGCCCAGCTTTCCAGTTTTAAAAACTTTTAACCAGGTTAGATCCATACCGGTTAAGGGAATTAAGACGTTATACCTTTGAATAATTAAACGACTGACCGCTACTGTTTAATATCTCTGCCACTCTGGTAACACTCATCAATGGCTGAAAGTACCACTTCCGGCTATTGTATCTCGTTGTTGATCAGATTACGATCCACGCGCAGCCTACATCTTCCGGTCGGATGAATCGCCCCAATTTGGCTGTCATGGGTATCTTGCTCCATGCATATATGTTGAATCGTCGATACATCTCAATTATAAATAGGTACGCCAATTCCTCTTGCTCGTGGAAAGTTTTTCGGCTTTTTCGGCTTTTTCGTCATTGAGGACCCTATCGTTCATCAATAATATTCCAAGAATTCCTACTTTACAGCCTCCAGTCTTCCTTCAGCACATCGCTTCACTCGGCAGTAATAAAAATGAGAGCCATTCTTCCAATTAGCCTCGTCGAGGCATTGCTACTCAGTTCCTTTTGTCAAGCAAGTATCTTTCTGGCACCGGAACAGGATATTCTTCTACCGTCAAGTGGGGTTTCCATTAACCCACTTACCCTTTTAGGGGCCAATAGTCCTTATTTTACTGGTGAGTTTCCGCAAAAGCTTCTTGAATGAAGTATCGTTTTGAATGATATACACCCTAAATTGAGATATTTGGAGATGCTGATCAAAGCTAGGGCCAAATGTTTACGGGATCAGCAATCAAGTACCTGATAATTGTCACGTTGAGCAAGTAGCCTATAATGTTAGACATGGAAGTCGATATCCAGATTCGGGGGCATATGCACAATGGACTGCCTTGTATGCCGAGATTCAAGCTGCGAATTTCACTTCCACCGGTTCTCTAGCTTTCCTCAAATCCTGGAAGCCAGTTTTGACAAATCCCACACTTCAGATCGCTCAAGAAAGTCCCACCGGATATAAAGAAGCGTATGATCTAGGTTATCAACTGCGGACTCGGTACCCAGATCTTTACTCATATGGGCAGCCTTTCATAAGCTGGGCTAACCTGTATCCACGTGTTGTCCAAACCGCTCAAAACTTTGTGAGGGGGTTTCTTGGGTCTGCAGCAAGTAATCTTGGTATGGTAGTTACTATTAACTCTACGGGAAGTGATGCGGCACTTTTTGATAGTTTGAGCCCGAGTGATTTGTGTCCTGCATTCGTGGACGGTAACGGCGGTAAAGAATGTAAGCACCATCATTCTTCACTTCTTCAAGTCGGCATGTAATATTTAATTGTTTTATCTTGGCTGACCTATACCAGATGTAACGTGGAACTCAATATATCTCCCTCCAATTCAGGCACGCCTCAAGTCATTAATCACGGGAAATCTGAAATTTTCAACCACGGATATCTCCATCATGCCTTATCTTTGCGGGTTCGAATCTCAAATTACAGGTAAACTCTCCCCATGGTGCAGTGTATTTACGGACGAGGAACTCAAAAAGTATGAGTTTGCGCAAGATCTGAGATATTATTATGGAATCGGGCCGGGTGAAGATTTGTCCTCTAAGATGATGCTTCCATATCTAAATGCCCTCGTTGATATCTTAGAACAAGGCCCGGGTATTAACGGAACCTTGACCAATGGAAGCATATTTACATTGCCTAGTATCCTCACTGCCTTTATGAACGACGGACAGATCGCAGAACTAGGAGCTGTAACTGGGGTATGGGACAACACTACCTCCCTGGGCGATGGTACTAAGATTCCACGGGATTACGAATACATTTCGAGTCATTTTGTTAGCATGAGAGGGACAGTGGCGTTTGAACGAATGAATTGTGCTATATACGGAAATGAAACCTCCAACAGCTTTGCGGGCTCAGTACCAAATCCATACAGAAACACAAGCTTGTCGAGAACCTCGACCAATGCAACATATCTCCGCATCCTCCTCAATGACGTTGTATACCCAGTACATTCATGTCAATCTGGGCCTGGTTCCAGTTGTCTCCTTAGAGACTACTCGGCACTGGTCAAGGGTAAGGTTGACAACGCGGGAAATCTTCCCACTCGATGCAATGTCACAGTTTCCGGCGCGCCAACGAAAGTTAAGGGAGCTAGCTTCTTCACAGATTTATCACTTTCATGGCTGAAAACTGTTGTTCCATAGAATTATGGTGGTATTTGTGATAGTGGATAATGTATAGAACACAGAGCGATCATTTATCAATGTAGACAAGTTGAGTGTATTCATCAGTACAATATCGAAATATTCTGACAAATTGACAGTTCTTTTTTGTGCTTTTGCTTTTTTGTGAATGAGACGACGTGATGGAGGTTTCTTCAAGTCGAGTTCTGCCTTTGAAGAAAGAGGTTTGAAAAAGATAATGCAGCTGTGGGTAAAGTGATTCAATAGGTAGGAATTTTACTCAAAAGTACACAAATGAAGCTAAATATAAGGTGCAATATGACTGGAAATGTATAAAATTTCAGTCTAACTATTAGTCTATCACCAGGATAGGTAAAACGACACAAAAAGGAAGTTTCGGAACATAAATTGCAATATCATGGATCTCCAAGCTTGAGGCAGACGCGACGAAACGTAGGGATTGAATTTATGTCTGACATAAAATTCATTTAAACCCTATTATTTTCCAAATCAATCCCCAGGTCTGGGTATAAATCATAATTTGAGGGACGAAATCAGTTAAAAGCTACCCAACAAACCAAAGCAAAAAGGGAAAATACTTCCTAAGTAATTCAAGGGTGGCAACATGACATCATATTAGCACGCTCACGGCCAATTCTCCAGGGTCCATGACAAAATAAGGCGCGGTTCCTTCAGTCATCGCATCACTATTCTCCTTAAACTTTCTTGCTGCGACGTCGAGATCTAGCAACAACTTTTCAGCTGCTCTCCTTATCCCCTCTGTTCTCCTCGCAGTATCCCCTGGCCCGGTGAATCTCCCCCGGGAATTGATTGTGGCGTCTCTCAATTCCCTTGCATAAGCTGAAAGTGTTTGATCTTCGGCAACTCTATAGCTGATTAGGTAGGGAAGTTGTGATGCTTGAATCCAGAGTGTTGGGTCCCTGACTGGGAGAGAATTGATAACATCGACTTCCCTGTACTTCTGAAGAGCGCTCAAACTTCCAGGAAGTGGTTGTTGTAGAGATGGCGGTTTGTTAGGAATGAATGACATGTAGTAATTTTGGAGGTAGTTTATAGCATTGTGCTGAGGTGAGGCAATATGGATGCACATTGTTATCGCATTCGTCAATTCATCGAGAGTCCTGATACTCGGGAAGGTGGGCATCTGGCCCCCTGTTGGCGATTGCATCTCATTACACCAAGTAGACACACAGGTATCGTTTGAAACATCAGCATCGCCGGTGTAAAATGTAGCGAGCATAGAAGAGACAAATTCAAACAGGATTGGCCACAGTATGGCCATATTTTTCCCGTATGCATAGTTGTGAAATCGGCGGTCGCTCTTGTCGTTAAGGGACGACAGAGGAAAGCCACGCGTAATGAGAGAAGTCGGAATATAGTTGCCAGTCCAGTTGAAGTTTCTGTAAGAGCTGAGAAGATAGTTGTAGGTCTGACGCTCACTGAATCCATTGATTTTGGTTATCAGCTGCGGAACAAGAGTGTCACGGGCCGCGGCGTTAAGAGAAAGAGTTTTAAACCTGTTACATCACATCCGATCAGCTGTTATAAAATATCACCCAGGTAATTTTGAGACTAGAAAAGAAAAACGTTGGCAAAACATACCAATGAGGTTCCAAAATCTTGTAAACGATGTGGTCACTTGGAAAGCTTCTATAAGCCGCAACCGCACTCGCCTCCTCCACAAAATGGCAGTCATTGAGGTGTAATGTCAGCTCATGATGAGCCCAGTCGGCAACCAAACTACACATTTTGGCATATCTCCATGGCCAATCATCGTGCTCATTATCTTTTGAATCTTTTGGATTGATTCTTTTATTGAAGATCGTGACCGAATTTTCCATGCTGACTTTGAAATCCAAAACAATAGCCAAAGGATGAAGATCCCCATCTGCATTTAGATGGAACAATGTTACAGAGGCGCATCCAAATCTTTTCCCATTGTCGGATTTGAGAACGGCGTCGGGCGAAGCGCCAGCCCATTCGCGGAAGAAACTACAATCTTGGATATAGAAGGAGTTTGAATTGAATCTCTCAAGGAGACTATGCATTTCCTTATTGCCTTGATCAAAGGCAGCCTTTTTGAACCTGTCGAGCCAAGTTTGACCGACAAGAGCGATGGATGAAGGATTAGGGCCGGTAAAATATTGTTGAGCAAACACTGCATCACTATACCAATCCTTACGATAGCCAATGCTGGGTTCAGTTCCAATGTTTTTCTCTTCATGGTGTAGAGCCATCATTCTTTCTTCTAGCATTGCCATGGTAGTCCCATTGTAAGGATCTCCGAAAAGGAGATTTGAGATCTCTGGCGGGATCTTGGGGAGGAGTGAGACCGAGACGTCAACGAATCGCTTGAGGTTGAAAATTTTAAGCAGTCCTACACGATCATCGAGAGGTATCCATTTTAAGTGAGGTGGGTATAAGCTTGTACTTCCCGGAAGTGCCCATTGATAGAGTGCTCGTTGTGTCTCGAATTTGCGAGGTATGAATGGTCTCTCCGCCTCAAAACCTTGGGCCCTAAAATTGTCCGCGTACCTAAGGTGTAAGTTAGTCTCAGGGATATCATACGTTATATCCATAGTGTAATATACCTCTCCTCTAGTCTTGCGAACAATTTCGCTGTTGCTTCATTGATCTCAGCGGGCGTTGCAACGATTGTGTCTGCGACTTTTGATTGAGTCTTCTTAGGCCTGCGGATTAGCCTTCGAAGAATGTTTGGTCTCTTCTCTTTTGTACCATTCGCCATCTTTGAGTTTTGTGGTGATCTATCTGTAGGATCATTCGCCGTCGTGACTCCCCTGGTGCTATTTACAACATTCGTTCCCTGAGAAGCGGACATGATTGCAAATTTTGAGAAGTAAATTTTATACAGGAGAAATCATCTCAAGTGGGTAAACAAGATTTATCAATAAACATCGAGGTGTCAATATTTACTTTGTAGATGGAATGATGTAGAAAATGTGGAGTGGGATGAAGGACAGAATAGGAAGTTCTATGGAATGAAGTCGCAATACAGAAATCAGATTTACCAAGACATTTGTTTTTAAAACTTTCGACGAGAAGAACAAAAATTCTGACTTGCTCATACTCTTGGAGAAAGGATTTGGGAATCATCCATTTACCACCATGCAATTGCTAGATTGTTTGGTGGGATATCCAAAGGCAGAATGGATAACTTACACAGGGTTTTGTAAAAAAGATGGAGGGTGTGGAAAGTATTGACTACACCCACTGGAATGTGTAATTTCGCAAAACAATTTTATTGGGAAACAATGCGCTGCATTGCATACCTAGAGGAAAATGCCATATGTCTCCAAACTTGACTTGGGCCACGAGCTTGAGGGTAATTTCTCTGGGTGGTCATCCTCTACGTTCTAATTAAATCCAACAAATTCAATGTCACCATTCTCACCCATGCCGATTCCACATCAACCTCTCAATTCTCCTTCTCAGTGACTGTCCTCAAAATAGAGGAATCAGTTTCTGTAAATATAGTTATTATTCTTTTATTATCGAATGAGGAGTTTGAAAAAGAAAAAAGTTATTATAGAAGTTATGATGAGATTAAAAATTATTTGAGATATAATATAAAAAGTTAAAATAAATTAATAAAAAAAATAATGAAGATTTATATAAGTTTATTTATTAATATAATCTGGATTCTAATTTAAAGTTTTGTTTTTTTGAAGTTTAAAATTTTCTTATTAAAAATCTATATAATATTTTAAAATGAAAATTAAAACAAAATTCTTCAAAATCTTAAAAAATTATATCTATAAATAAAAAAGTTATAAATGTTGATTTTTGTTATTTTTGATAAAGAAAATGATTGAAATAAAAATATGGCCGGAATATAAAAATAAAGGATTTAATAAGACGAAAATAATAAAAGTTTTAAACTTTATTTATTCACTTTTCCAAATCCCTGTTAAATCTTTATATAAAATGATCAAATAATTTTTTTAAAAAAGAAATTAAAAATAATTAATCAAGATATATTGTTGGTATCACTCCGGTGATACTACTTTCACAGTACTTTCATAGTATGTAATGTTGATCTTGATTGTCATTATTATCTATAAGAAGAGGTTCCTATTTATATTTGAAGAGGTAGACGCTAATACCCGCTTGAGGGTATAGCTCTCCTTTTAAGTACAGTAATCACATGATATACCAACGTATATAGAAAAAATTTATTTATTTTTCATAATTTTTGTTAAGAAATTATATAAGATTAAGTAAGGACAAAAATCACAAAATTTTCAAAATTCTAAAATCTTATAATTTCAAACAAAAATTATTATAAAAAATTAAAATATATTATTTTTTTATGAAATGATTTCATATCTTCTAAAACGAATTCTGTTAAAGGATAAAAATCATGATTCAATTGTTTTTGGAAATCTATAAATAAAGATTGAAAGATCGATAATACCCCAATGGGCTATATACTACTTATAGATTTATGATTCGAGCTCGAACACTAGCCACCCGAGGCTCGATCACGGTGATCGGCTTCTATAATTTCTCGAACCGTGACATATTTTTTTAAAGGAAGTACACGTTCGTAAAATCTTATTTCTTGATCATTCCCTGAATCATTATATTTACTCCGGTCTCAATAGCAGGAAAGCTTTCGATCATGGAGTCTAGTGATTCCACCGGTAAGCTCTTAAATAATCATCTTCAAGTTTGTCCACTGAAAAAGGTTTAGAAGAACAAGATTCATTTTCCGGCTATCAGTGGAACTTGTTCTCATTGCAACATGGTGCGCTTCGTTTCCGCAATGAGAAGTTTCTGGCATCTGTAAATTGGCCTGGCCTTTTGGAATATGCAGCAAAGAAGCGAAACTTGAATGTTACCGATTGCATTTTACTGCCAGATATTGGTCTTGGCTACAACCATATGGTCCGTATTATCGAGTTCAATGATAAAGCTCGATGGATAGCACGTGTTCGAATGCCTCGTCTGGGAGAGTTGACTTACGACAAGGCTATAGTGAAAAGACAAATGAGTTGTGAGCTCAACGCGATTTCCCTCGTACAACAAAAGTCAGGCATATCAACTCCTGAAGTCCATGCCTTTGATATGACTGACGATGGCATTGTGAAAGCACCTTTCATGTTGATGGATTTATTGGAAGGTAATGTTGGCATGGATATGGGTATGGAGGTACCGCAAGAGTATATGCAGACATTTTTGAACGGAATGGCAAAAATACATGTTAGTAGGCAATAATAATAAATTTTGGAAAACCCATTGACTTATACTTTCTTAGGTCGAGCTATCCTCAGTACAGTTGCCCAAGATTGGAACAATTATCTCTATTCACGACGACGGCACATATGAGCAAGGCCCTATTCCAGGGATAGGTGGTCCTTTTGATACGGCAACAGAGTTTTACAAGGCTTGGGCATCCAATGTTAAATTTCGTATGTCGGAAGAAGAATTGCGATCAGCATCTGGTCCATACGCTGCCGAAGTCATCCAAGCAGTATCATCGTTTCCAGATACCATCGGCAAAATAGCAAGTAAACTTTCCGTTCGAGATAACGGCCCCTTTCCCCTTTGTCACGGTGACTTTGGCCACAACAACATTGTTGTTGACGACAAATATAGGATTTTTGGCTTGATCGATTGGGAAATGGCTTTCGCTGGACCTTGGGAGATATTTGGAGACTTCCCTTTAAATCTGTCGGTGACTCCGCCTGCTATGGACGCACCATTCAACTATGACGAAAATAGTTTGCCCAAGGATCCTGAATTGATTCAAAAATTTACCGACCAGGCTGAATACGTTGCAGCAGTGAAAGTAGCAGAGAGTCAAAGTAATCATAATCATGAATATTCTCTTTCAGAAGCCCTGAATGATTCAAAGAGGCAACAGATAGCCACTGCTATGAGGCTCTATGGTAATGGAAAGGTTGGAATTTACTCTAAGTTGATAAATGAATTTCTGTGATGGGATAGATTAGTTAGCCAGGGGTCCAAAACAAGGACTTCAAAGCATATATGTGTCTGTAAAAGGCGGACATGTTGACAAGCTAGTGCCTTTGCTTCTCATCGTATAGACATCAGAAGAAAGAAAGTTTCAATTCTCTTCTACATATCTCTTTCCGATAATGGTATTACACGTGGATCAGACGTTCATTTTTGGGGAATCATTCAAACGTACTACTTATATTTCCATACTTATAGTCCCGGCATGTCGAACGGCCCAACGCCGCTTTCCCCCAACCCACATATATCCGCGAGTGACGCGAATATCTCATCCACGAGATTGAAACACTGTAGCTAAACTCTAATCTGCTTCTTTCTCCATCGTAACAACGCCGCCGGCACTTGAGCGGCAGCAGCAGCACAAAGAACAAGTGATTGGCGATTGTATCCTCCGGCAAGTATTTGTCAGATCTGGCCTTGTACTTCATCTGGCGCATTTTGGATTGACTCTCCGAGATTAACAACTGATGCCGAACTCGATCTTCCGAGGAGGGACTCCTGTAGAGCTCTGGTATGACTGTTGAAGACTGAAGTGACAATCGAGAGCACAATCGTGCTGCTCATAACTTGGAACTAACTTCCTGTGGCCATTCCTACAGCTAAATTCAAATTAGATCCTGACTGTTAGAGGACACGAATAATTTACCTCGGTCGCGTGGTTCAGCACCGAAGGATATCATGAAAAACATCAAAGGAAAAATTAGGCCACAGCCTAACCCGGCAATGACTTAGTAGGTGTAAGTTCTGGAATGAATTTGAAGGGTAACTGGTATTGTTCTTATTAAGGCAAAACCGAGAGCTTGAATACACGAGCTTGCAACTACGATGTAGATCGGCGGAACCTTTAGTCTACCAGCTACTAATGTAGGCGAAACTAGCAATCCGACAGCCCAAAGTGCCGTGAATGGTACAACTCTTATACTAGCATCTAGAACGCTGAGTCTACTGACTAATTGGAACACCTGGGTAGTTTGATATAACGTCACTACTGACGGTCCTCCAATCAGGAAGAACAGACTGGTATTTTTTAGTTTTATGATAGCCAGAAGCAGGTCTTTTATGGAAGAATTACAACAAAATCCCAGTCATTGCCTTACATTTTTGAAATCTCCAGGGTAACACGGGCTCTTGAGGACCGTCGAGGAGAGTAACCTTTCGCTCCCACAAAACAAGCAATTTGGCCTCGGTATGGTGTGGAAATTCTCTTGGAATGCCGAACAATGCAACCAAAAGTGCCAAAGCAACAATAGGAACACTTAGAAAAGTCAATATGTGAGAAGTAGCAAGGATCCCACAAACTTAATTAAGAGGAAAAATCCATCTCCAGTGAGTGTAATTGCTGATTGCGCCGCCAATGATAGGACCGAGAATATTCGCAAAGGTTGTGACCATTGCCAGTTGTGCAGTTGACCTCGCAAGTTTCCCGGGTGGGACTAGCTCTATTAGAATAATGGTGCTTAGAGAATATGCGCCGCCGGCAACCAATCCTTGAAAAGCGCGAAAGATGATGCTAAGATATAATATCTGCAAAATATTTGAAACCCTATTGGTGACAACAGCCGGCTATTGTCTTTATTATTTTATTGGTCTTAAAAACCATAGATTCATTATTTTGTCTCTATTGTAAGATTATATAAAGTATTTTGTCGTTATTGTTACACCATATAAAATATTTTATCCTGATATTGCCCGAAGTTATCCAAATTGTCTCGAAACTATCCCGATTGTCTTAAAGTTATTTAAAAACTTTATTAGAGCAAAAATTAAATAACTATTATTATTTTATATTATTTTAATAATAAAAACTTGAATTAACTAGAAATTGAATTAGAATTTTATTTAATTAATTAAAAAAATTTTAATCCTTATTATTTTTTTTATAAATTTATTTTAGATATATTTTTTAAAAATTATAAAAAACCAATTTTAACATTTGTTGGTATCACTTCGGTGATACTCTTGCTACTAGTAGAGGGTATTGTGTTGTGTGTTATTCTTGCTTGTCATTATCATCTATGAGAAGAGGGCTCTATTTATAATAGAAGAGGTAGATGCTAATATTCGCTAGTGGGTACGGCTCTCCTTTTCAGTACGGTAATTGTCACGGGGTCACTATACCACAGAGAATAGTGTCGCTCAGGAATAGCTAAGAAGAGGTTTTACTGCCTGGAGGCGAGGACTAAGTCTAAAAGGGATTAGCCCTCACACAAACTGTATTTAGAAAGCTTCTCCTCTCCTAGAATTTGTAACTCTTCGAGCAACGTCTTATCAATAAAGAGAGATCTGTTTCCCTCCCCAAATCCCTCTTGTCGTACTATGACATGAATCCTCTTTTAGAATTTTTTATTTTTTATTTGATTTGTTTATTAAATCCTTTTATATCTTTTTTAATAAGATTAATTATTTAGACAGTAATAGAAAAGTCAAATAAAATCTTTAATTGATATATTATTATAATATATGCTCTTTTGACTCTCTAAACAATATATTGATCCTTTAGGATTACTAATTTCTGAATTTTATCTTATAAATAAATAATCAAATAAATATAAATACAAGTTATCTAGTATAACCCAAATTCAAATACAATATTTGAGCAAAAGAATAATATTTTTTTAATACTTTTATAACTAAATTATAAAGCTTCGTAGATACATACAGCGAGACTTTTATAGAAATAAATCTCTAAGTCGCGTACCCCTCTTTTCGGCCATATTTTACACCAAAAATCGTGAATTTCACCTATTAATAACTTTATAACTAATCAATAGAATTTAATGAAATTTGAATTACAGTGTCACGAATCATGCTTATTATAACATAATAAAAGCAAGTACAGTGGTTTGGGCTGTTGTTTTCGGAAAGATCCTTATCGATAAGGAATCCTAGAATAAGTGTTTTAGGATTCAATAAATTTTAGAATTAGATTTATTCTAGAACTAATCAATTAGACAATTATAATAACTTAGGGCAAGTTATCCTAGGATCTTATTCATCCTAGAATAAAAAGTTTTAGAATAATATTAATTCTAGAACTATTGTTCTAGGAAGTATATTATCCTAGGAAACAAATTATCCCAAAATTAATATTCTAAGGCTAATAATAGATCATATGATAGATAGACTGAATAGCCTAATCTATCCAGTCTAAGGGATAACTTGAATAGATCAGTTTATTCAAACTATCCAAAGGAAATTCATAAATATATAGTTAGAATAATTTTATAGTTTAAGAGCTTTATACTCAATTTAGTTATCAATTAGTTTACCTATATTCTACTTGATTTAGTAACGATTTCACTTTCAAGTGAACCTTAATGATAAAGCCTTAACCCACAACTACCAACTAGACGAACCTCAGGCAGACGCTGCCTCCAGTAGAGAATCGTTACATAATCATAGATTTTTTTCAAATAAATTAATCTATTGAATCAATTTTGATATAAATATTTTTAAAAAAAATTATAGTTTATTTTTAATAATTTTTGTTGAAAAGTTATTTAAGATTTTCGAATTCTTTAAATTATATATTAATCCTATACAAATTGAAAATCGTGATTTCAATCATTTATATCTCAACTAATAAAATTGCGAAAAATCTGAATATTTCAAAATAAAATAATTTTTATATACTATATCTATAATTAAAATTTCAATTGATTTAATTCATTCGTTGTTGAAATATTAATAGATAAAAATCGTCATTTTTGATGTAAAAAGGTGGCCGAAAAGAGGGGTACGCGACTTAATGATCACCTTGAAAAGAAAATTTCATATATATTGCTATCATTATCTTTTATCACTCCATCCCTCCATCCCTCCACCCTAAGCCATCCATCTTCCATGCTGATTACTTCCACCTTCCATTCCTCTGATACTCCTACCACCAATGTCCAAACTGGAGTCAAAGTTAAAAAGATGTTAAATATATACATAAGAATTAGAGATTTGCTTCTCTCTCCTCCCTCACGCCTTTCTTTCGTTGCCCCGTCGATCCATCTTTGCCCTTTTCATTAACTTCCTCTGTCTCGAAATCCAATTTCTCAACAACAGTCAAACATTATCCTTTCCTTAGCAGACTGATCAAGTCATCCTTCCACTACCTGCCATTCCTTCCCTCTCCTTTCCTTTAAAAACCAAAAATATAACACCATGAATGAGTGAATGTTGGGTATCTTTCATCGTTTCCATGCATCATATCATACTAAAAGACCGTGAGTGCATACCATGTATGCCAAAAATTTCGTGAAGACCGTGAATTATCATTTCATCCACTACTGAGGTTGCGTAAGATAATAAATTAAGAATCGTATGTGTCATGTCTCTTGTTGTTCATGTTTGATGGAGGCATTAGGAATGGGAAATGAAATATGAATTAAATAATTAATATCTCATGATACGTTGCATATAATCGTCGTGTCGTACAGTCATGAAAATGAGTGCAAAAATGCCGAAGCTAAATTTTTAATGAAAAAAGAAAATTCATGTTACTACCAGCCAATCATCCCGACAACCATCCCTACCAATATCAAGAATATGGAAGGCTTCAATTTTGAACCAGCATTATGAGAAGATTCACCAGTGCCCGATGGGCTCGCAGACCCGGAACTTGTGGATGAAGAACTTGTAGCTGATTTCGTTGTTGGAGTTGGAGTTGAGGTTCGAGATTGAAGGGAAGATTCAGAGCCAGATGCTGAAGCCAATGCCGAGGCTGATGATAAGGCCGATGCAGCGCTCGAGGAGGAGTGGGAAATGCCTATGCCGGGGACACTGGAGGCTGCTGTTGATGCTGAGGCACTTCCACTACCGGAAGCTGTAGGTGCACTGATTACCAGGGGAGAAGAAGCGCTTGCAGTTGAAATTGGGATTGAAGATGACGTCGAAACACCAACTGGGGCGATTTGGCTCGTGATACTAACACTCTGGCTCTGGCTCGGGCTCGGGCTCGGGCTTGCACTCGTCCTAGAGCTCAAAATAGCGCTCGAGACACTTGTGGTAGTTTCCAACTTGATTGTGCTAGTGCTCGCCTCAACAGGCAAAACTGTCCCCGTTTTTGTAATCACTTGCGTACTACCAGCAACCTCACTCTGCGGTGTTTGTGCACTACAGAAATCCAAAAACTGTTCGAATTGTGGCTCCACATATGCTTGCAACGTTTGTTTCACATTGACGCTGTTTGCCTCAATACATGCTTGACATGAGGAATAATCTGATTCAAAAGCGGAATTGGAGGCGCAAAGAGCGGGTTGTTTACCGACTTTTAGTACTTCGATATAGCAATTGTTGCAGGTGGCGTAGCAGACTGCAGGGGTCACAGTTTCATCGCGTTTGGTGAGGAAGTTAAGATGCATGGAGTCTAAATTGCCTCTTTTTCCAAAGATTCGGGGAAGAAGACCGCGGCGAGATGGGGCGGAGGGTGTGGCAAGTGCTAGAGTGGAAAGTCCGGTATGAGTTGCAGCTGGGTAGTGGGAAATACCTGTTTGGGATGTCCAATCGCCAGTAGTGACTGTTTTGACTAATTCAGTACCTTCATTACCAATGATGAATTCGGTGATGACCTTCTCGATGAAAATCCCAAAGCTGAGACCAAATGCATTGGGGTTAAGATTGAAGTATCCAGCTGTTGGTGGGTAATAACCAGTCTGGTTTTGTGGCCAGTATACTTCAGTTGTTTCAGGAGCAGGGATACAATATTGGGCTTCGCAAAGATAATCTTCGGCAGGTGGATCGGTCCAAAAAGCACAGTGATCAGGCTTGGGCGGGTTGCAGACGTATCCTGGTGAACATCCAAATATTGCCGACGAGGTAGAGTCTTGAGGAATGACTGGGCCGGAATTCGTAGGGGATGGACAGGTGACCAGTTCTGTGACAGTTACCGTAGATCCAGGTTCGGTGATATATGCCGTAGATCCTCTCAAGGTTGCCCCAAGGCTGATGGTGGTCAAAGATCCTAATATCGATGTTGTAATTGTAGGACCAGGGATTGTCTGAATTGATGTGGACGTAGGAAGGGTGATTATTGACCCTGGCAATGTGATTGTCTGGCCGGGAATTGTCGATTGGGGTAGAGTCAAGGTTGATCTAGGAAGGGTAACAATCAATGTACTTCCTGGTTGTGTGATAGTGGTTAAAGATCCTAATATCGATGTTATAATTGTAAGATCAGGGATTGTCTGAATTGATGTGGATGTAGGAAGGGTGATTATTGACCCTGGCAATGTGATTGTCTGGCCGGGAATTGTCGATTGGGGTAGAGTCAAGGTTGATCTAGGAAGGGTAACAATCAATGTACTTCCTGGTTGTGTGATAGTGGTTAAAGATCCTAATATCGATGTTATAATTGTAGGACCAGGGATTGTCTGAATCGATGTAGTACCTGGGAGGGTAACCGTCGACCTTGACAATGTAATTGTTTGTTCAGGAATCGTTGTAATCGATGTTATTGCTGGCTGTGTTATCGTTGTCAGGGATCCTGATATCGATGAAGTAACTGTAGGCCCGGAAATTGTTTGCACCGAGGTACTTGCAGGTAGAGTAATAGTTGTCAAAGATCTAGGTAACGAGATTGTAGGTCCGGAAATTGTCAAAATCGAGGTGCTACCAGGCAAAGAAATCGTTGTCAGGGATCCCGATATCGAAGTGGTGATAATTTGACCAGGAACTTGGTTATATCAGCACAATATTCATTTGGATTCAGAAATGGTCATTGTACTTACGTGAGGTAGTGACATATATGTCGGACGTTACTGTTGGGCCGGAAACTGTCAAAGTTGCTGTACTGCCAGGTAGGGAAATAGTTGTTAAAGATCCTGATATAGATGTAGTAATAGTTTGTCCAGGAACTTGGTTATATCAGCACAATATTCATTTGGATTCAGAAATGGTCATTGTACTTACGTGAGGTAGTGACGTATATGTCGGACGTTATTGTTGGGCCGGAAACTGTCAAAGTTGCTGTACTGCCAGGTAGGGAAATAGTTGTCAAAGATCCTGATATAGATGTAGTAATAGTTTGTCCAGGAACTTTATAATATTAATATGCAATCTATACGAAAGTACTCTGAAACTTACGCGAGGTAGTCACGTATATGTCGGACGTTATTGTTGGGCCAGAAACTGTCAATGTTGCTGTACTGCCAGGTAGGGAAATAGTCGTCAAAGATCCTGATATTGAAGTCGTGATGATTGGACCGGGAACTAATCAGTTGTCAGAATAGAATCTAGCAACCAGTAATCTTTTATTACCTGAAGTAGTGATGAAGATATTCGAAGTCACAGTGTTAGCGGGAAGGGTAAGTGTCGCTGTTATATATATCTCTGAGGTGATCGTTTGGATAACAACTATAGTTGAAGCAGGTTCCGTGATCGTGATTGGAGTTCCTGAGATCATAGTAGTGACCGTTACGGGAGGAACAGTGATTGTATCGAGCGAAGTGAGTGTTGTGACTGTTCAATTAGCACCTTTTAAACGTTTCAAAACCTTGAAAACTTACCAGACGTCGCGGTTGTTGTAGCAGCTGAGGATATTAGCCATTTTCACGTCAAAGATATATGTCATAGGGACTTACTCTCAAAATCAGTGGTGGTGTAGCTAGCTGTAGTCGCTTTGTTTCATATTAATCACTCGATCTTGAACTCAAAATTGATAAATTACTTACTTTCACTATTGGTTACTGTTGCTGTGGCCGTCGTAGCTAGTTTTAAATCAGCTGAGTGTCTACATACCTTGAAAGTAGTACTTACTTTCAGACCTCGTGATCAATGATGTATAAGTTGTTGGGATATATTGCGTCGTGGATATGACCTGGGAATACGTTGTTGGGATATATTGAGTTGAAGTGATCGTATGATCGCTGACAACTGTGGTATAAACAGTATATGGATATGAAGTAGAAATTGTTACTGTGGAGAGATAAACCTCTGTCAAGACGGTGCTGATCGTGGTCGATTCTATCAAGGTAGTACTATATGTCGAGTAGATATCAGAAATCGAGATACTTGTAGATACACTAATTTCAGTCGTGGTAGTAGGAATCTGGACTTCCCGTTAGCTAATGCAAAGTATTCACATGCAAGGGACGCGTACCAAAGTACTACTAGTAATCACACTAGTCTCGGTGGTTGTCGTGGGTACCTAGGAAGGTGTTAGCCGTCGATTCAGCGAACCTTGAGAATGGGGACTGACGAGAGTGGTAAACGTTGACACAGAGGTTAATTCCTGAGTTGTCGTGTAGGTAGTACTTAGATACGAGGTAGAGTAGTAAGTGGTTGAGCTGATAATAGTTTTATATACAGTATACGGGTAAGATGTGGAAAGCGTCAAAACAGAAGTGGAGAAATATGATGAGACGACTGTAGTTGGAACGAGGGAAGTACTTGTCGTCGTAGTTGGAATAAAGGAAGTACTTGTTGTCGTAGTTGGAACCCATATTTCCGTCGTTGTTATGTATGGAATAGAAGTAGTTTTGGTGCTCGTCATAGTATATGTTGAGACCGTTGTGTGGGTGCTATAACTGTATTCTGTTGTTGAGGACACCACATTATATGGATATGAGGTTGTTTGTGTAAGCGTGGCTGTTAAAAAGTATGAGTCGGTGATGGTGGTTGGGATCAGTGAAATTTGCGTGGTAGTAGTTGGCACTATGATACTTGTGGTGAGAGTGGAAAGACTAAAAAAAACCAAAATTTCTAATACTGTAGTAGTGGTATAATCTGTGACGCTGTGGGTTATATCACTTATGACCGTCTCACTCACGGTATATGGATAAGAAGTCGTGATATAAGAAGTGTCTGTGATGCTATAGGTCTCTATGATCGTTGTGTAGACGTATACATCCGAAACCGACACGGAAGTCGAGATTGAAGTAGAAAAATCTGTGACAGTGGTAGGTACGAATGTTGTAAGTGTGATTAAAGAGGTCTGAGTGCTATATATATACGATGTCGTTGAAGAAACAACAGTATAAGGTATGCTTGTAGTTATTAACGATGTTGAAACGGTCGTGGTAGGTACATATGAGGTTTTAGTGACATAATCTGTTTCAGTATCTGTGGCAGTTGTCGAGAATGTACTTGTTTCGCGGCTAGTATAATACTCGGTAGTGTATTGAGTGTAAGTCGTAGAGTAGTTTGAAATCACCGTTACTGGATAGCTCGTACTCAAAGTATATGTTGAGACGGATGTCACGAGGTGGTCAACGGTAGTGGTCATAAAAACGTCCACTGTTGTGGGTAAGGGTACAGAGCTGATTGAAGTCACCGTGCTGGTGGTCTCAAATATTGATACTTCGGTTTTCGTAGTGGTTTCCCATAATGTGTAGTTGTTTATGATAGTCACGGGGTGAGACGAGGTTATAATCACATCTTGGGTAGTAGTGTATGTCGTAGGTTGATATACCGTTGTTGGTAAGTAATCAGTTGTACTTGATGTGACTGTGGCAGTCGCGTAATCCGTTGTGCTGCTAGTGATGAGAGAGGTGAAAGTTGTCGAGGAATAAGATGTAATTGTCGTGAGAGACCCACTAATCGTTTTGGTTATCAAAACAGGATAAAACTCCGTACATGTGGTTGTAATGGTTTTAAATTTTGTTTTTGTGTGGTCCTGAGTAGTTGTAGTAGTGAAACTAGAGGTGTGTCGTTCAGTAGTTGTCAGAGTAATGTACTTTGTTACTGTAATTGGGTATCCATAGCTGTTTATTAGAGTTGTTGTATATGGGATCGAAGTCGTAATAACATCAGTCAATATGGTAGTCTGCCAAATGAAGCTCGTGGTAGTCTCCTCGTCAGTAATAGTGTTAGTTAGAGTTGTTAAATCCACCTCGGTTGCAGTGAAATTGTAGTTTTTAGTCTAGTATGACAGTTAGTACAACAAACTTGAGGACTTTCTGAAGAGTTAATTACTGTAGTAACAAGAGCTGTGTTGGTAAAGTTAGCTGTAGAGATGCCGGTCTATTTGTAGTTTTAATATCAGCTCTAGAAAAGTTTGACCATAACCTAAAATACTTACGATAGTCATAACGTCCGTCAGGGTCGTAATCACGGAGATTACACTGGGAACACTGATGCCAAGATATTAGCAAATATTCTGTATAACAATATTGCAGGAGAGTCGAAAGTAGCTTAGAGTTCTGGTTCCTTGCGCCTCCTTCTACATGACCATTGACCTTGGACCATCGAGCCCAGCGACGGACAATTGCCACGCCTTATAGGAGAAGAAATGATATCATAATCCTCAGCTAATACTGACATTGGCATAATTGTGCCAAGGAATTAAGGACTAAATATGTGAAGCTTGATTTACTCACGTTGTTGTGAAGGACTCTGTCTCTGTGGTCTTCTCCGTGATCTATTGCATGTTAGCTCTTATATTTTTTGACGGTAATGGAGGGACGTACAGTTTGGTTAGCAGTTTGATAACCACCGACGGTTTTAGTTATCTAGCAAAGCGTCAGGAACTGGGCCACGATGAATGGGATGCAAATCTGAACTTACAGTCTGATTTTGAGTGACCCTCTCCGTGATCTAAAGTCCGTCAATAAATCGATCCCCAAAGTCCCAAAAATACTACACTTACTGTCGTTACTCCATAAGGATATCCGCCACTCGGGATGGAGCTCGCGTTGACAGTGACCGTCTCAGTAACCTTTCCGTAGTCAGTTGAGTGCGACTTTCCATGCTCAGCATTGCGCGAAACTCACTGTAGTACCAGGCCCATAGCCACCCCCAACAGTTGTAGTAATTGTTTGTGTAGTCTGATTTCCGGTTAATGATAGTTTTTAGGATTGAGTAAATTTGCTCACGTTTTGATTTTGATAGACTGTTGATGTGGAGATTGAGGCGACTGTGGTTGGTTTGCTAAATGATATTAGTATTTCTTAACTGTGCTATTGCCAGCAGAAACTCACTCAATCGTAGTAGTTTCCCAATATGTAGTCGTCGACACAGAAACCGAGGTTGACGTGACAGTTTCTGTGGGACAAGATCTATATCCATCGCTAGGTGATGTGACAGTAACGGTTTTTGGCTCGCACGTTGAAGGAAGCCCGTTTCCATCTGATGTTATTGGAGTCACGATCGCCGTGGTTGTATTCCAATATTGTCCTTGTGCCACTCCAATTAACCCTGCTATTAGTACACCGATTCGAGTTTTGGAGACCATTGTGAAATACCGTCCTGTCGATTCGAAATAACGATAGTGTAGATGACAGCAATTATGCTGAAATCTTTTCAACGAGCGAAACGAAAAGACGACAGTTACTGCTTCTAGTTTGGGAACGATTGACTGCAGGTGTAGTTGGTGTGCCTGACTATAATATACGACCAAAGTGCATCAGCTCTAAGGCTGAAGTTCCGGAAACTCCAATCGAGGCGATTTATAGCCAATCAAGAAGGCAATTCAGAACTTTAAGTGCCAAATATTTGGCAATGTAACCTTGGAAGATTTCCGAAGCCGTGCAGATAGGCCACGAGCAAGAGAGACAAGTAAAACGAGAGAAAGGTCTAAATGATAGATATTGTTGTCATGGAGAAAAATCTCGAAAGGGAAAAGAGCTAGGGGACCCTAGACATTACGAAAACACCACTTCACCTTTCCAATCCACTTTGGATGTTAAAGTCGTGATATGAGAGATGCAGGGCCAAGGGAGGGAATAAAATGGAAGGAGAGTGCATGGATAAGCTCCGGGGTCCTGTGGCGATTTGAGAAAGAGATCTTTCGTCTTACTCCAAAATACGTGAGCCTCGATAGGACAACACATTTCGCTATACCTGTTGTACATATTGTACATAGCCTTGACTGAACATTAAGTATGCGATTGGCGATCCTTGCATTGCTGTCGTCCAACCAAAATGACATGCATCTTGGCACGCTGATCTCCAAAGTATGAACCAAGATCAATTCTTTGGATGACAAGAATAGCGAGGATGGATATTGCATGTCACTACATGATATCGGAGCAAGAAAAGGTATGCCGTTCATGTCCTTTCCCTTTGGGAAATTATCCGTACCACGGATTGTCACCTTCTCTGCAGGACGTGAAGAAGAGAAAAAGGTAACTGAAAGAGGCATAAGCAGATGGGGAATAAAAAGTTTGTTTACTGTTGGGAAGTAAGATCCCGGGTACCCTCCTTGCCAGATTACTGCAAGTAGGTCCGTTTCGGGGGCCATCCCGTGCAGCTGGGTAGTTTGGCTAATCAAAATGAAGCGTGGAGACTTTTGTGTCTGTTGTTCAAAAGATTCTGCAAGACGGTTGAATGAAGGATTGACAGGTGACAAACAGTGATAAGAGGCTGAGTGACGGTGGGGAATATGTCTTGTTCCTTTGGTGGAATTATTGCTTATTTGATAGGCAGATAGGTGATGTTGAGTACATCAAAAGGAAAGCTGGTCTTGAGGCTGCAGTATCTACTCCTTCTCCACTCTTCCACATACACATACACTTGCATTCTTCCTTCTGGTTGCTCCAAATGCGAGCTGGTATGCAGGTGATTTGATGATATACGAAGAGATATCTGGGTAGAAATGATGAGTGGGTATTTAATGCAAAGAAGGCGAGAGGAGGTCGTAGGAAGGTTGTATGAAGGTCGTATAGAGGGGTCGTATAGAGGGTCGTATGAGGTCGAGAAAAGAAAAGAGAATGATCAAGCTTGGAAGAGGTGGTTGGTGAGGTGAGGGATGGGATGCAGTGAGTGAGTGGGGAAGTGGCTTTTAGCGTAAAAGATATGATTGCATTGATTGGTCAATGTGGAAATCTTATCTCTATCATTGGAGGGATAAAATGTGGATCGCCCGCTTAGGCAGCACCTTTCATCCTTCCCTTCATCTGTTCGTCGTAAAGTAGGTCTCCATGGGCAAATGATTTTCAATTCTATTCCAACCTCATTATTCGTTGATTCGTTCATTCTACACCAAACACAGCCTTTTCATCAATATCCTCGTATACTTTTACCACTCTTCACCACTCTTTCACCATCTTTGCATGCTACCTAGTAAAAAATGATTTACTTCCAACAGTGATCCATTCCTTTTTTGACACATTACACCTGATCTTTCCAAGTGCTTACTCGTACATCAGTACTAAATCAATAGATCAATTGCCTGATATTAGAAGATTTTTATTCTTAATATTTTTAATACCCAACTACTCTGTACTCCGAACTCGTAGTTCTTCCAATATTAATCTATTACCCCACCTCACGGATAAACCACTGAACAGGTCAAATCCCCGCCATTCACTCCTTTTTGCGGAGTAAGCAATCAATCACCTCACGAGCAACCAGAAGTGGAAGGAACTTAATGAAAAAAAAAACCTTGGAAGAACACATAGGTAAGATTACCTGATATTTATTTTTTATTAAAAAAAAAAAGAATAAGAAAAAAAACCCTTTTTTCTTCTGCAGCATCACTTCTGTACATATTTTTGGTGTTACCTTAAATCCAAAAAAGAAACATGCCAGAAAAGATCCTTGATGATATCTCTCACAGGAGATTCAACCCATTGCGGGGTACTTGGCTTCTAGTTTCCCCTCATCGTACCAAGAGACCATGGCAGTAAGTTCCAAAGTCTTTTCTCAAAACACAAAACCATTCATGTCGTACAGATGCTAATATACAGGAAAGAGGACAACAGGAAGCCGCTTCGAAGGTTACCCTTCCTGAATATGATCCAGCGGTATGCCGAAAGATCCGAATTTGATACCGAAGACTGACTTATCTCAAAGTGTTACTTATGTCCGGGAAATAAACGAGCACAAGGAGATTCAAACCCGCAATACAAAGACACTTTTGTTTTCGTGAATGATTATAGCGCGGTGAAGGAGGTTCAAGCGGAATATGCGCAGGATGGGGAGTCAAAAGGTCCGTCTATTATCTTGCCACTCTATCCTCCCAGGCCTCTTTCCTTCCCCTTCCCCTTCCTTGGAGCGTTGTCCCTCTTTTAACAAACCAAGACGAGATCTGACAAATTGCGTCAATATTCTAGACCTTTCAAACATCCTTCTACGTGCCGAACCCGTAACAGGAAAATGCTACGTCTTAACCTTCTCTCCCTCGCACAATCTCACTCTCGCAGACCTCACTCCTGCTCAGATTCTTCCTGTCATCCAAACATGGACAGAGATTTACGCCGCACATCTATCTCCCTCCTCACCCCTTGCGAGCGTCGCACAACCTACCACTCTTGCACCATCAGGCCATGATGTTGGAGCGCCCAATCAACAATACAAATGGATGCAAATCTTTGAAAATAAGGGTGCCGCAATGGGTTGTTCAAATCCACATCCTCATGGACAAATTTGGACTACTACCGGATTACCGGAAGAGCCTGCTTCTGAACTCGTGAATCTCCTTAAATACCGCCAGGAAAACTCTGGTCGTCATTTATTGGAAGATTACGTGAAGCTTGAAATGGAAAAGGGAGAAAGAATCGTGTTTCAAAATGAGAGCTTCTTGGGGGTATGTCCATGGTGGGCTACATGGCCATTTGAGGTTATGATCATTAGCAAGACTCACAAGAGAGGTCTCGTTGATTTGAACGACGAGGAGAAGTTAGGATTTGCCGAGGCCATTGCAGAGGTCACAAGGAGATATGATAATTTGTTCGAGACGAGCTTTCCTTACAGTAAGTCATCTGTTTCTTGCTGTACACTCATCAATGTTTCTATTCCTCACGCGTAGGATATGCTGGGCTAACGAACAAACAGGCTCCGGTATCCACCAAGCTCCGTTAGAGGGTACCGAAGCAGAGATCAATGCCTCCTACTTGCATATGCATTTCTATCCTCCTCTTCTCAGAAGTGCAACAGTCAGAAAATTCTTAGTTGGCTATGAGTTGATGGCCGAGCCACAAAGAGATATCACTCCAGAGCAGGCTGCTGCTAAACTGAGAGATAGTGGTGGAGAATTGTATAGAAAGAGGTTGTAAAGGCTTAGACAGGGGGATGCTTCACTGACATTGAGCTCGAGATTAGAGGTGAATGGAAAAACACATAGAATTTGATGGGATTTAAAAATTAGACTCTAGAAATATAGTAGATTCGATCAACGGGTAATATTATATATATCCTCTATCATCAACTTCATGCGGGCTGTCGCCTGAAATGGGATACCTCGACGCTGCCCCTGCAAGATCAGTCAGTATATTTTGAGCTGTTCTAGAAGTCAGTCATGTTATCAAGCAGTCTTGAGGCTTTTTAAAGTTCAGAGCTAAGGGTTCCGCCTAGGGTTTTAGCGTTGTGATTAGCGGAAGGTAGAGAGTCTGGGCTAGCAGAGAAGTATATATCAGAGTCAAGAGTCAAGAGTCAGTCGGAGTCAAACGTGAGAACGCGTCTAGTATAAATACAGTATATAAAATTCGAATCCTGAATTCAATCCAGATAGAATTGAACTAGCTAATTATTAACTTACATGGAATTTCTGTATTACTTTTTTCCCCAAATCAAGATGGGATGATGGTCTAGCCAGCCGATTACCTTGTTAGGTTTAACTCATTTATCTTATCAGAAGAATTTCTTATCCACTAGTGGCTTTATAGCCCCCCACATCAGGCAAAGAGAGGAAACTAGAGAAAGACGCAGTAAGCAACGAGGAAGATTGTTTCCTTCCTACTCTCGCAATCCTAACTGCAGGGGGAATCTTGTGCCGAACCATGTGATTCTGGCCTGCATCAACATTTTTCCCGCTCCAATGCATCGCTGCACTACGAAGACTGAGTAAGCAAATTGCCGCTATTATTCTCGGCTTTTTTTAACTCTATGATCCAGCAACTACCCGCGAGACACAAAAATGTGTTTGCCTCCTAAAACCAACTCAAAAACTAACCATCCTCTGCTGTCTAATCTTCTGACACATTGAACGCCCGTTCGTATTGGACGTGAAGACATGACATGCAGCTCATATTCATATTTATATCTTCTTGAACCCAACTAGGCACTTTTCGTTGGGTACGATAGACGTCGGATGGGTTTGCGTTGGCATCAGCTGAATCATTTTCTACACACACAAGGCTGATGAACTGCAGGGGACGATCAAGGCTAAGTCCCAATCTGGATCAATATTTCATACCTTGTCAAATCGTTCGTTAAGCTACCCTGCTGTTGCAGTATGCAAGTACAAGCATTCAGCCCACCAGTCTCCAGTCGAGCTGCGTTAATCTATCCAAAGCGGGCATTTTCATGAGAGGTCACTGAAGCCGATGAGAGGGTCGCATCTGCCTTTCCGTGCGTGTACATTGATTGATGCTGCAGTCAGAAGGATTGTCATCTTTGGTTACCGAGTTCTTGCCCGTTCTCAATGAAAGTCAGGCATTAAAGTCACAGCATCGCCGATTTTGGTGGCGGAAATGGCAAGTATTTTAATCGGACTTCATTGGTGAACCTTGTCAACGGATTTCCTAGAGGGAAGAGAGAAAAGTTTCGTGCAGGTACGGTACATTCATGGTTCAAGTTGGTTTGCGATGCGCCGAGCCTCTTCACTCTTCATTCTTAAGGCCACCACGAAAAGAAAGATTTGAAACCATCATAATTGATAATTCATAATGATTCAGGCGCGTCTAATCTACTGGATTGGAGCCCTCGTCCCACTATGCTGGGGACAAGAAGCGGGATGGATTCCGGATCAGGTAAATGCAACAATGTGTTACTGGACATCTCCTCGAGGTATGTCTTTGCACATGAAGTTCTATTGTTTGAAACAATTGCGTTGCAATAGCAACTGACAATACTAGCTGCTGTGGTGCGAGATACATTTTATCTCGATGGAGGACAACTATGGTGGGAGCCTGGCTTGAGTGGTGGGTCATACGGTCCTCTTGTTAATGATGGTAAGTACCAATGCTAGAACCCCTTAACTGTACTCATTATCTGCAAGGAAATCCTCTTGGACTCGTATATCTTCTCAACTTTAACACTTCCTTTCATATATCCGACAATGTTAGTACTATCTTTAGTACTATATCCAAGGCGCCGAATGGAGGGTCTGCTAGCAATCTGGGACCAAATTATGTTGATGGAGCAATGTTTGCGAATGATTATGAATGGTACACATATGGCGGAATGTTGGTTATGACAGCTGCCTTCTCTTCACCAGACGAAGATTCCGCTATATCATACGAAGTCTATACGGATGGTACTCCCGGCAAACAATTCTTCCAAAACTTTCAGCAGATTAAACTACCAACAAACTTAACAAGATATGTTACCTATGGAGGAGCCGTCAGTATTCCATCTGAAAATCTAGGATACTACTTTTCAGGATATAGAGCCGCAGACTTTGGGGATATCTACAAGGATCCGGGCATAAAAAATGCATCCTACCTAGCAGACGTGACATCCCAAACTTTGATCAGTGTTGATATGACGAGTCAAACCTCTTCAAAGTGGTCTAACGAATCTTTACCGTCGACTGTTCCGGGCCGTGCTAATCCTGAGATTGCCTGGATTCCAGTTTCGGAGCAGGGGATACTAGTTGCAGTTGGTGGGGTCATTGATCCTACCTATGCTAGTATTACCCAGGCCAACAATGCATCTATTAATGCCCAAAGTGTAAGTTAGTTGTTAGTTCACCACTCTAGAAGATAGTTATTGATTCTCAATAGAGCCGAATCAGTCCAGGTTTCATGACGACGGTTTCCATTTACGATATTTCCAAGAAAGTTTGGTACGAACAGGAAACAACTGGAAGTTCTCCTGGTGCTTTAACCCAAGGATGCACTGTGGTTGCCTCTGCCGAAGATGGTTCAAGTCATAATATATATTGGTATGGAGGTTACGATGGCATTCATATTACACAGCCTTTCTCGGATGATGTATATGTTCTTTCCATACCTTCATTCATATGGACAAAGGTTTACACTGGGAACAGTACTCATGGTCGGGCTGGACATAAATGTGCCAAGCCATACCCAGATCAAATGGTTGTTGTAGGTGGCTACGCTTCGCTAAGTGGCAACTTACCTACATGCCTTGAAGGTGGTATGATCCAAATATTCAATCTGAGTGATCCTCAATGGCTGGATTCCTATGACCCTCTGGTTTGGAGCAATTATACTGTCCCTAGCCAAGTTGTTTCTGTTATTGGAGGTTCTGGGACTGGTAGCGCTACACAAACCACACCTTCAGGCGGATTCGCAAATTCAAGCATGACAGAACTTCTAGAGACTGCCTACAACACAACCAAGATCACTAATTGGTACCCATACGCACCAGCTTCATCTACTCCTACAAACAACCGAACAACGCTGCTTCCTTCACCAGTTGCCGCTAAATCAGGAACGCCTGCATATCTTGGACCTGTTTTAGGTGTAGTTCTGGGTCTTTTCTTCATCACACTTCTCATCTTAGCCTTCATAATATATCGGCGTCGCAAGATTTTTGGACTTTCAAGATCGGAACGACAAAGCGAAGCTGGAACTATGACTGAGAATCGTCGACGGACTCTCCGCTGGCTTTATGCTACACCTAGAGATGCAAAAGCTCCTACAGTGACCACAGATGAAACAGAGCTGAATGCGCTATCTTCAGAAGCTGATACTGATTACACACGCGTATTTGCCGAGATGCCTGGTGATACTCAATTTCACGAAATGGATGGTATGTATTTCCTCGCCTCTTAATCCTCAGACCAAATCTCTGACCTATCCCCACTTAGATACATCCCGCCCCTCTGAACTCCACAACACAGGCTTTGTATTTACTTCCCCCAAGTCTAACGTCTGGAACAACATCTCTAGCATCCAAACCCCCATCACCCATTCCCCATCCGCTGGCTCTAATCGCTCTCACGCCAGTACCGTGTCCCGAACCTCGGGTCCAAGACCATCTCCCATCTCTCCCACACGTGCAGATAGTTTAACACTTAATGAACGAGCGGGAGATACGTCAAGAGACCGGATTCATAGTGATCTAAGTAGTGTGGCGGAAAGTGATAGGGGTCATCTGAGACAAATTAGTGATACAAGCGTGAGTGTAGATGGAGATTATGGAAATCCCCCAATGCCAGATATGCAGGTTGAGAGACCAAATGATGATGAGCATACATTTGACTATGGGTTTGAGAGACCTGGAGTAGTTAGCCCATTGACGCCACCGCAGGGAGTGGGGGAGGGTAGACACAATTATTTTGGTCCAGATAGTGTCGGAGGTGGTAATATGCAGAATGTACCTGCGGCTAATACGAGGAGGAAGAGTAATTTTGAGGAAAAGTTGGATGAATAAAATGGAGATTGTAAGTACACATTGTTAAGCTTTCTAAGAGGAAGAAAAGTTACGAATTATGACGCCATATGAATTGGATTGAATAGAGCATCAGATGGCAAGGGCGCCATTGAAAGTCATTGTGTACAGTCCTTACAGTTATAAGACTACATCTCATCACTTCATGTATACACGTTCGTATCAAGATTACAATATTTGGTTTTTAGTTTCTGAGTCTCTGATTTTATCCCTTTCCTTTCCATTCCTTCCCATTTCACTTAAAAAACATATAAATTCTATCAAATGTATTTCAATAATTCAAAATCAAGAATTGAATGCGTGATTCTCCTCATATCGTAATCTTACTAAAATAATCTTATAATATGATATAGCATTAGGTTATTATTATTCTCTGACTACTTGACTGACTGACTGCCTGCCTTTGGATAATTAAATGACATTTTTCCCTCCCGTTAGATGATAGATCAGAAACCTGTTTTCTTCATAGATTAAACCAAAGCTAGGTACCTAGACCTAGCTTTTAAAGTATTTCATCCATGCATGGTAATGTGGTATGCATACTGTAAGGTAGGTAATGTAGGTAATATAAATTCGCATTCCTTTTTCTCGATGCAATACCTAACTGAAAACTAGGTAATTAGTCCCACATCTCAGACACGGACGGTACATACCCGCTCCCCGAAAAATTGTCATCGATCGGACCTAATAAATCTTGAATAAATCCTAATACTGAGCTCTGATATAGACTAAGAACTGTACTGGATCCCCCCCAAAAAAAAAATCCCTTTATATATAGCTTGGTATGTAGCTGCACACCATCGCGATCTTGAAGTTCTGATAGGAAGCGAGGATCATGTATCATGGATTAGAATATTTGGGACGTGATGGGAGTTTCGACTGCGCGCATGTATATACAAAAACGCTCGTTTATAGAGTGGTTGAATACATACCAAATTTGATCTACATTGTTTGGAGCTCCAGAGAATTGATTATATATATGTATAGGTCACGGAAATGTAGTATTTCTGTATCTATATATTTCTATCTAATCGTGTATTCTTAATCTTGATCTATGATGCTCTGGTTACTTTGGGAGTATTGTAGTAGTAATCTTACAATTCTCGGTATTGGATTTTTGTATTAGTTTCTGCAGTTTGATGAGGATCTTGTCTTTGTTTTTTTGTTTGGGTGCTGTGTGAATGGTTGGGTGGTTGGTTGGATGGATAGATGCATGATGTAGAGAAATTTTAATACAGGGCATATGTATGGAGTATGTGTGTATTAATCCTGAAGGGGGTATAAATCGCTTATATATATATCCCACTGTTTGCGCTACGCTACGCTCTGCCCGGACGCGTTTCTTAGGTATGTTGAAGAGATGGATAGAAGCAGTACTAGATAGGGTATATTATGTCGATCTGGACAATGTAGATCTTGTCTAAAGTTAGCTTGAAGGGTGAGATGTGGATGTGAGATTGTGTGGTAGGAGAGGAATAGATATGTACAGGGATTGATTGTTCGGATGAACAGTTTGGGTGTGGTTTGCGATTGTTGGGGTTGGGGATGGGCTTTATATTTTTGAAGGTGTGGTAACATTATGGGAGAGTGAGATTTGACATGTGATGGCCTTTTTGATCTCGAGGTTGGAAATCATGATCAGGTATGTGGATTAAGATACTCCGGTACAGTGGGTTTTCTTTGGTAAGGAAGGATATTTGAACTCAAGACGATTTGACATGATGTGATGTGTTTGTAGTCATATCATGGGTTAAAGTTAAGGCTAATTATGTCACGTCTTGTTTGGAGTTCACTTCTTGCTTTGAATTTATATAGTTTAATTATACTGATTAAACTAATGAGACGAGGTTGTGTATATGAATAACTAACTGATGTTTATCTTCTTGGATATTATAAGATCTTATATTTTGATTTCTTAATATACTATTTATTATAGTATCAAGTAATAAAATGATTTTGATTTCTTTCTCAAGAAAGATTTTGAAGAAATGAAATAAAAGATATAATTAATAGAAAAAGAAATTCAAAAATTGATTTTAATTAATAATAAATAAAAATAAACTTTCTTTTTAAGATTTAATATATATTTAAAAAACTACTCTCAAAATTAATAATAATGAATAAATATAAAAAAATTAAAGTTTTAATATATATTTTATAATATTTATATTAATTTTTTAAAAGTTTAAAATTATGAAAATAAAAAAATTATATAATATATAATCTCTTATATTACTGAGATATTAATAATGATTACAATTCTTTAAAAAATTGAAATTTAAATAAAGAAATTAATTTTTTATTAATATTATTATTAATTAAAATATAAATAAAATATATAATTTAAATCATAGATCAATCCTTTTGAAAATCTTACTAAAAATCTTATTTATTATTATTATTATTTTTTTTCAAGAAATTTATTATAGAAAATCAATTTTGATTAAAGTAATAAATGTATCATTTAGGAAACACCCGACTAGACTCTCTAGGAAAGCCTCGTTTTAATATTCCATCAAAATATTGAAAGGCTCCGAAGCGGATTAGTGTGAAAAAGAGACTACCTTGATTCCCCCTCATTCGTAGCTCACATCAAGTATTATATGTATATAAGCACGAGGATGAGTTTCTTATTGTGATTTTACAATATTCTTTATCTATAAGTAGTGAAAAGCATTAATAGCTAGGTATAACTGACAGTGGTTGCTCCTAGCTATTGGTTGATATAACTAAACACCTTCTTCCCAACTTTGCCTCAATGCTAAAAGTTGCTTGTTAACAAAGAGTTCATTGCATGATCTTAGCTAGAGTTTTAACATAATACCATTGATTTGAGTTAGGTATTTGTGGGGGGGAGAGAAGAGTGATTGTGCTTCTTGTGCTACTACTCCGACTGAAAAGCTCAAATGAGTAGTTCCCAACATTGGTTTTGCTGGAAGAGTGGAGATAAGAAAATGGAGAAGAATGAGGAATCGGAGTGAGCTCTAATTTTTGGTCAATGTTTGAAGGAGAAGGGACACACAAAAAGAAATACGGTACAGTATTGCAAGGAAAGGAAACAAAGAACTTCGGATTCCCTCTTGTCATTCTTTGCTTTGCACTTTCCTCCATATCACAATAATTCCCTGATATTCTACTTATTCAATCTATGACATAGATGTTCCGCTCATCTAATTAGGTTCTACTCTTTCACTTTCATTTTCACTTCTCAAAAGACTTTTCTCAACTTTGATAACCTTACGGGCTGGTATTTTCTATGTAAACGACCGAAGTCGATAAGTTAAATCCAATCTATTCTCATTTTTCAAGAAACTCGATTCGGTCCAACCCTGAGAAATTTCCTGTTACGTCCTGTAGTACAAGGAAGTTAGTGTGCTATCATCCATTGATCGCTATCCAGCCAAGTGGCTTTTATCCTACAGCATATACTTCACTAACATGATTATCCACGCCATCACTTTGTTGTGTTTATTTAATCATAATCCAATTTACTATCCACCCATAGCCGATAAACCAAATCTGTCAAAGTTTCCTACTGTAAATCACTTTCTGCTGTATTACCAAATCTGTTAAAAGAGGCACTTTGCTTTTGTAAATCTCATAACCTATTTCCATCATAACACACACAACTATCTTCAAGCTCAATTTGCCTTCAACAACAACAACTTCCTCTCCTAATCTGCCTTTAGTTTGAGAATACTGCTAAGGGCTTTTTGACCTTTGTTGGCCGTCTAGCAAAGCAATGGAGAACCAATCTGAGCGAAATTGCTTAGTAAAGGTTTTACCCGAGAGGGGAAGTCCCCAGAAATCCATATCAAAGAGAAAAAGACCACAAGAGTCCGAGGTAAGTTTCATTGTCAATTTATTAAGAATATTAAATCTGCTCCAAAATATCCAAGCTGGCGCCCATCCTCCTTATCCCACATCTTCCCTGTCCTACAAATAGGCTCACCGCATCTTCTAGAAGCTATACTAACACTTAATACTTTTGCAACAGGATGGAATAAACACTAGTAACTCCAATCGATACAAGAGGGCACTCATCATAGATCCACCCACAGTTATGAGATCAAGCCAGGCAGAAAAACGGTATCTAGAGTTGCAAGCATATTCCAAAACCGTTGACAGAGATTTCAAAAAGCTCGCCGCAATTGACGATCTTATAGAGGATGTCCTTGAAAAGCATCGTAAATTGTTAGTGAGTGTTACTATTCAAGCAATGCCATAAATAACAAAGCTAATAATTGTCCCTTATAGGATGATAACATGACCAACTTCAGAAATGATTTTCCAAAAATGACTGAATCTGTGTGGAGTGACTTCTTGAGAGCTGCCTCAAAAAATCAAAATCTTGACCAGTTAGATCGCTGTCGCAAGGAGAATGAGATTATTTCCATGGAGTCCCGGAAGAAGCTCGCCGAGATGAGTGAGAAATTAAAAAATGTTTGTTCATCACTTGACTAAATAACATGAGTACATCCATTGACATTCATTAGGAGTACCCAAGTTTTAAGCCTCAAGATAGGAACATTTATGTTGCCAGTCATGTAGATTCCGCTATTACTGATGACGAGCAGTTGGCTGCATTCTTCGCAAATCGTTCGCCCAAGGATGTTGCCAAGAACTACAAGAAATTGCCCAGATTTAGAATAACAATATGTGAGGCGATCTATTCCAGGGCTGAACTTCCTCCGGCATATAGAGCTTCGATCGAGCGTGCACGAAGATTTCCTGACCATCTCGGTCTCATCTCATATGATACCGCAGGTGTTATACATAAGATAAGGAATTCACAAAGTAGAAGGGACAACGACAGTTTTTGTGCCACCTTGGATGATATCTGGATCTACAATGAAGCGAGGGGAAAATACGAGCCACATCCAAATCAACAGATCTTCCACAATGCTTTCCAGCTTGAGTACTATCGAATGCAAAGGAGAAGAATAGTCTATGTCGAAATTTCAGAGAAAGACCTGCCCAATAAAAGTTGCTCAACACAAACTTAAGTCTTTTGAATTCGTTCAGATCTATCACGGTAACTAAACTATGAAATCACTTGAGAACATGGGTGATCACTGGGAGTTGACCATCTGACTTTGGGGATATTTCCAAAAAATGCCCTCGAGCTCTCATTTCAGACTAAGGAAACGTGGCGGCAAGAGCATTTCACTTCACTTCTTAATGCCACAAAATACAAAGAAAATGGGAAATTAAACGAAAAGCATTATAAGAAAAGATGACACAATACCAACCGAAATATTTTTGAACAACTTTCTGTGTCAGAGACTGCCTGCGAATATCAATCAAGTCAGTATTACATCGAAGGGTCATTGGGCAAGGGAGGTAAAAAGATGGTTTGAATCCATGATATCGGTCATTCGAGCTTGAAAGATTACCTCACCATAATAATCTGTGTTATCTGAGCTACTCGCCATACACGCACTCACCCAGCTTCTGTCCGGCCTCGCCTGCTTTTCGACCGACTTGTACTTTGTGACTCGCACTAGTTAAGTAATATCATACTAAGAAAATAAAACTCACTTCCGCACAAAATGTGACGTAGTGACAGATGGTAGAGACTCGACTGGTATTCGTCAATATTTGTGTTTTTGCTTTGGAGTGATTATTGTCTACTGCACCATCTGTCCTTTTCGTGACTTTGACTTTGGTGCAATGTTTTCTATTTCCTGTGAAATGACAGGAACTCTAGCGAGTTTCCAAAATGGGATAGCAATGCGACAATAGTATAGAATGCTGAAAATTTACAACTTGCTCCACAAGATCCTGATTACGTTGTCCTGCTTCACGACGGGAGGCTGTTTCGACAACGATTTGAACTGAGCATTTGTTTAGAGTCCCCGCTCGGGCATAACTGAAGGTTTGGGGGGACAAGGTTTTGAGGCATCTTGACTTTCCAAATCACCTTCGCGGATACGTTAAACACATCAGCAAAACTCCACATGTCCCTTTCCCAGTTCCAGGCCATTTGCTCGGGAACCCAAACGCGTAACTAAACTTAGTTTTGAGGTATTCTGACCTATCAGATAGTTTTACCTATTCAAAAATAACTCAACGTTATCCCTTTTCCGAGAATCACACTCTCGCTTCCCCTTTTCCATTTTCTGTTTCCCGGCCTACTCTCCGAGCGGAAAAATCAAGTGATATTATACAAACAAACACAATCTTGCTTCGGCCGGCCTGTGGACTACCCTAATCCCACAATTAAACACTACAAAACTTCAAACCTCTTCTGCTTCAGATAAAGCTCTCTGCCTCCGGTCTCAAATAGCCGAGCAGGAGCAGGGCACATCTAATCTATTTTAGCCATGTTTATCTTGTGATCTTCACCCACCATAATATATCATTTTCGCTCATAAATCGTAGCGGAGATAAGACATAGCTAAGTAAAGAAGGAGAAGAATTCATATGAGTGTCGTTTGTCAATTTGTATTAATTATTCGGTATAGAAGAAAATTAAACTGGAGAGTAGAGGAATTTCGAAAACTGGGCAGGTATTAGGGCTCCGAGAGCAGTGTGCAAAAAAGCACAAATTTGGCTAGCAAAGTTAAGAAAAGTGTGAGAAATAGGATACAATGAAGAGTCTGAGAGACGCGACAAGTCACAGACTAAGATATGAAATAGGAATAGATAGATGTGCATGGAAAATAATAGTAATGTGGAAAGTATATTTGGAAGACGAGACGTTTTACTGGGAGGATGAATTGAACATTGATATAGTATAGCATGAAGGTTTTCTGTGTCAAGCTGTATTGTCTAGTTGGTAGATTGTAAAGCCGGGCTCTCAGCCAAATTGGACCAAAGACAACTTTGTCAGGTCATGATAATGCGAACATGTCCCATCCGCTTCACTTATTTAACATAGAATCCCCACTGCATCCACATCCAAATCAACGTCGCGGTAGATACCGCCGCTGGACCCGCCAATCCCTTCCCCATCTTCGCAGTACCAAACACTAACCACTCACCCATAAAATGTAACCAGGCAACAATAAACGTCGCATACCCCAATTGATATATTTGTGGATTACTGATGTAGTATGCAGCCTGAAGACGCACAATCGCAGTGATAAGAGTCCATGTTCCGAATGTGCGAGAAGAGAGAGGTGTCGCGGAGGTGGTTGGAGGGTAGGATTGAGCGGTGCTTTTGCTGAGAGGGGTGGTGGATTTAGGAATTGCGTTGTAGATCTGGGAGTTGAAGTGGAGAGTGAAGTAGCATTGAACTGTGTTGAAGAGGGAGGTTATGGAGATCTAGGGAAGTGACGGGGTCAGTCCTAGAGTTGTAAACAAGGACAGTGGTAATACTCACGAAGAGGAGCCATTGCGGAAGTACACCTTCATGTTGAGGTAGATAGCTGGTGAGAGTAGTGAGGAAACTCATATTGCGTGGGTATATTTGAGAATATGATTATGTATATGTATGTTATCAATCAGAGCTCGAACATTTTACATCCAATATGAAGTATGAAGTATGAAGTATGAAGTGTGGATGAAGTGATGAAGTACACACTAGAATAAAAATAAAAACTTCAGCCTTGTACAAGGGCTCGGAACTAGTCCCGTCCCGTGTTATCGACCAATAAATAAATTACTTAGTTTAGTAAAGTTAACCTGCCTTGCGCCTGCCAATAGTGAGAGAGAGCTCTTGTCTACTAGCTACCTAGCAGCTAATCTTATATCAACATTTCTCCTCTCTCCTCTCCCCTCTCTCCTCTCTCCTTCTTCACAGCAAGAAAGTTCCCCCACCTCCACCTCCATCTTCACTTCCTCCAATTCATACCAATTCCTTCCCATTCATTGTCACTTGACAAAATGGTTCTCGATACTATTCTGTCATATGTGCCAAAACTTGTCCTCACCGGGTTTGCTGGTATCGGAGCTTTCATTGTCGCCGGCAAAGTCATCAGCTACATACGGCTTTTATTAAGTCTATTCGTCCTATCTGGAAAGAATGTAAGGATCCTTGATGAGTCCATAAGCCAACTAATTGTTTGAGTTGGAATTAATTCTGCATGGTTGGCTAATCAAAACATTAACAGCTTCGTACCTATGGAAAGAAAGGAACTTGGGCAGTAGTAACTGGAGCTTCTGATGGTCTCGGCAAAGAATACGCAATTCAACTTGCTCAGAAAGGCTTCAATATTGTTCTCATCTCCCGTACCGAATCAAAACTTCAAACCCTTGCCTCCGATATTCAAACCAAATATGCTGGTTCAAATATTCAGACAAAGATTCTTGCAATGGATTTTGCTGCGAACAGGGACGAGGATTATGCAAAGTTGAAGGCTCTTGTTGATGGACTTGACGTAGGAATCTTGGTCAATAATGTTGGACAGAGTCACAGCATTCCAGTTCCATTCATTCAAACACCAAAGGAAGAAGTGAGGGATATTATTACCATCAACTGCATAGGTACACTTCGGGTTACTCAAATTGTAGCACCCGGAATGGTTCAACGCAAACGAGGATTGATTTTGACTATGGGTTCATTTGGAGGATGGTTACCTACTCCTTTACTGGCCACCTATTCTGGAAGCAAGGCATTCTTACAACAATGGTCGACATCTCTTGGAGGTGAACTTGAGGGTACAGGGGTCGACGTAGAGTTGGTATTGAGCTACCTCGTGACAACCGCAATGAGCAAGATTCGACGCACCAGCATGTTTATACCAAATCCAAGAACATTTGTCAAGACTACTTTGGGCAAGGTTGGTAGAAGCGGAGGTGCTCAGAAGATTGCTTATACAAGTACACCATTCTGGGGCCATGCGTTAATGCAGTGGTGGTTGGAGAATACGTTGGGTGTTGGAGGATCTTTTGTGGTCAACCAAAATAAGGTTATGCATCAGAGCATCAGGACCAGAGCCTTAAAAAAGGCTGAAAGGGATGCTAAGAAGGCCTGAGTTCGATAAACAATCCCTTGTTTATTGGATGGGTAGTCGTGATGCAGTGGAGCGTTACAGACGCGGGAAAGAATGATCTAGCCAAATTGCTATACACGCGCTGCATATGCTAGGAATCCGGTGGTATATGGAAGAAGTATTATGATGATGCGGAGGGATTCACGAGGATCATTAAATTATATATCTCATCTGATTACTCTGGAGCGAGAAGCCAAAACCAATGGATGTCCATCATGGATTACGCAGTTATGCTGCTGCGGACTGGATATGGAATACAAGAATCAACAGAAAGGCGTGGCTAGACACAATAATTGTTCACAGCCACTTACTTGTTACTGTGTTGATTGCTTGTAGAGTGAATTTCAGGAAAACCCTTCTCACACGGAAGTAAAAGGATCATTAACAAATTGTGGACGTTCCACATCCCACATCCCCCTCTGCCATCTCTCATCTTCACCTTGATTCCTCTTGCATCCATTTTTATCTCTTTTTAATATATTCCAAACAATCTTGGAAACCTCGTTGAAATTCTCATTATTTTTTGCTTTCCACATCACGTGACCCAATAAATATTTACCCTGGAAGCTTCGACCGCGTCGCGAGGCTCATCCAGAGAGTTGCAGCTCTGAACAGAAAAAAATAACAGCTGCAGGTATACAACCAGGACCTTGGCCTCGATCAACCTCGAATTCCACAGCCATTTTGCCTTCATCGCACAACTTCCGAAGATCACCATATCATCACGACTCAATTGCTCTTTTCTTGATGAAGTTTTTTAATCTTTAATTCCATCTTCTGCAGATTTCCTTTTCGCGACAGCATTTATTTGGAGATTGGTTAATTGTCAGCCATCAAAATAAAAAAAGGATGGCTCTTCCAGGGACACCACAAAGGCCTTTACCAGGTGCATATTTCATGACACCTGCTCCTCCGAGATTCAATCAACCTCCTCCACCGCAACCTCCTCTATTTCGACCACCGCAGCCGCATTCTGGTCGTGAGCCAACTCCACCTCGAGATGGTCCAATACCTCCTCCAATTCAAGCTCAAATCATGCCGCAACCCTTATCACCCATATCGCGAGCTGCAAAAACCATCAATGAAGTCCTACAAAGAGAATCGAGTTTTCCCGACCTCGATAGTTATGTCAAGCGTGAGTGTACATTCTATTCTTTACATGTGAGATACAACTAACGGTTCCGTAGAGGGCATTTCTTCCGACTATGAACTTCCATCTCCTACTTCTGATCCTGCCTGGGTTCCTTTCCAAAAGATGAGAATGTACGATATTCCCGATACGATTTATGACCAATACAATAATGCTGCTTTTGGGACTTCAATGGGTCTTTTCGCCGAGTTAAATCATGCCTGGGCTGCTATCGACAATGCGCTATATCTATGGGACTATACAAGTCCAAACCCAACATTACGAGGATTCGAAGATCAGCCAAACGGTATTAGAGCGGTGAAACTGGTTGTACCGCGCAGAGGAGTTTTCATTAGTGCTATTACGCACATCGTGGTGGTCGCAACCACTCAAGACATTATCTTGTTGGGTGTCGCAAATGCAGTCGATGAGCATGGAAATAGAACCTTGGAGCTTTACAGAACGGGCATGACGCTATCTATTAGAGGGCTTGATGTCACAGTAATTGAGGGATCAGCAGATACAGGGCGCATTTTTTTTGCGGGAGGAGCTAACCAAGTCTATGAACTTACATATCAAAATGAAGATAAATGGTTTTCGAATAAAACGGGAAAGCTCAATCACACGAGTCCTGGATACACGTCCTTGGTCCCCATACCTTGGGGTCGGACGACGACCGAGGTTGTAGTGGATATGGTTGTCGATGATTCCCGTCGCCTGTTGTACACCCTTTCCTCCGAATCCACCATCCGAACATTCCACATGGATAGCGCTACTACTTTAACACAAGTCATTGAGAAGAAGCGACAAGATGTCTTGAGAGACATCTCTCACATGATTTCCCCCACGCCCCTTTTGTCTTCTCATATGCGAATCGTCTCAATCAGTCCCATATCTGCAAGGGAAGGAATAAAGCTTCATCTCATGGCCACTACCACATCTGGATGTAGGATATTTCTCAGTGCAACTCGTGGCTATGCTTATGGTTTCCAAAGCGGTCAGGGTGCTCCGCAGAGTATGCAGGTTCAGCACATCAGATTTCCACCCAGGCTTGATCGAGCTGGAAACAGATCTTATCCGGGACTTGAACCAGCGATTGAGACCAGCTCCGAAGCTTTAGCTCATACACGGAAAGGTCTTAGATATCCTCCAGGTTTCTTCTTTTGCTTTGTTTCCAAGGAGACCCGTGATGGGAGCGACGCTCTTTTCCTGTCAGCTCCAGATACTGGTCGCATAGCAGCGCAAGCAAGAGATATGGCCGTTCAACAAGGATTGCGATATTGCGAATCGGCATTTTGGCTCGAGATGGGTAGCCGTGCTGAGGCTATTGGTCTTGTGACGAAACCGTTCGCTGCTTCAGAGCAACCCCTGGGCTTTGGAAATGAGCTCGCAACTCAATATGACTTGCCTACTCCAGAAGTCGCTATTATGACAAACTCTGGAATTCATATCGTTCGACGTCGACGTCTTGTGGATATATTCGCCTCTGCAATTCGAAGTGGATTTGACGACGGAGAAACGGAGATTAAGAAGTTCATTCGACAATATGGCAGAGGAGAGACAACTGCGACCGCTTTGGCCGTCGCCTGTGGACAGGGTGGTGATGCTTCGATAGTTGGAGAGAGGAGGATAGTCGACCCAGACACGATCGAAGCTGCAAGAAGAGCATTCGTCGAACATGGTGGGCGTGCATCCATGGACCAGAACATGGTTGTCGAAGGACCTACCCAGGCAATTGAAAATGTACGACCTTCCTCGAGACACGACGGACTTGCTCTATACATGGCGAGATTGGTCCGTAGTCTTTGGAAATCTCCTGTCATAAAATTGGAGACAAGCAAACAAGTGGTTGCTATAAAGCCAAAAATTAGCAAAAAGAAGCTAGCTGCGGTTCAGGATGAGCTAATGAAATTGTCGAAATTCTTAGAGGACAATAAGACATTCATTGAGGGGTTGTCTGGACCCGAGGGTCTCAATCGCGTCACAAGTCAGCAAGAGGATATTGCTCTGCAAGGCGAACATCAAGCATTACATTCCTTACAAATCCTTAACACGAGCATTGTGGAAGGAATATCTTTCGTGCAAATGTTCTTCGAGGAACGAGTCGATGATATATGGGCTGCATTGGATAATACAACGAAACAACAGCTTCGAGAACTAACATTTGAGCTACTTTTCTCCACTGATAACGGAAAAAATTTGGCAAAGATGTTGGTGAAAGAGATTGTAAACCGCAACATTGCTCAAGGGTCAAATGTTGACACCGTCGCGGAAGCTCTTAGAAGACGCTGTGGCACTTTCTGTAGTCCTGATGATGTCATTATTTTCAGGGCTCAGGAGCAGTTGCAACGAGCAACCAGCGTCGGCCCTTCAACTGATCACGGGAGAGCACTTCTCAATGAGAGTGTTCGATTGTTTCAGGAAGTCGCGGGTGTCCTATCCCATGAAAATTTGTATAGCGCTTGCTCGCAATTTGCCGCCAACAAATTCTATGCTGGCGCCATCAGCCTTGCGTTACTTGTTGCCCACGAATCCGATCGTGGAAACAAAGCTTTGTCGTGGCTTAATGATGGCAGACCTGCCGATGATCCTCGAGCAAGCTTCTTCCATTTTCGCAAGGATTGTTACGATATTGTGAAGGAAATTCTGACTGCTGTCGACAACGACACTGGGAACGCACCAGAAATGGTCGATGGTAGACAATCCACTCCAGCTAGAATGCGCGAAGAAGCGCATCAAGTGGTTGATGACTCAGATGATGAGGTCTTCCAATATGATCTATTTGATTGGTATCTTGAACAGGGCTGGAGGGATAGAATCATTGCCACTGATTCGCCCTTCATCGTCAAATATCTTGAGCGAACTGCTAGCGAAAGTATGGAGAATTCGGACTTACTGTGGAGATACTACGTTCACCGAGAGGACTACTCTGCCGCTGCCGGTGTGCAACTTACTTTGGCTAAGAGTGAACTTCCAATCGCCTTGCAAAGAAGAATCGAATACTTGAGCAGAGCCAAAGCAAATGCTCAAACACAAGGTGGTGCAGTTCACAGACAAGCACGACAAATCATGTTACATGAGGCTGGCGAGTTACTTGACGTTGCTAATATTCAACATGAATTATTGCAACGTTTGAGAGCCGATACTAGGATTCCTCAAGCACGAAAAGACTCTGTAGTGGCAGACCTTGATGGTGCCATTCAACCACTATCCGTCGTATGTTCACCTCACCTTTTCGTCTTGCTTATAACTGCTAACTTCTTACAGCTTTTCAATGAATATGCTGACCAAGGTCAATACTATGACATCTGCCTTCAGATTTTTGCAGCAGCCAATCACCACAATCAGGCTGATATCAAGACTATGTGGGAACAACTTCTACAATCCATACAAGCCCGTATAGAGGAAGACCCACAGGCACAAAACGAACGTCCATATGAAGCTATTGTCAACATTATTCGGGAGATGTCGCAAAAACTCTCTGGATACGAGATTGTCTTCTCTCCAAGTATCCTCATTCCCCTCGTCGAAACATACGCTGCTGAACATGAACATCCAGGTCCCATGAACTGGGTTCCAGATTTGTTTCTCAGCGTGTCGTTCGATCCAGACACAATTATCAATATTTTGGAAGGGATGTTCTACAATGAAGTTAATCCGTTCGTGGGGTCCAATAGGATAGTTCTTGCAAATCACATCGTTTATGTTGCGGAACAATGGTATGAGGACTGTCTTAGACACAACAAACGGGTTTTTGGAGGGGAAGTGCAAAAAGACGTGATTGGACAACTTTTGGCAGACTTGAGTGCCGCTGCATATAGAGATGATCCAGTGGGAAGACAGAGGATCATGGAGTTGAGAAGGAGGATTGGGTTGGGAGGATTGCGATGAGCGAGTAGCCGGGATGAATAACTTCTCGGTACGGAGACGAAAAGGGGAAATTTGTAATTGGAAATGAAAACGAGTGCAGGGAAATTTATGACAATATCTCATTGCCATGAATGGCATCAGTGGGCATAATTTGGGCATTGAAGCTTGGAGTTGGGGTGAACTTTTTTGTGTTCCTGATACTAGGTGAAGGAAAGGGAAAGTCAATTGAACTATCCTTCTCCGTCTGTGGACAGAGAAGCGTATGTCTACGTCAAATGGGGCAGTGCCATGCGCTGGCTGATACAAGGATGCAAGGCTTGTGGATGGAAAGCGCTGAAGATAGATGATTGATATGCTTTGTAACTTCTAGATAAGATGGCCTGTGTTCGTTGGTAATGATGATTTTTATAGTCAGTGGTGAAAAGTGAAAAGGGATGGAAAAGCTTGATCTAGTTAGTGTGTCGTTGGTGAAGACGGAGAGAATGAAACTGAATAGATACCATGGTAAATGAAACGAACAATCTTTGACTGCCGGTTGCTTTGTGATGGGCGGGTGTACGTATGGTTCGGGTAAAGTGATTGGGTCTATTGTGTAAATACTAGTAGTGTGTAAATTGCGCTTGTGAAACATGCTAGTTCATTGCTGCTAATTGATAATGTGGCAAAGGTACGTTGCCTAAGCGAATGCCGCTACACATGAAGGGGTTGGAACTAATAATCATGTTTTGTGCGGTGAGTAAATTCGAAAATTCTTATCATATTATTATGATATCATGAAGCGTGCAAAGAGATTAATCTTACTGGGATATATTGTGTTTGATAAATGAAAGATATACATTTCGAGAGACCTCTAGATTCCAAATGAGATATGAAGGGAAATGTTAGGTACGTATGACATGGCTAGATGTATGGTGTACGTCTGAGATCAAGAGAACACTTTGTACTGGTAGATGATTTTGATCGTGGAGGATGGGAGGAGATCGAGTTGATGACCGAAACCCCCTAAAAATGAAAGATATTGCTTATTACATGTCTAAATCTAGCCGTGATCCATAAATTATTCATACGAGACTTTCGGTGCTACTACCGCTTTTTCTGACTGGTTCCCCGTTGCTTACAGATACGTTATCATGCCACCTCACCTCAGTTTCCGTCCTCACTGCAATACCCATCTGACCTTTCTGTGGCCCGTCTACCTTCCCCTTAGCACTCTCCACATCAGTGATATCGCTCATCTTATCATAATCTCCCCCTATATCACCGGCCCCAATCTCTGTATGCGCCGTCCTCCTGCTCATTTCGTAACCTTCCGGGCGCCGACCTGTCCTTCCCTGTCCATTTCCTTCAATAGATCTTTTAGCGCTGCGTGAACGACTACTTTCTCCAAATATTTTAGGGATGATGCGGACGATGATAGGTTTAAGTGCCGGTGCGCAGGCGCAAACAAATGATAAGCCGACTTCGATGGTTGAAACACAGAACAAAACGGAGTACGATAGATCTGCAGGTGGGTGTCGATCGAACGCATCGAGAAGGAGAATGCGGATTATGCCAATTATGACAGTCCTGAAGTATTATGTCAGATACGGCCGGATTTGCCCAAGTGATGGTAAAACTTGAACAAAACTTACACCAGACCAAATGATAAGATAGCAACAAGCATTATTTTTTGACTTCGGGGAATCTGCAAATTATAGACAATCCAGGTCGGCATCCACAAAGCCAACACATCGGTCAAAACGCTGACACTGGCTGTGCCGGTAACAAAGTTCGCGAAATTCATGCAGACAGCATCAGGGTACAGTTCAGGATACCAGTTTGCTGCAATGGGAACACAATGAAAAGTCGTGAGCAGAAATGTCACAACCATCATGATACCATTGAATATCAAAAGACCAATAATCGATAGTCTAACATCAGTTTTTTGCCCGGTAAGGCGGAGGAGGAAGAGGAGGATGGAGGTCTTTACGAGGGCCAAAATGGGATTATAGAGAAGTTCGGTCTAGGAATATTAGCAACGGAAGTGGTAAAGAATTTGTGTCAAAGACTAACCGCATAGCCGTATTTTGCGCCAGGCACAGAGCTCCAATCTTTCGGAACGTCCCAGATGTGAATCCCGATACAATTGTATATCACCACTACTGTTTGTTAGAAAGCTTCGTCGTGCGTTGGGAAGGCTGTGAAGGATTGACTTTACCTTTGTATGAAGTATATGTCTCTGCCCAATAAAGAATCTAGAATAAAGTTCAGTGAAAGATCTTGCTAGAAGCCACTACCAAGAGATCAAAGCATGCCCTAGTCGAAAGCTAATGACAAGCTGAACGGTGTATCGATAGGTGTTCAAGACAATCCCTTGTAGGATGCTCTTTCATGGCTAAAAACTGTAAGACTTACCATCGCAAAGCAAATGACCCAATCATCTGCGCAATGTTAGCAATGTTTTATTCAAGTATTGATTATCACCATGAGTGAGAATGTCTTGTAGCCCTTACTAACCTGCAGCAAAAGATCTAGTCAAAGATCTACTATACAACCTTAAAACGAGCGCAATCGAAGCAATAACAGGAAATATGAAAGTAAGAGCAAATGCTTGGCCCTGACGGCTATCGTGGGGAAGATCCGCAACATCAACAGCGCTCGTAGCCATACTTAGTCGTTAAACCAGTCACAACTCTACTCTGGGGTTCATGTAAAGAAAGTGGACGGAGAAAACGACGGGCCACCCTCACTGATACGAATGAGAAGAGAAACAAGAATGAACATCAAATATGGGACCAAACACGCCAGCGATGAAGATACCATTTATGTGGTAAAATACAATTAGCAGAGGCAGATGAAAGCAAGAAAGGGTCCATTAGCACATGGCACTACAAGGATTGAAAAGCCTGAACTTGCGAAAACAAACCCAGTCAAAATATCAATACTGAAATGTCGATTGAGAACGAGGACACTTGAAACGAGGCCTTGAATTTCAGGGATTTTGACAGCCAACGGTGCAGCTAATTGGGAATAATGGATTGATATGGTTGTCGTCTAAGTCTGAATGAGGTCGTCCGATTGACCTAATTCGTCTTATAGTTATAGTATGAATATTACCTTCCTCCATGGAAGAGAGAGATTGTATATGTAATACGGATCTAGCTGATCTCCTTTATCGTACGATGCTACTCCGAAGTCAAATTTGTTCTTTACCCAGGAGTTCGGGTGCGGATATGTAATTCCCGCACCGTAAGACCAGGGTCACGCAACAAGGTCTTGTAAGTTGTGGAGTACTGTGCTTCTTCTTTGCATCGCGATTTAAATTTGAAGCTCTGTTTGTATAACGAGGCCAAAAGTGGGCGATGGGCAATCGGTGCAGGGCCATGCAGGGGTGTTTGTTGCACATGGGTTAAATAGAAGTTTTTGCAACCCCTTTTTGTCTCGCATACTTTTATACCCGTATACTAGGTATCTGCCGACTGCGACGCTGTAAGCATGCATTACATAGAGATGGCGTCCACATGGGAAGGTGTCACCTTAATTACCGGTGCCAGACTAGGAGGAAAAACTCCAGCAAATGAGCGCAACGGCGCAGGTGAGGGCGGGGTTTTGTCTTCTTGTGTCTGTACAGTGTACACATGGGTGTCAGTAGTTATATATTTGACATCAATGTGTTATATCTAAGATAGTTATATTTGGCGGATCTAGTGAATCGTTCGACGATTTGACAGTGGAACACTCCCAGGAGTCAATGGGTCTTAGCGTCGACTGCAAATTAATCTTCTAATATGTCAAGGGTTTGCGCAACAAGTCGCCAATTTGGTCCAGGGGCGTCCCGAATCCATTAGCAAAGATATGCATCTCTTTGATAAAAACTCGTGCTGCAGTTTGTTGAACCCTAAATCGGTATGAAGATGAGTATGGGACAATTTGACCAATAGTAACAAGTACTGCCTAGCGTGCGGTATCAATTAGCTTACTTTATGATGGGGCTTCCCGCTACATGACAAAGCTAGTGGCGGGAAAGAGTCAGACGTTGTAGAAGAGAATTCTCAAGAATAACTTTTATTTTTATATATTTTCAACAAATAGTTTATTCATAGTTATATATCTGTTATTATTTAAGGACATCCGAAGTTTTAATAAATCAAAATGATTTTACAGAAAAAAAAATTTACATTTTGAATAGCCAAAGTATATTGATATATTTTGTAATCAAATAAATATGATTATTGAAAGGTTATTATACAGAGTATATCTTGATAAAGATTAGTCATACGTTGTTTAGGACATAATTGATGGACCCTTTGAAAGAGTTCACTTGAAATTTTCAATCAAAACCCTCCGGAAGTGGCCGCCGATGTGAAAACAAAACTAGATCATTGTGCTCCAATTTTGTTCAAATCATACTCCATCCTATTCATCCTACGGAATTCTGTTCCATATTTGTGATAGCCTACCTCGATTCGTCCAGTTTCGACAATACAATACCTAGGCTTTTCCATGCAACGCATTGAAGACCGTGGCGTACGTCCGCAAACCACTGGCCATTGGTGAATAAAGCTTATACGGCAGTGGATACTTGGGAGCCGTGCTTCGTACATTAGATGAGGCCAGCAGAGGATCAATTTCAGCCATTTATAAGTTCCAGAATAAGCAAACTAATGCCCGAAAGGAATGGAATATTGCGTGTGAACTTGAAATTTTAACGGAGCGAATAGTGAGTGGCATTGAGTAGCGACTTAATTGTCGTACCTACACGCGCGATACCTGGTAGACATGGCTAAAAAACGTGGTTTACACCGAACAAATCCACGCCGAAAATTCATTTGCGCTATGGATGCGGAGCGATATCTGCAGTGGTATGGAGTACAAATCATGTACTCCGAATATTCTCGGTCCACTCTCTGCTGATTTTGCTCGGCTGAGTGGGGAATGCATCTAATAAAACCTCAATGAGTTGGACCGTAGCACCAAAATTATACCTCGCTTGATGCGTGTTGGGATCGGTGCTGGGTTGCACAGTTCTTCCTGTACCTTGAAAGTACCCGTATTAACAATGCTTAGCTGTCTTTATCACTCCACACGACCCATATCCCCAATCTCAGTTTGGTTCTAGTCCTTAGATGCAACGACCGGTCGATCAGGGCTCGGGGTGGATTCGATATCTTTTCAGGTGTCTGCGCCGAAAGTACCATTGGCCATCCGCGGCAAATTTATATTCTGTCCAAATTTTATGATGGTTCGATGCCGTACTGTCCGAAGTCTGAAGATGGCAAGATGTCAATCTAAGATGAATCTCAACATACCTAGACTCCTCTATGGAGGTATTTTTAGTTAAATACTTGACTGCAATTCTCTCTATTCAAGAGCACGCGATATTTCACATTCCAAGTCCTGAAAAGTTCATACACTCTCTCTCATCTGAAAAAGAAAGTTAGTCTTGCATAACAGGTAAGTCTCTCTTAGATCCTTGATATCTGCTTGCCATGTTTCGCCATTGTCGCTGATAAATTGTAGGCATGAAGAACTCCTCGTCTTTGGCGGCAGCTGCCGCTCTCTTGGGGGTCGTTTCAGCCCAAAGCACAGTCTTGAACCCTGCTACAACCACAGTGGCTTCCACTTCTACACCATCTCTATTCCCTAACGAAGTGGTTCAATTAACTGATGGTGTCCTCGACACCGTTGCTTCCGCCATTGCCAATGAATCTATCTCAAATCTTTTCGCTTTCGACACAAATTCCACCGTCTCGAAACGAAAAACAAAAGTATGCAAGCTTCTCCCTGGAGATGCATTGTGGCCTATTACTTTAATTTGGGATATTTTCGATGTCCTCCTTGGTGGAGCTTTGATCAAAAGTGCACCTTTGGCTGCGGTCTGTTACCCAGATTGGCCAGAATATGATGCAACCAAATGTGCATCAGTCACAGCTGCTTGGTTAACTTCGGAACTCCAGTAAGTAGCTCAAGTCATTTTCAAGTCTCAACGAGTGCTAACTTTGACGCAGTGAGGCCGATCCAACCTCAATTCAATTACCTCTCTACCAGGGTCGTAGTTGTATGCCTCCTGGATTTAATTACACGGACATCTGTGAACAAGGTGGTTATCCGACGTATGTCGTTAACGCCACAAATGTAGCACAAATTCAACTCGCTGTCAATTTCGCAAGAAATCTTGATCTTTCCGTTGTGATTAAGAATACTGGTCACGACTTCAACGGTAAAGCATCTGGCAAGGGTGCACTCACCATATGGACTCATCATCTCAAAGATAAAGCTTATTACCCCAACTTTGTAGCTGCCAATGGTTACGCTGGACCTGCTATCAAGGTTGGTTCTGCCATTCTGGTACACGAGGCCTATGAATATGCCAAAACCTTGGGAGGAAGTGTAGTTGGCGGTGAAGCTGCCACTGTAGGAATGGGTGGTGGTTATATTGCTGGTGGGGGGCACTCACCTTTGAGCAGTATGTATGGTATGGGATCCGATCAGGTCTTGGCTATGGAGGTTGTCCTTGCCAATGGTAAATTTATCAGTTGCGATTCTAAAACCAACTCCGACGTCTTTTGGATGCTTCGCGGTGGTGGGGGTAGTACCATTGGTGTCGTAACATCTCTTACTGTCAAGTTACTGCCCCAACTCGAAACCACTACTGTCACGTTCAACTTCACCGTTGCAGACACCCCTGGCAATGACTCTTTCTGGGGGGGTGTTCAAGCTTACATCGACAATGCTGAAGCCTTCGTTGATGCCGGTACTTATGGATATTATTACCTTGGAGCTAGCGCCGTCGAAATCGGAACCGATGTTGGTGGTAGTGATGCTTACTATTTCCGTATGGAATCTTTTGTTGCACCAAACATGACCATTGCTCAGACTCAAGCACTTCTCAAGCCATGGTTTGACGTCCTCGATAGCTTGAATATTACTTACACTCCGTGGTACAACCACGCCGATAACTTGTAAGTCAACGAAACATCTTTTTCTTGTCTACCACCACAATCTAAAGATACTAACACTCTTCTCTAGCCATGATGCGTGGGTTCCTTCTTTCCCCGAAGAATATGTCGGCACGGACGTTGTGAAAACCGCATCTCGCCTTATGCCTCGCTCTGTCTTTGCAGACGATGATCTTCGCAATCAAACTTTCGCCGCTCACAGATCAGCCATCGAACAAGGCTTCTTCATCGCCGGCTTCCACGTTTCGGGAACCGGTATTGCAGTCGAGCCACCAACAGATTCCGCTGTTCTGCCTGCTTGGCGTGATGCCATCATGCACACCATTGTTGGAGGTGAATTTGAGACTACAAGCACCTGGGCTGAAATCGAAACCGTTACCTATGCCGTTACAGATTTCATGGATGTTTTCCGTGCCATTGCTCCCGACTCCGGCGCCTATATGTCAGAAGGTGATCTCATTGAACCTAATCAAACGGTCGCTTTCTACGGTACCAATTATGATGAGCTGTATGCGATGAAGCAAAAATATGACCCTACAGGCGTATTTTATGCCCTCACCGCTATTGGGTCCGTGGATTGGGAAATTCAGACGGTTGATCCTCTACCTAATAGTTGGAATACGAACGGGAGACGTTGCCCAGTTTAAGAGATAGTAGTGGAGATTTTGTATAGAAACTTAAATTGTCTGTAAAGACTAGAAGAATACATAGTTAATGTTAATAATATTTCAATGATTTCATTCTTTCCTTCTTTCCTTCTTTCCTTCTTTCCTTCTCAGGCGGTCGAGAGTTGAAGATGGTGTTTGTAACGAATGGTTGACTATTTGTCAACATTGTCTAGAAAGCAATTTGAAAGGCATGAAATATATAAGGACGAACAGTACGCAATCGACCAATATCAAGCTAAGATATCATACTCATTCCTTTATGTAGAACTTTTGAATAGCCAGAGCATTAATTGGGGTTCATTTTAAGAAGGCGTAGAGGGTTGAATAGGATAGTTATCAAAAGGGAGTTAATGAGCTAATGAGCTAATGCGAGCTTGGTTCTTTAAGGGCTACCAAGGAATGAACCTAAGAAATTTAATAAACAAATGAAAATTATCTATATAATTTTAGCATTACTTCGAGCTTGAAATAAATAATATATTAATAAGTAAAACTAATATCTAATACAGACCATAAAATGATATTATATATTTTTTAATATAATACAAAATATTTAACATAAGATATAATAATATATAAATTTGATTTTGGATTCTTTATATTTAAGATCTCACTGCCGCACACCCCACACCCCTCATCCCTTACTCCTCACCCCTCCATTTCCTCACCACATCACCACATCACCATATCACAACATCGTCAACATTCAAAACTCTCCCATTTCACTTACTTTGCTGTACTTGCACCACAAATTCTTCGAGCTGAATTCCTGGAGCCAGCAATTGTTTTCCAATTAATCATTAATACATAATTTTAACAATCAACGCACCAGCACATGCGCAGAATGTCTACTATAACTGTTGCAACCCTTCCCCGATTATCCTCAAAAGCTCTTTCAGATATCATTCTTTCTCACGCTTCTTCAAATCTCGATGCACTTTCTACACCGCAGAATCTAGCTATTATTGATGTGCGCGACGATGGTACGCCCTCTTAGTGTTTTCTGTCATGCTTTGTGATTACTTTGACACCTTTCAATCTTGCATCTCACTGACTTCAACCTGTTCTCTTTCAGATCACATTGGCGGTCACATAAAACATTCCACCCACGTTCCATCCTCCACCCTCGATTACAAGATCCCAGAGCTAGTTCGAAAACTCAAAGATAAAGATACGGTTGTGTTTCATTGTGCCTTGAGCCAGCAGAGAGGCCCGAGTGCCGCGTTGAGATACATTCGCGAAAGGGAGAGGCTAATGGGCGTGGGCGCCGGAGTTGTTGGAGCAGCTATGAAGAAGAATAAAGAGGAAACGGACAAGAAAGCTGATGACGAGGAATGGGAGGATGTTGAAGATGGTTCCGATAAGAAAGAACAAAAGGTCTATGTGCTAGACAGAGGCTTCGTTGGATGGCAGGAGGTTTATGGTGAAGATTCACGTTTGACCGAAGGGTATAGGAAGGAGATTTGGCAGGATGGCTATTGAGATATTGTTGAGGGATCCACCTGATAAGTGCTCGCAATGAACCACTTTCTCGCCCATCCATGCTCAGGCCTGGACAACGTGGATAAGGGCATACATATGCTACTATACAAGTACGGAGCGTTCCTTTTTGAGGGATTCATACTATATTCAACCCCCCTCCCCACCCCCCCAAAAAATACCTCTTGCGCAAAATCATCCTCCCAAATTCGAAGGAAAACTTGCAGGTGTAGAATTTCTATCTCCGCCATCTCTACGTCTAACCCCTATAGCTCCTCAACCATGTCCGTCACCGTTTGGATTGTTTGCGATTTCATGAAAGAGAGAAATAAACCGTGGACATGTTAGTACATATCGGCTGAAGACCATCTACCACATCCACATTCCACTCTTCCAGTTGACGGAGATACAAGGCTTGCGATTGAGTGATTGGCATCTTGGAATATCCTTTCTCGATACTATCCTTTATACACTCTCTAAGAAGATTAGTGAGCCAACTATCCTGGCGAACACCCATGCCCATGGCACAGAAGAAGTCATGAAATGAAGCAATGAGATGAATACGCTTTATCCAATCTGCAAGGAATCTAGCTGATCCCCTTGGTGGTGCACCATGACGTCTGAAAGCTTCATTCGTAAGCTGGGATAAAGGTTTCCTCGGGTTCCCAACTGCTGTTGTTTTAAATAGATTCAAGAACATCAAGGTCCTGTAAGATGTCTTACTAGCCTCGAATGTCTTTTCTAGACGATACCGTGAAACCTCGGAAGGCTCAATGTAACTTAATCCAGGCTGTTCACTAAGCATCCATACAACGTTCCTGGTGATGGCTTCCTTGATCATCATCTCCATAGCCTCATATGATACTTCAACGTCACTGATCAGGTACGCTATCAGAATATGATTAAGATTTGGGCATGATGACTTGGATGTCCCACCATTGATGAATTTATGAACCAAATCATTCGCAGATTCTACAATAGAGGGATCATCGATCGCAAGACAAATGAGGAGATGGAATAGGTGAAAGTAAGACTCAATCGCTTTCTCTGAAGCATGCGTCAAGGTACTGTGAATGGTCTCTGTGTTTACATCAGAGGAATTGTTTGTGTTCCTCAAAGTATCCTTAATGAGCTTCATCACGACATCATTCATGAAATGAAAAATCAGCTTGAAGGGCGGAAGATTACCAAATCCCGCTGCTGTTTTGATCAATCTCAGATGCTGGTCGGCCAACGGTTGTACTTTCTCCCAATGACCTTCGGAAATTGGCAAAGGAAGCCAATATTGAAACTCGATGCCTTGTACTGAACGGCGAACTTGATGTGTCCAAAACGCCTCGTGGGATATTAAATCAAACTCGGAAGAAAGTGACCCCTTGTGTGTGTCTTCCCGAACCATCCGCACCCCAACTCCCAAGCTGGCCGTTTTGTAACCTTGCTTGGAGAGGAAACATTGCAGTTCCCGCGCGTGGATTAGGTCATACCTTGCAGCGAATTGTAAGCATTTTGCCCAATTTCTTGCAGTGGCTAATGTTGGAATGGACTCACCGCGTCACCATATGGCCTACTGTATCCCAGGCCTTCGCAAGTAGCAAAAGGTCTTCCGTATCCAGATACTCACAAATCAACAAGAGAACTTCATCTGGAAGTTCGGAATTTTGTATGCTTGCTCCGAGAGGATCATTTGAACTTCTGGAAAATGTACTCTGCGGGTCTACCGTGTCGAGATCCATCGTCGAGGACCCATCACGAATTGGAATTCCGTCATTCTCAGAGATATCCGTAGCAAAGCCGCACTTTATGCAAAAGAAATTTGTCCTTCCATCGGCAACCTTGGACCTCGCTCGATAGTCATTCAAGTATACACGTCCCCTTCCATTCCCTTGTTCAATTGCATCACTTGCAAAGAAGCTGAGCAACTGAATTGCAAGCCCCTTCAAAGTGTAGGCTGGCGTCCAACCTTCCGGCGTATTTAGGATGGAGGCGCAAATTTGCCCCCCGGTGATGTTTGGATGAGAGATATTAGAGTCTATTTCGATATTTGGGGGCTGAATTGGATAGTCGGGGGGAAAGTCAACTCTCATATGTAGAGGCCCGTATCCTTCCACGGTGAGGATGAGGCAAGCGTGACTAAGATTCTCTTCATCGACATGTAAGAATATGTTTGGATATGGTTTGGCTTGTAGTTCTGCGATGTCGAGGAGGAGGCGGCGACGCAGTGTTTCCGTCATGTTGATAGGTATGCAAGTTTGTGGTTGATTATCGTCGAATTACTGAGGGAGGACAACTTTCTGTAGAGAAATTGCTGATTCTATTATTCCTCGGCATAAAATGAAAGTGATGAAAACCCGTAACCACAAACGTTCGTTGATGGTGAATAATAAAGGGTGGACAGAGAGCAGGTCTCGATTATTCTGGGCTGCTCTTTCCAAGCAACCATGGTAAGACTTTACAAAGCCTAATTGCCCGAGTAAATGGGAAACAGTGATCCTGATGTGACATTCGTACAAAGAAATATTGAAGAACTGGAAAATTGGGAAGGTATTCATTGTTTGGTAACATTGATAGAAATACAGGGTATGAACACATCTATAAGTGTATCGTCTTCAACCTTGGCCGCAAAACCATACCCATGGTGTCATTTTGAAACGTGGTGACCCACGATTTTCATGACCCATTTAATGGACCAATTTCATTTATTCCGTTCGTCTCATGTTACCGGCGTGGAAGGTTTTGTGACTTCAACTATTTAGGATTCCATGTCACTGACATAAACCTCGGTGACGGTGAGATAGTCATTCACTCCCTCCATACCCTGTGTTATACGGCACTCCAACCCGGAAAGGTTATCATCATTCTCTTCGTTGGAAGCGAGCATACTTCTCTCTAATTAACTCTGAGGAGTGGAACCGAGAGTTTATAGGAGATTAGATTTCGCGTACGAGTTCCAGAACTTACCTTATGCTTCGATTCGCCATCTAGATGTACCTAATCTAGATACTGCGCAAACAGCCATGCAATGTTAGGAGGCAGAGATAGCATGTATCTACCATATAATGGGACTCCTTCCGATTTTTTTGGTTGCTGTAGAAGTTGCGCGTTGAGGCTTAAGAGTCTGAGAAAGTACCTTGCACAATCAAGGGTTTTGATGCCTCCCCCTTCTTTTAGCGAATCCCACGACAAAAGTTCATGGCGAGAAACTTGCCCAGGTCAAGCGTCATTTGGATTGGAGGAAATGAGGTCCAAAGATGACTCGAAGTTGAGAGTTGGAGACTGAAGAGTGGCAAAACTTTCGAGAACCAGGTTGAAATGGGAAAGGGGATGTTGATTGTTTAGGGGAAAGAGAAATTCTTTTATGAAAGAACATTCGGAAACTTCATGAATGTTGACAACCAATTGGAATTCTAGCATGAACACGAGAGGGAGGGTCGGTCCTGGCCTCTAAACTTTGGCCCTGAGTACACATATATAGAGCACATGGAATGGGGCAAGAATTTTGATTTCTGGTAGTTGGAATACATCATAGACTGGAGGTAGAGGTCATGACCACGCTTTATCAAATTGTGTTGGAAATTGATGGTTATCATACAGCATTGAAAATTCTCTAGAAATGAAAGGATAAGACAATCTTAAAATTGTGGTCGACTTCTGGTGTCGAAAGAGATTTTGGCCGGATTCAAGTAAGCAGTAGAAGAGTACTAATGGACACCGAATCTAAGATAAACCTCAACTTCCTGACGACTTTAATAATCATGTCTCCGCATGTGGTAATGACGAGGCAGATCCAGCCATGTGCATGGCAGCCAAGCAAAATCAAAGGTCTTGAACCTAGTGCTCACTCCCTAAAGATTTCGCATTTGAACATGAGTTGAAACGACAGAAATTGACACGTGTTAGATGTAGATTAGAATCAATCGGAATAAGTCGGAACCCATAATCAAAGGAATCAATGACATTGATAGGCAGGCGTCCTCGCACTAAACCTTAACCCCATGGGCAAGAATGGGGTCCCTCGGTCCGCTCTATCTCTTGGTGTTGGAACTAAGGTACGGAAGGGAGAATCAGGTATCGCGAAATCTCAATCGCGTACGGTAACCTCACCTCGTTGGAGGAATTCTCACTTGAGAATTGTGCCTCAGGGGTTGTTCATGAGGCATATTCTGGCACATCAGCAACGGGCCGTTGATCCCTAACGAATGCACATGTGCAAGGCAAATATTGAAGGAAATGAATGGATGTGAAGCAAAAAAGAGAAGAGGCAAGAAAAGGTAAACATGCAGATTTGGAAGACCACACTAGACATGTCGTTGGAAGGATTTGTGAACGAGGTACAAGGTATGTATGGACAGAAGGATAAATCGAGAATTAGCGCGTGGTCACCAGCACCGGATGGCTAGGAATGGCGCAAGGCATTGACGGACACAGGCTATGTTGAAAGGTCCGATGTGATGCTGTGCATAGGAGAAAAGGTACTATGTTACATTCAACATTCTGCTGTATGACGGTCACCATGTGAGCCAAGGTTAGGTAAAATGTGACAATGAACACATGAGCGGTACATTGGTTGGTTGGCGGCTATAGCGTTTACACATATGAAATCTGTTGAATTTTTCCAACTTGTTTTGGGATTGAGACATGATGGCAAGGTTGATAGGGATAGCGAGGCAGTGGCGATGACAATAGCAGTCGCATTCGGCGAATTGATTGCCGGATTCATTCGGGATTGGGAGAATGGTAGTGAGTGCTTGCAACATGTAGTTTCCTGGTGATCAAAGGGATTTCTGGGATTATTAGTGAGGATGTAGATGTAGATGTAGATGTAGATGTAAATGTAGATGTAAATGTAAAGATGTAAATGTATACATACTCTTTGAATCCTTTTCTATCATTAATTATATCTTATTTCTTCGAGTGTAAATAGTATATAATAATAAAAATAGGACCGAAAAGATAAGGGGCTTTGAATCATTTGAATAAAAGAGCATCTCTACTCTGTAGAAATTGAAGTGCATCGTGTTTTGAATCGAGATCTGTGCTGTGGGAAGATGTCGTGAGATTTGGTGGGTCGCTGTTATCATCACAATGGTTAAAACAAAAAGGTGGATCGGATTTAGTAAACGCTGTGAAGGATGTCCTATCAGATATCACATGAAGAGATATGAGAGAAGACGGCGGAGTGCGGAATATGCAACATGCAATGAAAACAAAGAAAGTTTATTTATTGACGAGTAGGTGAGTGAAAATGATTATGTAATTGTAGTGCCGAGAACAGATATATTGAGTACAGATGTGGAGTATATGTGCACATATATATAGAGTATATACATATATACATATATACAGTACATACATATACAGTACATACATCTCTCGGATGCTCTGCTCTCCTCACCCTCAACAACTTCACATGCCATATAGGTTGAACGGTCTGGACTAATTGATGAAAGTACACAGCCCAGAGTATGGAATAGTAGGACCTAGTACCTAGTACCTTGTATTGGTGTATCTACTACTTATCTATCTATGCACGTTCCGAGACTTGGTTGATCTTTTCCTAAATGATTAAATAATATGGAGCAATATACACCAGAACACTCTATTTCGAAACCCCTCTTGAGTCTTAACCTCTCACCCCCCGGCCCACCCCTTCTTTTTCTCTTCTCCACTATCAAATCCCCAGCTTATTCCGGAAAAGCCAAAAATGCACTCACTGCGTCATAGTTTCGTATTGCAATCGAACGATGATTCAATGAGTGAGGCCTGTCGTTAATGGTGCATCTGATGATTCAATGGCACCGACTCTCTCATTCTTACTTCATTCCTTCCGAATAGTTTCATTTTGCTTGGACCGTGTACGGCATTTGTCATCCCTCCTCCATCTTCCTCTGGTGAAGACCGATTCTTATTGGCTGATGGCTTTAAACACAACCAATAGCATTCCTTCCCCGCAAATGGCTCGTCAATAGATTAGCGCCGTTTTCCTCTTCCCTCTCTCTCCAATCCGAGATGCTTTCATACCCAGCACAAGCCAAGACAGTGGTGTGACCTTGCTTTTCCGTGTCGTTTCCTCTAACCATACACCAGCAAGTAGCTTTCCCATTCCCCCTGCGACAATTTATTACCAACATTACAACATGCAACTTCTCAAATATATAAACATCGACTCTTTCCCAAATTTCTCTCTTTTTAATTATAATCTCATCAACACTTTTAATTTATCTTTCAAGAGCTTCGTGTATCGTCACCACCTATTCCTTCTCTTCAACACAGTCATCAATCAATTCGACTCATATTTCCTCATATCCCCTCATACCCCGCCATACACCAACTTAATCCTCCCTCCACCTTCGCAGAAACAATCACTCGCATTTAACCCCATACTCGGTCATTCCCCAATTATTAATCATCATCTATCATCATGGGCTTGAAAGCAGTTCATTTCGGCGCCGGCAATATCGGTAGAGGTTTTGTTGCTGAATTTGTGAGTTTACTTCCATTCCTACCTTTCCATTTCATCAATCCTATGCACCTTGCTCCATTGATCCTCTTTCATCCTTTTAACTTCAATATCCGATCTACCGTGAAACTTGAACCCTCGCTAACCATATCACTATTAGCTTCACAAATCCGGCTATGAAGTCGTCTTCTGTGATGTCATGGACAGCGTTATCCAGAAGTTGCAAACCACCCCTTCATACAAAGTTATTCAAGTGGGAGCAGAGGGGACAAGCGAAGACACCATTACCAATTATCGCGCCATAAACTCAAAAACACATGAAGCCGATGTTATTGAGGAGATTCGTACAGCGGATGTAGTCACTTGCTCCGTTGGTCCGAATATTCTCAAGTTCATTGCACCAGTTATTGCCAAGGGTATTGATGGTCGCTCCAATGATGCTACCCCAGTCGCAGTCATTGCTTGCGAGAACGCAATAGGTGCAACTGATACTCTCGCCAATCACATCAAGGGCGACCATACCCCTCCGGAACGTTTAGATGATCACCACCAGCGCGCACGATACGCCAACTCTGCCATCGATCGTATCGTTCCCGCCCAAGATCCTGATGCAGGTCTCGATGTGAAGCTCGAGAAATTTTACGAATGGGTTGTTGATCGCACTCCTTTCAGTGACCACGAACCGCCAGCCATCAAAGGTATCAAGTGGGTAGATGACTTAATACCTTACATTGAGCGCAAACTCTTCACCGTCAACACTGGACACGCAGCTGCTGCATACCATGGGTACTACCACCAGAAGGCCACAGTTTACGACGCTCTACAAGATCCCAATATTCTCAAGGAAGTTCATGCGGCGCTGAAGGCGACGAGCAAATTAATCGTTGGCAAGCACGGTATCGAAGCCCGAGAGCAAAAAGACTATGTCGACAAGATCATCACCAGAATAGGAAACCCACATCTGGAAGATGCAGTAGAAAGAGTTGGTCGTGCACCCCTGCGTAAATTGAGCAGAAAAGAACGGTTTATTGCACCGGCAGCTGAACTTGCAGAGGAAGGAAAGGAATTCACCGCACTATTAGATGCTGCTGAGATGGCCTTCCGTTTCCAAAACGTTGAAGGTGATGAAGAATCCAAGGAGTTGGCCAAGATCATGTCTGAAAACTCTGCCGAACAAGTTGTGGAGAAGGTCTGCGGGTTACAGTCCGATCACCCCTTGTTTCCTCACGTGGTAGCGGTTGTGAAGAAGGTTCAGGCCGACGAGTAGAGTGGTGGGTTCTTCTTTTTGTTTTCTCACGGATTCTAGGATGGCGAATTGGGTATGATATGGATGGATTGGATACTGAGCGATACTCTCGGCGTATTATGGATACGCAGTTCGCTTTTGATGATAGAAAGTGGTATAGTTATCCATAGATGATAGCTGAATGAATTGAATGAATTAATAAATATGATGGGTGTTTACCACTTGCTTGTGCCTCTACCATAAAGTAAATGAATATGAAATATTGAAACCATTGGTGATTGATTGTGTACTTTGATCTAGATAGATGAACCACTGAAGGTTGGGACAAATTGTATGTTCCTTGAATATTCTAAATGGGAGACTCCAGAGACTGGAAGTGATGGCGACTATCTAAGAATTCGAACTTGGCTTGCAATTGCACGATGCTGATATATTCATTCCAATGGGGTCAGCCTACATGGGAGTTTACATAGAACAATAAATGTTTTTGTTTTCCTTTTCCTTCCTCAACTGATACGATGATACGAACAAGTTAAATACCTACCAACGAAGATATTGAGTATTGATTCATTATCTGTGCTCGAATTATCTTTCACACCCGTGATTCCCATTCTCAGTACTTCTGGGGATAATGCAATAAGGTTATTGCACTAAGCCGAATTGGCATTAGTCAGCATCATTCCAAGCTGCCACATCTCGAACTCCAGAGGAACATTGAAATATATCCTGACCACTTCGAATTTCATTTATTTCTTCGCCAACCCATTTTCCCCCTAATTCTTGATTCTACGACGTTGAACCGAAAGATCTCAAGTCGCCCGACTTCTGCGATTAACCATACACCAAAATCAATCGTGGGAGGAACCATTTGTCAAACCACCCACTACATGCGCTGAAAGCCACAGTATTGCTTTTTTCTACCCCCCTTACTTCCCACACATAATTCAAGATGAGATTGGACGTCAAGGTGAGGATAATTCATTTCCTGCCAGAAATCTGCAACATTGGCATAGCTGTCAAATGCTATGACTTCTTTAGTTATATCTGCGAATCGGGATAGTATCAACAACCTCAAACTGAGGGAGACGGTATTGGTTGGAAATATGGCATCAATTGCTAACTCGATTTACAAATGTCAGAGGCAGTTATTTGCACGATTGGAAAGAGTGAAGGGAATTGATTTTCATCCAGTCGAGCCATGGATTTTAACCACACTATACAGCGGTATGTTCACGGGCGCATGAAGTCTGGGAATAGAGTATTGATACTTTTCAGGTCATGTTTATATTTGGTCTTACGAAACTCAAGTTAGTAGCATTCATCTCGAAATCCCCTCCTACGCTGATCATTTTTAGGCCATCGTCAAGACATTCGAGTTGACGGATGTCCCTGTCCGAGCTGGTAGATTCATTGCTCGAAAGAATTGGATTGTTTGTGGTTCCGATGACTTTCAATTACGAGTTTACAATTACAATACTTCAGAAAAGATCACCACTTTCGAAGCCCACCCAGATTATATTCGCGCCATTGTTGTTCATCCTACGCAGCCTTTTGTTTTGACCGCTTCTGATGACATGACAATCAAGTTGTGGGACTGGGACAAGGGTTGGAAATGTGTGCAGGTGTTTGAGGGACACAGCCATTATGTTATGGGTCTGGCTATCAATCCAAAAGATACAAATACATTTGCATCTGCATGTTTGGACAGGACTGTAAAGATCTGGAGTTTGGGATCATCCACAGCAAACTTTACACTGGAGGCCCACGAAACGAAAGGTGTCAACCATGTTGATTACTACCCTCAATCCGACAAACCATATCTTCTCACTACTTCAGACGACAGGACAGTCAAAATTTGGGATTATACCACGAAATCTTTAATTGCAACGCTAGAAGGCCACACCAGCAATGTCTCGTTCGCATGCTATCATCCAGAATTACCCGTTATTATTTCCGGTTCTGAGGATGGCACCGTCAAAATATGGCATGCAAATACGTACAGATTAGAGCAGTCTTTGAGTTATGGATTGGAGAGAGCTTGGTGTGTTAGCTACCAAAGAGGGAAGCAGGGAGTTGCCGTGGGTTTTGATGAAGGTGCGGTGGTTGTAAAGATGGGTCGAGAGGAGCCTGCAGTATCTATGGACAATTCTGGGAAGTTGATTTGGGCTAGACATAGTGAAGTTGTCTCATCTATCATCAAGGGCGGAGGTAAGTTTATCCTCATGCTTATGAGGTTATTGCTAAATCATGTGAAGATGCTTCAGTGAAAGACAATGAACCAATTTCTCTACCTACGAAAGATCTCGGCACTTGCGAAGTATATCCACAAACCCTTCTTCACTCTCCAAATGGACGATTCGTTTCAGTCTGCGGGGACGGCGAATTCATTATTTATACTGCTCTTGCATGGAGGAATAAGGCTTTCGGCTCGGCTTTGGATTTTGTTTGGGGTTCGAAAGACAACAGTAATGATTACGCGATACGGGAATCAGGTACAAGCGTGAAGATCTTCAAGAATTTTGTGGAGAAAAGTGGTGGTCTTGATGTTGGTTTCCAGGCTGAAGGTTTGACTGGCGGTGTTCTACTCGGTGTTAAGGGCCAAGGTGGTATTGGTTTCTATGACTGGCAAAGCGGTGGACTGGTCAGGAGGATTGAAGTTGAGCCAACGGAAGTACGTATGCGTGCCGTGAAATTTGAATCAGCGCTGATTGATATAGGTATACTGGTCTGAAAATGGAGAATTGGTTGCTATTGCATGCGAAGATACTTTCTACGTCCTCAGATTCTCGCGAGAGAATTACGTTGCGGCTCTGAATGCCGGAGAGGTTGATGACGATGGAGTCGAGGCTGCATTTGAAGTTGTCACGGATATCAATGAAACGTATGTCCGACCAAATTCACACAAGCCCGCGATACTAACGTAATCTAGTGTACGAACCGGTGAATGGATAGGTGACTGCTTCATCTATACCAACAGCACGAACAGACTGAACTACTTGGTCGGTGATCAAACTTATACTATCTCTCACTTTGATCAACCCATGTACTTGCTTGGATACATTCAGCGCGACTCTCGCATTTACCTCGCCGACAAAGATGTCAACGTCACTTCTTTTGCCCTTTCTCTCGCAGTTGTAGAGTATCAAACATTGGTTTTGAGAGATGATATGGACACTGCCGCGGAAGTACTTGGCACGATCCCCGGCGACCAGCTTAATAAAATCGCCCGTTTCCTCGAAGGTCAAGGACACAAGGAGTTAGCGTTGGAGGTTGCCACTGATCAAGAGCATAAGTTTGAGCTGGCTCTCGCATTAGGCCATCTTCCGATAGCCCTCGAACTTGCCCGTGAAGCAGATGTCGAGCATAAATGGAAGACAGTCGGTGATGCAGCACTTGCTGGTTGGGATGTTGCACTTGCCGCGGAGTGCTTCAAGAATGCCAAGGATCTTGGTTCGCTTTTGTTGCTTCACTCAAGTACTGGTGATAGAGAGGGACTCAAAGCATTAAGTGCACAGGCGAGCGATGCAGGCGCTCATAATGTTGCGTTTACATGTCTTTGGCAATTGGGAGACGTTGATGGATGTATTGAATTATTGATCAAGACTGGTAGAGCGGCGGAAGCGGTGTTGTTTTCACAAACATATAAGCCTAGTGTTACGGTCAAAACTGTGCACGCATGGAAAGATCAGTTGGAAAACGATAAGAAGGGAAGGGTAGCTAAGACCGTCGGTGTACCTGGTGAAGATGAAGAGCTTTTCCCTGAATGGGAAGAATATTTGAGGTTGGAGAAGGAAGCCGGTGAGAACCTTATTGATGTTAATGGAGATGGGCCTGATCCTGACGCTGAAGCCGTTGAGGAGGGCTCACTAGAGACGAAAGATGACGAGGAAGAACCAGAGGAAGATTAGGAGTGCAAAAACAAAATAGGGGAATTGTGTATTTCGGGAATTTATGAAAGGTGGCTACAAAAGCAACTGTGGAGATAAATCTTGTATTTTGATAGAGAATCAAAGATTTTGTGCTTCTGGCTTGAGCAGGGACAGACGGGTGTTGAATTTTTACTATTCGAATCGATGATGAGAAGAAGAGCTACAAGTAAAGGAAGATAAGCGGAAGAAATAGCGGTGACGAGGGAGTTTATTAAGTAGATAAATCTATTTTAAATACAAAATATCAAATAAATAGATTTTGAAATTCCTGCTCTTTCTGATTTGAGTGGTCAAATTCATTGTATTTATAATCCCTAAACTTTATCTGATAATCTAGATCTAGTTATCATGCATAGATTAGATAGTATCTTAGGAATAATACTTGAAATAAGCTATGTATGAGATATGTCAGGGTGGAATTACCTCCCACGGAACGGAAAAACTACATCCGATATCGAATTAATTATTGTAGTGTACACGCACGTAACAACATTTTTAAACATCCCGGTTTGGCTTGCATCAGTTCCTCAACTTCCATTCCGAGACCTTTTAATTTGATCACACATCCGTTATGTCAAACCCTTTGTTGCGCACTCTGCGCATATCACGGCCATCCCTCGTCTCTTCTCCATCCCGTATATCTACCAAACGCTTCGCATCAACCACTAACGAAACACCCTCAATCCTCACCCGCTCGAGGAATATCCTCTTTGGAACCTCGATAGCTCTCACCCTTGGATTTGGCTACTTATATATCACCGATACCCGAGCTAGCGTCCACCAATGGCTCGTTGTCCCCGCATTACGTGCCATATATTCCGATGCCGAAGAAGCTCACCATGTGGGCACCAAAGCTCTCAAAACTCTCTACTCGTTCGGTTTTCACCCTCGCGATCGCAGTTTCAGAAATGGTAATACGGATAAGGCGGATTTGAGTGTAGAGGTATGGGAGCATAAATTACAAAACCCAATTGGTACATCTGCGGGACTTGACAAATTGGCAGAGGTTCCAGATGCTTTGTTCGCTATGGGTCCTGCGATTGTTGAGGTTGGCGGATGTACACCACTTGCTCAAGATGGAAATCCAAAACCAAGAGTTTTCCGTATACCCAGTCAAAATGCGTTGATCAATCGATATGGCCTTAATTCGAAGGGTGCAGATGATATGGCTATGCGATTGAGGGAGCGGGTTCGGTTATATGCATATCAGAATGGGCTAGGTGTGGGTGAAGATGCCGAGAAGATGGTTCTGAATGGAGAAGCTGGTGTTCCTCCGGGAAGTTTATTGGATGGGAAATTGTTGGCAGTTCAGGTTGCCAAAAATAAGGATACCAATGGTGATGATATTGAGGCTGTTAAACGAGACTATGTTTACTGCGTGGAGAGATTGGCTCCATACGCCGATATCTTGGTAGTCAATGTTAGCAGCCCGAATACACCTGGATTGAGGACATTACAAAAGGTTGAGCCATTATCCCGAATCTTAGAAGGTGTGGTTGGAGCTGCCAAATCTGTAGACAGGAAAACGAAGCCTAGGGTCATGGTGAAAGTATCACCTGACGAGGATCAAGATGAACAGCTTGAGGGCATCGTCGAAGCTATATGGCGAAGTGGTGTGGATGGTGTGATCGTGGGAAATACTACAAACCGAAGGGACAAGCTCATCCCCGACGATATCAAAATTTCTGCCAGAGAACGTAGAGTTCTCGAAGAACAAGGAGGATTTTCTGGACCACCAATGTTCTCTCGAACATTATCTTTAGTAAAGAGATATCGAGCTTTACTTGACCGAGGACCACCACAAGATACCATTGCTCAATCAAATGACAGCGGTCTTATCTCCACTATCGCTGAAAAAGCAAAATCCCTCACAGGAAACAACGAATCGAAGGGTAATGATCAGAAAGTGATTTTTGCTACTGGTGGCATCACGAATGGTAAGCAAGCTCTGGAGATCTTGAATGCAGGCGCAAATGTAGCCCAGGTTTACACGGCATTGTAAGTTATTCTCTATTATTTCGACTACATGATCTCGTTATGTAATTGAATCCGGAGTATAATATTTTTATAATTATATACTAACTTGTTCGAAAGGGTATACGGAGGAGCCGGAACAATAACTCGTATAAAAACTGAGATTAGCAACGAGATTTCAAAAAAGTAAATAGAGTTAATAAAATAATAATATCTTTATATATATAATTATAACAAATAACAGTCGGTGCTTTTAAATAACAAATCTTTATTTATTTAAATTATTATATTTCTAATATATATTTCTTCTTTTAATATAATTAATTTAAATCGATAATAGATATTTAGAAAAAACATATATTGATTATTTCTTTATTAATTAATATATTATTTATATTTATATTATATTATTATAAACTTAGATTAATAAATAATAATATAATAGATATTATTATTGAATACTTTATAATAAATATAACACATCTGACTTCCATGGATTCAACTTACATTGTCTTGTCAGGTTTATTTCCGCTCTCAAACATCATTTGAAGTCCGTCATAAAAAGGTACGTCTAAAACAAACTCACTGCGAAGCTCGACGGAACCATCTCCTTGACTATCAACAGTGGTTTGAGCAAACCCTTGAGCGACATCTCCTTGAGCGTCAACAGTGACATGTTGTTGAGCGTATTCACCTTGAACATCAACAACTAATTTGGCATCTCCTAGAACGTGGACAGTGACGGGTTCGTGAACGTTATCCCCATTAACGTCAGCAGGGACATGTACTTGAGCATCGCCAGTGATGGGTTCATAAGCGACATCCTTTACAACGTCAACGGGGTTATGTTCTTGGATGCTGGCAGTGACAGGTTCGTGAACGACATCCCCTATAACGTCAGCGGGGTTATGTTCTTGAACGCTCACAGTGACAGGTTCGTGAACAATTGAAACCATCTTGTTTGCTGATTGATCAACAAGTCAGTAAAGAAACAAACACATCAACGCTGAATGGAATATTACCTTTTAGATTTTGATCATTCTCCTGGTAAACTGTGATTACAGGAACATCTATTTTGTCTTTTTCAAAAGAAATAATATCAGTTGGATCTAATCAATGAATCGGAAGATCAAAGTTCATTGATGGGTACTTACTTGAAGATCTGGAACCGAATCTTGACTTTGAATTTTGTCGCTGTTGTTGTTGTTGTTGCTCTGTTGCTGGTGCTTCACTCAAAAAATTGAGTACTTTGGATTGTAATAAGAAAGAAAATTTAGCCACAGTCTGAGACCAAAGCTTTCAGGATTGAAAGATTGTTCAATTGACAAGTAGACGTGGTTGAGAGGAACAAAGAAGGAAGAGAAGAAGTTGAGGAAGTTGACTTTGTAGGGAGGCGGGTTGGGAAATTAAAAAAAAGTACCTTGTAGTCCCAGCGACACGACAGATTTCACTATTGTTTACTCAGGAGCGGGATCACAATTTTCTTCAATAATGAAAATTTTAAAAGAAGGTCCGACTGATCCGAAAGCCGGCATGTAAACAGTTCATCTTTGATAGACTGCTGTGTTACAGCATCTGATGATGATTTTTGATATTCGTAGACATAGTCCCGTCTACTGAATACATTGCATCTTATCCTATGCTGCAGTACAGAGCAGAGCAGAGCAGAGCAGAGCAGAGCAGAGCAGAGCAGAGCAGAGCAGATCAGTTAGTCAAGCTTTATTCATACGAAGCTTCTTCACATCGATGTCTAGGTTGGTTCTGCATGATGTATTGGAAAATTGAATTATTTGCGCTTTAAAGTAGATATCCCTCTATGGTAGTTACAAATAATGACCTCCTGAGAATGCACATCACCACTAAGCCCCCACCCCCCTATCTCTCAATTTTGGTCCATGCAGCAACTCATACTATTCTCATCATCCCCGTCTTCCAGGTCGGTCTACCCATTTGATAGAGATTCTTCTGGTTGCCAATTCAAACTGCTGTAACATATTCAAAGCAAGCCAACCTCTCATCTTTCGAATTCTCTTGGGACCACCAAAATTCGTCCTTCTACAAAGAAACGTTAGTTGAGCGTTTGAGGTTTATTGGACGGAGCGAATCTTACCAGCAAAGTCGAGAATTCGAAACTCAATAGTGGACATGTCTGCCCTTGAGTCCTTGAATCATGCTTCTTTGCCGAGTCTTTCAACTTCAGAATTGGCGGATAAGCTGTTGTATGTGACAGGAATTGTATGTTGTTTGTCTGCCTTCACCCTCAACTTCTTCTCGGAATCCCGTCTTTCCCCAGTGCCGAAGAGGTATCTCTGCTTGTCAGTCATGAGATCTGGATAACGAAATAACAACACAGAAAGAACACCAAAATTTGACTCATTTTGGTTGGCACCAAATACCCTGGAAAACACAAGATACTTCAAGCGCAAAACTATGTCGAGGAGGGCTTTTGCTGATTGTACTTGTCGCATAATTTGGGATGGTGGATCTTCCGATGGTAGTAATACTGATGTCGTACATGCGCCTCGTGGCAGCTGAAGATGCTTCATGCGGTTGATGTAAATGTGTCGTAGTTTTTGTATCATAACAACCTCTTGATCGCGTTGAATTTCGGGGTGTTTTTGAAGCATGAATCGATTGAAGTAGTGTCCGCTTTGCAATTTGAGATCAAGAACACCATTCAAAAGTGCGTCGGGGTAAATTAGGCTGACATGCTTCTTTGTGCAGTCCAATTGAGCGCAGTCATCGCCATCCTGAAACAATGTTAGCATTAATAGTAATTGGCATAATGGAGAGTTTATACCTTGCATATTGACCACATGTGACAGGTATGATTGGCATTAGAATACTGGTTGTCTCCAAGTAACTGAAATGGACAGACAGATGTATTAATTGAATCCTGATCTTTCCAATAACATGGACTCTTTGATTCAAGGCTGGACATCTGTTCTTCGACTAGGGGTTCCACATGTATTGACTTTGCTGCCGGTGTAAACTTTATTTGATGGCGACGATAAGAATGGGTTACGACATCCTGGCAGGAAATCCTCAAGGAACTCTTCTCGTTCGCTCTGTGATAGTAAGAGCTTTGGTAGTGGGATTGTTGATGGTGATTCCTCCATTTTTCGATCCGTAAAGTTGGGCTTGGGATTACAGAAAGAAGAATGGGAATCGTGATTTTGTGCGCTTGGGGATTGAAGGAAGTGAGCGGAATTGAAGAAATAAAAGAGTTGAAAAATTGAGAGATTTGGGAATTCAGAAAATGAGAAGTTGAAAAGGTGAGAGGGTGAGAGGGTTAGAGGGTAAGAGGGTAAGAGGGTAAGAGGGTAAGAGGGTAAGAGGGTAAGAGGGTAAGAGAATGAGAAGATGAAAAATCAAGAAGTTGAATTGAGGAAATGGAGAAAGCACCTGGTAGTCCCGACGACGCGACAATTTCATCTTTGTTTACACACTAGCGGCATCAAAATCTTCTCAACAGTATTATTCCCAAGAAAAGCGGCAGAATGATCCGAAAAGGGGTATTTGTGTCTCTATTCCCACCTATTAGGCAGCACATCTTATCTTATGTTGAAAACAGAGCAGAGTAGTGAGTTGGTCAGTCAAGCAACACAATAGAAGCCGAGTTCCTATTCGTCTTCTTGAGCCGCGATAGCAGCTGCCGATATTCGGAACTTGGAAGACATGTCTTTTCTTTCCAACACAGTGAAGTCTTTGCAAACGATTATGTGAAAACTGAATCACCATGTGATGAGCCATGATGTGTCTTAATGCTGCAACTTCACGGCGGTCCAAGATCCAGCACTCTTCGACGTGCTCCTTATATTGGCTGCAAATTCTGGAGTGGGATTTACCAGATTTCTATGTGGTTCATGTTCCTCCAATATGTAGAGGTCGTATACTAAAGCGAGCATAGTGGGAGATGAAGGCATACGCGGTGGTGGTATTTTGCTTTTCGACTTTTCCTACACATCTCACTCTCTGTTCTGTTGTAGCAACGAGTGAATAGAGACTTAAATCTTGACTTTTGATGTCTTGTCGACATGAACGCTCTTGAAGATAAGAATGAAAAGTGAGCAGTCTAAATCAGATGCCCTAGTTTCCAGGTATCACTCATTCTAGCTATGCTTTTACATCTAAAGTATGGATCTTCATCTATTGATGATGATGATTGCAGTAAATTAGGATATTATAACACTCTACATAGGATAGAAAACCGTTGGTTAAATGCAGGCAAGATTCTTGAAGATTTGAACATCTCCCCAGCTGAGGCCAATCTCCAACATGTCACCAAGTGTAGCTTCCGGTCCTCGCTTATCAAAATATTCTCCAGAAACAAGGAGATTTGTTGTGTCCGAGGCTTTAGCTGAGTGAAGATGACGACCGGATTCCAATGTGTGAGACCTGCGATTACACCCAATGGTACAAAGACCAAAAGGACGTTAACAGAGCATCTATCCCAGGTACCGCAGACTCACGTATAAGAGATTCCCAAGAGCCGTACACTAGAACATTACCATGACACTGCTGGTAATAGAAATAATACTCCCATTTCACTCATCACCAACCTGCATACGAAATATTTCAAAAATATCAAATTGACCACCAGCATATTAATTGATCCATTCCGGGTCTACGGATGTTGGTCATCTCTTATAAAATTTATGCAGTACACTAATACATTATACGCCTAGAGTTTGAATTCGGCTTCGGCTTCGGCTCAAAGCGATGTAAGATATAAGACTAGAAGAGCATATGACACTAGTATTGCTATAGGTAGGGTTAACTTGAAAGCTAATTCGAAAAACGGCAAAGAGAATAAGCGAAGCTATTTTAAGGAGCTGTAACTTCTATACATGTAAGATCTTAGGATTCAATGTTAAGTTCCATAGTGAAGTCAGATGAGCTTATGTTACTTTAACCTTAAGCTTCATGATGGGAATGACTGGTAAGCTTGCGTCACTATACCAGGTACCAGATTTCAATCTATTGGAGGGTACTGAAGCTGTCACTCTGCTCTTGTTGATCCATCAGTGACCTTGCATGATGGTTGTGACATATATACTCCATAGAAAAGTCCTACTCGAGTAGATGTTGGTACATTAATATAATACTACACATAGTCTTAAAATAGTTTGTAGCGCACTACATATATACGCTAATATATAAGTTGCGAACGTGCGTGTAGATCATTGTTAGAGCAACCGCTAAGCCCATGTAACCCCTGCGGACTCTTGGAAGTTTGCCGAGGCTTTGCGAGGCTTCGGTATCTTCCCCCACAAATTATGGGGACCTTCTCATTGACAACGCATCTTCCTCCGCAGCTTTTACTAAAGTAGGCACAATGTAAATGAACTTTATACTCCGACTGTACAAAAATATCATTGCACAATTTTCTTTTCTCTCTCTTGCTTCTGATCTTATCTACATCCTATTTTCTGCACATCATCAACAATACCCCGCCATCTCAATTTCCACAATATGTCCACCGGCACGCCCCTCAAAAACACTCTGCTATCATTCCCAACAGCTTCTACTCTCCTCATAACTATCAACAGGCCGTCATCCCTCAACTGCCTCGATACTTTCACGCACAACGAACTCGATCGCGTCTTTCGATGGTTTGACGCCGAGCCGGGTCTTCGATGTGCCATCTTAACAGGCGTCGGACGGAGTTTTTGTGCAGGCGCAGATCTAAAAGAATGGGACTCGAATAATTCGTTATCAACTTCCGCCTCAAGTCAAGCCCGCTCATTACCCACATCCGGCTTTGGAGGGTTGAGTCGAAGAGGCGGAAAGAAACCTATAATATGTGCTGTGAATGGAATTTGTTTTGGTGGCGGTTGTGAGATGATTATAAATGCGGATATGGTGATTGCAGAATCTCATGCGGTGTTTGCGCTACCGGAAGTCAAGATTGGAGTCGTGGCTCTAGCTGGGGCTTTGACTAGGTTAGTGAGGACGGTAGGGAAACAAAGAGCAATGGAGATGGCGTTGACGGGAAGGACGCTTGGAGCAGAAGAAGCCATGGAATGGGGATTGGTCAATAGAGTGGTCGGAACGGGGAAGAGTGTTGAGGAAGCTATCAAATTGGCGGAGCTGATAGCAGCAAATAGTCCGGATAGTGTTATTGTGAGTAGAGAAGGTATCAAGATGGGCTGGGAAGGAGTTGGTGCCGAAGAAGGAACGAGATTGATAGAACAAAATTGGTACAGTAGGATGGATAAGGGTCCGAACATGAAGGAGGGAGTGAGGAGTTTTGTTGAGAAGAGGAAACCGAATTGGGTACCGAGTAAATTGTGAGTTTTGTATTTTTGTATTTAGCTAGTTTATATCCCCTCTTGTTTAGCAGTCATAAATTGTATTCCATGAAACACTATATATTCTTGAGTCCTCGAAAATGAATCTCCCTCGACGCACATTTCCTTTCATAATAAACTAGACCTCAATGTCCTATAACTAACCTCAGTACATTTCACCTCTCCATGGCCTACCTAATCTATTCTCCTCCTGTCGATTCAAACAGTCCAGATAACTAGCCCATCCCTTCTCATACCACTCTCTCAAATCGCATCCCTCTTGACCCGCCTCCAATGCCGTAGTATTAACAAACAAATAGCCCGTCTCTCCTTCGAATTCTTCCCATACCACAGTCTTCCCATCTACGCCCTTCCCCTCCTTGACACACATCCAAACCTATCTCATCCCCTCTCCCACCATCCATCTCCCCATCAAACCTCGGCAATCCCCAACTCCCCCAAACTCACCTTCCTAAATTTCCCTCTCACGAAAATCCAACCCCCCAGCAGCAAAAGCTCGCACACTGCACTGTCCCACAAAACCACCAATCAATTGACTTATCAAAACACTGATATTTTTTTTTATACCCTGGTCTTTACATCCATGTATGCGGCATACCACTAGGATTTAGAAGCATGCAAATCGTTTGCGGAATCAATCAGGGAGTCGGATGTGTGCGGAAAAGAAGTCTCAATTTGTGACAAGGTGGTGATGCAGTTGCATTTGTGGAGACGCAGGGTTGTTCTTGCGGGGGGGGCTTGCTTGCAATTACTGAGATCTGGGCTGGGGGGAGAGTCATGAAGGAAGATTGTGAAGCGGATGTGCCCGTAGTGGCAGGAACCGTGGAAGGGTTTGCGGGTGGGTGTGAGGTTGTGGTGGATGTTGAGGTCATTTTTGATAAGATTTAGTATAGCCATTTAGTAGGTATATGGAGGGTAGATTGTTGAGTGTCGGAGCTATTTGTAGTTTTATATATGGAGATGAATTACTTTACTTGTACTTATACCCTGCAGTAAATGCATAGCAGTCTTATATATATTTTACTTCTCACATTATCGTTTATCATTAACATTAACATCGTCAAACGAACGGCGTAAAGATACGCGAATTCGAAATAGACGAATACAGTAAGGTTACAGTAATCAGCTACTTTCGCGATGCGGGGTTACTATCAGATTCCTATGGCAATGCATGCATGGATTTCTTATCTGCTCACCGAGTACCATAACATGACTAGTATGTGACTGCAGACTGCATGAATATAATGCATGAATGCATGAATATGAATGCAGCATGCATGTCGATCATCACATTCGCGTCATTGTCGAAGAACTCATAGTGGCATGGGAAGAATATGAGCATGTGCTTTCTTTCTATTTTGTACTGGGGGAAGAAACAGGCAAATCGATGGAATGGGGATATAAAGATAGAGGTAACCTTTTACTCTTTCCGGCCGTATTTGTTTAAGAGAAAATATATATATAACCTATATCATGCATGTTGGAAATGGCAAGAACTTTATGGGGGAGTATCACGATATAACCTTTCTATATATACCGTATAGTACTTCTTTTGGTGCCAGATTGTCCAATAGTTTGGACTAGGAGCTCGAGAGTAGATATAAGATTTCAATGTTTGGAAGGTATTATTCATTAATTCAAATGGGTTGAGTATTTTAACTGAATTTAATATTTCTGAAATGATAAATATATCAACATGATTTGGATCTTCTTGATGATTTCAATGTTTCAATCAGTCCTAACAATCCAAAATCTCCTATTAATTGACAGCAGTCCGGACTATTGAGTCCTGGCTTTTGCTTCTTCTATAAGTTTCCTACCTCAAAGAGCAGATGGGATAAAGTTGCAGTAAATAACCACTTCCCCTCCTTGGAGTACGCATACATCTCTTCGTAATGAGGGAAACACGAAATGCTTTATACATCACCAGTGTAATAAGCTAAAAATTAATCAATGTGAAAGTCTAAAGTTTTGGATAAAGTGTTTCTCGATATTAATATCACGAGATCATACTGGAAGTTCTAGATACTAAAAACAAGCAGCTTCAGCTCGGTAGTTCCTACTCTACATTAGGGGGTTTGATAAGTTGAATTTCACACTAGGAGGTTTAACTAGTTGATCTTTTATCTCAAGCAATTACTTTTTATATCTTTCTTTACTACTAAATTTCATATAATATAATATATGTTCGAAAAAAAGAAAAAAGAAAACTTAGGACTGCGCTTGGGATGCATGATGTGTACCCACTAGTATCGCCTCCTTTCACATTGGTGTAAGATTCTGGGGTGGGCAACGTGTATCTATGGCAGCCGCTTGTTTGTTCCAAAACTCGGCCTGCTTACTTTTGAATTCTAGATGGCGATATATAATGGTCGTCGGTCCCGTGAGCTCTTTCTTCCACGCCAGTTGTAATTGTCTCGCTAACCTACGTGTCGTGCAGCCGGAGCAATGTATGTAGATGAAGGCATTGATCTCGCGGATGCCAATGGCCTGTACACGCAACTGGCTCTCAGATTTGACGCGCAGCCGCATAACCCGATCGCTCCGCTATCTCCTTTATTCTTTGCCACTTCTGGTCTGTATGTCGCATTCAATTTTCCATCGAGGTGGTGCGTGGCTGCTCAAGTTCGCGTTTGATGCTAGTATCCAATCAGTTACACAAAGCTACTAGACGCAACTCCTTCAGACTCCAGATTCATGGCTTTTACGAATCTAAACACGTTTGCTGCGAAAAAGCGCATTTTTCTGTTTGTCCGAACATCGGCCATTGTATACGTTGCGGATGCGAGCTCCTTCATTGCAACTATCTAATCTATTTTTAACCTGTCAATCAGGAGGTCTATTATAACCTGAAGTGACGATTTATCAATCTCATCTTTTCTCGCATTGGATATCTCTGCTGAGTGCAAGGTCGTTGCTGTACCCCGCAAAAGCATAGGGAAAACCTTTTTGACCCTGGCCGCACCATAATGTTTTTTAAAGTACCTAAGCCTGTCGGTGAAAAGATAGACATTCGAATAGTAATTATATTTTCTGTCTAAGCATATGCCGTCTCTTTGTGGTCATCCTTAGGGTAGAAAAGCCCAATTTCCTCTAGTTTGAGATCGTGGCGATGACTTCCCTTCTTGGCCTCGAAGCCTCCCCCCGCAGATTCATTCCCATCGTCGTTATCGGATAGGTCAGAGTGTTAACTTTCGCCTTCGAATGGTGGTTTAGGTGGACTGCTTGGTTATCGCCTTTCTTGCTTAAGCGATAAGTTTTTTATCTCGTTCTTTAGGCCTTCCACGATTGTCTTTGTATCGTCCTTAAGCTCGGCGACCCTATGTGCATGGCGATCTCCTCTCTCATTGAACGCTTGAACATTCCTCGTAAGCGTGGAGAGAACAGAATTATTTCTTGAATAACATCCGGCTTTTTTTAACGGCTGCAGCCGACGCATCTGTCATGTTTTTGAGTTGTTTGCCGATATCATCCTCCAAAGCTTTTTGCTTGGTCGCTGTCTCTGCTCTTTCTGTTTTAAGTCTTGTGTCCAGCAAGAACGTCCATTTCTGCGCAAATGCGGTATTCTTTTCTGTTTGAGTATCCTCCTTTTCTCTAAAATCACTCCCCTGTTCCGTTCTTATGATATCAAAGCATCCCAGTGCTGATCTAAAGTTCCCCAACCCTGGCACCCCAAATGCACTGGATGGCATGCTTCCAAGCGAAAGCTTCCCAAGCCTTTGAAAACGGACTCGTTTCTTAGGTCTCTCAGGAGAAAGATATCGAAGCCGCTTATTGGCGGTGATAGGTAAAGGATATGCTTCTCAAATATTCGTAAAGCTTTAAGAAACGACCTAAGTGACATCCGATCTGAGGGGAAAAAACCCACTGCATTCCCCTTACTGTTCCTTCCGAACGCAAACGGGCTGTTACTACAGCTTTTCGTGGGGTGTTCTGAAAGCTTAACTCTCTTATGATGTAGGCAGTACACTCAGTGAGCTGATATCTATCAATATGAATCCCATCTTTGATAAAGCAGTTCAATTGGGCTGCTGTTTTGACAAAACCTTTTTGCTCCAAATAGATGAATATGCAACGAAAGGCAGGACTACGTTTCTTGTCATGGTTTTGCTGGCAATCACGATTTTATCCATATATGCATTGGCAAAAGGAAGCTCCTTGAAGATATTGTCGAACTCTCTCTGACAGTACTTCTGTGTGTTCGTAAAACTCATTATCGTGCAATTAAACGTTTCCTGACCTCGATGGGTATTTACTGTGAACATCCAGTGATATGATGGGGGTATACGCCATTGATGAAAAAAAACTAACTCCGTCCGCGACCGAGATGTACTTGCAGTCTTTAATCTTCGCAATAATATCCGATTGCAGCGGCATAGGATATGAGTCACCGACTACAAGCTTATTGAGAGGTTGGATGTCGATCACGGGCCTCTTTTTCAACACTCATTCGGGAGCGTCATCGAGATCTAACGGAAGTCTAATAGCACGCGCGCATCAACCGGAGTTTTGATCTCGGTTTTGTGATCCCTTTTCTCTGTTCCTTTGTCAGTGGCCAGCCACTTTTTCACTACTAACATCGGCCACCCAAATGATGTAAGAGCGGGAGTATTTGAGACATGGCCTGAAAGCGCAAGGCCATCCATTAGCTCATGCACAGCTGCTCTATCTTTATGGCCAAGCGGGTAGATTTTTGCGCTGCTATTAACCTTGTCCTCTGACCCAGGCTTAAGCGTGACTTTCATCCATCGATCCCCGGAATTCGAGCATACCCGACGCCTTTCCACAAGTTCCCCGGGAACTCATCTAGCACGGCCCCGATCTCAGCGGTTGTGGCCGTGTTGCCAAATATTATAGTTCCTAACATGTGCTTAAACTCTTGCGGCCTTCCATCTGTAGCCTCCGGCTGAGGAAACACTGGCTTTTTGCTTGGGCGTCGAAGTGCAAGTTCAGCTAGCCCCCCAGGCCTATTAGCTACATCCGACTCATCTGTCGAAGAGGCACTATCACAATCCAGATTAGTGAAATATCCTAAGCGCTGATTGCAATCTAACATGATTACCTTTTCATTGTCACCTATTAGAAGAGCAATCAAGCATATGTTATTATATATGTAGGTAAATACTATAGGGCACAAGAAGATATAAGGAACTACTATAGCATTCTAGTACAGTGTGTATCATATGTTCCAATAACAGTAACAATATTTCATTGTAACCCCCACCCTATTTTTCCACTTCCCCTAAGAAAGCAAAATGTACTTACTATAAGGATATACAAATACTTCCTAAAAAACCTTAGGTATTTATATGTAAAGTATAGTACTAGACCACAGTTATTTGCTGAGTGGGGTTATTATATCAAAACTCATTTATTTTATAAAATTAATTAAAACTTTCATTGATTATTGAAATTCAAGATATTCAATATTTCGATTTAAAATAATTGTTAAAAATTTAGAGTCTTTTTTAATTATTTTTTTAAATTATATTATTAGAGTAGAAAGTGGATAAAATAAATTTGATCTAATTTTTGTAGGGAAAATTAAAAAAAATAATAAAAGTCAATTTCAAATAATTATCATTCGAGACTTTCAAATACTGAAGTATAATATATAAGAAGTATAAATATTTCAAATTTAACAAACGTACAACTTTGATTACTTCAATTATTGATCATTTTTAATTATTAATTCATTTATAAAAATTTTAATAAATTTTTTTTCTTAGAATTATTCACTTTAACATTATACTATCAAAAAAATTTAATAATCTATCTAAAAATTGTTCTTCTAGGAAATATTTTAAATTTATAAAATTAAAGTATAATTTGAAATCTTATAGAAAGTATTTTAAGTTAAAATTAATCAACTTTAGGTTTGTTTATTCTTTCTTCCTCAAAGTACCTTTTGCTTTCTTAGGGCTCATCATCAACCATCACTCTCTTTTTCCACTTTATCATCAACCCTCACTCTCATTTTCAACCGCATCATTTATACATTAACTCTTCAAGGGAATTAGTTGAGGTCTGGTAAGGACGAACGCCTTCAGCTCAGCATAAATGCGACCGTCCGATGCAAAGGTGCCCTGGTAAAATTCTGGAATTGGGGCATTCGGCGAAGCGCAAATTGCATTTGATCCAGAAAAGACGCAGGCTGGAAACCCATTTATACCATAAGAATCATACCATTTAGCTGAAAACAGCTATGGCAGAAAGGTAGTATCGTATTTGAGTAGACGTTTTTAGGATCTCCTTCACCACATCCAGGTTTCCATGAAGAATTCTTCATTGCTCGGCGCCCTCTTGCTTCCTTCATGTCAATTGTATCTTTCTTGCCTCTGATGAAGCTATTCGATATACTCGAACTCTTTCTGATTTTGAACTTCTGTGATACGTGTTCATTTTCTAGCAGACGTTCTGTGAATTCGACTCTAGCGCGCTTGTGCGATTTCGGTGCTTATCACGACTTTTGCTCTTGTTATGCGCGAAACATCACAAGGTTTCTTGAAGAAGTCTTCAGACATGCGAGTCTATTCCTCACCTGGAGATAGCAGATCTGTTAATGCTTCGAGGACAGGTTTCTGCTTGTGCTCGTGTTTGAGGCACTTGTGATGGAAATGGCTGTTTTGTGCGACTACAGATATTATTATTATTATTAACTTGAATTTAGTTTCCTGTCTCACGTATTATACACCTATAACCTTTAAAACTGTTATATTAAATTTAGCTGGTTTCAAAGATTGAAGATTCAATCCTGTCACACCCACACCGGAGGAACGGCCAGGGACAGCAATAAAGGGTCCGAATACGTTCAGTGCTCGTTCAACCTGGTCACCAGCGCCTGATACAGCTCAGAATCGTACTCGACACATTTGAGGTACTCATAGCACAGTGAAACTCCCGGAGGATTATCAAGATCTTGCTACAGAAGTCTATTAGCGAGCTGTGACGCGTTGTTGGAGATATACATACTCTTTCAAACGCTGCCATGATCGCTCCCTCCGTGATATCCTGAGCCTCTTCTTCGGTGATAGCCCTGGTTACAGCTTTAATTCCTGTATTTTCCCAGTTATCTTTATCCATATAGCTGTCACTTTCCTCATCCCACCATCCGACTGGAACCCTTGACCATCTTTATCTCAGATCATGAACGACCAAAAGAGCTTTTGAACCATTAGCGGAACCTGTCCCGAGCTTCCGTGCCCAATGACGTTTGACCTGCTCTGGAAGCTCGAACATTTCATTATGACCGAGACAATCAGATGGCATGACTTCATATGTTCCATAATATCGCAAATGTGAGGCCCCGATATTACGAATGAAAAGAGGGAAAGTTTGACCTATCCCGATCTCCGTTACATATGGTGTGATATGAGCACCATGTGCAGAAGGAAAGCGAGGTAGAAGGGGGTCAAATTCGCGGCTCAACAAAGCATAAGGACCGATATTATCGAAGGTTCCTCTCGAACCATTTGACAAGTACCAATTGTCCCCCAAATATGTTACGTAAGAAATCAACATGAAACTTTGTGTTTGGCTAAAGGGGAAGCTGTAAATCTTGTATCACAGGGAATCTTCTCACCATAGTAGGCATTCGCATCCCATTGTAAAGGCAGATAGAGATATCAGTCACATTTGTTCGCGGATCCTCTTGAAAGTCCATCGCAAGCGGTGCAGGTGCTCGGGGGGGGGGGATCTGGATGTTGGATGTTCTTCAACGTTGGTAATATTTTGTCCTCGCCTGCCATCGTTTACCTCTTCTGGCACGGGCGTGCTAAAGAAGCTAGAAAGTCAATGTTGCTTCCACAAGTGTAGTTACTGACTTACGCATCATAAAGGCCATCCGTGTCATATCGCTTACTTAATCGATGCTCCGATTTCACGAGAGGTGGTGAATCTTCATTAGTTAGGTCGATAACAGCTTGTGTCCCACGTTTTGAATTGTGTATGTTTGCTTCACTCTTGACACTTGCTTGATTTTCTAATTTCACCACCTGCTCTCATAATCTGGACGATCCCGCAAGAACAAACTCCATTCCCGGAGGAGCATTCTCATCATATTGAGATACTTGACTAACACTTGTAGCATTTCTTCCAGGAGACTTTGCTGTGAGTTTCCGCTTTTTCATTCCGCTTGAAGTGATTTCGGACATGTTGCCCATGATGTTGTTTGTGCTGGAGAATATCAGTTGGATCCGAGCACCAAAGGATGCCGAGTAGACAGTGAGAAAGGGTGGGAAAGAGGAAGGAAGGAAAGAATTGGTGGTGGTGGCTGTGTTGGTTATGTGGTTATGTGGTTGTGGAGGACAAACTCATTCATTCATCTGTGAACTGAACAACTTTCGCCAAAAAAAGAGTTAATATGTTCTTGATTCATTCACTCCACCAATACTACCAGAATTAAAATATCCAATTAATAAAGATATTAGTATGTCATATCCTACGATCTTTACCAAAACACTTCGTTTGTAGACTTAAATTGATAGATATATATATATGAATAAAATAATAAAGTGGTTCAAGTTGTTCTTGGTCCACTAGGTCTTTACTATATAGCTTCAGCACAGACCATCTACACCTTGCTCCCACATTCCATTCTACGTCTCACACTCCAGAAATAAATATATATCTTCAAACCATGTCTTCTCCTCCCCTCCATCTCTCTCCTCCCTAATCAGTGAAATGCCCATCTGTATCGAATGTCGCTATCCGACTACACAGCTCTACACGGAGTATTCAGGCGGATCAACCGGTCATGGAGTACGATTAACCGTGTGTAAGAATTGTGGACGATTTTGCGATAAGTATGTTGAGCATGACTTTGTGGTTTTATTTATAGATTTGGTTTTGATCAAACCGCAGGTTTGTTTTCCCGTTCATACCTATTCTATAATATGCGGGGTTTGGCTGATTGTTCTGGGTGCGCGAAAGGTTTATAGACATTTATTGCATAATACTTTGATGAGAGAACATGATCAATTTGATGTATGTATGATATTACTCCCTCTTCCTATTGCTTCCTTATGATATGATATAATATATTGACATTCCCAAGCCGTCGATAATCCGTCTTGGTATTCTACTCCTCCTCTTTGATGTCTATCTCACATGGGCACGAATCGAAAAACAAACCACGGCTCCGGTCTCCGCCCCCATTGAAACAGATAATACGAATTTCCTTCGTCTAGCCAAGCAACCCATCGTCTTTCAATATATGTTCTTCCTCCTCCTCTGCGCCCTCTCAACACTAAGTTTCCACCTCTCCATCCGTTTCCTTACTTCCTCGCCATTTTCACCCCTAGTATTCCTCGGACTTCTCCCAAAATACACACGTCCGAATTCCGTTTCAACAGCTCTACTCGTCTCTTCTTCTACGAAATTATTTCCTATTCTTATGGTCATATGGGAATATGATGTACCAGCTGCGGCGAGGAGTTTGGGATGGGCTGTTGTTGCGAATAATGTGGAGGCACTAAAGATACTACTGGATTGTGGGTATGGAACTGCGGCGATACTTGCGACAGTGGGTGCTATTAGTAGGTGGATGGTTGGGAGAGGAATACTTTGGGCTGTAGGTTTGGATGGGGTTGATACAGTAGGGGATTCAGGGGTAGCGGCGGATGGGAAAGCGTTATGGGCGCTTGTGGAACTAGGTAGGGAGTGGGGTGGTAGGTTGGGATTAGGGTAATTGGAAAGTGTTAAGATACCAAGATGAAATGAACATGAATGTCATACATCTCAATTATCATGGGTGGTTGAAGTTGAAAGATTGGCGTAGACTCCCTGGGGAGGGACTGCATCGCTACCCAGCACATCCATTTATCTCTAAGTATTTTCTTTTGCTTAAAGTAAATGAGTATGTCGGCCATCAAGTTTATTGCACAAGTATAGCCGTCCGGAAAACACAGGTGCGCTCCGGCGGCCGTGTCCTTGGTGTAGATCGAACCTCGAGCGCAGCAGGACATGGGGGTTTGTGGGCTTGCCCCCATGGAAGACAATTGAAGAATCAATAGAAATGACGCTCCGCTAGCCCTCCGGGGGCACTGCCGTGGAGGCAGACTATTTGGAGTCCTGATTCAGAGCCAGAGTGTTGAAAAGCTTCCATTACCACAAAAAACCCCTATAACTATACACGAGCCTTATTTCATTACTCCATTAGAGTCAAAGCCATCCCAAGAACGCCAAATAATACATTTCATTCTTCTTCTTCCTCTCTCTGCCATCATATCATCAAGTTTATCCATCCCTAATAACCACTCATATGTCTCGCATATTCCGGTCTCAAGTCTCCTCTTCGGGGCACAATAAGTGGATGCCATTGCGCCAAGAACGTAATCGCTATTATCATTATTAGTATCAATTTATTACCCTTCCTTCTATTTTCCAATCCGTGTAGTATGGTATGGTTTTGATGCGATTGGAGTACGTACCCCACATGATGTAACAACTTGCGAAGGAGAGGATGAGTGAACTGCGCCAGATTCTATATAACCAACCAATTAGTCACCGATACCTCGAGGTTTTGCCAGTTTATATCCCGCCAACCCGCGAATTCGACGTGATAGGATAGAGCGCCATAGATACGTACGTTTGAGTCTCGCCTTTAGGGGAAAGGAACCATGCTATAACAGAGGCAAGCGCTGTGATGATGAGGCCGATGATGATGCTCCCGCTATTCAAACCATCGTGTTAGCTATGTTTTTCACTCCCGCATTGCGATGATTGGAATGATTGAAAGACTAGAAGTAATCATACCCGTTTGCCATGGTGATGGTTATGATGGTGAGGTTGTAAGGTCTAAGTTTGGAGATTTGGAAGTTGGTCAAGGCAGTTGTTTTAATTCGAGGTTGGTGATTATTGATGGAGCTTGGTTCAAGGTGACTTCGTGCTAAGGATTTATTAGCTTGGCGCATCAGCACTTTCTTTTCACTACTCTTACATTAATCTAGAGGGTACAAAACATTTCTTGCGATCAACATCCATAATTATCAATTCTTGACCGACTATTTATTATTTATGAACCGGCAGAATTTAACTGTTACCTCTATTTAGTTTTATGGATTTCCATGGCTTTTTTTATTCCTCAACATCAATATTCCACATTCTAGTTCTCAAATTTAAGGCCAGCTTCCTGTCTAACAACTCCATAAATAGCACCGATATCACCAGCTTCTCCCTTTTGGTTCTTCACCTGCTCCAAATGAGCATCTGCGACTTCAACTACCTTCATTTGAGTACCAGCACTCTTCGCCAATGCCATTGCATGTCTTGCATCCTTTCTAGCCAAGTCGACTGCAAATAATGGTTCTTCCCGTTTATGATAATCACCCGTTAACATTCTGCTCGAATATGCAGCATATGGACCTGGGAACAATGCTTCGATAAATTGATGAAGATTTTCAGTACCCAAGCCAGTTTTCTCTGCAAGGACATGACCTTCGGAAAGAACCTCGACCATATTAAGTACAAAGGTATTTCCAATAACCTTCAGCAGTGTAGCTTTTCCAACTGGTTGTCCACCGAAGTCGATAATGGCTTTACCCATAACTCCTTTAGTGTAAGGCTTCACCTTGTCTACACTTTCTTTTGATCCAGCAAGTACGCAGATGAGTTGTCCACTTTCTGCCATGGACGGAGCACCGAAAACTGGGCATGCAACAAAGTCTCCTCCGGCAGCACCAATCTTTTTTGCTAATCCTTCCGTGGTATCTGGATGGACAGTCGAACAATCAACGAAGAGTTTTCCAGCCGCACCATTCTTGATACCTGCATCGATTGTCTCATTAATAGCAGCATCGTCTCCTACGCATGTAAAGATGATATCGGATCTAGAAACAAGATCTGCAATAGAAGAAGAGACGGTGGATTTGCCTGATGGAAGGGATTCACTGAGATCTTCTGCACGCTTCGTTGTGCGGTTGTAGAGTATGAGGGGTTTATCGAGTTGACCTTTCTCTACGAGGTTCTTGCACATGCCCTATGAAATGTGTTAATTGTGTTTCTTGTGTTCTCTATGTTCCCTATGTTCCATATGTTCCCTATGTTCCTCATTTTCCTGCTGCGGGGTAAGTAGCTCGAGAGTGGTTGGAGGAAGCTTACTCTGCCCATGTTTCCAAGACCAATCCATGCTAATTGAAGGCCCATTTTGCTTGTTGTTTAGGAGATTTGGTGAATATGTTTATTTGTAGGTAAGAAGGTGTGTATTTCTTATTTCAGTTAATATTCTAGACGATATTCAAGGACATTTATGATCTCGATTTGGGACATGTGATTGCATAGATTTCCGTGTTATATCGGAGTTACGAAATGCAAGTGGGAGTGGGACCAGCGGAATACATCCGATGTGAGTGGTTGAGAGCTCGAGGAAGGTGCCTCCTTCGATAAACGCCGACACACTTATTAGTAGATGGGTAGGTAGGTACTAGGTATGTACTAGGTAGATACTCATATATTCATCTCATTGTCCAGCCATGCAGGTAACATGTTCTCAAGACTATTGCTACCTACTATATGTGCTTACTATATACACCCACTCTATTCAAAGTATGGAAATGCTACTTACATATAAATTACTTGAGTAGATACTCGTATTGACCAAAAAAGATCATCTCATGACGTAAGGTCAACATTAGAGTCCGGACGGAGTAAGAGGTTTGTGAAGTTCATCAGCCTTATCGCATAGCGTTATCGGATGAAAAGAAAAGTGTGGAGTCAAATCTTTCGCACAAGCACATATTACATATTACTGTTAGTAGGTATGATCAATCAATATTCGTACTTTATATATTAAAAATGCCTCTCTCTCTTTGTTGCTACTTACATCAATTTATCTTCACTCGAAAAACTATGCTTCTGATTCATTCCCCTTGGCATTACTACCAAATGAATTACTGTGAATAATTCAAATCAACATGCAATATGTTATTGCAAAATTTAGCCTTGAAAAAGGGCAAAGGAGTGGCTGCTCATAACGTGAGTCAATCCCCATTCTGTGGTGTAACATTGCTAAACTTCTACAAGATTCAATCATTAACAAAACGTGGGAATTGTCTCAGTCAAAACAATGAGAAACGGCGCACATATGCATCCAATCAATCTGCAGCGAGTCGAGTGAGGGAGGAATTGGCAAAGGAAACCTGCGAAAAGCTTTCAACTCAACATCAAGCCAAGAAAAAGGCTAAAGCTATTGATAGAGTAGGTTCATGCCATTGAACCATTCAATTGAGATGCTTACCAGCTTAGGACTTCTTTCTATCCGTCCTTGGTTCTTCTGCAACTAAACGAGAAGCACGTTCTTACATTCAAAACTTCAAGCCACCGAATACCGCTCCTACAAAGTCGAAAATTCAAGAATCTCCCCAACAAAATTCAACTGAAAATGGGGCCAACTTGGGAAGTATTTATACAGCCACAAGAGCTGTGGCAGAGAGTCCAAAGTTTGTACAACAACCGGTGCTACCAAAACCCGCTCCAGAGGGACCGCTATTACATGTTGCCTTGGTCAAAATTAGAGCTCCGCAGCTGCTACATGATGAAACACTGAGTGGGATTGGGAAAACATTATCAAGATTAAGCAGGCTTGGATTGGTAAGTACTGTTGTGGTGGATTGCGATGATGGAAGCGATACTTCTTTGAAAATTTCCAACTGCGAATGGAGAAATATGGTTAAAGAGCAGGCAGCTCGTGTTGTGGCCGCCATTGATGCGTCGGGAACAGAAGCACGGCTCGTGGATAATGTGATAGGAATCGCAGAGGATGGATCTAATTTCGAACAGCGGCATTATTTGAAAGGCAGGGTACATGTGACACTCCGGGAGCTATTGATGACACCTTTGAGACGAGGAGTACTTCCTGTCATTCCCTCAATAGGACATACGGATATCACTCAGACTGTAGTATCAGCTACAGCTAATGATGTTGTCTTGGCTCTCACTCGGGAATTTGCAGGAATATGGTCTTCTGAATCACCGGATGAACATCCTAATGTTGTCAAGGAACGACTACAAGCCTTACGAAGTGAGGTTTCGCTTGATCGTTTAATCTTGGTTGATCCCCTTGGCGGTATCCCGGCGTCTGATCGGAAAAATGGTTACCATGTTTTTTTGAACATGGAACAAGAATATGAATTGGCGAAGCAAGACCTTATGAACAGAGGAGGAATATATAGTGCCGCGTCCCAGAAACCAACACTACCTGAAGCAAGGCCGAATTCTAGCGTTGGCGATGCAATCCCCCTTTCCAGTTTTACCGAAAACCAACCTAGCGAGCTTGACGATTCACCTCCGCCCCAAAATGGGTCACCTGCAAATTACGATCCAAGAATCGGATTTCATTTAGAAAACTTGGAATTGGTTCGAAGCACCCTAGCCCTATTACCGCCTAGTTCTTCTGCTCTTATAACTACACCTGATGAAGCTGCGAATTCAGAAAAACAACCCGAATTTAAGGCCGCCGGGGTCGGCACACGACGACAACGAAATCCACTAATTCATAATCTACTTACAGACAAACCAGCTTTTTCTTCTTCACTTCCTGTTGGAAGACTAGGACCAATGGACAAGAACGAACCAATTTCCTCATCAACGAAATTTGCTCCAACCACTTTTGCGAAACATGGCATGCCAGTGACCATTTTTCCAGATCCAAAAACTGCTCCTTGGCAACCACCTATCGCTGGTGTTCCTCAGATAAGCTTAACAGATCCTCAAATTGATCTTCCTCGTCTGGTACATTTAATCGAGGACTCTTTCAATAAAAAACTTGATGTCCAGCATTATCTACGACGTGTCAACAATCGTATAGCTGGAGTTATCATTGCTGGCGAATATGAAGGAGGAGCATTGCTCACATGGGAGCTTCCACCTGGTGTTCCTGATGATGGAAGTGAAGAAAGTCGAAAACGGATGGTACCATACCTTGATAAATTTGCTGTTCTGAAGAAAAGCCAAGGATCCGGCGGTGTTGCCGATGTCGTTTTTAAGTCTATGGTTCGAGATTGTTTTCCCGGTGGTGTATGCTGGAGAAGCCGCAAGGTAGGACTTCAAATTTTTTCATGGTGTTTATTTGGTATTGACTAGATTACAGGATAATCCAGTGAACAAGTGGTATTTTGAGCGCAGTAGAGCTACCCTGAAGCTATCTGATACGAATTGGACAATGTTCTTCACGACACCTGAAGAGAATATGGATCATCAAACTTTTAAAGATTATGAAGCTGTATGTAAGGTGATTGAACCTTCTTGGGCAGATAGAAAGGGGATCCAGGATTGAGCATGATATCTCAATCTTGGAGGGCTCTCGAATACTTCGATGTTTGGTATAGTTGATCGATGACGGGGCCGGAATGGATAGGTTTCCTATCAAAATCACGTTGAAACATCTCTTTTTCGGTGGTTATCATAATCGGGAAAGTGATTGTCTAACTACCATTTCGCTGTGCCAAATGAAAAGACAGGAGTCATTTTGGATACGCAAAGAGAATCCTAAGATGGTTGGTATCATACTTAGACACAATGTCCTGTAATTCTCAGACATTAGGGATGATGTTCTTTAAATATAGTCCCTATAAACCATTGATACTATATCAAGTCGAAACATGCCAACTCCATGAAGATTTTGCATTTAAAATGGACGGAAGAGAGAACGTTGGTGGATATTTCAGCGCGGATAAGCTGTATATCTTCCCTGCTCACAAAAATCTATTCACTCGAGGTCGCGCAAGTTTTGAAATGCAGTTATGCAAGTTATATAGTTGTATCTATTTGGAGATACCCTCGAGTATCATTTTACTGTTTGATTGATAACTTGTTCATAGGTATAGCTGGCCATGAAAATGATACTATAGCTACAACTAAACCTTCTTGCCAAAAAGAAAACATTATGATTAACTTTAGATCAAGGAACAGAGGAATTTATCTCCTCCTTCATACCTAGTGAATGATTATCATCGTCTTTTATCTCGCCGTCCTCTTATCAGTTCTTTCGTTCTCACGTGAAGATAATTGTAACCTTAGGCAAAATCAAGCTAAGCTAAGCTATCAATTCCATGTGAACAAGCAACATCAACATCAACATCGACCCCCTCTCTATTTGCCATATCAAAACAAAACCCCTCCGTCGGGTATACAATTATCCAAATCACCCAAGCAGCATCGCATTTCTCGACACTATACCATACGATACAAAGATAAATACATGAATATGGATTTCTCCAAATTCCAAGCCTTTGGCAAGAATGTCTCGTAAGTAATTTCCCAAACCCCAACTTCAAGCTACAAAGTGGACAGACAGGAAAAGGGAGAGGACATCCTTCCCAATCACACAAAAACACACATAACCACACAACTAACATGCTTCCCCAACCCCCAGAGCCACTTTTACACCCTTCGCAGCGCGCACTCAACAATATGTTAAAGAGCGCCTCGGCCAATCCGAAGATAAAACTCAGCTCCCGCCTGATTATATAGAGTTGGAGAAGAGGGTCGATGCATTGAAGAAGGTGCATCAGAAGATGTTGGCTGTGACGGCGACGTTTAATCAGGAGGGGTATGATTATCCGCAGAATTTGAGTGAATCGGTAGGTTTGTTTTTGTTTTTTGGGGGAGGGCAGGGGGATGTTTGATGTTCCGGGGGGGAGGGAGGGGAAATGGGGTAATAATGAGGATGAGAATAAATGACGCTCCGCTGGCTCTCCAAGGGCCACTGCCGTGGTGGCTGACTGTTTGGTGCGGGGAAAGGTCTTTTTTGTGGGAAATCTTTAAGCACAGGGAGTTTTGGGGGCTTGAGAGCTGCCTAGTGGTGGGGAAGCGCGGGGAAAGCTTTTATATCAACGTTCAAAATCTTCGAGCGCAGCGAGCTTTGGGGGTTTGGGGGCTTGCCCCCCATGAATTCCCCAAAATTCAAGCCACTGGATACGATAAGTTTGCTAATATTCCGTTTAACAATAGTTCAACGATCTTGGTCGCACTGTTTCTGAGAAAGTTCACCTCCTCTCCTCTGCTACATCCCCCGCCGAAGCTCAAGCTGCTCTTACAGCTCCTCCATCCGCAAAACCTCAACCAAAAACCTTTAACCATGCAATCGCTCGTGCATCTTTAGCATCTAGCCAGATCCTTCAACAACAAAATACTTCTGGAAATGAAGATCCTTTAGCTACCGCTCTTGAGAAATACGCTCTTGCAGAGGAACGAGTTGGAGAAGCAAGACTTGCACAAGATAGTCAAATTCAAAGTCGTTTCCTCGCAGGTTGGTCTACAACATTGAATACTAATTTAATGTTTGCGACTCGTGCTAGAAAGAGTGTTGAGAATTCAAGATTATTACTTGATGCTGCAAAAGCAAAGGCTAAGAGTTCAAAATGGCATTTACCGGGTCAAGCTGCTCCTCAACATGATGGAAATGATGATGAGATGCTAAGTGAAGAGGCTAGAGTTGAGATTGAGCAAGCAGAGGATGAGTTTGTTGGACAAACTGAAGAAGCTGTTGGTGTTATGAAGAATGTATGTTTGATCTTTTTGTCGTATATTTTAAGGATAAAACTAATCCACACATTTAGGTCCTCGATACCCCTGAACCCCTCCGAAACCTTGCCGATCTTATTGCTGCCCAACTTGAATTTCATAAGAAGGCATATGAGATTCTTAGTGAACTTGCCCCGGTCATTGATGGTCTTCAAGTTGAACAAGAAGTGAGACGCTCTGAGGCATTTTCCGCCTTATAATGTTATTCTTTCTTTCTTTCTCCCCTTTTACTTCTAGAATCCTAGAAGAGTTTTGCAGTTAGAATATGAAATATCACAGTTCAGTTAGCTGATAAAGTGTTTTCTATGTAGGCTAGCTATCGAAAGAATCGTGATGGTGGAAATGCTTAGAGCCATCAATAAATTGAGATGTGGTGTGTTTGGAGGAAAGTTTTATGGTCGAAGACTAGGATTTGGGATTGGAAGTGAGGTTGGGTGGTAAAGTGAACTTTATGGTGGTTAGGCTAGTTTGGGGGTGGAAGGAATAGTTTGAAGGATTGGTTTTTGCTGCAGAGAGAAATGCGTGGTGACTTGTTGTCTTGTACGAATTGTATCTTGGCGTGGCTTTTGGGAGGGCGTAAGTAGTTCTTTTCTTTTCTTTGTTTTGAGCAAAAGATAGATACCTAGATAGGTATTTCAGTTGAGCACGAATGAAGTATTGATATTTTATGTTATATATATATTTTCGAATTAGATTGAAGATGTAAGATTAGAAGTTAAGCTTATAATGTTGCATATCTATAATTCCCAATTTCAAGGTTATCCCTGTCGAGTGTGGAATAATATCGTTGCTAGTGTTATGCTTCTTTATATATTTAGACAATATTGGCGGAGCGGGGGTTGGAGGTGCGAGGTCGGGGGAATGTTCTTGGGGCAGGATTACTACACGCTCGAGGTTGCTGGGTTATGTGTATATTTCGTAATAGGGTTGGGTATTATAGTTGAGGGATGTCTATCCTCAACTCCCCGAAGTCTCGAACATAATGCACTAAAGAAACACATAAGATGGATCTGCAGCGCTACTAACGTCTATCAAAAATCGGCAACCCGATGTTAGGCCTAGTATGGCAAGCACGATGATGGTGGGCCTACTATATAATCATGATTCGTAGCACCAATAATAAGAGAATCCTCTTCACACCTACAATATAGAATCATTCGCCGATAGTTTTCAAAAACCAGTAGACATCTCCGATCCCCCATCTTTCCTTGGTCGTTCACATTAGTTCGGAGCGGATTCAAATTTCAAGGCGGGCCTGAATAGAGTACGTCATTCTAGATTGGGGATTTGGAATTCGTTACAATCAAATAAGTACTGATCAATCCACCAGCGGAGAAATAGTATCGTGTTTTGGCTAGCATAACGAACCTCCCCCTTATTTTCATCCAAATTTCATACACCAAATACTCAACATCTGCAAAACTGACAGTTCTCATATCATTTATTAATACTTATTATGGGAGAAAAACTGAATTTCTCGCGACCAACGGAGATTCCGCAATATGCAAGTCATGTGGGAATCTAGACTTCCAAAAATCCACTTGGGATTAAACTAATCAAACTAGTTAGTCCTTACATGCTTGTGGCTGACATCATTGACTAAAAATATCGATCTTCTCTTAGTGGTTCTTGTCATTACCCCAGATCTACATCAATAAAGAGGACATGCATGATGTTTAAGGCCAAAGAACTTGGGCTTCTTCATCCCATCTCGCGAAAAATTGTTTCTGGGTATTGAGATTTTTAAATACTTCAGTTAGTTGTCACATATAGAAATCTTCTCATCGAAGCCTATTGAAAATATACTAATGGTATTTTAGTAAAAAAGTACTCGACACAAAAGAGGGGTGTTAGTTCCAACTCTAAAGTAACCGAACTTGATATAAGCTTCGTGCTTTACCCCTTTTGGTTTCCACTAAGCGATCTTTATGGGGTAGCGTTGATTAGACTGTGATTTGTGATGGGCGGGGAACATATCCAAGGTATTATTTTTTCTGGTGCTGGATAGTTTAAATGGTCAAAAGTATGTATGAGATGGCGGATTGATGGAAGAAAATATATAAATAAGTCTTCGGTCCCGTGCTCTTGCACTTTTTTGATCTGTGATAATTTGACCAACCAATTGGAAAATTCGAAATAATATTGGGAGTTTGGATGGAAACTTTACCATTGAATATTTCAAATAATCGCAATTGCACATACTTCGAATTCGGAGAAATATCTTGGCTCTTTTATCGACAAAATGTATATTCCATTACCAGAGAATACCAGTCCGTCGACCGGCGAAATCATCAATCATGTTGGCAATGAAGCCATAAGAATTATGAGCACTATTTTTCCACAGATAGTACATCAATACTCAGATACTGATCTCCATAGTCGTTCTGAGAAAATTACATCAGACAAAAAGAGAGATGTTAGTAAAATGTGGTTAATAATCATACCAGTCGTCATAATAGGTGTTGCAACTCTGCTTTCTTTAATCTTTGCAAACAATCGCGAGAAAAGAACTGTCGATGAGGAACCAAGCGACTCGTCATCTTCTCGAAGATCACTATCAAGATCACGAACAAACGATACTAGAACTCCACGACCATATTCTTCACATAAACCGAATTCCGGTCGACCGACTGGTGAGATGGGAGCAGCGAGAGCAGCGTTGGGCGCTACGATTAATCCACCTACACCTCCACCTCGACAGATGGAACTAGCTCCTATAATACATGGACGACCAACGGGTCAAATGGGTGCAGCGAGAGCAGCGTTGGGTGCTACGATCGAGCCTGGAGTTACTGGACTTGGGATTCAAAATGTCCCAATACAATGGGATCAAGGATGTGTGATCACCCGGCCGGAAGGAGCAAGAATAAATAATGATAGACCTCTTCGTTTTCAAGAGAGCTATCTATCAACTGAACATGGTACTCGAGTTATTTCTCGTCCTACTCCAGAACCAGAATCTGTGTATTCCTTACGACCTGGTGAGAATATGGCGCAGATGATGCAAAGAGTTGATGAGGAATTACATCAAGCTGTCTCGCGATATCCTATCTTTGCAAACTCTGTACCTAGTACTCCATCACTCATTCAACGAGAATCTAGAAGAGAAACCCGAGAAATCCGAGAAACCCGTCCGATGACTTTAGATGAGGAAGTAAGTCGACAGGTAGCTTCATTTCCTATTTTCCAGCAAAATTCAAGAAACCGCCATGTGATGACTACGAGAAGTAATAATGAAGAAGAATATCGAGAAGCGACGACAATTACAACAAGAGATGATGACGAATTATGGAGGGAGGTAGCCACACTTCCCATGTTTCAGAATACGCCTGCTTATCGTTCGATGCCGACGAGGAGACCTGATCCTGTGACTCTGGGGTTTGTGACGCCGCCGCCGGCATATGAGCATGCGCCTGCATATGGGGAGGATGACTGGAATGGTGCTCGAGATGGGTATGGAGCGGGAAATCAAGGTGGAAATGGAGGTAATGAGGATAATGTTGGACTTGCTCTTTCTGCTTTACCTCCGGCTTATGTTAGGTATGAGCGAAGGGGGTGAATTTTGGAGTTTGGAATTTGGGCGTTATTACGGAGGTTTTGGTTTTGGTTTGGGGGGGTATTGGGAACCTGGTGGGGTTATTGGAATAGATGGATGGGGAAATTGTATAGATTTAGAGTATTGGGATAGACAGATCTATTGAGATTTATAGGGACGTCTAGAGGACAAGGGAATAAGAGTCTAGAGTAGAGGAAACTCATGCGGAGACGCGCAACAGTCAAGGGACACTTGGATAGAGCGGAAGTTGGAATGATGGAGATTGGGAACCTTGTTCTTCTAAGTGTAATGGGATTAGTTTTACATACTCTTTAAACCACAATTTGAAAACTTCCACAGCAAGTCATGGTGTCCAATAATTCGAATCGTAGTCAAGATCTCAAAGTTTTGAGATTTGATTATATTTGGAAAATCTGAAAGGATTGAATTTTCCAAACAATTTTAATTTTCCTGATGGTAAGGTTATGAATAGACCAACAAGTTCAAAAATCAATGATATCTCGTTGGACTGCAGTCGAGCTATTGAAACCATCCCGTAACTCATATAAAATTATGGCATCTCCCTCCAAGCGTATTGCATCATCTGCGCAACCGCTAATACAGGCTGAATTCCCTTCACTAATGCCAACAAGTAAAGTGTAGCATCAATCCCACAGCTAACACCTCCACTACTAATGACCCTCACTTTCCTATCTAAACTCACCTGTTCCTTCACGTATCTAAAATTTAAAGACGCAGGATTCGGTACGACAGTTGTCGGTTTGTGAGTTGAACTTTTCGCCGTATATGCGTCGCAGATAATTTTGAGTTTCGGCAAAGTGAGAAAATGAGTCGTTGCATTTAACCCAGAAAATATCCCCGCAGAACCAAGAAAGAGTGCCCCCGTACAAATCGACATTATGATCCGCGGACCATGTAAACGAGGTGATGATCCAAGACGTGAGAATTCTTCGATGATATTGAGCATATCTGAGAATTGAATATCTTTGTGTGGATATAGATGGGGAAAGATATCATCGGAGGAACCTCCAGGTTGAATGAGGATATCGTAATTCTCGAGGGTTTCAAAGGCCGTAATGAAGGAGATGTGACGTTGGATTTTTGCTCCTTCGACTGATGTGGTGATATCGTGTTGAGCTGCAATGGTAAGTTTGAATGGATCTGCGCTCAATGCGACATTTCCAAGGACATCGAGAGGTCCATGGATATCTAGTGTATTGAAGGTATCAAATGCGAGGAAAAGCACGGAAATTTGAGAAGAATCTGGAGTATCCTCCATTGAAGTATCTGGTTTAGTTGCCATTGAAAGTAAAGCTGTCAAACTGGCCGTTTCCCACTCTGTGCTAAATGAAGAGATCCTTCGACTTTATGGAATGATTTTATTTATTCAGATGAGCTGAAAGTCGTCGCGTTTTGGTTGTACGAGAAACAGCACATCTCAGACCATCTCAGCCATCGGAGAGACATTTGATTCAGCCTACCTACTTTTCCTATGAGTCCTCTTGCAATGAGCGGTATGATGGGTTTATTAACCTGAGATTGAGGTTTTCGAAGTTTGCTTGATATATCTCTAGAAAGGGGAGAAAGATACCGAGATGTAAACACCAGATTTGCCAAGGCGCTAAACTACCCCGCGCCCGGTGACCTTCGAACATACGAATTGACATCAAGATTTTGACATCTTCATCTTTTCGGTGATGTATATCATGATACAATAGCCCGGACTAGCATATGGGATTCAAATCTCAGTTTTTGGAAAGCGATGAGTCTCCAAGAACAATCTGATCACTTTAATAGATTCATGGTCTCAAGCGAATTCAATATTTGGAATTAATTCATCCGTTCGCATTCAGGGATACAAAACTTCTCATTGTTGGAATGCAGTCCGGATTATTAAATAACCTGAGATTCTTTCCTATAAAGTTTGATATCTACAGGAAAAAGTCTCAATATAGAGACATACAAAAATCAAAACAATGAGTTTGAAAATCATTCCCGTTATTCTCAAAAGTTTTCAGTCGATTTTTTCAGAGTTTTAAATAATATTTCTAATTAATTACTTTATATTCATGAGCTACCGAGCCTTGATGACAAACTTAAGATCATTCCTACTCTGAAAGCCAATGTTAACTACTCTATATAACCAAACCCGAGCATAGTTCTCAATATATCGAAAACCTCTAATTAAGTATTGACCGCTATCGTGTATAGACCGTCGAAAAAAAAAGAGGAATGACTTCCCTCAGTCGTTCACGACTAATACAGCGATCTGATCTGAGTTCCCCAGGATGTCATCCCAAGTATCTTCATCTTATACCTAAGATCACAGTTTTACCCCAAACACAAATATAGGTCCCTTGATCAAACCTCAGTCTAATGGCAGAATATTATCTTGAGCCGCCTTATCATCCATTTACGAATAGTTTTTCATAAGGTTACGACATATTGGAAATCTACACTAGATATGACCATTTCGAAGGTCAGTGGAGTGACGCTCATTCAAGGCTTACTTTCGCAGTTGTATCAAAGTATGAGCTTGGCATTCAAAGGTCCAGATTATAGTCTAATCTTAATAATGAGAGAGCTTTTGCATTCTTGAATCTAATTAAACATCTGGACTATATAAGATATTACTGAATTATATATTCAACCATTTGTAAGTTTCAGCCGTAGATTTTAATTGAGATTTGGATTATTAAGTTGGATTTAAGTATTTATAAGATTTTCAAAAATTTAGAGCTTACATCTAGTCCGCTAGTTCGGAGTACCCTGAGAGTTTGTTCCAATCTGGATTTAGATTTCATCCCCTCATCCTGGTGAAAGTAAGGGCATAGAATTTTAGTGTGCTATATGTGGAATCTGCAAGAGTCAAGGGCTACTTGGGGATCTTGAAGACTACTCAGCGCCGGACAGAAGAAAAGATCGCCATGTTTCGGTAATTTGTGTCGAGGCATGAATGTAAAGAGTCGAAGACCGTGTTACAGTACTGGAGCACGGTGTTATGAGGGTAGCCGTCTAGATCACGTGGAAGTGTACTAAACTCTCGAGGTAAGTTTATAACTAGGTGTTAAATAGGGATTTAAGTAAAGATAATAATGATATATTATTTATAATTAATAGTAGAATATATTAAATAATTGATTTTGAGTATAAAGTTTTATATAAAGGAAATCTATCTTGATTATATAGACCTTTATACTTTATGGCTAATCAGAATAATTATATAATCCTGAACAATTAATGTTCCTCAATAATCTATAATATGATTTTGATTATATTACCTTAGTTTTAGTTATATAAAATAGTGTAGAAGATAATCATTGTAATATTATCCCTTTTCTAATTTAATGTTTATTTTGAATATTATATAATGTAACTTTCCCTTATAATTCTTTTATTAATAATATTTTCTTTTTTTCTTTATTATAATTATTGATTTATGAAAAAGGAAAGAACAATTTCGTTTAGCTTATTTAATGGAAGCTTATAGATTCGAGATATCTTTGTATTCCTTATATAAATATTAGGAATGTAAATATATTATTTTCTCAACTGATTCTTTATATTATGCTGAATATATTTGTTAAGGAAAGAGGTATAATATTTGAGGTTTGTTGGAGAGCGATTGGGATAGCCTAGATCAACAAAAGGCAAGGTTGGATCAGGAGAAGGAAGAGGCGATGGCCAAAATTCTTCGGCTTAGAAAGCAAAAGTATCTCTTATTAAAACAAAAGTCCAATATATTTTATTAGGGTTTGTGTATTTTTGATGAATTAATAAAAATGGAAAAAAAGGAAAGGTTGAAGAATGAATATATCAATGAAAAGAAGAGGCAAATGGGTATTGATTTGTTAGTATTTGTAAAGGCTAATTCTGATATACTGAATGATTTTGATCCTTCTTTTTTCCTAAATCCTTTAAATCTTTTTTAAAAAGATCTAGGTATTGTTAATAAAATACCTTTAATTTCTCAGGGCAATTAAGATTTTTTTTAAGTTCCCAAATATTTTCTGAATATAGATAATTTAATTATTTGATTAAATATTTAATCTTATTTTTGATATATTTACAATCTAGTATTATTTCAATATTATATATAATATCTGAATTAATTAATTCAATTTTTGTTATAAATATATTGGATGCTTTTGATGATACTTTCTTGAAAAATAAGATATAAAATATTAAATAGATATTTATAATGTATAATAGTTTCAATTTATAATTAATTGATTCTATTATCTTATCGATTTTGAATGATCTTAATTTCTTATAATCTAATTTATTGTTAAATTGTTTTATTTATATGTTTCTTTAAATAAAATAAACTTTATCTCCTTTTTTAAAAATAGATCCTATATTATATAATTTGTTATAATATAACATTATTCTTAAAACGATGAATTATAAATCTAGGGAGAGTTGTTTTTGAAGCTCCTTGATTTCTGTAATATTTTTTATAGCTTTATTTATATTCGTTTTTTGTAGTAATAATAATTTGTATATTAATAGATTGAATCCAAAGTTAGTATATATTAACATTACTTTTGTAGTTTTTATCTTTAATATATTATATATAAATTATATTAAAGGTAATAATTTGATTCAATTATCTTATCTGTAATTGATATAGCAACAGAGATAGGCTTCTATTGTTTGGTTTAATTGTTTTGTTTAACTATCTGTTTATAGATGAAAAACTATTGAAAACTTTCTTTTAATTCCAAACAATATTATAAAGATAAACTAAAACTTTGATATAAATAATCTGTTCCTATTTAAGATAATCTTATCTGATATATTATAAATATTGATTATATTCCTTATGAATATATAAGCAAAATCATCTATTATCTAAGTTTCATAGAATGATATTATATAAACAAATTTAATTAATCTATCTATTATTATTAATATAAAATCATATTCTTTCTCAATAATCAGGTTTTTAAATAATAATAGTTTTATTATAAAATCCTAAACAATAAACTTCCATAATTAAATAGATAATTCGAGGGTTTTAAGCTGCCTATAAAATATATATCAAATAGCTTTATTTTTTATACAAATATTATAATTCCTAATTACATTTTCAATTATAATCCTCATTTTTGGAAAGTATATTTCCTTCCTTATTCTGGCAAAGGTTCTTGCAATATCTTAATATCCATGAATTGAAAACTTTTATTTTATAATATAATCCTTAACTAAATTAGAAGATATATAAAATTTGTTATAAAAATAAACGAATCTTTCTTTAATAATAAATCCCCTTTCTAGATTATTTAATATAGCTAAGATTCTTTTGGCTATAGCGTCTATTAAATATTCTGTTTTTATGATATTCTTGATAATATTATAATTTACTTTTGAAATAATAATAAATTATAATTTATTATAAATTAAAATATTATTATCTTATTTTAATATTATATATAATTCATATATTTTGTTTTATAAATATTCTGGTTTTTGATTAAAAACATCTACTCTAATATTCTTGTTTCCTTTGATATATAAAATTCTGAAGTTGTAGATAGCCATAATTTCCAATCATCAGATCTGTTATCGATTCAATTCCTTTGTTATAATAAAGTAAACCAAATTCTTATAATCTATATATGATTATATTATATATTTCGATTCTTTTAAATATATTCTTTATTTTTTAAAAATATCTATTATTATTAATAATTCTTTATTGTATATCTTATAATTTAATTTAATTAATAATAACTTATATAAATAATAAACAATTAATTGCTATTTCTTATCTAAACCTAATTGGCTAAGTATTACACCTATTGCATAATTTAAGAAGTCTGTCTTCACGATTATTGGTAATTCTAGATCGAAAGCCTTAAGAACTAGTTCTTTTGCGAATACTTTTTTAAGGTATTCAAATACTATTTGTATTACTTCTATCTATCGGAATTCCCCTTGATTCTTTTTGGTAATTTTGATTATTGAAACAATTATTTTCGAATAATTTTTGATAAATTATTAATAAAAGTTAACAAATCCTAAAAAAAATTATACTTTTTTTACACTAATTAATAATTCCTATTCTTTGATTGTTTTTACCTTGTCAAAATTTATCTTAAAATCTCTAAAGAATATAATATAATCTAGGAATTCCATTTCGATAATATAGAATTTGTATTTATTGGATTTGCATTAAAGATTTATTTTCTTTAGATACTATAAAACCTTATAGATATCCTAGATATATTATTCTTTTATTTTTGAGAATATTAATATATTATTTAAATAATATATATAGTATATATTTAAATATTTTTTTAATATATTATTGATTAAATATATATATATTGCTAAAATATTTGTCAAATCAAATAATATAACCTGATACTTATATAATCTGTATCGAATTCTAAATATAATTTTCTATTCTTTACTTTCCTTCATTCTAATCAGATGAAAACTGTTTTATAAATCAAACTTAGAGAAAATCTTGGCTTTTCCTAATCAATCCTTTAATTCCATAATTAATAAAAATGAGTATCAATCTTTAATTATTATATCATTAAATTTACAATAATTTATATAAAGCCTCCTTATACCATCCTTCTTTGGTATAAATAATACAAGATTAGTTACTTATAAAATAGATTCTTTGATCTATTCTTTTTCTAATATATTATTAATATAATCCCTAAATATTTTTAGATCAAAGATTGATATCAAATAGATTGATCTAAATAAAGATATCTTACCTTTCTTTAATACTATTTCATAATTTTATGATTTATATTTTAATAAAGTATTATAATCTTTTCTTTCTTTGAATAGTTTCTTATATTTCTGATATTATATCGATATAAATATTTCATCTTGTTTTGTTATAAAAATGCTTTCAAACAATTTCTTTTATTTATTCTTTATTTATATAAAAGATTTATTTTCTTTGTTGTTAATAAAAAACCCTGGATTAGGTGTTCTATGTCAATGAAGCTGTTCGCCTTCAATTCTTTATCATATATATGCAGCCTTGCCGGCTTTAGCACATCTCATCGATCGCTTTTCTTTGAAAATGATATAATTTCCGATAATTAATCAATCTGGGGATTATATACTTTCAATTATAGTATTCCTAGAATAATCTATTGATTCTTTAATGAAACAATATCGAATTAAATAACCTTTTTATATTAGATTATATTTATTTATAATAAACAAGTTTTCTATGAAATCTTTTTATTCAATCCAATTAATTATTTATTAACTAATTATAATTGATATAGGGTTTGTTTCGCTTGAAGTTGTACTCCCAAATACTTCATAGTTCTTGATATAATAAAATTCCCTGTGACTTCCGAATCAATTATAGCCCAGATTTCTTATTTATTTATTTTTATATTGTAATAAATCTATCCAGTCTATCTTATAATATTTAATTGTTCTTAACCCAAAACTTTGTTGTGGTTGATTTGGTCGATCTTATATAATTGATTATTTGAATAATCATATAATAGTGATTTCCTTGATCTTCCTTTTTTATAGGATCTCCTTGCCTTCCTTTAAAGAAATCAATCTGTAGCTTCCTTATCCGATAAATGAATTTTACAGGATTTATTATAATAAGCTATCTAACTTATCATTATATATTCTGTTAACAGAATTTCTTTCGGTTCTTTTTTAATAAAAAAAAATAAAAGGATTCGGAAATATTCCAATTTATAATGATTGATAACGTTCAGCTCTTTTTGATCTTGTAATATAATATTTATCTTCCTTTGATATTCTTTTTGTTTATAATTATTGTTTTCAATTAGAATTAAAGCATAAAGTTGAGGTATAAAGGTAGTATTGAGTTGACCCTTACCAAACTTTTTGTGATAACCTCTTTTTGATGATCTTTTGCTTCAAAAATCCCTAACCCAATAATTGGGTTTGTTATATTCGAAGTATAACTTGTCCTTGCATCTTCGTTTTACCTTTTCCTTAAATAATTTGTTTTTGAAGATTATATCCAATTATATTAGATCTCTATATAATTGTTTATTCTTTTGAAATCTCCCCTCATTTTTGTAATATTTATTATAATTTCGGTTCCTATAAAAATTAGAAGATTAATGTTTTTTCTGATATTTGTAAAGTATTTCATTCATTTTAATAGATTCCTCGATTAATTCACTCAGATTCTTCCAAATACAATTGTGATCTAATTCCAACCTAACTTCAGATTTAAGTCCTTTTTTATAATGGTTTATTGTTGTATTTTCTTCTTATCCAATAATGCCAATATATCTTCTGAATTTCAAAATATACTTGATTGCTAATCTTGTTTACTTGAGATTATAAATCTTGGATTCAATATTATATAATTTATTAATATTTCTAAATATTTGTTATATTTCCTTTTTAAACCCTTCGAATCTTTTAAAGATGATTTGTATTAAATATATTCGCTTTTTAAGTTTGTTCAAATTAGTAAAATAATTTTTAAGGTATAATTGAATCTATTTAGTAGCTTCTCTTTTGAGGTAGGAGGCAGTCCAGATGTTTTTGTCGATATCATAATTGAACTTATCCTAATTGAATTGGAAGTAGATTTTAAATTGAAGCAAAAAGGTTTTTAGCTCTTGTCGGTTGCCTGTAAATCGGTCTGGTAAGGCGACTTTAAGAGTTTCGGTGACAGTGATCTCCTTGGGGTCTTCGATACCTCCCATAGCGATATCTCCGTCCTTGTCGGTATTTTCGAGAGTGCCCTGATTGGCTATAGCAGGGTTGCTAGGCTGTGATATCTTGGAAGACATATTATCGTTACTAGTCGAGTCGGTACTTGAAACAGTAATGGTGCTCAAAGTGTTACGAGGGTAGCCGTCTAGATCACATGGAAGTGCTCTAGGCTCTCGAGGTAGGTTTATAACTAGGCGTCAAACAGGGACTTAAGTAATGATAATAACGATATGCTATTTGTAACTAATAGTAGAGTATACTATATGATTGATCTTGAGCACGAAGCTCTACATTTAATGAAATCCTATTCCTTATATAGATCTTCGTTTCTTGGTCGAATATCGACTTCGATCTTCGATATATCATGTGATTTGATACTATATATGCCTGAAGCTTTCTTGTTTGTGTATTCTGATGGTATGTGCACCTACGATCCTCAGGTGACCATAATCACATATTAATATAGTCAAATCGTATCTTATTTGCACATGGCCTTAGCTTATACAAACAAGTCAGCTGTTACCTTCGTAACACCTAATTGGTTATAATAGAATTGCTAGATTGTAGTATCTTAAAAGATATAATATTGTTATTTGTCGAATCAATATTTGAAGCAATAATGATATTCAAAATATTACAAAGATAGCTATCTAGATTATATAAAAGTGTTCTAGATTTTCGAGGTAAATTTATAATTAAATATTAAATAGAAATTTAAATAAAAAATAATAATAATATATTATTCATAATTAATAATAGAGTATACTAAATAATTGATTTTAAATATAAAGCTTTATATAAAGGAAATCTATTTTGATTATATAAATCTTTATACCTTATAATTAATTAGGATAATTATATGGTCCTGGACAGTCAGCGTTCCTCAATGATCTATAACATGACTTTGATCACATTACCTTAGTTTTAGTTATGTGAAGCGGTGTAGAAGATAATTGTCGTAACATACAGATAATTAGCTGAGAGCCTTTGTACACCAAAAGTTAGTCAACTTATTTATATATTTTAATAATAAATAAAATTTTATTATTGGAATTATATTATTTTTATAATAGATTTTCAACAAAATAATTTGAAAATAAGAATTTGAAATTCTCCAAAAAATCAAGCGAAGAATAACATAATTTTAAAAATAATATTTTCAAATTTCACCAATTTTATCACAAAAATAAAAGAAAAATTTAATTAATCAAAATTTGATCTGATATCTGAAAATATAGACTTTTAAAAAACAAATCAAGAGTTTTTAAAAAATATTTCTCGATATCGAAATTCTTGAAAATTTGAAATTTTAATCAGATATCTTCAATGATTGAAATTATTATAATTTATTAAAACAGTTGAGTTCTGGTGTAAATTGGCCCTCGGTTAATTATCAGTGCCCGGTCTCTGTACCATCATTGGGATGTGCAAAATCTATAAAAAAATATTATTAACAACCTATCAAAAATTCAACAGTTCCAGCTGTGCACTAAAACTCCTTCCATCTATTTTTTCGCACATCGAAATAAACGGATCCAAAACACCACCTAGGAACATTTTACCAGTCTCACTATCATGCACTGCTACCGTGGTCGCGGGTAAAGTGTTTCCATCGTCTTCCATCATTTTAACCACATTCCAACCCCATCCTTCTCCTTCTCCCATTGCGCCTAATTTTATGATCCTAAACACTGCGCTCGGGATGTTGGCATCAATCTTTTGGGAATCTTTGATTGCTTTATGCAAAACAGGTACGGTGGCTGCGTAGATATCTCCATTATTATCAACATTTATATTGTTGATTGGGAATGGGACGTGGATGGTATCAACTTTCCGGAGACGCTGCTCTGCTTCTAGGGAAAACACCTGGATCTGGCCAGATATTGATGATGGAACATATAGTAAATTGTCGTGGCCGAGAGCTATTCCGTTGGGTACTTTCAGATTTACGGATGACTTTGTGATTCCGCAGTCTGTGGAAGGAGGCGTACAATAGCCGATGCTTCCACCTCCTAAAATAAGGTCCGAATATCCTCTCTGAGTCCAAATGTTAACGTGAATTCACTGGTAATCTTCACTACTTCAACAACTTACCGAGCTACTTCTTGAACTGTGGGAATTGGTGAACATAAACAGATGCTCATCGACCCAGGCAACGTGTCGAGGTGTTTCAATGTTTGTATTAGCGAAAGTTTGTTTGTGAGTCATAGTTTTGCTGCCCAATGTGGTTATAAAGTACTCAATTGTACTATTTGATTCTGTCTGGGACTTGTTGAAGGGGCCTGCTTTTCCCGTATCTTCGAAGGGACGATCATTTACTAGAACGATGTGTAATTGCTTCTTGTCTTTGGCATCTACTCGGATATCAAATCCATGAAGATTGAGAGTTCCATCATTGGCAATCCCTTCAAAGTTTTGCGTCTGGAGCCATGTCAATCGACTTTTAATGGTACCGGATCCACGAGTATCTAGAACCGCAATTCGATCAGAAAAACTGCGACCTGATGCGTTCAAGTGATTGAGACTGATATAATTAGTTTACGGAAAATAAAGACAATGAATGAAGATGGGAGCATACCTTGGAAACCACTCAGCACGACCCTTAGTATCTGAACATGCCATATAAAGCATTCCACTCTCCTGATGCAACCACATATCCGCACAACCAGCTAGACCTACATCATCAATCTTCTCACATTCCACATCGAATTTGAGGAAATGTTCTAGAACGCGATTATACCCCAACTTGCCAAGAAACAAAGATTTGTAAATATATTGATAGAAAAATGTACCGACGACTACACCGACCAGCGCTAGCCGAAAACCTATTCTTGCCATGAATCTCAGATTTAAAAACATGAAGGAAAAGAAACAGAACAGATGATGTTGGGACGAAATTTCTCATGATATGTAGTCATTTCGCTCAGACGCATCCCTGAAACCTCGAGGTGCTACGCTATGATCTTATTCGACTTCGACTACAACTCCCAAATATTTGTATCTGAGCGCACAGTGTAGGTGATTTTCCTCGTTTGTGCACATCTTCTTCATCATAGCATTTTTCACAGATTGTGATGTTTGCTCAAAGTCACGGGACTTCATGTGACATGGTCTTGTTGACTGAGCGCCGACGGCAAACTATCGTGTAATGTGCCATAAGACATCACGAGCAGAGATAATGCGGTATCTGTTAATTAAGCCCAGCTGGTCTATCGTATAAATGAATTTGGAGTTCCGTGGCATGTTCTCAAATGTAGGTAGTTCGACTCGCCATTGAATGGTCTTGCCTCGCTAATAGATACTGCTCGTAGAACTCGATGATTTCAAAATTTCAACCTTAGGGCATCGACAAGCAGATCTAATTCATCTCACTACCACGTGACTGCGTGCTATGAGCTAGTCCTATTCCGAAGTGCTGCGCCGCTGAATTGTCAATTCACGGACATCGCGCACGCGTTTGTCTCGAAATTTTGATCCCGTATTGCGAATATCTTCATATATAGTATCAACAATATGGACCTACCAATATGGATTAACGGTGTACATACGAGGCATGAGGAACTCTGGTCATTGATTCATAACCTTAGAAACAAAAAGTTACAGCCAATTTTCCCCCGCTCAATGCGAGAACGAGAAAGACTTTACGCAGGTCTAATCCGAGCGAATTGGCAATTATATCTACGCCACATACGATCCCTCAAGTCAAAGAATCTTAAAAGCATTGTTTCATTGAAGGGCTTTTCACAACTTCCTGCTGAAATTCAGGATCTGATCTGGGAATTCTCATTACCTGGACCTCGAATTTTGTATCTCCCGCTAGATGCTCGAAACAGATTCGACATTGACGGACAACCTCTCCCTTCATCTTTTGATTTTGCCAAGTATTATAACCCTCCCAACCCGAGTGCTTTAAGGACCTGTCGGGCTTCTCGAGCCGTGGCTCTGAAACGATATCGAATCGTCCCCGGCCCACCTTCTAGATTAGTGTATGCCGACTTTCCGGGTGGTGATATCATCTACCTTGATGGGAATAACTTCAAGTTGTTCAATGGTTGGGAGTGGCGTCCCTCTGTCAGTGAAACGTCTATGAACAAAGACATAGTGGAAAGGGTTGCCTTGTGTGGAGATACCATCATCACCCATTATTTGGAAATTGATAAGTCTCTTCAAAAACTTACCAACATCAAACAAATACTAGTTGATACTTCCAAAAAGTCGCTTAATGGCGACCGATGGTCGCATGGCCCTGGAATCATACGTGTTGAAGACTTGTCTGAATATGATAAATCAGACGGACGTCGCCGAAAAGCTGAGTGGACAAGGAGATGGATATCAGGTGGAAGGACCGAAGATGATATTACCAAGAGACTTCGACAATCTGAACTGATATCTACCTCCATTACGCCCAATGTTTCAAAAGACGATTGGTTGGTAGATCTCGCAGAGTTTGATGTGAGTTCACTTTTCGTCATCATTTCCCAGCATAACACTAACTTTGTGATAGGAAACTATTCCTTTACTCGAGAAATTTCGGGTGAAATTGCCAATAAGTGAGCCGTCGAAGGTCGCCAACGAACCGAGAGCGGAACGGTATGAACGAAGAGCCAATCGGAAAGATTCGTAGATGGTGAGTGAGTGACGAGATCGCAACACATGGCGGAGTTCACGAGCAATAAGAGTCACATTTAGATAAGTTGAGAGGTCCCTTTGTAGATGCAGCTAATGCTCGCCCTTCGAAAACAACGGTTGTATTTTCTGATTACGGCGTAACCTAACAAAATCCAACTACCTTTGATTTCATCTCATGAATCTGCACATTTAATATCAATCGACCCAGAGTCAAAATCACATATCAAATCCGTACCTGAATTAAGTCAATACCAACGCTGCTTTTACATCTGCACCTGCGGGGAACCCCAGAGCCTTATCCACATAATATCCGACCCGCGAAGCTACCCCAGCTTTCCCATGTGAAAGTCACTAAACATGGAGATCTTGCTTTAATCGAGTAAACCTCTCGCTGCTTTAAATATCAGGATTTCCTGTCCCAAGCAGATTTGTATATATCCCCGGATAGTACTGATACCATAGATTGATATGCATGGTATGAATTACGTGGAATTGTAGATCAATATCAAGAAGATAAACTCCATTAATGCGGTGAACCAATAGACGTACAAGTTCAGAAGCATATAAGCAATCTAAGCCCTAAATACGTATGTCTAATACCTCGGTCGTGTTGTACAGTGACATAATCCTGCATATGGTGGGATGGATGTAAATAAGTCTTACATGAGATGGATAAAATAAATAAAATATAATTGACTCTCTGATCCAATCGCGAATAATTCCCTATTTTTTTTTTGATATGGAAATCGTGAGAATTAAAGCTTTTTCTGATTTTTTCCTCAATTGTTCATGATCCAATAACAATACATGAGTATCTGCCTGTCATGCGACGCAGTCGTTCAAGCTTTGCTTGTTTATTCGTTGTTGTAGCTGGTATATTTTGGTTATCGCATTCGACGATAAAAGAAGTATACAACACCACGAGATCTAATTGGGAGGTGAAGAATAGAGAAGATGGATTACTTCATACGATGGGCGATGGCTTCAAATCAACTTCGAATCCAATTATTCCACCAGCTGCAGCACCGCTAGCAGAATCTCCCCTCAATCTCAATTTTCCGCCGCAAACTTTCCCTCCGCCTCCGCCTCCCCATCCTATTCCCGATACATCTCTACCGGAGAGTAACTCCGCATTCGACAATATAAGATATCCCTTCCAAGATGATCTCTCCCTCCCCCTCGCAACCGTCGATCTCAAAATCCTCGCGACAAAATGGCCTCACAACTATGACCCCGCCGCTCCAGTAGGTTCAAGATACGCCTATGCAACCTTCATGAATACGCACAATCCCTCAATTCGCGACCCATACTTCATGGCCGTGCAATCTCTTATCTATCGCGTTCTTTGGCGACCCTCGTCAAAAACTCACTCTTACCCCTTCATCGCCTTCGTCGCTTCCCACGTCACTCAAGAACAACGACTATTACTTGCAGGTGCGGGAGCTATTGTGCGAGAATTAGGCCCCTTGGACTGGAACCCTAGTACGAAAGATTTAGCGGACGGGGAAGACAAGCCGATTTTCTCGCGATGGAGAGATACCTTTTCGAAACTACATATGTGGGCACAGACGGATTTCGACCGAATATTATTCCTGGATGCAGATGCATTTCCATTGGAAAATCTCGATGAGATGTTCGACTTAGTTCCCCCAAAAGTTTGTAATGCTCTAAAACAAGAACCAAGTGATCATTTCCCCGACGGCTCAGCAAGCTGTAATGGCGAGGAATTTATCTTCTCGGGTGTTCCTCAGGCCCCTGGGATTCCGGTGGTGATTAATGTGGGAGCAATGGTTTTTACACCCAGTCAATTGATGTACAACAGATTCCTGCAAAATTACCAGAAATACAATATGTATAACACGAATATGGCAGATCAAGCATTTTTGGCGTGGCAATTTAACCAAGATGGTGCGTTTCCGGTAACACCGTTAGAGAGGAAATGGGGAGGATTCTTCCCGCGTGAAGATGATAGGGGGAAGTTGAAGGTGGTGCATGAGAAATTGTGGGCTTCGGAAGGGTGGCTATTGCAGGAGTGGATGGAGGGGTGGACGGAAATGTTGAGTTGGTTTGATGGGGGTGGGTTTGAGGCGGAAAGGAGTAAAGATGAATTTTTTAAACCGAAATTGGGAATGCATTTCGGGAATGAGGAGATGGTTTAGAGTTGTTTGGTAGTTGGGTATTTTGGGCCTTGGAAGTCGCTGCTCAATTATTAGTTGAGATTGACTGGGTGTATCCTTATGTCTTGTGTTTTATACCATTTTGATTCCTGGATTGTTTTGGGTGGGATTTATTGCTGTATATTTGCTTAGTTTTAGAACACCATAGATTCATCCTGTCGAATGATGTTCATACTATCTACGGTGTATCGTTTCTGATGGCTGTATGCGGATAGCCAGCTTGATCAAGCAACGAGAGTTGTAAGATCTTACTAGACATCGACTTCATACAACTTTCAAAGTCAAGTATTAAATCGATTAAATAGTGGGTGTGATACATTATCGTAATGACCCTTCATACAATAAGATTTTACCAAACGATAATTTTCCTTTCCTAACTTCCATATCATAGGATGAGGTTCAATCCCTCACAAGACAGACATTCTTTGTACACTCACTCCATATCGCGCTTCAACCCACACTTTTCCACCTCCAATTAAAAAAGCTTCCCCGAGCCTCATGTTACACCAACTAATTGCAATACACTTATAACAAGCCCAAGAATCCAACCAATAAATCTTCATCACCACCAAACATCATCGTCACTACGTTTCCCCGCCCCATCAATCCTCTCATACGCATCCACCGCCTCATCCATTTCAGGCTCCAAAGCGTCCACCCCATCCCACTCCGCATCCCCATCATCGCCCTCCCTATCCACACCCCCAAAACCCATTTGCGTATCACTTCCTCCCGGAATCTGTGCCGATTTCAAATTCCCCGCATACGGATCCACATCAATATCATTTGACAAATCATTCCAATCAATTTCGTCCGCAGCCCCAACACTATTATAACTCCCTCCACCCTCTACATAACCCTCATCATACTCTGGCCCCGTATCCATATTAATGTCAGGATTTTGCAGTGCCGTCGTATCATCGTATCCCGAATCTGAGGATCTTCCTGAATCGGATGATGTAGGGGAATTAGATGATTCGATGTATTCTTCGTCTTTTTCTTCAACCGAGTGTTCTTCTTTTTCTTCTTCTTCCTCGTCACTCTCCCATGTTATCTCGTCCTTGTCAACTTGAACAATATCCACATCAATATCAATACCCAGTTCCCCGGGTGTTAGATTACTTCCTCCTTCGCCCCTCTCAGCTACATCCTCAATTCTAAGTCCATCCGCTAATCCCGGATTCTTCTCCACTTCTTCCATTAACGCTACTTCCAGATCGCTTGCCAGATTTGGTGGCGCACCTAATCCCGCCCCATCTTCTGTTCCACTCGGTGTATCCTGATCTGAAAATGGTTGGCTGTGTGGTAGGGGGATCGTGGGTGATGTGAAAGGTGGAATAACACCCGGAGCGTCACTTTGGGTTAGGTTCAATGGACTAGAACTCATATTTGTTGGGGAAAATAATGTAGAGTCATGAGGTGGGTGAATAAATCCTTGGTGTGGATGGTGACGATGTTGTTTGCTATTTTTGGTGGAAATAGGCTGCGGGAGGTTTCTAGAGCGAGAATGACTCGGTTGAGAAGGATCGGTGGGAGTACTTGTTGGTACTTTAAGCTTCGGTATCTTAGAGAGGCGGTCGGACGAGTTTTGGGCCATTTTGCGTTTGGGTGGACTTGACCCGAGGTTTGGATTGGTGTGAGATGACATTGTATGTTTATGCTTGTGGTGCGATCCGGAAGGTTGAGTGGATGAGTTTCGTAACTGAGGCTGTTGAGATTGTGTTTGTGATTTGAGATGCACGTGTACAAGTAGAACTATAATTTAACACGACACGGATTTGAGACTTTGTTGTTGTGGCGAGAAAATAAAAGTAAGGATGTAAAATTCAACAATAAATAATCAAGTCATCAAGTCAAAATGGAGATTAATCAAAGAAAATGGTTGGTAAAGCTAAGAAACCCCTCTCAAAAGAAGTAATGGAAAAAAAGGCATGGCAACTTGCCTCGAGTATCAGAACGAAAAGAACATTCCATGTCAACGGAATTGGAAGTTGTAACAAAGAGAAATTGGAATTAAAAATGGGTGGAAATAGATCTGTGGAGTATGTATAGACAAAGGGGATATTGTGTGCTCGACATCGATATATTCCTGAGGTATCTAGCGACTCTTTGTTTGAATTTGACTTGAATCAGCATTCCAACATGTGACAGTGAGCGGCTGTGTGCCAGATTATTGGATACCATTGTAAAATATTATAAACTATTAACTAATACCAGAGGAGCACTTTCAGCTTTCCAAAGAAATTCAGAAAAAGAGCATACGTAAAACCATTCGAATCCTCTTTCCCTAACGCCTAGTCCCGAACCCATTAAAAAGGAGCAATACAAGAAATGTCGGTCAAAATAAGCTAACCCGTTATTGTGCAATGCTCACCCCGATACTAGACAGGTAATTGCATCTCTCCAACTGCTCATCTGGTATTTTTTCCATCTTCACACGCGGAGTTGCTGTTCCTGTAACATTCTCTGCTTGGAAAAGGATCCTTCGATAATTATTAATAGATAATTCTTTCCATTTTGGTGCACTCTTCAGTTTATAAGTATTGGGGTCCTTGCTTCTTATAAAGCTGGCCCAGTATGCTTGGATAGATGGTATAAGCGCAGAATCTGGTGCTTTACTGGTTCCCCAAATAGAAGCTACTTCAGCAGTATGCGTCACGCCAAGTCCACTGGCAGCATTTTCAGATGATAGAACATTCCAATGATAATTCCAGTTTCCAATGGAAGGGGCAAAGACGTCGTTAGAGCCGGATAAGTAAATTCCGGGACAATTGTAGCGCATCTCGCCATAAGCAAGGGCTGCTGCACTCCAGTAACTACCAGCGTTTGGATATTGAGGTCCTTTGGGGTAGTATTGATGGATGTTGCTTATTTGATCATCAGTGAGTTTGACGAAATTGTTTTTCAGAAAGTTGGACATATCGGTACTGGAATTTATGGACTTCGGCGTGAATACTGTGCCTTCGTTTGTGTCATCACTGGAATGAAGGAAATTTTCCTGTTAGTTGTTTGTCCAGAATAGGCAAGCAAGTGATAGAGGAGAGACATACCCGTATATTGCAGGGAGTTTAACATATTGTCCGGTAGTAAACAACTTGTAGGTATAATCCGGGGTAAAGTCCCCGTCAACAACATTCGACCACATGAATACCGGACTCGCTCCTGCACCACCCGGAGTTGGAAGGTTGATGTTATTCTCGGCAATGACACTGATATCCAATTCCCTCAAACAAGCTAGAGTATCATTTTGCCCAGCACAGCCAGTTCGTTCAACTAATCCATCATATTGGTACTGAGACTCGCTGACGGTGAGCTGGGCACCAAAAGACTGACTCTCAGCCGCGCTAGCATGAAATATTCCATCATCGCGGCCTCCATATGCAGAAAGTTGGAGATCTACAGAGGCACCACCAGCACTGGCCCCGCCGATGGTTACATGGGATTTATCGCCTCCGAACTTTGTTATGTTAATATCACAGGCCACGATGTGTAGATCATGCTCTGCCGTTGGCAGCACTTACTCTTTCAATGTTCTCCTGAACCCATTCGAGTAAGAATCGTTGATCCTTCAGTCCGACATTTGTATCTCCGTTCTCTACCACTTCTTTGCTAGCTAAGAAACCCCAAGGTCCAACGCGATAATTAAATGTGACTACTACAATATCATAATCACCCGCTGTGATCAGGCTAGTGCCATTTAAATTCGGGTTAGAAAGGCTATTGAAGCCCCCTCCTTGAAAGTAGACGAAGACAGGATGGAGCTTGCTTGCATCGGTGGGTGCATATACGTCCAGAAAAAGACAGTCCTCGGTTGTATTGGGAGAAAGTGATGTTGAAGGCGAGGAGTGACATAATCCGCCGTGCTGTGAATGTTTGAATTAACATCAGGAGATAAAAGTGGTTGAAATACATACCTGGTTTGCTGTTTGTAAAGTATCATTCACAAGGGGACTTTCAGGAGCTCGGAAGCGCAAATTGCCTAGAGGAGGAGCGGCATATCGTATCCCAAGCCACTCAGTGACACCATTACCATTATTTGTCCCTAAATATTTTGAGTATCCTAGGTCAACAGTTGTGTTGATGGATGATTTTTGTGCTGGAGCTGCAAATGCCGAGGCAGCAAGCGCCAGGAATGTTAGGGTATTGGGCATCTTCCAAATCAATACACACATTTTTTTCTTTACCTGGATGTAATGAAATTACAATGGATGGGTGAGAGGAAGCCATCTGGGGAGGGATTCAACGTTTATATAGACTGTGCCGAGACCATCTGATTCACTGCCCTGGAATAAACTTGTTGAAAGGTCCTGACCTAATTCACAGCATCATCAAGCCGCAGTACTCCCGTGGAAGGAGACACTGGAGCTACGGAAAATACAACCTAGCACAACCGCTCTGAAATCCCACTTACGTCTTCTTATTCTAAGTTGACAAGACTTTTGACGGAAAATCAGTACATTAACATCCCTGCTGCCGAGATACGGAAGCATAAACAAGGGCTTCGTGATACAGAAAACAAAATGAAGAAGACATAAATCATTGTCATACCACAGACTTGTCATGTAAATATAATGTAATTGATCATCTGCATTTCTGTTGCAGATGTCTTGATGTCCCGAGGTCATTAGAGGTGGTATTCGGAACCCGTGGGCTTACATAATAGCCAATAACATCATGTAGAGAACAGGGAATGTTTTCAGGTTCGATACAAAACCAGATGTAATTGCGCAATAGATTGAATCATTGTGTTCGTTTCCATTTAGATGGAAAGTTGAAATTGTGACTTTTTTTTAGATCCAAAGTATTTTACAATAATTAGGGCTAATAAAAGATAAAAAATAAAATCATCGAAGATAAATGGACGGAGATATCATCCAATATACTTTGTACTTGAAGCTTAAATCAGGTCCAGTCACTCGTCATTTCCGTCTCAATTGCCGTTGAAGTGTCTAAAGTTACACCAATCCAGTAGATGCAATCCATCCCGCAATTTTGTGCCATGATCAGAAAGACAGCAGACCTATATAGCCTGAATTTGCTCAAGCCTCCTCGAGATATTCCACACTGTAGATATTGCCGAGAATGCGGGGAAAGTGGTGAATATTGAAAAGGTAGCGTCAAGTGATATCGGACAATAAAACACAACGGAAGTAAAACGCGACGAGGACATCCCGTATTTGTCAGAACGTGCCATTTTTATTTTAACTCATGATCTCCGAGGATGAGGCGAGATAGATTAAGCTTAGATTGGATGATTTGCGATCCAACATAAAATAAGTTGAGAAGCGAGCGACCGGTAATTGTTGATCAACCGACGTAACCCCAAATGCACAAACGTCGCTTGGTGATTTCACGTGATGATATATTCCTCGAGGAAATAGGAACTTCAATGGGGCTGGGAGCAGAAGCTGCTTTTGTAATCTTAAACTTTTGCCACAGCCACAAAGCTTGTAATACTTAAACCCTGTAACTCCAACTAGAGCGAGCTACTAGTGAGCAGGGTGGCTGGCACCCACTGTAGAGAGAGGTATTTAGCTTGTCGAACTAGTTACCTCTCGACTTCAAGGTGGAAGCGAGTTCTGCATTTTATTCATTTCCACGCTAAAAATCTCTTGTAAGTGGACGTAAGAAGTAGAATTGCTTCATTGTCAAATCCATTATCTCCAAAAGTGGTAAAGTGTATCAAGCATCCTAGTCATTTCTTTAAAGACAGACCAATTTTAGTCTGTCGAGAGAAAACTATCTTGACAAGCTAAATACCCCAAATTAGATCAGGACTATTCATTTTCCCCAGGGAAACTGTTATTTCCCCTCTTCCACACTTCCCTTTTAGAACTGGGGTAAGTGGACGTAGGTGTCCTTTGCTCCCTGGCGAAGAGGGTCTCTGGAGTAGAATCATGGGATCGTGTGACACTTCCAAAACCAAAAAATTGTGTTGCATCACTCAAATAACACACATGAAAATTTTAACGATATACAAACAAACCACACAGGAGAATTTTATTCGCCGCCTCTAAAGTATATATATGTATATGGCGAAAAACGATGAAATCGTTGTATGCACGCAATTTGACTTTTATACCAAGACAAGCTACTAAACTCATCTAAACCCATCATAAATTTCAGATTCTTTGTTTAAGAAACCCCTCGAATCCAACGATATATCCTTGCTATAACAAACAGAGGTTTGATAAACGCCATCGAAAGTACATGTCATCCCTAAAACAAGTAAAACATAAGTATATAAATCAATAAAGTTAATGGAGGCACATATGGTTCGCTCTGCAAGTCGATCGTAGGAATCGGTACACTCGAGAGTCGTCCAAGGTGAAGAAAGGATTAATAATCCCAAGATCCTATTACGATTGCTTTACCTGAGTTTTCAACCTCCCTCCTCATTGATTCTTCGACGTTGAGAAGAAGCTGTGTTGTTCTTATAATCAATTCTGAGAAGAAAAAAACCATTAGTAATCTCATCCTCAGCCATTTCAGACTCGACATACCTTCAAATTGAAGCTTAAAAAAGGCAGGAGCTTCCTCATCACGGCGAAGCAAAATTGGTGCGTGTGCTTCTTCCCGCTTAAGGACTTTTAACCTTAATCCAATATGCTTTGCGTAGTCTACCCACAAGAGCCGCTTTTCACATTCCTCTGGAGTATCAATATGCCTCTCGTTCGCGTCAACTCGATCAGACAACCAGTCTCTAAATACTCTTATAACCCCCCCACCAAGGTTAACACAGCTTAAGAACAATCCTCGTTTTGGGCCAACTTTGACAATATTGGTGATGGTACAAAGTTGTGAGAAACGCTCATGCGATTCGAAATCGACGTTGTGGGAGACAAGCTCTTCTTCAGATTTTGGTAAAAGGCCTGGTCTAGCTGCGCCTGCTGGATTTCGTGTCCATACCATTCTTTCTTCAGGTTGAACTGGTCTGAAGTGCGAATATAGACGGGACATCTTGCCTAATCTACCGGTATCATCATTGACATCTTGGTATAGTTCTCCCTCTCCGACCACGTCATCACTCAGTCCATCTGTGCCAAGATAATCGCAGAAGAGGTATGGAGTACTGAGTTTTGTGGAAGGATGAAAGCATTCGAGGACCAATTTGTGATCCTTTAAAGATGCTGCTGCGATAAGGCGATGATGTACGATTCGGATTATGAGATCATGGAAACGATGGCAGGTACATGCGAGAGGAAGGAGTTGACGAGTAGAGAAGAGTGAGAGGGCATTGATGAGGAGCTTTGACATTGTCAGCAAATCCAGCAAGCCAGATGAAAATTAATACTGACCTCATTGGGTAATGAAGCGATTCCAGTGAAACTATCCACCATTTTGTCGACTTTTGATATCAAATAGTATATAGAAAAACAAATGTATGAACTTGACTGATACAAGATTCACTTTAGAATTAACCTGTATTCTTATATTCTTTAGACTTTCCAAATGTTTCCAGGATACAATGTTCTGTGGAACTTGAGGGCAGGAAGGTCCCGGATAAACATGAGATTCGTGGGTAAGTCGGATGATATTGAATCAGGAGTAATGCAGGTGGATAGAAGTTGGTAACGACCAAAATGATCTAGACCTTCTATTCAATCCTATGAATTGCCCTGCACAATGTAAACCTTGGAATGTAACGATTCGGATGATATGATTCGGATGATGTGATGGTGGACGGTCCTTTTCTTCAGCCCATGAGATGGAACGAAGCGTACCGTACGATATCAAACCCAGCAGACTCGGGTCTTATTTGCTGCCAGCTATAGGTAACAGTTGACTGTTGTGAATAGTGGCACTGTGCTGCGCTGTTGGAGTGAATGTACGAGTTGTATGCAGGATAACTTCACTTCTTTCTTCTCTACTTTACGGTGAAGGTGGCGATGAGGATGAGGATGAGGATGGATGGAGATGGAGATGGAGATGGAGATGAAGATGATGGATGAATTGATGATGAGCCCGCCCATTTCCATAGATAAGCTGATTCCGACGATAAGAGATGTATTATGAGGTCACGTGTATCCGGTCCGACCCTAGATCCGGTCGACTCCGAAGTCAGCCTTTCTTTTCTTCCCTTCCATTCGGGATCCACAGTCACACATACACCATTTTCTTGACTGTATTATTGGAGTGTAATTGGTATAAAGAATTAACTGTCGCCATTGTATGATTGATCCAATACGTCCCTTCTAACAAAGACTTCTTTGTGGCACATTACCTTGTGGTGAGAGTGGTGGTGATCACGTGCTCATCACCATTTCATCAAACTTCATTTTGGGTGGTTTGAAAGCCGCACTCTCAACCTTGAGGTTATTAGAAGTCTCAAGTACCAGAATAAAGCCAGCCTCGCTCCTACTTATGTCGTTTGCAGGGTAGCCTCGCTGCTTGGGTAAACTTCGTGAGTTTTCAGTACTCGAAGTCTGCAGCTTGACCTAAAGCAGTGGAATCAAATTTACCTTGGGGGTTTCGCTCGATAAGTTGGGAAAGATTGAGGACTATGGCATGTTACTCGATCAGGACTGTTTTTTAACCATTCCTTTGACATTCTCTGCTTGATGTCATCCTCTGTCATTAATCTTTATTGTATACACATCTATCATCTAGTCTATCACTTCCACAATGCTTAGCATCCGACCCAGATTCCCGTGTGAGATGAGCGTACTTCACAACCTGTTCACGGCATGGAATATAATAGAGCATTGACTATAGTTCTTTCATGGATATCTAACAACCGGAAAGGGTAAAGCAAAACTCTAGGAAGCCTCTAAAGCATACGTTCTCGACGTCAAAGAATTCTAGGAACAAGAGCTAAACATAAATATATTTGATCTAGCAAGAATAGAATTGGCATTCACCTGAACAGCGCCTACAATATGACTATAAAATGGCTCACGTCTTTTCCATTATGTGTTCTCCTCATTCACCATCATCACATTAACACACTCAAACACCCGACTATCAACATCCACTTTTACAATAGCAAGCACTTCGAAAATCCTTCGTCACTCAGCCAACATTTTCAATCAGCACACAGAACAAACGCACACTTCTTTCACCATGTCTGAGGTAGACTGTTTCCCTTTTGCTACCTTGAATGAGTGGGAGTTTGAAGCACAGATGGCTCACTCCCTTCACAAACAGGATGGGTGGACCCAGTCTATTCCCAATCCGTGCGTGCCTTTTGCCACCCAACCTACTTTTGTTGTTCAATTTCAGTTCTGGGTTTCATCCCTCAAGGAACACATCAAAGATCCCGAACCTTACCTTCCTGGCCTAGTCTATAATCTTCAAGGCCGCCATGAATCGCTTGCGGGCCGTACACTCTTCCACGCCTTCCAGGACAACGGAATCACAAACTGCACGCAAGACGGTGGTTCTAGTGAAACAATGACTTCCAGGAACAATCCACAACATGAGCTTTGTCGAGGATTGCCATTCATCTCTGAATTCTTCGGTAGGTTACAAAGTCCAATGCAAGAGGGGGGGGGCTATGATATGAAAAAAGAACCATGGATTCCTCTTTGGCAAATCGATGAAATCAGCGTTCGAACAGAAAAAAAGCCAATGAATCTTCAGCGGTACGACCTTTCTTATATGCATGTCATCTCTCCAGTCCTTCCCCTCACCGAAGAAAGCTACCAAGAGGTAGACCGTGTCGCTGACACCATCTGCCAAACGCTCAGAGTGCAAAAGGAACGTGGTCCAGGATTCAACGTTCGCTGTGAAAGCCGCACTAACTTCAAATGGTCGAGCACCCAACACAGCGTTCCCGAAGGCTTGAAGTATACCTTGGAAAAACGTTTCTCTCGAGTTATCCAGCCAGATGAGAGAAAAAAAGTCGCTTACGCCCGTAGGATGTTCAAGGAGCTCGTCACCACAGGGCGTCCGCTACCGAGAGAATTTTAGTCGGAGGGGGAGGACCTTCCAGGACCTGATGCTGCGACAAGGAATTTGATATGGACAGCCTGGCTCTTCTACTTATGAATTCCCGTAGAACGATTTCCTAAGTTTGAAATTTTTTTTTAGTTTTTTTTTTACAAAAGACCAAAAAAAACCGACTGATGATTGAGCTGGTCTCTTCTCAGATCCCCTTAATAGGTTGACCTAGTATGAAAACAATTTCGCCAAAAATCCAAACACCTTTTTGACTATAGATCTCGTGAGTATAATAAATTAAATTTGAAATAACTTCTAACATGTGTGACTTATATATACAATTGCATCCAGTCTGGCAATCTCGACAAAACATGGGCAAGAGACTTTGGAGATGCCTCTAGGTCTGTGAAAATTGGTTTATCAATTTTGGTCATTGCTACGTTGATATGTCACTGAACATGCTGAACTATATAGCTTTTTCCACAAGAGAATTATGTGAAGAACCCGGAATTTGCTCGACCAAGAATAGGAAGAAACGAGAAAAGATGTGCTTGTACTTCGAGAATGAGAATGAATGGTTTTCTAAACGTTAATAAATTTCCATCTATCTATTATTTGCTTCGATCTTCTTTTTGTGTGAGCATACCATTTTTGGGCCTAGACACCATGATTTTAAGAAATTTGTATTCGAGAGCCAGAGACCATGTCCTAATATCTCCCAGTAGCAAATTGCCACACGAGGTCCCTTGACTACAGTAGATCTAGTACACTAATACAGGAAACCTGAGGATTTCAGAGTCTCTCGCCAATTCTTCTACGTTCAGGAAAGAACAAGCATCAATACAGTGTTCTCTCTTTTTCCGACAATTTGTAAGACTTAGAACATATCTCTTTGTTTGTAGGTAGAAATCATTTTCTGAAAGAAAGTTAGTGATGCATACCCAATCGAGATGTTCATTGGACTACTTAAGCAGAGATATAGAAGCTCAATTTCATCGACAGGTGTCATGAGACGCTGTAAACATCGTTTTAGTAGTGATTAGGATGAAATAACACGTTGAAATTTTTATACATAATAGCATTTCCTAGCTAGTACGTATTCATGAGAATCGTATTATCCTGTTCGAATACTAGGTACTAAGGAGATGATTCTGAGTTTTGTTGGAAGAATCCCTCGACTAATTAAGAAGATGTATATTATTTTCATTTTTAGATCTATGGATAACAAATAGATGAAGTCATGTTAAGATTTCTACGTCTTAGGTAAAAAGAGAAAGATATCGAGTTTTTAATATCGTTTTAGGATATGTAAAATTAGTATATGATTAAAATTATAATTTTTATAATTGTATTCATTAAAAGGATCTCTTGAGACTTTAATAAATTATAATCTTGATTTTCAAATTATATAATATTTTTATTTGATCATTGGTTTATTTAAATAAAAAAATAAAGATGTATATATTTATTTAAAAAAACCTAAATACTTTAAGTTAAAGTTTTTATGTATATTTTTCATATAATTAAATTTCATAATTCTTGATTAAGAAATATTTATTTTAATAATTATAAATAAAAAAAATTATACATTTCAAATATTTTATATTGAATATTTCAATTAATATTATTATAATTAAATGATAATTAAAAGATTTATTTTTATTAAATTTACATATTATAAAGATGTTTAATTTATACTATCTGAGTATTACTTTTCTAAATACCTATAAAGCCTTTCAACAGATTATTTAAAGAGAGAGAAAGATTAAATCATCATTTTTGTATTTTCCTCTTTTCATTTAAATCATGCCGTAGATTACCAAAGAATGGGCTGCGGAAAATCAATCAACCGATGAATGAATGATTTGTCACCGTGAACGAGAACCTAGACAATTGCGACCGCGATGCCTTTACCAAATTTCGTAGCCCAGTTCCTCAGTGTTAATTGATATATTGATATATCAACAGCAATGAACGATCATAGTGAAATCATTATCTCACTCACTTCATTCCATCCGACTTAGATGGATATGTCAAACGAAAGGATGACATTTACGATGGATGATGCCAGCATTCATTCAAAACATAGCGAACCTATGGACGATGCGAACACTGGCTCGAAGCATGTTGAATCTACTGATAATGCCGGCGCTCATTCGAATCCTAATCATCTTGAATCTAAGGATGATGTCAATATTCGTGCAAAGCAGCGTATCGAGACAAATTATGGTCAAGGGGGTTTTCATCCGGTACACCTCAACGATACCTTCAAGCATGATCGCTACAAGATCATACACAAACTAGGACATGGAGGATTTGCGACCGTATGGCTTGCCCGAGATAGTAAGAGAGAAAGATATGTTGCTGTGAAAGTTCTCGCATCACGATTATCAAGTGGTTCACCTGAAGTTTCCATATTACGCGCAATGAAAGATAGGTGAGTAACATACAATGGTTTTTTACTCCAGCATTGCTAGGTCCTAGCCTCCAATTTAATACTTCACATTTCATCTTTCTGATAATTATGCTTGTGATTGTCTCTTATGCCGATCATCATTCATTGCAAAGCTGATGTTAAGCTGGAAGTGAAATCTGTATTCTCCATCTCCACTTTCCAATGAAATTTTGACCTTGGTTTTTTGCCCCTTAAAATCTTTACTTTGATTTACTAACCCCGTTGTTTGATCAGTTCAGAGCATATTGGAAAGCCTCACGTTATGTCCTTGCTAGATCATTTTACCCATCAGGGTCCAAATGGAACTCATTTATGCCTGGTCTCAGAGGTTGGAGGCCCCAGCATCAAAGAGTTCAATGATTGTCCTGGTGAATACAAAGGAAGTCGTCGTTTGGAAGCATCTGTAGCCCGGAACGTTTGTTTACAGGTTATAAATGGCTTGGATTACATCCATACTACCGGCATTGCTCATGGAGGTATGCAATCTACATAAGTCCTTTATTAATTCATTAGGTTGATCATGGAATTAGATCTCACTACTGCCAATATACTATTACAGCTTGCCAATATCGATGAGTGGACGGAAGACCAAATCCACGAAAGATTGGGTGTCCCTCAAAAGCAAGAGGTTGATCGTTCCAGCTCTCATCTCCCGGTATCAGCATCTTCCTTCCCCGATTATACAGTTGTCGCAATCAACATGAAGGAAGTGAATCCTATCTGGTTATCCGATAAAATCATTATAATTGATTTCGGTATTGCTTTTTTTCTAAAGAAGTCATCCTTAGACTTTGGTACTCCAAAAAGTTACTGCGCACCTGAGTTCTTATTTGGAGGCCATCGAAGTATCGCTTCAGACATCTGGGCTTTGGGATGCACAATATTTGAAATTCGTACGGGATCTCGGTTATTCAAATATAATGGCATCCCCACCAAGGATGAGATGTTGATAGCTGCAGTGAAACTTTTAGGAACTCTTCCTGATAAATGGTGGGCTGTATGGCGAGAAGGTCTGGAATGGTATAAAAAACAAACCGAAATCGCTACAGGATTGAGGGTAGGAAATTTACTTGAACAGATCTTGGAGACCGGTGCACACGATGGGGATGTTCCTCGACGAACCAAACGTAATACTGAAGCTTTGGATTATATTGGAAACCTCAAGAAGATTTCTCTTAATAGCATGCTCTGGAGAACAGAAGAACTTATAGCGATGGCTGAGAATATGAGAACTAGCGAAGCAAGCGCGGTGCTGAGACTGGTACATACTTCTGGCCAACAACAACCTGGTTCTGGTTCCTTGGAGGATATAAAAGTTTCTGCTTCGGGATCATTCTCAAACCCAAAAGCTTCTGGCTCTAAGAGTTCGGATGGCAAAAATTCCGAAGCCAAAAGTTCCGAAGCCAAAAGTTCCGAAGCTAAAAGTTCTGACGCCAAGAGTTCAGATGCTAAAAGCTCGGGAAAGACTCCGTCTTCTGAGGGTGTCTCCACCGGCATGTCCAAAACGAAGACTTCTACAGCGTTATCTGAATTACCTGAGGACTCTAAAATCAACGCATCTGCACATGCATCCGATTCTGAAGATAATGCGACTCGGGAGATGACAATTTCTTCCGATATCGAATTACATTGCGGCCCTGCCCATATTCATAGTTTTCTCGAGCCTCCCGGCTTGAGAATATCCATTGCCGAAGCTAAATCCCTCGAAGATTTACTACGAAAGTCTCTGAGATATTTGCCTGAAGAACGCAGCACTACTTCTCAGTTATCGAAACACATTTGGCTCTCTAGTAGTTTTGATGAGACCGATCTAAAGCCAGCGCCAAGCATAAGTCCTGCAACCTGATTGGGACCCGTCTTGCTTTCAGTCTTGGTCACAAATTCTGAAACTCATTCATTTATATTTGCAAGATCGCCAACTTCGCAGGTTTTCCCATCCCAATATCACTTTATTATTGTTGTTCAATTGTGCCGTTTTTTTTAGTAAAAGAAAACTTTGGTATAATTGGGGTTTTGGTGATTTTCCGGGCAGTGGTTGATATCATTGATGGAATTTAAGGCTCCATGGAAGAAATGGCTTTTTTATATTCTCTGGATCATTTTGATTTTCTCCATCCGCAGTTTCCCCGGCCTTCGAGTTTTTTATGGCCTTGGAATGGAGAAGCAATATTTTTGTAGTGATTTCCTTAAAGGGTAGCGGCTCATCTTCTGCTATTTGACACACAAATTGTTATAAGTGGAAGACTAGCCTGGTTGAAGACACCATAGAGTTCGCATTGTCTATTGATATCCATGATTCTTCATTTGTACGAACTTTGTTTTTCTCTATAGTGTGGCATGACCAACTTTGTTTTTGGGGTGGGATATGTGCTCGGAATATTGTTTGATGTTAAAAAGCAGGTGAACATTTGTCATAGGGAAAAGTTGACCATCCCCAAAAAAACTAGTATTCTGTTTTTTGGTTCAGTGAGGAAGTACTTACCAATTAAAAACTTCAAGAGAATGTTCTTGTTCATGTTGACTCTTATGATTTGTTGAAGGATTCTCAAACTTTGCCTTGTTCATATACAATGAGTAGTAGCGACATCTATCATCTGTCATCCAATCTGTGAAGATACATCATGAATTCTGCCTCATTGAAAGTACTGTCAAATGCAACTCAGAACTATTACTTGATATATCCCTTTATTCTACTCTACTCTAGTGGCATATGAATTTCCTTTCTAGTTATATTGTGGCCATGACTCAACTCACAGGCTTAGTCTTCAAGTAAATTGACATGAACACTAAGGAATCTTTCATTACTTAGTCTAGGCATGTTCTAAAATTTGTCATTCATCACCCATCTTCTCAATCCTCAACCTGATTTTGGAAGTACTGAAAGATACATAAAGTAATCAGGTTGTAGGCGTTTAATTTCTTCATCAGAAATCAAAATCCGTGGCACGGAGCATCGTGGAGGTTGGAATTAAACGGACTTGTTGAATGTACGGGTAAATTTTGTGGTAGAGTCTTATGAAGCATAGCGTCTGCTCCACGACCGCATGTGTACAGTACTAGTCAACTTATATTACCCCAAGGTCCACTTTTACACCAAAAATGCCCAAAATACATATATTTCATTTAATATTTTTTAATCGAAATAAAAAAAATTATCAAAAAAGAAAATTGTAATATTAAAAAGATTTATAAGATTATTATATTTATTCAAATCTTAAATATTTCACAAATTTATTCATAATATTATATAATTTCAAAATAAGAATTTAAATTTCCATCAAATTCCCTGCAAAAATTGAACCAAAAAAATTAATCATTTTTAATTCTAATTAAATCAATAAAAAAAATTTAGAAAATTATTTGTCAAATTATTTACAAATCTTAAACTTCGAAATATTCAATAATCAAAATTTGAACATGTTTTTAATATATATTATTAAGAACAAAGATTGTTGAAATGATTGAATTTTGGTGTAAAATGGGCATTAGGGTAATATAAGTGCACGGTTACTGTATTTGAACGCGGCTTTAAAAAGCCATGATACGGAATCAACAAATGACTTTTCCAATAAAGGCTTTTCCCCACTCGCAACCCCAATCTCTACCACTGCTTGCTTAACTACTCCCTAATATCTAGATACCAATAAAGCAGCTGGAAATCCCTCACCCTTGTAATATAGAAAATTACAAATCAAGCCTTGATTGCTCGCACATTCCATACTTTGAACTACCTGCGGACTGCACTCCCGATGCCAAGATTTCCAAGGAGATGCAGTATAAAAATGGACTTTTGTGCTACATGGGACCGGGCGACCCCGCGTTTTTGCGGCATTATCACACGTCATTACAAGATATTTTCGCATTTTAGATGACCTGATTATTGTCTTACTGGATGATTTTGCGTGGAGGGAAACATCTCGTGTTCTCCAGAGCAACCTCGTGTTCCACAGGAGAAATACTCGCCATAATTTTCTCTCTTGACATTGGTCGAAAGAATTAAGTTCCAAAGAAACGGATCTGAAAGAAAAGATTTGGTAACAATGCAGCGGATTGAAATATGCAACTCTGTACGTAATATTGAAAAGACCGGCGCTAAATCTCATATCGATACACTTAGTTAATCGCGATCTTGACCACTTGCCGAGGAATTTTGTGGTTGCCACTGCAAGAATGCCAATGGTGCTTTGACGCCCATGCCGCCATTCCAACCACTTGAAGTTCATTCGGACATTGGATATGTCATGCAGATTTTTATTCCGAGTGCCATGATGCGGGATTTTATCACTTTTTGTGTTACTCAAACATGAGTCATCGTAACTGCTAATGCTGTGCTCTTGCACGTTTCGCGTTTTCGGATCTCGTGAGGGTGTGAAAGACGTGTGTATGCGGCCAATGGCGTCGGCTGATATTAGTGGCTGGTTGTCCTCTCGCTAATGTGTATGCATTTCGAGTTAAGTGGTCAAGGAAGAAATATTTGGTCGTCAATATAGAATGCAGGCTGATGGAATTGATCAATGTGATGGAAGTGTGATCTTACGAAAGTTATGCGTTGTAGCTTTTGACGATCAATACCACAAACATGTATAGATACCTTGAAAATAGTTGGTATTCAGATACTATGGAGCTTGAATACTAAAATACGAGTAGAAGTCAATGTTTCGATTTACCAAGAGAGCGTTTAATCATGTCGGATAGAAAATATTTGAAAGCAGAATCTTCCAGTCAAAATGTAGGCCAATGTCAGAGTGTTACTTTTACTTCGATCAATCACCACTAGTTAGTCCTATCCGCAAATATATTCCATGTTAGTTCAAAATATCCAAAATTCTTGCTCAAAGACACCCTGGCAAGCCGCCGGTGAGCTCACTCTGTAGTATGAGTATGCCACTGAGTTCATGAGTAAACATGAAAACAATTCACCCCAAAACCATAAACACCCTGACTTCAAAGTCCCGAAAGAATCTTCGAAGCCAAGATGAGTACTTGATGTTGGAAATTTTAGGAAGTTCCACGAGTTTGGGAGTCAAGCTAGTGCTGACGGAAGGAACAAATATCAAGGGGTCAGTATATTCGCTTAAGTTGTTAAAGGGGTGAAAAAGAAAAGATCGACAAACCATGGTAGAGAATCCGAAACTTTATCATACTCAAATGATACCCTGGGATAATTTTGCGATAAAAGTTCAAAACGCTATTTCTATCGGTCTCACTGGGGCTCCAAATATAAAGAATAAATGATTGATGCTCTTTGCATTTCATATGGCGATTTGCAGGATTGAGTAACTGAGTCGGTAAAGATGGTAAAGGTGGATTTCAGTTCGTTCGTGGCTTGCAATTGCTACAACTACAAAAACCGATCCTCAACATCCTTTATTCTTCGGGCGTTGGGTCAGTCCCGAGCTTGGCGTTCAGCCGCATCACTTGATAATAGCCGCGCCTTCAAATCGACTGTCAATTTGCAGTCATAGCTGGATGTGTGTTTAGCTTATGCTCTTACCGTATTGAACCACATCAACCATGCACCACTGTCGACACTGGCGTAGGCGTTTACTGAAGACTACTTTCCCCCAAAAATTTGATTTTCACACGGAAGAACTTGTGCGGGAATGTGATTGTATAATCATTTTGTGAAATGATGCGCTTAGAATAAGAAATAGATTCGATGACAAAATTCGGGGCAAATATATCCCCTTAAACTTTGCTAGGATATTTTTTTCTTCTTTCGGATTTTTGTCTAACTGGCGACTTTATCCTAGAACAGTATTTTTTCTGCTGAAGCCCTCGAATTCCATGGATCGTACTACACCTTTTCGAGACTTTACAGAGTCATCCTTCAATTCCTCTGGAAATATTTTAGGTTTATATATCTGTCGACAATGTGATTTAGTGATTTAGTCCGCGGGCTGTTTAGTATATAATAAGATTCACTCGATCCAAGTGCTTTGACTTAACTACGAGATCAATAACATAGATCACTCGAAGTATCATGAATAATTCAAAATATTCAGATATCTAATATAATCTCATCACCTAAACAAAGCATATCAAATGATTCAAAAACCTCCAAAAGAAGAAAAAAAAAGAAAAATTGAGGTTCCTTCTCTTAATCATAAACCTTACTCAATTACATATACAACAAACAATCTTTCCATCATAAATCTATCATCTTAATATCCTCAGCCCACCCAGATATTTATTTTATTTTATTATTGGACATCTATCTCGAGGTATTTTGACTTTCAAAAATCTTCTTCTAATCTACTCTTATATATAGCTAATTATAAAACTATTAAATACACTATTCACCGATCATATTCTCATTACAATCATCATATCACATCACGCCTGTAATTATATCCCTCCTTCATTTACAAAGTAAGATCTTACAAGTATTTCCATCCACGTTTAGTTTTATCCCTCCATCTCTCAAAAAAGAAAAAGGTTTCAAAAAGGGGGGGAAAAGAATATAGAGATGATATATGATTATTCCCTCTTTATTCTCCAAAAATAAAATATATATATATATAAAATATTGTCCTGCAACTCGCTCGCTTGCTTGTTCGCTCAAAATGATTAAATACAAATACAAATTCAAATGAAATCATTTAATAACCACAAGTTAAACTCCATATCATATCTTATCTTTCCCTTCCCTTCCCATCGCATCCCATCGCATCCCATCCCTATTTACTAACCAATCCAATGAGCTAAAACTTAAGTTCAGTTAAGAAAAGAAAAAAAATCCAAAAAAAGGAGTTGCTCCAAACATGCAAGACAAGGTAAGGTAAGGCAAGCTATGCTAATGCTACGCTCGCTCGCTCGCTCACTCATAAATTTCAAATCCATACCTCCTCACTTCCTCACTTCCATCCCTCACCACTCAACAGCCCATCCATTCTCATCCAAAAACTCTTCGATAGCATGTCTCAATCCCAGATTCGGTCTCAAATCACTTGGGAGGAGCGGTTCTCTCGTTAGAGGATCTGTAGTGCTTCTTTCGAGATGTTGAAGGATACTTGTGCGTTCGTATGATTGACCTGTTTTGGTCTGGGTTTTTGTTAGTTGAGGTGGAAGATGTAAGTAAGATAGATGGGCATGGATGAGTATGAGATGGAATAGTGGGAAATGGGAAGGATGGTGAAAAACATACCGTGACGGGATCACTCATGACATTAAAACTTATCCCATCGATAGCCCAATCGGGCATTTCTCTCCTCCTCCCATCTTTTCCTTGTGTTTCAACCAATCTGAATACCCTCTCTACTTCTTCAATCTTTCTCTTCCATTCTTCTGTGATGCCCTCATCATTATTCAAAGACCCATTTACATCCACATCCATCTCATCACTCACATCTCTTCTTCCCGCCTCCCTCCTCATCAATCCCACAACCTCCCCACACAAATCCCCACGCTCCCTCCTCCTCTTCTCCTCCCTCGCCTCCCACCCCTCCTTCCTACACCTTAACCCCAACTCCAGTATATTCGGTAAACTCTTCCCACTCCCTACCAAACCCTTTCCTCCAATCGGCATATCCTTCACACAATATTCCCTCGCCTTTTCCACGGCTTGAAGCGCTTTTTCATATTCATGCATGGCGTGGTAGGCTTGTGCGATGGTGAAGTAGGCTTTCATGCATACGCTGTTTACAGGGGACGAGGAGACGATGGTTATGGCTGATTTGGAAGAGGCGATTGCTTCGGGGTAGCGGGCGAGTTTTAGGAGGGCTTTGGAATGGTTTGTGTGCAGGATGGGGTTTAGAGAGTCGAGGGATATACTGAGTTGATATGTTAGATGGATAGAGTGGTCATACTAGAGTTGGTATACGCAATAATTTTGGGAAGGGAAGTGCTCATGGGAGTAAGTGGTAAAGGGAATCGAATTGCGCAAGACAAGGAGAATAAATCAAGAAGATAAACTGACGCTTTACTATACAACTGTTCCGCAGCCTCATAATTCCCCGATTGAAAGTGATCATTTCCTCTTTTCTTGAAGTCCAGAGCTTTTTGAGGATCCTGAGGAAGATCGGATCCTGCCATGATGCCAGCTCACTATATTGGTAGTTGGACCGATGAAGAGTTTGAGAGTTTGAAAGTCTGCGAACAAAATCGTGCAGACTATGGAACTATTAGCACCCGGCTGATGCGTTTGTTTACAAGTGAGATGTTTGTAATTATAGATTCTTTGTTCCTCTATACGTTGTTTTTGAAATGTGTAATCTCAGCCTCGTCTTACAAGAGGTCTGTACTATGTTAAGAATATCGTAGAAATGTATCCCGCCGTATATTAGGATAATAAAGAATTGTGTAATTAAAACATATCGAGGAGGAATGGTTCAGGAAGGAAAGAGATGGTGTATAGTGAGTTGTTGACATGTATTGAATATTATTGGAGATGATAAATGTCAGCCTCGCGATAGGATTGGAAATGGATTGGTAATTCTGAATTTAGAAGCTTCGAGAACTGCGAGAATAGCAGTGTTGTGAACTTTTAAAGTTTCCAGGTCATGAAATTGTGTCTTAGATGATTCTAAACGATACGTGTTACATGGGGTAGTAAATGGAGATGTGAGGATACTGGGATGAGTGTGAATGTGAAGTTTATTTCATATAATCTCTTTTGTACAGTCTGGTATTTTGTCTCCCATGCACTTTTTGTCTACACTCCATCCGCTCTACCCAAGCAACAGTCGCAAAAACACTAAAATGGCTAGAAAAACAGTGTTAGTTGATGAATGAGTAAATGATGTGTAGCTGGTGTGGAGTTTTATATTGTAGTCCAGAACTGGGTTCCATAAAAGGGAATTTTGAAAGGAAGCAGCCAATGTACACTAGTGGCATTGGATCCCTCAGATTATGGACAGCAATTCCAAAGTCCAACAGATGTGTCACCCCATGGACTTTTAATCCAAGCTAAAAGTCCGATACCAATTCCAATAATGTAGCATAGAGAGAAATAAACGTACGTTGTCTGATGCAGGAACTTCCCTTCTCCACCGGTCACCGATGATTGGAATTTTCTGTTAAACCATGAGCAATAATACCGTGAGATAGCTAATGTGCCAACTTACAACCATGATATCGTTTCGTACTTTAGGGATGTCGGAGAAGAAGAAGAGAGCAAAGAATCCGGCGGAAGCACCAAATCCTGCTAAAGTAAGGCCACTGCATGCCATTATTAGCTAGGTTCATAACTCAATTCTGCCATCCTGGGAATTAATGGATCCCCCAATGTAGATGTGTGGTATCGTGGTCCTGATTTATGGACGGCTCATATAGGGACGTCGCGCCCAACCAAAGAAAATCTACCTACACTCTAGTGGCTGCCTTTGGAGTCCATCCAGCAAGGTTTGGTTGGACCTTATATCTATAGGCAAATCAGTATTTCATGTCCTTCCATGAGAAATTGCGCATCGTACTTGGGTCCATAGGGAGATTTGTATGCAGAGTAAGAGATAGGTCCCTTTCCCACGTTGGTGACACCTGTGGAAGCGTGGTACTGTAATCGCAAATCTCATCAGTGAAATGTGCCAAACAATTGCCAACTGTAAGAGATACTTACATCGCCCATTTTGAAGAGGAGGATGCGTGGATGGTGGATAAATTGTAGTCTTGAAGTTGAGGATATATTCTTGACTGAGAATGTTTATCGGGGTTGGTCGGAAGAATTATTATTGCCTCAGGCCGTATTACATAATCAACATCAACATTGTGGTTGTAGGTCGTTGATTTTGAGAACAGCCTTACGAATTTCATTCCATTTATAATAAATATACGCTGGGAAAAGGTGTTACTTTGTGTATTCTGATTTTATCTAATTCAAAAACTATACGGAGGTACTAAAAATTCAATTATATTATATTCTTCATATAAAATTTATTTCCAAGTAGGTTACAGAACCATATTCTTGTCCGTCTTCTTCATCTCTCCCCTATTCAAACAAGCGATTTCTTTACATTAGATTTGTTTCCAATCAAAATTATATTATTTTAGGCCTCTTCACTCGAAAAATGTCCTGCCAGAGCTAAATCTCTTGAAGATGCACTACTATTTACTGGTATTATCATTGATATCTTTCTTTTCATCTTTTTGTCCTTCTCACGGTTGTTCTTTTCCTTGGATATAACCACAAGCGAGGAATTTCGATTAAAACCTTCCGAGCACCAGATATTGATCGAAGTTGTCCAAAAACATGATGAAAATGAGATTTACGATTGGTCCTTATATCCACTCAGAATCTAGAGCCGGGTTGGACTGAACAAAAGAGATGACATGAAACTTTGATTGAGACACCCGAACTGGATGATTATTATTCATATCTTCTTCATGTGATGATGCTTCAGGGAAATTATTCGGAAGTGATCGTTGATCTCTCACAAGACTTGTGAAGACCGCAAAATGCTAAAACAAGCCTTTCGTCCGGTCTATGGCTTTTTGAGTCTTTTTCCATCCCCATCCGCAACCCCATCCACATCTTGTCCCGAGGAGCTTATTACTCCATGTACCGAAAAGGTTGTCCCGATATGCAAAGGAAGAAGTTCTGCATTGGTGGACCGAATTGTGTATGTATTCAAATTTGAAGGATTTTATTGGTTAACATGTATCTTACTTTGTACACTTTTCCCCGTGCTTGGGTCCACCAGTCCGATATTTAATGAAGGGGTTCAAATGAGCTGAACTACGGAGTACATGTTGATTGATATCTTTAACAAAAATATAATTAAAAGATTTATTTAAATATAAAAGTTATTTAATTATAAGATTTATTTAGATATAAGATTTCTTTATTTACCCCAATATATTATGTTAATTCGTCCCCGCTTCGTTACTAGTAAACTGTTGTTAATCCTCCCGCATAATCTGCGTGCATCCGATCAAACCAAAACACATTCCGCTTATTTCCGACATCGATCATTATCTTCATCAGGAAAGAAAGTCCGTGGACTTTTCAACCGTCAAAACTATTCCGTGCAGTAATTGCGATTCGAGAAACTAATCCTCCCGTCTTCCCCTTATCTCATTCCGATATACATCCTCTACCGTGTATGAATATCAAATTACCATCTAACTCTTGGAATCAAGCCAAAATTAAGCATAATCAGACAAGGAATACCAAGAAATGCAAGAGCCGAGTGCACCCGAAATTTGACATCACAACACCAAAAAAGGATGACCTTCATCAGATATCTTCAAATCCGACAAAAGCCCTTCAAGAACCAGCCTCACCATCAAAATTCTCTTATTAACCGTTTTAACAACACATCTGCCACTTCATCCATCATATGTACATGTTCAAATTCAAATAGGAAAGAAATCCACATTAAACTACCTACCTTGACTCTGGAGATCCACAAATCCGCTTGGACGGATTAACGGTGCTTAAGCGGTTTTGCCTCCATACATTACATCGTCCCATCATTCCCCTCCACGCATGAAATACATGATCCACAACCTCCTTTCCTACCAATAGCCGCATTTATACAAGTATTCGATAAATCACCATCTATATCCATCCACGTCGGACGGCAACTCTTTATAAGTCGCTCAAACCATCAACAGAACATAAAGTCGTTTATCTCAACCTCATCATCACAACCTCACCATCACACAACCTCCTTACGACCATCCCAAAATGCCACCCCCAACCCAGCAGTCCCGCCCGTTCTTCTCAAACTTCCTCGCCGCCTTTCGTTCCTCACAACTCTCCTCTACCCCGATCATAAGCAACACCTCTTCATCCTCGCATCAAAAACCTCACACACATTCACATTCACATTCGCATTCACAATCCACACCCTCACAACCACGTCAAATAAGTACAAGCACAAAATCAAACGCTACATCCAATGCCATACGAGGAATCGATCGCACTCTCACAAATAGCGGAAGTAGTCCAATAGGAAGTTATGATTCGAGTCCTAGTCCCGGTGCATCGAGTTATCTAAACCAAAACCAAAATGCGAGTTCGAATTCAAACACAACGAATCCCACTTCCCCACCCACAAGTTCGAGTTCGAATATGAATCAGGGTGGGAATGGAAGTACATCATATGCTCACGCGAATAGATATGGGCGTTTCAAAACATCGGCAGATAGGAGGGGGAGCGATAGTAGTTCGGAGGGTTTTAGAGATGTGATGGGGAAGGAGAAATGGTACATTGGGGGTCGTACGCAAGGGGGAGAGGAGAGATATTTTCAGCTGGGAGTGGTGAGAAGGAGGAGGAGCGGGGGCGAAATGAGTTTGGATCGTTTGAGTTTGTGAGGGTCCGGAATGGAAGAAAGATAAAAGGGTTGATGTTAATACATTTGAGCACGAGAAGTTTCGAAGGCGTAATGAGATGGAAGCGGTAATATATGGATTTGTTTGACAAGATGGATATGGATATGGATATTAATTAAAACTATACGAGGAAAAGCTATAATCTCGCGACGACCCTCACAAGATTGAGATTGGAGTTACAATACTATTTACTAGCTTGCAGGCTGGCTGGCATTGGCGTTGACGACATGGAAATGGATATGGATATGGATATGGTATTGATTGGAACAGGATTGGATGGTATGGGTACATTACATTACATCGCATAGCACATCATTTTATATTATGATAAATATATGAAATGGAATGGAATGGGATGTGATATTGGATGAATGGATAGGAGTTGGTGTTTATCTTATACGAGATTGAACTTGAATTGAGGATTTGAGGGGATGGATATTTATATTTATATCTATATCTATATCTACAAGAATAATAAAATAAAGAATATAATTGAAAATGTAATTGAAAATGAATTTTAATATATAATTACTAGGCATTATTTTGATGAATGATTAATGATGAATGATGAATGATGTATGTGAGTGGGTGGTTGAGTAGTAAGTGAGCCAGTCAGTATTAAAGGAGGATAGATATAATAATATAATCTTACTATAATTATCATTATCATTATCATTATTGTCAGAGTGAGAAGATTATAAAAGGAAATGAGATGGTATAATATAAAACTCACAGTGAGATATCTATATCTATTATCCATCTAGGTATCATGGGGATCATGGGAATTTTATAAATATGATTATATTCTGTTCTATTCTATTCTAATAAAGAGTTAAAAGATCTTTAAGATGATACTTATATATAAGTATTTGTTAATTGTGGCTGGTATTAATATCTTATCTTGTATCTTTTTATATACTCTTTTTTCTCTGACGAGATGTGTATCTATCTCATTTATCATCTTTGGGTTTGGGTCTATTTTACACTTATAGTTTATAGTTTATACTTATACTACTTAGTAGCTTACGCATGTTCCCCTGATAAATGCATCTACTAGGTATCCATCTCCCTTGTGAATAGAAAGACCCTATCCTATCTCCACCTCTCACCTCCCGTCCGTAACCACGTCTTTCCTTCCTCTATAACCTTCAAATCAAAAAAGCTAAGTTCAAATCCCTCCTCTCCTCTCTTCTCTCCCTACAATATCAATCCCTCATCATAACCCAACCCAAACCAACTCACCACATAAACCTCTGCACTCTCCCCCCCTCCTGCACCCACTCAAACCCTCGATACAAAAATATATACCCCGTGATTATATTTATGAGAAGATACCAGAAAGTTTCTATGTATTTGTATATGTATATGTATGAATGGGTATTTCTCTCTTTCTCTCCTTTGGGGGTTTGGATGGGATGTCTGGGTTTAGGTTCCGCATCGGGAGGAGTTGTAGAGAGGAGTAAGGTGTATGAGTGAGATGAGAAAGTAGGGATGTGTAAACGTAGGAATATGAAAGGGAGGATGAAATAGCGGGGTTCGACGAGGGGGGCGGTTATGAGGGAGAGGGTTGTGGTTAGGAGGAGGAGGAGGAGAGTTGAGAGGGGGTGGTGGGGAGGTTTGGGCGCGGTTCTGATCGGTTGGTGGGGTTGGTGGGGTTGGTGGGGTTGGTGGGGTTGGTGGGGTTGAGGTTGGTTGATGAAGATGGTGGTGGTGGTGGTGGTAAAGATGGCGGGGATAATTCGTGACGGGATTTTAGCCTATACTTTGCATCGCGAGCGCAGAGAAGATGGAATGAAGCGTCTCTTCGCATTGGATTTTCGAATGAGGCGAGGAAGTGAAGATGTTGCATTTCCGGAGAAATTGGGATTTGGTTTGACGTGTCGAGAGTAGATGAAGATCCCAAGAGAGTTCTGACAATCAGATAGAAACAGAAGATGTAGATAGGAGCCAGGAGATAGCGGGTTACTGGGTGTCGTAGAATCGTGTATCGGAATACGTAGAATATGTAGTGTCGGTTGTCGGCTAGGGTGAATGGATGGATTATCGTGTTGTATTTTATGATCAGGAGGGATGCCAATAAGGAGGCTAGCATGAGGCCGAGGGTTATAAGAGCGCGAAGTTGAGTGTTGAGAGGGGAAGTGAGGAATTTGGATGGATGGAGAAGATTGTCGATGGAAGTTGAGAGGAATGAGAAGAAAGCTGGAAGTAACAGCGGAAATGAAAAGAAGGTGATGAATGGCCAGAGGTAGAGGAGTTGCGGGAGGTGTATGGTGGCGACGTGATTTGATTTATCGCCTAGGACGACACCGCCGTTGATGAAGACGAATATGCCGAAGGTAATGAGAAGTAAGATGTGGGGTATTAAGCGGAGGAGAATAGCAGGGAGACGATCTATAGCAGTCCAGATGATTGAAAGAGGTGTGAGGAGAAGATCTGGAGGTGTTAGCTCTATTGTATAGGATAATGTGCATTAAATCAGCCGGGAAAGCTGAATAATAAGCAATTACCTTTAAGGGCAGCAGCATGAATAGGTGGATCATGTGGATGCTCTGATTTCGCAAGATCACAGAATTCTTTCAACTCTTCCTGTGATGGTGCTTGAGGATCCTTAAAAGAGGGAGCACTAAGACGATGTGTCTCCTTCATCGTCCTTATAGCCTCCATTCCTCCTAGAAATATGGCAACCCAAAATACATTTGTCTGTCTCATACATAAAGCCAATATACCACAAATATAAAACCATGCCCCATTTCTCCTCGGCTTCTCAAATTTCTTCATTTCTGCTTGCTCAAGAAATTGTTTATACAGATATAAAACTACACAAGTAGATAGTACATCTGTATAATACAATCCAGAGAAGAAAAAGAGAGGGGGAAATAGGGCAATGTTCACGGCGGTATGTAATGAATCCACAGATCTCAACTTAGGGACTTGGTCTATGCGATTTGCAACTCCGGCTCGAATGATAAGGTTTCGACATTCCCAGGCAAGCATCATAATGAATGTAAGGGCAATAACATTTGTTATTCGAAGAAAATGTACATCACATATTGTATAGCCAGAGACTATACTCAAAATGTGACTCCACCAATATCTATATTCAATTAGTGATTTTGGTTCATCGTGATATATGATCTAAAGAAGGACATACAGTCCAGGCGGTGTAGTGAGTTTTGGATCCCAGATTTCATAATCCCATCTACAATATGCTTGAGCTTGAGGTATATGAAACACCTCATCCTAGATTTCATGAGCAACTATATCAAACCGAGATAATGCTAAAGAGGAACATACCAAATAAGGCTCAGGGACAATCTTAGTGACCTGATATTCCCAAAAACTTGCAAGACAAGCCACGGATAGAGGGACTGCTATGGCAGTCCTTCTATTTAGTCCTTCATTTGAACCAAGGTTTGTTCCTATGGCAGTGAGGACTCCTACTAGGAGAGTGGGAATGGCACCGGCCATGAGGACACCTTAGTGTTTGGTTTGTGAGATGTGGCTTTGATTCACTCTTTTGAATACGGTGAAGGTTTTGGTATCATGATTTAAATACGAATATCTGATTAGATGTTAGATTATTATTCAAGGCTATTTAATATGAAATCACTTACGAAGGTGTTGCTTGGTTACTGTCGGAAAATGATGATAGTTCTGGAAATTGAGGCTGTTAAAAATGATCTTTCGAATGTGGCTGTGTTGGTGTGGCTGACACAATCACTCATTTGATCCCCACGTGCACATCCTTCATATATTTCCACTCTTCAACTCCTTTTTACTTTCACTCAAGCTGACTTCTTTGGTTGAAGTCTCTACCATACATGAAGTGTTGTGCGTGTATGAATTTCATTGTGATATTGTAGAATACTGGCTATTTCTCTATCCTCAGTATCCACACAATAGAAAGAATGACTTTCTTCCAACTTCTTATCAGACTCCTTTCTCTTCGAGTGCGAGTTGCATTCCAACAGCAAGTGATCATCTTGATACCATAGGATGTAGTAATCCAAAGTTTCAAATTAGCATTTTTCACTAAAATATTTCTTTTCCGTGGACGTTGGACAGCTCTGATGAATTTTTATTTCTGGGAAGCATGTGCATTATCTTTACTTCAATCCATTAAGATTACCTAAACCGGAAAAAATTGTAGGGCAATAATCTTTCAGTTACTTTCTTATTCAAACACTTGAATTTCCTCAAGAACCACTTCTAGTACAAATTCGAAGCAGCTGTATTTCCCAAAAAGTCTCTGGTTGCCTATTCTTCCTCTGCTTCGGGCCTCGTTAACTATAAGCAAGTCAAGAACTCACAGCTAATAAATCAGCAGTTAGTATGTATGGTACTTATGCTCGTGTCGAATCGCAGGTATGATCCATCCAAATTTAGTTCTCTTGTTTTAGAATAAAACCCCTCAAACTCCCTTTCTCATGACTTTCTACGAGTTTCTCGTAACAGCCAACTTGATTGGCGAGTTTTCACAATTTTCCTACCAAGACCATTGTCTCGCCTGGAGCTTTGAAGTGATTTCCAGAAAGTTTTAACCTTGGTTCTTTTAATGTCAGAGAGATTAATGTGCTAAAATAGGCATTTCTGCTTTATATGGTGGGTTCTTACCTTCTGTATATATGGAGATAGGCGGAGTCCTGGAATGTATCCGCTCCCGTTAGTTCCCATTCCTTCCTCCGCAAAATCATTCCCCTGTACATGATTTGGATCGCCTTTCAATAACGCTTTTTTGATGGAGTTTCCGAGATCAGAAGGGATGTAATTACAGGGTCTAACTTCATTTCTTTTGACACGAACGGAAGTGGTACGACGCAAATGATCAGCCGCTTCAACAGATGCTTTAACAGCTTTCCTACTTTCATATGCTTCTTCAAAAAACTTATTCTCCGGTAGTTCCTTTTCCCTGAAGGGAAATCTGAAAGATTCTTCCAGTAAAGTTTCATCCGTGATTCTCCTTTTAGCCTGGACTCCTGTGGCTGCATAGTTCTTTAGAAATCTTAGATAAGTTATCAAGATTCGATATCCCTTGCCCAGCTTGTCTATTATCCAATCATGAAGATCCATCGTGTTGACATAACCATCGGGATGGTTGTTGTCTCGATTTAAAATTCCATCCTGGAATATTGTGCATAGCCCGAGAATCATCATTTCTTTTCTTGCATCAAGTTTTTCAAGCATATCGGGAGTAAGTGAGTCTCTCCTAGCATGGACTTGTGAGATTGCGTAGCTAGAGGCTCCAAATTAGTCTCTGCTGGCATAATGATAAGGATCTGTATTATCTAAAACCCTCCGTCAAGTGAAACGACGACGCGCCATGCTCTCAAGGAAAACTTACTCGATGAGGCTGGGGTCACGGTCATCGCAATTTTCCCTAGGCTTGGATGTATATTTCCAGCATTCAAAGATTTTCTCAGCTGCCCCGATCGTCCACCCGATAAACGACAACGCTCCAATGCTCAAAGCGCTTTCGGGAACTTCAATTGGTGGCCGGGTGGAAGCATCAATCGGGACTATGGTTTCAAAAAATTTGGTTGATTCTGCACTTGTCCGTCCTGAACTTGCCTCTGCTACCTTCTTGTGAAAGCTCATATCTATTGACCAGCGACTTTTTAGATTGTGCCCACGAATTTCATCAGATATGATGAAATAACTTACTGAAAACAGCTGCGTTGATCATCCAAGTTCCTTGGACACAATCACCCAAAATAACTTGCTTCTCTTGTAGGTACACTGTTTCCTCGAGGTCAAGTTTAAAAGTGGAGATTCCATCTTCATAGGGAGGAAGAGGAATGTAGTCCCACAACGACATTGTCGCTGCCAAATGAAGTTGTGTTGCAAAAGATACAATGTCAAAAGTATAATAGAAAGGATAAGAGAACAATATTATATAGTTATGCTTTTATAGTGAAGATAGAAGTGCAAGACTGATAAAAAGTTGTTGTACATGCTGTTGAAATCCTCGTGAAATAAGTGAACTTTTCAATTCTACAAGAGAGCGAAATGTACTTGCCTGAGATGGGCTCGTAAATATGTAGAATAGGCGGACATCACCTCCTTCTTATTTTGAACTATATTATACCTAGTTTGGGCATACTCGACAATTTCAAAAATTGCTCCTGCCATTCTTATTTACGACTGTGAAGAACACAACATTAAACAGACTCATCGCACTGGGTATGGCAATTCAAACCGAGCTTTATACCCAATTTTTTATAAAACGTTTGACTATGGTTAAGCTGATCCAAGTACGGTTTCACGCACTCAAGAACATAGGTCCAGTTTCCCGTCCTTCCCACTTCATCTCACTTTATTCCATCCAAAACATACAACCAAATTCGTTCTAAAATTCCAGCTTCAAAAATCACAAAACCGTACGATCTCCTCAAGAATAATACCTCGAAGCACCAATGCAAATCGTGCCTTCCTTCCACCGCTACTTTACCGTCATAAATTCACTCACAAATTATTCGAATCCGGAAATCAATAGCTGTCCGAGCAATTCTTCTTATTTCGAAATCGAAAGAGATGGTCCGTACATTAATTGGCGGCTTATATGTGTGTGTAACAAAGCTTTCTATTCTTGGGCTAATTAGCATAAAAAGCTTATTATAAGAAGTATTGTTTATTTTAGATACTATCTATCAGGTGTTTGTTGAGTCGCATACGAAAAGTTTTAATAAATGCTGAGTGAGTGCCAGCCTTAAAATCACCAAGAGCAAATTGTGGCATTTTTTATATTAGTTGGTAAATTGTTGTAGGCTCATTCAAGAAATAGGAATCAATCAGAGCTTATTCTGGATTGACAATAATGAAGGGGAGAACATTTGAAGGATGAGGCGTAATTTGAGCTTGGTGGGTGCGTGGTGAAGTTTAGTGTAGCTTCGATGGTTTTAAAAGATATGGTGTAGTAAGAAATTTTTGTAAGGACTTTTGATTTCCAAGGAGAAGAAGCTGGAAGTTATAGTGTTAATTCTTGGTATTAAGATTCCAGTCAAGAATAGGAACCAGATATGTATCTTTACTATTATCTTGGTTGAAGCTAGTGTGAATTTTATAGTATTATCTATAGAGGATATTAAGAAGATAGAAAATTATAATGGTTTGTTCAATATATATATAATCTTACAAGAGCCTCGATCAGAAAGGCAATGCTATTCGATAAGTCTTGTGTCTGGAGTTATATATTCCCCAACCTGACTACTCTCATATTGAACTAATTATATCCTCAGTATACATTCTATAAATATCTAGGTCAAGTTCACACAGATGCATCAATGAAGTAAATAGTTTCAAGCTTGGTTAAGAGGAAGTAGTAATTAATGTATTAAAAGTATATTAAGGATACAACAGTACAAATAAAACATTTTGCGCAGTAACAGCAATAGCAGGAAGAGTTTGGATCAGAGATAAGAAACTGAGGAAATGATCAGAAGGCTCCTACTGCGCTCGTTCAATATCTACAATAAACCAATAAACTCAGTAGATGAGTAATGAATAACATGGATCATATCATTTTTGATAACCCCAAGTAAGAGAGAGGGTACAAGCTGGCTTCTCAATCATTTTGGCGGGAAGACAAGTTGTGTGTAGGGTGAACAAATGCCCATATATCTGCAAGTTTATTGAGATGAAGAGGATGGGGAGAAAAGCCGCGGCCTTGAGAAGGGATACTTTACCTTCTTTGTACATACTCTATATGGGCCGGATGAGCACCGGCAATCTCTTCGATATCCGCATTTTGTTTTCATATCACCGCTCTCATGAGCTGATCTAGCGAAAGATGAGTGTACAAGAGCAGCCCGGCTGGTCTATCGCAGACGTTAATTGTAGCGACGTCTGTAGGTACGGATTTTGTCCTTGATAGACAGTTCCCAAACCATAAGAGACAAAAAGAGCTAAACCTCTGCCTACAATTTCGTCCCCGAAACTAATATGGACAATAGAAGCTCCTTTAATCTAAGCTGCAAATGTTATTTTGGTCGATGAACCATAAGAATTTTGACGTGCTGTGGCCGGTACATTGCCAGACTGCTAAGTCTATCTAGAATAATTTTCCAATTCCATTACCATTTCATCCACCGCATTGACAACACAGTAGACTTTTTCAGCCCAGGAATGAATGACCAAGTCGTAAATGCTCCCATAATTGATCGGACGGAAAATGTTCCAACTGCGAGTTTGCCCTTGAGATTACCACCAATTTCAGAATTACCTCGAAATCGAGGTAAGAGCTGTACCAGGAAATCCAGAATGAGATTTTGTGTTCCTTGATTCGATTTCAAGGTATAGATGAACAGAAGATAGAATAAGATATCTTCGGTGGTCTTAAAATGCTGTACAATAGAAGCAGAGATTATCGACTTTCTAGATTCAGAGACCTTGATCCAAAGACTACTATGATCACTGAAACATTCCATTGTTGATACCTACTAAGAAGTATCGCAAGCCCAGAGGCAGCTGCCAGGAGCCCATAAAGCCATGCGTCGATTGAATTGTCTAGAGTTATGAAGGGTAATCGATTGGTTGGAGCCACATCCACATCACATCTCTATATCTCCAAGCTCGTCGCGCTCGCAGAGATTTTGGTGTTTAGTAAGTAGTTTCAAACTTCCCCTTAGTCGAAAGTTTTTGAGCTCGTGATGAACTACGAGTAGGGAGGGATATTTAGGTGGAGGGATCGTGATATGTAGTTCCACACTTGCGGTGGGTCCCTATCCATCGCCGTAGATGATATCATTTTGGACATTTATTAAAGAGAATGCATGTTTTGTATTTCGTTCCCGAAAACAATGCTTTAGACCCGTGAAGAGGACTTGACCGGCTATTATCTAGGAGAGTGTAGATATTAGAAACCTAATAGTACCTAAAATTTCCATATGTAAGCTCCACTGTACTTGCAATACAGGTTTCACCGCCTACCATTTTTCGCTAAAGATAAAATTTTGCTGGCGCTTTGGCCATTTTGCCCCTCGATTCATTTTGCAAGACGGAAGCAAAATTGTTCCAAAGGAACTGAATTTTGGATAAAGATGATGAAAAAAGGCCAAAAAAAATTAATCGCATGAACTCAGGATCAAGTGTGACTCTCTGACGGGGAGTCGAACCCCGGTCTCCCGCGCTTTGTCAGGTGATGACAAGCGGAAATCATGACCGTTAGACCATCAAAGATTTTTAGTTGATGAACTGCCGTTTTTCAAATTTATATACCCATCATTGTGCCGCTTTTACGTACCATTCATTTCCAAAATTTGTGCCTGAAATTTTCCGTCTTTAAACATTCAACTTTCGTAAAACCAAATTTCGAATTTTCGATTTTCGATTTTCGATTTCAGTATCCATCTTCTACAATACAGATTGCTGTAAAACAATACCAGTACATTGGATTTACAATTTCACATTTTCCGTTTTCCAAAGGATGATTCCATTAATTGTATTTCTTGAATGTTACAGATGTATTCCCTTTTTGTTGCTTGTTTTACTTCGAAATCGAGATGGAATCATTCTGAAGCTATTCCCAACGTTGATTCTCACGAAAATGATTCTCACGAAAACGAAAGCGGTGAAATTCTTAGCAGCTACTTGGAATACTTCCATGAGAACGGTACAATGTTAAGCATTCTAAGTATATATCATCTTGTCATTTTCTCTCTTTCCTCCATCAATCTCTTTCCGTCATCAATCTCTTGTCAAGTTTGAACAATGAATGATCTATTAGCATATCGCGAGGCTCGAAAGTTAGCAAATTCACAAAAAGTTGAGATACCTTTTCAAGGAAGGCCTCTTACAACCCCTACGAAAGTTTTGTATACTGGTTTACGAAAACTTTGGGAAAGGCAAGTAAGATACTTCAGATAATATCATAAACATACTAACTTTTGCTTAGTTTCCAACAGGATATTATACCTAATGCCTTTCCCGATCTTGAAACTATCGAGACATTCCTTATGTGGCATGCTAGCAATGCCAAAGGGAGACTCAATGAAAAGCTTTCTATCAAAACTCTTTTATATAAAGTAGGAAGGTTTGGATGTATGTATGATGCAGTTTATCATTATAAAATTCCTGATACTGTTCTTGATCTTGCTCGATATGTAAGTATTGTTAATCTGATTTACAATTTATACAACTAACCTCAATAGTATGTATCGACAGATTTGGCAAAGGACCTGGGTCTCGAAGATGCTGAGTATGATAAAGAGTGCACCGACTGGATCGATATCGAGATCATGATTCTTTACTTGACGGTGCAGGACGAACATGAATATCGCTGTAATCGCTATCGAATACAGCTGGGATGTATCTTCATGTTGATTGCAGACGATGGAGAACGAATTGGTGCAATCACTAGATCAGACTCTTATCGTGAAGGTAATGTCGCGTTGTGCTATGGGGTAATTATACTACAAAAGTATCTATAATAGTACAGAATAATAATCAATATCTACAGGATCTCAATCTTTTTCTCCTTCCAGCACAAGGCTCGAGCTCAAGCCCTCGATTCAGATTGGAAATCACATTTGACAACAGGAAGAACGAAAGGGGAAAGAAGAATAAATATTGAGATTATAGGGAATGTTTTCTAAAAGTTTTGTTCTAACAAGATAAGCATCGAGCAATCATATTTGTTGAGGGATGTTCCGTCTCCATCATCTTAGCATCAACCCACTCATCTGTCCAACTGCCCCCAAAATCAATCAAACAGCAATTATCTGTCTCGCTATTGATGAGAACATCATCTGGTTTACCATCACCCCATACTACGCCAATCTCATGCAACAAATCAACATTACACTTAATTTGTTCCGCCCACTTTTCCCTTCGTTCACTATCAACAACTTTGATCTCCTTGTGGAATCCACCCAAGGTTGTTGTATGCGGAATGTACTCCTCCAAAATACCAATAACTCCCTCGTCGTCATGATTAACAACAAAACCGAACAATTTAGGTACTTTGATGAAAGAGGTATATTGAGAATCTGTTATCTTCTTCAAGCACTCATATTCACGCTGTACAGCCTTGCTGTGAGTAGATGTTGACATCTTACAACATAGATTTTGTCCAGTACCTATAAATTTCTTAATGAACAGAATATTTTGTATCGAATATCTAGGTAAATGTGATGTATTAATATCGATAGCGAGATGAGGGATAACGTTTGATCGGGACGGATATTCTTGAATTATATCTGTATTACCTCGATCAATGATAACCAGACGAAAATAGAAGGTTTCTGGATTAAAGGCAGAGTGTAAAGACGTAGATAGATTTGAAGACCCTCTCTCAATTTCAGGTGCTAAGAGAGAAAATTTGCGCCATCCAACTTCGTAGATTATGTCCTCGATTTCATTTTGGGCCTTCTCTAGGTTTTCGTCATCGTCCTCCAAAAACGCTTTATTGTATTGATACAATAGCGATGTTATCGGATCCTCAGGAAAGGGAGTAGGATATACTGTGACAATAAAGCGTTTGCCGTTACATATGATAGTAAAGTCGTGGCGATATCCATCTCCTCCATCGATTCTTTGGGTAAAGAAGCTAAGGTTTTTCTCCCATCGAACTCTATCCCCACCCACCCGACCGCCCCCCCCCTATGTGACCAATATCCTCTATCATCTCCCTGACCTCATCATTATCGCCCATATCTGCGGCCACCATATTATCTTTCAATTCCATACTTTCCGCCTCCCTGAACCTTTGCCAATCCTCGTCGATAATCAAAGCTTTGAGTTCAGGATTGTATTAAAGACAGACCGAGGATATTTTCGAGGTATGTTTGTGTTTTGTGATTAGAGTTGTCCGTGAAAGATGCTAATCCAAATGCGTGGTAAACGATATTTCACGTGCTGGTGACCAATTATATCTAGAAATTAAGCGCGCGCTTGATAGCCATTACTTCTCAGAAGAATATTAGTACGAAATTGAAGTCCAGTTGTCATTGTACTGCATGATACATTTCTGATGCGACACAGAGTCTTCTTACAGGCAACGCAATCTGCTTATATATGGCCCAGCCCCGAAACTAATAACCCTATCAAAAGTCAATTATTTCAAGAATTGGTGGAAAATCCAATTCATGATTGTTTTAATTGAAAATTTTGAATATAAATCTTCAAGTATCTCAATACTGTATATGTTGATACATTTCCTAATTTTATATATTGGGAAGTGATGCATCAGATAAAATATATTAAGTCACTCTATAATTTTGGTGAGGTTTTACTCTCGAGTCTCAGGGCGAAATGTGAGTCTGTGCCCCAACATGCTGGTGGCTCCACCCCCGCACTCCGGCACTTAAAATCATCTAATTACCTAGTAATTACTCTAGTTCCCGGCGCTAATCCTCAAATAAACACTGCAACATCCGTCATCGAAATTAGGCTTTTCTCATCAACGACTTTTGGCTCTTCTCTTCTCTTACAATAAACCTTTCCCCTAAACCTTTACGGGGAAAGGCAAAGAAGAGGTGAACGGTTAGATACCCTACTGAGCATTTGCCACGGTGTAAAGGGGCGTTTTTTGTTGCCACTACCTCGGGTGAGAGAACTATCCTAGATCTAATTTCAAAATCTGACACGAAAGTTACCAAAAGCTCATGTCCTTCCTCGCGTTTGTACTTGTACTGCACCGGGACCTCTGAAACATCTCATGATAGTGATCTCCGCTAGTCTCCGTCAACACCCAGAAAATCAACGGACTAAAACATCTGCTGGTAATAAATTGCTGGGTGCACCCTCCTGTCGCCCAAGCCATATCAACTGCTCGTATTAGTCTTCATTTCGGTGTTCTATTAGAGGCTCTCCGGGGATTTCAATTTGTGTAGTAACCATGTTGATAGATTAATTGATAGCTCAGGCTCCTCGTCTTAATTAAACCTCCGAGATGAAGTGTGCGCCGTGAGATCCCATCAGTATACTTCTCAACGATATTTTGCTAAAATAAATTAAAGAAATCAGATTAATGCAATGAGACCATAAATCTTACCAGGCGGGTTGAGCTCAAACATAAATAATTTAAGTGGATCAAAGAACCTTTTGAGAATGAAGCCCCATAGGGTGATATTTTCACCTACGCAATCATCCCATGAACCACTTAGATTCGCTGGGCCTTGCGGGGGCCTTCGAGAAACTGACGGGTCGTTCGTTTCTGACGTAATTGAGAAATCTGTCCTATGGCCGTATTCTTTAGCAAACGCCGTTTCACCTCTACCTTGTATTTTGGAAGATCTCTGATAGAGAATCTCTACTTAGCCCGCTAATTCCACTCCCATCTCTTGACCCCGTTCCTATCACTGGATCTATCAAAACTTAAAACCAAATCTCTGGATACTCAAATCCAATGTATAACAATATATTCGTTCATGTACACGATCTCATCCTAAAGGGACGCCAGATTGACCGTGCAACTATTTCCTCTTTTAATATAAGATTACATCAGTGCTTTACCGAGCGACCTCTATTTAAGAAAGTTTTTTGTGCGTCGAATGATGCATTTTCTGGAAGTCAGGACCGACTATGAAAATACAAATGATGTTACGACAGATCTCACATACCTATTATCACGTGATTAGTATCATGTGATATAGGGATCCCAGTAGGCTCAGCTGTCCCAATGTAACTGGGACAACTAGGAGCATTAAGATGCTTACCACGAAGATCTATATAATCAAAATGGATTTCCTTTATATAGAGCTTTGTGCTCAAAATCAATCATTTAGTATACTCTACTATTAGTTACGAATAGCATATTCATTATTGTTATTATTTAAGTCCCTGCTTGATGCCTAGTTATAAACCTATCTCGAAAGCCTAGAACACTTCTATGTGATCTAGATGGCTACCCTTGTAACACTTTGAGCATCATTACTGCTTCAAGTACCGACTTGATTAGTAACGACATCATATCTTCCAAGATATTATAGCCTAGCAACCCTACTATAATTGATCAAGGCACTCTCGGAGGTACCGATAAGGATAAAGATATTGTTATAGGAGGTATCAAAGACCCTAAGGAAATCATTATCATTGAAACCCTCAAAGTTGCTTTGTCAAACCGATTTACAAGCAATCGATAAGAACTAAAGACCTTCTTACTCCAACTTGAGATCTACTTCCAATTTAATCAAGACAAGTTCAATCATGACATTAATAAAAGCATTTGGGCCATCTTTTATCTCAGAGGAGAAGCCGCCAAATGGATCCAATTATATCTCAAGGATTACTTTATCAATTTGAATAAGCCAAAGAAGCGATTATACTTAACTCAAATTATCTTTGGGAGATTCGAAGGATTTAAGAAAGAAATATGATGAGTATTCGGAAATATCAATGAACTATGTGATGTTGAGTCCAAGATCTATGGCCTCAAACAAACAAGGTCAGCAATCAAATACACTATGGAATTCAAAAGGTATATAGGTATTACTGAATAGGAAAAGAACGCAACGATAAGCCACTACCGGAAAGGGCTCAAACCTAAAGTTAGGTTAGAATTAGATCATAATTGCATTTGAGAGGATCTAAACAAATTGATCGAGGAGTTTATTAAAACAGATGAGATGCTTTACAAGTATTAGAAGGAATATCGTTCTTCCAACTTCCATAGAAACCAAGATTGTAGTAAGTACTACAAGAATAAAAAAAGACCTTGAGAGAACAAACAATCTTATGAAGACCTAATACAATTGGATACAATCTTTAGAAACAAACTATCTAAGGAAGAAGTAAAACGAAGATATAAAGACAAGTTTTGTTTCGAATACGGCAAGCTAGATTATAGAGTCAGAGATTGTCGAAGCAAAAAGCTATTAAAAGGAGGTTATTATAAGAAGTTTGGTAAAGGCCAACTTAATACAACCTTTATACCTCAATTATATATAACAACTTTTACAGAACCTAAAGAGATTTAATATATAGATTATAAAGAGTTCAAGAAATTGCTAAATAAATTACCAAAGAATAAAGAAGGCCTCAATATAATAGATCTATAGGAATAGAAGTATTTATGAACTCCCTCCTTATCCTTGTTCAGAACAAAAACAAAGAAAGAATAGACAATTAAGCATACTGTTATAAACTGGACCGCTTGTTATAATGAAACCTATAGGATTCATCTATCGGATAAAGAAGCTATAAAATAGTTTCTACAAAGAAAGACAAGGAGATTCTGCAAAAAGGGAAAATCAGCTAAGACTTATGGAAAAGGCTAAGGCCAATTGAATATTACAGGATAGACAAGATAAATCTATTATAATGCGAAAATAAATGAATGAGTAATCCAGATTATAATTGATTCAGAAGCTACAGGAAATTTTATTGTACCAGGAATTGTGAAGTATTTGGGAGTATAACTCCAAGTGAAACAAGTATTATATCAATTACAATTAGTCGATGAACAATTAGCCAGATTGGACAGAAAGATTTCGCAGAAGACTCGCCCTTTACAAATGAGTATAATCCAGTATAAAGAGGTTATCCAATTTGATATTGTTCTATTAGAGAATCAATAGATCATTCTAGGAATGCTATGGTTGAAGGTATATAACCTTTAGATTAATTGGTCATCGAAAACTATATCATTTCCGAAAAAGAGCGATCAACAAGATATATTAGAGCCAGTAAGGCTGAATATATATAATAAAGAATTAAAGGCGAATAATATTATTAATATAGGACACCAAGTTTAGGGTCCTTTATTAATAATGAAGAAAGATGAACCTTTTATATAAATAAAGAATAAACAAAAGAAATTGCTTAAAAACACCCCTGTAACAAAACAGGAAAAGATGCTAATATCAGTATAATACTAAAAGTACAAGAAATTATTCGAAGAAAGAAAAGGCCATAACACTTTACCAAAACATAAGCTATAGGATTACAAGATAGTATTAAAGGAAGACAAGATATCTTCATTCGGCCCAATCTATCCGATATCAGCCTTTAACCTAAGGATACTTAAGGATTATATTGGCGATACATTAAAAAAGGGATGGATTAGAGAATCCACCTTACAGATAACAAGCCCTATATTATTTGTACCAAAGAAAGATAGTACAAGAAGACTTTGCATAAACTATCATAAACTCAACGATATGATAATCAAAGATCAGTATCCATTTCTATTAGCTATAGAATTAAGGGATCGATTAGGAAAAGCCAAGGTTTTCTCCAAGTTTGATCTTCGAAACAGATTCTACCTAATCAGAATAAAGAAAGATAAGGAATGAAAGACAATATTTAGAACTCGCTATAGATTATACAAGTATCAAGTAATATTATTCGGTTTGACAAATATACTAACAATATATATATATTTGATCAACAATATATTAAGGAAATACCTAGATATATGTTATATATATTATCTAGATAATATATTAGTATTTTCAGAAACAGAAGAACAATACATCCAGGATATTTATAATATTCTACAATTTTTGGAGGAAGCAAACCTTCAATACAAATCTAATAAATGTGAATTTTATATTATGGAAACAGAATTCCTAAATTATACTATATTCTCAGAAGGTCTCAAGATAAGCTCCGACAAGGTAAAAGCAGTCAAAGAATAAGAGCCACCAATTAATATAAAAGAAGTATAATCCTTTTTAGAATTCGCCAATTTTTACCAACGATTTATCAAAAACTACTCGAAGATAATCTCCCCAATAACTGAAATCACCAAGAAGAATCAGAGAGAGTTCTAATAAACAGAAGCAGCACAAACAATATTTGAATGCCTCAAGGAAGCATTCGTAGGAGAACCAGTTCTCAAGGCTTTCGATCCAGAACTACCAATAATTGTGGAGACAGACTCCTCAGATTACACAATAGGCGCAGTACTCAGCCGAAAACCAGAATACTTACAAAACAAAACACACGAATCACATGCGATATTAAGACAGGAAGGTGATGCTTTAATTCACAATAAACCACAACTCGCCGCCACTTTAGGAATAAATTATGATACTATCAAGGATATTATAAAAACGGAATATACAACAGACGCTACAGCCAAAAGAATCTTAGCCAAACCAGACAATCTAGAAAGAGGATTCATTATAGAAGAAGGGTTCATCTACTTTTATAATAAATTTTACATACCCTTCAATCTAATTAAGGATTATGTCATAGAATAATATAAGCTACCAGCTCATGGGCATTAGGGTATTGCAAGAACCTTTGCCAGAATAAGGAAAGAAGTATATTTTCCAAAGATAAAGATTATAGTTAAGAATGTAATTAAGAACTACAATATTTGTATAAGGAATAAAGCTATTTAATATATCCCTTATAGTCAGTTCAAAACCCCTGAATTATCTATTCAACCTTGAAAGTCCATTGCTTGGGATTTTGTAATGAAACTATTATTATCCAAGGACCTGGTTACCTAAAAGGAGTATAACTTTATATTAATAGTAACAGACAGATTAACCAAATTCGCTTATATAATACCATTCTGTGAAACTTGGACAGCAGATAATCTTGCTTATATATTCATAAGGAATATAGTCAACATCCATGATATACCAGATGAGATTATCTCAGATAGGGATAAATTATTCACATTGAAGTTTTGATCTACCCTTATAGCATTACTTGGAATCAAAAGAAAGCTCTCGACAACTTTCCATCTACAAACAGATGGCCAAACAGAACGACTAAACCAAACAATAGAGGCCTATCTCCGTTGTTACATCAATTACAGATAAGACAATTAGGTTAAACTATTACCCTTAATACAATTTGTATATAATATATCAGAGACAGAAATCACAAAAGTAATGCCAATATATATTAACTTTGAGTTCAACTTATTGGCTTACAAATCACCATTGCTACAAGATGCGAATACAGACGAAGTTATAAAAGATATCACAGAAATCAAGGAGCTTCAAAAACAATTCTCCTTGGATTTATAGTTTATTACTTTAAGAACAGTATTTTACTACAATGAATCAAGAAGTATAAGATCTATTTTTAAAGAGAAGGATAAAGTTTATCTTATTCGAAGAAACATACAAATAAAACAATCAAGCAATAAACTAGACTATAAGAAACTAAGATCATTCAAAATCGACAAAATGGTAGGACCAGTTAATTATAAATTGAAATTACTATACACTATGAATATCCACTCAGTATTCTATATCTCACTCTTCAAGAAAGCATCACTAGGAGCACCCAATGTACCCATAACAGAAATTGAACCAGTCAACCCGAACACTATATATGATATAGAAGAGATCCTAGATTGCAAATATATCAAAGGCAAAATCAAGTATCTAATAAAATAGAAAGGATACCCACACTCAAAAAATATTTGGGAACTCAAGTCATAATTTAAGAGCCCTGTATGAATTGAATAGTTCCATCAGAAAAACTTTTATTTGCTAATCAAGCATCAATTTCCTCAGTAGATAACGATAACAAGAAAGGATCGAAATCAAGTTCGTTATTAGGACCGATGACAGAAGTAGATGCTAGTTTATTCTTCTTCCCTATATACTCATTTTCCAACCATTCTTCTTCCAATTGCTTCTCCTTTGCCTCAAACTCTTTCAAAGCTTCGATTGTATAAAGATCATATTGCAACATCTTACCCATTTTTTTGCAAAAAATATCAAATTTCATTAAAGTCTGACGAGATTGTATACACAATTGGAGAATCTTCGATATAGCCTCTTCTTCTTCCCATCGAAACCTTTTATTCTTTTTCTGAAGATATTGTTTTTCTTGATCAATCCTAGACCAATCTATTACAATATGCCCAAATATATTATATGATGAATCCATACCATTTTTCGAATATTCACCATATTTATTATTGCTAGACAAAACCCGACACTCGAGTTTTTTGTCTGTATAACGACTACAAGTAAATGACATAATAACACCCTTTTCCTTACTTCGATTATATATGTTTTGATAATTTTTCATGGACCGAGAGTTATGATTAGGAGGCATAATAAAGAGAAAAAGAAATCATTATTGTTAAAGGAATTAATAAGGGAATTGATAGTATTATATGAACACTCGGGATAAACACTAAGCTAAAAAGGGGATAATGTTATGACAGATCTTATATACCTATTATCATATAATTAATATTATATGATATAAGGATCCCAGTAAGCTCAGCTGTCCCAATACAACTAGGACAACTGGGAGCACTGAGACGCTTGCCATAAAGGTCTATATAATCAAGATGGATTTCCTTTGTATAGAGCTTTGTGTTCAAGATTAATCATTTAGTATACTCTACTATTAGTTATGAATAACATATTCATTATTATCATTACTTAAGTCCCTGTTTGACACCTAATTATAAACCCACCTCGAAAACCTAGAACACTTCCACATGATCTAGACGGCTACCCTCGTAACAAATGATTAGAACCTGCATTTGAGTTTTTCAAGTCCGGCGATATTACAGTGCTACACAGAGAAGAGTGATTTTGGAGGCTATTTGAAAAGCGAAAAGTCGTGGACATGACACCAATTCTGCTTATAGGCAAAAGAGGAGAATGCTAGAAATTCTTGAAGCAGGCCAGTATTTTGCGCCCTCTCCTAACAATTACACTAATGGATAATTTACTGGTAAGTTTCCCAGAGGACAGGCTGTCGATTGTTCGTTTTACACGATTATGGAACTCAGGAGATGAGCTCGATCGATGCAGCGGGAGGAATAGACTCAGTATCCGGCTATGACTGACCAAGAAAGCAGGATTTTCATGAAAGATTTCCAAGAAAAAGGTCTTGTGAGGGTATATATGGGCTGAGCTCGATGCAAAATACTGTAGTCCATCATAATATAAAAGGGGCTGAGATTCTTGATATGCTGGATAGGTTTTGTGCCTTGTCTTCTTGTTATTCATAATCTGGGGACTTTCTTAAGACGGTGTGATTATTGTATGAATTCTATATTATATTCTGTATACGAGCTGACTCCTATTATAGGAGATTCTCTTGATCCTGATGTTAGCGTGGGAACGAGATAACTCTCGGATCGCTATATGTCCCGTCATAATTTTTGCTCTCCCGATGGATGTTTCTCTATATGGGATGTTGAGCCAGATAAACTGATCTTGTGCATGAACATCGCGATGCTAATGTAAGAAGTTCCTTATGTTACAGCCACTCACATCTAGTATTGACTCGAAGAAATATAAAGCTAACACTTGCTAAGCACCTGGCGTGTAGTTTTTAAGAGGTAATACGAATTTGAACCCCGGAGTATCAATCACACAGCCATGGATATTTTTCAAATATGACGAAGATGATAGACTGTGGCCGAGAATACGCCACACAAATATCAGCTATAATACAAGTAAGTATAAGTGGTGATCGATATGTGAGAGGTATAGTAATCCTGTCATCACAGTTAGAGTTAGCCCGAGGAAATCTGATTACTTAATAATGATTCCACCTTGACAATTTGACAAAAATACTTCGTATTAAATTGAAGTAATGGGTCGGAGAATGGAACTATTCTTCCATCGAGGGACGCGCTTGACGCTTACTAGTAGACCTTTTAGAATGATATTGCTGAGTGTCTGATTTAGTTCCAGTATCCAGAATTGTTATTTAAGTATCATTTTAGGATACATGCGACTCTTTGGATCTGCATTCCCTACTCTTTTCCAGTGGAATCTACAAAAGGGCTGTTGGGTTCGCATGCAGTGTAAGCATGTCTTCATGAACACGTGGAGGCGGGGTAAAAATCTTTAAACCCTGCATGAATGAATGAATAATCAGAAAACTGGCAGCACACGACTGGTTTTTCTGCGCCAAGTATATGTAATCGGTTTTAGTGGGGAGTGATGATTTGATGCAAAAGTGGCATTCTTTGCTGGAACGATCTTGGCTGCAAACCTGAACTTATCCTATGGTTATTCTTAATGGGGTGCTGGAAAAATGTTAATTTTGCTTGTTGTGTTGGATTTTATGTCACAAGTTGAGACGTATTGATATCTACTTGTTAGATTGAACATTCCACCCCTGTTTGTTAATTCGCTGTTCGTGATTTATTCTCTAAAATCCGGTCTTCAAAGGACTAATCTCGTACCGAGATGGCGCTACGAGTCGACTGGTATGCTATCGTTTCCCACCGGGTCTCACCAATAATCACTTTGATTCGTCCAAGTGGCTGCCTAGAGTACTAGTGTTCACTTATCAATCAATTGTTACGACGAAGTAACATGTTGTCAGGTGACAAGTATCACATGACCTGAAAACCGATCGGCTTCGAAAAGCCTATCGGTTTTGGAGGATCGATCGGTCTACAAGAACCGATCGGCTGTGAGTTACGAAGGTCTATATAACCAAGATGGATTTCCTTTGTATAGAGCTTCGTGCTCAAAATCAATCATTTAGTATACTCTACTATTAGTTACGAATAGCATATTCATTATTATCATTACTTAAGTCCCTGCTTGACACCTAGTTATAAACCTACCTCGAGAGCCTAGAACACTTCCACGTGATCTAGACGGCTACCCTCGTAACATCAATATACATTGATCAATATCATCTTACAAATTTATTGATGATATTATATACCTCGACTGTTCTGATTCAACTTTCAAGGCTTCGTTAGTGCGAGCGCTAGACGTGATGGTATGAATGAACATCCCACTGATCACGATCGATTCCATCCCGTTGCTGTTGGCTGAAAAGGAAATCTAGAGCGAGGTCTCAGAGAGGCAGTCCACATGTTGCTATCATCAATAATCAAGTTGCAGAAGCGGATGAAAACAAAGATGCAAGTCAGCAAAGTCAATGACCTGAAGGTTAGAGACAGTATCGTCGTCATGGTCGAAAAAATCATATAAAAAGGTCAGGAAATTTCCCTTCTGAATATATACCTCGCCAGCAGAACACTCCGTCTACACTTCTCCAATAAATCTAATTCACCGCAAATCACTCTCAAAATCTTCATTCCAACAACTACCTTCATCATGAAGTTCATCTACACCACCAGCATCATCACTGCAATCTTGGCCGCTGTTGTTCCAGCTCTCCCCGTCGCGGAAGGCGAAGCTAATGTTGCTATCGCCGCCCTTGAGAAGCGGGGAAGTACTCAATTCGCAGTCTACACTGACTCAGGTATGTCAATCTTTCATCTATTCATTCTACACAACTACACAGTGTCTTCCTCTTGTTGTCCTAACTAACACACACATCACAGCTTGTGGTGGTGGTGCCGTCATTTTCACCGACGGAGCCGCTACAACCAAAGGAAACTTTGGTGCTACGCAACACAGCATCAAGATCTTGAGCTTAACTCCTAACTACCATGTTACCTTCTATTCGGGTCTTAACCAAGGAGGTGACAAGGCTCAATACGGAACTGCTTCCGTTGGTGTATGTGCTGCGAATGTCAACTATTTGAGTTATGGTTTCTATTCCGGAGCTTAAGTAGTGAAATCGAGAGGATTGGAAGGAGGTCTGGAAATTGGAAGATTGATGCCAAGAGAATGGAGAGCGGTTTGGAGTGTAATCAGAGGAAGACGACGGAAGCTGTTATTCATTCATTCAGTCATTCAGTCATTCATTCATTCGGCTCAGAATGGCTGTCTCCGGACTGCAGCGAAGAGCTCACAGACTTCTTGTTCCCATCTATATACGCGCTCTTTTATGAATTTAACAGCGGTTCATTTTATTTTGGTGTTCATTTGCCAGTATCCCAGAGCTAGTTGTTGGTGATTGTAATGATGAAGTCAATCATTGATTGAATCTCTATGTGGTATTATTGGTGCAGACCGTCAGAGTAATTGATTTTCCGGTACAGTATCTCCAAGTCCATCATCTCCAGCTGGGCAATAGGTAGATAGATATATTTACTTCTGCGGAATTCTGTATCTGAAATTTAAACGATCATGAGTTTACACAGCCCCTTCATTCGCTTAAACTATACTTCGAAATCTTATACTTAAGACACTTCTGTGAAGGCCGAAGAATACTTAATTGCCGTTTTCGCTCTATAATACTTCTTTTGACTGTTCCAGGTTATTTCTACACCACCCACGTGAATTACTTTTAATTTGAGAACCTGCCATACTATAATAGTTTTTTCATGTTTTCTAGTGAGACATCGATAGATCAATTTTTACTATTTAGAGAAGAAACGATAGTTTTGCATCGGGATTGTAAGGACTTGATTAAGTCTTGTTACATTTAATTTAATTCTCAACTTGACGTCCCTCCATCCCTTCCGAGTGTTCTTCATTGTCTTCCAGACATATATTTATACCTTTTTTTATCTTTCAAGGAACGCAGTATTGTGTAATATACTGCAGTCATGAACAAAGTAAGATCTTGGGAGGGCTCGGAGAAGCAGGGTAGATCATGTAAATAGTAGGATTAGTATGTTTGGAAATAGAGAGATTTTAGTTTGTTTGTTGGTCTTCACTTTGGTCGTATTAAAGGAATCAAGGTGAACGAGGAGTAATGAGAGTCGATGAGCATCGAGAATACGGTAGTGAAGAGATGAGCGTTGTAGCTTGTGGTGGGAGTTTATGGCCCGCTGTAGTTTGGAGGGAGACGGTGGATTTCACAAAAGGTGAGATGTGGGCGATGCTAGTATGGCATGAAGTAAAAAGACGGTATTATGCATCAACTAACTAGAATGTTTTATAATTTATAGGTGCAAGGAATGAAAAACAAAATATTTGTATGATGCGTTAGAGCCCGAACACAAAAATCTCATGTATCTTTGCTTCACAGTAGCAAATTGAGATGAGTATATATAATAAAAGTGGTGAAAAGAAAAAATGTCATCTGCCTAAAAATAACACCGTACGTATAGATTTCGGGACTCCATATGGCGACGGGCTTTCATTCCATAGCTTTCAGGGGTAATACCAGGGAGGGAGAGCAGAGTAGCTGCAAGAAAATTTTACCTTCAGTTTCGTTTCCTTACAATTATGGCATCCTGACTCGACTTTTTGTGACTTTTGTGGGGTCTATTGAGTGTCGTGCCACTATCCGGATATACTCTCGGGCTTTTTTGTGATATATGTAATAACAGCTTCACACGAAAGAGTATCATTGGAACTACCAACAGACTCTAAATTAGTAGCATAGTTGTGAATTTTAAGACTACTCAAATTCCCCAGGCCTTTGTAGTCTATGCATATCCGCATAGTATTCTCTCCAAATTTTGTATATCGTCACGAAGCCACCTCAATGTGTCGATGTATTCGTGATTCATTGCCTGATACTACCAACAGTGATGCGATAGGCCGAGAAATTGCTATAGTTCTGAAAAGCGCAACAAAATTCATGAGACTTGAGGCCATATCTCAAAAATTGCCTGCACACTCTGGGCAAGCCGTGGAGCGCTCAAAGTTTGCGATTAGTCGATTGATTGGAGATAGCTTCAGTTGTTTTGCTCTCAGAAAACGGGTAATATAGTAGATGTGCGGATTTTGAAGATATGATGATTTGGACAAAAGCTATTGATGCTCACCGGGCTCCGTGATGAGGAATATGAGGTCACCAACGGTGAAATTTGGACTTATTGTTCCAGCATGTTGGATGCGCTCACAATTGTGATTGTTTAAGCTGAGGCTAGTGTCCTTTTGCTTGTACATGTCAAGTTTATCATGATATCTCATGTTCCACTGCATTATCTGCCAACGTTCGCCCACTATAGGTGAGTCGTTTCTCTTCGGGAATCTGGACCTAAAGCCTTTCGGATCTTGTGTCAATTAGGCTGGACTTTTCGGAATTGTATAATAATAATAAAAAAGAAAATTTTGATAGTATTGTATATCATAAGTTGTATCATATAATAATAGAATTATACTAAGATTGTATCTAGATAAAAAGTTATTTGATATTTTATATTTCTTTCTAGTTCTGCTTTATACAAAAGTCTCATTCCTAGTGTAAATTTTTATATTATACTGCATCAGTATATAAGGTTATTTTATTGAGTTTTATTTTTTTCCCTCGATGACTGAGCCGATGATGGATCCACTGTTTATTAGCAGGCATCGGAGTCAAATGCATGCACAGGGAACCATCCATTTTTCTCAACGGGCAGCGTCAAGGCCCAAGGCAAGCAAATAATTAATCTTATCAGATGAGATCCATTAAAATATTCACATGAATCCAACCTCGGTTCGTACTTTTCCCATCAATAGAAGGTTGACTCTGGAAACATCCCTGGTAAAATCCATGGATACTGACCGCATCGCTTTGGGGCAAGCAGTCGGACAACATGGTGGAAAATATTTACAGCCAAGGAATATTATCAGATGAAGATTTTATAGCTGCAGTCATGATAGCGGAAAGCTTGTGGAGTGGATTAGGTTATTAGATTGAAAATCATTTGACGTAATGCTAATTTTAGCACTTAAACCCTAATTTTATTGGGAATCGTGGTGGATTTGACTCTTGAGTGTCGGTTACTAGTAATTATGCTATTATTGAACTCCTACAGGTATCATGCTGTTACGATATTACCACATGAAATGGCAATTATGGCATGACTTTGGTTTCGATCTTTGGCTTCGGCATCCGCTCTTAGATTTCCAGCGGTTGGATTCATCCCCTGCTTTACCAAACTTTATTATCGAATTACCTAAAACTAATTTTTATCTTTACCGCTTTCACGACTCCCGGTTGGCAACTATGCATTGACTAGACGGACTATGCTTTACATTAAATTGTTACTCGAATCTGGAGTTTCACTCTACCGACCGAATATCCTGCTATACTAGTTTGATCATCGGTCACAACATCGAGCATCACACATTCCTCTACATCTAGCACTTCATTGCAATCCTCATTGTCCTCAAAGTTCTTTCAAATTTCTTAGGCATCCTCAAGATCCGGTCATCACCAGCACAAAAAAAAGAGGAAAATAAAAACAACCAGCATGTCTCTCCAAATCCCCAGCTACGATCGCCCCCAAACAACTTTTCCCCGAGCCCATCCTCATCTCACCAATCGCATTCGCGCATACGACATTATTTCGACAGAATTCTCCATTGCCCAACTCAGTCTTGCTATTACTGCGACTGTGAAACGCAGTCCATTGTCAATCTTATTCTTGAGTCAAACTCCTGAATTGCAAGTCGAGGGCTTGAACAGTGAAGCTCTTTTCATGCAAGATTTTGCCACGAGTTTAGATCCAACTTGTCGGTACACATTCCTCAATTACTTAAGTGAGGAAGGAATGTTGGGTGAATGGATGACCAAAGGAGAGCTAAACCCAAGTATGGAAGAGTGGGCTGAATATGTTAGATGGTGTGTTCAGGTTGTTCGGGAAGAAGGATGGGTTGAATTTTCTGAAGGTAGTGTAGAGGAGGTTAGGGAGAGAGGCAATAGAAGAGCCGTTGATGTTATCGTTTCTGGGGAGATGTTCAAGGCGGATAGAATTCTAGATGGAGAAGAGGATTGTAAGGCTTACGCAAATGAGAGCGACGAATTGAACATATTACAGGCTACAGATGCGTTGCAAAACTTGTGCGCTGCAGCTTCATCTTCCGTAAGTTTTCCTCTTTCTTTCTCCTCTTAGACTCCGTGGATAGTGACTAATATGTTTTCAACAGAATCTAGCAGCACTCACAGCAGAAAACGAAAAGCTTCTGTCGCTGTACGAAAAGGATCGAGCAAGCAGAATCATTAAAGCATTGCTATAGGTTCCAAAGCTGGCTCGATACTTGTGGTATTAGATGATGGATGGCGTTTGGGGACCTGAAATTTGCAGCGCAATTTCTGCTGTCATGTGTTAATACCCGTCGAAGTTTATTCTTTTAATTTTGGAAATCCAATTTTATATACGACCAAACGACTCAATTTCGACTCTCTCTCCTAGCTTTTGCATAGTATTGTTTTACTGTTTTGCTTGACCATTTCCACATCCACAATCCAGCCACAAGCTTCTGAGAAATCTCGTGTTCGAAGAACAAGAAAAGATTTCGCCGATGTTCTTTTTCGGGAAATCGAGAAAAGATTCACAATGCATACATGCAACTCAAGGAACCTACAAGCATCTCAAGCTTTACCCATGAAGAGCATGCCACGCACTTAGGTCTTGGCTGGGTAAGTCTTAGCTAGGTGTCTACCTATCAATCCCCACCTTCCCAATACCGGTTGTCAAGAGCTTAGGTGGGTTCGCTCCGTTTTATCCTTGTCGTCAAGTGGGATAAAAGTGCCCAGTCAAGACGAAACGAGGAAGGTGGAATTCATCAGGAAAAGGCATGCAGTAGTCAACGGTAGTTCCATCTGATAAAAAATGTTAGCTCGAAGCAGGGAATTATTAGATGCTTGTTTCGTGTTAGGGTTTCGAGATTTTTATCTCAGGGTCAGCGATGAGTCGGTTCGATTGGAGTCTGAAAGTAGATTTCGATATCACATTATATGTACTAGTATATATATATTCCTGCAGTCATTTGATTTCGGGGATTTCGGTATCCCTCGGCAAGCCCATCCAACAAAAGAATCCGGAGAAACTCAAACAAATGTTCGCGTTCCTTTTCCATTTGAAAATATTATCACCTGTCTCTTCATTATAAATCCACTTGGAGAATCTTATTGGAGAGTGGTCTGAAGTCGTGTCACTTGAAGAAAGGAGTGTTATCTATACAGAAGACTTTTATCGAATTCGAACTCTGATCTCATGAACCAGTAGTAGCACTGGTGAAGGGCTTCTTATGTTCCCAGGAAAGAGCTTATACTTAGCCGCGAGGAGGTCTAGATACTAATGTACGGCCTCTCCACGATCTTCAATTGTCGCACAAGCTTCCTTAGATCTTGATCTGTGGGGAACTGGGACTTAAAGAGCTCCCTATAGTGCAGTAAAGGCACTTGCTTTTCCTTATAACCATTTTCTGGCGTCGTTGATTTTACCGACGAAGTTAGAGAAAGCATCTTTTCCAACAGCTTTTTGAAATTTTATATATAGATCCCACTTCCGGCAATTCAAGAGACAACTTGGCCTGCTTGGCGCAGTGGTAACGCGTAGCACTTGTATGTAACAAATTACAGCGATGCTAAGATCATTGGTTCGATTCCAGTAGTAGGCATGTCTATTTGATTTCATGGTCATTTTGTATACATTTTTGGCATCAAAGCTTCTTCTTTTTACACTTTGTCGGAATGTTGAAAAAAAGACACAAAACTCTGGAAAGAAATCTGTTCTCTTTTCGCACTTTTCTCTGGCACTTCTGCTTAAGTGGGTTGGGTTGATGTAAAGTGGCTGTATGTAGTCTGGTCTTTTAGATGAACCAAAGGCCATGATGATGTTAAAAAGAGAAGGCAAACATTGAAAGAGGTTTTCTATTTTGGTTTGATGTGTGGGTAGTATGCGCATTCAGAGATATGGAGATTGTGGAGTCATACGAATCATATCTACTTTGCTTCACACCAGCGAGGCTAGTGCTTTCTACTTGTGATATTAACATATTAGCTATATGATCATCTTGATCTATTCCCTATCTCTCAGGCTCGCAGAGTTCCAGCTTTATGATCCCCGAATGATGGTTTCGCCTCGACTCCCCCCTATCTCCATTAAACTATGGGTCCCAGCCCATGACCTGATTTACCAATCCCATCACCTTGCTTCTTTCCGTCAACTCCTAATGCTATTATTCTATATTCTCAGTCCCCATTCATCAAACTTCCCACCATCTCCCACAACCTTTTCTCACAGTGCCCCAGCTGGAGTCTTTGCAGTCCACTCAAGAACAATTGAACTTAGGATCCAAACATTTTCCAGGCTGAGTCTGCTGATAAGCCTTGTAATTTGGGCAGCCTGCAACTGAGCTGAGACAGAGTTGATCGTATTTTTCGCATCTAATCGTCGTGAGCATTCCGGCGTGTCCGCAGCCAAAATATGTTAGCAAGCTTGTACACATTGTGAGGATTGAAAGGTTAAGGCTTAGACTTGGGCTTGGTTGTGAGGTGAGTTTGAGTCGTTGAATCCGACGAACTCTTGGAGAAATTACGATTATCGTGTGTTCTCTTGCTGCTTGTATGGGCTGAGGAATAACTCAAGGTACTCCGGCTATGAAGGTTACAGAAGTGGTTGTTGAAGAAAGAACGTTGAAAGCTCAGGGTAAGAATTTGACCTTATATAGAGGCACCCGAGAAGGACATGAATAGGTCATTTAGTATGAGAAGTTACGGTTATTGGAGTGTATGTCGTCAATTTGAAACTTAATACCTAACAAAGGTTTAGATTTTGTACGGTATACCGAGGTAGTGTATCAGCGTTGCGTGTCACCGAATTAGGATCTAAGTGAATTATTAATGGCTATATATACATCCAACAGGAACGAGGAGTTTGGTATCTGAATGAGCTTCAGGATGTATTTAAGTGTATGTGAATGGACATACAGAGCTTAGACAAAACCAAGGATTCACCATCTTCGCTAAGGAATGAGCGTATACATCCACGAAATTCAGCATGTTCAGCCTGGCGCACTCTCATCATTATCCTCCCGCTTTTAGAGGATTAAATACCGCCACAGAAGATATCTTCTTAAATTTCTTAACTCCATACCATTTGTACTCGGAGCCTTGCATGCCTCTCGACGCAATTTTCACAATCCTCGCAAATCGTGTCTGAAATGCGAAGTATCGAATATTCTCGATGGCTATTTTCGCTATTGAGGTGGGTCAGATAGATAAAGACGGTCTTTCTGGATATGATACATAGGCAGAATGCTCAGGTTGAATCAATGTAAACATAGATGCTCGACTCGTGTGGGTATTGATAATGGTATAGTCTGACTTTTGAGAGGGCAATGGCCATGGTGTGATATGGTGCACAAAAATATCTGGCCCCGAAGGAGATTCTAACCATGAGCCGTAACTATTCATTCATTCGGAGCATATGGATGGCTTCTAGTCCTCGAGCTTATATATTTCACATACAAAGCATTCTTTAAATCACATCTCATTCCCACAACTATAGTGCCAGCTCTAAAGATATCTTAATTTTGACTGATATTGTATTTACCTTCCAATGATTTTCTCTTAATATACCCCTTTCATATAAGATATGTGAAGCTTGTAAAATCTCTGAGAGATATCTGTAGAGGCCGATTATTAAAAAACAAACCTTGATCGCCAAAAAATGAAGACAGATTCTCATCTACTACACGGGACACCCACCCACAGTGCACACCCAGCCTAGTACCTAAAGCCGAAAATGTTGACAGCTTTGCATAATCAACAGGCCTCGAAAACCACCATAGGCTAAACACATCAGACACCGTCATAATCATCCTACATCTTGCACACCAATTCGGAATGCAAAATGTCGGCTCAAAAAGTCCAGCCATAAATCTTGGCCCGGCTAATATCAGGGGCAGGGCAACCCCTACCTTGTGTTTATTCACCTCAATCCCATCAAAAACAAATCCCCACTCACTAAATGGACACCCCCTCCGGGATTGTGGATTTTCAATCTGATAATTATTTTCCAGAATTATTCCAGCCGACGCGGCTAATGCAACAAAGTGGATAACTTTCGTAACGACTAATCTTATCAATCAATTAATCAATCTAATCAGATAAAAATTTTCACGCCCCGCTTTGACTTTTCTATCTTTTTTGGTGGATGTAGATGGATGGAACTGCTTGCTACTCCGGGATTATTAGGTGAAGGAGGAAAAAAGATGGAGAGCTGGTTGGGGTGTTTCCTCTAATTTGTGACGAAAGATGAATGGGACGAATGAAAGAGAGGGATTTTGACTTTTTCGAGACGTTTTATCCCACTGGTTGGTTTTCATTACGGCGTGAGTGATGATACATATGCAGTATTTTAATGGAGCGGAGTTGCGGTGGAGGAAAGAACTTTTTCGTGGATGATATGATGGTTCTTGGAGGCCTTTTTGTTTCTTTTTTGCTGAGTGGCATGAGATATTTCACATGGTGGAAGGTTTCCTTGAAGTAAAGAATCTTCGTGCTCACATACGGCAACATCAAGAATCTGCTCAAATTAAGATGGTGTTGGTCTGTCAACTTACCCAGCTTCACACAAACCATCTCCATACATACCTTGCTAAACCTGCTTTATGCTAGCTAGGGATCGGATGTAATGGGTCTCTATCTCCTTACGTCACAAGATGCCCATGCATTTGACATGTGGGAATTTGCGTGTACCAGCCTCCAGGAAGACTGTTCATTGTACAACAATCCATAGTCCCGCTTCTCCCGACCTTCCAAATCGAAATGGAAATTCTCCCCGAGGAAAATTTAGTCATGCCAATATACGACGCGTACCCCATTTTTGTACCATGGGTCTCATCAGGGATGAACGGCTATCTGGGTCCTGCATGCATCTCGGTTTGAATATTATCTTATCTGATCTTTTTGATCTATTCTTCTGTTTCCGTATGTACTTACATTTCCGTCTGTAGAATTCTAGCCTTTTCTTTCTTTCACAATGCAATCTCTGTACGAAGTCGAGACTGAAACTCCTCGTTTGTCTATTGTTCAGGGTGCTTCAAGTCCTCCGTTGTTGGAACTTACTCTTGGGGATCTTCTGGATCAGCAAACGAAGCTTCGTGCTGAATATGAATGTTTAGTATGTCCGTCTTTGGGAACGAGATGGTCGTATGGAACGTTGCAGGAGGAGAGTGTTGCTGTGGCTCGTGGTCTGTTGTCGTTGGGTATAAAATCGGGTGATAGAATTGGGATATTGGCGGGTAATTGCGCGGAGTACATTTCTGTTTTCTTCGCCGCGGCTTATATTGGATGTATACTGGTGGTTTTGAATAATACTTACACAACACAAGAAGCGAAGAACGGGCTGAAACATGCTGGTAAGATGATTTATGATGTTTCGATGATTGGTGCTGATGAATGTTAGGTTGTCGAATATTGTTCACTGTACCGAAAATTGGAAAGCAGAGTACTGAAAGACTCATTTCAGAATTAGGGCCATTACCAAAAGAAAATGGAAATTCTGAAGCTTTGGACAGAGTGGTGATATTGAGGGGATCTCGAGATGGTTTCATGAACTACGATGGACTGAAACGTCAAGGTCGAACAAGTTCAATAGAGGAATTTGAGAGAGTAAAGAAAACGGTCAAGCCGGAAGATATCGTGAACCTACAGTTCACCAGTGGATCGACAGGAAGTCCCAAGGCAGCAATGCTTACACACTTGTAAGTACTACCTCATGTAGTCAAGCTGAGAAAAAAAAAGAGCTCTTTCTGACAGCCTTTCATAGTAATTTAGTCAATAATGCCAACTCAATCGGCGACCGTCTGGCGTTCACATCCCGAGATATCTTATGTTGTCCACCACCACTGTTCCACTGTTTCGGCTTGGTACTGGGCGTATTAGCAATCATAACACATGGTGCGAAAATCATTCTTCCAGCGGAAACCTTCGATGCTTCTGCGGTACTGCGGGCAGTATCGGATGAGAAGTGCACTGCACTTCATGGTGTACCAACCATGTTTGAGGAAATTCTAAGCATACCACGGCCAGACGGTTTTAATTGTGATAATTTGAGGACGGGGATAATAGCTGGTGCACCAGTACCGAGACCTTTAATGAAGAGATTATTGACGGAATTGAATATGCGGGAATATACATCTAGTTATGGTAAGTCGGGATCATAAATGGTAGACGGGTGTAAATTGACGAAAGTTGATAGGTTTAACGGAAACTTCACCAACTTGCTTCAATGCCTATACTTACGACACTATCGACACGCGTCTAACGACCGTTGGACAGATCCTTCCACATCTTCGTGCGAAAATCATTGATCGAGATGGAAATATCGTTCCACAAGGCGCAAGAGGAGAGCTTTGCATATCTGGATATTCTCTGCAGAAAGGATATTGGAACAATGAGGAAAAGACGGCAGAAGTAATGGTTAGAGATAAAGATGGAATCTTGTGGTTAAAAACGGGTGATGAAGCTTCTTTCGACGAAAGAGGATATTGCTCTATCACTGGGCGTTTCAAGGATATTATTATTCGAGGCAAGTTATCATTCAATGATAGGATGTTAGCAGGACACTGACCATTTCCCAGGTGGTGAAAATATATATCCCCTCGAAATCGAAACTCGTCTCGGTGCCCACCCTTCGATCTCCCGAGCGATAGTAGTTGGCATTCCAGATCGCAAATATGGAGAAGTTGTCGGTGCCTTCCTAGATGTGCGAGAAGATTCGGCGGCAGTTAAAAAGAAGCTTTCAGATGCAGAAATAAGAGATTGGACCAGAAAAGAGTTAGGATGGCATAAGGCACCGCACCATGTATTTTGGTTTGGAGAAGAAGGATTGAAGATGGAAACTCCGAAGACGGGTAGTGGAAAGGTTAAGAAGTTTGAGTTGAGAAATGAAGGAGGTCGAATTGTGAAAGAGAGGAGCATGATTCCTAAGCCTAAGTTGTAGATTAGATTACTGGGAAGGACAAACTGACACTTGTGACTTGTGATTGGGTATAGGGTGTAGATAGATTTTTTTTGTAAATATAGTGGTTTCTAGTATATGATCTCCATGTCGGCACTTGTCCCCGAAGGTAGCGCGCCATCAACGCATCTACTCGTGCTTGAAATTAGCCTAGCATCATTCCATGCTAAAATTTGGGTAATCGATCTAAGCTTTCAGATAAGGATGTGGACCAGAAGTCACCAACGCTTATTGATACTAGGTTCGGTACATGATAGTAAAAGACGTACGATAGTAATAGTAAAGCAAGGACTTGGCCCAAGCCAAGAAAAAGATATAAGAGCAACAAACATGGTACAAATTCGGAGTGTCGTATGGATCATCCACTACATCGAGCCTTCCGGAACATATAACGTAAAACTGCTGGGCACCCATTTATTGAGAAAGACGAAGAGATATTCAATTGGAGAGAAGAAGAATAAGGTATCATTTCATGTCGAACAGACATGCTTCCTCAATCGGCAACGGCAAACTTCTAGGGCCTGAAAGACCATTATTTCCGCAAATCATATGGTATATCTCCAGAAAGTTGCGTCATCTCCCTCGTGTTGTTGTTCAAGCTTCATTTCCGGTGTATAAGTATCCGCCGTAAGCCCTCTCTCCGCATCTCGAGCATCCCTTCGCGAATTTTCCCATTTGTAATAACTCATCATGAGAGCTGTTAGAACGAAAGCGACGGATAACATTCCGAGAAAAATTGCATGTCCTTCAATGAACCTGAAATTAATAGATAGTCAGTATCGATCCTCAGCGAACTAACAATTGCTGATAGAAGAATTGCATTGAAGAAGTTTAGATCTTACCTAGGACTGTCCACGGAACGATAGATAAAAGCTGCCACAATACCCCCAAAGTTGGCGAAACCGGCAACCATGCCGAAACCGACTCCTCTTTTTAAACTCCCGCTTAAATTGTTTCCTACCCAAGCAGTTATCAATGGAGTAGTTGGGAACACGCCTAAATGATTATTACCATCACTATGTGTTTGGATATGGTGACTTTATGCTTTACATACCGACAGCCGCAAGGAAAGCGCCAGTGTACTGAACAGGTGTTTCATGAGCTGAGATAAGTAGCGCAGATCCAGTCATAGCCACAGCTAAAAATCCGAGGATAAAGATTCCTCTTTTTTGCACTTTGTCGGCAATGAAGCTGACTGATATTGTGAAGAAACAGGCAACAACGTAAGGTGGGACGGTCATGAGCTGGGCCGCGTTGCTGGTATAGCCCATATCTTTAACGATAGTGGGTAGAAACAAAGACAATGAGTACAGTGGCGTTGCCATGCAGAAAGATATAATCATTTTGACATATATTTTCCAATCTTTCAATGCCTGCCACACGTATTTTGAATTCCAATCATCCGAAAGAAGGTTCCGATCTTTCACAAGTCGCCTCAAGACCTCTTTTCGCTCTAGGTCAGAGAGAAACTTTGCACTATGGTAGAGTAAGCTCATACATAGCGATATACATGTAGATGAAAGCATACTTATCTGGATAGTCTCCAATCGCCCAATAAGATATACAGCCAACGCAAAATGTAAGAAGACCTTCGATGATGAAGATCCATGACCATCCATCTTTACCACCTACTCCAGACATTTCCGAAATTCCACGAGCAAATAGCCCACCAAATGCACCTGCGGCTGTAGCCATAGCAAAAAATAATGCCATACGGAAACCACATTCATGTCGAGGATACCACATCGTGATATAGTAGACCACACCAGGATATAAGCCACCTTCCGCAATGCCTAAAAAGCATCTAGCAACAAGCAATCCGGCGAAGTCATGTACTAGACCCTGGCAAATCATAACAACGGACCAAAACAAGACGATGCTTGTCAACCAGATATTCGGACGAATTTTTTTAATTATCATATTGCTAGGAACACCTACAGCAACGTAGAAAGGGAAGAACACAGATAAAGCAATGTTATAGTCGAGACCAGCCATATGAAGATCCTTTTCCAGTCCTTCGAGTCGCGCATTTCCAACGTTGGTACGATCGAGAAAGCAGACCCTGATTGGTGTTAGCAATTATAGACATACCAAATAAGCAGCCCTACAGGTATATTGTAGCAAGGATTGGCATGAGGCGGAGATCAAGCTTCTTGACCAGCTTCTTTGTCGCAGCGTTATCAAAGCCAGTTGAAGTAATAGTATCACCGGAATGAGACTCGGATATCTTTTCTCCATCATGGATCTGGACGTCATCATGGATCTGGACGTCATCATGGATCTGGACGTCATCATGGATCTGGACTTCATCAGGTACTCTAGTACTCATCCTATTGTGCCCAACTGAAATCCTTTCTTCGTCATAGTGAAATTGTAGTCCGGCAAGAACACCTGAGCTTATCCTGTGAAGGGTATTCGACATATTGTTGAAAGGTTAAGGATTGAATTCGGGGGTAGAGTATGAATTATAGCTTTCGTCGCAAAATCTGTTGAAGCTGTAGTGATTTCCTTATATAAACCGGGTGTTACCGTGGGGGATGACTCAATTTATGCACATTCAACCCTAAAAGCGGAATTGGTCCAAATTACCAAGGAGTTATACAACATAGCAGCATGCAACGCAACCAAGTGCAATGAGGAAAGAAGGGAACATGAAGTACCCATAATAGGGCTATTCTCCATGTGGATCTTTCCATTGAACGATAAGAGATATAATTATCGTATTTTGTCTATCAATCGATTGAACAGCTGATAGGAGAGCTTAGTGAAGCTTGCGTAAAATAGCAAATTCAAATTTCCCTTTGAAAATTATTGCGAAGGACACATACATGGGAGATCAAGTCATGTGTTTCTCTGAAACAACCTGCTGAAAGAGATGTCCACACTTTGAGAGGTTTTAAGAACCCTCCGTTGCGCAAATTCTCGGATACAATGTAACAGAGATATCAAATGTCTGAAGCCAGACATAGGTAACCTTAAGAACACAAAGCGCAGATGAATTCCATTAAATAATGCAAGTATTTTGATAGCAGATCCCACTGTGGGAAACAAATTTGATTTCACATTGCCACGATAATAGAAAATGTCTTGCACGAGGACCTAGTACAATGGTGCAGCCATTACTCGTAATATTGTAGTAAAAAGAGTAAAAACTTGGAAATGCAAATGTTCACACGCCCACGGGCACCTGGTATCATAGCACATCAATAGACTCAGCTTGAATGCAATGTGTGACATAAACACAACGTGGTTACCTTGGTGACAAGATAATTTGAGGCCTTGAACAGGTTTAGGTAAAGGGTTCTAACACTGACATGCCGCACCTCGATTTTCCTGAGTGATGTGACGATTCCGGTAGGATTATAGCCTTCATGCTGCACTTGCTAAGCCCATGGTCCATGATATATATAGGTAGGAAACGGTGAAATCAGTTGTGGGGGTTTCGAAGAGGCAGAAGACAACTAAACCGGATGAATATTGAAGTTACACCGGTATCTCAAAAACTCCGTGATAAGTGTATGTTGGATGTGGTTGACAAAGCACATGGGCTAAAAGGTGGTTTCAAGGTCTTTCCTGCCTCAGGCATAAGGTTAACTTCAAACCCCGTCGCGTCCATTTTTCAATCACTTGTTTTGGTAGTCCAGCGAGAGTCAAAATAGTCACACAATTCAACATGGCTCTACCTTTACCTCCTGGATTAACTCCAATGGAAGTTGCATTTCTATGTGAAATGGAAATGGTTACAGTCGTCCCTCGACAAAGACTTGAGAGTCTCGATTTATTAGGTGTAAGCTACCCCGCCATTTACCCCTCCAACAGATACAATACTCAAAAACTCAAAGCTTATATCAACCTTCTGCCTCTAGGGCAAGACACCTTCTCTAAGACCACCGCATCGTGCACCTTTACCTCTATGGCTCGCTCTGTTACTCAAACGACAACGTCGCGCGAATATCCTACCGCCTCTATGGCTTCATCCTCAATCTCTCGACAGAATCCTCAAAATGGAAACTGATAATCTTGAAGGCTTTTCCCCTCCCCCTTCTCTAGATCCTCGCACACCATCCACAGTATCTCCCCCATTCCTTCCTTCGAATACGGCAGATTCTTCACCAGATTCTTTACCATACCATTGGATTGATATGGGCGAAATATTACTAGAAGCTGCGAGTGATGATATACAGGATCCAGATAAAGTTCGAGAACTGCTCAGAGATTTAAGGGAAGTGAGAATGGCGAAAATAAGGAGCAGTACGCTGGCAGTCGAAGGAGGCGGCTTGACCAGTCTACAAGGTGTTGGTGCAATGGAGGTTAGTGAAGGACGAGGATTCATTACAGGAGTTATGGACGGACTACGAAAATTAGGAGCTTCTAGAGAAGTTTCCAGGAGGGAAAGGGAACAAGAAGGTGCTGAGAGCGGAGGTGATGGTAATAGTGAGGATGAAGATATGGAATTATGATCAAGATGAAATTGGTTCTGCGGCATTTATGATACACTGCATATTTAACGAGCATTGGCGTTGGGAAGGATATTATGGTATATACCAGGTTTGTACCGTATATTTGGATGATTGGCAAGAGTCTTACGCCATGAAGGGTATGATGGCTTGCCAGATTTACAAGACGAGTTAATATCTAGTATGTGGTGCTGAATTCACGATCGGGTCATGCCTTCCATCATTCTTTTTGTGCAGGAGTTCAAAAGACAGGAATTTCGTTCTTGTTATCTCTATATTGAATGTAGAGATATACATTGAAATGATCTTCACATATACAGAGGGACAGGCCATAAATATTGTTATGCTGCCCTTTTCTGCTGGCAAATTACTATTTATATAATTTTTGAGGTTTTATAAAAAGAGATAAAGAAGGTTATTTGGGTAGATCTAATTGGAATTTCTGAAATTTTGGGATGTACTACTTAATATTTGATGAGTTGTAGTTGAAGAATTTTTATAATAGTAAGGATTCAATAGAGATAGAAGCCTTTAGAGCCGTTATGGTGGCCACCGCATGACATTTCGTAATTTGCCGGCCTGAAAACAGATTCGTAAGCAAGAACGAATTTTAATCAAAACTACGCTAGGAAAAAGTTTATTTGATCGATGGCTTATGTACGAAGTATAGTAATCGAAGGATAGTGGAGAAAATGAGGCTATTCGCTTAATCATACAAATGAAGGGATTTTATAAATTTAAACCTTCATTATCGATAAAATCAATATTTTTGGAAAAAAGAGAATTATATTAATTAGAAGCTGAATGTTATATTTATTTAAATACTAAATTCCCAAATACTATACTAGTTACCCATTGAAATATTATTAAGTGATTCTGAATTCTATTCGACGAGGTTCATTCAGCTTCAAAATTCGAATAGATTTAGCCTAAAGGGGCATTTATCTGCTTGATTCTGTACAGAAAACAAAAGATATATATAGTAAAGTACATTACAGCATGAACTTTGAGTCAAATCCTAGCGACGCCGCACAGCTACGGACGTAAAAAATCCGAACGCTAGAAATGAGTTTATTCCTCCTGTAACTTTAGTTTGTGATTTGCATAAAGATGCGGGAATTTATATTTCCCGACTGTGCTTTCACTCGCTGTTGTGCAGGAGGCTCGTGCCGTGCAAGTCCGTCCCCGTGTCCATTTAATGTCTCACCTAGGACAGCAACAGAGTTTGGCTAATCCGATAAAATGAAATATTGGAAAATTTGAAAATAGTGTAACTAAATTATGAGTGAGGGACTTTTAAATTGAGTATCATTAAATACAGAAGCATTAGTTTGAGGTGGTGCAATAAGTTTTTCACGCGCTCTGTTATCTTTCCCCCCCTCGTACTTTTCCAGCCCACTCACTACATGGTTCATCGTCTAATTAGGCATCTATTAAGAGTTCCCAGTGATAATCCTCTCGAACTTTGAGCCATTATCTTCTAGGTAGAGTTATGATAATACCACAGGTGATCACACTATACTTTCTGACATTCCCATGTGCAATGTTATTTGACCTTCATGTGGCTATGATTTACTTCTTTTCTTCTGCCACAGTACCATATTTTCCAATTTTTTGTGGTACACTATCATGTTATACTCATTCTACCATCTTCCTTCCTTTAGTTGAACTGCATCATTCAGATTCTCTAGTTCACTACTGACTATATTAATATTCTACTCGACCCCTTACCCAACTTTTCAATAAGCGATGGTTAGTAAGATCTTACCACATAAGTCTTCGTAGCCTTAACCAGTTTGTCGATAGGTCTTGACATACACACTGCGAGACGAACACCGAATATGAAGATAGATGATAATCCACATTTTTATTTCATTTTGAAATTGCTTCTCCCATATATTCGATAAGAGGAAAAGAATCAGAGTTTCACCATAATCTCTGCAACAATAGCTTTAATCCAAAGCTCACACGTGCATTCATAATTTAATATTCTGGATCAAACTGAAAATTTACTCATGAATTTACAAGAGAATTAACCATAAGAACAATGAAGAATTTTACAATACCTTTGCTGATAGTGCATGAACCTACTGATGAGTTTTGTACGGCGTGTCTAACTCTAATTGAACTATTTAGCCCTCTTACCTTATCACATCTACATAACGAGCGAGCACAAAATATAAATCATTGAACAAGCAAAAATATTTCAACACTCATGCACATTCAAAATCAAAATCAAATACTGCTCTTTCAAAGAATCAAAACCACGCATTCATTACTAATTCTCAAACTCATCAGACTCGTCTAGCCCCCGCAACCCTCAAAATCTCAAACCCTAAATCTAACACCTCGTTCCACACCCGGTCCATTAACACTATATCTCCTCCAAATCCTTACCTCCCTCTCCACTTCCTCTTCATCACTATCTAATCTGCATCTCTCTTTCCCAGAGTCTCTTCCTCTTCCATTGCTCTCTGGCTTGCGCCTAGTAACGTAATATACTGTTCTTCTCGTGCCTTCAGCTCTACCTGTATGTTTGTCTTTATCTATACCTTTATCTTTTTCCCTCTCTCTAGAGCCTGATCTAGACTTTGGGCGAGGAAAACTCCTCCTTATATAGCTGACTCTTTCTGTGCTCTTCTCTCTTTCCCTACTTCTCTCTCTCGCCCCACCATCTCCCAGCCTATTTCTATCCACATATTCAAACTCTCTCTCATTCTCCCTCTCCTTAACAATATGTTTCGGTTCTGTAGATGGGATCCGGGTTATATATTCATATTCCACCACTCTTTCCCTCTTTCTACTTCTTTCACCTCTACTCCCTGTTCTCGTGCTCCCCCTTTCCCAGCCTGGCCCCGACCTAATAAAATCCTCGTAATAAGGTGTAGGTGTCCTATCTCTTACACCGCTATTTTTTTCTCGGCTTCGGCCTCTGCTTCTCTCTCTCTCATAGGCCACGTGATAACAATAACACCGTCCACCATCATCTCGCCTCTTACAACAAACCCTGGCATCTCTGCCCCTTATCCCCTCACACCTCCCATCATCAACATGAACTCGTACCTTACTTGCTGAGGCTATTGGAATTAGCGGCGTCGGAGTATAATAGTAATATTCTTCATACCCGCTAACCCCCGTAGAACCCTCGTAGCGGTATTCTCCCGGGCCATAATACCGCGAAGCCGGAGTCAATGTGCTACATGGACTAAATATATATCGCTCTGTAGGAGCATTACACGAAATCGATATATTGACCTCCAATTCCCTTCTTCTCGAGTCTGGACGCCGTATTGAGCGTGGAGGGGGTGTCGGGGAGGGAGTAGATGATGAAGAGGGGGGTGAGGATGCGTGTGGGGGTGGAGATGGTGATGGGGAGAAATATGTTTGATGTCGTTCTCTCCGTGTTGTATCTCTATATCTTGATCTTGATCTCGATCTTGATGATGAATAATAATGGCCGGATCTTGAAGGGGAACGATAAATGCGTGTTACATGGGTCTCGATCGTTCGGGACATAGTTTTCGAGAGATAGTTCCAGCGTTTAATTCTTGAAGTGTGAAGTGCGATAGAAGATGTATAGGGATTGAGAAAAGAAAAGAAAGAGAAAAAACCAAAGTGGGAGGGGAGAGGTGAGCAAGCGCTCGCTTATTAGGGTAATGCGATCGGTATGGGAAGTGGTTCGATTGGTGGGAGTGAATAGTTGTACTGTGAAGGAGGTGAAATATAATATACTTATAATAGTGTAAAAATAGTATAGATATTACGATATACAGTTTTCTGCCCGGTGCTTCAGAGCGGCGACGAAGTGACTGAGATGGATGAAGACCAATACGAATTTGGTACCTAGTATCTATAAACACGCTTGCTTTTTCTAGATGTTTGAGTTGCTACTTCGAGATGATTATGCAACTCCAAAGGCATTGATGAGTTTCTATACAAATCTCATTGAAAAATGGATGGCATTGTGGTTTCCTGAGATATATAATTGAGTATATGACACCAACCAAAAGAATGCATAACTAGCCCTGTGAAACAAAAGAGATCTATCTAACCGAAAGAAATTCAAAAACAACACCCACGAAAGAAAGTTTCGGAAATTTGAAACTTATTCAACAATTTACACAGTACACATCCCCCACTCCTCAGTCCTCAGCTGCATATATCCTAGCTCGATACTCATTGATCCCTCTATCGCCATTGTATTCCTAGCTAAACGTTGACCCTCTTCAATTTAACCCACAACTCCGGCTTATTCCAAACCACAAACATCTTATTCCTCTTCAACCAAGTGTTGATTCCTTCGCCTGCCTCCAAATCAAAACTCCAAACCACATTTCCAAGCAATGTTTTTATTTCCGCATATGCCAAATTCTTGCCTATACAATTCGACGGACCCAAACTAAAAGGCTGTTTTGCCTTTTTATCATCATTTTCAAAGATTTTAGGATTGGTAAGTTTCATATCTGGATATGCAGTTTTGAGTTCTTCGACATCTTTGACGCTGAGCCAGCGTTCGGGATAGAATTCCTCTGGTAAGTGAAAATTTTTGGCAGAATGGTGAGCAGCGAAATAGTTAACGCCGACGGTTGTACCTGCAGGAACGAATTGTCCAGCGACAACACTTCCACCTTCGGGAACTATACGAGGCAAAGTGGCAGGGACAGGTGGATACATGCGGAGAGCTTCTTCAACAACTGCGTTGAGATATTTGCATGCAGCGAGGGAGTGGAGAGTAAGATCCTTTTGGGTCTTGAAGGTACTTCTTAATTCAGTTGTCAAATTTTGAAGGATTGTTGGATTTTGAAGAAGATAAAGGGTTACACCATTGAGAAGAGTTGCTGTCTTATTGGTATTAGTATTATTTAAAACAAATCAAGGAATAAGGGGATATAATACCGTTTCACTCCCAGCGAGAATCAAAATGTTTGCATTTTCGCGGATTTCCTCACGAGTCATTCCTTTTTCCGTATCATTGTGCTTCAGGATATAGCTCATAAAATCCGGTCTTTGTTGCCCACTATCCATTCTTCGCTCCGCTTTATCGCCTGCGAGCTTTCTGTGCTCATTTAATGCATTTAATATACTTTTTGGAAGGAAAAGATCGACAATATAACCAAAAAATGGATAATGTTTAAGCTCATTCACTATAGGGCCAATACTGAGAATATTGAAAATTACCTCAATCCATGGGTGCATTTTTCCACTTTCGACACAATTGAAAGATTCTCCAAATGCGAGATCGCCGATTAAATCAAAGGTAGTAAAGTTATACCATTTGCCAAGATCAATGCTCTTATCCGAGTTGAGAGAAGAGAATTTGATGAGTCCAGAAATGAAATCTCGGGCATAATCTTGGATAAGAGGTTCTTGAGATGTGAGAGCTTTGTCGGAAAAAGCGTGCGTTTGGACACGACGTAATCTTCGATGAAAATCTCCCCCAGACGTCACTCTTTCATTACAAAATGTCAGCCCTTCAAAACCTAGTTTAGATGGAGTGGACGACTCACATATTGATTGGGAGATTTGGAGCAGTTCCTCGTTCAGCCAGATCCTTCTCAAAGTTCTTCTTGTGATGCCCTTTTACAAAACCATAAATATCTTCGAAGGCTTCAGACGTGTTGTATTCTAGAATGTGGGGAGCAACTCTAACGACATCACCATATTGATCATGAAGCTCTTTAATCTTCTGTGGAAGGGACCCTCTGATCCTGTAGTAACTGGTAGGAATTCTGCAAGCTGCCCATAGTTTTGGTCCTGGGTATGATTTCAATGGATGAAAAAAGATGTTATAAATGCAATAACTGAGAAGATAGAAGGAAGATGCAGCAGCCACTGCTGCTACAGCGGTACCGATGGAATACATTTTTGAATCACTGGAGCTCGAATTGCTTGAATAATAATTGCTTTTTGAGTTGGAACACCGTCAACTTATATATTCCTTTGATATATCGGTTCCAGCCCCTAAGATTTGAGGCCGGGCAATACGGTGCTCAGTTCTAAGTCCGGTTCCTGTTGAGATTTGTTTCTCCGCCGATCGACCGCTACATTTTTGAATTCAACATTGCAGGTTGACGAATTAGACGCTGTTAATAGAAAATTGCTTTATGTTGACAAACAACTTTCAAACGATTGGAGATGGATTATAGCCGGAACTGAAACAGTAGACAATGGAAAATACAAAATATGCAATGGTGAATTACAAAATATGCAATGGTGGAGTGACACCGGAGAACAGTTGTCGTCCGTCACTCCTGTTGATGGCGCTTGGCCATGCAGAGTGTTAAATAGATATGTGTGCAGTTCAATAATATAAAGGGTCCCACCAATAATGATGCAACGCAACTTTGACACTGATATTGATTTCAGGGTTCGGCTTTTCAGAAACTATATAACTATAACACAAAGTAAAATGTTGTCAATATTGTATATTCTAGTTTGTATTATATAGCACTGAGATAAAATATATAATTCTATTTTCCTTGAAAATTCATGAAAATATATATTTTATTCTATACAGAATACAAAATCATAAGGGCTAATTAAAATAAAGAATCTACTACTGGTGCGGTCACAAAGTTTAAAACCTTTTTCTATAAAGGTTTAAACACTGCGGGGAGAATCCTCTAGCTCTTGAGAGAGAATAACACTTGTTAATCTTTACTCGATACAAAAAGTCTAGAAGGATACATGCGAAGATTTCAATGGGGTTTCAACTATTTTCAGTATTGTTTGTTTGTTTAAAAAGTGGAATACTTAAATAGAAAGTACCGGTACTTGATTACTGTTCGGCTCCTTCCCCTTCTCTCTCCTTTTCTAAACCTACATAGGAAGTGTTTTATACTTTCTGACAGCACGCTAGTGCTGCCAATTCTTGAGCCCATGCCACAAAATGGTAAATCACAAGCGGGGTAGTGGCCCATATTAAGGTGGAGTGCGATATACTTCTGACTCTACATCAATCGTGTTAGACCCATAGCGAGTTAGCTCAGTTTCTGCGGTAGAGTGGGGTGGGGAGATCGATTCAGGGTCTTGTCTCGGCCTACTGATTAATAATCAGTGAAGGTTATGTGTATGGTCAGCTCACAGAGTTATACTCGGTTAACGAGTTCGGATATGACATCATCCGCATCCGGCTCCTTTATGAATAAGCGGTCATAATGTATTCATATCTTATGCAAATGCATTGGTCGTTCGAGGTATGTATTATTGAATCATGGAATGCAGATAAACTCACTAACAAGAAGTAACACTAAGCCCTTTCGAGAACAAGATCGACAGTGCGTCCCGGTTTCGGAATCTTCAATTCCGATAAAAATTTATGGGATTCATAAAGTCAATCGGTATTAGAATGCCGGTACATGAGATTGAAACACGGAATGTAAATTGATTCCGAGCCCTAACCCTGTGTCGATCATCTCCTTAAAAGGCTTAGTGTTAGTTTGAGTTTACGCGGCAGTGTAACGAATTTGCATACTGCGACAAAGCTACTGCGGCAAAGATAAAGTAACATCGTCCAAAAACAAGAACCACTTTCAACAGAAAGACATTAATAAGTTGTTCACTATTCAGACATACTTGCCCGAAAGCTAAATAAATTAAAGTTCTATTTATCCTAAATCTCTACAGTACAAGTCAATAATACATCGAAACTAGTATTAAAATGACATTGATTTTGCTTCAATATCCTCACTGGACCAAGCTGTGGAGAAATGATCGATATGATGCTACACAGACATATGACTGAAACTACGGACTATCACAGTCCAAGTTTTACCAGCCGCCATTCTTGAGGAAATATTGCATTCGACCGGGGAAATAGAAAAGCTTCTACAATGGAAGAATTCAAAACCTCAATCTGCCCAATTGTTCTCGAAACTGTCAATCCCTGACTTTGAGTACGACCAACCAGATGGTTTTCAGGTATTGCATAGCTTAACTAGGAAGTCTTAGCTGAGAAGAGAGCCACACTAACGAATGCCGTGTCTAGCGAGTTTAAATTTGGATTTAAATTTCATACTGCTGTTGATAATATTGCAGCATATCAAAAAATTGCAGAACTTCTTGCCGTTACTTCCTTTGACTCTTCAGGTTTCCCGGCATGGTGATCTTCGAATCATGTTTAAAAAAAGAATTATTGACAAAATAAAAAAAAATCTGCTGCACAATGTAATTCTTCCACTCCAATACTTCTCACTCAAAAAAAGAACAGGAAGCAAGATCTGCCTCTCAGTCTCACATCATAGTTAGTTTTTCTGTGGTGGAAAATGTCACTTGTACTTCCTTGACGTGATTAGTAAACATCTAAACTTCCTTGATTATTTGGATACTCGGCGGACAGAAAGCTGGTGATAATAGAAACTCGAGATGACTCCATTCGTTGTTATTTCGTTAATATCAAAGGATTAAATATCACTATTCTCAAAAGTCTGAAAGTAATCCACGTTAATGGGATTCAACTGTATTATATTAGTATTTGAAATCAAACATCTTCAATATAACGAGTGAATACTTAGTATAAAGTTGAGTGGAAATTTACAAGATCTTTCTAATTATCAAAGCCCAAAGGGTACAAAATATGAATTTCCATTACTTAGGTGTAAGCCGGCGTTGAATGAAAGCATTCGCTTAGCACATAAGGTTGTTGAAGATTTTGAGCAAAGATAAATAATCACATTCAGTAGCAGAAACAGGAAAACTTGATCCGACAGTACTATCTAGGACAGAATCTCTCTAATTAGATAAGTCAATCCAGGCTCCAACATAAGATCTACCACGTTAATAAATCTACAATGATCAAAGCCAAAACTTTGAATTTGAAGAAAGAAAAGTCTGTGTCATAGAAGGTAAAGAATTGTTGAGCTGAGCCCTAGATAGAAGAACAGATTAGAACATACAGCTTAAAGTCGTCAATAAGCTAAGAGATACGAGAGTTCAAATATTCATGCATTTTCACTTCTTTATAAATAAATTCATAAGAAACTTTCATGAAACATCCATGCCTGGGCAAAATAGATACTGCTGCAGTTCATGTTTTACAAGTGCAGACAATGAAAATTGAACTAGCGTAATGTTAGGATGGACTACACAGGGACTTCATAGTTAGACAAGAATAAGACTAGATGAATACATCTACGAATTGTGCGATTGATCATGAATTTCACAACCATCTCCTTCTCCCGAGACTATTAGTTGCTTGACAGCATTTGAGGGAGATACGTAATTTTTTTACATTACGACGGGAAACCCAATGTAATGAAGTCGTCACATCAGCGGTATGTGATTCTAAAGATCGGATGTGCATCTTGGGGGCAAATGATATCTGGTACTTCTGTCGTATTTGCATGGAAGGTGTAAGTCAGTCTATATACAAGCAAGATGGCTTGTTTTTGTCTGAGACTGAAAAGAATACTCGTTGGAGATAGACGAGGAAGATCTATGAGGGATAATAGCACACGGAAGAACCAGGAAAAGTATGTCCAATAATCCAGACTACAGGACGAAGTATATTTTAAGTTAAACAATTGCACTTGAATCCATTAAAAACCAGAACAATTCATTTAGGATCGTTTATATCCCAACAAACCAGATTGCACTCCAAGCGAACTGACCATTTAGACCGAATGAGATATCATATGATGTCATATAACAACTAAATCTTTTATAATTTATATCTATAATACATCTCATCAGATCATATTATAAAAGAGGTAGGTCGAGATATATTTATCCTGATAACATATTATAAAAGGGAATAGAGAAGAAAGCTGATTGGGTTATATTATAAAAAGATCAATTAATATGAGTATAATCAATAGATTTCACAATAAATTTTGAAGTTGAGGCTATATGAATACAAAAGTATATATTGTAAAAGTAGGTGGTCGAGATACGTGCGTCCCGATAGCACGCTGTGAAGGGGGGCTAGGAGTAGAAAACTGATTAGACTACATCGAGATACATCACATAAAAACAAAAACAGGTTTCTTAATGGATTTGGGGTTGTGGCAATGTGTTCAAGAAAAAGGTGGTACAAAAAGAGTTGATTCATATACAAGAGGAAAGCGAAGGCCTCTCTTTATAACTAATTACTGAAGATCACATGATAAAACTAGTAGAATTCCTCCTATAGGAATGGCATGAACCCTGACTTTCTCACAATATATAAAAGATTAATTATTATAAGAAAGGAAAAGTGAAAACCTCCTTTTGTATCTAACTACAAAAGGTCATATAATTGAATAATTGGAAACCATTATATAAATGGTCTTACAATTCCAACTTCCTCACAATATGATGATCTTATTCACAAACTAACTATCCAAACGGCCGTCTGGACAGAATACGGGAAGACTATTAAACACACCAACTAAAAGTATTTGAAAATAATATTAAAAAGCATACAAAAAAGAGATGTTCTTTACCCGCCAAGCATGATAAAGTAAGCTATTTTACATTTCATTTTCTTTAAAAAAATTCATTTTACTATCAACCGACTATGTCAAATATAAAATTAAAATAGAAATAGCATATTAGAGAGCAAAAACTCCAGAACTCGATGAAAATGTGCGGCTCTTGACCTAGCCAGCAATTCCTTCTTGTCTTGTGAATTTAACGCGATGAGTATGAATAATTTAATTAAAATGAGAATTCTGTTGAAAAGTCTTCTCGTTAAAAGGTATCCTGTAACGATACTATATTGGAGGCAGCGGCTGCCTGAGGTTCGTCTGGTTAATAGTTGTAGGTTAAGGCTTTATTACTGGTTTTCATTTGAAAGTGAAATTATCATTAGATTAAGTAGAATATAGATAAATTAATTGATAACTAAATTGAATACAAAACTTCTAAATTATAAAATTATCTTAACTATATACTTCTGGATATTATTGAATAATCTGAATAGATTGATCTATCTAAGTTATCCCTTAGATTGGATAGACTAAATTATCTAATCTATTCATTATATAATCCTTTAATAATTTTAAAATATTAATCTTAGAATAACTCGTTTTCTAGGATAATATACTTTCTAGAATAATTATCCTGGGATTAATATTATTCTAGAACTTTCTATTCTAAGATAAATAAGATTCTAGAATACTTTGTCTTAAATTATCATAATTGTCTAATTGATTAGCTTTAAGATAAATACAATCCTAGGACTTATTGAATCCTAGAATACTTAATTTAGGATTCCTTATTGATAAAGATCTTTTCTATAAACAATAGCCCAAATTGTTATATTTACTTTTATTATATTATAATAAATATAATTCGTAATATTATTCCTTTTCTAATTAAATATTATCCTTGATCGCTTATAATTATCCAATCCTTGTTACATCTAATATTTATATTCTTTATTTTCTCTTTTTGTATTATATTATCTTAATATACCAAAAAACGAATAGAGCAATTGGAACTTGGAAATCGAATCGAATGAACAAAAAGCGAAATAGTTGCTTATACTCGATATAAAAAAATTAATCGTTGTTATATTACTTTGGAGTTAGGTTTCAACAATGATAGATATGCTGAATGTCGTTGTCAAGGGAAGATTTGTAATATGAAGTCGAAGAATAAAATGTTGTCTCTTTCCGATTAATCCTTTATTGATTGTTAAAAACAAAAACTTTGTAAAGAGAAGGAAAAGGCTTTCGCAATATCACAAAAAGCTATGACCAAGATTTCTTGTCTTTATAAACAATAATGTTTACTAAATGAATAAAAGCAGAAATTGATAACAACTAGTTTAAATTCCTTGAATAAACTCGATATTTTAAAAAAGAAGGAAAAACAAGAAAAAAAGAAAGAAATCGTTATCAATTTAGTGTCTATTGCTTCTTCCGATCCTTTTGGTCAATTTGATCAATTTGATTCTGATCTTCCTACAACTAATTCCGATTTTTTTCAATCCTTTCTTTTTGAGTGTAATAGATTCTCTATCTATATAAACTTTATTGAATTCTTTTTCTTTTTGAGTAACTCCAGATTTTGTTGACAAAACTCCTCAAATTTCTTAAGGTATCTAAGATCTTTTTTTAACTTTTATATATTCTTAAAGTCTAAATAATTTTCCTATTTTACTAAATATTTGATTTTATCTCTAATATATTTGTAATCTAGTATTTTTTTCATTTTGTATTTGATGTTTTAATTAATGAATATAATTTCTATTTTAAGGATTTTAGATACTTTTAATAATACTAATTCAAATAAGGATATATAGAATATTAGATAAATATTTATATTTTTTGATAATACTAATTCATAATTCAAAGATCCTTTAATTTTCTTGATTTTGAATAATCCTAGTTTCTTATAATTCAGTTTCGTATTTGATCTTTTTATCTTGATGTTTTTCTGAAGTAGATAGATTTTATCCTTTTCCTTTAATATTAGTTTTTGATTATATTTTTGGTTATAATAATAAATATTCCTTTTAGTAACAAACTTAAATTTAACTATTAATTCCTTGTGAACTTCCTTAAATTTCTTTGTTTATATTATAGCAGATTGATTCTCTATTTCTGGAATGTTTGGTTCTTGGTATATAATTAATTTGTATCTAAAGTTAATATAATTCAGGGAGATTTATATAATTTCTGAAATAAAGCTATTATATATGAATTATTCTATTCAATTATTCTATTAATAGTTTATATAGTAATAAAGATATACTTCAATAATTTGGTTTATTTGTTTATTTTCTTTATTTGTTTATAAATAGAATATTATAGATATTTTCCTTTTTATCTTTAATAATATTATTAAGATAATCTAGAATTTCGATATGAAAAGTTTATCTCTATCTGATAATATCTCTTCTAATAATTCATATATTATAATAATTTTTTTCAAAAATATAACTATTAAAGTTTCTATAATTAAGGTGATCTTATATAGTATTAATATTATATATTTAATTAATTAATTTATAATAATTAGGAGGTAATTATATTCTATTTTTATTATTAAATTTTTGGATTTAAATAACAGATTTATAAAATTCTATAATATTGATTTCTATAATATTAATAGTATTTTAATTATATATATTTGTTTATAAAGAGTATAATAAGAAATCTTATTTCTAATATAGATATTATATTCAATGATCACTTTATTGATTATAATTTAGAGTCCTAAACTCTAATATTATATTTTAAGTTGTAAGTATATCCTTTATATTCTTTAATATTTATAAATTAATAATATATATTATTCTTTAATGAATTCAAGAACAATATCATTTGATAATTATATTTTCCCTGTAATTCATATCAATCTATTGATAATTATTGATGGTTCAGATTATTTGATATCTTTCTTATTCTATTGTATATTTATAAATCTATTTTTCCAGATTTCCATTAGTTTATTCTCTAAAATAACAATTTCTATTAAATTTGGAATAAAATCTTTATTTGGTAATAATTTTAAGATTGCTATTTCTTGATAGATCTTATCATCTTTGTAATTTGGTGACCTACTCAGCATATCTACTTTTACATTATTCTTAAGAAAATACTAGATTGCAAATATATTAAAAACAAAGTCAAATATTTGATGAAATAGGAAAATTATCAAAACTCCAAGAACATTTCGAAATTGAAGAAGGATCTTAAGCATCTTGAAAAGTTTAAGGAATTTCGTCAATAGAATCTGGATTTATTCAGAAAGAAGGAGAGTTTAATATAATTTACACAAACAAAGAATCTATCGAATATAAGAAGGAGGGATCGAGGGAATCGGAACTAATTGTAGATAATTCAGAACCAAATTGACCAAATTAACCAAAGGGGTTGGAAAAAGCAATGGGCATAGAAGTTGCAGCAATTTCTTTCTCTTTTTCTTATTTTTCTTTCTTCTTTAAAACATCAAGTTTATCCAGAAAGTTTAAATCAATTGTTATCAATTTCCGTTCTTGTTTATTTAGTAAACGTTGCTATTTACGAAGATGAGAAATCTTGGTTATAGTCTTCTACGATACTGCAAAAGCTTTTTCCTCCTTTTCATAAAGTTTTTGTTTTTAATGATCAATGAAAGACCAATCAGAAAGAGATAGCATTTTGTTTTTTGATTTCACATTACAAATCTTTCTTTGACGACAATACTCAGTATATCTGTTATTATTGGAACCTGACTCCAAAGCAATATAACAACGATTAGCTTTTTCGTATCGAGTATAAGCAACCATTTCGTTTTTTATTCGTTTGATACAATTTCCGAATTCTAATTACTCTATTTGTTTTTTAGTATATTGAAATAGTATATTGTAGAAAAAGAATTAAAGAATAGGAATGTTAAATATCGCAGATATTGGACAATTATAAGCGATCGAGGATGACGCTTAGCCAGAAAGGGGATAATATCATGAATTACATTCATTATAATACAATAAAAATAAGTTATCCTAGGATTAGTATTTTAAGGCCATTAAAAGGATCATGTAATGGATAGACTGAATAGCCTAATCTATCCAGTCTAAGGGATAGCCTGGATAGATCAGTCTATCCAAGCTATCCAATAATATTCAGAAGTATATAATTAGAATAATTTCATAATTTAGAAACTTTATGTTCAACTTAATTATCAATTAGTTTACCTATATTCTACTTGATCTAATAACGACTTCACTTCCAAGTGAATCTTAATGATAAAGCCTTAACCTACAACTACCAACCAGACGAACCTCAGGCAGCCGCTGCCTCCAGTACAGAATCGTTACAAATACCTTTCTGAATATTGATTCCTGAGATTCACAAAATTCGTTGTAGAAGATAAAGATTAGCTTTTTCAATCATTTTGAAGTGATTAAAATCGAATCTTTCAAAATCCTTGTAGAATATATCGGCTAATTCTTCATTATAAAGATATTTCTTGTTATATTGAATAGATTTGAGAATGATATAATTATTCATATTTTCCTTGATATTGTTATTGGTTAGTTGCTCCTCAATCCATTTTCTGAATTTGTTTTTCATTGCAAAATAATCGAAGCCTTCAGGGACTATATTAATCATATTCATTATGATAACCATATTGATAATATATTGAATTTGTTTTCTGGTTTTTAAGCTTAGTTTAAAAACTTGAGGGTAGGTTTGGAAATATATCGATATATAAAGTAATGATTTATATGATTATATAAAGAAATAAGTATTGTTTAAAAAAGTATTTTTATATGAAATACTTTTGGATAGGATTTTGTAGAGATCCTTTGTATTACAGATATGCTATAATATAATAGAAAAATCTTTTGTATAGTATATTCTAGCTTTTCCAATTAAATAAAGTTATTATTATTATTTAACATAAATAAGTATATAATAGATATAGATTTCAATCCTATACAAAAAACTCAAAGTTCTTGAAACCCTTCAAATCTAAAATCTAAATATAATCCCTTTAGCATATAAATCCTATCTAATATTAGATATTATATCTCTTCAAATTGATCTCAATTTGAATCAGAATAAATTAGGATTACAATAACCAAACTGATTTTTCCTAAAACTCCTAATTTGTAATATTATTAATTAGTGTTGATATCACTTTGATAATACTGATTCTTGCTAATAATTAATATCATATAGTTTGGTTGTTTATATAATCTTGTTTATCATTATTATCTATAAGAAGAGGGCCCTATTTATAATAGAAAAGGTAGATATTAGCATTCGCTAATGAATATGGTTCCCCTTTCTAGTATGGTAAATATGTGATGTACTGACAATTCCTATTCGATTCAATAAAGGATTTCTTACATTTATCAATAACAATATTTATCTTAATCAAGAAAAGCAATACAATAACCTTAAATTGATCAAAACCATATTCACAAACCTACAAGGAATATATAATAAAATACAAAAATTAGCAACCCCTAAGGATCAATATATTGTTCAAAAAGTCAAAGGAATATATATTACAATAATATATCAATCAGAAGCATCATTCAATCTTTCTATTACTACCCAAATAACTAATCTTATTAAAGGAGATATAAAAAGATTCAATAAACGAATCAAATGACAAATAAAGAATTTAAAGAAAGGACTTAAATTTATCCCTTTTGATATAGAATCATTGAAAATCATTATATTCAGTGATATATCATTCGTTAATAACAAAGATTATTCATTGCAAATAGACTTTGTAATCATCCTAGCAGACAAAAGCAATAATGCGAATATTCTTCACTAATTATCAATCAAATATAAAAGAATTGAATTATATAAAGTATATTAATCTTAAAACTATATAGATTAATATATAACTTTGATATAACCTCAATTATATGTTACGAGGTTTGCCGTCTAGATCATATGGAAGTGCTTTAGGCTCTCGAAGTAGGTTTATAACTAGGTGTCAAGCAGGGATTTAAAGTAATGATAATAATATGATATAATTCGTAACTAATAATATGGTATATTAAATGATTGATCTAGAGCATGAAGTTTTATATAAAGGAAATCCATCTTGTTTATATAGATCTTTGTATTCTGGCTTTAGTGGCTTTAATTAGATTTTCTAGAGCCGTTGGCTTTAGAGACTTTAGTTAGAATAATTAGAGCTTGTTATGTGGGCAATTATATGATTGGTCATCCTGACCATCCTTACCATCCTGACCATCCTTACCATCCTGACCATCCTTACAAGATCCTGCTCCCGACCCCTCATATACCGCATTTGTGGATCGTCCAAACACACAGAAAACAACCACATCATTAAGTATGGAACCCCTCACTTTTACCCTGCGAAATACCTTCATTACTGCAGACCCTATACAGTAGATGACCTTAAATGCCCTCTCCGACTGATAGCAGGCAAACCAAAATCAAAAACAGAAAGACAAACTATCCGCAAAACCCTCAACGTAGAAAGAAACAAAACATATACAGAAACAAACTGTATAATCTTTACATCCCCTAATATCTGAATGAAGGATACCCTGACCCCCTTGTCCTTATCAATATAGATATTAAAGGAATCCTGTTCTAAAACCCCAACCCAGATCTTCAATCTGAGCCAATTAAATATCCCACCGAGTTCCTGATCCTTTAATCGCTTTATCAATTTGGAAAACCTATTCAATGTCCCCTTTAATGAATCAACCTAAACTATTAATTATATTACAAACGAATATAGGAAAGAATGTAGTGTCCTATAAGATTATGTTTTTTTTAGCAAATACAAATCAGATCGATATTATTCTGATCCAAGAACCTTATATCTACAAGGATCTCTTTCGTAAGATCACCAAAAACCATCCTTTATACAAAGCCTTTTCACCCCTGGATGATTAGGTTATCCAATCCTGAGTCATAATATATATTAGAAAAGGAATTGATTTACAAGCTAACCAGCTTCGACCAATTCCCTCCTGTAACCTAATCTTCCTTCAACTCTCCTCTTCCAATAATATAATCTTTATAATAATCAATATATACAACACCCCCCTACAAAGCATATACGAGAACCTAGCAATCAGATCGCTCCTTGCCCTTCAGAATCTCCCATCTCAATCCATCATACTTCTCAGAGATTTTAATCTACACCACCCAAACTGGAACCCTTTACACCCTATCCCTTCGTTGTTAGCGGAACTATTTATAGAATGGATAGGTGATCAAAACCTCCGATTTATCTCCTTTATCGGAATCTCAACATACAAAAAAGGAAATACCCTCGACCTTACCTTCCTTTCAGGATCATTTATAGTATATACTGTAATAACATATTATCTAGATTGCTCCTCTAATTATAAGATCTTAAAAATTAATCTATATTGGATCTATAATAATCAGAAGCTTATACAAAAACTTAAATTAAAAACCCTAAATAAAGAATTCTTTATAGATCTACTATATATAAATCTTAGTCTCTTAAACTCCCTTTTATTATTATATTTCTTAATAGATCTGGACTCATTAATATTAAGACTCACCCAAAATATAAGAACTGCTTATATAGGATCTATGAAAAGAACCTCAAAGATCTCTTCAAGCCAATCTTAATGAAATGAATTATACTGCTCGACTGTTTATATCTATCAAAATAATCCAACAGTTATATCGAAACATATACTACAGAAAGTAGTCCGTAAAGCAAAAAGCTCTTTCTTCAATAACAAGATCGATATAGTTATAGATATGAATAGTGTATTCAAAATAACGAAATGACACCAATCTATAGGATCATTTCGAACCCCTTTATTGAAGAACCCCTTTACTCAAGAAATCGTTGTCAATACCAAAGCGAAATAAGAGTTATTGATACGAAATCTATTAATCAATGTAATGGAAGCTGACGACATCCTATTCAGTATCCCAACAGCCCCTTTCCGTAATATCCAATTCTCTGAGGTTACAATATAAGACCTTGAATAAGCGATATTATATATAGATAATATTGCCTTAGGATCAGATGAGATTCCTATAGATCTATTAAAAACTGCTTAATCTTTGATTAAGTATATAATCCTTTATTTATTCAGAAATTGCCTAGAGATCGGATATCACCCAGAATGCTTCAGAGTAGCCACAATAGCAATTATCCCAAAGCCTAATAAGGCAGATGACATCAATCCAAGATCCTATCAGTTAATAGTATTATTATCAGTCCTAAGGAAAGGATTGGAAAGGTTGATAACAAGGAAGATATTCTGATTGGTAATCAAATATAGGGTTTTAACAAGCCAACAATTTGGAGCTCTCCCTTTGAGATCCTTAATCGATTTAACAATATATATAATATATGATATCGAATCAGCTCTTAAATCCGGGCTCAAAGCTACCCTACTCATTATAAATGTTAAAGAAGCCTTTGATATAGTACTTTTAGGCTGCCTTATTAATAAACTTTACGAACAAGGATGGCCAGATAATATAATCAAATGGGTACAATCCTTTACTACCAATCGATCCATACATATCAGAATGGATAGAGAAACAAGCCCGAAAACAGCTCTCAAATATAGCTTCCTATAAGGATCGCTTATCTCCCCGATTCTCTTTATATTCTATATAACCCTAATATTCTGGATAGGTAATCCTACTCAGAGATTTGGTTATATTGACGATATCGCTCTACTAACCTTTTCGATTAACCTTCAAGATAACTATACAAAACTCCAATCCGATATGTAAGAAGCACTGAAATGGGGAAAGGCCGAAGACATTGCTTTTGACCCAAAGAAATCAGAGATTATATATTTCTACAAAGAAACCTATATCTTTATTAATAATTCTGACATAGAAACAAACGGCCAGAAGATCGAAGTAAAACCAGGCCCATTTAGATAACTTGGAGTCCATTTCGACAAAAAACTCAACTTCAAGGTCTATATATAGATCCTTATTGCGAAAACTCAAAAGGTTATAAATATATTATATACTTTTAACAATACAATCAGAGGAATCCCCTTATATTTCATCCGAAGGGTTGTTATAGCCTATATATTGAAAAAATGCTATTTTGCTGCGGAAACTTAGTGGCCTGGCTGAACCAGAGCAAAAAACCTCATCTCAGACAGGAGGATCTTTAATTTGATGGAATGTCATTTAAACCTATTTAATAAAGTAGTTAATATATATACTAGGGTTATCCTACCAGCCTACAAAACTATCAATATAGCTGTATTATACAAAGAATCGAAATTAAATCCTTCTGAGATCGAACTCAATCTGGTTGTAGAGATCTATATAGTACAGACAGCTCGACTGGACCTATATTATCCCCTCGCAATCAGATCTATATTTATCAGATCCTTACAGACCTACAATCAAATCCCCAACTCTAGGTTTGCTAAAGCCATATTCGCTTTTCTATTACACAAACTAATTAATCCTTTGGCCTCTTTGCCCTAAAAATCCAATGAAATCCATGCCAAAACAGAATCCTATATTATTGGATCTCTAAGCCGATCGAAAGCCCAAATAACAAAAGATTTCAAAACCTTTTATATATTGATCCCAAAGAACAATCTGCAAATCTTCTTAAATAGCTCAAAAAACAAATCAAAAGATGATAATATAGGAGGAGGCTTTATTATCTCCCAATTTGATTCTCAAATCGAACGTTTCGTATTCTCATTTGGCTACAACGCTGAGGTCTTTGATATAGAAGTCATCGCTGCCTTGAGAGGAGCAAAAGCTATTCTCGCTCTCCCCTTAAAGATCTTAGCCATAAATTTTTGGGTATTCCTCAATAATTACGAAATGATATTCAGATTCGGATTATATTTCAACAAATCTTTACAATCCATTTTTATAGAATTTACAAATCTCAAACAAATTTGATCAAATAGGCCTCTCCCTTCCCAAATCCTCCAAAAGACAATTCATATCCGCTAGATCCTTGGTCATCTTAATATTACAAGCAATAAAGCTGCAGATTTAGCAGTCAAAGAAGGAGCCTCACTTCCTCCCCTCCCTAATCCCATTTATATTTTAGCCTCCCTTAAACGATTAATCAAAACTAATACCAAAATAGCAAACACACAGTTATAGATCATTATAGGTCCTCAATATTACAAGGACCTAATAATTATATATACAGATATTCCTTATCTACTAAACAACAAATACATTATCCTTGGATATATCATTGTAATCAGATTGTAACATAGCGATTTTGCAGTATACTACAAATACTTTAATCATCATAAAGCTCACTTATATTGCTTATATAAAAAAAGAAAAACCTCACTCCATTTCTTCTTCTGCAAAATCAAAGGAACACAAAGAACTTTCAACAAAAAACCTTTCTTCACAATTATCCCCTAATTTTTGGAGATTTTATACAACACTACCAAACTTTCAACCTGGATAGAAATGACGAATTTCTATTATAATATCTGCCCTCAGCTCCCAACAAACAAAGCTGCAGGCTAACCGAACCTTTTATTCCCTTACTGACCTTACCACCCTTATCATCCCCTATCCCTATTAATATCAACTTGGTCTTTTTGGACAAAACAGATCAAAACCAATTCTCTTTTCTTTCCTTCTTCTCTTTTCCTATATTTTCTTCTTTCTCTTTCTCAAATTCTCTATATACAAGTTTTGGAGTTATATAATAAGTTTGGGGTTAAAAAAAAAAAAAAAGTTGATAAATAGAAATCCTACAAATAAAAGTATAAGGGGATTGGGAGAGGAATCAGGGCAATGATTCAGTAGATGAGGAGGCCTACAATCAATTCACAACTTTAAAACGCCATTTTAATATATGACAACAATCATATAAACCCTGTCCTAATATATATAACTATATACAACACTAGCTAGCTAGATCATAACCTAGGGGCCTCCCCTAGGCGTCATTTGTCCAAATCTGGAATGTATGGCAACAGGGAATGCGTGCAAGCATACGAGGCCTGCGGCCTATGACGATAAATATCATCATCATCATCATCCTGACCATCCTTATTATATGTTACACATCATTATACATCCTTCACCATATATCATCCTTCATGTATGATCGATGATGATATAATCATATTACCCTTTATTGATAAGATAAACAAAGAACAAATAAAGAGCCAGAACCAATGTGGATATCCCCTTGCTAGACAGGCCTTCTCGCCTTTTACAATAATTAATATAAACCCCCTCAATCTCTCCAAAACCCTTTTGGACAAAGCCAATGCCCTTATCACTAAAGTCAATGATGCCCAAATTATCTTTAATCTGATAACCTTCCTTCTAGATAATTATATGAGCTCCAATAAGGTCCTCTCACTTTCAGCAAGGTCTCAACAATTATTTATTGCCCTTTGCTTGGAATTCAAGGCAATCACTGAAAGATACTTCGATACCCTTATCATTGGATGTCATCCTTTTAGAGCTAATAATACCTCTAATGCCACTCCTCCTCCTACTCCTCCAATCGCTTTATCAACCAAAGAGATAACCCCCAAGGCCACTTTCGCCTACAAAACAATTACTTCAATTAGGAAACCCTTTTCTAATCCTTTGAAATCTACAAAATCAATAGAAATAGTTATATTCAATAACAATCGTTTATTTATAAGAATGAACCAATCTCACCCAATTTACAAGGCTAGCTTATTCACGATCCTCATTATTTTAAAAAAGGTCTTAGATCCAATTGCTAATCTTCTGAAAGAAGTCCAGGAAGTCAATTCTGGCTTTGTTTTTTACATTAGTTTTCCTACAAATTTATAAGCTTTAGAAAAGCAAAAGATTATCATTATCTTTGTTATCAAGGACTATAAAATGGAAATCCAAGAAAAGCAAATCTTATACATACTAAACTATATTTCTCAAAAAATTATTATTATCAACAACTCCTTTGAAATAGATATAATCCTAATCTCCAGAAATATGATTATTGAAGTTATTAAAGAATACTCTGAATAAGAAATTATATTTGCAATATAAACTTGCTTAAATATTTCAATAGATCTATATTATACTATATAATTAATAAGCTTTAAATCTAGTATAAAGAAATTGAAGAGATCCCTCAAAATCCTTGATGTTAATATTATCATTAATCTAATAATCCAAAAACCAAAAACTATACAATATAGCCATTACTATTAATAGTATAATACAAGATCCTGCTCCCAATCCCTCATATATTGTATCTATAGATCATCCAAGTATACAAAATATAATTATATTATTAAATATAGAACCCTATATTCTTATTTTATAAAATATCTTTATTGTTATAGATCTTATATAATAGATGATCTCAAATATCCTTTTTGACCAATAATAAACAAACCAAAATCAAAGTTAGAAAGATAAGTTATCTATAAAACTCTTAATATAAAAAGAAACAAAGTATATATAAAAACAAACTATATAATCTTTATATTTTTTGATATTTGAATAAAGGATATCCTAATTCCCTTATTTTTATTAATATAGATATTAAAGGAAACTTATTCTAAAACCTCAACCTGGATTTTCAATTTGAGTTAATTAAACATTCTATTGAGTTCCTGATCCTTCAATTGTTTCATTAATTTGGAAAACTCATTTAGCATCCTTTTTAATAGATCAACCTAAATCATTAATTATATCATAAACGAATATAGGAAAAAGTATAGTATCCTATAAGATTATACTTTCTTTAGCAAATATAGATTAGATCGATATTATCCTAATCCAAGAACCTTATATTTACAAGGATCTTCTATATAAGATCATTAAGAATCATTCTTTATACAAAGCTTTTTCACCTTTTAACAATTAGGATACTCAATTCCGAATTATAATATATATCAGAAAAGGAATCGGCCTACAAGTTAATCAATTTCAACCAATTCCTTTCTGAGATCTGATCTTTCTTCAACTTTTCTCTTCTAATAATATAACTTTTATAATAATCAATATATATAATACCTTTTTGCAAAGTATATACAAGAATCTGGCAATCAGATTGCTCCTTGCCTTTCAGGATCTTTTATCTCAATCTATTATACTCTTTGGAGATTTTAACCTATATTATTCAAATTGGAACTCTTTATATTCAGCCCTTTTTTTGTTAACAGAACTATTTGTAGAATAGATGGATAAGTAGAATCTTCAATTTATTTCCCTTATCGGAATCCTAATATACAATAAAGAGAATACTTTTAACCTTATTTTCTTTTCAGGACCATTTACAATATATATTGTAATAGTATATTATTTAGATTATTCTTTTGATTATAAGACCTTAAAAACCAATCTATATTGGATCTATAATAATCCAAGATTTATATAAAGAATCAAACTAAAAACCTTAAACAAAAAACTTTTCAAAAATCTATTATATATAAATCTAGATCTTTTAAATCTTCTTTTATTTATATATTTCTTAACAAATCTGGATATATTAATATTGATATTTATTTAAACTTTAAGAGATGTTTATATAGGATCTATAAAAAGAATCTTAAAGACCTTTTCAAATTAATTTTGATAAAACGAATCATATTATTCGATTACTTATATTTATCAAAACAACCTAATAATTACCTTGAAATATACTTTATGGAAAACAATCTATAAAGTTGAAAGTTCTTTCTTCAACAATAAGATCGATATAATTATAAATATAAATAATATATTCAAAATAATGAAATAATATTAATCTATAGGATTATTTCGAACCCCTTTTTCTGAAGGATCCCTTTACTTAAGAAATCGTTATCAATATCAAAGTGAAACAAGAGTTATTAATGCGAAATCTATTAACTAATATAATAGAAGTCAATGATATCCTTTTCAATATTCCAACAGCCCTTTTTCACAGTATTCAACTCTTCGAGATTATAATGCAAGACCTCAAATAAGCAATACTATATATAGGTAATATTGCCCCAAGATTGGATGAGATTTCTACAAATCTATTAAAAACTTCTTAATCTTTGATTAAATATATAATTCTTTATTTATTCAGAAATTATCTAGAATTCGAATATCATCCAGAATATTTCAAAGTAGTTATAATAACAATTATTCTAAAGCCTAATAAGACAGATAATATTAATCTAAGATCCTATTAGCTAATAATATTATTATCAATCCTAAAGAAAGAATTGGAAAGGTTGATTACAAGGAAAATATTCTAATTAATAATCAAATATAAGATTCTTGCAAACTAATAATTTGGAGCTTTTCTTTTAAGGTCCTTAATCGATTTAATGATATATATAACATATGATATCGAAACAACTCTTAAGTCTGAGCTTAAAGCTACTCTATTCATTATAAATATAAAAAGAACCTTCAATATAATCCTTCTAGATCATCTTATTAACAAACTTTGTGAATAAGGATGGCCAGATAATATAACTAAATGGATATAATTCTTTACTATCAATCGATCTATTCATATCAAAATAGACAAGGAAACAAACTCAAAAACAATTTTCAAATATAATCTCTTATAAGGATCATTTATCTCCCCAATCTTTTTTATACTTTATATAATCTTGATATTCTAAATGAATAATCTTATTCAAAGATTCGATTATATCAATAATATTGCTTTATTAGTCTTTTCGATTAATCTCCAAAATAATTATATAAAGCTCTAATTCGATATACAAAAAATATTAGAATAAGGAAAGACTGAAGATATTGTTTTCAATTCAAAGAAATCAGAAATTATATACTTTTATAAAGGAGTCTATACCTTTGCTAATAATCTTGATATTGAAGCAAACAATCTGAAAATCGAAGTTAAACCAGGTTTATTTAGATAGCTCAGAGTCTATTTCGACAAAAAACTCAATTTTAAGATTTATATATAGATCCTTATTGCAAAAGCTCAAAAGATCGCAAACATATTATAAGCATTCAACAATATAATTAGAGGAATCCCTTTATATTTTATCTAAAGGATTATTAAAGCTTATATATTAAAAAAATGCTATTTTGCTGCAGAATCTTAATAGCCTAGCTGAACTAGAGCAAAAAACCTTATTTCGGATATAAGGATCTCCAATTTGATGGATTATTATTTAAATCTACTTAATAAGGTAATTATCATATATGTTAAGGTTATCTTATTGATTTATAAAATTATCAATATAATTATATTATATAAAGAATCGAAACTAAATCCTTCTGAGATCGAACTCAATCTGGCTGTGCAGACTTATACAATGTGGACAACTCGATTGAACCTATACTACCCCTTTGCAATTAGGGCTGCAATCATCAGATCCCTAAGGACCTGTAACCAGACCTTCAACTTTAGATTTGCTAAAGTTATAACCGCTCTTCCATTATACAAACTGATTAATCCCTTAGCTTCTCTATTTTGGGAATTTAACGAAACCTATACCGAAGCAAAAGCTTGTATTATTGAGTCTTTAAACTAATCGAAAGTCCAAGCAATAAAAAACTTCAAAACCTTCTATATATCGATCCTAAAGAATAATCTACAAATCTTCTCAAATAACTCAAAAAACAAATCGAAAGATGACAATATAAAAGAAGGCTTCATTATCTCTCAGTTTGACTCCCAAATCGAATACTTTATATTCTCACTTGGCTATAATGCTAAGATCTTCAACACAAAAGCTATCGCTGCCTTGAAAAAAGCAAAAACCACTTTCACTTTCTTCTTAGGGACTTTAGCTACAAATCTCTAAGTATTCCTTGATAATTACAAAATAACACTCAAATTCGGATTACATTTTAACAAATCTTCACAATCCATTTTTATAGAATTTATAGATCTCAAACAAACTTGATCGAATAGGCCTCTCCCTCCCCAAACTCCTCAAAGGACAATTCATATCCGCTGGGTCCTTAACCATCTCAATATTATAGACAACAAAGTTGCAGATTTAGTAGTCAAAGAAGGAGCCTTATTCCCTCCCTCCTCCAACCCTATTTATATTCTAGCCTCCCTTAAACGATTAATTAAAACTAATACCAAAATAGCAAATATATAATTATAAATCGTTATAAACCTTTAATACTATAAGGATTTAACAATTATATATATAAATACCCTATATCTATTAAACAACAAATACATCACTCTAGGGTATATTATTGTAATTAGATCACAATATAAAGATTTTGTAGTATATTACAAATGTTTTAATTATTACAAAGCTTACTTATACTATTTATATAAAAAAAGAAAAACCTTGTTATACTTTTTCTTCTACAAGATCAAAGAGGCACAAAGAACTTTCAACAAAAAACCCTTTTTTATAATTATCCCCTAATTTTTGGGAATTCTATATAGAATTATCAAATTCTCAACCTGGATAGAAATGACGAATTTCTATTGGGACATCTGCCCCCGACTTCTAGCAAATAGGAATCGAGGATCAGCTTGTCACGAATCACGTTCATTATTATAAAATAAAACTAGTTACTGATGTTTGAGCCGCTCTCTTTAAAAGGATCTTTATCGATAAAGAATCTTAGGACAAATATTGTTCTAAGACAAATAGTATCCTAGAAAGAATAAGTTAGGTAATTATTGGATCCTAGAACAAGTATCCTAGGATATGATTCGTCCTAGAACTATTATCTCAGGATAATATTTGTCCTAGGACTATTATCTTAGGATAATATCTGTCCCAGGATTATTATCCTAAGATCTCTACAATCTCAGGATTGGAATCGTCCCAGGATTAGTATTCTAAGATTAATAGCAAATCATATAATAAATAGATTAGATAACTTAAATAGATTGGTCTATCCAGTCTATTCAAAGTTATCCAAATTATATTCATTAGTATATAATCAGAATAATTTCATAATTTAGGAGCTTTATACTCAACTTAATTATCAATTAGTTTATCTATATTCTACTTGATCTAATAACAACTTCATTTTTAAATAAATTCTATTAATAAAGCCTTAATCTACAATTATCAACCAACAAAACCTCAAACAACCATTATCTTTAATATAATATCGTTATATTTTGAGCATTATTTCAATTAAGCTATATCAGTTACAATAGACTCTATTCAGTAACCCACTGAATTAGTTTCCTTCTCCTCCACCAGAGCCTCAGGACAGATTACCACCAATATAAAGCCGAGACAAGTAATCCAAATATTCACCCCTGATTTATTTTATAGAGATTATAACAAATATCGAGCTTTTATTGTATAAGCTGATCTTTACTATATCTTTAATAGATACCTCTTTTTGATATCAATACAGAGGATCTTATGGCTAATCTCGTTCTTTTGAGGAATTGTGTTCAATTAGATCGAATCCTTTTTTAATAATCTAATGACCAAAACCATCAATAATCAATTTAATAAAAACATAAAATCCGAGATACATTGTCTTTTTGGTATTTATAAATCATTTCGATAAAGTTTCGATAGGGCTTTCAGGGAAGTTGACCTTGATCATATAGTTGAAAAAGCATTACAACAATTTAAGCAAATAGGATCAGTCACAATCTATATTGCTAAATTCCAATAATATATTAGATATATTATATAAAATAATGATTATCTTAGATCCTAGTTTTATAAGGAACTCAAGGATATCATCAAGGATGAACTAATAAGAGCTCCAAAACCACCAAATCTTTCTAAATTAATCGAAATCTTTATTCTAATTGATAATTGTTTTTATAAGAAACGAATAAAGAAAAAGGGAATCATTCAGGAAAATAGAAAGTTTTCTAAACCTCAATGTTAAAGCAGATATCATGATGTTGACGACCCAATAAAATTGGATAAAGCTGAATACCGATATAAATCAAATAGGCTTAACGTCGAAGAAAAGAAAAGATGCAAAAAGAATAATCTATATTTCATTTATAGAAAAAATAGGTATATATCTTGAGACTATAATTAAAAGAAGTTATTTGTTGTAAAAGGTAAGAAACAGATAAGATTTGGAAACAAAAGATAAGGATTCTAAGAAATAGATACATTAAAGGGTAATTTTTATAAGATTGGATTGTTAGAAAAAGAGTTACCCTAATCATATCCAGAATAATTTAGAGAGTTGAATATAGTCATCCTATTTATAAAGGTGGAACCATCTGGAAATACTGATGAGGAAGTCAAGTTTATAGATAACTATAAGTCAATCGAATTGCTCGAAAAGAAAGAATCTATTAAAGGATCTAAAGATAATCAATAGATCAATGAAATCCATTTAAAACCTCAAAAAGATAAGTTATGGTATTTGACCAATTACCTTAATAGAAAATATATATAATACTATTATAAAGAATAGAAACCTGATTTTGTAGAAAAACATTAGATTTATAATTATCCAACCTTATTAATCTTGTATATTATCATTTATAGCGACCTTTATCGAATAATATTCAAAGAGAATATAAGAGAAGATAATGTTAAAAGATTTGTTACAGACTTAAACTCTTCTCAGATTAATAAAGAATAAGAGTATAACAATTATAACTTAGAAATCAGAGATATATAGGAAATCTTATTATAAGCTGAATATTACAGAATCTGGTATAGGATTAATTATTACTATGAACATTAATGAGCCAAGGATTATTGCTAAGACTTTTAAATAGAACTAATAGAACTATTAGTAACTATACCTTATAGATTATTGAGTATAAGCAAATATTAATATAAATAATTAAACCTTTTTATCAAAGAATAGATCACTGAATCATTATCGTTAGAACTTAATGATATAATCAGGATTGGATAATTAATTATAAGAATCAATCTTGGAAAACAAAAAGTTAAAACTTTAATCAATTCAGGAATTATAGGAATATTTATAGATCCTAATTTTGCTAAAGAAAATGGAATCCTTATTGAATCAAAGAAATATTTATATCAATTGATATTGTTAAGAGGAAAGAAGGTTGGAATAGATGGATGGATACAAAGATAAATTAATGTTTTAAAAATGGTTATATTAGAAGAGTATATAGAACAAGTCAAATTGGACTTAGTATTATTAGGCAGATATATAGTAATCTTAGGAACTCTTTAGATTAGAAAATATAATCTAAATATTGATTGAATAAAAGATACCCTTAAATTCGATCATTGCTAGTACAAGAACAAATGATTATATAATCCAAAAGAACAGATTTCCAGAAAGATTAGATATTATACTATAACAATCACAATGTAACGATACTGTATTGGAGGCAGCGGCTATCTGAGGTTTCGTTGGTTGGTAATTGTAGGTTAAGGCTTTATCAATTGGGTTTACTTGGAAGTGAAGTCGTTATGTTACGAACCATCGCAACATAGAGTCACGTGTGGTAAGGATGGTAAGGATGGTAAGGATGACCAATCAATCTGGATCACGTGATGGACCCTACATATTCAGGGATACGAATCGTAGGTCCATACGAATCGTAGGTCCATAGGAATTATAGGTCCATCATCCTTTAGGATCCAGAGGATATAGTAGAACACGAAGATCTATATAAGCTAGATGGATTTCCTTTGTATAGAGCTTCGTGCTCAAGATCAATCATTTAGTATACTCTACTATTAGTTACGAATAGCATATTCATTATTGTCATTACTTAAGTCCCTGCTTGACGCCTAGTTATAAACCCACCTCGAGAGCCTAGAACACTTCCACGTGATCTAGACGGCTACCCTCGTAACACGTTACTAGATCAAGTAAAATATAGGTAAACTAATTGATAACTAAGTTGAGCACGAAGCTCCTAAACTATGAAACTATTCTGACTATATACTGATCTCTTTCCTTATACTAGCTGTGCTAGCTGGGCTAGCACGGTTAGCATTCCTGTGATGCTAGCTTTGTTAGCTGGGCTAGCAAAGCTAGCACATCACGTGATCAACCTTTGGCCTCAGGACACTAATCCTGAGATGATTCCAATCCTGGGATTGTGGAGATCCTAGGATAATAATCCTGGGACAGATATTATCCTAGGACAATAGTCCTGGGACAAATACTATCTTGGGATAATAGTCCTGGGACAAATCATATCCTAGGATACTTGTCCTAAGATCCAATAGTTGCCTAATCTATTCTTCCTAAGATATCATTTGTCCTAGGACAATATTTGTTCTAGGATTCCTTATCGATAAGGACCCCCTCAAAGAAAACAGCTCAAACACCAGTAACTAGATTTATTTTATAATAATGAGTGTGGTTCGTGACACTTAATAACATTACTAAATATAAAAAGAAAAATATTTATGATATTTTATCCACAAACAAATAAAGGAAATGAACAAATAAACCAAATTATTGAAGTATATTTTCGTTATTATATAAATTATCAATAAAATAATTAAATAGGACTACTACTTTTAGCACAATTTATATACAATAGCTTTATTTTAGAAACTACCCAAGTTTCCCTGAACTATACCAACTTTGGATATGAATTAGTTATATACCAAAAATCAGACATTTCAGAAATAAAGAATCAATCCGTTATGATATAGACAAAGAAACTTAAGGAAGTTTATAAAGAATTAACAATAGAACTCAAATTCATTACCGAAAGAAACATTCATTATTATAACAAGAAATATAATTAAGAATCAATATTAAAAAAAAGGGATAAAGTCTATCTACTCCAAAAAAACATTAAAATAAAGAAACTAAATATGAAACTGGACTACAAGAAATTGGGATCATTCAAAATCAAGAAAATTAAAGGATCCTTGAATTATGAATTGATATTACCAAGAAATATAAACATCTATTCAATATTCTATATATCCTTATTCGAATTAATATCATCAGAAGTACCTAAAGTTCCTGAAACCGAAATCATATTTATTGATTAAAATATTGAATATAAAATAAAGAAAATATTAGATTACAAATATATTAGAAACAAAATCAAATATTTGATAAAATAAAAAAATTATCCAGACTCTGAGAATATATAGAAATTGAAGAAAGACCTTAAGTATTTTAAGAAGTTTAAGGATTTTTGTTAACAAAATCTAGATTTATCCAAAAAAAAGGAGAATTCAATATAGTTTATATAAATGACAAATTTATCAAATACAAAAAAGAGGGATTGAAAAAGTTGGAACTAATTATAGAAAGTTCAGGATTAAATTGATCAAATTGATCAAAAGGATTGGAAGGAATAATAAATGTTGAAATCGCAGCAATTTCTCTCTCTTTTTCTTTTTCAAGTTTTTCCTTCTTCTTTAGAATATCAAGCTCATCCAGAGAATTTAAATCAATTGCTATCAATTTCTGCTCCTGTTTATCCAATAAATGTTATTGTTTATAAAGGCGAGAAATCTTGGCTATAACTTTTTGTGATACCACGAAAACCTTGGCTATAACCTTTTGTGATATTACAAAAGCTTTTTCCTTCTCTTCATAAAGTTTTTGTCTTTGACGATCAATAGAGGACCAATCGGAAAGAGATGGCATTTTGTTCTTCGACTTCATATCACAGGTTTTCCCTTAACAACAACATTCAGCACATCTACCACTATTAGAACCCGACTTCAAAGCAACACAACAACGATTGGCCTTTTCACATCGAATACAAGCAATTATCTTGCATTCTATTTGTTCAATTCGATTTCCAAATTTCAATTACTTTGTTTGTTTTTAGGTATATTAAGATGATATATTATAAAAAGAAAGAAAGGAATATAAAAGATAGATATCATAAATCTTATACTAGTTATAAGCGATCGAGGATAATATTTGATCAGGAAAGGGATAATATTACGAATCACATTCATTATTATAAAATAAAATTAGTTACCAATATTTGAACTATTCTCTTTAAGAGGATCCTTATCGATAAGGAATCCTAGGACAAATACTGTCCTAGAACAAATAATATCCTAAAAAGAATAAGTTAAATAATTATTGGATTTTAGGATAAGTATCTTAGGATATAATTCGTCCCAGGATTATTATCCCAAAATAGTATTTGTCCTAGGATTATTATTTCAGGATAATATCTGTCTCAAGATTATTATTCTAAAATCTCTACAATCCCAGAATTGGAATCGTTTTAGGATTAATATTTTGAAGCTAATAGCAAATCATATAATAAATAGATTAGATAATTTGAATAAACTGATCTATTCAGTTTATCCAAAGCTATCCAAATTATATTCATTAGTATATAATCAGAATAATTTTATAGTTTAGAAGCTTTATACTCAACTTAATTATCAATTAATTTATCTATATTCTACTTAATCTAATAACGACTTCACTTTCAAGTAAACCTTATTAATAAAGTTTTAATCTACAACTACCAACCAACGAAACCTTAGGCAGCCGCTGCCTCCAGTACAGTATCGTTACACAGCTGAACCTCTTATCCCCTTTACTTCCTTATTAATCTTATTTGATTAAATTAATCCTTTTTTCCTTTTCTTTTTCTTTTTCCTTATACTTTCTTTCTTTTTAATTCTTTATATATAGGCTCCAAAATTATATAATAAGTTTGATTATTTTAAAAAAACAAAGGATAATAAATAGAAATTTTATAAATAAAAGCATAAGGGGATTAGGAGAGGAATCAGGGCAGTGATTTAATAGACAAGGAGGCCTATAATCAATTCACAGTTTTAAAACATCACCCTAATATACAATAATAATTATATAAACCCTGCCTTAATACTTATAATTGTATACAATACTAGCTAGCTAACTAGATCACAACCTAGGGGTCTCTCCCAAGCGTCATTTGTCCAAATCTAGAATGTATAACAACAGATAACGCGTGCAAGCACGCGAAGCCTGCGGCCTATGACGATAAATATTATCATCATCATCATTATCCTTACCATACGTGATCTTATGTTGCGGTGGTTCGTAACATTATAAAGGATACAATCAATATAATTCTCAAATCCAAGACATTGATATTATTAATTGTTTATATCGACTCCAAGTCGCTTTACAATCTATTAACCAAATTAGGGTCTATTATCGAAAAGAGATTTATAATCGATATCATAACTTTACAACAATTATATGAAAGAAGAGGAATAACAAAGGTTAAATGGATTGATAATAAATCCAATCCAGCAAATATTATAATTAAGGATAAATCTTATCAAACATTTACAGACCTAATCGATACAAATAAAATCGATATTAAAATAACAGAATAAATAAAAAGGAATTGAGAAAGTGTATAATTTACCTCCTTAAAAAAAGAGTTGCCAATATCAATACATTATATATTCACTATACTAAAAAAAGGAACCATATTCATTAACAAATACTAACATCTATCTTTTCTATTATAAATAGGGCCCTTTTCTTATAGATAATAATGATAAGCAAGATTACAATAATAACCAAACTACACGATACTAGCTACTACACAGGCCTCATATCACCAGAGTGATACCAACAATAATATTTTGTTTTCAAATTATTTCTTTTTTAAATTAAAAATAATAAGTTTTATTTATTTGGAAATTTAAAAAAAATAAATTTAATAAATTAAAAGTTGAAAAAAAGTTCTTTTTAAAATTTTTTAAATAGATTTATAATTATATAATGAATTTATAATTCAAATTTTATTAAATTATATTACTTGATTATAAAGTTATTAATAATCGAAAATGATGATTTTTGATATAAAAAGATAGCCCAAATTAAAGGTGATCTGAAAGTAAAGTGTTAGACTTATATCTTCTCTATCTTCTCTATCTCTTTTATCTTTTCTACCTCTATTATAGATACTTATTAAATATATCATATCAATTAATCTATCCGATTCATCCCGAGTTATACCAAACTAAACTAATTTAATTACCCTATTCAATACAATTCCATCCAGTTCAATCCACTCCACTCCACTCCAACGCAATGCAATAAATACGTCACAGATCAAATATTCATTCTCCCAACGCCATTTGCTTTATATTACAACCCATTACATTACATTATATTACAATCCATTATAATCCATTGCATTGCATTAGATTTAATTTCCTACCCTGAGGATATTCCTATCCATTATGCAAATATACATGCAAATATATATGCATGCATGCATATTTGTATGTATGTATTAAATCATCAATTCATCAAATCATCAAATCACACATTACACCCCATCCCCTCATCTCATACCCCCTTGACGCTCAAACGCTCAAATCCAAACTCCTAACCCCGAATTCCTAATCCCTAACCCTCCACACCCCAACCTAATCTCAAACCTTAAGCCAACCTCAACCCCAACCTAACTCCCCCCCAAAAAAACATCCACATCCACATCCCCATCCCCATCCACCCCATCAATATCCATATCCGCCACTGTTGTATTCAAAGCCATAGTCCCCTGTCTAATCAAATCTTTCATCTGCCTATCAAACTTCCTCATCATCTCATCCTGTTCCCTCTCCTCCTTTAACTGCTTCGCCTTCCACGCTTTCGCTTCTCTAGCTGCTGGACTCTCATTCATCATCGTCGGCCCGGTTTTAGGACTATTAGGTGTCCAGCGGGGAATACGTGAGCTGGCTGGTGAAGCTGTGCGATGAATGTGAGAAGGACTTGGTCGAGATGGAGTTGAGTAATTTGCATTGCCGAAGCTTGATAATGTGGGTGAAGGATTGAGAATTCGAGGATTGTTTTGAAAACTAGATCTTCGGGTTACGCTTATGTTGCTTGATGTTATTTGAGAGGAGACTAAATGTCTTCTACCTGAATTCGTAGATGCAGGCATACTATATCTAGCAATTCCACTTCTCTGTTGTGATAACCTAGGTCTAGTAGCTTGAGATTGTGGAATTGCAAATGCATCTGCTGGTACAGGGGGAAGTTTGGGATATTGTTGAATGGATGAAAATTCCGGTTGAGGTGATTCTGATGGAGGAACCACAACCCAATTTCTCGACATATCATCCAGACCAGTTTGAGTCGTAAAACTAGTTTGTCGTCTCTTGGCTGGTCTCGGTGGTGTAGTTTCTTCTCGTGGTTCAACATAATGTTGATCCATATAATTCTCAACCATCCCACCCATAGGAAGTCCACCCGGTACAGGTGTACTCGGAGATTTCTCATCCTCCCACATATTAACTTTCGATTCATCCATCGTTGTCGGTGGCATGGGAGTTGATGAACCAAAAACATAACCATTCCCTCCACCAGCTTGAAATCCTTTAAAAGCAACACCCATTTTACAAAACTCCCACATCTTACCAACCACACCACCTACAACATTAACCATCGGTTTAATCCAACCACGTTTCTCATCTTCCTTTGGTTGACCCCTAATTCTCGGTCTACCATTTTCATCCCGATATAATTGACCTTCTCCTTCCATCTCAAATGTTTCCTTCACATCACTCAACTCCCTTCGATATTTAATATCACCAAAATCACTTTCCCTACCCATTCCCATTTCCCTATTTTGTAAATCGGCCTGGGGAGTATCCAATCCTCCCGCCAATCGATATTTCGTATTAACAAATGGCATAGGACTTCCTGGAGGAATTAAATTGGAATCCCCATCATCAAATTGATTTCCTCTTTCATATCCATATTCGTATGGTAAAGTATCTCTCATTCTTTTTCTCCCAACCATTGTACCTCCTCCACCCAACATATCCGTACTGGTTGTTGATCGCGTATCCAATAGATAAAGGGAAGAAGTAGCAGAAGCTGATGGTGTAGATGGAGGAAGATAAATATTTGATTTTGCGCCTGCAATATGTTGTACGTCATGTCGAGAGGTTGAATCAGTGCCGAGAGTGGGTGATTCCAAAGGCAGAGTATTGGACATATTTTCCGAGATTGGAAGGGAATTAAAGAAAAAAGACATTTTCCCTTGATTGTGGAAATGATTCAAATAGATGGAGAGTTTCTTGTAAAGATGGTTGAATTATCAATAACAATACTACTCGTACGGCTTTCGTACGAACAGAGCAGCAGCAGCAGATGATGGATGTGATGTGATGTGATGTTATGTGATGTTATGTTATGTTATGTGATGTGATGTGATGATCTTTCCCGAGGCTGAGGCTGAAGACTTTATCAAACGAGGCGTTGTAGAGATAGATCAGATAGAGATAGATCAGATAGCAGATATCGTAATCGGTCGTATCAGTCAGGATGGGGATCAGTCTCAGTCTCAGGATCAATATCAATATCTGTATCAGGATCAGTACCGGCACCGGTATCAATCAATACCAATCAGTAGATACCTACGTACTCAGTATCAATACTTCGCACCCGGTACTAGAAGTAGAGTGAATGAATTAATACAGCCCGATCAAATTCTCGTGATGATAATTAAAATGTGTCAAAAACAGATGCAACAACATTGATACGATGGGTCAAATGTTGGTCAAGTGGATTTGTATCGGAAGATACGATGCCCAAGAATGGAGTTCAAAGAGGAAAAAAAGAGATGGAAAAAAAATGTATCCAGTATTTTTTATACTCTGTAATATAGCAGCGGGCAGCGGTGAACTCTTCATCACCAATTATTCGACTTAATATGAGGCTGGAAAACTGGAGCGGTTGGGTAGAAAGGACGAAATCAGTAAAGGTTTGTTTGTTGGTTGCTGTGGTGAAAGATTTTTCATGGGTGTTTAGTTTTCATACGGTTTTCATGATTCAATATTGATAAATCAATCAATCACGTTTTCACTCCCGACTATTTCACCGCGGGTAAATCTGGTTATCAATTTGAAACTTATTCTCTCCCGATTAGATATCTGTCCGTGGTTTTGTTTTACCTGAAACATTGGAATTCTCCCATCGAGAGGTGAATGAGAGTAGATGGAGGAAATGGAGGAGATCAGATGAGGTGAGATATGGAACTGCATGTGGGTTTATATCTTCATTTGTATGTCTGTCACCTTACGGTATGTATCTAAGACCACTGTCTGATACCACCGTCGGTACCACCGCCTAATACCAAAATAATATCCTAAAGAACTGAACTGACTGGATGTGGTATCTATTGAAAAAGCACCCATCTCCATCTTCACTCCCCAACGCCCACCCCTAAAGTAAACCATTCCATTCCTTATCCATCCTATTATGCTTCAACCCTTTGTAACCTCATTTTCCTTTCCTCCATAATATTCATCAGTTTGTGCCAATTTCTTCTCATCCGGCTTCTTAACTTGACTGTATACAAGATGATTCTTTCCAGCCCAAAATTCCTCTCTCTCCCTCAAAATTTCATCTGCCCAAGCTTGAACTTCTGGAAGAACAATCTTAGTAGCAACCCAAGAAAACTCCCCCAAATCAAGTCCTTCCTTTTCAGAACGTTCATATTCTACCATTTGAAGAATTAATTCGATCTTGTCTACATCATGAACGAACTTGCTCTCCAATGTGATGGAATCCTCATATTCCTGCCAGATATCCATAATTTGTTGACCGGCAAGTCCTCCATTGACTCGACCTAATAGATTCTTGGTGAAGTAATCCATCGTTGTCGCTTCTCGTCGGTTCTTCTCAGATTTTGGTACTCCATCAACTGGTGTAATATCCCCAACAAGTGCTTCTGCCATATCGTGAACGAGAGCCATCTTTGTGCAATGTGGAATATTAATTTTCGAGGCGAGGGATTCAGGCGCGAACATGGTAATGAGTGACATTCGATACATATGATCTGAAATTGATTCTCCTCTGTGAGATATAAATAAGCTTGTGCCAATCCCAAATCATTCCTTCAACTCACCTCTTGATACCGAATCGACGCCATCCTTCACGTTTGGTAGTCTTTAATCTTTCCAACATATGAAAGAAAGGTACAGGCGATTCCGAATTCTCCTTTGGCACAACTGGAAATTCTGCCTTGACGACATCCTCGACCGACCATGATTGTTGTGCTGCAGTAGCTATGGGAATTGAAGGTTGTGTTAGCTTTTGGTATCATGTATCGCATATGCCATGCAGACATGTGGTATATAGATTGGAGTTGATAACCCCAAGAGAAGTCGTGCAACTCACCAGTCTTGTTGTTTGCTTCGCTGGTTGTGCTGGACATTTTCCTTTACCCCGCGATTGTGTTGAATGAATATTTGATGGAATTCTCCGAATATGATATGTATGCAAGTGTTGTGTGATGGTTGTAAAAGAGGGTACAGATATTTTGAATACCAGATGTACTAGATTAGATGTATGTAGATTTGAGGTGACCCAAGAAGGAAGAAGGAATGAATGAATGGATGGAAGGATTACTAAGGAGAAGAGTTGATGGAAGATGGGAAATAGAAAATACTATTATAGATAAAGATGCATCCCACTTCATATACAGCTACTCATGTGGGGTTCTGTGTAACCAATCATGAAGCAGAGAAAAGTACTTGGTAATTGTGAATCACCCATCAATCAATATCTTCATCTGGTTGTGAATCAATCAATGACTTGCATCTTTTTGGCTTCTATTCAATTATATTTATAAGTCTCAAGTGAGATTCTACAATCATCTTCCGACGACGACAGTAGGATGGTCAAGAATATATCCATCTATTCAATACTCTTCAGACCACATAATGTTCAATACTCTTCAGATCACATAATATGATGTTAAGAATATATCCATCTATTCTCTTCAATACTCTCACTATCTAGTAAATTTGTTCATGCTTATAACGATCTATCAATATAATTGACGGTTGAACTAGTTGTTCATACCATGTTAAATCAGATCATTTGGAGTTCTACATCCTTTGTATAACCATCACGAGATCCGAGCAATCATACCTATCAGTTTGACTGAGATCAATGATTCCATAGCAAACTCATCTCATAATCAGAGATGATTAAATGCTTTCAAAGTTGTATGCCAGGACTGATGGTTACATTTGTTAGTCAGTTTGAATCATTATCTTTGAAATGAGAGTGTGAGCTGTCCTTTGACTACATAAATTGAAATATTTATACGTGTTTTTGGTACATGGTATTCATACCTCCGGCTGTCCCTTTGAAGCACCCAATGTTGGAGCTTTTACTTTAAACCATGACCTAAAAAGTGTCTTCAGGTTGACCATTTAAGGACCATGTTGCCTGCCTCCATAAAGCCGTCAAAATGTTTTATCACCGGAAGAATGTTGACTCACATGTTATACATATTACATGACATAATGACAAAAATAGTGAGGGCATTGAAAGGTATTTTAAGTTCCCTCACTTCCTATTGCTATTGGAAAAATAGAAGCTAATTCAATAGTATCCAAGGAGAGAGAGCGAATACGAGAGAAAATTGAATGTGGAAATCGCTAGAGTGGAGCAGAAGAGGAGGGATATGGAAAGGGTAAAGGGAAAGGAAAGGGTGGGTAGTACTCGGAGTGCTAGTACCAGAGCTAGTTTCAGTGCTAATGCGGGAGAAAATGATAATGTGGGGAAGAAAAATAGAAGAGAGGGGAAAAGGGGGGATGAGTAGTACTGATAGGATTAGTAATACTGCTGGAGCTAATATGGGTAGTGATATTGAAAAGAAAAACAAGAAGTCGAGTTCCAAGAAGAAGAGTCTACCGGATGGAGAGAGTGCTTAAAGAAGCATAAGTGAAGATAAGAAATGTTTGGAATGATATTTGAGGGTCTAAATTTTCGAAAAGAACCTGACAAGATAAGTTTGATACTTTCCTTTTATTATATCTTTTACAGTTTTTGTTTATACACTTCGATCTTAATATATATATCTCATTCCATCTAATTAAATTTCTATTAATATTTTATTGCTATTTCTATTATCTAACTCGTCTCCTACATCGGAACTCTCACCACCACCTCAACCGGTTTCATTTGAATCATCAGGCCTTGCACCATCTCTCATCACAACTTTACCATCAAAATCCGGGATAATTTCCGTAAAACTTAATTGTTTGATTCACAGACACAGCGGGAAAACCTTCATTTATCAACTCTGAATATACTCTCTCAGCTTCTCTTCGAGCAATATCATTGGATATTTTATCAACCGAAATCATAACATTTGTACGCACATGCATGTTCTGCAGGTATGATCTCATCAGCTCTAAAGACGTGAAAATCTACTCTCAAAAGAACCCTTAGATAATTCTTATCCATTACCAGTAATTCTCTGAAGCCCAGAATATCACTGACTTCCTAATTCCGTGTATCAAACTCTGATTTGACGACGAAGATATTTTAGATTGTCCCCCCGCATTCCTTTTCATCTCATAATACTCCTCCAAAACAGCCGACAATCCTTCCGATTCCTCAACCGGTTCACTAGCACTCCGATGTATAATCTCCTCATTCCCACAAAAATTATACACCTCATCCGGCGACGTGCACACAGTGCCCTCCTCTCCCTCCACATCCACATCCACACCCTGAATCCATTCCAAACTCCTTCTAAAAAGCACTATTTCACTCCTAGCAAACGCTTCTACATCCTCATAATCCCAAAGTTTACTATCATCACTATCCCCTCCATCGCTATCCTCATTCAACCCCTGCCCCTGGGGAACTATCACAGGTTCCTCAACAATCCCATCAATTCCATCTTCTAGCGCATCAGAATTTATCCAAATAAAAATTCGATATTGTTTTAATGCCCATTGATGTAATCCATCAGACAAATATCCCTCTTCCAATTCAATTAATTTGGAAAATGTTGCTAGGGCTTGGAGGGAAGCCGAAGTAAGGAGATGAGAAGGGAGAATAGGGATACCCAGGGCGAGGGCTATGGTGGGCCAGACATCAATATGGGAATTAGTGTTGGCATTGATATGCTGTGTAATTTCTAGGGGATGATGTGAAGATGCATCTAGAGAATATGAAGAAAAGCGAAACATCCGCGGTTCTAATCGTTCGCGTAAAGTTATAAGACTTGGTGGTTCGACGACACTCTGGATATTCAAACTCTTTGAATTTTCGCACACCTCACCGGTACCAACGATAAATCGCTCATTCGTTTCCTCCCGTGTTGAAGATTTCAAAGAAGAACTCTTTGACTTTTTACCGCGTCTAGGAAGAATTTGAAAAAGCGATCTCACACCATCTTGCGAATTTAAATCCATCTCTGATAAATCAGGTGGTGTGCTAAGATTTCCAAGAATAGGAGTGGGTGGTGGTATAAGTGTATTATTATTGCATTCTTCTTCTTCCATGGGCGATGGTTCTTCGTCAAGTGAGGGCCGGAATAGTTCTTCAGCGGCCGAGGAACTAATATTCCATTTTGGTTTTTCGCCATGGATGATTTTGAGGTAGTTTTTGTACAGGGCCTGGTTTAGGAGGTTTAGTGGGCTGGATTTGCTAATTAGTGGTGTTTCTGAGATATTTCCTAGAGAACTTGTTTGGGTGTGTTCTTGGGGAGAGGTGAGTGATTGTGGTTGGAATGCATTGACGTTCTGGTATTCATCAACTGATTGAAATCCGTCGAATGGCTGGAATTCATGCGCAAATTTATATCCATCTTGCTCTACTACAGGACTAATAGCCCATTTGGGTAAACCCCCAACATACAGACCTATTTCCGCTAACGGAGCTCTAGGACCTATAGCACTCGGTGATAGAGTCCCCATTATAGATGCATTATTGTGATGTTGAGGTAGCGCAGGTAGTCGAAATGCATCATCTGTCCTACCTCTTTGAATTGGTCCATATCTACCCATAGGATCGAATCCATCCTGCTCAACCACAGGACTAATAAGAAACCCCGGTAAATCCTCAATCTTGAGACTCGTACCCGCCAACGAACCTCTATCTCTCAGAACCCCAAAACCGACAGGTTTCCTCGTAATCACAACTCTCAATCTCGCCAAATCTTCTATTTCTCGATTCGGTGTAATAACGCAACATTCTTGAGATGAATCATGATTAACTGCAAAAAGAGCAATATCAGAAGCATATTGGATGAGATTATCCGTTGTTGGATCTGACAATTCGCTCGAGGTAGAAGTATGGTGTGATGCAAAAGATTCGGCTGGTTCTGAGATTCGGAATTGACTTTGAGAGTTGTTGTCGGTTGGGTGTGAGAGGTTGTTTTTAGTAGTTTCTATCTCGACATTATCTTCGGAATCGTCGAGCTCGGAACAGGATGTGATGTCGAAGGGTTCTTTGGTTTGTGCGAAATTGGTTTCTGTCTCTTCATCACTGGGTGTTGCGAGGAAGAAATTTGGGAACGTGGCTGGGTAGCTTGTCGTTAAGTCTGGTGAAGACATGCTTATTTTGATGGAGAAAATAGGCGGGGAAATTTGGAATTTGGAATTTGAAATTCTGAAATTGGGAAGTTCTAAGATAGTATTGCAAGTTTCGATGCAAAATCTGAGTGATACCAAAGTGCTTTTGATTTAAGATGCAAAGATATTTAAACGTTTTGCAAAACTGGTAAAGAAGTTAATTTTTCAGAAGTCCTCCTAATCTTGGAATATCGAGCTATCGTAATAGAATTTTGATGCAAATGTAAGATGGGGAAAAAATGGATGAGTTCTCTCCATCAAATACCTATTGACATACTTAAAAACCTCAGCAACAGTATCAATACAGTCATGTCGCTAGTCTAAGCGTGCAGTTGTTACGGTTAGTACTATAAAAATATAATGATTATAAACCAAAGAAATTATAATAATTATATATTGATAATGACTGTTTATGAAAAATACATCTAAAAACATCTAAAATAACCATTTTATTATATTTTAAATTCAGAGTTTTTTATTAAATAATTATAATCGATTAAAAAACTAAATATATATAAAATTTCGATATTAATAAATTAATTTTTTTAAATTTTTAAGTAATTAAATTTTTTTAAATATAAAAATTCTGATTCTTTCGAAAATGTTATCAAATAATTTATTTCAAAATAATCTTAGATTTATATTTAAATATAAAATAAAATAACGATTATTATCTACATATTAGTATTATATAATTATAGATAAGTTTGTGATTTTAAGCCATACTGAGATGAGATCGTTGTCACGAATCACGTTCATTTTTATAAAATAAATCTAGTTACTAATGTTTAAATCACTTTCTTTGGGGGGATCCTTATCGATAAGGAATCCTAGGACAAATATTGTCTTAGGACAAATAATATCCCAGAAAGAATAAACTAGATAATTATTAGATCTTAGAACAAATATCCTAGGATATAATTCGTCTCAGGATTATTTATCCCAGGATAAGATTTGTCCCAGAACAATTATCCTAAGATAATATTTATCCTAGGATTATTATTCTAAGATTGGAATTGTTCTAGGATTAATGTCCTAGGATTAATAATAGATTATATGATAAGGAGCCTTAGGAGCTTTGAAAACTCCTAAAGCTCCAAAAACTTTTTGAAACTTTAGGGCTCCTTAAAGCTCCCTTATATTCATTAGTATATAATCAGAATAATTTTATAATTTAAGAGCTTTATATTTAATTAAATTATCAATTAGTTTATCTATATTCTACTTGATTTAATAACAACTTCACTTTTAAATGAATCTAATTAATAAAGTCTTAATCTATAACTATTAATCAATAAAACCTTAGGTAGTCATTGCTTCCAATACAGTATTGTTACATTTTGAGCACCTGTTTTCGGTTAAGCTATATCAATTACAATAAACTCTATTCAACAATCCACCAAATCAATTTCCTTCCTCTTTATAGGAGTCTTAAGATAGACTACTATCAATATAAAGCTAAGACAAATAATCCAAATATCCATTTCTAATCTATTTCATAAAGATCATAGCAAATATCAAGCTTTTGTTATACAAGCTGATCTTTATTACACCTTTAATAGATACCTTTTTTCGATATCAATACAAAGGATCTTATAACTAATCTCATTCTTCCAAGAACCTATATTCAATTGGATTGAATCTTTTATCAATAACCTAATAACCAAAGCTATTAATGATCAATTCAATAAAAATATGAAATCTGAGACATATCATCTTTTTGGCATTTATGAGTCATTTCGACAAGGTTTCGACAAGGTCTTCAGGGAAGTTGATCTTGATCATATAGCTGAAAAAGTATTACAACAATTTAAATAAATAGGGTCAATTACAGTCTATATTGCTAAATTCCAATAATACACCAAACATATTATATAGAATAATGATTACCTTAGATCCCAGTTTTATAAAAGACTCAAGGATATCATCAAGGATGAACTAGCAAGAGCTCCAAAACCACCAAATCTTTCTAAATTAATCGAAATCTTCATTCTAATCGACAACCGTTTCTATGAAAGATAAATAGAAAAAAAGGGAATTATTCAGAAAAACAGAAAGTTTTCTAAACCTTAGCGTCAAAACAAACATCACAATATCAACAATCTAATAAAATTGAATGAAATTGAACATCGTTATAAATCAAACAGACTTAATATTAAAGAAAAGAAAAGATATAAAGAGAATAATCTATATTTCACTTATAGAAAAGATAGGCACATATTTCGAGACTATAATTAAAAGAAGCTATTCGTTGTGAAAGGTAAGAAACAAATAAGATTTGGAAATAAGAGATAAAGATCCTGAGAAATGAATATACTAAAGGGTAACTCTTATAAGATTGGATTATTAAAAAAAGAGTTACCTTAACCATATCCAGAACAACTCAGAGAATTGAGTATAATCACCCTACCTATAAAGATAGAATCAATTGGAAATATCAATAAGGAAGTTAAGCTTACAAATAACTATAAGTTAGTTGAATTACTCAAAGAGAAAGGATCTGAAAACAATCTATAAATCAACGAAATCTATCTAAAACTTTAAGAGAACAAATTATGGTATCTGATTAGTTATCTTGATGGAAAATGTATATAATGTTATCATAAAGAACAGAAACCTGATTTTGTAGAAAAACATCAGATTTATAATCATCCAATCCTATTAATCCTATATACCATCATTTATAACAATCTTTACCATATAATATTCAAGGAAAATACAAGGGAAGACAATATTAGGAGATTTATTGTAGACTTAGGATCTCCTCAGTTTAATAAAAGATGGGAGTATAATGATTATAACCTAATAATTAAAGATATATAGGAAATCCTGTTATAAGCTGAATATTGTAGGATCTGGTGTAAGATTAATTATTATTATAAACATTATTGGGCCGAGGATTATTGCCAAGATTTTCAGACAGGACTAATAGAATTGTTGATAGCTACACCTTACAGATTATTGAGTATAAGCAAATATTAGCGTGAATAATTGAATCTCTTTATTAGAAAATGAATCACCGAATCATTATTGCTAAAACTCAATAATACAATTAGGATTGGGCAATTAATTATAGGAATCAATCTCGAAAGATAGGAAGTTAGAGCCTTGATCGATTTAGAAGCTATAAGAATATTTATAGATCCTAACTTTGTAGAAGAAAACAGAATCCTTATTGAGTTTAAAAAACATCTATATCAATTGATATTGTTGGGAGGAAAGAAGATTGGAGTGGATGGATGAGTACAGAGACAGACTAATACTTTAAAAATAATTATATCAAGAGGGCATACTAAACAAGTCAAATTGGACTTAATACCCTTAGGCAGATATACAATAGTCTTAGGAACCCTTTGGATTAGAAAGCATAATCCAAATATTAATTGGGTAAAGGATACCCTCATATTTGATCGTTGTAGTTGCAAGAACGAATGATTATATAGTCCAAAGGAACAGATTTCCGAGGAGACCGGATATTATACTATAGCAACTACAGATCCTTTATTAATTGGTAAAACTGATACAAAAGTAATTCCAGTGTAGTACAGAAAATTCGCCAAGTTGTTCGAAGACCTACAGAATTTGAGAGTCTTGTTAGAATATAAGCCTTGGGATTATAAGATCAATTTCAAGGAAGGATTTATATCCCTAATTGAGAGGTTGAGATTATATAACCCTAATACTTTAAAAATATAGGAAGAATACTAATCTAAAACTGAAAAGAAGGGATGGATTAGGAAATTTAAGTCCTTTTATATATTTAATATATTATTAATATTCAAAAAAGAAGATCCGAATAATCGACCTTGTAGAGACTACCATCGAATGAATAATGAGATTATTAGGGATGTGTACCCTATACCTAAAGCCCAGAAGCTAAGGGATAAGTTGAGCAAGGTAGTAATCTATATTAAGCTAGATCAAAAAAATGTCTTCAATCTTATACAAATCAAGGAGGGACATGAATGGAAGACTGCTTTCATATTACCTTCTGGATTATGGGAATATACTATTATACTATTTAGATTAATAAATACACTAGTTATATATCAATAACAAAACAACAAAATACTCAAAGAGTTTAGCTTATTCGTAATCTATTATTTGGATGACATCCTGATCTTCTCCTAGAAAGAAAAGAAACATAAGGAACATATCCTCAAAGTACTTGAAACATTTAGGAAGATCGATTTACAATTTAAATTATCAAAATGTAAGTTTGGAATCAAAAAGGTAATCTTTCTAGGATATATAATCGAATTAGGCTAGATGAACATTGACCTGGAGAAAACCGAGAAAATAAAAAATTAGGAACAATCTAGAAATATCAAAGATATATAGACTATATTAGGATTCGCCAACTTTTGTCAGGTATTCATCAAAGACTTTTCCAAAATAGTAGAATTATTCATAGAAATAACTAAAAAGGGAATAGGATTCATATAAAGTGAAAAGGCAGAGCAAGTCTTCCAAGAAATCAAAGACAGATTTACCAGGGAACCCATACTCTATAATTATCATGACAATCGAGAAAGCATTATTGAAACAAATGTTTCTGATACCTATATAACAAGAGTTCATCTTCAAAGAGATGACAATAGGAAACTATACCCAATTGCTTATTACTCCAGCAAAATAGATAAAACAGAGCAAAATTATAATATCTATGAGAAGGAACTTATGGCTATAATTAAATTGTTGAAATATTGAAGAATCTATCTCCAAGAGGCTAAATTCCTAGTAATTATTCATATTGATTATATAAATCTATAAACCTTTATTATAATTAAGGTTCTGGATAATCAAAGATTAGCTCGATAAACTGAAGAATTAGCCGGTTTCAACTTGATAATCAAGTATATCAAAGGTAAAGATAATGTAAAGATAGACACACTAAACAGGCCATTAGGGTATAAGGATGATAAAACCTATCAAGAGATAACGATTTTAAAATCTCTTTCTAATAAAGATTTTATTCCAAATCTAATAGAAATTATTGTTTTGGAAAATAAACTAACAAAAGTCTAGAAAAACAAATTAACAAATATACAATTGAATAAGGAAAACATCAAATAGCCTGAACCATCAATAACTATAAATAGATTGATATAGGTCGCAAGGAAAATTTGGCTACCAAGTAGCATTACCACCAAATTTATTGAAGAACAGTATATATTGCTAGCTTATAGTCATTAGGGAATACAAAGAATATACTTGAGAATTAAGAGATAATACTAGAGTCCAGGACTCCAAACCATAATCAAAAAAGTGATCACTGAATATGATATCTGTATCAGGAACAAGGCTTCTCGCCATACCTCTTATAGACAGATACACACAATTGAAATATCATCAACATTATAGAAATCAATATCATGAGATTTTATAGAACTATTATCTAAATCAAAAGATCCAATAATAAGAATGGAATACAATTACCTCCTAATTATTATAAATCGACTAACTAAATACATAATATTAGTACTATACAAGACTACCTTAACTATAGAAACCCTAACAGTCATATTCCTAAAAGAAGTCATTACAATATATAGATTATCAGAAGAGATATTGTCCGATAGAGATAAACTTTTTACATCAAAATTCTGGATTGTTTTAGTAACATTATTAGGTGTAAAAAAGAAAATATCTACAACATTCCATTCATAAACGAATAAAGGGAACAAATAAATAAACCAGATTGTTGAAGTATACCTCCGTTATTATATGAATTATCAATAGAATGATTAGATAGGACTACTACCCCTAACACAATTCGTATACAATAACTCTGCTTCAGAAACTATCCAAATCTCATCGAACTATATCAATTTTGGATATGAATTAATGGCATACTAAGAACCAGATATTCCAGAAATAGAAAACCAATCTATTATCATATAAATAAAGAAACTCAAGGAAGTTCATAAAGAAATAGCAATGGAATTTAAGTTTATTACTGAAAGAAATATTTATTACTATAACAAAAAGTATAATTAGGAGTCAACACTAAAGGAAAAGGATAAAGTCTATCTACTCCAAAAAAACATTGAGATAAAGAGATCAAATGCGAAACTGGATTATAAGAAACTGAGATTATTCAAAATCAAGAAAGTTAAAGGATCTTTGAATTATAAATTGATATTACCAAAGAGTATGAATATCCATCCAATATTCTATATATCCTTGTTTGAACTAGTATCACCAAGAGCACCTAAAGCTTTTGAAACCGAAATTATATCTATTGATCAAAATATCGAATATGAAATAAAGGAAATACTAAATTGCAAATATATTAAAAACAAAATCAAATATTTGATGAAATAGGAAAATTATCTGAACTCCAAGAATATATAGGAATTAGAGAAAGACCTCAAATATCTTAAGAAGTTTGAGGATTTTCACCAACAAAATCCAGATTTGCCCAAAAAGAAGAAGAATTTAATATAACTTATATAAATAATAAATCCATCAAATATAAAAAGAAGGACTTGAGGAAATCAGAATTAATTATAAAGAGTTTAGAATCAAATTAATTAAAAGGATTGGAAAGAACAATAAATGTTGAAGTTACAGCAATTTCTCTTTCTTTTTCCTTTTCTTGTTTTTCCTTTTCTTCTAAAACATCAAGTTCATCAAGATATTTGAGATCATGATATAACATTTCATCATATCGCTTTTTGAGTTGCACCTTTTGCTTAACAAGGCGAACAGTTTTAATAAAAGATTCAGCAATTTCAATATCCAATTTATCAATCTGTCGATCAAGACTTTCCTAATTATACTCTTGAGGAATTTTACAATCCCAATCATTTTCCAAATGGAACTTAATATCATAGAAAACAGAATTTCATATATATTCTGAATAATATAAATAATGCTTATCGAAGAGATCTTTAACACAACAACGATTTTCCTAACAACAATAAGAACAAGGAATTATCTCGATATCAATAGAATCGATAATTGTAGCTAAACAGATACATTCCTTTTTCTTTCTTCGAGTTAAATTATATAAGGAATCAGAATCGTTTATAATGAAAAAGGCTGAAGAATATAATAATAAAACAAGTAGGACACTCACTAATTATAAGCGATTGAGGACAACATTTAGCTAGGAAGAGGATAGTGTTACGAATCATATTCATTTTTATAAAATAAATCTAATTACTAATATTTGAGCTGTTTTCTTTAGAGGAATCCTTATCGATAAGGAATCCTAGGACAAATATTATCCTAAGACAAATAATATCCTAAAAAGAATAGGCTAAACAATTATTAGGTCCTAAGATAAGTATCCTAAGATATAATTTGTCCTAAGATCATTTATTCCAGAATAAGATTTGTCCTAAAACAATTATCCTAAAATAATATCTATCCCAGGATTATTATTCTAGGATTGGAATTGTCCTAGGATTAATATCCTAGAATTAATAGTAAATTATATGATAAGGAGTCTTAAAAGCTTTGAAAGCTCCTAAAGCTTCAGAAGCTTTTTGGAGCTTTAGGGCTCCTTAGAGCTCCCTTATATTCATTAGTATATAATCAGAATAATTTTATAGTTTAAGAACTTTATATTTAACTAAGTTATCAATTAATTTATCTATATTCTATTTGATCTAATAACGACTTCACTTCCAAGTGAATCCAATTGATAAAGCCTTAACCTACAACTACCAACCAACGAAATCTCAGGCAGCCGCTGCTTCCAGTACAGTATCGTTACAATTGTATCGTATGGTTGAAATATAAGATATGAGATGTGGAATATGAAGTTCTTTGATTGTAATTACAAAGAAGTCTATCAAAACAAAAGATAATAATAGATGATATAAAGCTGTTACGGCTCTGGTGTGTTTATAAATTATATAATTTATGAAAATATATAAACAAATATATTATTTTAAACTACAATAATGAATAATCTAATATATTCTATAAGATTATTATATATAGATCTAAGATTATAATATTAAATAATACAATAATATTTAATACTAGATCATATTATATAAATACAATTATTATATATTTATAATGACTATCTAAATATAAAAGAAAATATAGAAAATAAATAATCTCAAGTTATATAAGTTCTTGAAATCGAAATAAATAATCTTTATTTATAAGATTATAAATGATGTTTTATAATAATATAAATGAAATATAAATTAGTTTTTTTATCAGGGCTGTTTCTTTTATATTCTTAATACATAATCAGAATTTCATAAGCTTTTGATGAAGGGATCCTGAGCCTGAGTTATCTATTAGTCAGATAAAGGAGTCGCTTATTATTACCCGAGCCGATATGAATACGGTTTGATTAATCAAGACTTTGTATTGTAATGTATTTGTAAAAGAAGTAGACTGAAGATTAAATCACATTATTGACCTTATAAACATTCACAAGCACATTTACAAAGCATAAGTCTTTATATAGTAATTATATAATTATAGACAGTTTTTACTAGTAATACCTAGCTATATTTCCATGCATTCGTGTATTTGCACTTCATTCACAACCGAGCTGCTATCTGCTAACCTATTAACCAATCGCTTTCCTAATCAAGTAATAAAACAGATACGTCCCCAAAGAAATCCGAAGAATTATCCATCTACTTCAAATACTGTAAATGTAAATAAACCATCGAATAATCACTCAACCACCCAAAAAAAAACCCCTAAAAAGATCTAATCTTCCTCTCAATCATCCACAAACTCGCAATCAGAACTCCCGTCGCCAGAGCTGCCATCTCAAACTGTGGAAACTTCTGTTCTTCCACGTCATCATTTTTGCTAGTAGTAGATATTGAGCTGGTACTACTCTTATCAATACTAGTAATAATAGTAGTAGATTTAGAAATTGAATCAGAGGCGATATTTTGATCATCGGCTGTATCATGATACAGTGCAGAGCTCGAGGGATCTGAGCCTTCTCCTTGATTTGTAGCTTTTCTGTTAACATATATCCATAGTTTTCTTAAAGGGCTACTCACTACCATCATCATGTTGATCCTGTTCGGTCGATGAATTGTCGTTAATTTTTCGAGATTTCTCCGTAGAAGAAAAGTCTCTGTTGAGATCTTCAGGAGGTTGTGTCAATTTTTCTTCTTCTTTCCCACCAAATTCTGATAAAGGATCTAGTTCACATTCATATGAGGTCCTTGATTGTAGCTGGGCTTGATCCTCCACAACTTTCTCTGTATAACTATCGAGCTTCTTGGATGAAGATACATTTTTGATATATTGTTTCGTCAGAGCTGAATACTGACGAACTTCAGTTTCTGCTTTTTGATTGAGGAAGTTGATTTCGTTGGATTTATCGATATTGTGGTCATGATTCTTACCTTTGGGGTGGTTGTAGTCCATTTCAATACCAATATCATCAACAAATTCTGTAGCAACAGCTTTTTCCTTTCCCTTATCTCCTTCCTCATGTTCAACACCCTCAATAATCTCCTCAACACTCCTACACTCCTCCTCATTGGAACCATTCTCTTTATCCTCCAACTCTCCAAAAAGTGCCTCAAGTATCTCAATCGCATTCTTCTCATCCTCACCCTCCTTCTCCTCATCAACACATGCACTATTACAAACAATCAATCTCGGAATTTGTTTTTGCATCTGAGATCCAGTAATACCCGGCAGTTGATTAGCGACAAAACCAAGTGATGATTCAAAGATTTCCTTTTCCTTCTTCAATACATCTCTAAAATCTTGATCATACGCCTTGGAAGAATTTGAAAAGGTTCTACGTCTCGGATTTGGTACAGAGTTAGAGATGTATTTAGGATCCGCATTGATAAGTTCTGAATTTCCCGTATGAATCTCTTGAAATCGTGAAGCGAGTTCTTGTAAATCTTCCTCGGAGTTAACATGAGGACGTGAATAGCTGAATGATTGATTCAAAGAATGAGTAAGAGATGGAGATGTAGACGGTTGATCTGGAATATTTGGTGAGTTTTTTTCAGATGAAGTTTTGATTCTGAGTCTAGATTTAAGTCTTGATCCAGCTCTAGCTCTCTCACGAGCATGACGATATCCTGGTAGAAGAACGTTAACGTAGGAATCATCAATCGATTCAGATGTATCAATCTGATCTATTTCAGCAAAGAAATCATTAAGAAGTTGTGTTGCAGGACCTGGAACTTTTGCCTTTAGGGGGTGAGGAGTATCTGCTGGACTAGGGGGTTTCGCGATTCCAGATATTTTCGGAGAACGATATTCTGTCAGAGAACGACCAACTCTCGCAGAACCAGAACCCCCCTCCTCACCAGTCTCAAAATCCACCCCATCAAACCCCTTCGAGCTCATCAAAACCGGTTCAGACAAAACCATCTTCCTAGAAATCGCCTGCGAAAGAGCAAAACCCGTATCAAAAAGCACTTTCAGAGTCGGATTTTCTTCTCGAGACATGTGATATATTTTGATTAACTGTTGACTGTAGAATATATCTTTACAAGAAGCTGATGAATTTAAGAAGAAGATGTTTTTGACATGGAAGAAAATTTATTAGAATTTATGGTGTGCTGCGATTCTTAAATAAGTTTAATCTGTAGGAGGTTTTTGTATGGTGCCTGTAGGTTTAGGGGATTTGAGTACGGTTTTGTGGTTGTACGATGGAGGGATGAATCGATGAATCGATGAAGTTTAGTCTATAATTATTAAATACAGTTATTCACTGTTACCCGTATAAATAGACTCTGTACTGTAGAAAAAAAGTCTAGAAACAGAAGAGAAGATAAGTCTAGTACCCTACTTTCGGACCACCCCTAATTCGGACCACCTTTTTATATCAAAAATCTTGAATTTCATTTATTAATAACTTTATAATCAATCAATAAAATTCTATGAAATTTAACTTATAGATTCATTATATAGATAATAATAGATCCTAAAAGTTTCAGATTTTTGTAATTTTATTAATTGAAATATAAATAATTGAAATTATAATTTTCAATTTGTATAGGATTTATATCTAAATTTGAAAATCATTAAAACTTGAAATAAATTTTCGATAGGAATTATTGGAAATAAAATATAATTTTTTTTTAAATATTTATATTAAAATTGATTAAATAGACTAATTTATTTGAAAAAAAAAATTATAATTATTTTTAATTAAAATAATAAATCTTTAAATAATATTTATTCAAATATTTCAAAAAATCTTATAGTTTATTTTGAGTAATTTTTATTAAAAAATTATTTCAAGTTTTAATGATTTTCAAATTTATATATAAATCTAATAGAAATTGAAAAACAAAATTTTAATAATTAAAATCTCAATCAATAAAATAGTGAAAAATGTAAAATTTTCAGTATCTATTTATGTCTTTTTAAATAGGCTTTGTAATCGTCTTAATAAACAAAAAAAATAATGCAAATATTCTTCATTGATCATTAATCAAATATAAAAAAGTTATACAAAGTATATTAGCCTCAGAACTATAAAGGCTAATATATAGTTTCGATGTTGCCTCAACTATAAAGAATATAATCAATACGATTCTTAAACCTAAAATATTGATATCATTGATCGTTTACATCAACTCCAAATCGCTTTACAATTTACTAATCAAATTAGGGTTTACTATCGAAAAGAGATTTATGATTGATATTATAGCTTTATAATAATTATACAAGAAAAGAGGAATAACAAAGATTAAATAGATTGATAATAAATCCAATCTAATAAATACTATAATTAAGGATAAACTTTGTTAAACATTTATAAACCTAATCGATACAAATAAGATTGATATCAAGATAATGGAATAAATAGAAAAGAATTAAGAGAGTATACAATTTATCTTCTTAAAAAGAAAGTTGCCAATATCAATATATTATATATTTATCATACTAGAAAAAAGAACTATATTCACTAACGAATATTAATATCTACCTTTTCTATTATAAATAAGACCCTTTTCTCATAGATAATAATGATAAGCAAGAATATACAACCAACCAAACTACATGATATATGCTACTAGCAGGAATCATATCACCAGAGTGATACCAACACATTCTTCTATTGATATTTAAAAAGAAATATAAAAAAAACAAATCAATAAAAGTATATATATATATATATATATATATATATATATATATTCTATCTTAATTATATTATATTAAATTAAAATTCATTTTTAGTAATTTTTAATAATTTTTATTAAAAGATTATTTAAGATTTTTATTTATACTTTAAAAATTCAAAATTCAAAATTCAAAATTCAAAATTATAAAAAGATTTAAAAATTTTCAAAATCTATTGATAATTATATAATAAATCTATCATTAAAGTTTTAATTGATTTCATTTATTTATTTATTAAAAAGTCATTGATAGATAAAAATATTCGAGATTAAAGTTGACTGAGATGTAGAGTATTAAACTTAAATGTTTATACCCTCAGAGAAGTAAATGGATCAAATCGAGTTCATTGAATTTCTAGGTTTTCTAATCATGTAATATCTGTCCTATCCCATCCTATTTATGTATTTAGAGTCTGACTTAAAAACTATGCCTAATCTCATGTCATCCTACCACATCTCATTTCATTTATGAAAAGGATGTAAAACCCAGCATCCCCTTTACCACAATCACGCAACATGAACCCATCATCATTTCTTTTCCCTACCTTCCTTACCTCCCTCCACCTACTTCCCCCCTCTCCTTCCCCCATCTAACCACCCTACTTCTTCCCCTCCAACCCCAACTCCCTATAAAACGCCTCCGTACTAGGTTTCCTCCCCAAAAACACCTCCAAAGTCTTCATTTCATCCTGACTTCCTCCCTTCTCAAGAACCATATGTCTATATCTCCTTCCCTCCTTAGGATCCATTGGATTTTTCTTAAACACCGAATAGAACATATCCGTACTATAAACCTGACTTGACAAATATCCATAATAACCAGCATCATAACCACCAATTAAATGACCAAAAGTAGCTTGTCCACTTCCCCAATCACTTTTGGCACCTAAAGCTTCAGGACCTTTGAGTCCACAGATTTGTGTTCGGAGATCGTTGTAGAGTTCACTTAGTTTAAAGGCTTCTGCTTCCTCATGGGTTTTCGGGGTATGAACTGTCATGTCGAAGATACCAAAGTGGAGTTGACGAAGATTAAAGAGAGCAGCATTGACATGTTTGGTACTGATTTGTTTAGCGATTAAATCATCCGGGATAGGTTCACCGGTCAGATAATGTTTACTCAAATTCTTCAATTGACTTGGGGTCCAACACCAATTTTCCAACATTTGACTTGGAGCTTCGACGAAATCTCTGACGGTATTTGTACCATGGAAACGAGAGTATCGAGTACGACCAGATAAATCATGAATACCATGTCCCAATTCATGAAAGAGAGTAACAACCTCGTCATGTTTTAAGAGTGATGGTTTCTTATCAGTCGGTTTGGAGAAATTGCAAACAAGTGCTGTGGCTGGATACCTTCTTGTACCATTTGGATATGAGAAACCAGGTTGAAGGTTAAAGTTTGCAGCATGACCATATTTTCCTGGACGTGGATGCAAATCCAAGTAAAGATATCCAACAAATCCACTTCCTTCACCTTCATCATCCCAAACGCTAAAGAGTTTAAAATCTGGATGAGGTAAAACATCCGATCCCTTTCCAGAGGGTGAAACTTTAGCCAACTCTTCCTCACTACTAATATCAACAAATACGAAACCGAATAACTCTTCAAAAATCTTGAGCATTCCTTCGATTGTAGATTGAAGTGGGAAGTATTCAGCAATCTTATTCTCATCAATAGAGAATTCATTCTCAACCATCATTCGATCGTAGAATCGATTATCCCAAAGATAATAATTATCATCATTTGTCGATGACAATCCTCTAGCATCCAAATCTTGTTTCTTGATAGCTTTAAGATGTTCAATTTCCTTCACTCCGCCTGGAGCAAGTTGAACCTTCAAATCATGTAAGAACTCATTAACCGTCGCTGGAGTCTTTGCCATCTTATCCTCAATTCTAAAGCTCGCATGATCAGGATAACCCAACAATCTAGCAGCTTCATCTCTTAGAATAATAGCTTCCTTGAACAACTCCACATTCTCCTGACATTTATTCTCATTCTGAACAAAGACTTGTTTTCTCGTCTCGGCATCCTTCGCAAACTTAAGCGTAGGAAATAAATCGGGATATTTGAACGACAACTTCAACTTTCCTTCATTCTCATCCTTTCCCTTTTCCAACCCTGAAATCACATCTTCAGGAACCCCATCAAGTTCTTTCAACGTAAACCAAATCCCTCCATTCTCCTCGTTCAAATTCTTTTGAAACTTGGTCGCAATAGTAGCCAACCTCTTACTAATTTCCTTGAATCTATCTCTCTTCTCACCCTTCTCAATTCCCAACCCATTTCTAATATACCCTTTGTATTCCTTCTCCAACAATCTCTTCGATTCCGGATCCAACTCCTCTCCCTTTTTATAAACCGCATCGACCAATTTAAAAACATCCTCTCTCATACCCATTTCAATCTGAGCCTCATCCATAATTTCCTCAGCCTTCGAACTCGCATCACGAAGTTTCGAATCGGCAGAAACAGCTTGATAGAAGGTAAGAACGCTTGTTTGTAGAGAATTCAGATCATCTTGATTGGCAGTAGGTAGGAGAACATTTTTGAATGTGGCATCCTCCGGTTTGACCTTGGCAACGAGATCATCGAGGAGTTTTCGATATTTATCCATCAATCCCTTTGCCTCATCGACAATCTGCGATTCGGTATGAGTAAAGAGAGGAGGAGCTTGAGGAGGTTTTTGATATTGAGTAGGTGCCATCGTTGCGGTAGAGATAATTCGTGTTGAGGTAGGTTTGATGATTGAGAGAGGGGACCAGAGAGGTTTTATATTCGTAGGTCTTAATTGACTAAACAGAGCTCCCAATCTGGGTCCAATTCTTGAGGTAGCCAGAATGGCAGATATGGAAAGGTAGACGAAAAGTAATAGAAGAATGAAACGTAAAAGACGTATGATAGAAGCCAGGATGACGAAGTTGGTTGGGTATTAATCCTATGTTGTATTTAGGCGTTAAGCAGCTGTAGCTGTGAAGATGACAGCTTTTGGAAGGTGGAACCAGAGAGATGTGTTGGCGGGGAAGCACTAAAATGATGCACGTATTAAGTATTGGGTGTATTATGCATGTACCTTTTGCAACCTCGGGTGAATACGTATATACGTAAGTATGTAGAAAATCACAAAGAGGGGCATTCGAATCTATGAGGGGTACTGGAGTGAATCTATTCGTTATCAGATGTTTGGATGTTGATGTTATATTCCAGATGGACAGCTTGTGAAGAGGATGTAGCTAAAGATAGATTATAGAAGCGAACACAGGGAGGGGTTAATTATACAACAACTACTCTGTATAGATGAATATACAAACACCTTTCATATACTCGAGTACTCTACACAGAAACCAATCTATATCCTCCAGCACCCCTCTCTTTATAGCATTATATTCCCAATCTAATAAATCTCATTCAATGCACAAATCTCCCACTACACACACAACACCATCCTACTCCCAAACCCCCATCGCGTTCCCCAAAACCCCAACATCCCGTTCCGTAATCTCCTTCCCATCCTTCCCATCCTTCCCATCCCTCCCATCCCTCCCATCCCTCATAACCCTCGTACTCATCAAAGCACCCCTCAACAAATATAAAATCATTCCCTCAAACCCATCATCTCCTTCCCCATCTCCTTCAACATCCTTCCCCTTCCCCTTCCCTTTCCCCTCCCCCAAAACCTCATACCCAACCACCACAGCGCAACGCCCACATCTCCACAACCTCCTCTTCTCAAACCCATCTTCTCTACGTATAATAATCTCTTTATTCGGTTGTGCAAGAGAAAGAAGAGCTGTGTATCCATATATCGGTAATGGCTCATCCTCTTTCTCATCTCCCCCTTCTCCATCTCCATCTCGAATCCCATCCATCACATCCCCTACATCCACAAGCCGCGGCACAACCCTCGAAACGGGTAAAATAAAACTCCCATCCCCATCCCCATTCCCATTCCCATCACCATTCCCCTGCCCAGCCCTCCCCTTCCTCATCGGCAATGTCGAAATTACATGTGTCGTAGCCAGTACAAGATTCGAGCAAAAGGTACAGTGGTAGGTATTAATGATGGGTGGAGACATTCTGAGCTTGCGAGCTTGAAAGCGTAGAATCCAGAGGATATAGTAGAAGAGGAATTGCAAGCTCGCAGAGCGATGCAGATGGATATCAAAAAGAGCGATTTTTTAAACGGTTCTGCCGCTGAGTTATTTGTTTAGCTACCTTATCAATCACAAACAAATATAAATCTCTGGTTACCACTATGTCGTTGATAGAGTCTTAATTGGAGCTTAGCTCAACCTTACAATAGAAATAGAAATGTCAGCCTTGCCTTGCCTTGCCTTGCCTTGCCTTGCCTTGCCTTGCCTTGCTTTGTTTTTGATAACATACTGATAAGGTTAAGAATAACCATCAAAATCACTATTATGCTGAGCACATCATTTACTACACTCAATCACCACCATCTCATTTCATCTTCATCTGCAAAAATCATAATATCCATTTCTGCCTTCTTGTGAGCAAAAGAAGACCAAAAAGTTTCATACAACGCCATGGCTATAGACCATTATCAATATCCTCCCACTCCACAGCTCCTATTTATGCCATGAAAAGTATTTCCTACAATTGATGTAATATCTTTGTTACTCTCCCTTATTCATATATCTCTCTGCATCCTCTCTCTCCTTCCCCTCTGTACTAATATCATATCGTATCCTGCCATATCGAAAAGTAAAATCTAGTTTGCGAGGATTGTTCGTACGAGATCTATTAATGTTTTGTTAGCTTTCTGTTACCATTACTTCTTCAAAACTCCGGATATCCTTTCTTCGTGCTTCCAAACCCCCATCTCCATCTCTATCTACCCAACTGGATGCAACCCTCCAAATAAAAAAATAAAACACCATCTCTTAACTCACCAGTATAATTGATCTCCCCACTACTAGTATCAACTGCCTTCAACAATTCATCAACCTCCTCATCACTCATCTTCTCTCCCAAGTTTGTCAAAATATATCTCAATTGTCCAACCCCAATGTATCCCGTCATTTCCTTATCAAAGACTTGGAAACCACGACAATATTCTTCGGGTTCACCTGGATCACGGAATCCACCTGGTCGGTTGAGAATTTTAGAGAAGGTTTCGAAATCAACTGTTATGACTTTTTGTTAGTAGAGATTCTTGAGAAAGGCATCATTCATGATTCCTCGAGCAAAAACCACATTCCAAGCCATGCTCCTCCCCTTTCAAAACCCCCCCACGAAATCCTCACAAATAGCCCTTTAGTCTGATGTTTGATGATGGGGGCAAGCCCCCAAACCCCCATAGCTCGCTGCGCTCGAAGATTTCCCAGTTATTAATCCGAAGATGAAGCATCAAAAGAATAGAGATATTGACATAAAGACTTGACTCCATCCCTCTCCTATTCGGCGAGCCCTTAAAATTCCATAACTCAAAGATTTCAACCCCAAATATTCTGCCACCACGGCAGTGGCCCCCGGAGGGCCAGCGGAGCGTCACTCCGAAACAACCTATCCTTTCCCTCGCACAAACCAAAAAGAAAAAGAAAACAAAACTTACATTCACCACCGACATTTTTCTCCAACTCTCTAATCTCATTCAGTGTAGGATTTTGACCGCAAGCCCTCAACAAATCACCCAATTGATCCAATTGTACACGTTGGGTACCGCGTTTATCGAAGAGTTGAAATGCTTCTCTGTAATTTGTGGAGGCCTGCGCATCGTAGGGTGGATTAGTTGATGACATTTTGTATGTGTGAGTATTGCGAATGTGAATAAGAATTGCGTTGGAATGTAATGTAGAGTGAAGTTATAAAGGAAATGTGTAAAATGAGATGATGTTTGTAAGAGTTGCGTAGAGAATAGAGTAGAATTGTAAAGTAAAGTAAAGTGATGCAAATGCAAATGTATTGATTCTCTTGCGATGAATTGTATTGTATTGTAATGTGATGTGATGGATGGATGGATGCAGAGCATCAGAATGTATTTCGAATAATAGCAGTAACAGTAAGAAAGGGGAAGGAAGGGAGTAACAAACAAACAGACAAAACAAGTAAATGACTCAAATAAACAAAACCACAATTCGTTACTACCCGCTCACTGGAGGAATTTGCGTTTCTTGCTTTTTGCTTTTTTTTCGTCTTTGTACCAGTGCATATCCTGCAGCAAGCAGTCACAAACCAGAAGGAGAAGCCAAAGCAACAAATCGGGAATCAGAATTGCGGAATTAAGGTTGGCATCTTTCTTATTGGAGTATATGCAAGGAATGCGGAATGTATAGACGAAAGAAGTATTCGTATTTGCAAGAGGAATAGGAATAGGAATAGGGGATAGAGAGCAACTCACCATATTGAATAATATATTCCTCGTGAGTGTGAGTGTGAGTGTGTGAGGATGTGGTTGGGGAATGCAGATGTTGATGTATGTAGTTATGTAGGAAAACAAACAACAATTCTGTAGAAAATGTAGGAACTTGAAGATATACTTGGGTATGGTATGTGAAGGGAAGGTAAGAAGAAGAGAGATGTACAAGTTGTAGATCTAGAAAACAATCTCTTTGGTCCGTGCTATTATTATGTTATGTTATGCTACGTTCGAGAGTACCTTGTTATGTTATCCTGTCTAATTGACTGGTGCGTGTTGTTCGGTTTGGTGGGACTTTTGGTCGAGTTTGGCAGGGCAACGGAATTGTTAGGGCGGTGAATATTATTAGTACCTCAACTTAAGACTTGGTAAGGCGGCTATCATATGAAATCATCATCCTCCGTCTCTGTAGTAAAGTCCTATCAAATTCATAATAAAATGTTAAAAAAAACCATCCAACCAAACCCCAACTCCAGACACCAAGCCAACCTCCCTCACCCATCATTCCCCCTCCCTAAAACTTACAACTTCCTAGCCAATAGAATCACAGTCCCCCACTCCGTCTCAACCTCCACATCCCTCCAATCCTGTCCCTCCTTTCCTCTCAATTCTGGCTCTACCTCCAGCATCTCCTCAAAATCCCCCGGCGGCAGCATCACCTGATCCCTATACAAACCCCTCAATCTCTCTCCCCGGCTGTTCCCAAAACCTCCCCATAACAATACTGATCCAACACCCTCGTCGCAGCCGGAAAATCCACCAGTAAATTATCCTTATACCCCCAAAAAGCCACCGTCCCCCTCCCCTCAATTTCCTACATACCTCCCCCCATACCCGTGAAAAATCAAACCAATGAGCCGCCGGTCCCGCAACTACCATATCCAACGACCCATCATCTACAAACGATAAATCTTCCGCGAAAGCTTGTCTCCATTGTATATTATTTCCCTCCTTGGGATGGGGATTACTCGCAGTGATTTTATCAGAAAGAGCTCTAGCTTCTTCAATCATCACATTACTAGGATCTGTACCCCAAATTTTCTCAAAATTGCCTGCGGAACCAAGAGCACGACTGATAACTCCATGGCCACAACCTAGATCGAGTAATGTGGTTCGGGGACCACGATGATAATTTAGGATTTGGGTGTAGAGTTTTGGGGGATAGGAGGAACGGAATGTAGCGTAGGAGGTAGCGTAGGAGGTAGCGGAGAAGGATTTTTGACTTGGGTTGGGTTCGTTTTTTGGTGGAGGGAGGGAGAGTGGTAGAAGGAGAGTGATAGAGGAATGGAAGGGAAATGGAAATGGAAGCGGAGGAGGGGAGGGGATGGAGGGGACACTTGCGCCAAAGTAACCATGACGACTGATGATATGGATGAAAATGCCTGATAAATGACTATAATCAACCGAATCTTAAAATTCTTAAATCTAAAAACCAGCCTCAAATACGTTTTTGCCCGTCGGTATATATACTCAATCGATCAATAAAGAAACCATACGTGAATAGTAATATAAACCTCTGGTTTACAATCTCAAGCTCACCTGATCCCTCTAACCCATCACTAATTATTAACCCCTAATTAAACCTTAACTTCAACTTTAACTTTAACTTCAAATTGTTTTATTTATACTCATATCTAAATATATAAATATATATCTTTTTAAAATAATGATTAAATTAATCATTTATTTATTTATTTATTTATTTATTTATTTATTTATTTATAAGCTGTAAGTTTGATAATTTTTTTATATTTATAATTTTATTCAAATGTTTTAATAATATAAATATAAATTTCATTTAATCATTTAATTAGTTTGTTTTCTACTTTATTCAATTAAATTCTTAAAATAAACATTTATTTATCAAACCTTCAATCCCCTCCCCTCATCTCCATCCCTCCTCCTCCTCACCCCCATCTCACAATCCCCTATCCTCCCCCTCCCCCCAATAATCCACAAACCAGCTACAACCCCCACACCCCCCACAAACCCAAAAACGCCCACTCCAAGCCCCGTATCCTTCAATCCCATCACACCACCCATCTCATTTCCCATCCCGCCTTCTACACATCTCGGTATTGCTATGATTAGTAACCCTGTGAAGAAACTTTGTAGTGTGTTGTATGCTCTGTGTTCACCTGGAGGTTTTCTCTGTAATTTTGTGGTTTTGTGGAGGCTTGTTGATGTTGATGTTGATGAAGATGAGGATGAAGATGGAAATGAGGATGAAGACGAGGATAAAGATAAATATCTCTCAATAGCGAATTTAAGAATCGTAGCTCCGGAGACTAGGATACCAAGAACGAGGCTAGTAACTCGTAAACTAACATTTGTATCTGAGTTTGAGGTGATGAAAACCGTAGGACTGAGTTCCATGGCTTTGGGAATGAGGGTTGTGGATATATATTGTGTGAATGCGATGGTACCTGTAACGAAGAGGATGAGTCCTGGAATAGCGATACGGAGGGCGCTGGTTGGGGAACCTTTTCCTTTTCCTTTTCCTTGGAGTGATTTTGGTTTTTCGGAAGAAGGAATGCTGGGTTTGTTGTTGGGTGAGATGATGGATAGGATACTGTAGGAAAGGATGGAGAGGAGGAAGGGTCCGAGGAATATATATCCTACTTGACTTGGGAAGATGAATAGAGGGGATCCGGAGAGGAAAGATGAAAGATTGAGTGAGAAGGCGTAGGATGATGCGATAGGTAATGAAGATAAGATGAATGTGAGGAGAGTGATTGGAGAGATGAGTCCTTTTATTGGTCGGAATAATTCTTCTTTGGTGGGATTTCCATGGTATGGTATCGGATGTAAGGTTTTTAGCCAGGTTTTAAATGTTCTTGCGGGTGGAGATAATGGAGGTGTAGGATGAGATGTTCGATTGAAGGATGTTTCTGGGAAAGCGAGAATTAAAAGGAGGATTGAAGTTGCTTGGATGATGTTCATGATCATGATTTGATTTCCGTAGCCATAGATTGTTTGGCTTAGATATCCACCGATAATAGGGGTTCCCCAGGTAAAGAAAACATCGATAGTTGAGAGGATGGTTAGACGGATAGGGAGTTGTGATTCCTATTTTTGTTAGTATGTTTTCTTTTCTTCCGAATAACTTTCCAGTCTCGACATCGGAAAAGAGAAGAATACTCACAAAATACATTTCTCCCACCGCCGCTCCAACCAATCCCTCAAACGCTCCCCATCCCACACCCTGCATCATTCTCCCTACCAAAAATTGTCCATAACTCTCAACGTGCATATTCCACAAACCACCCACTAACATCAAAGCCGCAGCAAAAATGAAAATCAGCCTCTTTCCCACCTTCATACTTAACATTTCCCAACATGGACTACTGATTGCTGAGAAGATGAATGCAATGCCCGTTAATGCAGCCGTTTGAGTAGAAGAGATGGAAAACTGTGCTGTGATGCCCGCATTTACCGATGCAAACATTAGACGTTGCATGCCTACTATTGAGAAAGCGAGAGATAGAGTGAAGAATGCGAGGGTTTTACGTTGAGGTGACCAATTCTATTTATATTAGTATGAATCCTTTCCTATTTTACATACTCCAATAGGAGTCAAGAAGAAAGGACAGAAATGAATACATACCAGAGGATCAGCACTGGAATCATGACTCAATTTGAAATCTTCCCATTCCCCCATATCCTTTGCCAAATCGAAATCTTTATCATATTCTACATCGGTTTTTAAGGTCCAGTCGTCCATTTTCTTTCCACTCCCACTTTCATTTCCATTACTTCCAGACCAAAACTTTAATTTTCCACTAATAGTATCTCTTCTCAATTTTCCTTTCATTCCATCATCAATCACACTTTCATCAGTTCCTCTTCTTGAATATCCTGGTTTTTGAAGAACCGGTTGTGGTTCAGTTATGAATGCCATGGTGTGTGCAGTATTGGTATTTTTGAATTCGTTCAATAGTTTCGATGTTGGTTGTGGTATTTTTAACCGGCTGTATTTCCCTTCCTTTCCCCTATTCCAATTCGGTTGTATGAAGTCAAATCGTGACGAGTCAATAATCTTCCCTTGTTCTCTTCCACCGTTCTCTTCAATATCCTCTCAAATATAATCTCAAATCTCAAATCTCATCCCAAATCCTCAAAGAATAAATCACCCAAAATCTCACAAGAATCACCACCAAAAAAGTAAAGTAAAGGAATGACCAACACAACAACACACTTTAGAACAAATTCAAAAATCCCGACCGTCTAGCGGTACTTAAGGGGTAATAAACCGAGTGAAAAAAGAAGAAGAAGAAGAAGAAGAAGAAAACTCGAAATCAATCATCCATTCAAATCAAAGGCATGATAATCATTAATAGTATGAAAAGAACTGAAAGGTGCAAGAGAAATGAACAAACAATGCATACATACATACAAGACCCATTCATCCATCCATCCGTCCCGTTAGAAAACTTAACCAAAAGTCCCCTCAAACTCGAGACGAACATTCATTACAGATACAGTGCATACGAGAAACCACTAACTAGGTACGCCTTAATTACCGCATAAAAATTCCTATATGATTCTTCTGCATTACAAACAATCTCCTACATCCCGTCCACTATATCTCCCTTTACGTCAAAACCGAAGTATGATTCCACTATTCCGTAGGACTTCATTCATGCATTTATCTTTCAGACGACTACGCTCTATTTCCCATTTCTAAAAATATACTACCCTTATCCAATCAGAATATCTGGAGTTGATTAAAAATCTAGATTTGATGTTTGATGTTTAGTACAGAGAGAGAGATTTTGGATTGGAAACCAAAACTTAAAATGTGGGAGATGTGTTTGGAGTGGTGGTTGAGTTTCATGTTGAGTGTGATGTGATGCGATATGTGGGCGCTTGTTTTGTATGGGGTTTGGACTTGGGGTTTTTTTTGGAGATGATGGGTTTGAACTTTGGAGAGTTTGGAGTGAGGGAGTTGTTGTTTGCTTGACTGGATTTTGTCTATTTATGTATTGGGATTCCTGTCTGTTGATTGTCCAGTAGATGATATGAAGTGTACCGAGTATGAAGCTTGACTGAGTATTTGGAGTAGTCCGAGTTAACCTATCCATTCAGAAAAAGGAACTCCGGAAAAAACTCCGGAAGAAAGAGTATCTTCCATAATTGATATCAAGTAACCTCTATAGCTTACTCCGTAATCTCAAGGTTACCTAAGCAATTCTCAATATAACCTCTGAATGACGAAAGCTTTATCATCGAATTATCATCATCTCAATGAAGAAGGTTCATCGAATTGGAGTTAAAATAAAGATCCCGTTAAGATCTTGCATCCACCTTTCCCAATATACCCGAAGCTTTCCCGGTCAACCTTCCTCATCCGAGCTGCTTGCGTTGTTGATAGTGATATCAATCATGTCATTCAATATGGGGACTGTCAGGACCCGAGTTTTCTTCTTATCACTACAATACTATTACAATTCAAGATAATATAAGTCAATACATAAATAACTTCTCATCACCTCTCTATAACCCTTTTTAATCTCTTTCTACAATAAAATCCTCTTCATGCTCAGAAAAATGGCAACAGAAGCAGCAGCCCGTACATTCTTCTCCTCACCTTACTTCGCCGTCGTAGGCGCATCCGCCGACCCCTCCAAATTCGGCCATAAAAGTAATTATTCCAACCCCCAACTCCTCCCCAACCCTCTCAACCCCAAATTATCCCCCTCCAATCCCCACTCCCTAGCTAACTCCTCCTCCCCCCTCTCAGTCTTCGCCTGGTACACCACCCACGGCCTCCCCGCCACCCCCATCAACCCCTCCTCCGCAACCATCAAAGTCGGCACAACAGAATACCCCACGCTCCCATCTATATCCGCCCTTCCCCATCCAACCGAAACAGGAGTATCGATTATTACCCCTCCGAAGATTACAAAGAAGGTGTTGGAAGAGGCGAAGAATTTGGGGGTTAAGAGTGTCTGGTTGCAGCCGGGGACGTATGATGAGGAGATTTTGGGGTATGCGTTGAGGGAGTTTGAGGGGGGGGGTGGGAGGGAGGGAGGGAGTGGGGGTGAGGGGTGGTGTGTTTTGGTGGATGGGGTGAGGGCTGCTAGGGGGGCGGGGAGGGAGTTGAAGTTGTAGGGTGGTTATGGTTATGAGGGGGAGGTTTTGGTTTCTTTGGAGATGTGTATTGAGGATAGGTTATCGAGTAATTTTGTTTTCTGAGGTCTTTCGAGATTTTGAAATATAGGTGTTATTATATCACTGGAGCTTGAGAAATATCTTTGGGAATAAATTTTCAATTTGAGAATCTTCATTTTCCTATTAATTTATTCACATCCTTCAAGACTCACTTAATCCCCCCCACCCCCCAAAAAATAATAGATCAAGTTATGATATTCTAAAACACTATTTCATCTATTAATGAGATTTATATTTATCTAGTTTCAGATAAGAATTCTATTTATTCATTTATAAATTATATACAAAGATAATAATAAAATATTTAACTAATTTAAATAATATATATTAATTAAGACAATAATAGAATAATAGTTTAAAAACCTTAATAAAAACTTTATAATAATAATATAATTTTTATTATATTGAAAAGGGGAGCTGTATCCTCTAATAGATACTAATGCCTACTCCTAATATAAATAGGATCCTTTTCTTATAGATAATAATGACAAATAAGAATTATATATTATATATACTCTTAGTACAACTAAAAAAGTATCACCGGAGTGATACCAACACTTAAAATTAAGGAATTATAAAATAAAATCGCAAGGGATATAGAATATAATATCTGATCGCAATTCTTATAATAGATTAATAATAAATAAGGCTTCCTAAACTATATTATTCAAACTACTTTCTTTATTAGAAACAATATCAAGTTTATTAATTATTATATTAAAGAAAAATATTCCAGATCTATTTATATCTATATACAATAAAAATAAGAATGAAAATATCAAAGAAATAAATTCTAAACCTATTTTAAAAGAAGTCAACAATCCTAAATCTATAATATCAAAGTTTATTGAAAAATCAAAAATTAAACCTAATCTAAAAACTATAAAAAAGCCAAATCCAAAAATAACAAAATCAATTTATATAAAAAAAAAATTTATTTTAAAACCAACTAAAAAAGCTGGCCCAGTAAGACTAGATCCTGTAATAAAAAAAGGAGTTATATTCCAAAGAAAATAAAATAAATATTGATATTGAACTCAAAACATATATATCTAAGTATATAATAAGAAAACAAAAAAGAGATATCAAATAAAATAATAAAAAATAATAAAATATAAAGATTATCAAAGTATTAATTATAATAATTATAAAAAATATTAATTTAAAAGATATTAAACAAATTATAATAACTATCCTGAATTTTGATAAAATAAATTTTACAAAGAAAAATTATATTTTATCAAATCTTATTATCTTATCAATAAATATATTAGATATCTAAGATTTTATCTGTCTAAACAAAGAGATACTTGGTATTAAGGTATCAAAAATCTATAAGAAGATTATATTAAATCCGAAGTATTATCACAGGATCATTATACCACAGAGAATAATGCCGCCCAGGAATAGCTAGGAAGAGGTTATACTGCCTGAAAGTAAGGACTAAGCCTAAAAGGGATTAGCCTTTACATAAATTGTATTTAGAAAGTTTCTCCTCTCTTAGAATTTGTAATTCTTTGAATGATATCTTATCAAAATAGAAAAATCTATTTCTTTTTCTGAACCTTGTCTATTATATTATAATATTATATTGTTTTATCCAAACTATTAATACTTTTATAATATCGAACTATCTATAACGCCTGAATCAATCCAATCTATCTGAAAAGCTTGCTACTATTATAACAAACGATATTATAATATAATATCAATATCTTACTTCATTAAATAAATATTGTTCAAATATAAAGGAGGAAATAATCAATTTACAAACAATTAATAAAAAATTTGCTTTTGATTTATAAATAAAGAAAGATATATTTATATATTAGCAAATCGAAAATAATAAATTAATTATATAATTATCCCAAAATCGCTTTATTCCTATTATTTAATGTTGGGTTGACTTCAAAGGTGTGCACACTAATTCAATAGTATAATGGTAAATGGTTTGTTATTCTTGATTTTGTGTGATTCCCTCTTCGTATGAGAGGGAATGCCTAATTATAGAGGTAGTATATATAAAGTAAAATCAGCAGTATATGTATGATTGTACACACAAGTATTGGTAAGTATATATACAATAGTATATGCATGTACTAATGCACGGCTGTACGTATCCCTAATCTCATCGATATTCCGACAACAACCAAACTACATGATACCTTCTACTAGTAGGCATCGTATCACCGGAGTGATACCAACACAAACAATCTCAAATCATAAAGAATAGAAAAGGATTTTATAATCTTTTTTATATTATAATAAATCTGAAAAGATATATTAATCAATTTCATTATTCATCTTCTAAAAAGTTTAGAATATAATATAATCTTTATAATAATTAATCGATTAATCAAAATAAAGCATTTCCTATTTTATTATAAAATTTATAATTCTAAAAAAGTAAATTGTTTATTTCTGAAATATATTTAAAAACTTTATAGATTGCTTTCCTTGATTATATCAGATCGAAAAGCCTAATTTATATCTAACTTCTGGAAATATATCTATAAATACTTAAAGATTACTTTAAGATTATCGATAGTCTATTATCTTGAAATTAATAAATAAATCGAAAGAGTTAATATAATACTCAAATAACCTTTGCCAATATTGATTTTGGAAGTTTTGGAAAAGAAAGCTTCAAAATATTCTTATATTATCCTTATTAAATATATAAAGAATAATGAATGATTATATTATTGAGAAAAACTTTTTATATTTAATCATAATATTTTAAAAGCTGAATTACTTTAATTAATTTATAATTCCCTTATCACTAAATATTCATATTATACTCATATATTCAAATTATTAAATTATAATTATTACTAATTTAAATATTATAATTATATAAATCAATAAATACAAAATTATTACAGTTACTATCAAGTTACTCTAAATCGTAAAGGGCAAAAAGGAGTCCTATATTCTCTTTCAATATTATAATAAATTTAAAGAGATATATTAATCAATTTCATTATTTATCTTCCAAAAAATTCAGGATATAATATAATATTTGTAATAGTTGATTAATTAACTAAAATAAAACATTTCTTATCTTATTATAAAATTTGTAATTTTGAGGAAGTGAATTGTTTATTCCTAAAGCATATTTGGAAACTTTATAATCTGCTCTTTTTGATTATATCAAATTGAGAAACCTAATTTATATCTGATTTTTGGAAATATATTTGTAAGCACTTGAAAACTGTTTCTAAATTATCAATAATCTATTATCTTGAAATTGATAAATAAATTAAAAAATTTAATATTATATTCGAATAATACTTATATTTGTATATTTTGTATTTACAAAATGATTAATTAGAATGATTGTTAATTGCAGAATTCTTGATAAATTCTGTTTGATCTGAAAGCTTTTGTCTATCCTTATTCTTTATTAATTATAGATTCTATTTATGAATAGGATTCGAATTTGTTGTTTTAATCTATCGATCAGGATTTAAGAATATCAAGGAATTCATTAAGAAAATAGAGCTAATTTCTGAATATCTACAAATCAAGTTGATTACCAACTAAACCCGGTATTCAAAGAATACAGACACCTATCGTACCCTAGGTCATTGATACTAGCCCAAAGATCTTGTATAACTGAATACCAAAAATATCCAAATATTATGATTCTAAAAAAAGTTAAATTAAAAGAATTTAGGATCTTTTAAAATATTATAAATTATTGGAGTTTATACTTATAAATTAGAGTTACCTTTTTCCATAAAGAATTACTTTATTTTTTATACAAATTTGTTATATCCTATCTATAATAATCCTGTTTCCGAATAATATAATCTTTTCCCTTTTTTTATAGAAATCAAAGGATTTGAATAATTCGAAATAAAAGAAATCCTAGATTCTTATTGGAAATAATAAAATAAAAAAAAACCCCACCTAAAATATATTATCTATTGAATAGATTATAATACATCTATTGAAAAGTCTATCAATTATTTAAAGAATATTTAAGAACTGATTCTGAATTACTATTATAGATATCCTGAAAAGCCTAGCTCCCAAAGTTATCTTAATGAAACTCGACCCTAAGGAAAAGGGTACTATCACAAAATCACTAGATTATAAAGAATAATGCTTAATCATCCTTACTATCCTGATCATCCTGACCATCACATGATCCTATATTATAATAATTCATAATAAAACTACATTGCTGAAAGACAAGGATTAAGCCTAAAAGGGATTAGCCTTCGTACAAATTGTATTTAGAAAGCCTCCCCACTCCTTGAATTCATAACTCTTCAAACGACGTCTTCATCAATAAAGAGAGACCCGTTTCCCACCCTGAACTCCTCCTGCCGTACCGTGACAGAATTGATTCTGAATTATTATCGTAGATATCCTGAAAAGCCTAATCCTCAAGATTATTTCAATAAATCTCGATCCTAAGAAAAGAAATATTATTATAGGATTATTATATTATAAGGAATAATGCCATCTAATAATAATTAAGAAGAATTTATATCGTTTGAAGGTAAGGATTAAGTCTAAAAGGGATTAACCCTTATATAAATTGTATTTAGAAAGCTTTTTCGCTCCTAGAATTTGTAGCTCTTCAAATGATGTTTTATCAAAATAGAGAGATCTGTTTCCTGTCCTAAATCCCTTCTGCTGTACCGTGACAAATTGTTATATTTGAAAATATAGTAATAAAAATCGTATATTTTTAAATTATTATATTTATAATTAAAATTAACAAAGTTAAAAAGATAAAAAAATTTATATTTCTTTTAAAAAAAACTTTTTTTTCTTTTATTATTTATCAAATTATAAAATATTAATTAAAATAAATTAATATTAATTAAAATCAATAAAAGTTTTATTAATATCTAATATTTAATATTTTATAATATGAAAAATAACCTTATACAATATTCTTTTATTTACTTATTAAACATTTGTATAATTAAATAATTAATTATAATTTTTTTCTCATTTGTAAGTATTAAAAATTCATCAGTATTAGTATCTGACGAATAATCTTTACCACCATTCCATTTCATTTTCATTCCCCCTTTCCATCCCATTCCATCCCCCAACCCCTCCCTCTCCCCCAACCACTTCATTTCCTCTTTCTTCCCTAACCTCCACCTTCCCCTCAACCCCTAACCCAACACCCTTCCCCACCAAACCCCCCACAATCCACGCCCTATCCACCCCACCCCCAAGCACCCCCTCCGCCCCATTCGAATTCGTCCTCCAAACCTGCTTTCCCACCTGAAACTCTCCATCGCCACTCTCCCCAAACCAAGGCCACATACGCGGATACGCATACGAAATTTCCCATTGAATCCAAGACTCACTCTCTATAATATTTTCCGGGAGTGCGAGGGTAGTGATTAAGGAAGTGAGGGTTAGGGGGGTGGAAGTGAGGAGTTTGTAGAGGTATTTTGGGGGAGGGGAGGTTTGGGTTTGATCATGATCATGAGTGGATGAAGAGGGGTTCAGAAGCCGAAGGAGCGTGAGTTCGATGATAGTGTTGTGGGGGGAAGTTGTGGGTTGAGTGTTGTCGATTATAGGGAGGAGTTGAGAGGGTAAGGGAGAAGATGATTTGTCTTTTAGGGAGGTAGATGTAAGGAGTAAAGAGGTTGTGAAGAATGTGATGTACACTGATTGATATTCAATATCCTGAGTAATATCAAGATTGAAGATCGATTCCTGATCCTTTGATTCCCCTAAAAGTTCCGTGTAGTTCAACGGCGTCGCGATGATTAATTTATCCAGAGTTTCGATAGTGGGAGGTTCATCTTTGTTTGTAGCGTTTTCCAATTCTATTAACCATGTCTCATAATCTTCCATGACTTCTTCCCATCTAGCTTTTTTGACTTTTGCTCCAAGGCGTACTGTCGTTTTGCTATTTTGTAAAGATTTCTCCATCATCATTTGAAAGATTCCATTATTCACGGATTTTTGAGAACCCATCTCTTCTCGCTCAAGTGCCATACTAAGCGCCAAATCACTTAGTTGTTCGACTGATTGTCCGGTATGTCGTCGAACTTGTGGTGCTAATATATCTCTTATGTAGTTATTTCCAATTCCATTCTTTTCCAGTCGTTCGCTCGCAGGGACGCTGAAGGATAGGTATGTATGCTGCTGTGACATTTTGGAAATTATTTCCTTAATCGAGGATATCGAAGTGTGTTCGTTGTTCATAGTGCGGAGGAAAGTGTTGAAGGATTTCATGGTGCCGATTGGAATCTTGGGAGCACGCCAAACAGAAGAGCCATATTTCCAAACGAGGGAAAGGTAGTGACTCCAGGGAGTAGTAGCATAAGGTCGATACGTTTCTGTGATGATATGATTTGTATCGAAACTATGAATGTTAGTCATGCGAATTCGTCGTATAAGTATTCCAGTTTGACATACCCAAAAGAAGAGAAAACTTACTATCCAACCTTCCTCATTCCAATATCTTCGCTCTCAGCAACCAAATCCTCTTTCTTCTCCAGATCCGTCATTCCACCGATAATATTGAACAAATCCGCATCAAATGTCCCACTAGCTACATCTTCCACCTCAATTCCCATACCATCAGTCCCCTCAAGTACCATCCTCCCACCAATTCTACTCTTCTCCTCGAAAATAATAATCTCAACTTGAACATCAACATTTCGATCCTTGAATTTTCTCCCTAAAGCAGAAACCCCATCTCTAACACCTTGGGCAGCAGCAATACCCGCCGGTCCAGCACCAATAATTCCAACTTTGAAATTAACGACTTGGATCTCCGGATCATCTCTATCGACAAGTATACCCCGCAAGAGAACATTAAAAAACCCAATAGTGAAGAAGATGAAAATTATTGCGCCGGAGATGTAGGAAAGTAGAATTTTGCCAATGTTTCCCTTTTGGTTCGTTGTATATTGGGAATCTGATGGAGAGTATTGGCGAGATCTTGGGATTAGAGATGATATTTCCGAGTAGCTTGGAAGACTTTCGGAAGTATATGGTGGAGGTGGAGCTTTGTTCATTTTGTTGGTTATATTTGCTTTGATATTATTTTGGTGGTTATATCTCCAAAATAGTCGAGTCGAGATTGTAATATTGTTTTAGCTAAGTCGTGTTTGAAGCTCTAGGAGAGTAACATTTCAAAATAAGGCATGAAATTCACAGATGGTGAACTGCAAGATTATCGAGTTGAAGTGAAGTGAGATGAGGTGAAGTGGTGTCTTGTTTTTGTTTGATTATGCGCCCGACACGACAACCTCTTATGCAGCCGCTTGCATATAACAGGGTACGACGATACACAAGATAGGATTGGACACCATGCTTATGCTTCTCGTGGCACATTTTGATTCCAAACCAGGCATACATACTCAAAGGCGATTTATCGTGCTGGACGTTTAGATGTTGATAATGATTGATCATCCGAGTCTATCATAAAACAATATACGCTGATAAATATTCCTCAATACAATAAATAAACATCATAACATCTAAAATCCCAGCTCCTAGCCCCATCAAACCACCCATCGATATCTCAAACCCCTCAATAATAATAAACAACCCCTCTCCAATAGCTTATCCCCACATTTCACTCTCGAGGTCCCTAAACATACTCTGTATAACCTGAATTACCCCTTCAATATATACCAATCACCTTACCACCAGGTGTAACCTACCCCGGCCAAAGAATACCCACAAACACCACCCCTAAAAGATAAATTCTACCCACCAACAAAACCACAAAAACAGAATTACAAGTCGTACTTCTCATTCTCATTCTGGTTGTTGACATATCTTCTGCTCCGGGAATAGGGGTATGATATATATATAGACGAGGCTGGGTTGGTAAAGGGAGATTCAGAAGGGGGGTTCTTTCGATGTAGGAGGGTGGTTGGTAGGTGTAGGTGTTGGTGTTGGTGTAAGGTGCTAAGGGATCGTTCATGATGGTTAGATTTGGGTTTAGATTTGAGTTTGGAGGGGGTGAGAGGGGGGGGGGGAGAGAAGAAGAAGGGAGAGATGCAACAAGGGAAGAGTATAGAATAATAGAGTGAGAGAGTGAATGCTATTATTAGATTTCTTTTGCACTACTATCGTCTTGGTAGTCACTACATTAATATTCATTTGTGTGATTGGTTGTACGTTGAAGATCTGACAGCAACTGGATGCCACGAGTGGCTGATGGATCGCGGGGTATGGAACTAAAGTAGCTGAAAATAGAAATCTAGATGCAGGTATGGTACGCATCGATTGATAGGTACTTATCTTGATTTAAAGAATGAGAGGAGTAGTAAATATGTTCCCATCGTACTCAAAGTACAAGTACAAAGTAACAACAACAAAACCGAACCAAATCCCTCCTCATTCCCATCCCGCAAACCCCTAACAAACTACTCCCTAAACTCAGCCAACTTCTTCAAACCACTAAGGGGAAAAACCGGCAACCAGGTAGTCTGCAACAACTTTTTCTCCACAATCTCCTTCTTGTACTCCTCCAGCTCCTCCACATCCCAATTAACACTCACCATGGAGCCCCTCAAAAAGTCCGCCCTCTCCTGCACCAAATAAAGCGCCAACATGCCCGTCAATTCCACATGATCCAGCGCACAAGGCTTCAAAGAATCAGACACCATCTTGGTAGCCGCGACTCCAGGCATGGTGGTAAAGACGCGGAGGGAGGGATATCCGACGGCGAGATACTCGGAAAAGCGCTGGTCGCACAGTTTGGAGATACTGTATCCGGAGTTGATCCAGCTCTCGGTGAGACCAGCTGTTAGAGAGCTAACGTTGATGATTGTGCCCGTGGGAGTTTTGGGCGTGGGTTGCGACGCGATGTAGTGGTGCGTCACCTGATAGAGACCTTTGAGATTGATATCCTGGGTGACGCCATAGTTAGTTTTTACTTCCTTCAATCATCTTATTGGAATTAAGCATGGCGTGTAAGGAGAGAACTCACGAGTATTTTCCACCATCTACTTGGCTCCATCTCTCCAATAGGCTGTCCACGATCTATAAATCCGGCATTGTTCATCAATACATCTGCATGTCTTCCAAATTCCTTTTGGACAGTCGTGTAAAGATTTTTCACATCGTCTTCATTTGCAATATCGACTTTCACAGCCAGAAATTTGGTTTCGGGACTAAGTGGTTGAAGTTCTTCGATAAGAGAATTCATTGCTGGGACTCCACGAGCTGCGAGTACTATACCAGATGCGTGGGCTTCGGCCCAGACTTTTACTGCTGCCTTATTTGGTATTAGATGATTGGATTCGAAAACGCGGACCGCGTGTTGGAGTATACGGGAAAGGAAGTACTTACAGCTCCAATACCAGAACTAGCTCCTGTGATGATAATAATCTTGCCAGTTTGAAGATTCGATGGGTTTTTAGGATCGATAGCCCAGTAAGGATCTCGATGAAGACTTTCTGTGATGCAATAAGGCGTAGTGTACACATTGGGGTCTAATTCTTGAGCCATCTTGTTATTTGCTGTTGGTTTGCGAGCGCTAATAAATTGTTCAGATTGGGCGAGTGAAAGCTGTGCGAGAGCTAAAGTATTATATACAAAATCGATTTAATAGATAGCTCAATAGAAATTCTCAAGATCGGGATTTGCGGTAAGTTTGCTTCTTTGTAGCAACCACAGGTCCAACGATCTATAAATATAAAAGATCCACAAAACCTAAATCCCCCTCCGGAGTATATGAAATGTCGACATTTTCCGTTCTCTATATTCATTCCCTTTATCCATCTTCTATTTCTAATGTGGGCGACAGAAAATGCCGAATCCTCATAAAGTACTGTGGAGAGGTTGGATCTCTGTTTCTAAATAGTCAAGACTCTCCCGCTGCTGTATGGCAGATTAATTTAATAGTCGGCTACTCGGAACTACTTTGTAGCCGGGGCGAGTTTGTCCAGCTATATGAGGTAGGGTTGGGTTTTTTAGTATTACATAATTCAAAATATAAAGCAAAATTTTTGCTTTTGTATGTACTCTAACTTGAATTATATAAAGGCAAAATGGTGGGGTAAATTGAAGCTATATTGAGATCGATTGACCTCGTCGTCGCTCTCGTCGTTAACTTTTATTATTGAATGATTTTGTCTTTAATGATTAACAAGCATTCATCGATTAATTGGTCAAAAAAACAGAGCTCCCCAATTGGCCAACGCGCGCAATACAACGCACACCGCCCAAAATCAAGTAATTCGTCCAAGTCCAAACCCTTTTGGGAATAAGGTTCTAGATATATAATTGGATGAATGAATCAACTAGATTAATAAATAGATTACAAATTCTTCTACCCGAAAAAAGGAAATAATAAATAACCTTATTCCAAAAGGGTTTAGACTTGGACGAATTACTTGAGTTTAGACTTAGACGGTAATCCTAATATGGGGTTTTGATATTGCCCCGACTCCTTCATAGTCGGCCTACCAAGGAGCCGACTATTTGGAACAACAATGAAAGTCTAATAAATTAATTTTATAAGAAATCTACACTTGATGATCTCACTGACGTCAAAGTTATGTGAATATAAATTGATAAGCAACGTGTCGCGCGCAACTCGCGGTGTGATATAAGGTTAACCTAATGAACCAATAAACAATCTGACTGTTGTCCCCAATTACTACACTTGGTCTAGCCGAATATATGACAACGTAACAAAGGAGACCCATCTTTAATCTGATTCTAAGAGAATTTGCCAGTTGTGGTTGATGAAGGATACGAATGAGAAAACGTTTATCCATAGCTTATCAAAAATAACATATTTGATTGGTCATCTACGTTTGCACGCGCATTATCATAACTCCATGAGGCTCAGCTCAGCCCAGCCCATAACCGTTGAACGCTGGATACTTTTGTGTTGCAACTCTAATCTTCCTCCTCAACATTCTCCTCAATTACATCACCTTCACCATCATCCTCGAAACTGCCAGCTGGGACTTGGTATAGTCTCAAGATTGGCTTGTTTGGATCTTTAACAAGTACGTACTTGCCTTCCTCACGCTTCAAGCACATATCGACAATGGTACGAACAATACCCCAACCGTTGGATAGAGATAAGTTCATTTGCGAAGCAAAATCACGCGGCTTCCACCCAATGACTCCGAGAATTACATGACGATCATTGAGCTTTGGGTTTGCACGGGAAACAAATCTATCGAGAATTAGTATCAAATAGGGACCATGAAAGAAACAAAAACGTACCCAAGTTTCATAACATCAGCCTTGGCGATGATACTCTGGACTGTCCATCTTGCAAGCTTGCAGCTGTTGTTCTTCATCTCGGTTGCAACAACGGCACCACGTTGACTGACCAACTTTGTCCTCCAGTCCAATGCACCTCCACTTCCTTGTGCTTTGGAGTCAAACTCGTTAAGAGCCTTGACAGTCAAGTATTGATCTTCTCCACTGATGGCGTTCTTTGAAACGGCATCAATCTCAGTTCGTACAACCAAGTGAACTGGATCTTCGTCGTTCAAAGAAAGATCGAATTTGCGGTATTTGTAAGCCTTGCTTGCAGGTGGGTCGGTCTCTTCTGAGGAGTTGTAGAATGGATTCTCGTGCTCCATTTCTACCTTTTGACTATCGCTCTCCTTCATGACTTGGTTTGCAAAATTGTGGTTGATGTATGTAGCTTCCTCGGCCAAAGCACTTGGCTGGTTAATAGCGTCCTTGCTACCCTCCGAGGCATCCATTGGAGCATCAGCAGCATTCTCGTTAACGGTAACCATATCGAGTGTCGCGTTGTCTCTTTTGTCGAGGAAGACCTTGTTGCCTTGTCGAACGATAACAATATCCCAAGGATAGACTGATCGAGGAGAGCACATAAGCATGGAGAGAATGCTGTCCGTTGCGAAAATTGTAGCCTCATCCTTCTCGGCAAGTTCTTGAATGACAGGATCTGAAGATGTAGTAACGTTGTACGAAGCGCGGTCGACCACGTTGAGCTTTCTTTCGGCAGCCTTGACAGGTTGCTTGTCGAATGTTCGATCGTAGTAGTAAAGGAAACCATAGCTATCAATATCTTCTCCATCATCTGTGTCGAGGTTAAGCTTAGCCAGACGGTTGAAATCAATCTCCTCCAACATCTTCCAGTCAGGCTTAATGTTAACAGAGGCATCGCGATTCCTTTGTGGCTTGTCGTAATCTTTCCAGCCAAACTTTCTTCCACCTCGAGCACCACCTCTTCCACCTCGGGTGTCGTAGCTGCTGTAACCTTGCTGCCCACCTCGTCCTCCAACTCGTTGGAATTGACCTCTGCCACCACGGGTATCAGCCCTTCCACCACGTTGTCCACGTCCTCGAGTGAAAGTTCCTCCACGTCCAAAGCGGGTCTTGGTAGAATCACGGGTGTTGCTAACAACAGAGAAGGTAGATTCGTCCTCAGCGAGTTGGACTGCGAATAATGAAGAAGTTCCAGCGCCGTAAACTTGTTGATCTAATTGCACAAAAATACATTAGCACAAAGAAACCAGATCAGCCTAGATTTCCAAACTAAATGTCGAATAAATGGCAAATAAATAGTAGATAGATTTGAGGTATAGATCGCACCTCTGTAGTTTCGATTGTACTGTTGTCTCCCACCTCTGCCATCTCTTCCATCTTTTCCTTCAGCTGTCCAATCTGCCATGCGACCTAATTTATCACCTTTGGAGTACGGGGCGTAAGGAACTCCATTTAATGTGGTTTCTGATGTGGTTGTTGGTCCCCATGAGTCCTCTGATGGGAGCGCAGAGATGATGTCTGAGAGTGAAATGGGCGCCATGATTGCGGCGAAAGATTGACGTTGAGATATGAAAGACAGGAAAGGTTCAAATCTACAACGATGAATTCGTTTGAATATTTCGATTTGTGGAGGAAAATCTTAGCGGGGCAAAAGTTTGCGATGGTAACCTTAATTGGCGCCTTGAGATTAAGTCCAATAACCTGACCTTAACTTATTCAAAATCACGTGATAAGGTAAGATTCTCGTTTGATTGATCCGAGCATCCGAGCATCCGAGCCTTTTGGTTAAGATGAGGCCTAAAATGGTATTGGTTCTCTAATACTGTTATGCTGTTCCAAAAGATCGTTTGTATCGTCCATCTACCACCAAACTCGTGATTGCTGAACCCATTAAATTATGGTCAATGTCTACAATGAGGTTGGGCTGTGTCACATGTAGTGATCAGTAGAGAAGTGAAATAGATATTATTACTGTCATACTTGTCACCAAGCCAATGAATTTGATTGGTCCCTGTAATGTTGTAGCTGGAGATGAAGACAAAGGGTCTGTGACGACTTCCTGTGTGGTTTTCCTTCTTACATTCGACTGCAAACAGCTCAAGATACTGGAAAGTATGATCAGAATCAAATGCCTTCCTCGATCGCTCAAAACCGAGTTAGCCTGCGCTATATACTCACACATATCACCATCTAACTACTCAGAAGGCCTCATCGTAGCTTCCGAAACCTCAATCCCAAACACCTTAAGATCTCCGGGTCCAAGGAATCTCCCCTAATCCTCCCTCACATGTTTCCTGAGAACGAACCTAACATCACCTTTTCAGAAGCTTTGGATGTCTTCTCATCTTCAAACGCCATTTCGCTATACGCATCATAAGCGATATCTCCATGAATCGTGCCGTGATCAACACTGGCTTCGATGCTTCAAGTTTGATTCACCCGGGGATGAAACATCGTGGGCAGTGCCGATAACATAGTTTCAGGCTATGGCTTTTGGAAAAGGAGGAGCCTTGTAGGGAGAGTAGGGACGGAAATGAATGGGTTTTTTGGAAGGGGGGGCTGTGCCTGAAGTTTCGTTCAGAGTGGTGTAGTTGGCTACCTTGGATATGTTGAAAATGAACTGCTATTAAACTGCTAGGCTAGGACTAAATGTGTTATGATTGAGAAAGGCTGAGAAGTCAGAGTAGACGATCTCGAGTCAGAAGTGCTATATTTTTGAAAGTAGAAAGTACTTATGCTGATCCTCATGGCTTCTACCAACAGACAAGCCAACAAACCAACTTATATCACTGCGTACATTCAATATGCGATTTGTATTGAGTGGAAACATTGGATGAATTGCTTCCAGATTCGAAACAGTAATCATCACTTGATATCATCCGGGCACGCCCTTCACTTAACCAAAACTTTAGTCTTTGACTTTCCAGATTGAGTTTGATATAGCAGATCAGATTTGGGACAGTTTTCACTACACAGTCTGTGATTCCTGCCCGGGATCACCGAGGGGTCAATTCTTCAACAAGATAAAATAGACTGATCTTCATGTCATAACTGTAGACTGAAACTTGAACGACAAGATGAAATGTCACATTTGGGGAACAGCACTGCTCTCACCAAGATATCACTTTGTAGGCACTTCCAAAACATTTCTGGCCACAGGAAACTCAGTAAAGGATGAGCAGGATTCAAATTAGAAGATCTGGTGGAGTAGGTCCCAAAGGGGTCTTCAATATCAATAGAAATGTAACGATTCATAGGTATCGATGTCAATTTCGTTCATAGCTCCAAACTTGGCAAGATGATTGAAGGATATTTGCAAACTTTCAAGGTCTAGCCAGATCTTTCCGTACAGTCTATAAATCATATCATTGATTGTTGATGGCCTGGTGATCAAGCAATAACGTTGATTGTGTTTGTTGTTTGGCTCTGTTTGGCTCTGTTTGAATGTTTGAATGTTTGAATGTTTGAATGGAATAATGGAATATCTGAAAATTGTTTGCGATAAATAGATAAGGATGGGGAGTTTCAGCCTCGGGCTACAGTCCACCAGGCCTGTATGGGTCGGAGCTTCTGTCATAGACAATTTTAGACAAGATGAAATGCAAATTTGAAGAGAAGCAGAGGAAGAAGGAGAAAGATATCTCACCTTTCTGAAAATTCCGTCTCTATATTTACGCATTTGCCACCAAAGAAAAATGTACAAGATTGAAACCTACTACAATAATGGCTCACACAACAAGAGAAAACGTCGAGATCTTAGTTCACACATCAGCACCAAGTCGAGGCCAAGATGATACCCGATACAGAGCATTCGCAAGAGCTTATTTGAATTTCGAACCTGCAACATATCTACAACTACAAGATGAGCCTCAAGCCAGTGCTGCAAATGAGGAAGGGTCAGAGGTGCAGATTGAAGAGGAACTGCACCATTCGACGCAGGAATACGACGAAAATGCATCTTATTGCCCACCAACCCAAGAACCAGAGACGAATCCAGGGGCATACCATGAGATCACCGAGGATGAATTATCCGATCTCATTTACTCGCCTCAACTCTCCTTTCAAAGTGTTCTGGACAATCGAAATTCTCCGAGGTTTCGCACTCGAAACAGGGGTGCAGTGAGCTTGGGAATGCAATCTGGAGAGTTAATACCGGGGCAGAGTCAGGTTGGTTCGGAAATGCAGGCTGTAGAGGAAACACCTTGGCGAACTCACTTTATGGATTCTGTTCTAGCTCAAACACAAGCATCCAGTGTAGTCGAAGACTTTCTGCCCGAGAGACTCCTTACCCAATTTTCATCCCCAACGCGGATTTTGGAGCTACATCAACAGCAAGGGGAAAGCACACAAGACTCTCCTGTAGTGGGTGGGGAATCGCAGTTCACAGACGAGAGCAGCTTGAACCTTGAGGTTCCTCAAGCTATACCATTCATTAGCTCCCAGAGTGCTGAAACTCATACTAATTCGGGAGTTGCTCCTTCTCTGCAACACAGGCACTCCCCGATAACTTCTCCTCCTCGACGAGCGCATACAACTCGATTTAGACATATCACTCTATCTCCAGTATCAACTTTTCATACAGACGCACCTAACTCGATCAACTCTAACAATTCCAACAATGTGCAGTCTTCCGGACAAGCCGCTAATACTTCAAATCGACGAACAAGCCAGTCTATGGAGAAGGAGATATCAGCCGATTTTACGAATGAAGACGTAAATTTCAGCGAATTTTCGAAGAAGGGGCCGATATCTGGTATACCTGAAAAATTAGAAGCATCTAGCTCGTTGCCTCAACATGCGAACAGCAAGCGACGGCGGGTCGATTTTCCGTCGTCAGTAGACAAGAGTCCCAAAAGTCACAAGAGGGTTAAGCAGGTAATATCCGATACCACGGCTGAGGCATCTTCCAGCTCTCTTCCTTCACCACATACACGTGCTACATCTATGGCCCATGATGTTCCAGGCAACATAGCCCCCATGTCAAGCTTGGTTTCTTCGAAGTCTTTGGCAACATGCATCATTCCTTCACTTATACCCCAAACTTCGTCCGGCGATCTCACGCCAGCTAATCTTGTTACGACTTCTCTGGGATGTCTTGTTTCAATTCACCAACTACGGGCAGTATACAAGCCTACTTTGCAGACCAGGCCTTGTCGTCCTTTTGAGCGCGGATATTGGCTTGTCGATATAAAAAACATCGATGATCATGTCAAACAAAATCTCTGGTCTTACCTTTTCAGACACATCTCCAAGGGTGATTCAGGATGGGGCGTGTCGGCGGAACGTACAGATGATTGGAAGAGTGTCAGGGTTAATTGCTGGGGCGGAGTGGTTAAAGAAATATACACTTTACTATTTATTGCTAGTGAATCGAAGATGCAAGTTGGGGATGCATGTTGGAAAGACGGTGACGGAGAGACTGTGATTTCCTGTTAGCCATCCTCTCCGACTCTTGACCTTGGATATTCTTAGGGGCTCGAAAAGGGGATGCCTTCGGCGTTAGGGTACCACTATGGCCGATGATTGGATTGAAGGCTCAGATTTCTTGGAAGACCGCCCGGTGGAGTCAGGGCATGTGACCATGTTTAATGCCGCAAATCGGCAAAGTGGTCAAAGATTCTAGAGCCTACTAAAATGACTCCTATTTGCTATCTATCTCGAAAAGGACAGGCAAATGCCACTAGAAATTCGCTATTTATACTCAATCTGTGCCACTAACCGTTATCATTTCCAGGTGATGCTATTCTGGAACTTTAGAGCAATTTTAGTGTCCGAAGAGCTAGAACTTCACCCACATTTGCACTACTGCACGTCATTGATCCACTTAGCCATTCTAGTTCGACTCAAAGTCATGAGTTTGTCGATGAAGATCACAACTAACGTTGGAGCATTCCTTGTAATAAAACTCGGTGACGTTATGACTAACCCCCGGAATACAGGATTTGCGAGAAACATACAGCCATTATGCGGCTGATCAGTCTACGGTACTAGGCTCTCATAGCGTTCCTGACTTTATTTTATTACCCCTCCTGCCGATGTGCCCAGTACATTCCTATATGTGAAAGCCTCCTTCAAAAGAAATATTTCATCGTGGGTGGCTGAGCAGCATTATGGTAGGCTGTCATTTTCTTTTACAGATGGTTAAACATACACACATATGTGCTTGCGCATGTCATGAAGTGAGGAAAGCCTGAGCGCTAAAAATCTAACGGCGTTGCATTTCACGTCAAAAGTTGACATTTGGTTAGTTTATCAGGGATATTTAACTGGGCATGTCCATCTTCTTGGATGGGGTTTTTAACTCCTATTGGCTCATACAGCTTTATGAATTCATGAGCTACAGTAGTTAAATCAACTGACTTTTTAAGTTCCTAAAGATGCATTCTTAATTCACACTACAAGCCTCCTAGGGCATTCTAGATTATGACTGAGTCGTCATAATGACAAACTACCAAAGGGCCCAGTACATAGGTATACTTACTTACCCTGTGTTCTCAATTTAACTTAGCCAGTGCTACTTACTCTCATTTTTCCCATCATCAACAACATTCCAAATAAAACATGATAAATTACCTTCCAACAAAATGGTTTCTAGTGGTCGGGATGGCCAGGCGATAGTGCGACATCAAAATGTCACTAAGCCTCCAGCAAGTATGGAAAACGAAAGGAGAGTCCTGCCACGACCCCCAGCAAAGTTGCAGATTATTATCGACGAAACCCAGGTTAGTATTGAAGAACTACCTGTTTCAAATCGAAGTCACTATTATGATCTGTCAGATAGCTACTTCTACACGCCCTTGGATCCCAAGTCCGAGGGCCCTCTGACTTTCACATCTGAAACCTTAATGAACCATGTTCAATGGCGGTTATATGACCCTCCAGAGGAACTTTTATTTGACATTGAAAGTATCAAGGGCTCTGGCAAATATGGTCTCCCGGAGCTCGACACACTTCTCACGGCCTCCATAAGAGTTGATACATCACAAGGCCAGCGTTGTAGAGCAGAGACAACTCAGAAAATGACGACTGCATTAGCAGCGCTTAGAGAGAGTCCAGAAGCATCCAGTTCGTCCAATGCCGCTGTAGTAGGATCATCAAGACCAGGGCTTCAAGTAAGCAGTGCAGCACATTATCCACCGAACTTTAGTCATTTACTAGAATGTACAGACAAGCGCAACAGAGGAAGATACTTCGAGCAATGAGCGAAATCAACAAAACCGCGTGATCAGCAAAGGATCAACGAAGACAATTATGACCTTCGATTCAGGATACACGTCTGCTGCAGAAAGGTATCCTTCGGAATCAAGCTCGAACGACCCGCGGCAGGGATACACCAAGTTGTCCACATTTACTAAGTTTAGGAAGTTGTTTAAAAAGAGGGAGATTAAGGACAAATCTGTAATGGAGGAGCCTCCTGGGTATGGATCTTGATACTTCAAAAAGGGTTCTTGCTAACGGAGTAAACAGAAATTTTGTTTCTTGTTTGGATGATTTTCCAGAGGGTAAAATGGTGAGCGCGGAATGCCACGGATATTGCAAAGAATGTTTCGAAAGACTAGTGATGTAAGTTCTCTCTGCAAATCCTCATATGTAATTAGCTAAAATGCGACAGTGCTGCCATAGAAACAGAGACGATGTGGCCTGTGAAGTGCTGTCGGAAAGATATATCACATGCAGTCATCATGAAAAATTTAAACGCAAACCTAACACAAAATTTTCAAAAAAAAGTTTTGGAAAGAAAAGTGCCTGTCGGAGATCGAATCTATTGCATTAAACCAGGATGTAGCATGGATTCCTAGCGAGTGGTTTAACAAAAGTCTCAAATGCGCATCTTGTCCGTCCTGCAACACAAGAGTTTGCACTGTATGCAGGGGTTCGTGGCATGCAGATACGGAATGTCCAAGGGATAAAGATTTGCAAGCTACGGTCAAATTGGCATCCGAGCAAGGATGGAAGAGATGTTATAATTGCAATGCTTTCGTCGAACTTCAGACGTGATGTCGCCATATTAGATGCCGTTGTAGAGCTGAATGGTGTTACATTTGTCGTGCCAAATGGATCACTTGTTATTGTACAGAAAGGCACAACCCTCTGAGGATGCCCGACGCAGAGCAAAGTCTTCGACACGCCGCTAGTCAGACACAGGTACCAACAATACCAACTAGGCAAGAAGTAGGACGAATCAGGAGAGTGGCAGAACGCGACCGAGCTGCTCAACAGTTGATTGAAAGTTTGGAACGACGACAAGCCGAAGAGCTAGAGAGGGAAGCCGAGATTTGGCGTCGTCGAGAGGAAACAAGACTTGCAAACATAGCTCTCACGTTTGGAAAAATAAGAGAAGAGCTAGAGGTGTTACATTCCTCTCAGAAGTTACGTCTTGCATTTCGCTCGCAAAAGGAGTACCGAGTATTACAAGAACAAGAGCTAGATTTGAACGAACTACGGGTTCTCCATTCACGCTATATCAACCAATTGGAGACGGAATACAAGAATGAGAAATTAAAACAAGAAATGCGTTTCCTGAATGAGTACAACGAGCTTGAACGAGAGGAAATTCGCGTTGAGAAGGAAACTTCAGAGGAGATTGAAGCATTCTGGAAAGAACAACCGGATGCTGTATACGAAATCAAAGCTGCGAAAGTTTCACATCAAGCGAAATCTATTGCAATATTCAGGAAATGGGATTTTGATAGGAAAACCGCTTTACAAGACCTCGCCGAAAATTTCGAATCAGAGAAATCACAACTATCCAGGACTCAAAATTCGGCTATGGCTGATGCAACATGGAGGGTAGGAAGTGGGTGAAGAGACTGGGCGAGAAATAAAGTCGCCGAGGTCAAATGGTTTGAGGCTGTCATCACAGAGAGATAATCGATGTTACGAACTTTAGAGAATCTGCAGTATACAATGGCTACAGAAGAGTCTAAAACAGGTATAGCACCTTAGAGTTTGTTACTGTTGGCACCACGGTGGAGGTTGGAGTTCGACATCAATATCATCATATATCGCTACTTGTGCGGGGTGATAGAATTTTGTCCTATTGTTCCGTCATACGTCGTGTTCGAAACATCTGTATCGGAGATCAACACGTGATAGTATGGATTCACAGGATGAAATGGGAGCCAATAGGATAGTTTTGGATTGCATTTATCGAGCATTGGAGATCTGCTGGTCATAAACCATGTACGGAGTCGGAGGTTAATTTCATTTTTTGTATATATTTCTTGTTATAGTTATACCATCGTCGTGGAAAGATCGGACGAGGTTACAATAAATCTGTTAAAGGGAGATCATACGTCGCCAAGTGGCGTCTTGCTAATCTACACTTTGTATTTTGATATGTGTTTCTGTGAGGATTGTAATATGAGTGAGTATATATGAGTTCACCCCATTTTAACGAGAAATTATAAGTGAAACTTTCTTTTCCATTTCATTCTCTTCTCTTCTCTTCCCTTCATTGACCATACCTCGCTTACCAAAAGCCAAGATGGTCCAGTCATTCTTTACATTCTTTTCTTTTATCGTATGCGTCAACTCTGCATTGTGAGTTCTTAGTTCTCTCCTCTCTAGTACTTAAACAAAAGAGCTAATCCTCTCACTTATCATCTAGAATTCCATCCCCATTACTCAATCGCTATGACACACCCAGCTCAATAGCTCCAGCACCATCACTCCCTTCATGTGCAATTTCCTGCATCGCATCAGCAGTTGCCTCGCAAACAACTTGTGGTGCGGCAGATTTAACTTGTCAATGTGATCCTGATAATGCTAGTTTAATTCAAGGAGAAGCAACGAGTTGTGTTCTTGGTGCCTGTGGGAGCGAGGCCCTTCGTTAGTATCGTTTTGTTTCGTTTTTTTATTTTTTTTTATTTCTGAAAAATTGAAGATTTATACTGATATTTTCATGTTATGTAGAGGTCCTGGATGATGCTACTGCGGAATGTTCTTCTGTTCTTGCAGCTGGAAGTGCTACTGCTAGTACCGTGCCTTCTTCAACAGTAACACCCGTAGTTCCATCCGGAGCTCCTACTTCGGCCTCTCTCGGCACGTCAGCAGCCCCATCATCACTCCTCACCACTACATCTTCTCCCTTTAACTCCAGTTTCCCATCCACAGCCCCATCTTCACTCCCATCATCAGCAGCCCCATCATCCATCACCGCCTCAACACCAAATACATATCCGAACGCCACATTTATCATTCCAGCTTGTGCACTTGGATGCATTCAAAACGCGATCAAATATACGGATTGTGCATTTACAAATTTGACATGTCAATGTGAAAAGGAGAATGTTGTGGTTATTCAGAGTGCGACTGCCAATTGTGTGGTGGGGAGTTGTGGGGATCAGGGGGATTGGATTGCTGTTGGTTAGTGTGTTTTTTCTTCTCTATCTTTTTGTTGTGGTTTTGTTTTTGTTGGTTGAGAGAGTGATTTTTAATGCTCTTATTTTATTGAAACATCACAATTCTGAAAAAGAAACGTCTTCGTTCCAAATCATGATATCTCACGATACATATTTTGGACTTCAAGAGAGGAACATTTTATTTCATTCGTTAGAATTTAATCATCGATGCTAAAGCCAACACTTTCAAATGACGGACCTTTGGTGTGTTTAAAGGTATGAAATCAGAGCGCTAACATTGGCACAGATGTTCAAAGAGGGCAAATTGATAATTGTACCGCATTGTCACCTCCTTCTGGTTCAAACTCCAGTTCCGGTTCATCATCAATAACTGGCTCAGCAACAGCTAACGCTCAAACACAAATTAGTCTCACAGGCAACCCATCTGTGATATCTACAACAGTGCATCCATGCGGAGCTCCTATTCCCGATCCTTCAACTGCATCTACAGGTTCAAGTCTAAGTTCATCAGATACTTCTGATCCAGGAAACTCAGCTTCTTCAACAAATCCAAGTGGAAGCTCGCCTACGGATTCTAGTAGCGATGGAGGAAATGGTCCATCATATTATTCATATCCATCTGGACCAAACCCGACGGATCCGCCTAGTTCACTCACTTCAAATGGGGGAGATCCATCAGCAGCTACTTCTAGCACACCTACTGATCCGGGATCAGCTTCTTCAACTAATGCTAGTGCAGATCCATCTGGAGGTTTTACATCTACACCAACTGATCCCAGTTCACCAACAAACAGCGGTTCTTTCCCATCCGATGGCTCCCCTACTCCCACAGATCCCGGATCCGCTTCTTCAACAAACGCGAGTTTAGATCCATCTGGGACTTCGGGATCTACATCAACTACTCCAGGTTCATTTTCCTCAAGTAGTTCTTCAAACCCTACAGATCCACCAGGAAGCACCGATCCCTCTGGAGCAGCTTCAAGTACTTACCCTGGAGATCCATCCTCTGCTTCGAGCACACCTGCTGCAGGAAATGGAAATGGTAGTTCTCCAAGTTACGGATTTGGTTATGGTGGTTATTATCCTTCTAGTACACCTACGCCTACTGGGAGTGGAGGTGATCCAGGTAATCCTGATTCTTCGGGGAGTGCTAGTGGTAGTCCTTCTGTATCTTTATCCTCGCCTGCTACCGGACCGGCTTCTTCCAATAATCCTAGCACTTCTGGGAATTCTGGGAGTCCTAGTACGATTGATAGCGACCCTTCTTCTCCAAGTACAAGTGGAAGTAATTCTTCGTCTCCAAGTACAATAAGCAGTGATCCATCATCACAAACAACTTCAGGCGACCCAGAAAGCCCGTCAAGCGTTCCATCAGGAACCAATACATCTCCAACCACCAGCTCAAATTCTGCACCCCCTCCTCCAGGATACTACAGCTATGGTCCATCACCATCACCATCATCACACTTATCACCCTCAGCTTCATCTTTAGCAACCTTCACATCCCCCTCCACTCCCGCCCTTCCATCCACATCCCCAAATTCCTCCTCCTCCTCCTCCTCACCTCCCTTCCGTCTCGCACTCCTCCCATCTCACTACACACTCCTAACATACATCATGCGCGTGTATTTCAACCTCTCTCCTCCATCCCCTTACATATCATCAGGGGGCCTTACAACCAACGATCAAACTTCTGCTTGTATTTTCACTATTACATCTTCCGGCCTACTAGCCTGTGAATCGTCTCCCAAAAAGCCGTCTCCTGAATCCACTCATTCTTCGAATAAACTCCCCCACGAACTGACGTATTTCGGTGATCAATTTTCTAAAGTCTGGGAGACTGGTTACACGATTCTAAGCACAGAGAATAAGTTAAGTGATATGGCGACGAAAGATTTAAATGGGACATTGGTTGTGGATACCACGAGCGAGTATCCATATGGGACTTTATTGCGATTGGTTAATGGGGATTTTTTGGGTAATGGTAAGAATTTTATTTTTTTTCCTTTATCCTTTTTACTCTTCAGGGCTTTCCTTGAGTATTGTGAATGGCATACTTATGAATGGAATATAGATAACCAAGCGCGGTTTTGCGCTCAATGCCAAACTCAGAAGGCATATACATACCCCAGCACATCTTCCAGTGATTCAAATGCACAGCCAGGATCCCAATCACAATCACAGGGAGATGCGTTTAAAGAGGGATCACCAGTTCGAGCGTATATTAATGGGACCCAGATTTTACCGGTGGATTGTGTAGAGGTGCGGCTTGTGGTTGAGTGGGTGGATAGTGAGGGGGTGGGAGAGACGCCGGGGTATGCTTAGATGGTGGTGGATTAGAGGGTGTTTGAGGAGAAGGAGGAAAGAGGGGACGAGAAGGACAATGGACGGGGCAAGAGAATGGCAGGAGAAAAGGTATACGATAGGATGGATATATGGACATTCATTTTGAAGTTTATTTTATTGTTCTTTATTTTACTTTGTTTTGTTTTGTTTTCTTTCCGGGAGGGGAGGGGAGGATTACAACAATATCTAAATCGTAATTCGAAGTCCTAGGATCATAATCTTAGTGTCATTAGAAAAAGGACCTTCACTCCAATTAATAATACTAAGACAGGTATGAATATACATGTCCATGATATGAATATGATTTGTAATGTGTTTATGGTGTCTAAATTGCTTCCTATAATCTAACCGTGGATATTATCTTCTCATAGAACTCCTCTTTCGAGGGTTTTGAATAATTTGAGAATTGTAAGACCTTATATTAAAAAGAAGGCCCTTTTTGAAGATTTAAGTTTATCTCAGATTGATTCAACTTGAATGAGCAGAGACGTAGGATCTTATAAGTTTAGTTAATTAAATATAACTCTTGAGATAGATATAACTCAGAAACTATTTAGATAAATAATAGATACTCCGTGCACAGGATTATAAGCTTAGCCATCATTATTGAGAATTATCAGAAATTATAAAATGAAGAAAAAATGAATAAAATTCAAAATTCAAATTCAAATACGCCCTACATCATTCCACTTTTATACCAAAGGTTCCAACGCTATACAATACCATGGTATTATTCTTCCATCTCCCTATCCTCCCGATGCCCATTTCCAATTTCCTTTTGTATACCCCGTCCAATCCAACCCAACCCATCCCATCCCATCCCATCCCATCCCATACCATACCATGCTATATCCCACCATGCAATTCCAAACCCATATACACGAGTGCCTCAAACCAACATCTGTGCAATCTCCACAACGAGATACTCACCGACACCGCGGCGAAAAATGTAATATCTAATAATACCTACTCACATAGATGAATCAAAGTCTCTTTTCTTTATCCCCTTTGCCCTCTTCCCTTTAGTAGATCTCGTGCTACGTTTCATAGCACCATCTTTCTTTTCCTTAGAAATAGATCTCAATTTCTTTCTAACCATAACTTTTCTGATTTCCGTCATTCGTCGCATTACCCAAGAATTATTTTCTTTGTCAAAAAATGGTTCTTGGACTGTGGTAATTGTAATCATTAGAATAATCTTGGAAGATCCTTTTGGCGAAACAAAAGTTTTGATAATTTTGGTTCTTTGTGTGGTAACTAGACCTTGGGTGGTGGTTGAAGTGTTTGATACCACTGCAGCGCTTGAATTTGGGTTTCTTGTTGGGAAACGAGTTATTGAATTGTTGGTTCTTGTTCTCGTTATTGGTAGTGGTGCGAGAGATTGTTGGAAGAGAGTGGAGATTCTTGGAAGAGTTACGGGAGGGAGGCCATTGCTATTGTCACCGTCATTGCATGTTGTGTTTGTCTCAAGAGCTGGAAGGGTTGAGGTATTAGATGATGGATGGGAGGCGGAGGAGGGAAAGTTAGAAGAAGAAAAAGATAAATCAGGTGGCTCCATGGGCTTCATATTTTCAATTTTCGTCGTCTATAAAAGAAACTAATCATCAATTTCCGCGCCAACGTTGTAGGTACTGTTCAACTGAACAGTAAAGCGGATTGTTTGTGATGTAAAGCTAAAGCTTGGGGGAAAAATGATCGTTCTGAAGAGTGAGATGATTGAGTACGAGTGATGGTAGCACTATTATTTTTCGGAAAGATGGCTTATATGCAAGCCATTCGGAGCTTTAATTGTTTTACAACAAGCATCCAACAGGGCTTTCATAACAGGCGCTATCAAATTTTCCATCCAATTGAGGCATAGCAGCAAAAAAGACCTGAGTACAATCTTTACTCACAGTAAATTGACCTCAGGAGGGAAGATATTGGCCAATGGTAGCCGTAAAGGAGACCACAAGCGCGGCAGGAAGCGGCTGAAGTACATCGAAAAGCATAGATTTATGCCTGGATATCAATTCAACCTTTTTGCCTCCAGAATGCAAGTCATAGGAGACTGGTAGGAAAAGATTCGACGCCGTAAACGCTAAAACACGGTAAATGGGGTCATAGAGTAGATCAGAATGGCGGAGTCTGGATTCCTCTAGTGGATTAATTGGCATCAACTTTCGATTTAATATTGAATTTAATGCTGAGGTTCTTTCAACACCACTTGAATTTGACTTGTCGATCAAATAGCTCGAGCTCTGTACAGAGGGGTATTTAAATCCTCTAGCACAGTGGATGTCCAGACAGTAATCACGCACAAACGCGGATAAATATTAAACCAGAGCCCATAAAAGCTTCAAGTTGGAGGCCTTTCAAGATGGCCGCGTACCCCAACACTCACACTCGCAAGCTTAGCCATTAATTCTTTGACCGAAATGGAATCCACGGTCTATTTAAGCCTATTTGCTTCGCAGTGACTTCGACGACCCATGACTAAAGGCATGCGGGGGAATATTGATTCGGGACAAAGTCACCCTTCAAGGCCGATATCGAAATAAGAATCGAATTTCCTTATGATTTTTTGAGATTTTCCTGAGCGTACACGCATACTGAAGGTTTAAAATGGTAACTTGCTTAAAGCCTTTCATTGACTTGTTGTACTGTACAATCATGATAGGCTTGTCATTCTGGACACCTTATGAGTACTCGCCGGGCCGCGAAATGATCCATTTTTCTGACTGTGTCCATGAGATACTCTCAAAGTTGGAGTGAAGATAGCAAGTGAGAAAAGATAGAGGAGATGAGTGGAACATGGTTTCATGGAATTTATTCTCAGACTTCTTTGAAGAATATTTGTTTTAATGTCTTGACGTGCTCTTTCCAAATGGCGTTGAAGCGGTGATCCGGAAGAGTCTAGAAAAGTGAATATTATCTAGGGTAATTTAGATATATTTGATAATAAAAAGGGGTTAATTTGGAACTATAAAAGACAAAGCTGCTATATCGTATTCGTTTTGTATAGTACTGTTGTATTGATCTCGGATAAGTCAGACAGGATGTTTGAAGAAATATCAAAGGTCACGTGAGTAAGGTTATATCTAGCTAGGATCCAGTATTACTAATAGACTAATAAAGGCACCTCATGGATATCCTGATTCACTTCAGTCATTTGGTCATTATGCATTCACAACTCTCTCCTGTACTGTAAAAGATTCAAATATTTGGATTATTCTTTTCATGGCCTTTTTCATCAGGAGATGTCGAGTGATTTCTCTCCAGCTTTTTTCGCTTGTCGATAATGTACAGTGTGCAAATCCTATCAGGAAAGACCCTGTTACCAAGAATGATCTTCAAATGATAATTCCTGCTCGAATACACCATCGGTAGATCATTTTAGCTTACTATCTATGGGAAAAAGTTGACCCGCAGAAGAATCATGGCGCATCGTCATACTTTCAGGCTGTGCGAATCTTGGAAATTCGGACTCCGCCCTAGAAGACGTTTACCCAGCTTCTCCAGGTAGGTTAACCTCAAAGATTTTGTCGTCCCCGAGGTGTTTTGCCGTCCAATGATCAATACGACGCTTTGAGCTACTTGAAAAGTTTAACTTGCTCAAAGTGCTCTCTAACTCCAAAAGAATGATGTTACTGAATTCCCGAGCCTTTGGCCCGATTTGATTGGGAGTTAGAAAGTATGTTTACAATTCAAGAAAAGGGTCCTTTAAATCTTGAGCTTCACCCTCAATCATGCCTCTACACGAGTATATACAAATGGGTCAAATCCTCAAAGCAATCATTTCGGATATCAACCTTAATTGAACCATACTCAACACTTGGAGACTCATTTTCATCAAATTGACTACTAAAAGTCCCTCCCGGCACCTCGATCAACTCGCAAATTATCTTCAGCAAGAACTTGATCTCCGAGGGAGAAGACAGCTCCAAAAACCTGTATAATTTCAAATGGTTTGGCAAGGAGAAGCTAAACGAGCATCATTGTGTGGAGGAAAAATGATGGCAACTCAACGCGTACCGAGAGGATCTTCAGGCTGGAAATATAAGAAAAAGAATATGAAGCATAGCAGCAATGACGGGTCAACAGAAACAGACATGGTTTTTGCAGAACTTGGAGCGGTTGAGTTGCTTCGGCAAGACTGCAGACCCTCCTTCATTGTTGATCTTATGATGGAAGAAGAAAATTTTGAACTTACCGTAGTCTTCTCGAACGATGCCTTCAAGACTTATGCTGGTTTTAGAGAAGTTGCTTCATGGCTTTCAGGAAACTCGTGTCAGAGTGGGGAGGCATTTATCAAATGGATACATACTCAACCCAGGATCGCAGCGAATCAATATTGGTTCCGGCAACAAAGGTGGTCAAAGGTTTTGTTGGAGGATCGATGGTGCGTAGTTTCTGGACATGAAATGGCATTTGCGAAATCCACAAGAGAGGATACCATTCATTCTCAATCCCTTCAGTCGAGGCCGGCTCAAGGCAGAAGTTTCGATCTGGGCGGAAGCGGTTATGAGACCCCTTTCCCTTTTAATCAGGATCACGTTTCCATCCAAAAGGCACCCGGTTCATTCAATCCTGCGATGGCCGCCTACGCATACTTTACACCCTCTCCTTTGTCCTTTGAGACACCCTTCGCCAGCTTCTTTTGCAGCAAAGACTGGTCTTCTACAGCCTTAGAGTCCATCTCGGAACAACTCTTACATATGACAAGTCTAATCTCTAATTTTACCCAATTATCACCTATAGCTATGTTCATAATGGATGCAAAGGATGGAAGTTTGTTGTTTGCTAATGAGGCCTGGTACGTTACTTCTCTCCACTATCATATCCACTAGAATTCTGGAGAGCTCAATCATTGAAATTCAGAGAATTTGAACTAATAGAATAATTGCATTAAGGACAAGAATCACGGGTGGAACAGTAGAAGAACACACCAAATTGAAATGGCTTGACTGTATAGTTGATGAAGACAGGGAATTTATTGCCGATCAGTGGCGCGAGATCACCGTCAACAAACGGCCCATCCGTAATCAAGGGAGACTCAAAACGCTTTGGAAGCCTGCAGTCCCGGATCCTGCACTGTTTGGAAAGAATGAAGTTTACTACACCTGGGCAGAATGTAATGCTGTTCCACTATTTGATAAGAATGGGGATGTGGAGCATGTTGTCGGGTGTCTTACTGATATCACACATTTGAAATGGGCAGCTCGAATACAGGAACGGAGAGCAAAGGAAGCACTGAATGAAACGCGGCAGAGAGAAGACTTCATTAAAATGACGAGCCATGAACTGATGAACCCTCTATCAGCAGTCGTTCAAGTAAGCTTAATCGGGTCATTAAATGTTTTGCTCTTACTGCCCTGATTTCAAACCCTGATTTCATCTCTCTTTCATACCCTTCTTTTACTTTTCAATACAATCTTAATTTCCCCTTTTCTCCTTCTTTTTCCTCCGCCATCTTTCTTCTATAGACAATACTAACTCTCCAATCTTACAGTGTGCTGATACCATTATCTCCAGTCTTGATGAGATTAATAAAGCTCTTTCAACCACTCATGACAACGTCCTCCATGATGACAACTCAAAAAGTTACGGAGAAATAAAAACGAGTATATTACGCAATATTGAAATTGCGAAGATAATTTTAGGTTGTGGTGAACATCAGAAAAGAATTATCGACGATGCACGTAAGATGAAAAAATCCAACATCGATCTATTTTCTATTTCACCCATCAGAGCAGAGCCAATTCGTATGGTCGATACAGCTATGACCATGCTCTCAGGCGAAACATCCAAACTAGAAATCAGTGTGCAACTCAAGATCGATCCTTCCATGGAAACCTTGGACGCAAATTGGCTCTGTTTCGATCCTTCCCGATTTTTACAACTCCTTCTCAATTTACTCACCAACGCCAATAAATACACAGAATCATCAGAAACGCGAAGAGTAGTCGTATGTCTCGGAGCAACAACAGGATCCCCTTACCACAAAGAAATCGGGAGAGATATTCAATACATACCACTCCGCACTGCACGAAATGATCCAACATTAACAGATGCATCCGGAAATGGCGAAATAGTATACCTTCACTGCTCCATCACCGATACAGGCAAAGGATTAAGCGAAAAAGAAAGAAGTGACCTCTTTAAGAAACTTTCGGAAACATTTTTGAGCACCCATACGCAATGTGGAGACGCGAGCTTGGGATTGCTTATTTCTCGCGAGTTGGCGGAGTTGCAGGGTGGCGCTATTGGGATCGGTTATATGGATTCGCAGGCGACGGGGAGTACGTTTGCTTTTTATATCAAGACTCGTCGTTCTGGAGCTTTAGGACTTGATGGTGGGGATTTAAAGCCTGGGGTAGCCGGGGAGCTGACGAGTTTGAAAGGGGATGTTGGGAAAATTGAGGAAGATAAGGATAAGGATGTAGATGTGGGTAAGGATGTGTTGTTCGATGAGGATGAGGTTGTTTTTTCGTTGTCGGACTTGGATGTTTCGGAGTCCGACATGACTAGTTCGGGAAAAGTGGTTGACGTTGGATTGAAACGCGGCAGAGAGGTGAATGTTGATGGGGAGGTGGAGAGAGATAGGAGTGTGAAAGAGGGCGAGGATTGATCCTTTGAGGAAAGATTGTCAAGTTAGGAAGTCCCGAGCGAAGGAACAGTTTTCCAGAATATCCTGGAAGAAAGGAAAGAGAGGAAGTAGCGTCGCGCAACCGAGGCATCTTGAGTTCTATATGTAGCCCAAGACTTTTTACGGGAATATCTGTCAAGAGGATGCCCGGTAATGTAAGATTAGCTAAAGGAAGAGAGAAGAAACTTATTTGATATTCAGGGATCCAGAAAAAACACTTTCCTATTTATGTAAGATTATTAAAAAATTAGATATAGAACTTATCTAAGGTTTAATTTTCTAGCTTTTAATTGTCTAGTTATAAGTGGTTTAGCCAGGCATCTTCGTTATCGCTATTGCTGTTGCTCTTGCTAGATGAGAAGGAGGAGGATGATGGGAATGAGTAGTTGAATCCAGAATATGGCTATGTGGATTCGCAGATTGCGGTTGAGAGGATTATATTACGGGTTATAATGAATGTACATATATATAACAATAACCAATTAAAATCTTCCCTTGCGTGAAGAAGCTGCAGACAATGCATCGGTTTCCATATCCGTAGGATTAAAATAGCATTCACGACTGTTTGGTCAATGATCCCATCGTAATGCGTGTATGTTGACGACAAGGTGGAAATCATGATACTGGCTATTATGCTGGGGACAGATGGTAATATTGGTTATATATGTCCCGTCTTGGGACGGTGACTTAAATCTCAATCTTGAAGTGATTTGAAATGCTATAGTGCGATGTTGATAGCAGGTGTTAAGGGTAACAAAGTGTATAAATCATTTTATTTCGAGTTTTCATGCGCTTGCAAAACGAATGGAAGTATGCAGTGAAAATATAGCGAAAGCAACAATGAGAAACGACTGCGAAAATTGCAATACCACTCGTCCCTTCATCATTTTGATCATCATCAACTTACAACATCCACTCAAATTTCATCCTCCTCCCCTCCCCTCTCCACACCCCATAATCCCCCCCCCCACATCCCCCAAGAGATAGAATAAAAATGTTGCACATCTCATTGTTGCACCGAGTGACGGGATGAACAACATGAATGAACACGAATGAACATGCATACATGAACATGCACGAAATGAATTGGCGGTGTAGTGACCATGTGGAGTTGGGTGGAGTGGAGTGCGGTGGAGCTTGTTTGTACGTATTAATAAGTCCCGACCGAGGTCACCAGTCTGGTGGTCTTATATTTTGATTTTGATTTTTGGGGGAATTTTTGAAGCTTTGATTTGATCATATTGATTGGTTATTTGGTTGAATCTTAGATTGTGGTTTTAATATTGGAATTTTGGATATTGGAATTTTGGATATTTGAATCTTGGATATATTGGATATTAAATTTGAGATAAAGATGTTTGATTTAAAAATAATTCGCACTGGCAGTGTAATCTCCTTTGGTACCTGGGAATGCACCAACTGGTGTTCCATTGTCATCTTCATCGGAACTATCATTCTCTTCATATGTATCTGCTCGATCTGGGGGTGCTCTCATACTTTCGAGGACTTGAATGTCAAGGCCTGGAGGGTTATACAATTTCAATGTATGCATTTCCCGTCCTGAGGGTAGACTGGAGATGAGCGTACCTATAGAAGGTATAAGTTGTGTACCGATCTACGCTCATTGTTAGTATGTGGTATGAAGAAATATATGGGTTGACATACAGTATCATTCATCTTCACCCATTTCTTTTCCAACATTTCTAGAACTCTAGCCTCTTCCGCTTTCCCTGCATCACTTCCCCAATCCTTTCCTTTCTCTACCCTACGATCCTCTCTTTTCTCTGTCCATTCTTTCTTAAATCTTCCGAATCCTATTCCAGAAGATTTCTTTCCATCATCTCCCACCGCTACTCCCAACTCACTCAAGCCAGCTCTTAACCATCCAATACCATCACCTGTTTTTCCACCTAATTCAGCATCCACACCAAAAAATCTACAAGCTTTTCCTCTTCCTACTCTTCGCAAATCCTCCACATATTTCAATAACTCAGCATCAACTTTCCCCTTTCCTCCATTACCCATCCCACTTAACATTGCTAATGCATTACCTGCATGTTCAGCAGCAGCAAGACATAACCTTGCGAATAGATGAGCGCGAACTTTAGGCATCTCAGGAGCTTTAATCATCCATTCTTTATCGTTTTTATTGCGATCTTGTTGAACTGCTGCCGGATATGGATCATCTTTTAAAACTGCGAGTAAAGTGCTTTCTGCTAAAGTTAAGCTACTTAAAGCACGGAAAACTGGATTCGAAATATCTGGACAAGGAGGGGGGGAAGTTAAAGTTGTTGAGCGAGTAAAAAGATAGTTATGAATTGAGCCAGCTAATAATAATTGTTCTGTCGCAGCTTTAATACATGAAGTTCTTTGATCAGGTGATGGTGATGCTGTAGCTGATGAATAGAGGGGATGTAATGAAGATCGTGAGAGAAGAACATGAGTATAGGCTAGTGTTGAAAGAACGAAATAAATTTCATATTCTAGACTTTGTATCTTTATTCTTGGGATTTCTCTCCCAGGGATCGGGTGATCAGAAAGAGTTGGACGCCATTCCAAGGTTGGTGTTGAAGTAAGAATGATATCTATATGTTCTGCTCCTGGTTGAGATTGAGAAGATATGCCAGAGTCAAGAGCTAATAGATATGGGATGTAGTTGTTGAGTGCTTGAAGAATGGATGAAAGATTTGAAGATTGTTGTGAAGGGGTAAGTCGTTTGTGTCTCTTCAATGCATCACGAAGAACTCCTCTGTAGGTACTCGCTGCCAATGGTAGTGATGGATGTGAGTCGCTGGTGAAGTATGTTGAAAACGAAAATGATGATGTTGTAGGAAGCTCGAATGGAAAAGGCATGACTGGATATCTCGATGCGAATATAGTATGTTGTTAACGTGTGAAGACCAAGATCTTTACACGTGCTATTACTTTCGAAGCTTGTAATGAGTATTCGAAGACGGTAGGAATCTTTGTTGCTCGGATGGTAGTTTTATGAATTCGAGTATAGCTGATGCTTGGAGGCTGTCTGTTAAGCTTGGCCTTTTGTGTCACAAGAATGAGGCCATAGATCGGCAAAGTGAGTAAGGAACGGTATGTTGAAATGTGATGGACATTGAATATGGAGTGGATCCCGTGCTTCGTTTTGGATTTGGCGGGGCAATGATATTGACTGCATTCAAGGCTTTTCGGAATCACCGTAGTTATCACTTTGTACCACTTTGCTTTGTCCCACCAAGTCTAATCTGGAACTATTCGATTTATCAAATTCCATCAATTCGTTTATATCTACGTCATCTTCGTTACTAGAAGGCAAGGTAAGTGATTATCAAGTACATTTTATTGATTCATTGACAACCAAACCCATCTCAATCAAAGCCATTGAACAATTAATCCTCTGAAATATATCCATATATCCACATATCTCATAAAAGGTTACAAAGACCAATCATTTATCCAGCTCCATCGCTCAATTCACCATGTCTGCATCACAAAATCAATCCTCCCTCAACTCAACTCCCGCCGGTACAACTTTTGGTCCCAATTCCGGTGCGTCATCCTCAACAGCAACTCCCGGAATGTCAGTAGGATCAGCTACAGCAATGGGTCATGGCGATCATCCAAAAGACAACGCAGACGATAGTAATGCCAAGTTACCAGGTTCCAAATACGGACCTCAACAAGAAGATTTAGATGGAGAGCAAATGAGGATGTCAGGCGAAGGAGAAGTGATGGCTGCTCAATTCAATAAGAAGAATGCTGGATGGGCTGAGGAGGGTAGTTATACAAGTGATTTGGATAGACAAAAGGCAGAGCAGAAGGAGGCTAGAGAAAAGATCAAAAGTCAACGAGCTCAAGGGCTAGATGTTGATGGAGGTGGTGGCGGAAGGCTCGCGAATGAGAACTTGGGATCTGTTTGAGGTTGAATATTATGGTGAAGGTCCTCATTCAGTCCTGATATCATTGTGGTGGTTTGCCATGATCCACCGATTCATATAGCGGCCATTTATTATATCTGTTAAATAACCCAAACTCCGTCGCCATGCCCAAGATTCAAAAAAAAATTATTCCTTTTTGGAATTAAAACTCCATATTGTCCATAACTTGATCCCCAACAGAACTTAAGGCTGAAGATGCCTCTCTTGTAGAAGGTGTTTCCGTTATCTGTTTCGGTATGGGTTTCAATCGATCTGCCCATTCCTTCACACTTGTAATTTCTCCTCCTTCAACCTTCACTATTCGAGGTTCGGCAGGTCTTCCTAATAATGTCCCATGATATCGTGTATCTTCATCTGTCGTATTATGCTTCTTTTTGAGAGCTACATTCAAGTCAGTGCCCATCCAGACTCAACAAGTAGCAGAGAAGAAAAGAGGTAAAACATACCAGTCAAGTAATCCTCCCCTCCATCCGCCAGCGCAATCCTTCTAATCTCTTTATTTCCCTCCCCCATTGCCCATGCTAAAAACCCTTCTACGCCTCTCATATCCTCCTGGCCATAAAATTCCTGCTCTTCTATTGCTTTCTCGGGCATAAGAGCTCCACAATCTTGCATAGCCATTCGTACATCTTGAACTGTGATATCGAGATCGGCATGATTTAAATCGGCATGCGCTGCTGTTGATTGTGCGAGTATATACATATATCGAGCAGCTAAGTCGGTAACGGTATCAAGAACTGAGGAACGAGTTGAGTGATAACCCGCGGCGCGGAGGATATGTAGAATGCATGGTCGAAGGAGGGCATGATGAAGAGCTTGAGGTGTTGCCATATTAGGTTTTGGAGTATTTATGACGAAAAGGTCGAATTTAAGGTGTCGAAAATATGGGTGATACCATGGTTGTATATAGTGGGAAATACAGATTCAATCAAATAAATTATTCTTTATGATTCTTCATCATAAACGTGGATGCGAATTTCAATTTGTCGCATAAAATGGAAAACGCGGTTGCGCGATTGTGTGACGAGGTTTCCGTACATTTCTTAATCTGGAGCTTCTTCCACTCGATGAGCTCAACTGTTTACATATGATCCTCATTCTTTGCGATTTTGCAAAAACCTACTCCCACCATTATTGCGACACGAGTAATCTATTTTGGATCAAATTTACAGCTTACAAGAACAATCCGCCAAAATGAGCGGCCCTTTGAAATTGAAGTTGAGTCTGAAGACAAATGGAGGAACGAATCCATCATCTGGACCTCCTACACCTACTCCTACTACACCATCACTTCTCACACCTGGTGGATCCAAACCGAAATTAAAATTCAGCAGTAAACCCGCGACATCACCACCTCTTCCATCCGACCCATTGCATCCAAAACCTACCAAAGCAGGACGAGCACCTAAACCGACAAAGAAGCTCACGGAATCGCGCAAGAGAGTTAAAGAAGAGGATGATAGTGGCGAAGAATGTATCTCCGTTATACCACGGAAACCGAACTTTCAAGATGAACCTGCGAAGAAGAAAGTTAAGATCAGTCTTAAACCCAAAATTCCTTCTACGGGTGGTGTCCCTGGGCTTCCAATGCCAAAGACGCCGGTTATTATCAAGGCTAAAATGAAGGGCAAACCTCCCAAACGACCTCTTGGTGAAGGGTACGATTCCGAAGCCAGTGATACGGAGAAAGATCCATCCATTGAAGAGTCGTTCATTTTTCGAATGCTTCCCGGTGACGATTGCGACTACTTAAGAACCTGTATTACCGAGAAAAAGATTGGAGTTAATCCAAGGGTTGGAGGAGCAGATATTCAAATGAAATTCTTCCAAGCAGAAGGAAGACGAGCTGCTGTTACTATTCGTGGAAATGTTTATGCAGCTACTCTTGTCGACTTGCCATGTATTATCGAAGGGATGAAGAGTTGGGATAAAAGAGGATGGTGGAAAAGTACCGATATCTGTCAAATGCTTTGGATTTATCAAAAAGTTGCAAATGAAGATGAGGCTAAGACTTGCCCCTTGCCCTCAATCATCGACCCACAAACTTTCCAATATCCACATGGTCTTACCCCTCCTATGCATTTAGCACGAAAGAGACGTTTCAGAAAACGTATTAGTAGGACTGCAATCGAAGCTGTGGAAGAAGCTGTTGAAAAACTTCTTGAAGAGGATCGAAAGGCAGTATCTTCAGAATATAAAGTTATTTCACCGGAAAGGGAACAAAGTAGCCAAGTGTTTAGTCCTGGAAGTTACGGTGATGAAGAAGAAGACCAATACTCAGGAGATGAAGATGCCGAAGGCGAAGCCGACGATGGTGGTTATTTCTCTCACATAAATGGCGAAGGTCACGCATCTGGTGATGAAATGGGCGGAGATCTCGAAGCCGATCTCGCAGCAGAAATGGAAGCCGAACTAGAAGCCGGAGCAGGCTTTGAAGATATAGCCGCAACACCAATGTCCATGTCCGGTGTAGCAGCCACACCAATGCTTCAAGGCGACACGCCAGCTCCGAACGAAGAAGACGATAGTGGCGACGAATCCATCGAAGATGGAGAAAGTGCAGATGAAGGAAGTGAAGCAGATGATGTTTCCGATGATGAAAAAGCTCGATTGGCTCAACTTCAGGAATTGAAGGAGGATATCGTCGATATGGAAAAACAAATCGAAGCTCTACAAGCTCAATTGGCAGCTCAAAATAATCCAATTCTTCGTAGGAGAATCGAAGATAAATCAAGGAAACTTAAGTCGGAATTGGAAATTAAAAAATCGAGTATTGGAGAGGCGGAGGATGATTAGACATCTTTCTTTAGGAGGTAGAAATTGGGGGACGGGAGCGAAACTGTATATCAGGCGTTGTTTTTATACTTTTCTGCAATAGATTTTCATGCGGAATTCAAAGCATTTTTTGGCGCTGGCTGGTGGTTTGCTATACTAGGTCGGTTTGGACACACAATGGGTGGGCATTGCATTGCATTGGATGGGTATCGGGTTGGGCTGGACTGGGCTGGGAATGAATGGATCCATGGACAGGAATAACTACCAGTACCTACCAACCTATCTACCTATCTACTATTCAGGTAGTATCAAAGTCGGAGTTACGAGGTAAAGGTGTACAGGTGTACAGGCCCTCAAGGTCGGGGAATATTTGCTATGAGCTATGAACTAGGTAGGTAGGTATTATTAGGTATTACTAGGTAGAAAGTAAGTAAGAAAAGAGGTAAGAAAGAAGTAAGAAAGTAGCTACCTAGCTTTACAATATTTATAAATATAAATCGAAATATGAATATGAACATGAATATCGATAAAAAAATTTGGTAAATAATGTCTAGTATATATGTATGTATACAATTACGGTAACAGTACCTATTGATATATATATATATTACATATTTCCACTCGTTCCTAGTGCTCCATGTGAGGATGGCTATGCTAGGCAGGTAGTTTTCTTCCCAAGTACATTGTTGGGGTTTCCTCTTTTCGATATTTTTTTTTGTATTGCCCCTTTCTCCTGCTTCTACTTCTGCTTCTGCTCTATGTTTTATGTGTTGTGCTATGTATACCTAGGTAGTAACTTATATATACGAACTAGGAACCTCTCATCGCATTAGACGGCACCCCATTACTCAAACTCCCACGAGCGTCCGTAGCTCTCACAAGCGCTGGTAAATTCGAATTGGGTCAAATGCATGCGCAATGCAAATGCAGTTCCAAGTGAAACTTTCAACTGTCCATCCGCTCTCCACCCTTTTCTCCCAATGCCTTCCCCTCCATCCATCTTCTCCCCAAAAACCAACTCAATCCCCAATTCACCATCAACATCTACATGCCCTTCAAATAATTGCCCTCCTTAATCTTCGCCCTTCTCTCCTTCCTCATCGCCCTAACCAATTCCGCTCTCTGATCCAGCGCTTCTTCCCCAGATGTAGGTAAATCAATCGATTGTTGTTGGAAGGGGATCTTGACCTCAAGAAGCGAAGTGTCTCCAGATAGAAGAGCGCGTTCTTCGGCTTTGCGACGGGCTTTTGCGGCTGCGCGGCGGAGTTTTTTGGATTTGGCTTATTTTGTTAGTATAAAATTTGGAAGAAGGGGGAGGGGAGGGGGATGATGGGGAGTGAAGGAATGATTGTAGCTCAATGGAGGGGAGATTTGGGAATTTGGGAAAATAGAGGATAAAAATTAGCAAGAAAAAATACATACAAAACTCATCACCACCCGCATCCCCCGTCCCCTCTACTAGCTTCTTCTCATCCAAGCACTTCCATAACCACTCTGGATATTCTTCCTCTTTCAATGCGACCGGATCATCACGTCCTTTGAGATAATTTAATCCTTTTAATATTGTGCCGGCGGGGGTACTAGAAGTTGGTATTGGAGTTGTTTTCTTATGGGAGGGAGAGGAAGAGATGCCCAGGGGGGCAGGAGAGGGGGATAAAGGTGTGGAGAAGGGTTGCGCAGCGCCGGTAGACGTGGCGGTGGGAGGAGAAACGGTTCGAGGGGAGGAGGGGGTTGATGTTGGAGGGACCGAGAGAAGGAGGGGGGTGCTTGTGAAGGTGCGGGATTGGGTGGAGAGGTGGGAGAATGGGCGGCGGGAGAGACAGCGTGAACAAATCATTTTTGGACTGAGGGGTGGATTGCGATTGAAGAGGAGAAATCGATGTTGCATGCAAGGGCGTTGGGGCGTATGCTTGTGATGGAGATGGAGATTTATTTTTTTGGGATGCATGGATGGTTACGGGGGCCGGGATTGACGGCTTGTGCTGCTGATATCAAAATTCTTTGGTGGGGGTTTTTGGGCTTGGGTGCGGAGGATTGGAAAATAAATGGATGGTTATCGGTTTTCATGTTTTGTGAGTACAATATCGAAGGATTTTGTGCAGATTTTCGTTCTTGTGACCGATTTAATAAATGTATCGTGTTATTCAGATGAATTGTCTAGGTAATCGGAAGATATATCTCTGTTAGATTTAGAGGAGTATACTGTATGAAAGTCTATGTATATCGATCACGTCAGGTTTGTGGACTTAGAGGTTCCTTTCCAAGGCTTGGAGCCGTAAGGTGTCAATAAGTCGATAATAAAATAGGCACAACAGAGGTATTTGTTGACATAAAGTGTATACCCAGGAAGAGCTGGGAAAGACGCGTTTCCTAAGATTTGAACACAAGTGTATGAAAAGGTCGGTTGTACAATGTTTCATATTTACAGTCCCAATAGTAGGCCAGTTCTAGGCCTCTAGGTTTGGACAAATGCTGCGGAGTGCGCTGGAATTTTGTATATCTTCAGCGTTTCGTTCCAGAATCCTGCCTGCCTCAAGCCGCATTAAGCTCATTCACGCCGAACCTCATCCAGCTTGACATCTCTCTCATTGCCAGCCCATTCCCTTTGTCACGCGCTCCCTCTCCAACTCGAACTTCCATTCGACATCTATTCCGGCTTCTTGGTATAATTTTGTTGCTCGAACAAGTAACCTCTAATCTTGGACTCCTTTAATAACTCGAAGTATCGATCTGAGAGAAGGATTAGCTCCAAGATTGGCCAGAGGTTTCTCATCAAAAGCTTAAATCCTTATGAAATCATGGAAAACAAATCCCTTCACTAAAGTCCTATATCTTCCTCCAGCATATAAATATCAATCCTCACCTCTTAATGCACCACATTTCTCCAAATGATTAACCCCCTCCTTGTAATAACACTTTCCCAATTCTTCTCTCACTAAACGTGCCATCATGCTCTTAACCCATTGTTCTCTAATAACCGCATCTTGTGCTTGCTTCAATCGTGCTGTATCATCATAATCGACACCATCGAAAGTTGGAGGAACAGTAGGTTTCTTCGCGAGGAATGCGGCAGACTCGGGAGTTGGTGCCATTGTATTAAAGTGGATGAAAGGTATGAGAAGACTTGCGAGGTCGATTGATATATGGTAGGTCGATTTATGTGGCTCCAATAGTAAATTTAAGGTGGTCGACGCCCTTCACAAATGTGTTCGTAATGAAGCTATTTTGATTGTTTGAGCTCAACATTAGAAGTCACGTGTTGTGGATCCAGATACATGCTTGTTGTAGGTGTGAGGTGTGGACTGAAGAAGACCCTTCGTCCCACTATCCGATAAAAAAAAACCTTTTATCACCTTAGCGCAATTGAAAAAAAATTCTCGATAAGAGCTTTTCCTCAAACCTACTTAAACTTTTTATTTTCCAATTTCTCATTCCTCTTCTCTTCCATCCTCCATCCTCCATCCTCTTCCTCAACTTTTTTGTATCAATTCATCGTCTTTTGAATAAGAATATTCACTCCTCAATATCCTTTTTCAAAGAAATCAATTAATCCATTCTCTTCCTCAACGAGTAATTTATTCATAATGGCTAAGACCAAGGATACCAAGGTTGCGAAGGCTTCCAAAAAGACTGAGGTTAAACCACCTCTCTCAACTGTCAAGAATGCTGCAGTTGTCAAGCCATCTAAAACAAAAGCTAAATCTCAACAGACCGCAAAGGCTACTGCCACCAAGGCCGCTAAGCCAGCTCCAAAGCCCGTTAAGAAGGCCGCCACTCCATCATCCGACAGCGGATCCGATTCTGAATCTGGTTCCGACTCTGAGTCTGAAGAGGAGAAGCCAGCACCAAAGGCTACCAAGGCCAAGGCTAACGGAAAGACTGCTAAGGTCGCCGAGAAGAAAGAGGTAGAATCCTCTGAATCCTCATCTGAATCTTCATCTGAATCCGAAGATGATTCCGAATCATCTGAATCCGAAACTGACTCCAAACCCGCCGCAAAGACTGCCAAGAAGGCTGCTTCTTCTGAAAGCGATGATAGTGACGACTCAAACGACTCCGATTCCGAAGAGGAGGCTAAGCCAGTAGTCGCTGCCGCCAAGAAGGTTCAAGCCGTTGTCGATGCCGGAAAGGCAAAGGTTAACGGTGCTGCTAAGGCAGTTGCCAAGGCTACTGTAAGTTTAAATCAATATTCTCAATCATCTCATCATGACATATGCAGTAAACTAATGTTTATATAGGAGGACTCTGATGACTCCGCTAGCTCTGATTCCTCCGATGAAGATAAGAAGGCATCTGGATCCGACTCTGATTCTTCCGATTCCGATAGCGAGTCTGCCAGCGAGACTGAAGCTGAAGCACCATCCAAGAAACGCAAGGCAGAGAGTGAGCCAGAGCCATCTGCTAAGAAGACAAAGACCGAGGAGACTGCTGCTGATGATGGAAGCCCAAAGAACTTGTTCGTTGGTAACTTGAGCTGGAACATTGATGATGAGTGGCTCTACCGTGAGTTTGAAGAGTTTGGTGAGATCACTGGTGCTCGTGTCATCAGTGACAAGAACACTGGACGCTCCAAGGGTTTCGGATACGTCGAATTCGCCAAATCAGCCGACGCTGCCGCCGCTCTTGCTGCCAAGAAGGGTGCTCTCATCGATGGTCGTGAGGCCAATGTTGACTTCTCCACTCCCCGTGAGAACGTCGCACCAAAGGATCGTGCTAACAACCGTGCTGCTCAATTCGGTGATGCCAAGAACCCACCTTCCGACACTCTTTTCCTCGGTAACCTTTCATTCGATGCTGATGAGAACGTTGTTGGTGAGGCTTTCGGTGCTCACGGTACTGTTGTCAACGTTAGACTTCCTACTGACCAGTAAGTTCACCGTCGCATCATACTATTCTTGCATATATTAACATTCACTAGGGAAACTGGCAACCCCAAGGGTTTCGGATACGTTACCTTCGGTTCCGTTGAAGATGCTACCGCTGCCTATGATGCTATGATGGGTGCTGATATCGCTGGTCGTCCAGTTAGACTTGACTATGCTACTCCCCGTCCAGAGCGCAGTGAAGGTGGTGGCTTCGGTGGACGTGGTGGACGTGGTGGTGGCGGCCGTGGTGGCGGACGAGGTGGTGGACGTGGTGGATTCGACCGTGGAGGAAGAGGTGGTGGTGGACGTGGAGGTGCCCGTGGAGGACGTGGAGGCAGCACTAACCGTGGTGGCTTCGGTGACTTCAAGGGAAAGAAGATGTCTTTCGAATAAGCTAATGGTATTTTTTGTGGATTACCATTGCCTGTCCGTACTTTGTCACACTTTCAGTATCCTTCTTTGAAGATACTTTTGTGTTGATCTGTGGGTCGTTGGCTTTGTGGGTTGTTGGCTCTTGATTCCTACTCCTCATGGAGAATGTGGCTTTTGAGACATGACTTGTTCTTTCTTTGAATTCTTTCATCGAAAGATCAGGTCACAACTTGTGGTCTGGCTTTACGTGGTCGTCGGCTTGTGGCAGTCCCGTTATGATGAGAGCTTTTTGATACGATATTCAGTGGGGCGTTTGGTTAAAGACATAATGATCTTGTCGGCTTTGAACATAATAAGAAGTTGGTATGATCCTTTGTGTCTTTGAATACCTTGAGAGGGGACCGACTTCATGTGGCTTTTCCGAGGGCATTCTGCAAAAAAGTTGTTTATTTCTTTCGGTTGGGTGGATAGGTTCATGGTAAAAATTACCCGGTTTCTTGCGAAGTCTCTCGCTAAGGCCAAGTGTATCATATGGTGAGTGTATCCCTTGCTATTACTACTAGGTTATTTACAAATCAAATTCTATAATTCTTTGAACTTTCGTCTTTATTGTGATGTGAAGTGCCACTGGGGATGTCGATCTTGATTTGATGCAAATTCTGGCCTTCAGTGTGTGACAGTGTCCGGAAAGGATCAACTTATTTTGTGGTGCTAAAGACATAACCAACATTTTCGTACTTTAAGCCTCATCCCGAACTTCTGTATGGTGTAAATGATACAGCTCCTTTAACTTTTCATTCCCAGTGGTAGTAGTGAGAGCATAGTAAACTTTCACAAGTGTAGGGTTTTCAATAGTCTGATTAATAACTCTTAAAATATGTTTTTTCTAAGCTTTAAACTTTATATGTTTCTATTTTAATAATAAAAGTATTTGATTGTCTGAGATGAATAAAATAATTATAATGATCAAGTCCCCTACTTTACTTTCTGGCCACCCTCAATTTGAGTCATTCCTTTATATCAAAAACAATGAATTTTACTTATCAACAATTCAATAATTAATAAATTAAATCAATTAAGATTTTAATTACAAAATCATTAAATAATTATAAATAGATTCTAAAGATTTCAGATTTTTCGCAATTTTATTAATTGAGATATTAATAATTAAATTTTTGATTTTCAATTTGTATAGGATTTATGTATAAATTAAAAAAATTATTAAAACTTGAAATCAGTTTTCAACCAAAATTAATAAAAATAAATTATAAAGTTTTTTGGAAATATTTGAATTATAATTAATCGAATCAATTAATTTATTTAATAAACTAATTAATTTAATTAATTTCGATTGAAATATTTTTTAAAAATCTATAATTTATATTAAATTGATTGAGTTTTTTTAAAAAAAATAAAATCTTGATAGCTATTATTATTTAAAACTAATTGAATTTTTATAAAATATAAATTGATTTATTTATTTATCATTATTTAATATAACTTTTGTTTGAATATATTTCATTTGATAAAAAATATTTTTGACTCGATTTTGAATTAATAATATTTAAATGATTTTATAAAAGATTTAAAATTTAGATTTTGAAAATATATTATTGAATTGGATATAATAAAACACTTGAAATTCATTGATATATTATAATAATATAATTGATTTATATTAACTTCTAGTTCAGTGATTGAAAGTCCTCGAAAAGAAAAGTATGAAATTTGGAAGTGAGTGAGGTATGAATCAACTCCGGATGCTCGTTTATGTACCCCGCAAGGTCTAGTATAGTTTCTCCTTATCTTTACTTTTTCTTTCTCCTACTACTTTTACTTTTACTCTTATCGAATATAGAAACCCGATTCATAATTACACTTGAGCATCTTGATCTCCAATTCATCCACTCAACTACCTATATACTATCTTTCACTCAAGAAATCACTGATCAATAACAATAGTAGAGAGACTGTCATGTTTTCCAAACTATTCTCCAAATTAGTCTGAATCTTATATTCAAAAAAAGTACAAAAGACAAAGTATAAATAATTGAATAGTTCTGAGAAGGAACATCAATCTAACAGTAACAATGGAACGGAAAATGATACACATCGGTCTTCACCAAATCAAGATAGATCGAATACATCTGTGTCCTCAGAGGAGAATGAGCAGAAAACTAAGACACACCATCGCGAAACTTTACGGAGAGAAAACATCACAACTGATGAACCTCCTTAATCTTCTCAAAATCTAAGTTTGCTCCCCAGCCCCCAATATCAAAATCAAGACCAACAACAAAATCAACAAAAAAACCGATTTCACAAAAAAGAAATCGAAAACGATGAACCACCTTTTTACCTTTTGCCTCGTAGTTCTACGTTGATTTTTGAGCGTCAATATATCAAAAGTTTAATTGAGAAAAGAAAACCTGAAATTCGACTTTTGGAAGAACAGTTAGAGGGAAAAGGGGGGGTTGGGAGATTTTCGTCTGCGGATGTCATTTCACGGGATTCAGGGGAGGGATTGAAGGAAGTAGAGCAAGCGGAGGAAGTGAAGCAAAAGAGAAATTGATGCAAGCGGCTGGGCAAATAAAGCAGTTGGAGCGAGCGACGCAAGCAATAGAGCAAGCAAAGCAGGCCGAGGAGCAAGCGGTGGACCAAATTAAGCAGCTAAGGCAGCAAGGCAAACAAAGTAAGTGAGGCAAGCAGAGCTGGCAAGGCAAATGAAAGAAGCGGAACAACTGAAGCAAGCGGAACAAGAGCGAATAAAGCAAATCAAGCAAGCAAAATAAGCAGAGAAAATGAAGCAAATGGAGCAACTTGAGCAAGCGAAGCAAGTCAAGCAAACAGATTTAGAATATTACATCCAGATGTGCAATGAATCTCGGGATTCAATGAAGAGAGATTTGATGGTTCTGAAGGAAAATAAGAATGAGAATCACAATGAAGAAACGCAAAACATTAATGAAGGAAAGAAATGGTGGAAGACTCCATATATAAGAAAACGATATTGAAAAGAAAAAGAAAAGGAAAAAGAAGATTTGAGTTGGAAAAGTAAGGTAGAAAGATAGAAAGTGTTTGGATAATCTTACTTTTCGCCTGGATTAGGAGGGGTGGAGTTAATTTGGTAGAATCTTCTCTGGATGTTCCGGCACAGATGAGAGTTTCTTTCAGACTTGAAGTTTAAATGTCATGCTCTGTGGTGGGTCAATAGAATGTCCATATATTCTCATGGCATTCAAATGTCATGTTCTGTGATGGGTGGATGGGGAATAAGAGAGTTGATGTGATGTATTCAGATAATCACCTTTCGCAATCGATTTGATATCAAGGGGTGCTTCTATTTCAATAGAGTTAGTACAGTATATCTCCTCAAGAAAATTTAGTCTGATATCTGAATAAATTTTAATTTTTAAAAATTTATTTCAGATTGAGATGATATTAAAAATTCAAATTAAATTTAAATTTAAATATCTAGAATAAATATATAATATAATTAATCTTTTATTTAAAAAAAAGATAAAAAAGAAATAATATTAAATTTGAATAAATGAAAATAGTTATTTATAATAAGATATATGTTTTAATTAATTAATAAAAACAAAAAGTTATATTTATAAAAAAAATAATAAATAGATAAAAATTAGAATTTTTAATACAAAAAAGGAATTTAAAAGAAGAGTGGTCTGAAAGTGAAATATTAGACTTTATAAATAAATCAATAATTTATCTCTATATCCTATATTCTATCTCATTTTTATCCTTTCCCCTACCCCTCACCCCCCACTCCCACTCCCTATTTCCTACACCTTACCCCCTATCCCTATCTCCATCCTTATCCCATTCCTACCCCCTTATCCCCTAACCCTCTTCAACTTGACCAAAAGCTCCGGTTTCTCCCACAACAAAAAAATCTTCATATCTTCCCCCCAATTCTTACTCTCAGCCGCAAGTTCCAGATCGAAATTCCATAGGACGCGCGCTAGAATTAGGCGCATTTCTGCGTAGGCGAGACTATTGATTGTGTTAGTTGGTTAATTAAGAGGTTGGAATTGGAATTGGAATTCAAATTCGTTGATTACGAATAGGAGTAGGGGGGATTTTGAATAAATTGTTGTTGGGGGGAAGGGTTATCAAGGATAATTTATAGATAGCTATTCAACTTGAATAGATAGGATAGGTAGAGAAAGATGGAGACGAAGGTAAAACAAAACATACTTAATTCCGATACAATTTCGCGGTCCTAGACTAAAAGGTTGATGAGCTCCTTTCTCATTGTTTGTAAGATTAAGATTATGTTCGGGTGTGTCTGTATCTGTAGCGAGCCATCTTTCGGGGATAAATGCATCGGGGTTAGTGAAATTGAGTGAGTGGTGATGTGAGGCGTAGGCGATGCATGATATACTTGTCTATGAGTTGTTTTCTCTATTAGTATGTAACCTTGAGATTATTTCTAAAGCGGTAGAATGCATTCACATGACAGACAGACAAAGTATGAATGAATGAATGGAAAAACAGTACAGTATATCAAGTGAAAGAGCGACAGAGCGACAGAGTGAAAAAGAAAAGAACCGAAAGAAAAAGAACTCACACCACCCGGAACCCAAAATCCATCCACCCATTGTCCATCCCCAGGTACAACTCTGGGACCTCCAGATGGCGCGGGTGGAAAAATCCGCATCGCTTCTTCCAAGACCGCAAGTTGATATTTCAATTTATTCACACTGCCCATATGAATCTCCTCTTCATTATCAAAACTCGTTCGAATCTCCCGCGTCAATTTTGCCAAAATCTCTTCATTTCCCTCCTTCAATAAATAATACGTAACAGCGCTCAAAAGCGTCGCTGTCGTTTCACTCCCCGCAAGCAAGAGTACACCTGCCGTAGCTTTAATTTCTGGAATCGACATACCATTTTCCGCATCATGATTATTACGTAGGATATATGTCATGAAATCCTTCCTCTCTGTTTTCCGCTCCAGTCGCTCGGCTACTTTCGAATTTGAAAGTTCTTGATGATTTCGTCGTTGCTGGATCAGCTTCTTCGGTATCAATTTATCCAAGAACATTTTCACAAGCGGTCCGAATCTCCTCGCGGCAGACATGAATGCAGCAGCTTTGAAAGATGTAAATGTAAATGAAACCCAAGGATGATAATCACTGTTATCCAAACATCCAAATGAATCTCCGAAGGTTAGATCGCCGATGATATCGAATGTCGTGAAGTTATACCAATGAACCATATTCTGGTTTCCCTTTTCTTCATTCTCATAAAGTCGCAAGATGAGAAGATCTACGTATTTTTTAATCAGTGGTTCTTGTTCCCTCAATGCCTTTTCGGAAAATGCATGGGATAGTAAGCGTCGATAGCGAGCATGATCTTTATCATCAATCACGGTTAGAATACTCGATTTCTCTCCTTCCGCCGGCTGCGTATATAGCATAGGATCTTTAGGAAATGGCGGTCGTCCATTCTTCCTCGTGTAGATATCTTGAAAGGCTTGGGCGCTGGTAAAGGATAATGTGTCCGGAGCGGTTCGTACCACGTGACCGTAGGTTTCATGCAGCGAGGCGATTTTATGACTTAGCGTACCACGGAGGTTGTAATAGATGCCAACGATTCGACTCGAGGCGAATAATTTGGGACCAGGGAATTGGGACAGCGGATGGAAATATAGATTGTATATTATGCTGCCGAGAACATAGAGAATGGTCTGGGGATTGTTAGTTTGTGCTCGAGACGGGGAAATGGATAATATACCGCGATGAATGTGAAAGTAGTTAATTGAAGAATCATTTGAGATACACGCCCGAAAGTGAGATCGGAATCCATGATTGCCATGAACAATCAAGTTGATACTTCTCAAAAGTATTCTTGAGGTTTTGATGTGGTCTTATCGAGGAGTTGTCAAATATAAGTTGAGGGAAATAAGATGCCGTTTTTTGGCCAGCTCACGAATCTGTAATTTGAAATAAGTCCCCTACCCCGCATTCCGGCCACCCCCCCACCCATCTGCAAATTATTTACAAAGACAACGATAAGGTGTTTGGCTGATTTGGGTAATATAGATTAATCGGGACAATAGCAGGATAATAATTTAAAGATCTTGACAAAAGCTTGATAATAATAACAATATGATTTAATATAAAAATAAAATCAAAATAATAATAATAATAATATTTTTGTAACGATACTGTATTGAAGGCAGCGGCTGCCTGAGGTTTCGTCGGTTAGTAGTTGTAGGTTAAGGCTTTATTAATTAGGTTTATTTGGAAGTAAAGTCGTTATTAGATCAAGTAAAATATAGGTAAATTAATTGATAACTAAATTAAATATAAAGCTCCTAAACTATGAAATTATTCTGATTATATATTAATGAATATAATTTGGATAGTTTGGATAGACTGGTCTATCCAGTCTATCCATTCAATTGGATAGATAGGATAGACAGATCTATCCAGTCTATCCATTATATAATCCATTATTAACCCTAGAATACTAATCCTGGAATTATTCTAATCCTAAAATAATAATTCTGGGACAGATATTATCCTAAGACAATTTGTCCTAGAACAAATCTTATCCTGAAATAAATCCTATCCTGAAACGAATTATATTCTAAAACATTTGTTTTAGGATCTAATAATTGCCTAACCTATTTTTTCTGGGATATTATTTATTCTAGAATATTATTTGTCCTAGGATTCTTTATTGATAAGGATCCCCCGAAGAAAACAGCTCAAACTATTATACTTAATTTTATTATATAATAATAAATGTGATTCGTGACACTATCCTCTTTTTGGCCAAGCATTGTCCTCGATCGCTTATAACTAATACGATATCTACAATATCCATCTGTCACATTCCTCTTTTTCTTCTTGTAATATACTACCTCAATATACTCGAAAACAAATGAAGCAATTGGAACTTGGTAATCGAATCAAGCGAATAGGAAGCGAAATGGTTGTTTGTATTCGATATGAAAAAGCTAATCGTCGTTGTGTCACTTTGAAGTCAGGCTTTAATAATGGTAGATATGCTGAATACTGTCATTATAGAAAAACTTGTGATATAAGATCGAAAAACAAAATGCCATCCCTTTCCAATTGGTCCTTTATTGATCGTCAAAAACAAAAACTTTGTGAAGAGAAGGAAAAGGTTTTTGTAGTATTGCAAGAGATTATAATCAAGATTTCTTGCCTTTGTAAACAACAACGTTTGCTGGATGAGCGGGAGCAGAAATTGATAGCGGCTGGTTTAAATTCTCTGGATGAGCTTGATACTCTAAAGGAGAAGAAAAGACTCAAAAAAGAAAAAGAAAGAGAAATTGCTGCAATTTCAATGTCCGTTATTCCTCCTGATCCTTTTGATCAATTTGGTCAATTTGATTCTAAACTTTCTACAATTAGTTCCGACTCCTTCGATCTCTTTTTTTTATATTCGATAAATTCGCTGTCTATATAAGCTATATTGAATTCTCCTTTTTTTTAGGCAAATCCAGATTCTATCGGCGAAAATCCTTAAACTTCTCAAGGTACTTGAGGTCTTTCTTTAATTCCTATATATTCTTAGAATCTGGGTAATTTTCCCATTTTACCAGATATTTGACTTTATTTCTAATATATTTGCAATCTAATATTTTCTTCATCTTGTACTTGGCGTCTTGATCAATAAATATAATTTCGGTTTTAGGGATTTTAGATACTTTTAATGATATTAGTTTGAGTAAGGATATATAGAATACTGAATGGATGTTTATACTCTTTGATAATATCAATTTATAATTCAAGGGTCCTTTAACTTTCTTGATTTTGAATGATCCCAATTTCTTATAATCCAGTTTTGCATTTGATCTCTTTATCTCGATGTTTTTTTGGAGTAGATAGACTTTATCCCCCTTTTTTAATATTAACTCCTGACTATACTTTTTGTTATAATAATGAATATTTCTTTTAGCAATAAACTTGAATTCTGTTGTTATTTCTTTATAAACTTCCTTAAGTTTCTTTATTTGTATAATAACAGATTGATTCTCTATTTCTGGAATATCTGGTTCTTTATATGCAATTAATTCATATCCAAAGTTAGTATAATTTGATGAGATTTGGGTAGTTTCCAAAATAGAGCTGTTATATACAAATTATATTAGGGGTAATAATCCTATCCAATTATTCTGTTGATAATTCATATAACAATGAAGGTATGCTTTAACAATCTGATTTACCTATTCATTCCCTTCATTCATTTATAAATAGAATACTATAGACATTTTCCTTTTTACACCTAATAATATTATTAAAGCGATCCAGAATTTTAATATGAAAAGTTTATCTCTATCAGACAATATCTCTTCTGGTAATCTATGTACTGTAATAACTTCTTTTAGGAATATAATTGTTAGGATTTCTATAATTAAGATAGTTTTATATAGTATTAGTATTATATACTTGATCAGTCGATTCATAATGATTAGGAGATAATCGTATTCCATTCTTATTATTGAATTCTTGGATTTAGGTAGCGATCCTATAAAATCCTATGATATTGATTTCTATAGTGTTGGTGGTACTTCAATTGTATATATTTGTTTATAAGGGGTATAGCGAGAAGCCTTATTCCTGATATAGGTATTATATTCAATGACCACTTTTTTGATTATGATTCGGAGTCCCAAACTCCAGTATTATCTCTTAATTCTTAAATATATCCTTTGTACTCCTTGATGACCATAAGCTGGCAATATATACTGCTCCTTGATGAATTCGGTGGTAATACTATTTGATAACCAAATTTTCCCTGCGACTTATATCAATCCATTTATAATTATTGGCGGCTTAGATTATTTGATGTTTTCCTTATTTAATTGTATATTTGTTAATTTGTTCTTCCAGACTTCTATTAGTTTATTTTCCAAAACAGCAATTTCTATTAGATTTGGAATAAGGTCTTTGTTAGAAAAAGATTTCAAAATCGCTATCTTTTGATAGGTTTTATTATCCTTATATCCTAATAATCTGTTTAGTGTATCTATTCTTACATTATCTTTACCTTTGATATACTTGATTATTAAGTCGAAACCAGTTAATTCTTCAGTTTATCGAATTAATCTTCGATTATCCAGAATCTTAATTGTTGTAAAGGTTTATAGATTTATATGATCAATATAAATGATTATTAGGAATTTAGCTCTTTGGAGATAGATTCTCCAATATTTTAACGATTTGATTATAGCCATAAATTCCTTCTTATAGATATTATAATTTTGCTTTGTTTTATTCATTTTGCTAGAGTAATAAGCAATTGGGTGTAGTTTCTCATTATCATCTCTTTGAAGATGAACTCCTGTTATACAAGTATCGAAAGCATCTATTTCAATAATACTTTCTCGATCGTTATAATAATTATAGAGTATAAGTTCCCTGGTAAATCTATCCTTGATTTCCTGGAAGGCTTGCTTTACCTTTTTGTTTTATATAAATCCTATATCTTTTTTTGTTATCTCTATAAATGGTTTTATTATTTTGAAAAAATCTTTTATAAATACCCAACAAAAATTGGCGAATCCTAATATAATCTGTATATCTTTAATGTTTTTAAATTGTTCCCAATTTTTTATTTTCTTGGTTTTCTTCAGGTCAATACTTATCTGACCTGATTCGATTATATATTCTAGAAAGATTACTTTCTTGATTTCAAACTTATATTTTGATAATTTGAATTATGAATCAACCTTCCTAAATGCTTCAAGTATTTTGAGGATATATTCCTTATATTCTTCTTCTTTTTAAAAGAAGATCAGGATGTCATCTAAATAACAGATTATAAATAAGTTAAATTCCTTGAGTATTTCGTTGTTTTATTATTGATATATAATTAATATATTTGTTAATCCAAATGATATAATAGTATATTCCCATAATCTGGAAGATAATATAAAAGCAGTCTTTTATTTGTGTCCCTCCTTGATTTATATAAGATTGAAGATATTCCTTTGATCTAGTTTAGTATAGATCATTACCTTATTTAGCTTATCTCTTAGCTCTTGGGCTTTAGGTATAGGGTATATATTCTTGATGATCCTTTTGTTTATTCGGTGGTAGTCTCTGTAAGATCGATTATTTGGATCTTTTTTTTTGAATACTAATAATATATTAGATATATAAGAGGACTTGGATTTCCTAATCTATTCCTTTTTTTTAGTTTTAGATCAGTATTCTTCCTATATTCTTAAAGTATTGGGGTTATATAATCTTAATCTCTTAGTTAAGGGTATGAATCCTTCTTTGAAATTGATCTCATAATTCCAAGGCTTATATTCTAACAAAGCTCTCAAATCCTATAGGTCTTTGAATAGCTTGGCGAATTTTCTGTATTGCACTGGAATTTCTTTTGCATTGATCTTGCTGATTAGTAAAGGATCTGTAGCTGCTATAGTACAATATCTGATCTCCCCGGAAGTCTGTTTCTTTGAACCATATAGTTATTTGTTCTTATAATTGTAATAATCGAATATAAGGGTATCCTTTACTTAATCAATATTTAGATTATACTTTCTAATTTAAGGGGTTCTTAAGATTACTATATGTCTATCTAATAGTACTAAGTCAAATTTGACTTATTTAGTATACCCTTTTAGCATAATTATTTTTAGAGTACTAATCTGTCTCCGGATCTATTTGTTCATTCTAGCCTTCTTTCCTCCCAGTAATATTAGTTAGTATAAATGTTCTTTAGGCTTAATAAGGATTCTGTTTTCTTCTGCAAAATTGGGATTTATAAACATTTTTATAGCTCCTGAATCGATCAAGACTTTAACTTCCTGTTTTTCGAGACTGATTCTTATAATTAATTACCTAATCCCAATTGTATTATTGAGTTCTAGTGATAATAATTCAGTGATCCATTTTTTGATAAGGAGATTCAATTATTTATACTAATATTCGCTTATATTCAATAATCTATAGGGTATAATTACTGATAATTCTATTAGTCCTATCTGAAAGTCTTGGTAATAGTCCTTGGCCTAATGATGTTTATAATAATAATTAATCTTATATCAGATCCTATAATATTCAGCTTGTAACAGAATTTCCTATATATCTTTGATTATTAGATTATAATTATTATGCTCCTATCCTTCATTAATTTGAGGAGATCCTAAGTCTATAACAAATCTCCTGATATTATCTTCCCTTGTATTCTCTTTGAATACTATTCGATAAGGATTGTTATAAATAATGATATATAAGATTAATAGGGTTAGATGATTATATATCTGATATTTCTTTACAAAATCAGGTTTCTATTCTTTATGATAATATTATATATGTTTTCCATTAAAGTAATTGATCAAATATCATAGCTTGTTTTCTTAAGGTTTTAAGTAGATTTCGTTGATTTATAGATTGTTTTCAGATCCTTCCTTTTCAAATAATTCGATTGACTTATAATTATTTGTAAGCTCGACTTCCTTATTGGTATTTTTGATTGATTTCATCCTTATAAATGAAATAATCATATTTAACTTTCTAAATTGTTCTGGATATAATTAAGATAATTCTTTTTCTAATAATTCAATTTTGTAAAAGTTATTTTCTAATATACCTACTTCTTGGGATCCTTGTCTCTTATTTCCAAATCTTATTTGTTTCTTGTCTTTTGCAATGAATAGCTTTTTTTGATTATAGTCTCAAAACATATACCCATTCTTTTTATAGATGAAACATAGATTATTTTCTCTATATCTTTTCTTTTTTTCAATGTTAAGCCTATTTGATTTATAACAATATTCAATTTCATCCAATTCTATTGGGTCGCTGGCATCATAATGTTTATTCTGATACTAAGGTTTAGAAAACTTTCTGTTTTCCTGAATAATTCCTTTTTTCTTCATTTATCTTTTGTAAAAACGATTGTCAATTAGAATAAAGGTTTTGATTAATTTAGAAAGATTTGGTAGTTTTGAAGCTTTTATTAGCTTATCCTTGATGATATCCTTGAGTCCTTTATAGAATTAGGATCTAAGATAATCATTATCCTATATAATATATCTGATATATTATTAGAACTTAGCAGTATAGATTATAATTAATTCTGTTTGTTTAAGTTATCGTAATGCTCTTTCAACTATATGATCAAGATCAACTTCCCTGAATACTTTGTCGAAACCTTATCGAAATAACTTGTAAATATCAAAAAGATAATATATCTCAGATTTCATATTTTCATTAAGCTAATTATTGATGATTTTGGTCATTAGGTTATTGAAGAAAGGTTCGATCCAATTGAATACAATTCTTCGGAAGAATAAGATTAACTATAAGATCCTCTATATTTGTATCAAGAAGAGATATTTATTAAAAATATAATAAAGATTAGTTTATATAATAAAAGCTCGATACTTGTTATAATCTCTATAAAATAGATTAAAGGTAGATACTTGGATTACTTGTTGTGATTTTATGTTGATAGCAGTTTGTCCTAAGGCTCCGGTGGAGGAGAAGGAAACTGGTTCGGTGGATTGTTGAATAGAGTCTATTGTAATTGATAAAGCTTTAATTAAAACAATATTTAAAATATAACAATACTATATTGAAGGCAGCGATTGCCTGAGGTTTTGTCGATTGATAGTTGTAGGTTAAGGCTTTATTAATTGGGTTTATTTGGAAATGAAATTGTTATTAGATTAAGTAGAATATAAATAAACTAATTGATAATTAAGTTGAATATAAAGCTCCTAAATTATGAAACTATTCTAATTATATATTAATGAATATAATTTGGATAGCTTGGATAGACTGGTCTATCCAGTCTATTCATTCAATTGGATAGATGGGATAGATAGGTCTATCCAATCTATCCATTATATAATCTATTATTAGCCCTAGGATATTAATCCTGGGACTATTCCAATCCTAAGATAATAATCCTGGAACAAATATTATTCTGGGACAATTTATTCTGGGACAAATCTTATCCTAGGATAAATCCTATCCTAGAACGAATTATATTCTAAAACACTTATCCTAGGATCCAATAATTGTCTAACCTATTTTTCCTGGGATATTATTTGTCCTAGGATACTATTTGTCCTAGGATTCCTTATCGATAAGGATCCCCCGAAGAAAGTGGCTCAAACCACTGTACTTAATTTTATTGTATAATAATGAGTGTGATTCGTGACAATTTTATATATAAACAAAATTCAAATGATAATAATAATAATATTTTGTATTATATTTAATTTTTTTATTAATCATAATATAAAAACTATTTTTATAATTGATATAATATTTTTTAAAATTATAAATTATATCAAAAAATAAATTTGTAATATAATAATAAAATCTTTTATTTAAATTCCCAGATAATTATTTATGAAATAATAAATAATAAATAATAAATAATAAATAATAAATAATAAATAATAAATAATAAATAATAAATAATAAATAATAAATAATAAATAATAAATAATAAATAATAAATAATAAATAATAAATAATAAATAATAAATCTTTCTCAAATCTTTAATTATATTATATTTAAAAGTTTATTAATAATATAATAATTTATTATAGTTTTATAAATTTTTTATATAAACTTTCTTTAAGAAAAATTCTTTTTAATCAAATCATTAATTATTAATTAATTTTTATTAAATTAATAAATTATTTCCAAAAAATTAATTTTAATAACTTTTATTAAAGAATTATTTAAGATTTTCAAGGTTTTAAATTTTTATAAAAATTCCTCAAAATGAAAATCTTAGTTTATTTATTATAAAATTCTTAATAAATAAAGATTATAAATTTTAATATAAACAAGAGATCGGAATGAGGGGATCACCGAAACAAAAGATAGGGGACTTATATCTGCTTACGAATCTATTTTCAGAAGTCCGTGATTCGGGAGGAAGATAGATTATAAAAATCTATCTATAAACTGGTAAGAACGGGCACTTAGTAATTAGGTTAACAACTTGTACAGACAGAGTACCGGTAATTTATTCTATGAGTCTATGCCTAGGTTTCTAGATAGTGGGGACTCGGGAGAGTTTATATTCACTGGTTTGGTAGTAAGTACCGGTGTACCGAGGTACCTAGGTAGTCACTGTTGGTATGTATCGGTCATAAGATAGAACGACAACAAGATGACCGACGGCTCCCGCATTAAACTCATCTAATCTTAGGTGGCGGTGTATATCTACTCGTATTATCATGATCCGGCCGCCCAATCCAATATCAAATTAGCGATACAATTAATGAATAAGTCATGTTCCAAAATTAATAAATATATTAGAAACACAACACTGTTTGAATAAGCTTAACCTTAACCTTACACATATCCAGACTTCCTTTCACAAGTTTATAAATAATTTTTTACATATTGCTATCTAGGTATTGTTACTACTAATATTGCGTCAACGTGATATCAAATACAAGTAATATAGATAATAACCACTCAAGTAATCATCCTCAAATGTCTATCTATACCACGGTATGAATAACCCCTGATGTCAATTCTGACCACAACTCCCTACCTACTTGGAGAGGACTAAATTTTTAATTTTTGGGAAAATCTACAGATATCAATCAATCATATTAGTAACCGTATCATGCATCAAAATAAAATAAAAAAGAGGGACAGAGATAAACTTACCGGAGTACCAAAACCCGAAGCAGCATCCCAACCAGTCGTTGCAGGAAATCCATCAGTACCACAACCACTCGAACTTCCACTCGTGATATCGGTGAAAGCTTTATAACCCTTCTTATATAACCAAGGGTTTAACCAACCCAAAGTTGGTTTTCCCGCTGCGATTAACGCATCGTTAATTAAAGCGAGGATAGCAGAAGCGGTAGGAGTAGCGGCTGAAGTTCCATCGAGATGAACAAGAGTGCCATTCCAAACAGTAATGTAGGCGTAACCTTGAGCGGCGATATCAGGGAAAGCACGACCGGTTGCGTTGAAATACTTTGTGATGTTCTTGGGGAGAGAGGCGAGGTATGGTTTAACGGCTGCGTCTTGCCAAGAGGGACGGGGGAAATAGCGGGAAAATCCTCCGCCGGATACGTATCCATTTCTGGCATCTGAGGCGACGACTTCTGGGTTGATGAATTTGGTTCCTCCGACGGATGTGACGTAAGGACATGTAGATGGAAACATGGCGAGGAAAGTTGTGCTGTTGTCGACATTTGAAATACATGTTCCATCTGATCCTACACCATTATCACCCGATCCGAAAAGAACGGAAACACCTCTTGCTCCCAATTGGGCAAATCCTTTACAGACGGAAACAGCATAAGAGTATGGAACTGTTTGTTCGGTATCTTGATATGAGTTGCTTACTACTCCTGGAAGATCGTTGTCTTTTTGATCGAGCATGTATTGTAACCATGTAAGATATGGTTCATTAGTATCAGTAGGAGTTTGCGAATCGGGGGTAAAAGGAGGAGAACCACCGGTCGTATAAGCGATCAATGGGGTTGGATAACCGATTCCCAACATAGTTTCCGAATCCAAATTTCCCTCGAGATCTTTGCCAGCTGCGAGCTCTGTGGCATTCTCTTGCCCTTGTTCATCATTACCCCCGTTGATAATCTGAACTTCAAAACTGTATGCTGCTGAAGCTGCTTCAGGTCTATACTGTTCAAGGAAAAGTTTGGTATCAGATCGATTGTTGGATTCTCCGAGGTAGTCTGTAAGAGCCATCTTATTTTTGTGAGCAGCTTGAACCGTGTAGTTTATGGTACCGTAAAGAGTTCGAAGGCAAAGTGGAGTCACAGATGAGACATTGCAAACATCTGCCGCAGTTTGTCCAACGGTAGGAGGTTTGTAGTTTGATGGTGCTAAAGCTTCGTATTCGGTGACTTCGCCGACTTTCTTCATTGTCTTTGCTACAGCGCGTGGTCTGAAGAAGGAATTGGTGGGTTGGATTGTTTCGATGTGGTCGTGGAGATGAAGAGGTAAAGACCATTCTGGAGTACGAACTATGTATTCTCCATCTTCGTGTTGATAGGTTGAATATTCGGTATCCAAAAGACTTTCAATGTCCTCGATTGGGATGGTGATTTTGATCCAGTCTTTAGCAGGACTGTATTCAAGGGATCCCGCCTCGATCTTGTTGTCTTGAAGCCATTCGTGAACGAGGTTGTAAGTTTCGTCGGTAGGCTTGATGAGATCGTTCACCTCATCAGCACTGAGATGTTGGCCGTAACGATGATGAGAAGGATCGGAGACTATACGTTTTCATTAGTTAATTTCCAATTCAATTGTTCTCAGGTTTTCAATGTTCCAAACTATTGAATTCGCGCAACCCAGATATATGAACAAATAAACATACCTTCATAAAGATGCCTTTCCAATTCATCAAATTGACCTTGCCTCAAGCCAATTTGAAGATTAATCAAATGGCCCTTAGTCGCAGGTCCCACTCTCTGCCATTGAGAAGGAGGATAATGAGTTTCCTTCACAGCATACGGTGTACGAGCTTTGATAGGTGAGGCGGACACCAAACCAACGGCCAAAAAAGCCGTGAGAGTAACAATTGAAGTCACCATGATTATCTTAACTGAGGTAAGGTAAAGAGAAAAGACCTAGCCAGTTCCGAGATGGGGAATGAGGGATCATATTTATTCCTCCAAGAATGAGGTTACCTAGGTACTACTTCTCACTACTCCATCTAGCTTTGCATTCACTAGGACACAACATCGTACAGAGTAACAGAGTACATAAAAAGCCCAGGGGAAATACGAATAGCACTTCTCCACTTTCAGGTTCTGCCACAACCTTATCATGACGATGCGTTGGTATCGTCCATCAACCTTCCTTATGTAGTATCGTGTGAGGTAAGGCACGGTGAATGAATGGAGCGACGGAGGATTTCCCCATCTTCCCAATCTTCATTTGGAAGGTCGATAGGTGACCGCTGCTGTGTAAGCTACGATACTTACATTAGAGTATTACAAGCTTCAATTTCAATATGTCATGGATGAATTTTGGCAGTCAGAGATTGGCAGGTTATTTGGATATTTATTAATATATTCGGAAGAATTGTGGTCGGTTAACCTTCATCTGTTCCTGTAGATATGTAGATAAGCTTCCTCCGGCTTGGCTTAAAGTTGCTAGGTACCCATTAACCTTAAATCTACCAGGTCGATCACTGACTTTAATTACTAACAAGCTCAATTGTGTGATGTCGTCGTCCTGTTTCCTGTTGATGTTGCTATATGTCAATTAAGTTATGACAGGACTCACAAGCGATATCTTACTTGCTCTGCCATGCTATGCGAAGCCTCCATGATAATTAACCTCACAGAAAACTAATATTACAGTCTTCTCAAATCAACCTGCATCAAAACCCAATAGAGGTAAGTGAAAGTACAATTCAATTTCAATGCTTCCAAAATCCTCCCACTGACCATACCTACAAAGAACCAACACCAACAACCCCACCACCATGACACTCAGCAAAATCCTCCGCTTCCTGCCCAACATCTTCGGAACCATCTTCATCCTATTCGGCATCAATGCACTCATCCGTCCCTCTCACGCCCTCACATTCTACCAGCCCTTCTCCTTCCCCAAAACCGCTTCCGATGCTGCACTCGTCGAAGCTCTCATGACTATCTGCGGTGCAAGGGATATCTTTATGGGTCTAGCCATGTATACCGCTTCCTATTATCGGAATGATAGAATATTGGGTGGGTTGGTGATGGCTGGTAGTGGGGTGGCGTTTGTGGATGGTTGGATTTGTTACAGGGCTGGAGGGGGAGAGGGTGATCATTGGGGTTATGCGTCTGTACATATGGTTGTGGGAGTTTTGTTGGTTTTGGGGGTTTGAGTAGGGTTTTGATTCTCTGTCAGTTTGAGAACGTAGAGTGATAAATTATTGGTAAGGGGTCACAAGGTGGCTTTCATTATGCTGCAGTGTTATAGCTGGCTGTGGTTGGACTGCATGATATCCGCGCCGTCAGACATGTTTCTCGTTTGGGTATGTCGATTTCATCATGTTAATGAGTATAAATTTCGTTATTCAGAGACTCTTTAGTAGAGGATCACTTCTCTTTCTTAACGAAGAAAAGAACCCCAATTTGCTTCACAAGTACTCTTATTCAACATATTCAATAATCAAACAACAATCTAATTTAGATATATCAAAATTCTCTTCATTAAAAATACTTGTATTGTTTCTTTCTAAATTAAGCCTCAGATTCTATCTAAATTTATACAAGAAACAAATTAATTTTCTTTAGATCTATAAAACATAAAATAGTATATCACTTCAAATAATCTACCATTGAGAATTAAATCTAAGTTTGATCGATATCTCTTAAAGTTTCTATTCCCTAAGATATCTAGTTTTAAATTTTTCCATTTTGTGGGCGAGTAATGGTGCGGGCGGGGAAGCTGTTTGTTCTGGTTGATGATTATTGATCATTGGGCGCGAGGTTGAGGATTTATCCAGGAGGATAGTATGAATGAAGGTGAGGAGTTTGTGTTGTATAAATGTATGGATGTGTGATATAGATGTAGATAATTGGACTTGAGAGCTTGAGCTAATATTTGAAGAATTCGGGGGTTTGAGAGTGCAGAGTTGAAGGTTATGAGTTGGATATGAAGATTCAAGATGAAATAGTATGGATACCTTGAAATAATCATGTAGAATATCGGCTTGATGGCTCGAGAGGATGTAGTTATTGTATGGAGAGACTTTTAAGCTGGACTGAGACGAAAGACACATGTACGAGCTAATATCTAATTATCCTGGCGGCTTCCAAGACACGGCATCCATCCTTAAGCAAAAGGGGAAGGCTTGTAATTTCATGATTGAAAATTAAGTATTAATAAAAGTTTCTACCTGTGTAGGACTTTCTGGAAAAGATACTAGGTCGGTATGCAAAGAATACAATGCTAGTAAAGAACGAAAGTGGAAATTCGGGACCCAACAATAACAGTCAATGAACCCCGGATTTACAACATCAATGCAGGCTGTCTAAATCAACTGCATACATCTTTTGCCCTTGCAATACACCGTCGTAGGGCCATTGCCTCAGATTCCTTTCTTTGCTTAACTCGCAGTTCATTCTGCGCATCGAGAGACGGTGATTTGCTGCCTACATCCACTAAAAGAGGAGGATAATGATCTAACCAATCGTTCTCGTGATTTTTTGCCCATTCTACCTCCGGATCCCCCTTTTTGGGTGTAACATATGCTATGGCTCCAGTTTTAGTGTGTAGAACCCGGGATTCGTAGAACCATTCCGAATGCCAATTATGCCATTCTGTAAACATATTTGACATGTGACGACATTTAAGACCATGCCGTCCCACGAGAACCTGAGAAAAGGTTAGTTCGAGAACGAAAGATGAAATTGTGGAATAGGTGGATAACTTACACTGTTCACCATCATGATTGTATCTTGGTCTTGCGTCCGGCTTAAAGCAAATTTGAGCCACTTAAAATTTGAACGCCAATTATTACATGGGGATCGTAAAGCTCTTTGAACGTGCTTTTCGAAACTGTATTTGAATTCCGGCGTCCAATACGTCATCTTGTGTTCGCAATGGGGAGAATCTTCGAAACATACGGCCTCCATACCATCGTGATGTTCGACCTTGGCATGAATTTGACCTGATGGCGGTCCCATCCATGCATTCCATTCGGCAAAGAAGAGCGCGTAGACACGTTGAGCAACGGTCATATCGGAGAAGGACGTTTCTGATAGACAAGTTGGTGTATATTGTGGTAGAAAGCTCTTGATAGTGGATGGTGTGTTTAACATTATTTTCAACAGCGGGACTGATATAGTTTCCTTTGGATCGACTTTCTCCGGGCAATTTTCGTAATACTTGATGTCATCTTCCGTCACCAGTTGACGACGACGTACACAGTCGCACCTGGGATCTAATAATTCGGAGTTAATCAATATACTGGCTCTCATTAAAATAGTTTCTTCCCAAGGATAATCAAAATGTTCTACCAAACACAACTCCACCGTAATCTCGTCAAGTGGTGCCGGCCAACGTTTGTTCATGATGAGATAATTCCATATATCGTTGGAGCTTATAGTAGGTTGTTTTAAACGCAGCTGTCTGATGGCTTCGATCAGCTCTTTGTTCTTAGAATCCATATTGTTCTGGCAAGATGAAGATGTACCCGTTGAAGGCCACGAGATTAATCGACAAAAAAGAATTCAATGTGATCAGATAGTGCTTCAAATGTGAAGAAAATGAATAAGGAAGCTTATCATGGTAGAGATCAACCCGATAGCCATGACTACGTGATATGACTGCATACCAAAGGAAGGGGCGATGATGCTTTATCGTTTCAGGGTCCGGGCTAACTCAACTTTGCATCGAAGAGGCACTATAGTACTATCTATCCGGTTGGATGGCATGACTTCTGTATATCTTCATTTTGTACGCATACGTTGAAAGATCTCAAGTTTGATATGAAATCAAACAGCAGATCTGATCCTTTGAGATATGGGTAATTCATATTATGAGAGAGCAAGGAGCGGGTAGAGGTTACCTCACAAGCTATGATTTTGTAAGAAAAGTAAGACCATTTTGTCATACCCAAAAGTGATCAAATTGGGAAAGCATCTTCCAAACATCAATTATGGCATTATCAAAAGGCTTAATTCATCCATCTCACACACCATTCTTAGTTTTGATTGTCGGAAACCACGAATGAATATACAGTCCGTGCCTACTCCTATCAACCGTTTTCGAAATTCACAGCCAAAATAAACAATTTATTATTTTTATAATTATAAAAATTTATAGTTTGAAATAATCATAATTCATTTAAAATTTAAACCTAAGTCTGTTATATATTGAAGTATATATTATATTTTTATTTAAAAAAAATCATTATATTATAATTATTTATATAAATTAAAATAATCTAATTTTCAATCTAGATTTAAGAATAAATAATTAATTTTTTATTAAATTTCATTTGAAAATAAACAAAATAATTAAAAAACATTTATATAAAAATAAATTTAATAATATTAAAATAATAAATACAAATCGTGTTTTTTGATGAATTTTGCTGTGATTTATAAAATAGCTGATAGCAGTTGACTAGTACTGTATACGCAGCATCACACTTGCGATGAAGGTATTGCGAGGACGACAATATATAAATATTGAGCCGGCACAAATATTTGGTTACGAAAAAGAGTGAGTTATCACGACATATTCTATCATGTGTCGTGAATGGGAATTGCTCCTGATTTCTGATGCTAAACTAAGGTTCGCGATGAAGGTATTATTCTTGTAGGTGTGAAGAGGGCTATCTTATTATTGATGCTACAACTTATGATTATATAGTAGGCCCACAATCATCGTACTTGCCATATTAGGCCTAACAGCGACATCGATTCGAAGCTAGCGGCCGCGAGGTCCGCCAAGTCCAAAAGCTCTGGAATTCAATTGTACCCCTTCATTTCCACAACACAACCTCGAACCAACAATGACCTCATGAACGCGACGTCGAGTTCGATGGAATCTCCAATGTAGTGAGTTCATATCTAGTCCACCACCTGTGGTCTTTTGCACATTCGTATGATGTCTTTCCACTTCGGCACTGGAGTGGCAGAATTGGTAAGAATACAAACTCGTTACTTGTCTCACCACAAGTCAGACCACTTGTTGCAGGTAAGGCTGGTAAGCAGAGAGGCACAAAACGAGCAGATTTATAGAATGAAGGTAGGTAGGAGGCATATGTTCGAGCCCGGAATATAAGAACAAAACTCTTGTCTATTTCCAAAGAATGCTAAACCACAGTTCATTCCACTTGCGATATCAAACAAAGATTGAAGCATCAGCGATAGTTAGCATTATATCCGATCCCAATATAAAAGAAAAATCACAAAATTGTTCTGCGGACTACGAAGAAAGCCCAAAATGATATTATTCGAGACTGATACCTCAGTTTTTGAACTGATGTGGGATCTCGGTCTGGCATTCTTTATCATTCGCAATGCATTCATATATTTTATCCTCACATATCTATCATCCATCTTTTTATCATATATCAGATTGAATCGACTCATACCATACAATCATCTCACAGCACCAGCGCGAGAACTCATCGCTTTTCCAATATATATTCTTACCGTGGCATTATGGGCAAGGACTGTGATTGTATATCATGACATTCCACGCGCGCCAGGATTTAGGATCGCAGTTGGCTTGGTGGCTGGGTTGCTCATGGTGATTGCGGAGTTAGTAGGAGGTGTCGTGTTATGGAAGGAGGGATACAAGGAATGGATATGGGAGACGGATTTACTTGGCGCGGTGTTGGGGATATTGTCATTGATGTTGTTGGAGGGGATGCCATGGATATTGATGGCGCTTGAAAAGAGTGAGATGGGTGAGGCTACTCATGGCCACGGGCAAAAGTCAATTGCAGGTGCTGTGTAAGTGGTATCATAGGTTTTGGATTGTGATTGTGAAAATTAGCTGATCCTCTTTAGACCAATGATTGGAAAAACGGAGAAGGTGAAAATCGACGACAAGACGATAAATTGAGGTCATGGCATATAACCTTTGTGTATTACTTTAGGGAGGGCTGGAGAACATTTTGTATAGATTTGTTTTCAATTGGTGAATAATTACCCCAAGCCGGACCTGTATTTAGTTCACACCTTCAATTCTTTCCCAAGATAGTTTCTTCCAAGGCTGCAAACATAATCCACTCCAAAATGTTCTTCATACCAATTACAATGATCTTATTTGCCGTATCCTTGATAACTTTGGAACAATCATTTTGCAAAGCACCACAAACCAAAAGCATTGCAGTCAATGCCATAATTCTTATGAAAGAATTGTGTGTTTCCAAGTTTACTTATACATCAACACACTTGATATAACCAGAAACCAATATCTTGCCCCATGATTTGCGAATCTAGACATCATTCTTAGTCCTTTATATGCATCCGCGTTGTGCAATCCAACCTCACAAAGTGCTTTCTGCTGAGGATGGTGCCTTGGTGACTGGCATTGCATCTCTTCACCTTTTAGACGGTCTATCATTTTAATAATTGTAGATTCAATGACGGGATGTTAGATTTTCTTAATGAGTTTGTCCTGAATGCATACGGATGTAAAATTGCAATCGGTGGCATAGACTATTCGGAATCTGCCATATTCCTGGATACTGCCAATGTTTGGAAGGATTCTTTTGACATAAAGTCCGCATCTCGGTAGGTAGAAATGGTACTTACACCCCTGAACTTTCATTCAGGCATGGTACACGATGTATTGTTCAAGAACTCTGCCCTTGTTAACATTTGATTCTTGACTCGCATAAATTAATTGACATTTTTTTGGCCATCAAGCAGAGTAACTAGTTCCTTCTTGGAAGTGGTTGTGACTCTACAATCTTTCCATCCACCGGTCTCCTTGCAATAATATATTGCTGCTTCTCCGGTTCGCACTTTTCATTGTCCGGTTGAAACTCATCAATAGTCTCACTCACAATCTCCAACCCCATACTCGTCAAGAAATTTCGTTGTCCTTGCTCACTCATCATAAAAGTTGGAAGTGGTTCCCCCATAAACGGTGCACTGTAATCCTCAACATACGTTCTCGTTTCATCATATGCATTATCCTCCTCTTTAACATATGTATCACTTGGCATTTGACCAAACACAAATATTCCCCCCGGTTCGAGTGCACAAACATATTTGTACACGGCTGCATGAACCGCCGCATAGGAAAGTTGAAGATGTGCAAATATCATAAAGACTCCCGAAAACGAATCTTCGACTTTATATTGCACCATATCCGACACGGAGAAGGTACCCTTGACTCTTTGGCGAGCAAATTCAATCATCTTGGGTGCAATATCAAAACCGACAACTTCCAGACCGGCTGCAGCTAAGAGCTCTGAAACCGGTACCCCGGTGCCACATCCTACATCGAGAACTTTTGATGCGGGGTGGAGCAACTTTATTGCTTTTTTGATGGCGGCGATCTTGAATGGGTTGTTGCGATAAGCTTTTTCGTATTCGATGTTGAGCGCGTCGAAAGTGTCATGGCCAGCTTGAGACCCTGTTGTTATGGTTGTCATGGCTAAAGCTCAAGAACTCTGTAGGTCTAGGGGACAGAGTTTGGATGGAGGTTAATGTTGTCTTGCTTGGAACTCAACGGCTCAAGAGCTGCACCGTCCTATCAAGATGTGTGGAAGAACAAGGATTTGTTGATTGTGTTGATAAGGATTCGAGTCAATGTGCTACGAGATTCATCAATATCAGATTTCAAAAATAACAGCATGTGAACTTGAGCTAAATGTCTCATGCAATTTTTCGATAAAGTAACAATCTCTGTTAGCACTTAGCAGACGTCTAGGCCCTACGCTACGGTGAAAATTCAACATATCCTGGTGTTTTGTTGCATCTCGCTAAAGGAATCGAGGGCGAATCTCCTTCTTTTGGTTGGGGGAACGTAGACGAGTGGGAACTTGAACAAATTAGGCCTATCCCAACTTCCAAGGCAGGAGGAAGATAAATTAGAAGAAAGAAAAAACATCTCTCAAGTTTGAAATTGGGCATGTATAGTCGCGGGATTTTCCAAAGACGTGTCGTAGGGGTTCTTTAGATTCTAACTAAGATTTCGAGGTTCATTTCTCATGTAAAAATTAATATACGTTTTCAATTCTGGAATTTGAATGTAAAGTTTTCGTCCACAACGGATGCGAGCTCCGTCAACAAGGATCAAAGTGGGGTGACTGGGTACGGATGCAAATCCAATAGTGGAGGACCCGAATAATTTTTCTTCGTTCTGGGTCCGTCCTTGGGACTTGAGACATTACCTAGGTAGATCATAGATGACACGATGTGTGGAGATAGATGGCTAATTGGTTCGCAAATAGCTTTCAATGAGATCCTATGATCTGAATCGATGTGTGTCATTGGATATGAGATTCACGTCTTCGACAGGGTCAGGAAAACTTAAAATCATGTTATCGAAAGGTTTTGAGATTGGATGGATAGATGTTGAAATTGTCCGGCTCATACACAACCGAAACACTGTACAAAGTGATGGCGGAGTTTGCCGTACCTTAGGGTTTATGCTAGATGCAGGTACGGGTTTCCTAAATTGTCTTCAGCTTTTGACAGGGTTCAAATGTTCCATGCCCTGCGTCCGTTAAACAATAATTTGATGGAACATTCTACATGAGCCACACTGCATATTCTGCTCTGCACAGATGATTTAGCTGTTAGGACCATGGCTCCCACTTCCACTCTCAACTATAGCCAGAAATCGATTGATGAAGATACTGAGCCTGAGATGTCGAATCTTGCAAGAATGACACGATGACATTCGAACTGCAATAAGGTTCAACGACCACCGTTTGTGGGGTGTCCAACCTTTTTGCGTCATAATAATAACCGCTTGAAATTCTTTTTGAATCAAAGCGTATCTGGAGTTTGACCGCCTCCTATTATTCCTAATTCCTTAGAAAGCGTTATCTATCGCCATATTTTGGCATCCCAATACCCTATTCCTTGGCCGTTTTCATCCCTGATCAATCCATCTGTATCGTCCATGTAGTATCCTTTTTGATAATCATCCGTTGGCTATCACTACTACCCACACTAAATCCATCCGCCGCCTCGCCCCCAGTCTCTTTCCATAACCTTGAACTTCCCTCGCCAACATTCTTATGTTTCTTAGCACCTCGCCCTTCCTCATTTGCCCAAATCCTAAATTTATAGTCGTCCGGATCCACATCTTCACGTACCCTCCCTTCTTGCTGTTGGGTGTCCTTCCGGAGGACTGAGCCCAAATCTGAAAGTTGATAGTTTTCGGAATTCTCCAACGTATATCCAGATCTTCCTCCCAGCTCCTGGCCGTAATATGTAGAAAGATTTTTGACAAAAGGTCGGAGACTTGGTATGATGGCGGAAATGACGGAATAGTTGAGTTCGGTTTGTGTCCATATGATGAATTCGTCCTCGAGAAACATGGGATTTTTCGTCAACCCGTTTATGTCGAACGTCGCTAGTCGGTAGGAAATGGCGATGATCATACTAGATACGAGCGTTAGCGTGCGCTTATACTCAATGAAAACCCAGAACGTACGGAAGACGAAATCCGAATGCAACAACTACAATTGTCTTATTTGATTTGCTCGTTCGAAGACTCCATACTAGGTAAATTGATAGGGAAACAAATGCAAGCTCAAAAATAATATCAAAAGAAGATATAATTTGCCATCTCAAAAACTAGATTCTCTGTTAGATTTGTTGTTTAGGACGAAACCTGATATGAGGAAGCTTACTACGTTGTCACAACGCTCCCCTATAGTTTTCCACGGATGCGCCAAATTGCACTGAAGAGCCACAGCAAATGTACTCGCGATGGTCCAAATCACTATTAAACCTATTACGCTCCGGAAAATCTTCTTATGTTTTTGATCTGGCGTCAAACTGCCCAGTAAAACCACCACTGAAGCTTTGGACAGTCCAACAGATAAGACGAACAACACGAAGCTTGTGTAACACATCTGCCAAATTAAAACATTAGCCGATGTTCGCATCTAAGCCGCATTATTTTGTTGGCTCGGACTTACTTGCTGTATTGAAGCTTGATTCTTCACCGGTACAAGTTCAATTGATTTTCCCAAGCCTTTCGAACAAGCTCCCAATATCACTGACGCTTGAATGGACGCAAGGAGCTACACTTTTAATCAGCCATTTGATCCCATTCGGGAATATTATCACGGCGGGAAGTGGCCGCCGCAAATTATATTTCCAAACAACTAACCGTTGAAGCCGCAAGACACATTTCATCATAACTAATCCCTTTCCCCAAAGAAGTTCTAGCGAAAGTCTTGATCCCACCAAAGACCAGCACGCATGCAAGTCCCAACGCCGTCGCTATAATCACCCACGCTGAATGATCCGTACTCGTCACGACAGCAAATGGCGGTGATTGTCCTGGCGGAACCACCAAGCCAGTCGTTGGCATTGACATAGCACTTATTATCGGGTTCGTCAGTCAAAGCAGTTCATGAAGATTCAAGCATCGTTGATTGAAGTGCCGGATGCCGATGGTTCATAAAACCCACCGTGAAAGAAGCACTATCCTGGGATTTATCAATGCTATATCTATTAGTTTTGAGAAAGAGTAGAGCACGGGGAGAAAGTAAAATATTACGAAACACCGCGCCCTACGACATGTGTTAACGAGCCGCCCCTGTGGACTCGCTACCAACTACCAAGTCGGAAAAGAGAATAGTGAACGGAAAATTGACAAGAGGATTCTAGGAAGGCTGTGAAAGCACGGAAAGAACAAGCTGAATCTGTATCGGGATCCCTAAGCTTCTGGGGAACGAATTCCGGATTTCCAGTATATTGGTTGTGGAAGAACCATCCTTGCATGCCTCGGATATCACAGGGCCACTTGATTTGCTCGTTGCGATGCAGTGGATCAGCGGTTCATAGGTGGGAACACGGAGGGGCCCATACGGAGTAGTTACGAAGCTCTATTTTATTGTGTCTAGGGTCAATGGGCACTTGCTGGGGTATATGGCCAATGTGGGTACATAGTTCGGTCACCTTGTTTGCGATCCGAATTCTTAAAATGAGGGCAAAAAAACCTGAGACGTTTCAATCATACCGTGAAGATACTATGGGTATGGGACGTAACATTGGAGTAGAATCTAGATGAGGTTAATCTTGACCCTCGATTCGATTCATAATATGTGGTCAGCACTCAAATATCGATCAAGCCATGGATTGATTCCAAAGAACCATGACTCCACTTTTGACAAGCGAAAGGCCGAAGACCCATCGGAGGCTCAAAGAAACGTTTTTTAATTCCGTTTCTTGCTACGACCACAAGGTTTATTGGTAAAAATCATGAATATTTCTCACTGTATTTCGCTTTCATTACATTAGCCCTTCACAAATAAGCGAGGGGCACAACGTCTGGTGGGCGCAGGCTTAGCGATGCTCTCCTCCATATTTAGAATTCTTACATATTTTTTTTCAAAAGGGGTCTTTAGAAGCATTAACTTTTTTTTTTTTTTTTGCAAGGATGCTCAGCTTATCAACACTTCGACTTGACCCCATCTTCATCACTGGACATTAAAATCTGACAGAGGGTGCAGGACTAATGTATCACTGATACCTGAGATGCAAAGTTGTCCTAACCGCGTCGCCTAAATCAGCCAAACATCAAAAAAAGGCAATCAAGTGTTATAACCCCACTATTACGGGTCTATGAATCCTCATCCACGCGGGAGTGGGACTTCCAAGAAAACCTTGAATCCCCATCATCATAAACAACCCGAGAACGGATATTCATCCATATCGGTGGGATGGCCCGCGTTCGGATATCACCCTGAACGGTTGTGGCGTTACTCATGTCGCGCCAGATAGTTTGATGATATGAAGACTAAACTAACCCTTGATTTTATAATACAATTGCTCGAAACAAGCAATGCGAAATGTCGATCAATTAAAGCAGCTGAAATGGAAAGATTCATTGGCTGGAAGTGCCCGCTATGCTCAGCTATTCAGAATTTTTTTGGCGACATGAACATGTCGGATGGAACCGAGGTAAAATAACATGGGGAGTATTGAACTGGAGGTCTGGATTTCATGAAGTAATAATGCACCAGACGCGGCTGGTCGGCAATATTGATTTGATAACAAATTCAGGGCACAAGTCGGTAACACAATGTTATACCGATCGTATTTCGCATTTCGCATTTTGCATCTTGCCGTGCACTTGCGTTGTACTCAATTTGCATTTCTTTTTATTGTGAAGGAACTCGTTCTCCTGTCTTACAATTGCGTTCTTGCAATTGCAATTCTTTCCTCCCTTGCCCTTTGTCGAGTCACTAGTTTGAGTGCTTGCTCGGGTGTAACCTCGCATCTCATCAACCCAATCGCCCTCGGGTTCACTCACTAACCATCATGTCCGCAGAAAATCAAAAGGATAGAGATGTTATATTTGCGAGCCGAGAGTCCGGCGGCGTTGCCTCGATCGATCAAGATGTTGAGAAAGAGGATTTTGAAGATGAAGTTCCTGGTCAGGTCGCGAAAAAATGGCGTGGAACCCGAGCAGATCGACAGGATATGGCAGCGTTAGGGAAGAAACAGGTTTTGCGCGTATGTCCCTCTCAATAATAAGAAAGTAGGAACAGTGACTGACGGAATGATATGCAGCGAAATTTCAAATTTATAACTATGTTGGGATTCGCGAGTACTGCCATGGCGTCCTGGGAGCTTCTACTACCCCTCTTTACGTTCGTCATGGTAGATGGAGGAACGGCCGATCTTTTCTGGGGTTTTATTGTTGCTGCTTGCGGCATGTCGTTGGTCTATGCTAGTATTGCTGAAATGGCCTCGATGTGCGTACCATTTTCTTAAAATCCGGTCTTAGTCCCCCCACATTCTGATAACTAACATGCGGAGAATCACAGATCCCCGACAGCAGGTGGTCAGTACCACTGGGTCTCAGAATTTGCCCCTCCAAAAATCCAGAAGCTCCTTAGTTATACCGTAGGGTGGCTCTCCGCTATTGGATGGCAAGTATATCTTGCGGGTGTATGCTTCATGATCGGTGGCATTCTTCAAGGTCTTGTAGCACTCAACAAAGCCGACTATGTCTATGAGCCATTCCACGCAACATTGCTCTCGATCGGTGTTGTAACCTTCTCGGTTGTGTTCAACACATCCCTGGCCGAACGTTTACCATTAATTGAGGGTATTGTTTTGATTCTTCATTTAATTGGCTTTTTCGTTATCATAATTCCACTTTGGGTCATGGCACCTCGTGGCGATGCAAATACCGTTCTCATGAATTTTAGCAATGATGGCGGATGGTCTTCTAAGGGGCTAGCAGCCATGATTGGCCTAACGAGTCCAATGAGTGTGTTGATTGGTTATGATTGTTCCGTGCATCTAGGTATGTTTTAGCCACTGGAGGATTTTATATTAATAGGATACTAATATTCATGTGTGAAGCTGAGGAAATTCAGGACGCATCCTGGGTGGTTCCAAGAGCCATAATGTGGTCGGTGGGTCCCAACGCTACTATGGGATTCCTTATGGCAGTGACTTTAATCTTCACCCTAGGAGATCTAGAAGCTGTTCTGGATACTGTGACTGGTCAGCCTTTCATGCAAGTATTCTTCAATGCAACCCAAAGCTACGCGGCCACCAACGTTATGTGCATTGTCGTAGTCATCCTCCTACTTTCCTGCTGTATCAGTGAAGTTGCCGCCGCATCACGACAGATTTGGTCATTTGCTCGCGATGGAGGTCTACCAGGTTCGAACTGGTTGTCGCAGGTATCGCCCGGGTGGAATATCCCGCTTCGCAGTGTCTGCGTCTCTATTGCCGTCTCTTCCCTCCTTTCTCTCATCAACCTTGGATCTTCCGTGGCACTCAACGCCATCAACTCGCTTGGCGGTGTTTCAATTCTGTGTTCTTATTATATCACCATCAGCTGTCTGATTTGGCGCCGTATGCAGGGACCGCTCCCTTCACATCGGTGGTCCCTCGGCAAATACGGCATGGCTATTAACATTGCTTCTTTGTGTTTCTTAACACCCATTACGTTTTTCTCGTTCTGGCCTCTACAAACACCCGTTACCGCCCAAAATATGAACTGGTCGAGTGTGATGTTTGTAGCGACATTGTCTGTAGCCTTGATTTACTATTATTTCAAGGCAAGGCATGTGTACACTGCACCTGCGCTTGCTATCAAGAGAAGGGAGTGATAAAAAAACGCTGGCAAGCTTGCATCTTATAAATGAGATATTTTACTACTGTATATAGGCGTTTCCATTTGACGCGAATATAATTTACCGATTTAATTTTTTAACATGATTTTCGCACGCTTGTATTGACTCCAAACGTCATTGATCTCAGCATACGAAAACTCGCCCCTAGGTATAGCCTATTTCATTGTTTACGTTGGAGATCGTGCTTCTCCGCCGTAATTTGGCATCTCGCTCATGACATCCAACAGCGCGCCTGTTCAAACAAAACGTTTAAGCTTCGAGAAATATGTCAGCACGTTGACCTCATGCAAAATTGTTCTCAAAATGGAGCGCTGGAATGCCCACTTGAATGAATCTTATAACCAACATTGATTGTAATAATGATTTATGGAACAGCAAGCAAAGACTGGTAATTTAAAATACAAACAAAAGCTTCTTCAGTGGGACGTTGCACAAGAACTAGAAGATCCGATAAATGGGCCTTGAGATGCACTGCAGACGTCTCAGGACTTAATAAATCTCTAGACGATGATCTGCAGATTGTTTGACGACATATTAATGAGATCCGATTCGGAATGAGGCTGAAATATACAATTCCGAACACTGCTCGCAAGAAGCACACAAAACGAATTCACATGCATACCGGCATGATTGGTACTGCTCAATGAAAAGTAGAATTTCGAATATCGAGTCAGCATGTTGTACGTACCACGAAGCAGAATCATTCACACATATGAGGTCCATGTTCCATTAACTAATTTGTGGAATTGCCCAACTGATTCTGCTATCAATTATATGAGACTTCCACCAAGCTTATAAGCCCTATGTGATGTCGGTATGCCAATCTTGAACGCGGAGCTTTTGCAATGAGGTTATGTGTATCTTGGTGCAGTATTAACAAACTGGAAAGCCTCGAAATTTTGGTAATTTTTACTGAGCGAAGATGCGACTTCCAACATCCTTCGCTATGCCAATGCTAATAGTAAACAGTCAATCAATGTACGGGCAGAAAGAATAAGATAAATGTCAAGAGAAACGATTTGGCAATGCTAGGGTATTTAAGAACTATGAACTGCATCCAAAAACCAAAAACCAAAATATGCAATCCGAGAAATGAAATCTCGACAGGAATCAGGACCCGTACGTTTCGATCTCTCCTTGCTCGTCTCACCTCACTGCGGAGTTGGCATCATCAACCCTCTCCTTTGCAGCCAACAACCCTCTGCTGAATCCTTCACCTTCTGGATCCTACACTTCAATTCTCCATCTATATTTCCCTCTTGTAATGAATTGGTTCCTCTTGCCCTTCAACGATCTTGTCATATCGAACACCCCGAGCTACTTTTGGCCTCATCAATAACATGTTTCGGTCTCTTGGTACCGCATTCCGTAACAACAACTTGTGCCTTGTGCAAATACATCCTCACTCTCACCTCTCTTCTTCACTAACCTAACATTGCACGCAAGCCGTCTCAAGAGGGTTCAAGTCGAATTTATGTGGCCAGCTATGGAGACGGCTTCTTGTGTGTCTCCCTGAAGCCCACCTGGTTGATATTAAGTACTTTGCATTTCTTCATCTGCTCGCGAGGAATGGTTATTGCACGTCGAGAAGGGGATCAATCTAAGAGGATAATTGTCGCCGTCTCCGCCGAGTTTGATATGCTGGGTGGAAGGAATCGCAATTTCTGTTCTTCGAAATTTGAATTTCATTATGGGGATATAGACCAGTCCCAACAGATTTCTGATAACTGAGGCGTGTTTTGGGACTTCTTCCCGTAACTTCGAAGGTATGCTTGTCGCGGAGTTGAAGTATACATTGCGAGTGGATATGCCGGGAAGACGGCTTGTGTATGCCAGTTAGGAAGCTTGATTCAATTAAAACTTTGTGGATGGTATTAGGATGAATGCCAATCGACGATTTTCACTACGCCACAGGATCTGCACCAGCCACATTTTCCAGCCTCTGATGAACTTTGATTGAATTCGTCTTGATCACGTGAAAATGACGATACCACTCCTGAGCCCTTGCAAGCTAGAACACATGAATCATCATAATACCGGTCAACATCCTTTCAATTTTTCTAACAGCCTCGGACCGAGTTTGAGATGCATCCATCTGATTCTTGTGTCCACATTTTGACCAGTTCCGATCCTCCAGCTTCTAACAGCCATCCATTGTTTCTCGCTGCGTTCCATCGCTGCGAATTATGCCAGTAAGGAGAAGCATTTCTCCGCATGATACAAAGACAGTCCTTCTCAGACGATGAATTCCCGTTAAGAATTATGGGATTAGGATTCCTCGCTTCACGGATTGCTTGGAGGACTTTTACGCATTGCTTGTCTGGCTAGTCATGGAGTACGGTTCTGATGTAATAAATTCGGGCTCCTTGCACGGGCTGAGGCGTAAAAAAGTTGTATTGTATTCGACGAATCGAAAAAATCCAGCCCATTCACGTCTTTGATCATCGCAGGGAGGTCTTGTAGGACGAGTTGTCCTGGAAGTGAATTTCTGGCTCTTTGAGTGCTTTTTATCCTTGACCGGGAACTCCACCGACGTCTATAAGAAGTGATTTATCTGGATATTCAAATCTAAACCGCTGGTCAACGGATAGAAAATGTCAAATCACATCTTTCCGCGCTCCATGCGTGTTGTTGCCATGTGTCGACTAAACGCTTCTTACTGCTGCTCTGGAACTCCTTCCATCCAGTCAAAACAAGTACCTTGAATTTTCTGACGAATTGGAAAGGGATCCCTGTAATTACCATATTCTCAGAAGGATTCCGGAAGCAGGGCAAGCAGTATGGCGTTCGGTAATGGATATCCCGTTGCAAACATTGCTCCTCTCGGGGTAGATGCGGAATGACCAAAACTGAAATTATTCGCGAAGCCCAAAGTTGTGAGGATTCTCGTGATGCGAACTTTCAGCATCTGTCAAGATTGAAGTTGCAAGATGATTAAATAGTCACTCACAAATCCATATTTCGTTAGGGTTTGTCTCCTTCGCCAAATCGTGCACATTTATATCGCTTTCATCCAGTCCATGAGTATATCGTAAATCTTCATATCAATCGCGGAGGGATAGCTTCTTCGCGATGAATCCATTATGAGATCAGCGGTTAGTTGATAACTACTACAAATGGTTTCTTCAACAAACACCCGGGACAATTCAAGAGTGGCATCTAAAGGCGTTTCTTGTATTAACCTTTTACTAGCGGCCACAAGGGCTAATAACTTTTGATGGTCGACCAGAGAGCCAATGCCTGCTTCAAGAAGAGCGACTGTCTGACCAATGCTTTCAAAAAGTCGCGAAGCTAGAAAAGCTATTCTTTCCTGCTGACTCTGTGGTGTCTATTGCTAATGACAGTCAAGTGATGATGGGAATGACTTCGAGAGCGAAAGAATTTTGACTGGGAAAGAAGAAAGTATTTCTGCTGTGACCTCCTACTCATTTTGGAAATGGTTCAGCCCATTTAGCATTAATAAACCAACAATATCTATGTGGATAAAGCATTGAATTCACTACGAGAGGAGTAAGATACGATTGTGCCGCCATCATACTAACCAAAACGGCTCCAAAACCATTACATCACCAATTTGCATGTTTGTTTTGGTCTACAACCAATCGAGTCACTCTATCTTGAAAAGTCAACTGTGTGAATTCTTCTTGGTTAAGCTCTAAGCCGAGAGGATGCTCGTCTATTCCGCGAGATCCAAAAACCCATTTCTGTCATCCTTTGATATTGTTAAAAATCAGCTTTTAACCTCGTGACCATATCAAAGTACATGACCGAGACAGAATTGTCACCACTAGTATAGCTTGTATCGAAGGGAGTCAAAGTCTACATATAATCCAAAACATCTCCTAAATTCATGTCTAGCAAGGGAACATGATATTTAGATTGGTAAAACCACCTTCAGCTTGTCATTTATTCAAGGGCTACCCACGGCAGCGGGATCTTATTTCTAAGTTTTGGTTCTCCTCCCATCAGATAAAATCCGTGTTCAAGTTGAAAAGATTTCCCATCGTTCTTGATTTTCCGAGATTGTTCTTCTTACATCACAGCTTTTGTTCTCCCAACTTTTTCAGATGTTGTTTTGCTAGCGCCAAATGGAATTCGATGTCTAGTTAACGTCAATCGGCGTTCATATCCGTTTTCTATTTCGATAGTTTCGAGTAGAAAATACTTTTTTATGCTGCTTGGTCTAAACACCCTTTTCTGTAAATATGAATCGGTCTTCAACATGTCTGGGATACAACTTCCTCGCCTTTCTCTTCAACTGTTATGGTGAATCCAATTATTTGACTGGCTACTTGGATATGAAGAATAGACCTGGAGAACCTGAGAATTCAGATCTAACAAGTTCGGAGTGGTGAGGGATCTGCAATGTATAAACTCCATAAATCGCAGATTTACTCAATCATGACTCCACTTGCTGATAGTATCCAGCTCAAGGGGGTGAGCAAAAATTCTCTGCCGCTACTGTGCAATTTCAAAAGTCTGTGTTGACTATCTTCCGATTTGACGCAATGGATTTTCAATGTATGTTGATATAAGCCCTGAAATATCCATCTAATTATCTATCGTCCTAGTTGATGGAATCTTGACGAAGTTCTTGTTTTCTTTCTAGAGGAATTTCTCGAAAATCACTGTGGGGCGATTTGATATTTTTATATTTACCTTCATCGATCTGGGACTTGTCACAACGCTTCAGAATTCTATCTTCCTGGTTCTTCCAACCAAATCACCACCTATCACTTCCATTGTCAAACTATAAGGTTCTCCGCACCTAGAATAATAAGCAGATTGGTCGTTGGTGCCCGAACTGAAGAAGACTTAGGCGACCATTATGATAGAACTAGTAGTACAGACGGCAGAAGTACCCACTTTTCAGGCTCTAATGTTTCAGTTATTAGTTGAAGATTCTAGAGTCTGTAGAGGAGCATCTTTTATGCTTCTAAAGTCTAGTATCTAGCGCTACAAGATGAGCGGCCAGGGATCGGGTGAATCAAGCACATAGAATTATGTAGTGTAAAACTCGTCCGCTTTCAAATTTCAATTCTCTTTTGAACTCCTTCCTATTGACTCAGCCACATAACAGTCATATGTCTCTATCATCAAACGGGTCTTTTGGTCTTATTTAAGAACTTTTAAGTACGAAGTACATTTACGCCAGCCAATGCAGGTACTATTGTAAGATACCTCAAGGTCTTGACTTGCACTTGGAGATATAACACATTCCTAAATACAGTCAAAAGTTTGGGTTGCATAAGAAATTGGGTTGAAATATCGATTGCTCTGAGGTTATTGGTCAAAGGTCTTGCACTGAATATTCCTGTATTCACTCATGTTATAATTTTTGACGACATGGGACTATTTATCATCAACGATATGTGAAAGCCCCCTTTATCATTATTTTTAGCTTGAAAGTGAAGCCTGAACAATACGAAGAGAAAGTTAGTAAAAGCTGTCAAAGCTATTTCCAAGTTATGTCCTTTCGCTTTAAATTTATCGAAAATCTTCTCATCCTGGACTATTTACTTTTACATATTTGTAGGAGATGAGAGTTAAGTACTACAATGAAAGAAATAATTAGCCTCATGTACCCAAGATTCTTTCATTCTTAAATTCACTAGCCCATCATGTATCACCTTGAAAATTTTGTCGTGGTACTGGTGTAGGCATTGAACGCATGGAGTTTCAATTAATGGAGCCATCCCCCCTTTCATTCCATTGTGAGTTTGGTCTCTTACCATTTCAGCCAAATATCTCATTGAGTGTACGAGATCCTTAAGTCGCAAAAGTAAATTCACTACATGGTCACTAGCACTAGCTCCCAGGCCACATTCCCAGTCTATGTAAAGAGCCTCTGGCATCGAGACGACCCTGGAAAGTTTGATGGATGTTAAAAAAGCCAAAACTGAAGTTAGACGGGAAGTAGAAGATCTTCTGCGAGCAGAATACAGAGCATGTATATTATGGGTCAGTAGTTTGAGGCTCAAAATCTAGCAGGCTAAGAGGATTCGCAATATTTTCTCATGACATTCTCGAGGCGATGACTCTCAACTTTTACACCACAGTTCTCAGAGAATTCATACCATCTCATCTATAAAAAAATTGCCCGCTATTCTATTTCTACTCCCATTAGTCCATCCCAATTGCATGTTAGAGCAACCTTTGGATGTGAATTCTTCTATTACTTTCAGACTTAATGTTTCAAGTTGAACAACCTTCATTGGATAACCAAGGGCAGATATCGTACGATATCCTCATTGTATTTCATTGCAGTGTTTGCGCTTACAGCGAGATGTCCTACATATCGAACATGATAATTACTGAAACTTTTATGTATTGAAACTGAATAATTCTTGGTATTGATAGTGCTGGGAATAAAATGAGAACTTGAATCTCCGCAAATTTCACAACATAATGGCTAGGGGAGAGGATTTGACTCCAATCAGAGGATATTATCTGATCAACATGAACTCTGTTTAGGGGGTTAGGCGCATCGTTTTCTCTCTTTGAATTGTCATTAAATTCCCACAACCTTTCCTTCGAAGCATTTCTTATTGAGACACGCCGGAAATTTTGAAGGCGAGTCCCTAATCAACGTTTTCAATGAAATACCCTAGGTTATATGGGAATTCATCAGAGACATTGCACCGGGCTTTCAATGAGCATTGGCAACCCTCCAGAAACTTCCTGGGGGTTCTACTCAGTCCACGCACAATGCAAGACTTAGTAAATTGAGGGGCGCGTAGTGATTGAAACTATCTATGACAAAGCTTGTGTATATACTAAGCCTGGATAAGATATCGGCAAGCGAGCTAAATATTAAAAACATAGATGCAGCTGCTAAGTCTAAGTGATTTGTGTACCTCATTTTGCTAATAAACAACGTCCCTTCTTCCCCCCGCTCCACAGTCCTTAAGAAAGACTCTAACTACTAGATTATATCACGGGATCTGATGTCGTTGTTGAGGATGGAATAATTAAATCATTAGGAGGAGATAGTTATTGACAAACATCCGTAGTTAACTCGTGAATGCAGAAGGTCCACTTATGGAGAGTGGGTGTCTGGACTTTATGCTTGCGGGATATGTATATTGTAAACTGGTGGGCGAGGTATGGTAGGAATGAGACACAAGTAATAGTGCTTACCATGCTCTTCACATCTTCGAGGAATTTCCGTAGCACATACGTTGATGAGTCTGTGGGTGGCATCCATCGCGCTTTTATTTCTGGAGGTCTTTGTAGCAACAGAACGGAGCATGAACGAAAAATCAAATTACAAATGTATATACTTCTAATGTCTAGCTGTATCTATAGAGCAAACAATTATTAAGAAATTGCTCTATGTAATCTGACCTGCACTCCATTTTTACTGCGGTTAGAAACAGTGTGATGATATAGAGTCGGGCCTGGCTTCTCCAAATTCTCTATCTGATCATACTTCTGTAGAAATCTCACAAGAATATATGAAGTCTCTGTTAGGGAGAATTGTTCTAGACATGACAATTAGCCATCTGTGTGTTTTAATATTTCAAAAGAGGGAGACTTACGACCAATGCACTTCCTCGGGCCTCCACCAAATGGAATGAATTCCCAGCCAGCCCTTCTGCCTTCCCACCTCTCGGGCCTGAACTGATCTGCATCTTCACCCCAAATATCTTTCCGATATTGCATCGCATACGTCGAAACCAATATTCTCGACCCAGCTGGTAAGAACATAGGCTGTGTACCATCGCGACCTCCTCCACGCGGTAATATTGTATCCTGGTTACATGTGCGGTCATTCAACGGAACAGGTGCGCCCACCCGTAACGTTTCATCAATCACGTATTGTAAGTATCTACAAGATCGCAAAGATTGGAATGAAATATCCGAGCCTTCCGGTCCAAATTCCGAAAGAATTATGCTTCGAAGTTTGGAGTAGACGATAGGATTGCGTGCAAGGTAATAGAATATCCAGCCGAGCAAAGAGCCAGTTGTATCGCGACCAGCGTTGAGTATTTGCAATGTTTCACAGCGAAGTCTAACTGGATCTTGATTTACTTTTGCCAATTCATCCAACAACGAGAATGGTTTTTTCTCTGAAGCCGTTTCTGCGCTTTTTTCCTCGTCTTGGTTTTGACGAAGGCGTCTTTCGACAAACTTGTCGACCATCCGATGAACTTCATCGCGGTGATAATCGAAGTTGCGGCCTCTAACATATCCGTTCCACCGACCAGCAATGCCTTTCAGAAATAATGTTTCCTTTCCGGCATCAAGGTGACGTCCAAAGGTGCGGAAATCTGTGGTGTCCGTGTCTTTGAAGGGGTTTGGACTTGCTGTTTCGATCTTTGATGAGTTACCTGCATCTTGAGAATGTACAGATTTTCCATAGAGGAACTCAGTAGAGACATCTAGCGTTAAGTTAAGAAATAAAGGGGCAAGATCAACATTTTCTGTCCAGCCAGTTTGAGTGCTTTGGAGTTCTTGACGAGCAAACAATGCCTGGACGTGGCGCTCTTCGAGGTCGAGATCTGATACTCTTTCTCTGGAGAATTGCGGTCGTACAAGTTGTCTGGAATGTTTCCATGCGTCGCCTATCCATTCAAAGTTAACATTCTGTGACAAACAAATGCACTAAACATGATTCTCATTATCAGAATCAAAGCCACATACCCTGAGCAGTAAAAATAGCATCACCAAGCAGCGGGCTCCAAATCTCCTTCCTCTGTGTTCCAATGTCCCACTTATGTGACTCAGTCTGTAGAATGAACTGCGCCAAAGTTGGATCTCTGGTGATGATAACCTCAGTATCCAAAACCTGTCCCCTCACCGTCAAAGTATCCGGTGATATCCTATCCATGATTTCCATAAACCATTTTGGACTTCTTCCTTGGCGATTTGCTCTTGCTGCTTCAATCACACTTATGATACCGAATGGATCGGACCCAAAAACCTTTGGAGGAGGGGCGCAACCATGTAGTTCAGCATTTTGACGGCGCTTGCGCTTCGTATGGTAAATAGAGATGCCTTTAAAAAGGAGGGTGAAAATGCCAATGAATAAAAAGAGAGAAAAGGTATACATGATTTGAAGATATCTGAAGACCGCAGATGTTCAAAACTCCTGTTGAAACAAATGGTTCTTGTCGATGCAGCATAAAGGAACGGTATTTGTTGAGAGAAGCCTAAGTCCGAACAGGGATCAAGAGGTTCAAAGAGCTATGCTTTGAACTGAATAGTGCAAAGATCTTCATTTGGAGACTGCATAGGATCGTTTATGGTTTGATAGGCTCGGCATAATTCTTTGCGGTTGCTAGAACTGACATTGATAATTAGAATAGAGAGTTCTTACTGTCGATTCCATCACCCCGGCTTCCGTCATTCCACTTTTTGCCCTTGCTACATGTAGTCGTATCGCCATGCTGATTATCAATAATCCATATCCCCTAGAATGCCAACAACGGCCGCCATCGCTTAGCAGGGATCATATTAACCAGTCAGATTACTAGAATTCCTGATATTTGAAGAGAAATCCATATTTATTTGATGATATAAAATAATATTAATATTAAAATAATTTTCAAACTTAATCAATATTAACCTGAATCTATTCTTTTATATTCGACTTTTGGTTATTTTAAAATATTCAAAATATTAAAATCAAAATAAAATTTCAAAAGGAAGGTCTATGAGAAGTTCTGAAAGAACCTTTTGACCAATCAGAGCTTATCATTCAAGGTATATTGTATGGATCATCATGGCAGCCGTTGTTAGCATTCTAGAGGATAACTTATTTGGAAATATGAATATATTATAAACTATGAAGAGGTTGAAGCGACTATAAATTTTGACACTAATCAGACATATTCGTTAGCTTGCATTTAACTTTGAGCAAATCTCCCCATAGGCTGTGAGGTTGCGGATATCCTGTAATTTTTACTTTAAATTGTCCCTTGCTGGAGATATTGCATAGGTCATATTTTGCCTTTGATGTTTCTAACACTTATATGCCAGGGTCTAAGCCCTGTTTTCGTTACTTGACCTTGATCTGACTAGGGGAATAGCCAAATTTCAGTAATATGTTTGTTTTTTCATGATTTTATTTGATGCAACTAGTCATGCTTGTAAGCCGTACCCGCAGAAAGATGTCCACTATTGGATAACCTCGTCTGTAACTTCCAAGTCAATTGACGAACAAGGGATGTGCTGAAAACCTACAATGACCAGCCAAGTATGAAAGATCAGCAAACAACGCAATCTAGCTACTAGAACGTGAGATTCTCGACGGGGCGGTTTTGCGTTTCCAGCCCTTCGTCAATCGAATCCCTATAAACTCGCGATAAGAATCAATTAGAGTATTTCTATCTAAAATACATTCAATAACACCTCGGATCCAGACTCTGCATCAAATACCATGGAGAAGAAGCCATACCCACTTTCTCCACTGGACCACCTATCACCCCGAGTCCATGTCCCGAAACTCCTCTATTTTTCCTCCAATTCGAACTCAAAAACTATAATCCGAACACTGCGAGATGCGCTTTCAAAAACAATGTCAGCATTACCAATCATTGCCGGATCAGTCGCTTTATCCCAAGAAGTAAATTGCCAGAAAGGATCTCTTGCGGTGCAAGCTCCTTACTTTGGGGTCAACGACATTCTCTCGGTGAAGGACCTCAGCTCCAAATATGATTTTGAGAGTATCCAATCTAGAGAATTCCCAACTGATGCAGTAGATGGAGATGTGCTACCAGATCTCTTAGGAAACAATACTCGAGTTCTCCTTGCGCAAGCAAATATCATCCGTGGCGGTCTTGTCCTGGTTTGTGCAGTACACCATTGTGTAATGGATGAGGCAGGAATATTTAACTTACTGAAATTGTGGTCTACCTTTTGTCGTGGAGAGAATGGTGATGAATTGGTGAATGAAGAATGGATTGACAATTCTGCTCTATGGCAGGGGGAAGGCACGGGTATATTGGAAAATCACCCGGAATATAAACTACTGCCAGAGTCTGTATCTACCACACCATATCTTTCACATGCTTCAGATGTGGTGGATACAGGCCTATTTTTCTTCTCGGACGATTCTCTGCGGCGCCTGAAAGAGCTCGCTAATGATGGTTCTAGTGATTCATCATGGGTCTCTACAAATGATGCCTTGGTTGCACTTATTTGGTCCAGGATAACCTCGGCACGAATAACCACTTCAGAGTCCGCTATGCCTTCTACAGTATCAGTGTTCGCCATGACGGTCAACGGGCGCAGCCGTCTTCTGCCGCCTATGTCCCCCAACTTCACTGGAAATGTCGTCTTAATCTCCAAGTCCATCGGCAAATTCTCAGATCTAACATCAGAATCCTCGATTCCCACAAATATTGGGACCATAGCACGCATCATTCGTCAATCAGTTGGCGATGTTGGCAATGCAAAAATCAGGGATGTAATTCAAGTAATACGAAATGTGTCAAATCTCGACAGATTACAACCAAGTGGGTATGAATCTCATCAACGTAACGTCGGGTGCTCTTCCTGGTCAGGACAGCCATACTACGGTCTGGACTGGGGAGATAAGCTCGGTGGGAAGTGCCGAAGGCTTAGGTGGAGAAGCTTGAAGACTGATGGGATTTTCATCATCTTTCCGAGGATTCCGGGTGATGACGGAGAGAGACTTGGAAGGGGAGGGTTGGAAATTTGCATGGGGTTGCAGAGAGAATGTTTGGTAGCATTGAGAGGAGATAAGGCTTTTACTCAATTTGCAGAATGGAGATGCTCTTAAGAGGTTGGTTCCTGTTAAATAACGCATTTATCAGGGCGTGTCTCTGACAATACAAATCCTCTCGTAATGTATGCACTGCCCGTATTGCAATTTGTATTTAGACTTTGCAGTGCATTCATCAAATCAATAATCACCGATGCAATGATGCTGTCTCACCGAGCCCACCTAAAGGCACGTTAAACCTGATCTTCCCAAAGTAGAGTCCTGTTCACCAAGGCAATAGAAATCCGTCGAATCTGATTCACGGGACCGCGGAATAGAGGAGCTACTGACTCCAACTTTCGTTAATGATATCCCATGGAAGTAATCAGGGCGGCGATCAACAAACGCCATTAGTCCGACCCGCTAGAGGGCACCTGGAAAAAACCACTTAGTTAACCTCAATTCTAGCGCTGAAGTAACCCTACGAATCGATTCCACATGATTTTTTAACAAAATATTGTTGACATTTAAGTGGTGCGAACCTTACTTTTTCATCCGAAAACGGGTATTTCAATCCATTAAAGTTCATGCCAGCCACCGTATCATCGACCCGCACACTAACGAAAACAAAGCTAAAATGTCTTAGTTCTTAAAATCTCCTAGTAACCCGCAGGTTACTTCCGGATAGTTTGATCCGGTCCTTGCTTCCGGACAGCGGCTGCTTTAGTGAATTGTAGCACGTCAAGTTAGCTGCAGTAGAAGACTCAAATTGTGACATGCAGAGTCTTTCTTTTTATGGTATGGCCCACTCAATAAAGTACATCTTGGGCGCTCCCTTTTCTGTCGTACACATTTTCCAATCGGTGCTTGCTCAGTATAGATATCAAAAAAGGATATCTGCTTGGTTGAAGGTTGACAGAGAGATGTCTGTGCTTTGATGAGATAGCTGTTAAAAAACAGCTCTGATGTTTCATGGCTGGCTTTCGCTTAACCTCCATGTCGATTCTCAAGGTGCTATGACTGGGATCATCATCGAAGAGTTGATTTTTTATTACGCCAGAAAAGTGGATTATCATGATGATTAAGCTATCCACTGTACTAAAAAATACCCCTAAGGCTATGAAAACCCATTTAATTATAAGCTATGTACCATTTCCGTACTAGCCTCATTTACTTCGCCGACTAGAGACATATCCCGCAGCTTTTTAACCCTGATCTGCTGGTCTGTAGACTATCACACCGTTTATATGATCTGCCGGTCTTATATTGAAAATGCTACGCGGCTAATATCCTCGTGGATTAATGCATTAGCTTTTATTTTATTGCTTTTAGCTGTGTCACAGATGTCAAAGTGGCGTGATCGACAGTGCCAACGGGTACTAGTCGAATAACAACAGGACAGCCACTATGATTTACAACATATATCTTGATTCTCATTGGCATTTGCAAACCAACAATCACTTATCAAACTCTCAATCTTCAAACAATAAACCCAATCACTCAGTCATCCCTTCGTTGGAATCGATATTTCACGCCAAAAACATGCACTTCTCACTTATCTCCACCTTTTCTATCGTCGCTTTCATGGCAGGCTTGAGCTTAGCTCTTCCTATCTCCACTACGGTTCGTATCAGTCCCTATTTGGTGGTTACGAAGCTGGTTCTAACAATTTGATCAACAGATCGACAATCGAAATGCCGTGCCTGAAGAAGAAGGTGGTGGCCTGACCATTCCTATAACTATTGGGCTTCCAATAAGCTGCTTGGGGATAGCGGTCTGCAACCCTGTTACAGCGAAGGAAGAAAGCAAGTAGAATGGGGCGCCAATTTGGGACGGAACGGAAGCGAGTAGACGGAGAAGTTCGGAACAGAGAATTTGGGTGGTCATGACGAGTTCAAAGTTGGGAGAAAGTTGGTGATTGATTCGAAGTTGTTCAAGGGTGACTTTATTGATGTGGAAGTTTAATTTTTAATACACACGTTCTTCTGGAAATTCTTCTGCTCTCTTTCTGAAATGTTCAATGTGCGCTTTCGGATACTCTTGATCATGTTCGTGAATGACATGAACGGAATAAACATGATGAGACTTTCAAATTGGCTAATTAATGTAGGTTTGAAAGAGCCTAAAGAGAACACAACGGGATCCGGTTTGAACCCCCTAAATCCAGCAAGCTTTAACAGAGGTAAGCGTTTTGTTGTTCAAGAACGTATCAATTACTCTAAAAAAATCTATGTAAATATTACAATAGTTCTGGGCCAATGACCAGCTTTCCTTAGCCAATTACAGCTTTACCATCTAATCTAATATCACCGAATCTAGATAGCAGTAACCTTAACTTGGACACCATCCCTTGGTCTCAAAACCAATCTCCACATCTTCAACTCCTCCGGGTTCTGAACACTTTCATCACGCTCAAACTTGTACATACTCAACAAGCAACACAACAAAACCTTCATCTCAGTCTCTGCAAATTTGCGTCCAATGCATCCTCTTGGACCTTGCAAGAAAGTCATGAAAGCATTGGTCGTGAATGATGATGGCAATTTGTCCCAGCGATCTGGGTCAAAGACATCGGCTGTTGGGCCCCAGTACATAGGAAGATGATTGATAGCATTGGCCAGGACATAGATGACTGTACCAGCTGGAATAGTGTACGGGCCCAATTTATCTTCCTGGAGGGATTGGCGGACAGTCATTGGAATTGGTGGAATGTAGCGAAGAGATTCACGGCAGACGTTGTCTAGGTATGGTAGAAGATCCGCATCTGTCTTTTCTACCGATTCATCATAACGGGAATTTGCTTCGAAAAGGAAGGGCATATGCTCGCGAATTTCAGCTCGGAGTCTATCTTGAATTTCCGGGTGAATTGAGAGAAGGTGAATTGTCCATGCTACACCTGTTGCTGTTGTGTCGTGGCCTGCACCAAGGAAAGTCTGTGAATGAATGCTCGTTAGTCTTCTGCAAATGTGATGGGAGAAAGTCTGCTTACCATGATTTGGTCGCGCATAGTCTCGAATGAGAGGCCTTGCTCACCAGCCTCCTTCATCTTCAAGTTGTCTTTAGCGATCAATGCAATAATGTCCTTATGGTTGGTTCTCTCCTTAGCTTGCTCTTGCTTCTCGTTGATAATATCCGTTGAAGTCTTGAGAATGATGTTACGCGAAGCCTCCATATCACGGTTCATCTTGGCAGGAATCATCTTGGTAGATGGGATGAATGCTTGAAGGCCGTGCAAAATACGGGATCCGATATCAAATGCAAAGACAAGACGGTAGGCCTCACGGATTGGGGTTTCAGGATTTTCAAGAGAGTTGATATCGACACCGAAGCCGGCAGAACCAATAATGTCGAGAGTGGTGCGGTTCAACCATTCTAACACCTCGAAAGACTTGGTCTTTACGGACGCAACTTCCATTTCTTCCTTCCATAGCTTGGTCAAAAGTAGAGACTTTTGCCAGAACACTGGGTAGAGGGCTCGAATTGATTGAATAGAGAAACCTGGTGCTAAGGACTTTCGTTGATGTACGTGCTCAGCTCCTTCAGCTAGAAGTACACCCTCTCCAAGAATTCTGACCATCCACAACTTTGCACGCACTGGCTTTGGGTAGTTGTATGGATTTCTAGTTGTCATCTGTGAACTTGATATTAGAATTTTATGCGAAACAGAATTTCAGCATTGGCAAAGGCCTACCTGTTTGATAGCATCGTCATCTGCCACAGCTAGACGCTCAGCTCCAAATGGAAAGAAGTATCTAATGATTGGACCGTGTACTTGATGCCATTTGCGCTGTGGAACACCACATTCATTGGTAATGATCTCAAAAAACTGGCCCCACAGAGGGAAGCCGGGGACTGTAGGAACATGTCGAAGCTCGGAAATGTAGAATGGGAAGATGTAGCTGAGGTAAAAGACATATGATGGTATAAAAACTCCAAAGACAACCGAAATGCAGTAAAGAGTACTCCACGACGAGGTTTTCGCTATGAGGAGTGCGACTAATGTCGCTGCCCCAGAGAGCGAGGCAAAAGATACTTGGATAGCCATATTGTCGCACAAGTGTTATTGAGGTGAAGAAAAAAGTTCGAGCAAGGAGAGGTTCAAATAATATCACTGATGAAAGAAATTCTAACACTAGTAAAATTCTTGACTTGTCTGTATCTGTGGACCTAGAATCTCATAGTTTACTTGACCAGTATGAGCCACACTGCTGTGGATGTTGATCTCGCTCTGATGTGCTCCACAAAATCATGACGGCACATGGAGAAAATTTCGACCTCGAAGAAGTTCCTTGAAGGTAGTCAATATTTCCTGCTAGCAATACTACTATGCCACGTCGTAGTGATTACGATCCTTGCTTGGCAAACCTTGCTTGCTTCCTCTCCCCAGCTGCCGAGTTACAATTATGGAGTGGGTCAAAGCTCAAATCCCTTTTATCCATAATATGAGTATTTTAAATAATTAGATTTTTTCAGTAGAAAGATCTTCAAACTCAGGAAGCATTCATGCAATAACCGAAGCGCTCCTATTATGCCGGGTGTAGTGAGGATCGACAAGAACTAGTCACCCTCTAGCGTAAGCGGAAGTAGATAACCGAATTTGGTATCTTTCGAGCCACGAAGATAGCCGAAAGGTACCCGCAAAAGCTTATCTCTAGTCGCTTTTTTCGGTCGACAGGAACCCTACGGTACATCAGTTGTGGGTCGTTACCTCACGAGGAGCTAGTGCACGTATTTTCGGGAAATTCTTCCAATTGATTATACTCATGCACGCCAAGCGCTAGCAAAAACTGGATTATTGATGATTCCAATACCCTAAAACGATCGCTGGCTTATTGACGTCCCTGAACGCAAACACTGCCCCATGGTAACAAAGTCAAAATTGACAGCAAAAGTTGTCAAGGGGTCGCCTCCTCGAAGCTGCGAACCCCTGAATTGAAGAGTAGCTATCAAATTGTAAGTATTCAGCTCTTTCATCATTACTCGTTCCGCCAATTTGGTCGAGATCGTCGGTGATACATTCGTAGTCTTGATTTTGATGTTCGTACTAGTCCCTAGCAGTGTTGTCAAACCTTTAAACACATGGAAAAGGCGCATTTCAACTAGGACTATCATTGGATCTTTTCTCAGAACAAAAATTCTTAAGATATAATTCCTGGCCCTTAAAATACCAAAATTATCTTGGACATCAGATTCGTTATTCACAACTTCATTTCTATCTTAATATTTTTTCCTTTCTACGAGTACAGCATCAGCAAACATGTCAAGCAGTACACTTTTTGTCCCGTTTAACGGGGCTGTAAAGTTTTCACCATGGGAAGCCTTCGACAAAGTTTGGACGTCAGTAGCAGGATATCCTGCTGAAGATTTCAAGTTTGTGCCTGGAGAGACTCCAATGGCTACGCTAGAGGAAACTCTTGGCATGGTCGTACTTTACTATGCAGTGATCTTTGGAGGTCAAGCATGGATGAAAAACCGTCCAGCATATAAACTGAATGGCTTGTTCATGGCACACAACTTGATGTTGACTGTCGTCAGCGCTTCACTGCTCGTTTTGTTTGCACAACAGCTCATCCCAAGTATCTGGAAACATGGCCTGTTTGATGGTATCTGCGGTGAAAGCGGATGGACCAAGCCATTGGTAACTCTATACTATGTACGTCGCTCGAATTGGAATTGAGTGGAAAATGTTTACTAATCAAGAGAAATAGTTGAACTACATCACAAAATACGTTGAGTTACTTGATACTGTGTTCCTGTTCCTCAAGAAGAAGCCTTTGAGTAAGTAATTAAGCTCAGTCAAACCTCAATAGTGCTAAGTTTTGATTTAGCTTTCCTTCACTGCTACCACCACCCAGCAACAGCACTTTTGTGCTACACTCAACTTGTTGGACACACCCCAGTATCTTGGGTTCCGATCACTTTGAATCTCTTCGTTCACGTTGTCATGTATTGGTACTACTTCCAGAGTGCACGTGGAATTCGTATCACTTGGAAGGAGTGGATTACCCGCCTTCAAATTACCCAATTCGTCATTGATCTTGTAGCTGTCTATGTAAGCTCCCGTATTTGTTCAAGCACCTAATTCTTACTAACATTTTTTCTAGTTTGCCTCATGGAACTACTGGACTAGTACCTATCACAAGTCTCTTCCTCACGTTGGAACATGTGCGGGTGAACCATACGCTGCTGTCGCTGGTTGCACAATTCTCAGCTCATATCTTGTCCTTTTTATCTCTTTCTACGTTGCTACGTACAAAAAGACCCCAGTCAAGAGAACCGCGATCAAATCTCAAGATGTGAAGAGTGGAGGAAAATCATAATCCTTGAGAGTTTGAGACAGAATGCAATTGTTGAAAACCTATCTCTTATGGATATCAATGTAGCAAGGGGAAGTGGGAAGGGTTCCTGGGAGAGAAATTGGACGTGGTCTCAATCGGGGTTAACGGGAAATTTTTATATCTAGCATAATGTATTTTCCGCTTCTATGAGAGTTTCGAAGAACGAAAGAAAGTGATTGTAATTGGTGGAATTGAGCATTCTAGTCACATTTAGATACAGTTTATTCGGTCAAAATTTACGTACTTGGAATATTACAATTTCACCGTTCGATAAAGTTATTCCTAAACCTTGTGCTTCATAGAAAGTTGAGACATCTCCAATTTAAGCACGCAAGCCCCAGAAACTACTGGTTACCGTTGACTGAGGTACGCTAACTGTTCAGCTTTAGGACATTTTCCAGCCCTAAATCTTGGCCACTACTCGTATGGCCCCTCTGTGGAGCCATACTATGATTCGGACCGTTTTAGATTGAAATTTTGGTCGATTTCCTCTTCCGTGTGCAGATCCCCATAATATCAATGCGTAGCAGTTTTATTGTGGAAACCCAAACTAGCAAAACTTCTGCGTCAAGTCCATGTGCCGTCCAAGGCCTAATTTGACGTAGCAACGCAGGTGGCTGGCCACCATTCTCAACTTTGGCTTATCTAGCGTGTATGACGATCGTTAGCAAGGAATATCTTTTAGTAGTACTTTAGGAAGTTTGCAATCCCGAGACTCTAAGCATTACTAGTGTTTGGTAAACTTACGAAAGAACCAGGGTGCCTCATTATTTTCTGACTACTGGGTTTTGGCAGCAGGAGTAGGTTGTTGAAAAATTGTTTCTCATGAAGATCCAATGCAACCGATTTACATACCGCGGCACTAAACTTGGAAATCTCAGCAATCCTATTTGCGCGCCAATCTTCGAAATGGAAGTGAGGATCCGTCCAATATCAAGAAATAGAAGTTGACCCGTCCCTCTTCCCTCGTATGATCTCACGCAACATTTCACATGTTAATCTTCTCAGAATAGCAACTCATTGCAGAACACTCCATCTTCAGTACGAGTTTCTACCTCCAGAATTTGAAATGGATAATTTCACAGGTAGTGGTCCTGAAACCACGCACATGTACACGGAATATGTCACGCAACATCACACCCCCCGCCAGACTCTTTTTCTCTGTATACTTACATACACTTTACACATTCTTTTGCAATGCTTGAACTATATTTGCACATGGTCGACAATATGGAAACTCGCTTTCGTTGCTCTAGCTATTGGAAATCTCAAGAACTTGCCATTGATATGGCATTTACGTATCGTCAACGCCTTCCGATTTTGTCTTCGCTCACAGCGTCCAAAAGTCAAATGTGGGCCAAACCAAATTTTTCAGCCAATAATTACAGAGTCCCACGCTCCTTTAATGGAAATTGACTTCAATTTTCATAGTAAGTCGCACACCTCGTCACACCTACCTACAGCTACTGACTTCTTCAGAAACCAACAGTTCTTATTTTTCCGATGTCGATGTAGCCCGCACACACTTGTTCTGTACGCTATTTTCGGAGGGAATCGAGCAGATGAGAGGTGGAACAGAAGCAATTACAGGATCGAAAGAGCCTACTTTTGGTATTGCTTTGGGAGCAGTAAACTGCAACTTTAAAAAAGAACTCAAGCCCTACGAATCATATGAGATGTGGACAAGGGTCCTATCATGGGATGAAAAATGGATATGGCTTGTCACACATTTTGTACGAAAGGACTCTTCAAAACCGAAGTCATACACCCTTTATCCACAACAAAAAACAGACAACGGGAAGGAAAATTGCAAGGACATGGATCCAAGAGCTGGCGTCGTGGCATGCTCTCTTAGCAAATGTGTTTTCAAACAAGGTCGCAAAACGATCAGTCCCGAATTCATGTTGAGAGCCTCTGGTCTATTGCCAGATAGCCTTCAGAAAGAAGACTTAGATGTGCAATCAGGGGAAGATACAAATTCAGTCGATGCTGAAGAATGGACATATGCGAGGATAGAGGAAGAGAGATTAAGGGGAAAGAAGATCGCAGACACTTTGTCTGTGGAAAGCCAGCAGGACCTGGAGCAATCATTCACAGGGGGATCAGAAGCTCTGGGGAGACATACTGATGGTACGGGTATAGTTGGTGTCTTCTCTACTCTTGCTCAACTGGCTGGCCTGAAGAGGGACCAAATCCTGTAACCAATTGACGCTCATTCATTCTGGAAATTAAGTTCCAATGACAACAGCATAGAATGTAATTTTACGTACTCAAGGCAAATAATTTGGATAGAATATAGTTCATTATTACTCATTGTGTTGAGTTGATTTTGTCTTTACAATTGAACATGATTCGTGTGTTCCATGCCTCCATACACGATGTTGTTCCCGACAGGTTGGCCAAGCGAAAATGATCTACATGACCTAAAATGTCTAGCTGAACAGCCACAGACGCGCCTCCTTATTGAAGATCTACAGGAAGAACCTTCTTTTGGGATGAATTGAGCACCATTTTAGTTAGTGCCTTGGATAATCTTGGTACTGAGCATTTCAATATTCGTAGTAATCGACGCTTGAAGTAAAACACAATACCTATTTACTGCGTCGTAATCTCAACAGAAGAACAAAAAGAAAAGCATTAAAATAATTTTGAGTCGCTATTAACCTCACAATAATTTCACGAAAACGCCATCCTCATGCAACCATGGAGTGTTTAGACGATAAAATAAGGTCCTCAACCGAAAATACAATACCAAATTCGGATTTAGTGGAAGAATTTGACCCTTCTCGGCAAGGTTTCTCCCAAGAATCTTCATCTAAAACTTCGGACGATAAAGGAGATCAGTCGGTTTCGCATGAGGACAACAGCTTTCCTCAACAGGGAGAGTCTGGCATCAATAAGCAAGCACTTCATGGGCAGTACGACATTCAACAAGAGCTATCATCGGCAGTTAAAGCTGGAGAAGAAGATTTTCACTTTCCAAATTTTACGGGGAGAATTGAAAACCAATCATTTAACGACAGAAAAGCTCCCGAGGAAGTATTGGATGCCAAGTCATATGAGCAGGGAAGTTTTCAATATGCATCGAGCGGAAGCAATAAAAGATCTTTGCAAAATACCGAGGCCTGGTTGGTGGATTCGCGAAAAGATGACCGAACAATAGAAGATGCGACTCAATCACAGCTCTTCGATGATTCGACTAGACCTTCCAAAGAAGAGTCAATTCCAAGTTGCAACAAAAGCACTTCACGAGAGAGTTTGAATGCTCAACTGGAAGATGAGCCTAAGGGTTCTGGGACCTCTCTACACGACAGGAAGGGAAAGTTCAATGATATCGGTCCAACTACCGACGAAAGCACACAAATAAGCTCAGGATTTGAATCATTTTCCGACCTACGAAAGCTGTCACTTGATGACGAAAGCTTTGGAATTACCCATACGGAAACTCGGGACTCACGAGCCACCAAGAAATCGGGCAATAATACAGTCCTCAATGAATTATTTGCAGATATTGTAAAATCTACCGAGCCATCGCTTCGACATCTCGCATCCCAAAGCACGCTTAGCGAATCATCTAGTATCAAAAGAAATAAGACCACTCGGCGAGCGAAACGTATGTCAATTCCCGTGGAAGAGCAGAGACATCCTGGAAAACCGGGATTATGGAGTGATAAATTTATGAAGAACATAGATGAACTCGTGGAATGGGACTCTGCAGAACCAACCACGGGATCATTGGTCTCGATTAGTAATCTAGAAACCATTGCCGGTCCAGGAAATAATGATAACATTGACTCCCCGTATGAGCAGCAAGGGTTGGATATTGAGTATCCGGGGGTTATTGCCTTGACGTTTCTTACGGTTGGACTTTGTCTATCGGTATTTTTGATTTCTTTGGATAGGACCATTATTACAACTGTATGCATCAATACCATTCCTTCCTGATACATGATCCTAACATGTGGCCCAGGCAATTCCATATATCAGCGAAGAGTTCCAGTCATACGCAGATGTCGGGTGGTACGGAAGTGCATACCTACTCACAGCATGCGCGTTCCAACCATTCTATGGAAAAATCTTCACTAGCTTTAGTATCAAATGGTCATATCTCGCCGCGAATATGACGTTTGAGATAGGATCATTGATATGTGGCGTAGCGCCAAATTCTTTAACATTGATTATAGGTCGAGCCATCGCTGGTGCTGGAAGTGCGGGTATTCTGACGGGTTCTTTTGTTGTTGTCACTCACAGTGTGCCGATGCACAAACGCCCTGTTTTCACGGCGGCGGTGGGTTTGATGTAAGTAATACGAGCTTTCGTTCAGCACCTCATCTAACGAAACTTTAGGTTCGGACTGGGAGCTACGGTGGGGCCATTGCTTGGAGGAGTTTTCACCGATCTCGTTACATGGAGATGGTGCTTCTATTTTAATCTTCCTGTTGGTGGTGTAACCATCTTGGCTATGATTGTATTCTTTAATCCGAAGAACAATATGGGCACGAAACGTTCTTTCGGTTCCAGAGTCTTGGAGCTAGATATCATTGGAAATGTTCTCTTGCTTGGTGCTTGCGTTATGCTTTTCATAGCTTTTCAGTATACCGAGGAGGTAAGTCTTATCTTTATTTGAACTTGATAGTTTTGAGATATTGGGTGCTGACCGTTTATCAGGGGGACTCCTGGTCCAGCTCAAAGGTCATCGGTCTCCTCGTCGGTTTCAGTGTAACCATAGTTGTATTTGGACTATGGCTTTGGTACAAAGGCGAAAAGGCCCTTATTCCACTTGACATCCTCAAACAGCGCAGCGTACTAGCAAGCTGTCTCTTCTCATTCTTCATCTACTCGGCCTTGATTATCCACAGCTACTATCTACCCCAATGGTTCCAAGCAATCAAAAATACTTCAGCCATCACCTCCGGCGTTGATATGATCCCCTATGTAGTCTGCAATGCCTTCTTCTCACTCGTGGCCGGTATCGTCGTCTCGAAATCCGGATACTTTACACCTCCTACTATCATCGGTACAGCAATCGCCACGATAGGTTGTGGATTGATCAGCACACTCAACACTGATACCACCTCAGCGCAATGGATCGGCTACGAAATACTCAGTGCAGCTGGTTTTGGCATTGCTATCCAACAAGGATTCACTGCTGTTCAAACTGTCCTGCCTCTGGAGAAAATACCCATTGGTACCGCTGCTGTAGTTGCATCGCAGTCTTTCGGCGGTGCAATTTTTGTTTCTGTCGGCAACACCATTCTTCAGAACCAATTAAAATCCTCTGCGAAAGATGGACAACTGCAGGGGATTGATATTCAGGCAGTTTTGGATGCTGGTGCCACTGGCTTTAGATCTGTTGTCGATGCCGATCAATTACCTGCGGTGTTGGTAGCATATAATGGGGCATTGCAGAAAGTTTTTATTGCGGCGATTCCTGTTACCGCGTTGGCGTTTGTGTCTTCCTTATTTTTGGAATGGAAGAGTGTTGAGACGAAAGATTCTGCCGAACAGGTTTAAGGTTGTTGGATATGGCGTTTTCTGGGTTCGTCCGGACAAAGTAAATAATACACACACATATAATACTTTAGGTTTATAGTAAATTGTAACTAGGATAATCCATTTGTATTTAACATCAATCGAATGGGATACCCAAAGGTCAAGCCGGCATACGTTGCCAGATTATGATAATTTAGATGGAATTTAGTACATCTACTATATTCTTCTGCTAGACCTAGACCTAGGTAACTCAAAAAATGGGTGGAAGTCACAGATTCTCTTTGTCCATCCCCAAATTCCTCATAGTTTAGCGATATTCAGCACTTGAAAACCGTCCCTATCAACCTTTCCCATTTATCCCAAACATCTTCCCCGCCTCTCATGATATCATCCAACTCTCTGTCCATAGCCCAGTCCTCCACGTCCTCCCCTGTAACCAAATTCACCCATTTAGTTCCTTCGCTCCTATCTGCAGGTTTCTCAATGTATACTACGTTATTGTTCGGTACTCGGGAAACCAGATTTTCCGGCTTTGGTAGGACTCCTATGCTTGGAGGGGAAGGGCGATAAGTTGTTGATATTGATGCGGTCGGGCTAGATTTAGCTTGGATTTTCCTATACAGTAGAACAAGTACATCTTGGCGACCGCGACCATATGACCCGTGAGATGTAGGAGGAGCAGAGCTAGAGTGAGTAAATTTTGATGGCCCGGAACTGGCGTGGCCGGAAACAAATCCGTGGGTAGATAATTGAGTATTGAAGACTTTGTCCACGAGTGATTTTGATAATTGAGCATCGGCGCCTGAGAAAGCGCAAGAGCTGAGGTACATCAGGAGGATAAAAATAGCGTGGTAGGGTTGTATAAGGCTAGGAATAATCCATCCAAATTTTGTTTCACAAGATGCATCGGATAGATAGAGGTAGTTTTGAAGAAATGAACATGCAGCTCTGAGTTAAATATGTTAGTGACCATACCAGAAAAAGCAATTTCGATAATAACAAACCGGACGATATTGTGACGCCACCTAGTGTCCTGCAATTGTCTTGCTTCACAGAAGTTCAAGCCAAGCAGGCAATATATATCATCAATCAACAAATTCAGATATGCACGTAGTCCTAGGTTTTCTGCGTTTCCTTCCGGCAATAGATCTCGAAGATTCTCCATCGTTTTGACAAAGAGAATCAAATCTTCTTGATTTGGCATCTTTCTAATCCAGTTGCGCATGCGATGTACCCACTGACATTGACCTTGAAAGGCAATCATCATTGACATATTCCGACTCTGGCTTGGGGCATGGCTGACGTTTTTGTCTATAGGTAAAGAAATACTGGATGTGTACCCATTCCTAGGTATTAATGAACGTGCACCTGTCGCGATCGTTGATTGGAGATCCAAAAACAACAAATGCCACCAAATTCTCTTCTCAACTTCTTTTTGGGCTTCAAAACTATGGCATGGCTTCTCGGAATGGAGATACAATGAATGGGCGATGCGAATTGCAGGAGACAAAAATCCATATCCGAATGGCGAGGATAACGTGCGTGCTTGAAATGTATTTACAAGAAGGTACGCTTGTAGGAGCTTAATGGCCGATGATCTTCGGTGTATCTGGTATGTTGGAAGAGCAACTATGTCCAGCAGCTGTTCGTAAAGATCGTGTAATGTCGTCGACTGTGAAATGTTTATGGTAGAATTAGCAGCCCCACAATATAAAACAGCCAACATGAGTAGTGCAGATTCGATGGGAGTTTCTGACGAAATAATGGCCCCGAAGTTGGTGTAGTCATCTATGAGATTATCGATATGGCATATAGGCACTACGGATTGTATTGCGAGAAAAATGTCCAAAAAATGGTCGCAAACTTCCCGTGCCGGAAGTCGAGTCCGAAAATTGGAGATAAAATCGTCGCCCAAGTCCCCAAGAGTAAGGGTTATATTTCTTATGGGTCGATTAAAAGTAGTATCGATTCCATTTATAGGAGTCTTTTTGAGGGAATGGGACGACGGTATTTGAGCCACTCCACGCACTGGCAGATTAGTTGCTTGTAGTTTGATTTCGAATTTTCTCTTGATGATTGGGTTCGATACATCGGGTGATGGTGTTTTAGCAGCCGAAATCCTCGGAACATTTACCTCAATGAACTCGAATTCTGGTGTTTCACTGTTCAAATATTTACAGGATCGTCCTCCTTTTCTACACTGTTTGCAAGATGGCCTCTCACGACTACACTTCACCTAGAGTTGTCAAATCAGCACAATATATAACCGTGGTTGAGCAATAAATACTTACTCTTCTACCACGACATGTCGTGCAGGCTGTTGTCCTGCGATATCGTCTGATGCCATTAGAACCTAGAGTATGTGCAGTCCCTGGAGGACTGAGTGACATCTTCGGTGTATATGATCTTGGCTGAAAGCAGGTTACAGATTTGGGTGATCGAAACCAGCAGAAAGTTTGAGAGATTTGAATGTCGAGTGGTGTACTTCCGTAGTAAATCAATCATATTTGAAGAAGTGTGTTAGTTATCAATACAGTTCTTATGTCTCCTAAAAAGTACAAAATTTAGACTTCATTAGACAGGGTTGATTTGAACGTCCGGAACGCAGCTGTCTACCCCATACAGATTAAACCTTATTGGCAAGTAAAACACCAGGGAAAATCATATCATAATCCTACTGATGCGCATCTTTGCCTGAGCCACCATCCTTAACCTTGGATTAGTGGATGCATTCACGTTTAGCAGGCTCCAGAACATGAATATGGTACTCAACGCGGAGGAATTTCAGGTCCTACATAGGCCCACTATGATCATAACAGCGGGGATATATTCCAGAAGATCACCTTTAGATAGGCTCGAACGGGTTTGGATATCTGCTATGAATAATTGCCCGATCAAGGTATCTGTCCCGAAGCCCTAGCCCAACCTTAATCTCAAGCTCAAGCATAAAAATAGATATTGGTATCTTAGATTTTGGCTTTTGTTGTTGCCAAATTTTCCGGCGTTAGAACGATGAATGAAGCACAGATGGATCTTGCGTTTTTTTCATAAGAACCAACAAATTTTGTGCTGACTTTCTCCGCTGTGATCTTCGTAACACATGGATTTTGACACCTTTTGACCATCATATCGAAAATTAACCCCCATCTATCCATCTAGATGACGACCGAAAATGAATGGACTGCGGCCAGGCACTTTCTGGATGATGCATTGGCAGCATGGGTATGTGGCTATTGCTAGTATTTTTTGGAGTCATGCCTTGTAGGATGAGCACTAACGGGGTCCACGGTAAATACCTACCCGATGTTCTGTGTTGGCACTTTGATTTATATGTTCCAAGGATCCGAAAAAGAATCCATACATTGCTGGCGCTTAAATCAAACACAAATGGGCTACTAACCAAGAGAATTTTATCCTCTGTTGACTCTGTTGAGCCAAGTCCAACGCCAGTGAAAGGGCTACAATCTTGTACCTTTGGAACCTTATTTCAGGCCCTTAAATCGGCCCCAATGTTTGAATGAGAGATGTGAATCGACGCGGGTAGCTTGCTGTGTTGGAGTTATAAGGTCAATAGGCCCTTTAACGTTAAACAACTGCGGGGTAGAGATGCTACCCACATAGCTGCTTCGGTGGATAAGTTTGCTGTTATTACCTACCTATGCAATCACAGAACACGGATTAACCAACCCAAGTGCTCCGGTCAAGTGAGACCACGATCTCATGAAGACAAATACCATATCAGAGTCAAATGCAGTTGCTGCATTCAATCCCCGTGGGAGATATCATGGCCGACAGGAGGGGATAGATGGAGGATTGAGAGCTCACTGTTATCAGTTTGTCTGGGCGTTGCAATTGATATCAATGATGTGGTCCGGTAAAGCTTCGGCACGACAAGGTAGAAAAATCTTTCGGCACCATGAAAGTTTTGGCGTGAAATTCTGGCAAGCTTATTAATAATTGTAGCAAAATAACTGAGTAGCGACTTTTCGATTTTGTGGAATGTGAACTGTGAACAAGAACCAATGTGAACAAAACCCGAGATATGAGTCGAGTGGTGGGGACATATCCAGCGAAAGTCAACCGCACACTCCTGAGACTCTAAATATCCTCGGAAATCCTCCGGAGGTAAGCCTTCTTTGGTAATTAACAATGAGCTAGGTATTCATTCCTTCAACCTTAAAACCAACAAACTCGTCTAGCCTTATCGCCTGTGATCTCCTCGCTTCTGATCTGTTAGTATATATTTCCCGAATAGCGCAAATATCACATGATTGGCACTTTGGCGGAGTGGTTAACGCGATGCCCTGCTACTGTACCGTACAGAGTCAGGCATTTCCCTCGGGAGCGAGTGTTCGAATCACTCAGGTGTCGTTTTTTTGACATTACCTCTTCTGTTAATTTAGCACTTGTTTACTTTTTCTTTCTTTTTGTTTTTTTTTCTCCTTTTTTTTTTTCAATTTTGCTTCCTTCTTTCATTGACATAAACATCAAAACATCCTTTAAGGCATTATTCCCGGATAAGTGGGGGAAATTTGCGGGACAAGTGAGCAACGGAAAGAGACCTGAATTCGCGTATAAGAAGCGAAATAACAGGGTGTCATGTCAGCACTAGACATCTTTTTGGTGACGGGGCGGTGTTCCGTTATGTTTATTTGAACTTTGTCGATTCTTAATTTTCACTTACATCCAGCATGGCCCCGTCCCTACCAGTCTTTTCATGTTCAAGAAGCTTGGAAGTTGGAAGATAAGCAATAATTTACGACCTCCGAGCTGAAGCTTGAGGGTCATGACATACGTCGGTCGAGTGCCCACTAATTCACGGAGTGTATCAGCACTATGCGAAGCGAGGTAGTGCTGCCTTCTGCATCACTTTATGCAGATGAGGAGGCTCTTTACCTCCCTATCTCTGTTGGGCTAATACAAGCGATTCATCCATTCCATTTTCAATATGAGATCCATTTTCCAAAATGGGTATCTGATGATACACATGTTCCCCCTTTTGGACTGCTCGCGCGAGGTTGATGCGTCTTGGCACGGGTCTAAAAAAATGATGATCGTCATCTTACAGCCCAGCGGCTACTCACCACTCTTCTTATCATTCTCTCTTGTGTGTCACCTTCAGGATTTATACAAGGCAGACAAGCACATGTGTGGTGTAAGCACGTGCTACTTTATCGCCTGGTTCCTATGGCAATTTAAGGCATTCAAAATGTCTAGGCTGCAAGTCTCGACGCAAGATGCCTGGTTTCTAAATCGGTTTGAGAGAAATCGAACTTGTTTGATATATTCGGATTCATTGAATCGCTGAGCATATTTGATAGGTTCAAACTTTACCTGAAGTATAGGGTTATCATGAATGACAAACAGCATTTCAAATATTAACATTATGAACGCGGTCTGGACAATAAGAAGCCTTGGCGTCTTGTTCTCCTTGTTTCTCATAAAGTCTGCACAAGTGGATGGCGCTAAGACTTTGATGTCTCAATAAACACGATTTTAATGATGATATACATGTTCACCGCAGTCAGTTGATTCTCAGCTGTGATTTTGAGTTCACTAATTACGGTGCTTTCGGATGTCCGATTCATTCGTTCTGTGCTCTTGCCCCACCCAGAGTTATGCGTTCGGCGAGTCTAGAAAGGGTAGTTATTGCTATCCTTTAGTGAGTCATGTTTTGCTGGGACATGATTTCGGACACATCATTGCATTCATGTGTAGATATCAATCATAGAGTCGAGTGACCGGGTGATGATCACACAATCTTTCGTTGGTACCGGAGAAACATTATAGTTGTTCCTGCATACAATATCAGTGGCTCCAGATAGAAACCTGCTGTACCAGCCAGTGTAGAGCACAAAACCATGTGAGGTCGGTTTACCCTGACACATACACTCGAATTCGATGCCCCATGACCTCCTAAACTATGAACTGAATAAGGGTAATGTTCCGCGAGTAATATCTATTTGTTACAGTAGTGAAATCCTATACTATATCGGCTCCGTAACCTCATTCGCTTTGAAACAAATGCCTTCCTTGATGGCAAGTGAAAAACATGGGAATTCCCCGGAATGTACGCTAACGAGATGGAGGTCCTGATCTTAAATTGTTTCATTAAACTTTTCACCCTTCGAACAACTGTATGTCTATTTAACGGTCAAGGAGTTGCAAGGCGAACTGAGTGAGATCAATGAATCGGGTTTGTATACCATGTATCAGCACGCCTCCATCAATAGACTTTGAGTCGGTCGTTATCGACGTGAGAACGCTGTGCATACGGATGCTGGCGCGATTGCATCAAGAAAGCAAACGCGGGAAAACATCCGGGGGTGACTGTGCACTGCCATCCAATATTTCATAAGCTTCGACGTATTTGCAAGCAGCTATTATGGGCGATATGTCGTTCAGTTGTCATTTGAGGATGTTGAACGATGGGGAAAATTGTGATGTGTCATATGACTGTCCTTCTGTCCGAATTAGGTATTTCTTTAAACACGGTAAAGTATCTCTATATCAATTTAACTTAAGCAGAATCAGATGCTAACATAGTCTCAAAAAATGACAAGGACATATAAGAACCCTGGACTTTTGAAATTGATCGCTTCATACTTTATCTATGGTGCTGAGCAGGAGATTTATACCCTCAGTCAATCTCAGACAAGTTGGCGCATGAAATGAGGAACTGACCTGACCATCCTAGATCTATTTTCTACACTTCTTGCAGCACAGGATCAAGAAATTGGACATACTTTGACCCAAGAAACATTGACCACTGAAGCTGGTGTTGTTATTACTGCCGATATAGATACCAGCATTAGGATTAACAGCAACAATCTTCTATCTTCTTCATTATCCGCCTGTTTGAGGGTGTTCGAAAGAATAAATCAAGGAAAAATGGTCCGCTACGGATGCTATTAAAGTTAGAAGTTAAATGAAGATAGAAATCTTACGGCATGTATTTATGAAGTAATGCGACTTTTGATCGATGTTGAAGCAAATATACCACGGGATGTCATGAATGCTGGAGGAATTATTGATGGTCAACAATTTTTTTTTGCTAGAACTACAGTTGGGATGCTCCACCAACGATTAATGAAGGTCTGACAGATGGAAAAGACGGGGTGACTTCTAGGAAGGAAAGTACGCAAGGTTTTCGCTGCTTTATTATTCCCTTTCAATTGTATTTTGACTTATTTATATAACCTTAAGTCAGTCACCGTAGTTAATCAAACTCGAAGTTTTTCATCCGTTTGGCTGGACATAAATTGGCCGAAAAGAGATCTTTGACACGATCTTAAAAAGACTTTTTGGTATCTCCAGTAATAGATACTATATAATACTTTGAGCATGTTGTATCTTTAAAAGATAATATCCTGGAGGATCAGCTTATAGGTGTTCCGGGGCATTGGCCAATATGGGGATTCGCCAATCAACTATATTGATTGGTAAATGAACTAGTTTATTGGCCAATACTCTACATTTTTGAATAAACTAGCTTATTGTTCAATATATCTAATTCAAGTAATAATAAAGTTATTGTAACGATACTGTACTGGAGGCAGCGGCTGCCTGAGGTTTCGTTGGTTGGTAGTTGTAGATTAAGGCTTTATCAATTGGGTTCACTTAGAAGTGAAGTCGTTACTAGATCAAGTAGAATGTAGGTAAACTAATTGATAACTAAGTTGAGCACGAAGCTCCTAAACTATGAAACTATTCTGACTATATACTTAATGAATGTAATTTGGATAGCTTGGATAGCTTGGATAGACTGACTATCCAGTCTATCCATCACGTGATCCACTATTAATCCTAGGACACTAATCCTGGGATGATTCTAATCCTGGGATAATATAGATCCTGGGATAATAGTCCTGGGACAATAGTCCTGGGACGAATATTATCCTGGGATAATCTTCCTGGGACGAATCATATCCTAGGACACTTGTCCTAGGATCCTATAGTTGCCTAACCCATTCTTTCTAGGATACTATTTGTCCTAGGATTCCTTATCGATAAGGATCCCTATGAAGAAAGCGGCTCAAACACCGATACCTAGATTTATTTTATAATAATGAACGTGATTCGTGACAGTTATTTATAAATAAATCAAGATATTTATAAATGAATTAAGTTTACAAAAATAAATTATTCAATATTCTAATTTATTAATAAATAAATTAATATATATATATTAATAAAATTTTATTATTATTCTATTTTATTTTCAATCTTATCATCATCTCTTCAATCTTTATTTTCAATCTTATTATTGTTTTTTAAATAAATATCAATAATAAATTGAAAATAAAACTCAGAGGAATAATAACGAAATTGAAAATAAAGATCAAAAGGAATAATAAAGAATTTGAAAATGAAGATTGAAAAGACAACGATAAGATTGAGAATAAGATGAGGGACAAAAATATTGGTCAATACACTACGTTCATTGGCGAATGCCGAAATTGGCCAATCGGAACATAAGTATTCATATGTGATCACGTGATATACACATTTAACCTGAAATCTCTATAGGTTATCGTCTGTCTGGGTATCAATTTTTGGATTTCAAAGTAGTTTTGCAGAACGCACCGCGTGATTTCAATTGAGTGATTAGAACAACTATCCTTTCTGTTCTGATCACGAGACCATGCCGGATTGGACTGCTAGAGCGGCATTAGCAAACGGCAGATTTATCGGTTTCAATTCCGCACGACTTTTAAAACTACAATTTTTACACATGACAGCTTCAGACTTCTGAGAACGAGGCCAACTTTTTCCGAGGCAAGATAGATACTCCAAACCCTTAAGCCGGGTCAAATCTTACCCTTCATCTGTCATATCACACCAGATACTGCGTAGGGGCAATCACGTCTGAGGTCTTGAACCTGGATTCAAGGGCTAATGTCAATCACAGTAGCGTACATAACACATCTCACGTGTGACAAGCCTAACTGTTTGTCATACATACTCATATTTCGAATAACCGACTTATTTATATACGCTCGATCGCTACTCTTATCGAAGGTTGTAGCACAATCAGATGTATCAATGGAGGCGGCGGCTGACCCCTACTACCTTACGAGTGAGAATGAATGCACCGAATCCACGCCACCAGAGAGATGTCTCTCAAGCCAAATTTCGTCCCTTCCATAAAGATTCCGCACTACTGGCTAGCCATTCCCGGTATAAGGTACAACCCAGGGATATTAGATTTTCGCTGCTGGCTTTTGGGAAAGATTCCTAAGTCCAGGCATATAGCGCAGAAATGATCGCGTGGCTTTCGCGAACTGCACGGCATTCTACGATTCCAAGCGAAGCAAATTAAGAGAAAACTAAGACTTTGATGTGGTAAAAGTCTTGGTGTGAAGTTGCTCCACTGTTCGTTCCCAGTATGGTATAAATACAACATTCGAAAGTTCGACAGTTGTAAAGGAGTCCGGAAACACTGCAAAAATCACCATATGGCTTGAAATCATAACATTAACTCTCGCGGAGCGTTACTTCCAGCCAAATCGCAATTTTAAGAAGAAATATCGCCGAGCCTTATTTCAACTGTTGCCACCTTTATGATTTAACCTCCAAGAATTGGTATCCGGTGTCAGTCAATACCCATTTTCTTGCAGCTTTGTATTCCACTACGTCTTCCCCACGACCATTGGCAAACCACCCACATTTCTGGGTAACTCAAAGTTGATTTAAGGTCCGCGTATCCTCCCCGCATTCTTGGATTTTAGTATCAGCTGCACAATTTTATCTGATACCGTATGTCCGTGTGCTTCCACTTGACCGGAAAGCTTATTTACTACGTATAACCCAGCATATCCACGCAACTGGGACGATTTTCACATGCCATACTTTCTTCGTATGACGATGATTTCAATAAGAAGCACAATTCTTTCATTGTTATCGCATCAGTCACTGATGCAAAATCAAGCCCGCTTCACACAGGCAAAGTAGGTGGCAATCAGATGTTTGATACAAATTTCCGAATTGTATATTCCAGTTTAGATACACCATGTAAGTAGTTCGCTATGCAAATACGGATCTCAGCGCTCCTACCTTAAATATCTCTACACCAATAATATCTTAGCTTAACAAGTTTCTTTCCAAACTTGCCGTCCACTCGACACCCCCAAGGACTTTAGTGTTCACCCACTAGTCTGAACCTGGACAGCTTCTCCCAAAGTCTACAAGAACTTTAAAGTTTGAGCCCTTCTGTACGCTGATCTTCAGAATTTAAGGTTATGGGGGCGAATGTGAAGCCTTCGACGAGTGCGGAGAAAACATATTAGTGCATGTTGTAATATGTACATAATACTCGACTCCCCATACTCATAATTTACTTTCACACACTCTCATTATCTTTGCTTGCATTTGTCAGTGTCATTTTACTATTAATTTATCAATCAATACTCTTCTGTTATCATAAAGCACTTTCATAATGGCAAGCGAGTTGAACCGCCAGGCAAATTCAAATGGTGTTCCACTGGAAAAGGATTTTTCGCACAATAGCAATCACTATGGAGACGGCAGCAATCCGTACCATATGAATGATATTTCAATGGGCTCAGATGACGCATTGAAGAGGATCAGGACAGCTGGTAGTATCAGCATCAGCCCAGAACTGTTCGAAAAGATCTATCTTTCTCCACAAAACACCGTGAAAGGTGATTTAAGAAAAACCTTTGGAAATCCTACTCCAGTGTATGTCCATCTACTGTGCTTTGAAGTCACCAGCCTAACGGAGTATGTAGTGCAATAATTGGGTTTTTAATCTCCCTCTCACCATTATCATGTGATCTTATGGGTTGGCGTGGAGCAGGTGGTAATGGCGCGGCTGGAATGTAGGTGTCTTGTTTATCTTACTAATGTTACTTTGATATTGCAACTTACCCATCCTTAGTGGCTCCTATTACTTCTTTGGTGGACTCCTTATGATTGTTGGCGGCTTTCTCGAATTTATTCTCGGCAACACTTTTCCCTTTGTGGTATTCATCTCCTTCGGTGCCTTCTGGCTTACATTTGCTTCCACACTACAGCCTTTCTATGGCGCATATGGTCTTTACGCTCCTCCCGGTGGTACTGCAGCTGATGGTCTCCAAACTGTTGGGTTCAACGCCTCTTTCGCATTCTTTCTTATTTTTATGAGTGTCCTTTGTCTCATGTATCTCGTCTGTTCTCTACGCACAAATGTTGTTTTTGTAATTATCTTCTTTACATTGGTTGTCGCCTTTGCACTTTTGTCGGCAACATATTGGCACATTGCAAATGGCATCGGCAACATAGATGCAGGTCAATTGGCGCTGGCAGGCAGATTGCAAATTGCGGCTGGTGCGACTCTTTTCGTGACATCACTGGCGGGTTGGTGGATCTTTTTTGCTATCATGCTGGCGGCGTTAGACTTTCCATTCCAAATCCCAGTGGGTGACCTTAGCACTTTGATTAAAGGAGCAAGCGAGAGACAGAAATCCAAGGAACAAATGGCCTAGAAGTGGTTCTAAATTAAGTCCTACATACCCAGATGAAACCCGCAATTTTACTAGAAGCAATATAAGACAAAATTAGCGAAAAGAATGGACACACTGTGACTGCCTGGTAATTGGCGTTGGTGTTAAGGTAGTACATTAACACAGTTATCGGTCGGTTCTGTTTGTTATTGTCATACTGTGGGAATTTCCTTGGTAAGCTACTGAGTGAGCTGGTGGACTGATACTCTATTGGGCATGTACACTTAATGTATCATAATTTTTCCCCGAACATGTTCGATATTGTCCCACATGTTATGCATGTTATCCAGTGGCTTAAGAAGCTTTGCTCGAGTAAGTGGGATGCAGTACACAATATCTTTTTCGTGAGTTCATCTTGTGCTGTGCACATGCATTGAAAACAATGATAAATTATCTGGAAAATTCCATTGATAACTACCCAAAAAAAAATGAGGAATATATGGAGCAAAAGCACTATCACTGTTCCAATACCTCCTGTGTGAGCAGTGATTGACATTATCAATATCAAATTTCCGATGCAAAATCTCATTTATACATCAAAAGACACTTCCAGTCTTACTGCTTTTCCCTTATCTATTTCAGCTACACAAAAATCGGAAATTTACCAAAATTGCTTAAATGATAAATCCTCTTTCGGCGCGTTGCTTGTATGATGTGATGTATACGAGGCAGCGCGTCTTCAGTTGGGGCACGTGATAATTTGGTCCTATGAGGGTTTCTTTACTGGGAAATTTTGTGCCAGCTGGGGAATTGATGGGGACTGCAGGGTGTTTTGGGGATTATGAGGATGGGATGGAGGTTTTGTGTGCTAGTTTTTTGGTGTGGTTGTGGTTGTGGTGTGGTTCTTGTTTTTTTAATTTTAGAAGGATGGGAATATGGCGGGATTCATCGTGGATGCTTTGGTGTGTGCTAGTGTACTCGCCCTCCGGAATTAGGATTTGTGATCATACTTTAAATGCATCTTTTCATCTGGATTGGAAACATTCAATATGGAAGTAAGCTTTAAGGCAATGCAGGTATGTGCGCCTTCAACAAATTTGGTGTTGCTGTGTATTGGCCAATTCCAGCCTGTTTTTTCTCCTTCGAATAGTCAGTATAGACAAAAAAACAGGGAGGTTTAAAAAAGTCGGCGAACAAATTTCCGTTCCAATCAACATTACAAATTTTCAATACTGTGTTGAATAAAGTGGTCATTAAGTAATGATTATTTCTTAAATGTGCTGTGAAAGTCTCGCATTTACTAATCCACCTTTCCAGGCACCGAATACCAGCATTCGTCATACGTTGGAGATGCTTGAGTTTCCCATTCCCTTACAAAAACTACCAAACACTTATACCCTTTCTGGCCGGATCATACGCAGGACCAGTCACCAATACCTTCATCCCTCTAACAGGAAAAAGTACAAACCCAGTCATAATAACCATCATCACCAGGACCAAACCCGCAATGGTCTCTGCCCTCTTCCTTAGTGCCATACGTAAAAATGGGTTTTCCTCCACCATATCCACAGGGATATGAACCAGTGAGATTCAGGGGTTTCGGCAAAGAAGATTTAACCATAATGGGGCCTTTATTCTCAGGTTGTTCCATTTCGGTCTCGAGCTCGGCGCACTTTTTGTCGTAGAGTGTTAGCTCCTTAGGCAACGCCATGGTGCCGGGTTTAAGACCCGGTGAGCCCGATGGCCATATCATCCAAATACTGCATCGTTCGTGTTGGTTAAGGCAGTACTTCTTGGAGCCGTTGACGGCGCAGATGAGGACGGAGAAGAGGGTGAAAAGGGTGGTAGCGAAGATTTGCATGATTGTTGGGTTGGAAGTGAGGTTTGGGTGGATTGATCTATGTGAGTTGTCAATAAGTATATTTCTCCTCTTGGTTATCTCACTTACTGGAATTGTTTCTTGATGTGTGTGAGGTGGGATTTCTTGGAGGTATTCAGTGATACCCGAGATGTAAGAATGGGTTTTCCGCTTGTGGTTTTCTTTGATATTCGGGATGTGTGATTTTTGTGGTTGTAAGATTTTGGAAGGTCAAAGTTGAATGTCAAACAACTTTTATTCAGGAGGGGATCCAAGTATGAATGAATCATCGTAAAGACTGTGATGGTGATTCATATCTGGAATATAGTGACTCACAATGAGGGACTCTACTTCAAGTGACTGGAGAATTATTTTCTGTCCCGTCTTCATAATTTCAGAATTTCAGATTAACAATTCACTCGCTCTGCTCTGTCCTGTCTCATTCCCGAAATACAGCATATCATTTGTGAGAATTCCTTTCATCATTTTACATCATATACCTTTTTACTCACTATCTTTTTATTTCTTACTTGGACTTTGTATAAGCAGCATGGCTGGATTCAGAATCGCAGAGACTATATGCGCTGTTGTGGGAATTATTTGACCATCGTTGATTCACTTGATACGAATGGTCTCAAACCTTTGATGGCCATCATTGGTCACTACCGATGACTGGTCAAAAGGTTACGCAAAATCACCAATGACAATTATTCATCGGGAAATTCACATTATAAATCCTGAACTGAACAATCTTCTTTAGTAGTCACTCGGTTAGGTGGTGCTCCGGAGAATAAAACGGTTTCCATTTCACCTCTTGACCACTTTAAGACACAAACCAAACAAGAAATATTTCATACCATATAACATCTCATCTCGTACATCATAACTTCTCGAATACGAAGGCCTATCTCGAAACAACTTACCTTCAAGGAAGAACAACAGCCCTCCGTACGTAAAATATCCACAATGAAAAGAGATGCAGTGACTGACAATTCTTGCAGACCTCTCGAGTTAAATATCTATCCCAACACAAGACTACAACAATGCATTTCCTCGCCACCACACTTCTCTCAATCCTCTCTCTCACCTCTCTCGTCACAAGCGGACCAGTCCAACAATTCGTGCGACGGGATAAAGCCCCTGGATGCTCAGGCCACCGCCCATCTTGGAATTTATACATGCGCTGGAACATCCCACCGAAAGATGATCTCCACCACTTTGGATATCCCATGGGAGAAATGCAGCAGCCTACAAGCCTCACGATCATCGACAAAGACTGCAATAACATTAAGACAACCATGAATCAGCCTATTCCCAAGGGACCAATCACCGTTTACCTGGAAGGAGTAACTCCTGGTGATTTGACCATCCATCGGAATGCGACGCGGGGCTGTCCGGTATTTACGTATGCTAATACGGAGTATGGTGCTGATAATGATTGTGGATGGGATAGTGGAGATGATTATGCTGCATTTATATCTTATTTTGCTTACGATCCGGTTCCACCGAAGGTGAATTGATGAGGTTTATTGTTGTGCTCTAGAAGTACTTTGGATATGGTGGGAATCGAATAATTAGAGATTTGTTCTGGACATATTAAATACCGGATAGAAACAATAACCAACACCTGACTTAAAAAAAAAACTTTAAATATCGCAGCTTGCGATTTTTGCTATGATATGACACCACAGAAATAGCTGGGCTTGATAACGTGAACTAAACATGATTTCCCAGTCTACGAAAACAGTAATTAAATAATGGTTTCTAGGTAATAATGAAATACATGAGTAACAGTTATAGTGATGAATCGATCTCTTCCATTGAACTATGCCTGGTACCTTCTCAATCCAGTCAGTGTATCCGATTGAATATTTCATCTTATAAATTTATCACAGAAAATTATCTACATAGCTAGAATCTTGATAGCAAAGCTCTCGACAATACATCTGACGTTTACGAAGGAATACAAACTCGCCATGCAATAAGGAATATATATGTTCTTGATAGCAAAATTTTAAAAATACCATCACTGGTCTCTGGGCAATAACTATATTCGCTACCCTACTCTGCTGAGAGTGCTGGTTATGTTTAATGGTGATGCAGAAAAATTGGAGGCATCTCAAATATGTGAATGATAAATTGAATAGGCCTCATGAGAGAGTATGATTAATAGGGATGCGAGACTGGTAAAAATAACCCCTCAAAGCGTGCCAGAAATCATTTCCGCAGAGAAAGTATCGAAAAGCCTTGAAGGTTTAGAACTCCGGGGTATGAATAAAGTAAAGTATGAATGACTCCGCGATTCTTGCAATGAGTCAAGGAGGCAATATTCGTGAGCAGTCATGTATGACAAATATGAGTAACCTTTATACTGATGACTCGAGCTATGTGCAATAATTGGGTATACAAACCTTCTTGATCAAAAGGATCGCTACTGTAAATCCACTTCTAGAAATTATCAACATCACTACATCACTTCATCACAAACACTACCAATACTTCTTCCATTAAGATCTCGAAATAAAGACACATTTTTTAATCAATAAACAATTACCTCACACGAAAAAACTCTTACAGACAGACTCGAAGAAAGAAAAGTCTCTCCAACAAAGCCGTCAAATCAGTAAATATGAAGTACCTCGCCATCATATCCATCATAACCACCTCGGCATTGATCTCCTACGCTATGCCAACAGCCGTCACCGACCCACTTCCAGAAATCTTCACAATAAGTAGTTCCCAAGCCGAGTTGGAACCAAGAAAAGACAAAAACCACAAAAAGGAACCAACACCACAACTCTGTGCACAAAAAGCCCTAGCTTTCGGCGACAAAACCTGCACCTTCGTCTACCAGTTCAGCGGCGACAGTGCCACATCCTTCGTCGTTGACACCGATTGTGTGATTCGCAAACAGGGTCAAGTTCCAAATACAGTATCCACATCGAATTGGTCCGATCAGTTCAGAACATGTAATGTGGTGAAATTGAATGAGGTTATTCGGAGGATTTGGGAACCGACTAATATGAAGTATTTTATGCCTCTTTATCAGGCTGATGGACGTGCTATGACAGAGGGTCAGCTTGGTCCCTCGGAGAATGGTCGACGTAAAGTTGATCCAAGAGAGGCTTGTACGTTGAAATACAATGATCTTCCCGATGCGGGGGCGTTGTATGCATGGATTTGTCCGTTTAAATGCGACTGTTAGGTCAGGGGGTGGGAGACTAGGAAAGCGGCTTGGGAGAAATGTTTCTTCTGGAAGTGTATTTGTTTCGGTTTTTTCAGCGAAGGATGAATTTTCTGCAGGACAGAAGAAGGTGTTTGTGGGCGTTTTAGTATTGCATAAATGATGCAGGGGAATGGAATAGAAATTGGAATCGATTCTTTATATCAAATTGCTACCCTGGCCCATTGACTGAAATCCTCAGAAAAGGATTTCTGGGGATGACCCTCATCTCACGGCTTGTGAAGAATGTTTATCGTGCAAACCTTACCTCTTTGACGAACAAATTATCAAAACACGGTTCAAAGCCTTTGTTCTACACGCCTGAGAAAAGGCGAAGAGACTGATCCGTAGGCCCAATCTTCTATACCAGGATATATACAATGATCAAGAGGGTTCTATACCCGAGCCCATGAATGTGATTATTCCTCTATTCGACATCAAAGTCAAAGCAAAAAGAAAACCAGAAAGACAGACAAACAAACAAAACAGAACGAGTAATAATAACAAAGGTCACAACATTCATTTCAATCTTGGCGGCAACACTTGATACCACCCTTTCAACAGAAGTCCTCACCAGACACGACAACAATTACCGAATTACTCAAAGTCCAGGACCTGTACCTCTGTCGGACAAGAATAAACAAGAAATTTAGATTCTTATCCTCTGAGGCTAAGATTTACGATCACAACTGGCATCCAGAAAGGAGGTGTCCTCCACCCAAAGACTGTCCAATATATGACAGTCACATCAGTACCTGAAGACCCTTCCATGAGCGTTTCGATAAACAGATGGGGCTCGGGCCTTCTATTTAATAGCAGAGCAATTCCAAAGTTTGCTTATAATGGTGAGACTTGGGGTGGAAAAGATAGATTTGCTTGTAGTGCAGGGGTTAAAAATAGCCACCAGGGGTGCAGATGTGCATTTGGCTATCCTTAAATTAGAATTGGATGAAAAACAACAAGATACCACTTGGCTATCTGTTAGAAGGAAGAGAAAAACTATCCTCAGTAGATTAACCCATAGATAGATTCCGGGGGAAAGAAATACCGACTTTTATCGTATGTTTAAGAAATTGGTTGTTGTGGAGTGAAGTGAATGTAAAATATCTAACTCAGAATCAAGCCATACTTTTTCCATGAGGAAGACACGTGTTGCATCTATTCTTAGAATGATTGTGATTAAGCAGATTTTTCCTTGAAAAATTATGGACATGATAAGATACGGTACATCCCTAAGCAGCTTGGGTTTTCATTGTGTGTAATGAAAAGGAAATTCCGATCATCGAGCGCTTCTTCCACGAAACGTGATAATAACAAAGGAGGGTGAGATTAAAATGAACAAGTCAAGGCTTCTGTCTTCGAAGCCTTGTTTATGAAAAAGAAGACCGAGTAAAGGAATTTCTCGTTGTCGAATCCATATATCTAACGAAGAGACAAGAAAATCAACAGCTTGGCACCTATCAGGTGTAAGTTTGCAGGATTCGATATAGCAGCTCAACATAGTCGTCTCCAGTAGTTTTTATATAGTATTCTTAGCATGCGTTGCTTGGTTGGGATACTACATGCTCATTCATATAGATCTTCATGTACCTTAATTACTACACGTACGATGCACCTGATATAAGACAAGGGCTAGTCGTGGAAGAACTTGCCCAATTACCTAATATGCAACCCGTGATTTACTGACTTTCTACTATCTTGTTGCATATCTCAAAATCGACGGAGGTCCGTTTACCTTCGCATATGGAGTCTTCATATTCTCAAGAACATTCTTAAGTTCTTGGGAATAATAAGGAGTCGGAAGGTAAATACGGAGTACTTCTGTGCGATATTTCTTCATACGGATAAAATCCTGGGAATTTTTATATAAATTTTCATATGAGTTCTCTTATGAATTTCATAGTAACTTAAAATTATAAAATTAAAAAGGTTATCAATAAAAATTAAAACATGATATCTGGTGTTTGATGTTTTTAGATCAGCAAATCACGTGCACTATCACCCATTTTATCCCTTGGTAACGATACTTCATATGAAGTGCCAAATTTCGGGCCACCACTCCCATGGATATCTATTCCAGTTGGTCTTCGAGTATATCCACGTCTTTCTTTTCGTGGGGCGAGCAAAATGATGCCGACTCATGATGTGGAGATATGCATTCAAACGAACTTTGGCGTTTGTTGAGATACATCATTGAATGATACTCGGTCGGAGATATTTGATATGTCACCCAACTCCTGTGTGACTGGAGCTTTACTCGGTAAATCTAGTTATATACACCTGCTTCGAAAGACAAACGACTTTCCAGATCTCTTTCCTTTTTAGGGAATCGAATTACATCGCGCGTAATCATCAAACTTGGCCCAGGTGGCTCAACCTCCGGTGATATGTAAGGTGTAAGACTTGTGGCATAGTATCGAGTGGAAGGAGTTCTTGTCCCACTACTTTTACCAGCCAGCATTCATACGTGTGAACTCTGTCAAACCGCTTTCAATATCACCGGTGGAGATCTCATTCTTAATGATGATTGAAACAGAAAAGTTTGTGATATAAACTGTTGACGGTGTGCTGTATGGATTCCTTGATATAGAAGCTTCATACTCTAAAAAATCTGAAGTCATTTCATTCGCCATGGTTTTACAATGAGAAAAACTCTCTTGTCTTTCCGCATGCTAAGGAGCATTGCAACGGCGTAAGATTGTTGCACATTATATTTTATACTACTTATTGTTCAGTTTGATATTTTGGAGACGACTAATAATTCACTAGACATTGCGCAATGATGTATCTAGGCATGAAATACCCATGGGTTATTTGCGGCGACGGTAACGGACAAGCAGTAAGAGAACATCTCACAGCGTTCCTGGCTATCAAGATGCTAAACACAATGTTCTTCTCGCTGTTATGGTATGGTTCGAGAAGATTGTAATACTTTCTGAGATCATCGCTGCCAAGTATGCCAAAGGTATGAACCTGATGGCAGTGCATTGCGACAGAGACCTTTTCGTGCTTATTCAAGTTAAGCTGTGTATAATGGCACAGGAGATGTCAATTTTCCAGAAAGCTGGAGTTACAAGCCGGTATGATTCTGAAAAGGTTCTTCCTTTCAAAGTTTGATTTATGGTTTGATGTTTTCCTGCGCCCCTTCCATCATGCATTTATCACAGCTTCTCACGCCCAAGTGGCAAGTGCAGCTTTACACATCAAATATATAAATGATTTCTGGGGGCAGTTCTTCTCTTTGACATTTAATATACTGTTTCTTATCATTTCAAACAATAAGATTATTCATTTCACTCGAGTTTATTTTATTCTCATTGTTATGCATTACAATCATGCCTTTTTGCCCATTAAATGTATCAGAGCTCCCCGTCACAACTCTAGAACCATCACCTCGTGTTGTTGACGTTAAAAAATACATCGAAAGCCGACCAGATGTGTACATCGCTCGAAAAACCATGGCACCGCTTGATGCAGTGGTCACTTGTTTGTGGTTGATAGATCCTCGGATCTTGCATCAATTCCTCAATCGCCGTTTACCACTCTTCATGTTTCAAATCAAGCGAAATGATTCTGACGACGCGAATATGCGTTGGGAAACTTCAGTCATGCGACAAAAGATATCAAATTCCTTGCACATAATACTCGTAAGTCAAACGAGTAACTTATTCCAAGAAATCATTCATTCTGATGATTTACAATTCTAGTTGGAAGTCACTTTGTTAGAAATGGACAAGCACGAAAAATGGAATCCTACAACCACCAAGCTGCACTATATTACAGATGGACACATCCTCCGATTCGAACTGCATGATGAGAACTCAACTCAAATCGAAGATGAAGTCCCCATGTCTCCCACTAAAGCCAATCCCGAATCTCGCCTCAATAATTTGACCCAAGTAGAAAAAGTACTACTCTACATCACAACATCCATCATAGAAAACGAGTGTGGTGTTGAACCTCCCGAAGGTGACCCTCCCAAGTACTCTTTCATCTGGGATGGGAAATGGAAAATGCCCGAAAATATCATCATCTGTCCTCGGATTTACAGTAGGGACTCTAAACCTTTGATTGATCACTATGAAGAGGAGTATTTGAAGAGTAGGGAAATGGCTATGAAAGTTTTGAGAATTTTCGATGTGCGGTTATTGCCTTTGTCGCGTCGTTGTGTTTGCGAGGCTCCGGCTGTTAAATTTAGTATTGATATGATGGAGAATTATAATGTGAAGATGAAGATGAAAAGTTTTGTGAAGTCGGACCCCTCTGAAGATGATTCCAGATACAAGGGAGGGGTTTATCATTGTACTCGGTTGAGATCCTTGGCTTGAGAAAGAGGTTTAAACATACTGTTTCTTCTTTGTATATCTTTTTTTTTGGCTTGGATGGAGCATGCCGTTTTTGCACAACGATTTCATTAATGTGCAAGTTTCTCCGTTTCTTCTATGAGACCTTGATGTGATCAGCTACTGCCATTGAAGTCGTTCTGTTTTTCTTGAAGCTGGCCAAGGCTTGAAAGAAAATCATAAATTCCGAGCAAACTCCTTGACCCCCCCCCCCATTGACCTCCGAGTCGTCTTTTACATTGATGGATTGGGAATGACTTTTCGCATTGCATACTCGCAGAGTTTTTATTATGGGTGTCATGGTTGGACGACTCAATGTATTCAAGTGTTTCCGTGCAGTCACCGTTGAATGACTCGATGGATTTAAGGGTTTCCAGTCAATTCATGTGGAGAGTTAATGAAGTGATGAATTATCACTGAATTCAAATGCTCAGATTCATCAATGTCGGTTTGTGTGACGAGGTGGACAAGCAGACTTTGGGAACACCGTCAGAACGTCCTCTCTTAATCTTCTCACAAGCATTGCTGGAGAATAGCGACGGAAAGTCGAGTAGAGAAGAAACCAGAAGAAGTTCCTAGCTGTTATTGTATCCCACTATCTAGGACTCAACATACATATCGAGCTTAATTAATGAGTCCTGAGTCAAATTTCGAATCAAGCGTCGGAGTTGGATATTCGAATCATGTGCAAACCATGATTAATTCGTGGAAAGGGTGGAAGAGTCACAAATATCATTTTTTAACATTCATATGATAATATCAGTGCTTTTGACACAGTCATGGCTGCTGAGAAACTACTACTTAAGAGTTCGCAGTTGCCCGCTTTTGGAGTTTGATTCTCTTTCTCTTTAATATCAACATCAACATCAACATTGAACACAACATGTCGTCAGGCGAACAACATCAAAGTAATGAACCAGTCAAAAAATGCTCATCTCATCGTCGTGTGAATGAGACTGAAGAGGAATTTCAAACAAGATGTTCAGAACACAAAAAAGAAAAAATGCAAGACTTGCCGGATTTAGAAGACCCATCTACGAATTCTGAAGATGCTCTATACGATGCGTATCTTAGGACCGTTGGGACTTGGACCAGAGAAGAATTTTTACGCAGAAGACATACCGGCCCTATACTTCCTGTTCCTCGTCCCTTTGGCCAGAACGAAAGCCTGCAAAGGTATAATTCCCGGCCATCTGAAACTCCACAGGCTGGAGAGCCAAGCCTACAGAATGAAATTAGAGTAGAGAGTATATGCTTCATATTCCTCTCATCTAACCCCTGCTGATTAAAATACAACAGTACTTCCTCCTTATTGGTCCCCCAACCGCTCGTTAGCACCTGTTATCGTAACTTCACAAAGTGGATATGTGATGGACTGTATGTACTTCGAATTTCTCTCATCTAACTTTTACTGATTAAAACACAACAGCACTTCCTCCTTACGATCTCCAGCCTTCCGAAACTCCACAGGCTGGAGAGCCAAGTCCACAGAGTATATACTTCAAATTCCTCCCATCTAACTTTTACTGACCAAAACACAACAGGAATTGCTCCTGATAATTTCACTCAGCACGGGTCACCTTCCAATTCTATGGGAGAAAGTAGTGAGAGATTCTAGTGAGCAGTAATCCAATTCCGCGAATCAAGAGATTGGTACGACGCAACATATAAGTGGATATGATAGATGGGAGAAGAGAGGAAGTCTGGGGAAAATGACATTAAGAGAAGCATTGGAAAGGTCTTCTGGGAACATCCTTCAACAGGATCGAGAAAGATCGAAGAAAATGAGTAACTGGAGCAGGAGAATGTATAGCAAAACGAAATAAAGGAGATGAGGACATGGCATTCGAGACACAAGTAACTGCGGGCCGTTATGTGGGTTTTTGTTGATATTTAATGATTTTAGTAGATTCGCCAAATAGTTGAATTGAATGTGTGACTTTCAGAAAGATGTACATCGTTTGGCTGTGTGAAAAATCATGATTGTGATAGTTAAAAATGACTCGTATCATATTTTGAGGATGCATCGGTTCGCCCGTCTGCACACTACACTCACCTCACCATATCCTCTTCATTTCAATCCAGTCTTCACCGGACTTTCTCTTACCCGCAACTACTTCCCTCCACTACCGATCTCCGCCGCTTTCTTCTTCATCTCTCACCACTTCAGCAAGCAGACCCCAAAGCAGTAGTGCCCTGAAATCCGCTACAACAACCTCAACAATTCACCACCAAAACTTCACAAGACACCCGCTCCAGTAAACTGAAAAACGATCCAGAATTTATAGACAGGCGGATTATCTTGAAAGGCGACTGTTGATTCGGAGATGTTTATAAGGAAGGAGGGGTATGCTGTTGATAGCAAAACGTGAATTTGCATTTCTCTAGCCACAGCTCTACGAAGTGGAAGATGGCTGCTCAGTTGGCGATATCATACGGCTGTAAATCTTACGATTAAATCTTCCCTCTCAATGGGCGAAGAATAGAAATATAATTGGGAGTGCAGTGTGATTCTCACTATACACTGGTTCTTCTGCATGTTCAACTCTTCTTAAGAGTTTTCGGGTTATAATCTATTGCCAGACTCTTAATAGAGGACCTCTTATACGGCCACAGAATGGAATGATGGTATGATAGACAAATTTTACATCTCTTTAAAGTAATAAATATCGCCATCAGTCCCGGGCCATGTATGATACAAATGCATGGCGAGGAGGTATGGATGAGCTGAACTTGGGAGGTGACGAGGGATTTCGGAGTAGAACTAGTATTCACACTCGGAGGATCTGCCATTATTAGTTGACCTTACCACTAGGTACTGTTAGATGAGTTTGCCAATGCAACAACGGACAGCAAGTAAAATACTCACAGTGATACACTGAGTAGATCATCGATATCATTAACTACCGGGAAGTTATCGAGCGTGGTTCGCGTAAGTGGATGAGAATGAAGTGTGTGAAAGCTCTAACCATATCGAGTTAGACAATCATGATGACTAATATTCTTTTGTTTGTCCTCTCTATAGCAGACATCCACATACTCTTACAACTGTATTGAAATATCATCCAAACTCCAACCAAATCACTGAATTGATAGGCAATCAAGGAAGGTAACGATGAAGTTGTTTGGAATTAAATATGAAGTCATTGATTTGAAGCGCTTTAACAGATTCCATTACACGGCGTTTGGCGTACAGATTTGTACAAACTCCTGTTATAATCATTTCATTTTTCCTTTCTCAAAAGTTCTTTCTTCTTGGGCCCTTCTCTATCAAGGCCTATTATTTTTCTTTATCAAATGATACAAGCTATATCTTCCTTTCAGGAAAACTGTACAAAGCTTAGAGCATCTCGAGACAAAACATGATGGTAAGATTTGCTTTGCAGTCGTTCAATCATCATTAATCATGGCGAACCGACGATCTGCGAGACCAAGCTCATCAGCAAATCCAGGAGGTGATACCGAATTCAAAAAGAAATACGGTCCTTACCCAGGAAGACCAAACGATAGGCATAGTGGACTATCACCTATTCTACCTTTCATTTCAGCAGGTGGAGTTGCGAGAGCCAATAGGGATACTTTACGACGGGAACAGAAGCAGAGATTCTCGTATTACAACTTTACAGCTAAAGAGTTACTTGATTTGGATGCGAATATAACGTCGACAAGATCATTGAAACCAAGCGATTTGAATGTTCCGATTCAACCTTGCTTCAAAAGAAGTCATTGGCGCAAAGCGGGTCGCAATCATGAACCATATCCTCTTGGTAAATTGGGTCCCGGGAAATGGGCTGCCGAAAATGATTTTGTGTGGGAAATAATGCAACCAACTCTTCAGCTTGCCCCATTGTTATTGGAAAACATCCATTCTGATTTCGTAAATCCACCTACCCTACTTTGGAATTATCTGACAATAGACATATAGTTTGATTCTTTATTGCATGGCCCACGAAGTCCAATTGATTCAGAAAGATTTCCTGCTAATCTGCCGGCATGGGTTCCCACAAGCAGTCTACCTTTGCTTCGCTCCTTCAGATCAAGAGGACTAGATCCACAGGATCCCGCTCTTGAAAAGAGCAGGAAGGATCTGTTATCAGAGCTGTCGAGTATTACATCATTTAAATTCAGAGAGACCTCCGATACTTTATCTTACAATGGCCGCACTAATACCGCAAAACAAAAAGATGCAAATGGCAATTTTTCCCTTAAAAACCAAATCGTTGTAAATCACAAAAATTATGAGCCTTTACTTCGTCCGAGCGCTACAGCGTCCGAAAGGTTAGGGTATCAATGGAGGACTGCCGTAACCATCGCTCATGAATGGTGAGAGTTAACTTGTTTCATGCTGCATTCATACATATTGATGCCCGTTTTTAGTACGCACGCAATGGCAAATATAGCTGAATTCTCTCAAAGGACACAAGAGGGCAGTTTAGCGACATGGGCTTCGAGTTCAATCCCAGAGGTGAGCAACGTGGACATTCTTCGAATTGATCATTACTAAAGAGCGAAGGTATATTTTGAAAACCTCTCCATCCAAGAATGCGGGTTCTTAATGGAGCAATTTGGTCTTGGAGGCGTAACGCGTGGAGAAAGAAATCCAAAAGGCTCCTTATTCCCCACTATAGCATTTTTCTGGACCGAATGGCCATCGGGACATTGGGTGAACTACCTATCGAATGTTATTCTAAAAACTCCTATTTTGAGCACGCGCTACCACTTTTACCCAATACCAGTAAAGCATTTTGAAGATGTTCACCAGATGGATTTCTGGAATCATACAGTCAAAACCTTCGGTCCCTTGATGCTTGGGCTTAGGTCCCTTAACGTAAGGACCCAGGTCACTCAGGTCCCACCCTCCGCAGCGGAATCACTCCTAAATATAGATACTGGTCAATCCGAGGGATCCAAGTGGAGAAGTGCGCACGCTACTTTAAAATCAAAACAGAATATGAGTGCAGAGGAACGAAGAGCTTGTCAAGCTGGCGATGAATTAATTGAGCGGGCGAAATTGAACGAAAAGTTTTTCCTCAGCAGCTCCAAACAAAACGAGCATCTTGATTGTATACTCGATTATAACGAAGGTCTTAAAGAAAAGCTTCAAGTTATTGCTGCTGCTGTAACTACCACGGGGCAGCAATCCATACCAATCGATCCCGCGGAAGCGATAGAGGCATCAATGCAGATTCAGTATGAAATGCTCTTAAGTGCTGCGAGAGTTCACTGTGATGCTGTTGACTCTTATTTCGCACTGGCAAATATCGGAAAAGTTGCTCTCGAAGTTAAAGCAAATCTATTGATGTTCAACCAAGGATTCAGAGGATTCGCTAGAGAGCTAGCTACTTGCTGGACGAATGAATTGATTACAGATTATGAATACATAGATGAAATACTAGAATTCAGGCGACAAATGTTATATTCACCCGACGATAAATATTCTAAGAAATTCATAGTGGAATATAAAGAATTTGGAGACCTTGATGGCATCATAGCCGCCTATAGTAAGCTAGATACCGAGCCGGAGCAATCAAAATCCAAAATTGCCAAGATGACTAAAGAGTTTGATACACGATGTGGAAGTTCTCGATACGGCAGGATTTGCGCAAAGATCATGAGCTTAGCTACCGATATAGCAACGGGAGGAGCCTCGGAACCACCGAATATGATTAAAGAAATCGATAAGCTGATACAAGCGTTGATATCGTTATTAAATGGGGAAGATGACAAACATTGTGATTCCTGGAAGAAAACATTGGATACCATGATACAACGCATGCAGGGGATTGTGGGAGACTTGCGGAAGAAAAATTTTTTATCGCTGGCGGTGGATGATACGGATATGGAGGGTTATAATCCTTTGGCTAGAGATGATATACCGACAGATCATGAGACGGGGCATGATGTACCGACGGATAGTGTGATGGATGATACTCCTTCTTAGCTTACTTGATTGGTTGGCTGTTTTTGAACAAGAAGATATATGATTACAAGAAATTTATAGGATGATAGCACCTGAAAACTGGATGCTCTGTATTTTTTTAACAGGGAAACTGTCTGGGGCTTAAAATATCACAAACACTCTCTGATTGCTGGAGACTCACCACTGATCCTACCCCAGCTATAAAAATCTTACAAACCCGTACTTCGCGATGTTGGCAGGTCTTCTTCCCGAAATGTACTTTTACCATTAACTCCGAGATTTCTCCTCGGTCTTAAGAAATAAAGAAGGGAGAATGGAGGATGGGGATTCATAGGTAGAACACCGCAACGCATTGACAATTTATTCCATAAATTTCTAGAAATATTTGATGGTTTTTTAGGCTGCATAGAGTCTTGTCTTGATCTCTACGTTCGGGATGCCTGGCGTGTTCTATTCGGTTAGAACCGTAAGAGGCAAAAGAGAGAAGGTTTTAAGCGGATTTACCGAGATATTATAGCTTATTAAGAGGCGTAAAATGAGATCTAGGGATCACTGGTAGCGTGGCAGGTGCTGGGGATTTTAGGAGCAGATGGTTTTCTGATGTCAGCGGGGACGTGATAGAAGCGTACCGGGGCTGTTATTTGATGGGCTGAGGGGAAGGGGCTGTACGAGTTACAATCGTCATGGGGACGATGGCTGGAAAGTTTTCGTCGTATTTTTCGCACTTGGGATGAGATGAAGTTTTTAACTCTCCTGTTTCTGGACTTGATTGTGAGGCTTCGAGTTGATTCAGAAAGACTTGGTATGAAAAGAGCTAGCTGCACTCCCAGGATATGATTCACTCCGAAAAGAAAATTTGGGGAAATTGGATTTTTCTTGACCTCCAGATTTGATGTGGTTCTGATATCATTTCATTTAAGTATTAAGTTTGGAATATTTTATGAGAGTGCGAGCCTAAGTTGGTAGAGTGAGCTAGGAAGATCTTCAGAATTAAGATGGTTTTGGTGATATGAAAGTGGTTTACTACATCAGTGATATGGACTTTGAAATAATATTTCGGATCACCGTGATAGAGATTTCGGATCGGTTGAGCTGTGGGTCTTTTTGGCCACTTCTGGTTCTTGTGCAGAAGCATGAAGTTGTCAAAGAAATTTGGCTGTAACTAGGTGACTTATTGCGAAGAACCTAATGCTTGGTATATTGTTTTTAAGCTAATAGCTATGTGAAATAATGGAAACTTGTAGCACAACGACTTTGAAACCCTGAGCTTGACAAATAAACAACGCGAATGGAAAAGAAAATACCACCCCTTATTTCTAAAAGAACATTACCTTGAAGCCCCCTACAACAACCAATTTATCCCAGCTTTACCCTCTGCGATATGAAGCTATATCTCAGAAAACTAGACGTTTAATCCTCTCTTTCTTTCCAGGTCCATCTCTAATTTCCCACTATCCGCACTATATCTTAATTAACCGACCCCTATTTCGGCCCATCTCAAAACTAATTTTTTAAACATTCGGAACAGGCAGATTCCAACCCGGTTGAGTTGCACAATTAGGATTGGCACAGCAAACCAGGATCGCCTTCCCATCACCATTGGGGAACCTCCCAATGGGCATCGTCGAGCAATCATTAGACTAAGAATGAGGAATCGCACTATTGTTCTTGCATAGTGTATCACCGGTACCTAGGTTATGCTCATAACAGAAGAAATTGCACTGCTTTTTGTTAGGTTTTACACTCTCAAGGCAGAGCTTAAAAATTGAAATACTGACGTTTCCTTGAACGTCAACACTTCCTCCATTGACTGGAGCTCCGAATCCTTGGGGGTTGGTGCTGTAAAGACGAAGCCGGCAAGAAATGCTGCCGCGACGATGGTTTGTATGAGGAGTTAAATTTTTTGTGTGTTCTTCTTTCGAGGGTTTTGTAAGTTTGACTTTGTATGAAGTAATAATCTTTGATGGCGTGCCCTCAAAAATTGATGCTAGGAAACGCCAGGATATATATAATATTCTCCTATCTATTCGTTCTCCTTTGTCCTAGACGTTTTATACATTCTATCTAGTGTCTTGTTTGTCTTTAACTGACACACCTTGAGATAAAAGTTCTTTACATTCCGAAGGAGGATACGAAAAGGGGTTTTTCGGTTCAGCTGCGCTCCCGATTTCTGGGAGCTTGTTTGAGGAATGTGGAGATAAATATTTATAGAAAGTCGAGACTCTCATCGGCTCGGAATGTATGCGACGACTTCTATGAATCAACGAAAATTTTTGGTCATGGGCTTGTGGTTCTGTGACTCTTCTGAGAAGACAAAAAAAGATCTATGTCATTGACGGGGTGCTAAAGTCAGCAGTATTGACTTTTTCGAATTTCATTAAGACATGACGGGGAAATTTGAAAGATTAGAGGAGCCAACTGGGTCTCGTTACTTCTTAATCCCTGATGTGTAATGAAGGGATGAATGGGTGAATCCCTTTTGTATATGACGTTCCAAAATAGATGCGATTCATTTCAGAGGCACTTGCCTAGACCGCTATCAAGTCTATAATTTTTTCCCCTCACTATTTCATCAACTGAAAGAAATAGAATATTATCAAACATTGTAGAACTCCACTTCCACTCAAACTTCATGACCTGGAAAGCCCAATTTCAATACCATCCACTTCTAGAGTTCTTAAATCACCCTGGTGACATATGAGAACTCTCCGATATCATCTAGCGAGCATCAGCTTCAAAGGTTATACACCTATAAATATATATACTATAAGGTAAAATACCATCATGTGAACACATTGATATAATATCACTAGTTATTACAATATCGATTTATAATACCTGTGTTATTGATTGAATGGTTTCGGATTTCTATGATCACGTAATGTTGGATAAGGTCTTTGACCCCATAATATTTTTGTAAACGCTTTCCATTTTTTTACATGATGGTCTAATTTACTAAACCGAGAGTATGTGTGGAGCCCGCATTATCTTGCCCTCAGCCATCTCAGCCCCAAAGAGGCCACAGAAGCAGGTGATGTACATATCTCCATCCTAGTCGCATAAGATTTATCAAGTAGGTCGGAGCAGAATGAAAGAACTGAGGAATCTACCATGACGAGTGTAAGTAAGCGGCGGTGTCGCATGTGATCTTGACGAAAAATATGATATGTTGTTAAGAGTGCATCGAGAGTCGTTATTTCTTACAGCGATTGCAAAGGACCATGGCTTTGGATATCTTCGTACCACAATGGCACAAATGACAAGTAGACTTGGATCCTACCGAACTTCTGTGGCCTCCCGTGGTCTGATACACAATTCCATCACTTTTCTTGTAGTAGTTCCCCGAATGCTCCCCATAAACTATATCCTTATTAACCTCCCGTCCAGACTCGGGCTTCTCTTTGTTTTCGCTAGATTCCCCACCAGGCTTTGACTCTTTTGACTCCTTCTCCAAATCATTCTTCTTATCCTTCGCGTTCTGCTTGCCGTTTGCCGGAGACATCTCTGTGCAAGATTTCAAGGAGGGGGGAGACTGCTATGTGTTCCACTTTGCTCGGACAGCTTCCCACCTTGCCACGATAGCATTATATATGCGATTTTCGTATGGTTTGACACGACGTGTGTCTGGTGTGGCAAACAACTTCATCCATTGTTTGAAAAATTGGTCGGAATGGAAGCCCTCATATTTGGCGGCAAACAAGTATGTGCTATGCTCATAGAAGCTTGGATAATATCCTGCCATCTCCCAATCTGTTATGGAGAGAATCTTGGATCCATTCTTTGTCACCAATACATTTCTGGGCCACAAATCGCAATGAGACAATACAAGTTTGTCTTCCTTAAACTTGAATGATGGATCATGCGGCAGCTCCATGCCCTTCATCCTCTTTTGCATAAACTCATCCGCGCTCGCATACCCCAGACTATCAAACCGACAAAGTTCCAAATAGATGCCATGTGAGCTTCCATGCTCATAATCCATGGTCACGGATCTGAATGCCTTGATGTATTTTTTGATGGATTTCATCAGATGGGGAGGGGGTAATCCATTTAAGTCTGACATGGGGATGGAATTCTCTATGTATTCCATGAGCAAATATCGTATTTCGTTTTCTTCTCCGTGGTCATACACTTTTGGGACAGGTACAGACGAAGGAACCGACCTCATCACTCTGACTTCGTTGTCGGTATCACCATAAACACTGAGTTTCAACAGTCGTCTTTCCTCCCCTTTGAGTACAGCTATATAGCTCTCCTCTTCATCACGTATCACTGATTCCACGGACATATTCCATTTGCTGCAAATCATGGTACAAACCGAGGTATCCATGTCAAATTATGCAGACAAAAGATTGAAAGGCTGAAAAGTCGAAGTTGAAGACTTGAAGAGTTAAATTTGAAGGAAAGGAAGCTTTTATGATGTTAATAATCGGAAAAAAATCGCAAAATTATTTAAAATAATATATAAGTTGAATCTTGTAGTAATTGATGAACCGAGATCGAGGATACGTCACTTAATTTCAATGTTATACGGGCTGTAAAATTAGCAATCGCGACTGTATTAGCTAACATGCACGAGATACGCTCTTCATCCGATTTATACTCTGATATACATGTCAAACAGGTGCGTAGCACCAACTTCAAGTTTACGGTTTTGGTCAAACAAAAAACGCGCTTGCCATTGGCAGTTGTTATACTCACGCTCCACCGTGACTGCTTATCTGTGGACTTATTTGTGGCATTCAACAAACATGGATAAAACATGCGAGTATATCATCCGTATATGGCACCTGACAAAGCGTTTGAATCCGGCAATCAAAACCCTGTCTCATCTTAGAGAGCACCAGATCAAAATCATCAAACTACCTTTACCGTAAACTTCCGCGAATCAAAGCCAGGTTGACTCACGTGTGGCTTTCTACATAAAAAGATTACTGTGCGGTGGAAGGAGTTAAGAATAATGGTGGTGAGCTGAAAGTTGACTGCGGTAGAGTTTTCAAATATAAGATTAAATAGAAATCATCGGAAAATGACGGTTTTAGCAGCTCTGGAGAACGAAAAAAGGTACTCTATCCTGTTAATAGCAAAAATTTCATGTGATGACGGTGATTAATGATTGTGACGCGCAACAATAAGATATTAGATAAAAATGAGAGTTAGATGACCTTCGCATCATATCTAAAAACCCCTCCAACTCTTTAATTCCTCACATACATCAATTTCATATATCATTTCATAAAAACGTCCTAGATCGTGACTTTGAGAATTCTCAGCTGTCTGAATAGGAGACCATGAATAAGCGAGAAGTTCATGTTACAGCGCTTGAGTGCTTAACCCCACCCCAGTGTAATTCATCATACTATTAATGGAAGAGGAAAGACATATGCTGTTTTTGATAGAAGTAAGAGTTCTGGAATCTATTCACCGCACACCAAGCGAAATCACACCAAAATCAACGATTTTCCAACTTTTCAGATCCCAGTTATCTTTATGAAACTATCGAGATAATTTATTAAAATCTGTATATAAATATAAATATTCAATCAAAATTCAATAGAAATTATATATTCTTAAAGCTGAAAAAGCCAAAAAGGGAAAAAAATTCGTTTAATTTATATGTGGAAAAGTCGAAAAAAGCGTTACACGAATGAAATTTTGGAATTTTTGAAATTTAAATAGATGTAATTTTTGAACAAAAATTGTTAAAAATTGATCATTAATCTTTTTCATATTGTTTTATGATTAATTAGTATATTTGAAAATTTCGATCAATTTGATTGAATATTCAAAAAGTTATTAAATATTTAATTTTAGATAGAAAAACATACTTTTGCAGGGATTTCGTTATAAAACGTTACGGTGTATGGGGAGTAAAGTCCAGGACTCTTACAAGACTTATAATATATGAGATATGGGAAAAGTTACTCATTATAAAGGGAATCGATAAGGATAACGTATCTTATATGAATAATCTATAGAGGTTAAAAGAAGGATGATAAATAAATCACCGACAAGGAACTAGGCTAGAGAGTATAAGTATGAGGTTTAGAAAAGACAAAAAGACGAATTGATGAGAGCATTTCACAGTGAGACACGAGAGACCTGGGAATCTAGGAAGTATAATGCACAGAGATATGGATGAGTTTTAAATGATCGAGATTTAAGCACTAAGGGAATGAATATATGTTAATGAAAGAGTGAATAGTTGGTCGCCCACAAATCGGGCCTTCCCCAAAAAGGAAAAAAAGTTTTCAAAACATCAAAATCTGCTGTCAATCTGGAGTTTGACAGATAATCAAAAGATCGAGGTTGATTCCTCCCTTCAAAATAGCTTGGGATCCGAGCGCAAGAATTTCCTTACCCAGCACCTACTTCAACTCAAAGTATTCCCTTTCTTCCATCTTCGGTATATTTCAAACTATGTCTCTCAGACCCGGGTTGAACACTTTCCCACAACCCAATCTTTCCACCGGATTCCTTCTTCAATCTCTCATCCTCTCTTCTGAAGAATTCTTCCGCACTTCTGATTCTTCCTGGATGAATCTCATCCAACAACTTATAATCCCTCGTCACCACTCTATCTCTCCATAAATTCCACCAAGCTGTGAAATTTCTTCTAAAAGTCATTGTTGCTTTATCTTTGGGATCCGCATTGAATCCAGCCGGCGAGTCAGCTATTGGTCCAAATCGCTCGAAGTATGTGTCGAAATCCGTATTAATATACTGAGCAGGATGACCTGTAACCTTTTCGAATGCCGTTGCCATTTCGGCATATGTGATGTCGGCAATAGCAACACTGAGATCCATTCCATTACTACGTTCGGGATGATCAAATAACCATCGAACATAAAATCCACAATCTTCCAAAGAAACGTGGGGAACAGCACCTTCTTTTAATGGAACTCTCCATGTTAGGACACCATTCTCTACAGAAGGCGTCATAACTGTTCCGGTTGTGATGGACATTTCGATATATGGACATGTGGTAAATAATGCCGCTCCCATTCCATTAGGGTTACTTTGATTTTGCCATAAAATCCATTCACCAATTCTTCCCTTTCCATCAAAATGACCACCATGATACTTTTCTTGCCATCCACTCTTCTTCAATGTGTAATCCAAGTTTCCAAAGACGAAAAATTTGATTCCTTCTTGAATGGCAAATTCATAAGAACGAATTGTCCAAAACGTTTCAGTTTTTTCACCAGAATTGAAACCATCAATGTTGACAAATGCTCCATCACAACCTCTGTATCCTGCACGAAGAGCATCTTCATCGGCAAAAGTACCTTCGAGCAGTTCAACGTTACCCAGGGCGAGGAGTTCTTGAGCTCGAGCGGATTTTGTATCACGGGTTAAAACCCGAACTTGATATTTCTTGTCGGCGACAAGAGCCTTGACGACAGGTGCTCCTTGGGCTCCTGTGCCTCCGATGACGAAGATTTTGGAAGTTTGATGAGATGACATGATGTTTGTGGGTGAGCTGAAAGACTTGCTTAAAGGAGAAAGATAGAATGGGATTTTGATATGAGAAGGTAGTGATTTTGACTTATCTCAGGGACAAGCATGAATTTATATATCAATCAATGTCATAGCTGAGAGAGACAATGATTATTAATTCTAGTACATTGCCATGAAGCTTGAGGATGTTCACTAAACATCTAATCAACCGTGTTAACCTATTTTGAATATGTTGACTAATCCTTCAATTGAGGTTGCATGAACACAGAAAGGATATGGTGCATTAATGTGGACATTAGCGTGGACACCGTGCGACCAAAGAATAGTAATCAAAAAATAAACCACCAAGTGCATATGATATTGACCAACAAAGTTGATTGAATGTTTTTCAAAATGGAGAAATGAAGCGGGTAGATGACGAGACATGGAAACATGGTAAGTCTACGGACTCCGAGATACATCATATGCCCATTAGTTTTCTGTGTGGAAGACTAAGTGGGAGGACCGATATCCAGCGGCAGCGAAATGATGAGTGATCAAGTCGTATTAAAGCATGAAGATATACAATGTATGATGTATGATGTATGATGTATGATGTATGATGTATGGTGTATGATGTATGATGTGGGAAGTAGGATGTACGATGTACGATGTACGATACTGTTACGAGGGTAGCCGTCTAGATCACGTGGAAGCGTTCTAGGCTCTCGAGGTAGGTTTATAATTAGGCGTCAAACAGGGACTTAAGTAATGACAATAATGAATATGCTATTCGTAACTAATAGTAGAGTATACTAAATGATTGATCTTGAGCATAAAGCTTTATACAAAGGAAATCCATTTTGATTATATAGACCTTCATACTTATGGCTGATCAATAGGATTAGTATGGATCAATGCTGAGTTCACTGATCATTACTGAGCCAGTCATATGATATAGATAGCATGTAAGAGTTCTCTTGTTACCCAGCGTAACATTATCCCTCTTCTAGATTAATGCTTGTCCCAAGCTTCTTTATAAAGTGGGGTAATTATCCAAGTTTCAAAATGTATATAATTGAGATTCCTTTTCTTTTTAATATACCTATCGTTGCTTCTTTACATATTACCTTAAATCGTCGTCATTTAAGTCAAAAGATAAAGGACAAAGGAAATATTATGGTTCCTTACTCTAAATGTGAACGGAATGATTTAGAGTGCCGGACTTTGCCTGAATCGAAGCGTTGTAGGGAGTGTATATATTTGGGCTCTACTAAATATGATGTTTCTGGCCTTTCTCCATCCGAATGGGATATTCTTTCTAAAGAGGAGGTTTGTTTAAAGATTGAAGAGGAAGCGGCTGCATTGGCTGAACAGGAGGCTTTTAGTCGCAGGATGCTTATTTGTAAGAAGCAGAAGCAATTATGCAAGTGTGGTTCCGAGATGCTTCGTCGAGGCGTTTGTTCTCTGGACAAGTTGGATAAATTGTTGGAAAGGGAGAGATTGGAAAAGGAATATATAGAAAAAGAGAAGGAGCAAGCAGATATTGGTTCATTGATGTTTATTGAGGCTAATTTGAATATATTGAGCGACTTTGACCCTTCTTCCTTTTTGAATCCTTTAGATCCTTTTTGGGAAGGTCTAGATAACATTAATGAAATTCCTTCAATAGATCAGGAATACCCAGATTCTTTTTAGGTTCCCAAATGTTTTCTGAATATGGGTAGTCTTGTTATTTGATTAAATATTTGATTTTCCTGTTAATATATTTATAATCTAATATTTCTTCGATATAATATTCTCCCTTTGAATTGATTAGATCGATTTCCGGGTCTAGTACTTTCAGTGCTCCAGATGGTGCTTTCTCGAAGAATAAGATATGAAATATCAGGTGGATATTCATTGTATATGATAATTTCAATTTATAATTGATTAGTCCTATTATCTTATCAATTTTAAATGATCCTAATTTCTTATAATTTAGTTTATTGTTTGATTGTTTTATTTATATATTTCTTCAAATAAGATAAACTTTATCTCTCTTTTTAAAAGTAAATCCTATACTTCTTGATTTATTGTAGTACGATATTGTTCTTAAAACGATGAACTATAAATCCAAAGAGAGTTGTTCTTAAAGCTCCTTGATTTCTGTGATATCTTTTATGGCTTTGTCTATATTTGTATCTTGCGGCAATGGTGATTTGTATATCAATAGATTGAACCTAAAGTTAGTATATATTGGTATTACTTTTGTAGTTTTTGTCTCTAATATATTATATGCGAATTATATCAAAGGTAATAATTTAATCTAATTGTCTTGTTTATAATTGATGTAGTAGTGGAGATAAACTTCCATTGTTTGGTTTAGTCGTTCTGTTTGGCCATTTGTTTGTAAATGGAAAGTTGTTGAAAGCTTTCTTTTGATTTTAAGTAATATTATAAGGGTAGACCAAAATTTTGATATGAATAATTTATCCCTATCTGAGATAATCTTATCTGGTATATTATGAATATTGATTATATTCCTTATGAATATATAAGCAAGATCATCTGCTATCCAAGTTTCATAGAATAATATTATATAAACAAACTTGGTTAATTTGTTTATTACCATTAATATAAAGTTATATTCCTTCTAAATAATCGGGTCCTTGAATAATAATAGTTTCACTATAAAATCCCAAATAATGGATTTCTAAGGTTGAATAAGTAGTTCGGGGGTTTTGAACTGATTATAAAGGGTATATCAAATGGCTTTATTCTTTATACAAATATTGCAGTTCCTAATTATGTTTTCAACTATAGTCCTCATCTTTGGAAAGTATATTTCTTTCCTTATTTTGGCAAAGATTCTTGTAATACCTTGATGCCTGTAAATTAATAGTTTATATTATTCTATAACATAATCCTTAATTAGATTGGAGGGTATATAAAGTTTATTATGAAAATGGATGAATCTATCTTCTATAATGAATCCTTTTTTTAGATTATCTGATTTAGTTAGGATTCTTTTGATTATAGTGTCTATTGTGTATTCTGTTTTTATGATATCCTTGATAGTATCGTAATTTATTCCTGAAGTGGCAATGAATTATGGTTTATTGTGAACTAAAGCATTATCTTCCTATCTTAGTATTATATGTGATTTGTATGTTTTGTTTTATAAGTATTCTAGTTTTTGGTTAAGAATATCTACTTTAGCATTTTCGTTTTCTTTGATATATGAAATTCTGAAGTTGTATATAGCTATGGTTTCTGATCATCAGATCTGTCATCTGTTCAATTCCTTTGTTATAATAAAGTAAACCAAGTTTTTATGATTTGTATATATTTATACCATATATTTCAATTTTTTTAAATATACTCTTTATTCCTTAAAAGTATCTATTATCGCTAGTAATTCTTTGTCGTATATTTTATAGTTTAATTCGGCTGGTGATAATTTGTATGAATAATAAATGATTGGTTGCTATTTCTGGTTCAAACCTGGTTGATTGAATACTGTGCTTATTATGTAGTCTAAGAAGTCTGTCTCCACAATTATTGGTAGTTCTGGATCGAAAGCCCTAAGAACTGGTTCTCCTACAAATGCTTCCTTAAGGCATTCAAATACTGCTTATACTACTTCCATCCATTGAAACTCTCCCTGATTCTTTTTAATGATTTCAATTATTGGGGAGGTTATCTTCGAGTAATTTTTGATAAATTGTTAATAAAAATTGGCGAACCCTAAAAAGGATTGTATTTCCTTTATACTAATTAGTGGCTCCTATTCTTTAATTGTTTTTACCTTGTCAAAGCTTATCTTGAGATCTCCTGAGAATATAGTGTAATCTAGGAATTCTGTCTCTATGATATAAAATTCGTATTTGCTGGGTTTGCATTGAAGATCTGCTTTCTCTAAGAATTATAGAACGTTATAAATATCCTGAGTGTATTATTCTTTTGTTTCTGAAAATACCAATATATCATTTAGATAATATATATAATATATATCTAGATATTTCCTTAATATATTGTTGATCAGGTGTATATATATTGCTAATATATTTATCAACCCGAATAATATGATCTGATACTTGTATAATCTGTATCGAGTTTTGAATACTATCTTCCATTCTTCACCTTCCTTCATTCTGATTAGGTGGAATCTGTTTCGTAAATCAAACTTAGAGAAAATCCTGGCTTTTTCTAATCGATCTTTTAATTCTATAATTAATAGAAATGGGTACTGATCTTTGATTATTATATCATTGAGTTTATGATAATCTATGCAAAATCTTTTTATACCATCTTTTTTTGATACAAATAATATAGGGCTAGTTGTTTGTAAGGTGGATTCTCTAATCCATCCCTTTTTTAACACATCGTCAATGTAATCCTTAAGTATCCCTAGGTCAAAGATTGATATTGGATAGATTAGGCCGAATGAAGATGCCTTACCTTCCTTCAATATTATCTTGTGATTTTATGACTTGTATTCTGGTAAAGCGTCATAGCCTTTTCTTTCTTCGAATAATTTCTTGTACTTCTGATACTGTACCAGTATTAGCACTTTATTTTATTTCGCTACAAAGATGTTTTCAAATAACTTCTTTTGCTTATTCTTTATTTATATAGGAGGTTCATTTTCCTTCATTATTAATAAAGGACCCTGAACTTGATATCCTATATTAGTAATGTTGTTTGTCTTCAATTCTTTATTGTATATGTTCAACCTTGCTGGCTTTAGCGTATCTCGTTGATCGCTTTTCTTCGGAAATGATATGGTTTCCGATGACCAATTAATCTGGGGGTTATATGCCTTCAATTATAGTATTCCCAAAATAATCTGTTGATTCCTTAATAAAACAATATCGAATTGGATAACCTTTTTATACTGGATTATACTCATTTATAAAGGGTGAATCTCCTACAAAATCTTTCTGTCCAATCCGGCTAATTATCTATCAATTAGTTATAATTGATATAGTGCTTATTTCGTTTAGAATTATATTCCCAAATACTTTACAATTCCTGATACAATAAAATTTCCCATAGCTTCTGAATCAATTATAGCCTGGATTGCTCATCCATTTATTTTTGTATTATAATAGATTTGTTCTGTCTGTCCTACAATATTCAATTGGCCTTAGCCTTTTTTATAGGTCTTAGCTGACCTTCCCTTCTTATGGGATCTCCTTGCCTTCCTTTGCAGAAACCATCCTATAGCTTCTTTATCCGATAAATAAATCCTACAGATTTCATCATAACAAGTGGTCCAGTTTATAATAGTATACTCAGTTATCTGTTCTTTCTTTGTTTCTATTCCAAATAAGGGTAGGGAAGGAGTTCATAGATACTCTTGTTCTTATAGATCTATTGTATTAAGGTCTTCCTTATTCTTTGATAATTTATTTAGCAATTTCTTAAACTCCTTATAATCTATATATTGGATCTCTTTAGATTCTATAAAGATTGTTGTATATAATTGAGATGTGAAGATCACATTAAATTAGCCTTTGCTGAACTTCTTGTGATAACCTCCTTTTGATGGCTTTTTGCTTTGATAATCTTTGGCTTTATAACCTAACTTATTATATTCGAAACAAAGCTTGTCTTTGCATCTTTGTTTTACCTCTTCCTTAGATAATTTGTTTCTAAAGATTATATTTAATTATATTAAGTCTTTATAAGATTGTCTATTTTTTCAAGATCTTCCTTTATTCTTATAATACTTACTATGATCTTGGTTCTTATAGAAATTGGAAGAACAGTATTCCTTCTGGTACTTATAAAGCATCTTATCTGTTTTAATAAACTCCTTGATCAATTTGTTTAGATCCTCCTAAGTACAATTGTGATCTAGTTCTAGTCTAACTTCAGGCTTGAGCTCTTTCCGGTAATGGCTCATTATTGTATTCTCTTCTTATTCAATGGTATCTATATACCTTCTGAATTCTATAGTATACTTGATTACTGACCCTATTTGCTTGAAGCCATAGATCTTGGACTTAGCATTACATAGTTCATTGATATTTCCGAATACTTATCGTATTTCTTTCTTAAATCCTTTGAATCTTCCAAAGATGATTTGAATCGGATATATTTGCTTCTTTGGCTCATTTAGATAATTGAAATAATCTTTGAGATATGGTTGGATCTATTTAACAGCTTCTCCTTTAAGGTAGGAGATGGTCTAGATGCTCTTATCAACGTTATAATTGAATTTGTCCTGATTAAATTGGAAGTAGATCTCAAGTTGAAATAAGAAGGTTTCTAGCTCTTATTGATTGCCTGTAAATCGGTTTGGTAAAGCGATTTTAAAAGTTTCGATAACAATGATTTCCTTAGGGTCTTCGATACCTCCTATAGCGATGTCTTCGTCCTTATCAATACTTTCAGGAATGATCTGATTGATCGTAGCAGGGTTGCTAGGTTATGATGTCTTGGAAGACATAATATCGTTACTTATCGAGTCAGTACTTAAAGCAATAATAATGCTCAAAATGTTACAAGGGTAGCCATCTAGATCATATAGAAGTGTTTTAGGCTTTCGAGATAGATTTATAATTAGGCGTCAAGCAAGGACTTAAGTAATGATAATAATGAATATATTATTCATAACTAATAGTAAAGTATACTAAATAATTGATCTTGAGCACAAAGTTCTATACAAAGGAAATCCATCTTGATTATATAGACCTTCATGCTTATGGCTGATCAGCAGGATCAGTATGGATCAGTGCTGAGTTCACTGATCATTACTGAGCCAGTCACATGATATAGATAGCACGTGAGAGTTCTCTTGTTACCCAGCGTAACAGATACACGATGTATAATGAATAATATATTGTAAAAGTAAGAGGTCGAGATATGTGCATCCTGATAATACACTATAAAAAAGGAATTAAAAATAGAAAGCTATTTAGACTACATCGAATTATATTATTTGAAGATAAAATAAGTTTCACAATAGGTTTTGGGATTATAACAAATATACTTAGAAAAAGTGTATATAGAAAATTGAATGATTTGAGAAAAGAATAAAGATCTTTTTTTATAATTAATTATTAAAGATTATATAATAAAACAATTCGGATTCCTTTAACAAAAATAATTATAAAATCTGGATTTTCTTATATTCTTCCTCTTCTAAATTGTTTTGTTGATCCTGAAATTATGTAATATGTCACAGGGTCACTGGACTATAAAGAATAGTGCTTAATCATCCTTACCATCCTTACCATCCTGACCATCCTGATTATCATATGATTCTATATTGCAGTAGTTTGTAGTAAGGCTATATTGTTGAAAGGTAAGGACTAAGTCTAAAAGAGATTAACCCTTATACAAATTGTATTTAGAAAGTCTCCCTGTTCCCTGAATTCATAACTTTTCGAACGATATTATTGGAGGGTGGTCGATTGGATAATAATAAATAATAATAATATTATTATTATCTATTATGATAGTGGAAGACTTAGTTATATTTAGCTTTGAGGTAAATCGAATATAGAGGTGGAAAATTTTGAAGTCAGAACAATATATATAATAAATATTGAATTTTATCTGCTTGCTTTTTCGAAGAATCCTTTGAAGAAAATCTTCGTATTTATAATCTACAATCTAATTCTAGTATGTTCTATGCTTATAAATAAGATCGATTTAAATCGAATCTTATAGAATCATTTCATATAATAGAAATGAGTAATAACCAATAATATTTGATTTGAGAAATAAGAAAATTCCATATGATTCTATATGTTTCCATCACATTCTATTTCGTTACAAATCATTCTAATATGATATATGATCGAAATTTTATATAATAATAAAATTACGTAATATATAATGATATTACTTATATATCACGTGATCATATAATCATTGGTTCGGTTATTATTATTAAGTGATTTAATAACTTATTAGGAATTCTGACACGTTTTAAGAACAGCGTTGTACTACAACGAATCAAGAAGTATAGGACCTATTTTTAAAAAGAAGGATAAAGTTTATCTTATTCAAAGGAATATACAAATAAAACAATTAAATGATAAACTAGATCACAAGAAACTACAATCATTCAAAATCGATAAAGTAATCGGACCAGTTAATTATAGACTAAAGCTACTTCACACTATGAATATTCATTCAGTATTCCATATCTCACTCTTCGAGAAAATGTCATTAGGAACGCCTGATACATCTACAACAGAAATCGAACCAGTCAATCTAAACACTATATACAATATCGAAACAATACTAGATTGTAAATATGTCAGAAATAAGATCAAGTATTTAATCAAATAGCTGGATTACTCATATTCAGAGAACACTTGGGAGCTCAAAAAGGATCTCAGCTACCCTGAGAAATTGGAGGTATTTTATCAACACTACCCAGATCTCCCCAGAAAGAATCTAAAGGACTTAAGAAAAAAAAAGGATCGAAATCGTTTAGTATATCCAAATTAATCTTTACAGATATTGACAAACCAATACCCACTTGCCTCTTCTCTTCCTTTATATATTCGTTCTCCAATCTCTCCTTCTCTTCAATATCATTCAATTTATCCATCGTTCTTAGATTACAACGAATCATTTCACTACCACGACTTTGAAGGGATCTCCGTTGCTTTCGTAAACAAGCAAGGCGAGAAGCAGCAGCTGCCATCAAAACAGTTATCTTCTCCTCCTCATTATCCAAGCGCTCCTGCTCTCGAAGTAATCCATGAATATCAATAGCAAAGGGCCCTGCAATATCGCATTTACTACCTCTTCGAATATATTCACTACAACAAGATAAGTTTTCCCGTGAAACAATACAAGATCAAGAATTGCTCTCGCAATAAGTACACAATGGCATAATATCTCCTTAAAGCTTAATTAAAAGAGCAAGTTCAATCCGTTCCTTATGTTTCTTCAATCTTATAGGTGATATAATGAAAGAAAAGAAGAAAAGTTATCTTCCAAAAAACAGCAGGAACGTGACTATAAGAGCTTGGGACAAACGCTAGCCAGGAAGGGGATAATATTACGAATCATCGCAACATAAGGTCATATGTAGTAAGGATGGTAAGGATGGTAAGGATGGTAAGGATGGTAAGGATGGTAAGGATGACCAATCACTATATTAGGGTCACGTGATGGATCTAGAGGATCTAAAGGATCTAGATAATTAAACTCTAGATCCAATAGATCCAATAGATCCAAAGGATTACAGTTAAACATGAAGATCTATATAACCAAAAGGGGTTTCCTTTGTATAAAGCTTCGTGCTTAAAATCAATCATTTAGTATACCATACTATTAGTTACGAATTGCATCATCTTATTATCATTACTTTAAAGTCCCTGCTTGATGCCTAGTTATAAACCTACTTCGAGAGCCTAGAGCACTTCCACGTGATCTAGACGGCAAACCTCGTAACAATTAGTATCTTAAGGCCAAATAAGGATCATATAATGTGCTAACCTTATTAGCCAACTAATAGAACTAACAATAAAAGAATATTAGCTATATTAATCAACTAATATAGTTAGTATTCAAGAAGGACAAGAAGTATATAATTAGAATAATTTCATAATTTAGGAGCTTCGTGCTTAATTTAGTTATCAATTAGTTTACCTATATTTTACTTGATCTAGTAACAATTTTACTTTCAAGTGAACCTTAGTGATAAAGCCTTAATCTACAACTACCAATCAACGAAACCTCAGGCAGCCGCTGCCTCCAGTACAGAATCGTTACACAATGTTTTATTTATACTCTTCATCGATATTGTTTGAGGTAATTCTAAGGTATCATAAAAGAATATCAACAATAATATTTTTGTTTCCTGGAATATACTTTATATCAAAGTCAAAAAATCTAATCTATATAAATTATTAAATAATTAATATATTTGATAAATCTATAGTAATCTTATTCAATTAAGCAACAAATATATTCATATTTGTTTTAAGAATAAAATAAACTTTATAAAGATCTCTTTTATATTTTTGTAATGTTTTTAGTATTCTTCAATATTTTCTTTTTATAATATTATAATTTTGTTCAATATGATTTTATAGCTTATTCTTGAATCTAACAACAATATAAGGCTTATTATTATAAGATTGACCAAGGACAGCTTCCTAATCTAATAGGCTAATATCAACAGATAAAATGATCTTCTTTGCTCTCTATAAATAATCCAAAGACAATAATATTGATACTAAAGTTAATATTTCTTTTAGAAGATTTATTATATTATTATATATAGGTATTTATAGGAATTCGGATCCTTTCTTTAATAATATATAAAGAAAGATAATTATAATAATAAAGTCTTTTATTCAAAAACGATAAAAAATGTAAACTTTTAAGAATATTTAGATTTTATATTTATCGAAGCAAAAAGGCTACTCAAATATTTTAACGATTTTGATAATATCAGACTATCTTTCTTCAAAATTAGTATAGTATCTTATAATCCTAATTCCATTATAGTACCATTTGGATTTGATTTCAATTATATAACTAGCTTGTTCAATACATTCCATTGTAGTATCGAAATTCTTCAAATATTCGATGATGAATTTTCGAAATCCAGATTCGACTTCTTCTTTATTATAACAAATCCTAAATCCTTTCATTTCGATATTATCTAAATAAGATATTGTTATATTTAACATTATATTCTAAAGGATCTTTGAGATTATCCTTGTAAATTGGGTTATTGAATTGATTATATTTTAGGGGAAAGTTATAAATTTTATTAGCTTTAAAAAGATTATAATAACAATAAGATCTTTACTTTTCTTATTTAATAGAATTTGATTATAATTAAAATAGAAATCAGTTAAGGATATTAAAGTATATCCAATTATTTGTTTAATGAATTCTTCTAAGTTTGAAGATATATTTGTATTTTAAAAGATAACTATATTAGCCTTTATTATAATAACAATAATATAATACTTTCTAGATTTACTTTTATAAATTAGATATTAAGAATTATAGTAGAGTCTATCTTTATATTTTAATATATTATAATTAGATTTATCTTTTATCATTTGAATTATAATTAAAAAAAGAGCTTTGGAAGATACGAATCCAAGTGCTTGCTAAACCTTATAATCGATTATCTTGATTATTTGAGGTAGTGTAACAAATAGTTTGATTGTCCCTATCTCTTTCTATTCAAAAGTTAAACCAACTTTTCGATTTATGAAAAGAACAAAAAGAAGTTCTTTTTCTTGATATAAAAGTATATCTCTGATATCTAATATCTTCAAATATTCAAAGGTCAAACAGAAACCTTTAGGTTATAAATCAAAACATAGAATTAGGTATTTTACAAAAGATCCTGATAATTCATATACAAAAAGTTTTGTATATTTGGCTTTAAGCTAATTAGGATTTTCCTTTAGAATTTCTTTATTTATATATCTAGTTTTATTTGAAGATTTTATTTTCTCATTTTTTATTTTATATACATTATTAATAAAGAGATATATTGGCATTTAGATAAAGATTATCGTTGAATTGATTGTTATAATTTCTTTATAATTATCATCTTCAATTCAAAGCTCTTCTAAATCTATATAGATATTGTTTGAATCTAGATATTCTTGAAACTTCTAAATTTCGGATTCTTTAATATAATCGAAGATATTATTAATATTAAAGTCAAAGTATATTTTGAGATTATCTTCAATTAGACTTTCAGTTTTTAAATCTGATTTAAAAATTGAACAATTAGTTAAAAATTCTTTGAAATAGTTTTATAGGAATTATTTGTAAGTCAGATAACTTTTTAAAGAAATAAATTTGTTAAAGATTATTTGTTTTTGGAAATAAATTAGGTTTTCTAAAGGGTTATTAGTATAATCCCTAAATATTATAATTTCCTTTATAATTAATTCGTTAAATATTAATGAATTAATCTAAGAAATCTTGAATATTAATAATTTGTTAAATATTATAATTATAAAAACAATAAAGAAGTATAGAGTAGAAACCTTTCTTTCAATTATATCTTATAGTAATATACTCAAATATAAGTTTGATTTGAACAATAGTAGCTTTATTGTAATATTATAAAAGATGAATATATATCTTCTTATTAATCATCTTATAATCAGCTTATAAAGCTTCTTATATAATAAGGAAATTGGAGATATTAATTTTATTGAAAAATAAGGTATTAAAGCTTTTAATATAAAATATAATAGAATATATATATATATACTTTATAAAGATTCTTTCAAAAAAATAAGTCTTTACAGATTCTGATATTTGATGATTAGCTTTATTATTATTTTTGTTCTTTTTATTTTTCCTTTTTCTAATAGATCCTTTACTTCTTTATTCTTGATCTAGCCTCAAATCAACAAAAGAATCCTTATTGAAGTTTAGAGATCCAGAAGTTTTCGAAGATCTTTAAAGGGTCTTTTCCAAATGAAAAGTAGATTGATCAAGGTTATTTATAATAATAAAGTAATAATAATAAATTAATAATTTTGGATTTGTATTATATCGATTGTAAGATAATTAAGATATATCGAAAGAATAAGAGTCGGAATTGATCTTAAGTTCTCGATAGTTTTCAATAAATATTCTCCTTTCTTTTTAGATTTCGAAAGAATTAAAGATAATTAAATAACTCTTTCAAGAGATATTCTTTTTTTTTTGCAAAGAATTATATAGATTCTAAATCTCTTAATTAAAAGTTTTTTAAAATATAGCTTAAAATTTTGAGTATTGATATCAGGAATAGCAACTCTATATATTAATCTATATTCTTCTAAATCATTAAATTATAATAAATACAAAATATATTTTGTTTATTAATAATATATATAAGATCCTTCAATCCAATTAATTACATTTATGTTACGAGGGTAGCCGTCTAGATCACGTGGAAGTGTTCTAGGTTCTCGAGGTAGGTTTATAACTAGGCATCAAGCAGGAACTTAAGTAATGACAATAATGAATATGCTATTCATAACTAATAATAGAATATACTAAATGATTGATCTTGAGCATGAAGCTTTATACAAAGGAAATCCTTCTTGATTATATAGACCTTTATGTTTATGGCTAATCAGGACCGCCGTGCGGTCCTGGACCGCCAGCGTTCCTCAATGGTGTCACGAACCACACTCATTATTATAAAATAAATCTAGTTACCAATGTTTGAGCCGCTTTCTTCAAGGGGTCCTTATCGATAAGGAATCCTAGGATAAATATCGTTTTAGAACAAATGATATCCCAGGAAAAATAGGTTAGGTAATCATTGGGTTTTAGGATAAATGTTCTAGGATATGATTTATCCCAGGATTATTATCTCAGGATAAGATTTATCCTAGAATAAGATTTGTCCCAGGACAATTATCCCAGGATAATATCTGTCCCAGGATTATTATCCTAGGATTGGAATCATCTCAGGATTAGTATCCTAAAGCCAAAGTTAGATCACATGATATACTAGCTCTATTAGCCAATTAGCAGAGCTAGTAATGAGGGAATGCTAGTTATACTAGCCAGTTAGCATAGCTAGTATAAGGAAAGAGAACAATATATAATCAGAATAGTTTCATAGTTTAGGAGCTTTATATTCAACTTAATTATCAATTAGTTTATTTATAATCTACTTGATTTAATAACAACTTCATTTTTAAATGAATCCAATTGATAAAGTCTTAATTTACAATTATCAATCAACGAAATCTTAGGCAGCCATTACCTCCAGTATTATATCGTTACACTTTGAGTATTGTTTCAATTAAGCTCTATCAATTACAATAGACTTTATTCAGCAAAACACCAAACCAATTTCCTTCTCCTCTATCAAAGCCTCAGGACAGACTGCTGCCAACATAAAGCCAAGACGAACAATCCAAATATCTACCCCTAACCTATTTTATAAAGATTATAGCAAATATCGAGTTTTTATTATATAAACTGATCTTTACTATATCTTTAATAGACACCTCTTCTTGATACTAATACAAAGGATCTTATAGTTAATCTCGTTCTTTCGAGGAATTATGTTCAATTGGATTGAACCCTTCTTCAATAACTTAATGACCAAAACCACCAATAATCAGCTCAATGAAAATATGAAATCTGAGATACATCGTCTTTTTGGTATTTACAAATCATTTCGACAAGGTTTCGATAGGGTATTCGGGGAAGTTGACCCTGATCATATGATTGAGAAAGCATTACAACAATTTAAGTAAACAGGATCAATCACAATTTATATTACTAAGTTCCAATAATATACTGAATGTATTATATAGAATGATAATTATCTTAGATCCCAGTTCTATAAGGGACTCAAGGATATTATCAAGGATGAGCTAGCAAGAGCTCCAAAACCTCCAAATCTTTCTGAGTTAATCAAAACCTTCATTTTAATCAACAATTGTTTCTACAAAAGACAAATAAAGAAAAAGGGAATCACTCAGAAAAACAGAAGGTTTTCTAAACCTTAATGTCAGAACAGATATTATGATACTGACAACCCAATAGAATTAGATGGAGCTGAATGTTGTTATAAATCAAACAAACTTAACATTAAAGAAAAGAAAAGATATAAAAAGAATAATTTATATTTCACTTATAGAAAAGATAAACATATATCTTAAGACTATAATTAAAAAAAGTTATTCATTGTGAAAGATAAGAAACAAGTAAGATTTGGAAACAAGAGATAGGGATCCCGAGAAATAGGTATATTAAAGGATAACTTTCACAAGATTGAATTGTTAGAAAAAGAGTTACCTCAACTATATCTAGAACAATTTAGAGAATTGAATATAATTATTTTATCTATAGAGATAGAATTAATTGGAAATACCGATAAGGAAGTCGAGCTTACAAATAACCATAAATTAGTCGAATTGCTTGAAGAGAAAGGATCTGAAGATAATCTACAAATCAACAAAATCTATCTAAAACCTCAAAAAAACGAGCTATAATACTTGACCAATTATCTTAATGGAAAATATATATGACGTTATCATAAAGAACAGAAACCTGATTTTGTAGAAAAACATTAGACTCATAATTATCCAACTCTATTGATCCTATATACTATTATTTATAGCGATCTTTATTGTATAATATTCAAGAAGAATACAAGGGAAGATAACACTAGGAGATTTATCGCGGACTTAGACTTTCCTCGGATTAATAAAGAATAAGAGCATAATAATTATAACCTAATAATCAGAGATATATAGGAAATCCTGTTACAAGCTGAATACTATAGGATCTGGTATAGGATTAATTATTATTATGAACATTATTAGGCCAAGGATTATTGCCGAGATTTTCAGATAGGACTAATAAAATTATCAATAACTATACTCTATAGATTATTTAGTATAAGCGAATATCAGCATAAATAATTGAACCTCTTTATCAAAGAATAGATCACCAAACTATTATTGCTAGAACTCAATAGTACAATTAAGATTAAACAATTAATTGTAAGAATTAATCTTGGAAAACAGGAAGTTAGAGCTTTGATTAATTCAGAAGCTATAGGAATATTTATAGATCTCAATTTTGTAAAAGAAAATGGAATCCTTATTGAGTTTAAGGAATATCTATATCAATTGATATTGTTGGGAGGAAAGAAGGCTGGAGTAGATGGATGGATACAAAGATAAACTAATGCTCTAAAAATAGTTATATTAGAAGGGTATATAGAATAAGTCAAATTGGACTTAGTATTATTAGGCAGATATATAATAGTCTTGGGAACCCTTTAGATTAGGAAATATAATCCAAATATTAATTAGGTAGAAGATACCCTTATATTCGATCATTGCTGATACAAGAACGAATGATTATATGATCCAAAGGAACAGACTTCCAAGGAGATCGGATATTATGTTATAATAATTACAGATCCTTCACTAATCGATGAGATTGATATAAAAGAAATTCTAGTGCAGTACAGAAAATTCGCCAAACTGTTCGAAGATCTACAGGATTTGAGAATTTTGCCAGAATATAAGCCTTGGGATTATAAGATCAATTTCAAAAAAGGATTTATACCCTCAATTAAAAGGTTGAGACTATATAACCCTAGTATTTTAAGAATATGAGAAGAATACTGATTTAAAACTGAAAAAAAAAATGGATTAGGAAATCCAAGTCTTTTTATACATTTAATATATTATTAATATTCAAAAAAGGAGATCTAAATGATCAATCTTATAAAGACTATCGTCAAATAAACAATAGGATTATTAGGGATATATACCCTATACCCAAAGTCCAGAAGCTAAGGAATAAGCTAAGCAAAACAATGATCTATACTAAACTAGATCAAAAGAATGCCTTCAATCTTATATAAATTAAGGAGGGATATAAATAGAAGACCACTTTCATATTACCTTCTGGATTGTAGGAATATATTGTTATATCATTTGGATTAATCAATATATCTATTATATATCAATAACAAAACAATAAAATACTTAAGGAGTTTAGTTTATTTGTAATCTGTTATTTGGATGATATCCTGATCTTCTTTTAAAAAGAAAAAGAATATAAGGAATACATTCTTAAAGTACTCAAAATATTTAGGAAGATTGATTTATGATTTAAATTATCAAAATATAAGTTTAGAATCAAGAAGGTAATCTTTCTGAGATATATAATCGAATCAGGTCAGATGAATATTAACCTAAAGAAAACTAAGAAAATAAAAAATTAGGAATGATTTAGAAATATCAAAGATATACAGATTATACTAGGATTCACCAACTTTTGTTGGATATTCATCAAAGACTTTTCCAAAATAATAGAATTATTTATAAAAATAATGAAAAAGAATATAGAATTCATATAAAGCGAAAAGGTGGAGCAAGTCTTCCAGGAAATCAAGGATAGATTTATTAGGGAACCTATACTCTACAATTATTATGATGATCGAGAAAGTATCATTGAAACAGACGTTTCTGATATCTATGTAACAGGAGTTCATCTTCAAAGAGATAATAATAGGAAATTATACCTAGTTACTTATTATTCCAACAAAATAGATAAAACAAAATAAAACTATAATATTTATGAGAAGGAACTTATAATTATAATCAAATCGTTGAAATATTAAAGAATCTATCTTCAAAAAACTAAATTTCCAGTAATTATTTATATTGATTATATAAATCTATAAACCTTTATTATAACTAAGATTTTGGATAATCGAAGATTAATTCAATAAACTGAAGAATTAGCTGGTTTCGACTTGATAATCAAATATATCAAAGACAAAGATAATATAAAAATAAATACACTAAATAGACTATCAGGGTATAAGGATGATAAAACCTATCAAAAGATAACGATTTTGAAATCTCTTTTTAATAAAGATCTTATTCCAAATCTAACAGAAATTGTTGTTTTGGAAAATAAATTAATGGAAGTCTAGAAAAACAAATTAATAGATATATAATTGAATAAAGAAAACATCAAATAGCCTAAACCATTAATAACTATAGATAGATTAATACGAATCGTAGGGAAAATTTGGTTACCAAGTAGTATTACTATTGAATTCATCGAAGAATAATATATATTGCTAATTTATAATCATCAGGAAGTATAAAGAATATATTTAAGAATTAAGAAACAATATTGGAGTCTGGGACTTTAAACTATAATCAAAAATATGGTCATCAAATATAATACTTGTATCAGGAACAAGGCTTCTCACTATACCCCTTATGGACAGATATATACAATTGAAATACCACCTATATTATGGAAATCGATATTATAGGACTTTATAAGATCGCTACCTAAATCTAAAAATCCAATAATAGGAATAGAATATGATTACCTCTTAATCATTATAGATTGATTAATCAAATACATAATATTAGTACTATACAAAACCATCTTGACTGCAGAAACCCTAACAGCCATATTCCTAAAAGAAGTCATTGCAGTATATGGATTACCAGAAGAAATATTGTCCAATAAAGATAAACTCTTTACATCAAAATTCTGGATTATTTTAATAATATTACTAGATATAAAAAGGAAAATGTCTACAATATTCCATCCACAAACGAATAGAGGGAACGAACAAATAAACCAGATTGTTGAAGTATATCTCTATTGTTATATGAATTATCAATAGAATAATTAAGTAGGACTACTACCCCTAATATAATTCGTATACAATAGCTTTGCTTTGGAAACTACCCAAATCTCATCGAACTATATCAACTTTGGATACAAATTAGTTATATACCGGAAATCAAACATTCCAGAAATAGAGAACTAATCTACTATCATACAAACAAAGAAACTTAAGGAAATTCACAAAGAAATAACAATGGAATTTAAGTTCATTGCTGAAAGAAATGTTTATTATTACAACAAAAAACATAGTCAAAAGCCAACATTAAAGAAGGGGGATAAAGTCTATCTACTCCAAAAAAACATTGAGATAAAAAGACCAAATGTGAAATTAGATCATAAGAAATTGGGATCATTCAAAATCAAGAAAATTAAAGGACCCTTGAATTATAAATTGGTATTATCAAAGAATATGAACATCCATCCAATATTCTATATATCCTTGCTCGAACTAATATTATCAAAAGTATTTAAAGCTCCTGAAATCGAAATTATATCTATTGATCAAAACGCTAAATATAAGATAAAGAAAATATTAGATTACAAATATATTAAAAACAAAGTCAAATATTTGATAAAATAGGAAAATTATCTGGACTCCAAGAATATATAGGAATTAAAAAAAGACCTCAAATATTTTGAGAAGTTTAAGGATTTCTATCAATAGAATCTGGATTTGCCCAAAAAGAAAAAGAATCCAATATAACTTATATAAACAACAAATTCATCAAATACAAAAAAGAGGGATTGAAGAAGCCAGAACCAATTATAGGAAGTTCAGAATCAAATTGATCAAATTGACTAAAAGGATCGGGAGGATTAACAAACATTGAAATTGCAACGATTTCTCTTTCTTTTTCTTTTTCAAGTCTTTCCTTTTCTTCTAGAACATCAAGCTTATCCATAGAATTTAATTCAGCCGTAATCATCTTCTGTTTTCATTCACAAAGGAACTTCTATTGTTGATTAAGACAAAGAATTTTGGACATCGCCTTATCCTTCTCAATATCCATATACTCGATCTAAGTATTGATAACTTCCCAATCAGAAATAATAGGCATTTTGTTTAATTCGCAAATATTGCATAATTTATTAAGAGTAGTACAACAATTATAACAACGATATTTGATATCGTGAAGAGAAATGCATTTGGCACCAGCACTTTCATATTGAGTATAAGGAGCCATTTTCTTTCCAGTCAAATTGATTTCTCGCCCAAGAGCTTTATGATCGATATAGGGTTGAGAACGAACAGATAGCATATTGAAAGAAGGGAAAGGGAATCTGGATCTTGAGGATCAGGGTGATCGGATAATTATAAGCGATCAAGGACGACGCTTAGCCAGAAAGGGGATAGTGTCACGAACCACATTTATTATTATAAAATAAATCTAGTTACCAATGTTTGAGCCGCTTTCTTTAAAGGATCCTTATCGATAAGGAATCTTAAGACAAATATTATTCTAAAACAAATGATATCCCAGAAAGAATAAGTTAGATAATTATTGGATCCTAGAATAAGTATTTTAGGATATGATTTGTCCCAGAATTATTATTTTAGGATAAGATTTATCCTAGAATAAGATTTGTTTTAGGATAATTGTCCCAGGATAATATCTGTCCCAGGATTATTATCTCAGGATTGGAATCATCTCAGGATTAATGTCCTAAGGCCAAAGTTAGATCATATGATGTACTAGCTCTGTTAGCCAGTTAGCAAAACTAGCAATAAGGGAATGCTAACTATACTAGCCAGTTAACATAGCTAATATAAGGAAAGAGAACAGTATATAGTCAGAATAATTTCGTAGTTTAGGAGCTTTATATTCAACTTAATTATTAATTAGTTTACCTATAATCTACTTAATCTAATAACAACTTCATTTTCAAATAAACCCAATTGATAAAGCCTTAACCTATAACTACCAATCAACGAAACCTCAGGCAGCTGCTGCCTCCAGTACCGTATCGTTACAAATGGTCCATAACGTGACTTTATCACATTACCCTATATTTAGTTATGTGATATAATATGAATATTGGTTATCGTAACACTATCCCCCTTCTAATTTAGTGTTTGTCCTAAGCATTATATAATATAACTTTTCCCTTATATTTCTTTTATTAATAAACTTCTTTTATTATTATAACTATAATTTTGCAAAAGAAGAAGGAACAACTTCGTCTAGCTCGTTTGGTAGAAGCTTGTAGATTCGAAATGCCTTTGTGTTCTTTGTGCGATCGTTAGGAGTGTAGATGCATTGTTTCTTTAGCTGATTCTTCTTATTGTGCTGAATGTATTCGTTAAGGGAAGAAATGTGATGTTCAAGGTCCGTCGGAGAGTGATTGGGATAGCTTGGATTGTCAAAAGGCAAGGTTGGAGCAAAAGAAGGAAGCAATTATTGAAGCTTCTTAGGAGACTATAATTAGGATCCTTCGACTTAGGAAGCAAAAACGTTTTTTGTTAAAGCAAGAGTCTGAAATACTTTGTCGAAGTTTATGTATTCTCGATGAGCTTATAAAGGCTGAAGAAAAGGAGAGATTGGAAAATGAGTGTGTAAAGAAGGAGAAGGAGCAAGTAGGTGTTGGTTCGTTGGTGCTTGCTGAGGCTAATTCGAATATATTGAACGACTTTGACCTCTTTTCCTTTTTGAATCCTTTAGATCCTTTTTGAAAAGGTCTGGATAGCATTGGTGAAATTCCTTCAATAGATTAGGAGTACCAAGGTTCTTCTTAGATTCCCAAATGTTTTTTGAATATGGGTAATCTTGTTATTTAATTAAATATTTGACTTTTTTGTTAATATATTTGCAATCTAGTATTTCTTCGATATAATATTCTTTCTCTAAATTGACTAATTCAATTTCCGGATCTAGTGCTTTCGGTGTTCCAGGTGATGCTTTCTTGAGGAGTGAAATATAGAATATCAGGTAAATATTCATTATATATAATAGTTTCAATTTATAATTAATTGATCCTATTATCTTATCGATTTTGAATGATCCTAGTTTTTTATAATCTAATTTATTGCTTGATCATTTTGTTTATATATTTCTTCGAATAAAATAAACTTTATCTCTCTTTTTAAAAATAGATCTTATACTATAAGATTCATTGTAATACAACACTATTCTTAAAGCAATGAACTATAAATCCAAGGAGAATTGTTCTTGAAGCTCCTTGATTTCCGTGATATCTTTTATAACTTCATTTATATTTATATCTTGCAACAATAATGATTTGTATATTAATAGGTTGAATTCAAAGTTAGTGTATATTGGCGTTATTTTTGTGGTTTCTGTCTTTGATATATTATATACAAATTGTATCAAGGATAATAATTTAACCTAATTATCTTGTCTGTAATTGATATAGTAACGGAGATAGGCTTCTATTGTTTGGTTTAATTATTCTATTTAGCTATTTGTTTATAGATGGAAAGTTATTGAAAGCTTTCTTTTGATTTTAAACAATATTATAAAAATAAATCAAAACTTTGATATAAATAATTTATCCTTATTTAAGATAATCTTATCTGGTACATTATGAATACTAATTATATTCCTTATAAATATATAAGCAAGATTATTTATTATCCAAGTTTTATAGAATAATATTATATAAACAAATTTGGTTAATTTGTTTATTATTATTAATATAGAATCATATTCTTTTTGGATAACTGGATTTTTGGATAATAATAGTTTCATTACAAAATCCCAAATAATAGATTTTCAAGGTTGAATAGATAGTTTGGGGGTTTTAAACTAATTATAAGGGGTATATCGAATAGCTTTATTCTTTATACAAATATTGCAATTTCTAATTATATTCTTAACTATAATCCTTATCTTTAGAAAGTATACTTCTTTCCTTATTTTAGTAAAGATTCTTGCAATATCTTGATATCTATAAGTTGGTAGTTTATATTATTCTGTGATATAATCCTTAGCTAAATTAGAGAGTATATAAAGCTTATTATAAAAGTGGATAAACCTATCTTCAATAATGAATCCTCTTTCTAGATTGTCTGATATAGCTAGGATTCTTTTGATTATAGCATCTATTATGTATTCTGTTTTTATGATATCCTTGATAGTATCATAATTTATTTCTGAAGTGGCAGCGAATTGTGGTTTATTGTGAATTAAAGCATCGTTATCTTGTTTTAATATCGCATATAATTCGTGTGTTTTATTTTGTAAGTATTCTGGTTTTCGGCTGAAAATGTCTGCCCTAGCATTTTTGTTTCCCTTGATATATGAAATTCTGAAATTGTAGGTGGCTATAGTTTCCGATTATCTAACCTATTATTGGTTTAGTTTCTTTATTATAATGAAGTAAATCAAATTCTTATAATCTATATACATTTATACTATATATTTCGATTTTTTCAAGTATACTCTTTATTCCCTAAAAACATTTATTATCGCTAGTAATTTTTTGTTATATATTTTATAGTTTAATTCAGCTGACGATAATTTATGTGAATAGTAAGCGATTGGTTGTTATTTCTTGTTCAAGCCTGATTAGCTGAGTATTACGTCTATTGTATAATCTGAGGAGTCCGTCTCCACAATTATTAGTAGTTCTGGATCAAAAGCCTTGAGAACTGGTTCTTTTACGAATGCTTTTTTAAGGTATTCGAATATTGTTTATATTGTTTTTGACCATCGAAATTCCCCTTGATTCTTTTTGATAATCTCAGTTATTAAGGCGATTATTTTCGAGTAGTTCTTGATGAATTATTGATAAAAGTTGACAAACCCCAAAAAAGATTATACTTTCTTTATACTTGTTAATGATTCTTATTCTTTAATTGTTTTTATTTTATCAGGATTCATTTTGAGATCTTTGAAGAATATAATATAATTTAGGAATTCTGTTTTGGTAATATGAAATTCGTATTTGCTAGGTTTGTATTGGAGATCTGCCTCCTTTAATTATTATAAAACCTTATAGATATCCTGAATGTATTATTCTTTTGTTTCTAAGAATACCAATATATTGTTTAGATAGTATATATAATATATATCTAGATATTTTCTTAGTATATTATTGATTAAATATATATATATTGTTAATATGTTTGTTAAACTAAATAGTATTATTTGATATTTATATAATCTGTAGCGAGTTTTGAATACTATCTTTTATTCTTTACCTTCCTTTATTCTGATTAGGTGGAATCTGTTTCATAGATCAAACTTGGAGAAAATCTTGGCTTTTCCCAATCAATCCCTCAATTCCATAGTTAATGGAAATGGATATCGATCTTTGATCGTTATATTGTTCAATTTGTGGTAATCTATACAAAACCTTCTTGTACCATCCTTTTTGAGTACAAATAACACAGGGCTAGCTGTCTGTGAGATAGATTATCTGATCTATTCCTTTTCTAATATATCGTCAATATAATCCCTAAGTATTCTTAGATTAAAGGCTGATATTGAATAGATTGAGCTAAATGGAGATATCTTGCCTTCCTTCAATACTATCTTATAATCTTATGGCTTATATTCTGGTAAAGCTTCATGGCCCTTTCTTTCTTCGAATAGTTTCTTGTATTTCTGGTACTGAACCAATATTAATATCTTTTCCTATTTTATTATAAGAATGTTTTCAAGTAACTTCTTTTGCTTATTCTTTTTTCATACAGGAGGTTCATCTTCCTTTATTATTAATAAAGGATTCTAAACTTGGTATTCTATATCAATAATATTATTCACCTTCAATTCTCTATTATATATGTTCAACCTTGTTGGCTCTAGTATATCTCATTAATCGTTTTTCTTCGGAAATGATATAGTTTCTGATGATTAATCAATCTAGGGGTTATATATCTTCAACTATAACATTCCCAGAATGATCTATTGATTCCCTAATGAAATAATATCGAATTAGATAACCTCTTTATACTGGGTTATACTTATCTGTAAAAAACAAGTCTCCTATAAAATCCTTTTGTTCAATCCTGTTAATTATCTATCAACTAATTGTAATTGATATAATGCTTGTTTCGCTTAAAGCTGTACTCCCAAATACTTTATAATTCTTAATGTAATAAAATTTCCTGTAACTTCTGAATTTATTATAATCCAGATTGCTTATTCATTTATTTTTATATTGTAATAGATCTGATCTATCTGTCCTACAATATTCAGTTGATCTTGGCCCTCTTTATAGGTCTTAACTGACCTTCCCTTCTTACAGGATCTCCTTGCTTTCCTTTATGGAAACCATCCAGTAGCTTCCTTGTCTGACAAATGAATCTTGCAAGATTCATTGTAATAAGCTATCTAGTTTATTGTTATATGTTCTATCAATAGTATTTCTTTTGATTCTACTTTAATAAGGGGAGAGGAAAGAGTTTGTAGATGCTCTAATTTATATCAGTCTATAATATTCAACCCTTCCTAATCTCGAGATATTATATTGATTTCCTTTTAACATTTCTTTTGTTTGTAATTATCATCCTCGATTAGATATAAAATATATAATTAGGGTACAAAGATAATGTTGAATTGATCCTTGTTGAACTTCTTATGATAACCTCTTTTTGATGATCTCTTACTTCAACAATCTCTAGCTCGATAATCTGACTTGCCATATTCGAAGTATAGCTTATCCTTATATCTTCGCTTTACCTCTTCCTTAAGTAATTTATTCTTGAATATTATATCTAATTATATTGATTCTTTATAAGATTATCTGTTTTCTCGAGGTCTTCCTTTATTCTTATAGTATTTACTATAATCTTAGTTTCTATGAAAATTGAAAGATCGATGTTTCTTCTAATACTTATAAAACATCTTATCCACTTTAATAGATTCCTCAATCAATTCGTTTAGATCTTCCCAAATACAATTGTAATCTAATTCTAGCCTGACTTCAGACTTGAGCCCTTTCCGATAATGACTTATCGTTACATTCTTTTCCCATCTAATAGTATTTATATATCTTCTGAATTCCACAATATATTTGATTGCTAACTTTATTTGCTTGAAATTATAGATCTTGGACTCAACATCATATAATTCATTGACATTCCTGAATACTCGTTGTATTTCTTTCTTGAATCCTTTGAATCTTTCAAAAATGGTTTGAATCAGGTACATTCGCTTTTTAAACTCATTTAAATTGGTGAAGTAATTTTTAAGATATGATTGGATCTATTTAATAGCTTCTCCTTTGAGATAAAAGATAGCCCAAATATTTTTATCGATATCATAATTGAACTTATCCTGATTAAATTGGAAGTAGATCTCAAGTTAAAGTAAGAAGGTTTTTAGCTCTTATTGATTATTTGTAAATCAATCTGGTAAGGCAACTTTAAGAATTTCGATGATAATAATTTCCTTAGGGTCTTTGATATTTTCTATAACGATATCTTTATTTTTATCAATATTTTCAGGGGTGACCTGATTGGTTGTAGTAGGATTACTAGATTATAATGTTTTGGAAAATATAATGTCGTTATTTATCGAATCGGTATTTGAAGCAATAAGGATGCTCAAAATGTTATAAGGGTAGCTATCTAGATTATATAGAAATGTTCTAGATTCTCAAGGTAGATTTATAATTAAACATTAAATAGGGACTTAAATAATAACAATAATGAATATATTATTCATAATTAATAATAGAGTATACTAAATGATTGATCTTGAGCATAAAGCTTTATACAAAGGAAATCCTTCTTGATTATATAGATCTTCATGCTTATGACTAATCAAGACCGCTATGCGGTCCTGGACCGCCAGCGTTCCTCAACGGTCCATAACGTGACTTTGTCACGTTACCCTGTATTTAATCATGTGACGCGGCATGGATGTTGGCCGTCGTAACAATTTAATCAAATTATATTCAGAATCAGATCTTTTTGATTATCAAAACAAATAAAGTATTTGAATATTATTAATATTTAATCTAAATATAATTTCATTGATTTACTCTTTTTGTTCTAAAGTACAAATATGATATTTCTGTAAGAAAAAATCGCTCAATTATAATATAATAGATTAGCAAAAATAAGGGAATTTGGAATAACTTTTCTTAGGTTTTATTTGACGATCCTATTTTCGAAAAATATTCCTTTTAGGGTTTATCCTATTCTTTTCAACAATCGATATTAATTCTACTTTCTTTTCTAATATAATACTTTCATAGAAATGTTTTTGTAACGATACTGTACTGGAGGCAGCGGCTGCCTGAGGTTTCGTTAATTGGTAATTATAGGTTAAGGCTTTATCAATAAAGTTCACTTGAAAGTGAAGTCATTATTAAATCAAGTAAAATATAGGTAAACTAATTGATAATTAAGTTGAGTACAAAGCTCCTAAACTATAAAACTATTTTGATTATATACTAATCTCTTCCTGGAGCCCTAAGGAGCCTACGCTCCTAGAGGCTCCATTATATAATCTACTATTAGCCTCAGAACATTAATCCTAGAATGATTCCAATCCTAAGATTATAGAGATCCTAGAATAATAATCCTGGGACAGATATTATCCTAAAATAATAATCCTGGGACAAATATTATCCTGAGATAATAATCCTAGAACAAATCATATCCTAGGATATTTATCCTAAAACCTAATAATTATCTAACTTATTCTTTCCAAGATATTATTTGTCCTAGGACAATATTTGTCTTAAGATTCCTTATCGATAAAGATCCTTCTGAAAAGAACAGCTCAAATATCAATAACTAGTTTTATTTTATAATAATGAATGTGGTTCGTGACACTATCCCCTTTCTGACTAAGCATTGTCCTTGATCGCTTATAATTAATAGGTATCCCATTTGTTCTATCTCCATATCTTCCGAACTTCTTCTCATTATGAACGATTCGTATTCTTATAAGATCCGTCGAAAAAACAAAGAGAAATCTCGTCTTATTATTGAAATTCAGAATTCCGATATAGAAATGATTCTCTGTATACATTGTTGTACAGAAGGTCTTCATTGCGTTAAAATTCTGAATAATATTCGAAAAACTCGTTGTTCCGAATATGTATGTTCTCGTACTCTTTGCGATGCTGAATACTATCTAGAAGATACATGGGATAAAGAGATTCCAAGAATGAGTGATTGGGATTCCTTGGATAAATAAGAGGAAAAACTTCGAAAAGAGAAGAAGGAAATTATAGCCAAAATCCTATATCTTCGAAAAAAGCAGGACTATTTGTGCGAACATTGTAAAAAGATGATTAAGCGAGGCCTTAAATATATCGATAAACTTGATGCTTTAAAAGAAAAAGAAAGGCAAGAAAAGGAAAAAGAAAGAGAAATTGCTGTAACTTCAATGCCTATCGTTTCTTCTGATCCTTTTGGTCAATTTGATCCTGAATTTCCTATAACTAATTCCGATTTCCTCGAATCCTCCTTTTTATATTCAATGGATTTATTATTTGTATAAGCTATATTGAATTCTCTTTTTTTCTAGATAAATCCAGGTTTTGTTAATGAAACTCCTCAAACTTTTTAAGGTATTTGAGGTCTTTTTTCAATTCCTATATGTTCTGTTACGAGGGTAGCCGTCTAGATCACGTGGAAGTGTTCTAGGCTCTCGAAATAGGTTTATAACTAGGTGTTAAACAGGGACTTTAAATAATAACAATAATAAATATGCTATTCGTAATTAATAATAGAGTATACTAAATGATTGATCTTGAGTACGAAGCTTTATATAAAGGAAATCCATCTTGATTATATAGACCCTTCGTGTTCGGGCTTTATTGGCTCTAATTAGATTCTTTAGAGCTGTGGCTTTAGAGGCTCTAACTAGATTGATTAGAGCCGGTCACCTGAATAATCATATAACCTGGGGTTTATGTTAGCCATTATAACACTATCCCCTTCTTAAATTAGCACTTGTCCCGAGCGTTTATATAGTTCTTTCTTATAGGTTACTAATAGAATTTCATAATTTCCTGATTTTTATAATGCCTCCAGTTCGTTCTTCCAAATCAACAAATAATCGTAAGTTATTTTATCAACAGATTAAGGAGAGTGGTTTAATCATATCGCCCTGTTCGTGTTGTATTGCTTGTAGTCTCGAATGTTGGGTTTCCGAGGATTCTCAGCATTGTAGTGAATATATTTGTGCAAATGGTAATGGCAAATGTAATATTTTTGATCCTTCCGCTTCTGATTGGGAAGCTTTGGAAAAGGAAGAGCGAAGGATAGAACAAAAGCTTTGTGAAGTGTTATCGAAACAGCTTCGTTTATTGACTTAATAGCGAACCCTTTGTTTTAGGGCTAGTGAGATATTGCGATATGGTTTGAAGACTTTAGACAAGTTGGACGAGGCAGAGGAGAAGGAAAGGTTAGAAAATAAGTGTGTAAAGAAGGAGAAGGAGCAAACAGGTATTGGTTCGTTGATATCTACTGAGGCTAGTTCGAATATATTGAACAACTTTGACCCTTCCTCCTTTTTGAATCCTTCAGATCCTTTTTGGGAAGGTCTGGATAGTGTTGATGAAATTCCTTCAACAGATTAGGGGTACCAAGGTTCTTTTTAGATTCCCAAATGTTTTCTGAATATAGGTAATCTTACTATTTGATTAAATATTTGACTTTCTTATTAACATATTTATAATCTAATATTTCTTCAATATAATATTCTCCCTCTAGATTGACTAGATCGATTTCCAGGTCTGATACTTTTGGTGCTCCGGATAGTGCTTTCTTAAAAAATGAGATATAGAATACCAGATAGATATTCATTATATATAATAATTTTAATTTATAATTAACTAATCCTATTATCTTATCAATTTTGAATGATCCTAGTTTCTTATAATCTAATTTATCACTTAATTATTTTGTTTATATATTTCTTCGAATAAGATAAACTTTATCCCCCTCTTTAAAAATAGGTCTTATACTTCTTGATTTATTATAATATAATACTATTCTTAAAGTAATGAACTGTAAATCCAAGGAGAGTTGTTCTTGAAACTCCTTGATTTCTGTAATATCTTTTATGGCTTCATTTATATTCGCATCTTATAGCAATAATGATTTGTAAGTCAATAGGTTGAATCCAAAGTTAGTATATGCTAATATTACTTTTATGGTTTCTATCTCTGATATATTATATACAAATTATATCAAGGATAATAGTTTAACCTAATTATCTTGTCTGTAATTGATATAATAGCAAAGATAGGCTTCCATCATTTGATTTAATCGTTCTGTTTAGCTATTTGTTTATAAATGGAAAGTTATTGAAAGCTTTCTTTTGATTCCAAGTAATATTATAAAGATAAACCAAAACTTTGATATGAATAATTTATCCTTATCTGAAATAATCTCATCTGATATATTATAAATGCTAATTATATTCCTTATAAATATATAAGCAAGATCATCTACTGTCCAAGTTTCACAGAATAGTATCATGTAAGCAAACTTAGTTAATCTATCTATTACTATTAATATAGAGTTGTACTCCTTCTAAATAACCGGATCCTTAGATAATAATAGTTTCACTACAAAATCCCAAATAATGGATTTCTAAGGTTGAATAGATAATTCAGGGGTTTTGAGCTGACTATAAAGGGTATGCTGAATAACTTTATTCCTTATACAAATATCGCAATTCCTAATTACATTCTCAATTATAATCCTCATCTTTAGAAAATAGACTTCTCTTTTTATTCTAGCAAAGGTTCTTGTAATACCTTGATGCCTATAAGTTGGTAACTTATATTATTCTATAATATAATCCTTAATTAGATTAAAGGGTATATAAAGTTTATTATAAAAATGAATAAATCTATCTTTTATAATAAATCCTTTTTTTAGATTATTTGGTTTAGTTAGGATTCTTTTGATTGTAGTATCTATTATATATTCTGTTTTTATGATATCCTTAATAATATTATAATTTATTCCTGAAATGATAACGAGTTGTAATTTATTGTGAATTAAAGCATCATCTTTTTGTCTTAATATTATATATGATTCATATGTTTTATTTTGTAAGTATTCTGATTTTCGGCTAAAAGCATCTGCCCTAACATTTTCGTTTCCTTTAATATATGAAATTCTGAAGTTATATACAACTATGGTTTCCGATCATCGGATCTATCATCTATTCAATTCCTTTATTATAATAAAGTAAACCAAATTCTTATAATCTATATATATCTATATCATATATTTCGATCTTTTCAAATATATTCTCTATTCCCTAAAAGCATTTATTATCATTAGTAATTCCTTATTATATATTTCGTAATTTAATTCAGCTAACAATAATTTATATAAATAATAAGCAACTAATTGCTATTTCTTACTTAAACCTAGCTGACTGAGTATTATGCCTATTACATAATCTAAGGAGTCTGTCTCCATAATTATTGATAATTCTGGATCAAAAGCTTTGAGAACTGGTTCTTTTATGAATACTTCCTTGAGGTATTCAAATACTGCTTGTACTGTTTTTGTCTATTGGAACTCTCTCTGATTCTTTTTAATGATTTTAGTTATTAAGGAGACTATCTTCAAGTAATTCTTGATGAATTGTTGATAAAAATTGGCGAACCCTAAAAAGGATTATACTTTCTTTATATTAATTGATGGCTCCTATTCTTTAATTATTTTTACTTTATCAAAGCTTATCTTAAGATCTCCTAAGAATATAATGTAATCTAGGAATTCTGTTTTTGTGATATAAAATTTATATTTATTAGATTTGTATTAAAGATCTGCTTCCTTTAAGAATTATAGAATATTATAAATATCCTGAATGTATTATTTTTTTGTTTCTGAAAATATCAATATATTATCTAGATAATATATATAATATATATTTAGGTATTTTCTTAATATATTATTGATCAAGTGTATATATATTGTTGATATATTTATCAAATCGAATAGTATTACTTGATATTTGTATAATCTGTAACAAATTCTGAATATTATCTTCCATTCCTCACCTTCCTTTATTCTGATTAGGTAGAATCTGTTTCATAAATCAAACTTAGAGAAAACCTTGGCTTTTTCCAATTGATCCCTCAATTCTATAATTAATAAAAGTGGGTACCGATCTTTGATTGTTATATCGTTAAATTTGTAATAATCTATACAAAGTCTCTTTGTATTGTCTTTCTTTAATATAAATAATATAGGACTTATTGTTTGTAAGATGGATTCTCTAATCCATTCCTTTTTTAATATATTGTCAATATAATCCTTAAGTATCCTTAGGTTAAAGGCTGATATTAGATAAATTGGGCTGAATAAAGATATTTTGCCTTCCTTCAATATTATCTTATAATCCTATAGTTTATATTCTGGTAAAGTATCATAGCCTTTTCTTTCTTTGAATAATTTCTTGTACTTCTAGTATTGTACTAATATTGACATCTCTTCTTATTTTGTTACAAAGATATTTTCAAACAACTTCTTTTGTTTATTCTTTATTTGTATAGAAGGTTTATTTTTCTTTGTTATTAATAAAGGATCCTAAATTTAATATCCTATATTAGTAGTATTGTTTGCCTTCAATTCTTTATTATATATATTTAGCCTTGCTGGCTTTAATATATCTCGTTGATCACTTTTTTTCAGAAATGATATAATTTCTGATAACCAATTAATCTGGGGGTTATATATCTTCAATTATAACATTTCCAGAATGATTTGTTGATTTCTTAATAAAACAATATCGAACTGGATAACCTTTTTATACTGAATTATACTTATCTATAAAGAACAAGTCTCCTACAAAATCTTTTCATTCAATCCAGCTAATTGTCTATCAACTAGCTACAATTGATATGGTGCTTATTTCGCTTAAAACTATATTCCCAAATACTTCACAATTCCTAATGTAATAAAATTTCCTGTAGCTTCTGAATTGATTATAGTCTGGATTGCTTATCCATTTATTTTTGTATTGTAATAGATTTGTCCTGTTTATCCTGCAATATTCAATTGGCCTTGATCTTTTCTATAGGTCTTAGCTGACTGTTACGACAGGTAACATTATAACACGTGACAAGTGTCATGTGACAAGAGTTGGAGCCTTTGGAGCTTAGGATCCAAAAGGATCCAATGGAGCCTTTGGAGCTTAGGATCCAAAGGATCTAAGGGAGTATGAAGACCTATATAATCAAGATGGATTTCCTTTGTATAAAGCTTCGTGCTCAAGATCAATCATTTAGTATACTCTATTATTAGTTATGAATAGTATATTTATTATTGTTATTACTTAAGTTCCTGTTTGATACCTAATTATAAATCTATCTTGAAAGTTTAGAACACTTTTATGTGATCTAGATGGCTACCCTTGTAACACTTTGAGCATCATTATTGTTTCAAGTACTAATTCGATAAGTAACGATATCATATCTTCTAAGACATCACAGCCTAACAACCTTATCACAATTGATCAAGGCATTCTCGGAGGTACCGATAAGAATAGAGATATCGTTATAAGAGGTATCGAAGACCCTAAGGAAATTATTGTCACTAAAACTTTTAAAGTTGTTTTATCAAACCGATTTATAGATAACCAATAAGAACTAGAAACCTTCTTATTTCAACTTAAGATTTACTTTCAATTTAATCAAGACAAATTCAATTATAACATTGACAAAAGCATTTGGGCCATCTTTTATCTCAAAGAAAAAGCTGCTAAATAGATCCAACCATATCTCAAAGACTACTTCACTAATTTGAATAAGCTAAAAAAGTGATTATACCCGATTCAAATTATTTTTAGGAAATTCAAAGAATTTAAAAAAGAAATACAACAAATATTCAGGAATATTAATGAATTATATGATACTGAGTCCAAGATCTATAATCTTAAGTAAACAGGATCAACAATTAAATATATTATAGAATTCAGGAGGTATATAGGTACTATTAAATAGGAAGAGAATGCAACAATAAGCCATTACCGGAAAGGGCTTAAGTCTGAAGTCAGGCTAGAATTAGATCGTAATTGCATTTGGGAGAATCTAAACGAATTGATCGAGGAGTCTATTAAAATAGATGAGATACTTTACAAATATTAGAAGAAACATTATTCTTCCAATTTCTATGGGAACCAAGATTGTGATAAGTATTATAAGAATAAAGAAAGATTTCGAGAGAATAAATAATCCTATAGAGATTCAATGTAATTGGATACAACCTTTAGAAATAAATTATTTAAGGAAAAGGTAAAACAAAGATGCAAAGACAAGTTTTGTTTCGAATATGGCAAGCCAGGTTATAAAACTAGAGATTATCGAAGCAAAAAACTATTAGAAGGAGGTTATCACAAGAAGTTCGGCAAAGGCTAATTTAATACAATCTTTATATTTTAATTATGTACAATAACCTTTATAAAACCTGAAGAGATTTAGTATATAGGTTATAAGGAATTCAAAAAATTGTTAAACGAATTACCAAAAAATAAGGAAGGCCTTAATATAATAGATCTATGGGAACAAGAGTATCTACAAACTTTTTCCTTACCCTTATTCGGAATAGAAATAAAGAAAGAATAAATAATTGAGTATACTATTATAAACTGGATTGTTTGTTATAATGAAATCTGTAGAATTTATCTATCAGATAAAGAAGCTACAGGATGGTTTCTGTAAAGGAAGGCAAGGAGATCTTGTAAGAAGGGAAGGTCAGCTAAAATCTATGAAAAAGGCTAAGGCTAATTGAATATTGCAGGACAGACAGAATAAATCTATTGCAATACAAAAATAAATAGATAAGCAATCTAGGCTATAATTGATTCAGAAACCACAGGAAATTTTATTATATTAAAAACTGTGAAGTATTTGGGAGTACAATTCTAAACGAAATAAGCATTATATCAATTATAGTTAATTGATAGATAATTAGCTAGATTGAACAAAAAGATTTTATAGGAAACTTGTTTTTTATAAATGAGTATAATCCAGTATAAAAAGGTTATCCAATTCGATATTGTTTTATTAGGGAATCAACAGATTATTCTGGGAATGCCATAATTGAAGATATATAACCTCTAGATTGATTAGTTATCAGAAACCATATCATTTCCGAAGAAAAGCGATCAACGAGATATACTAGAGCCAGCAAGGCTGAATATATACAATGAAGAACTGAAAGCGAACAATATTATTGATATAAAATACCAAATCCAAGATCCTTTATTAATAATAAAGGAAGATAAACCTCCTATACAAATAAAGAATAAACAAAAGAAGTTACTTGAAAACATTCTTATAACAAAACAAGAAGAGATATTAATATTGGTATAATATCAGAAGTACAAGAAATTATTCAAAGAAAGAAAAGATTATGATATTTTACCAAAATATAAATTATAGAATCATAAGATAGTATTGAAGGAAGATAAAATACCTCTATTCAGCCTAATCTATTCGATATCAGTCTTTGACCTAGGGATGTTTAGGGATTATATTGATAATATATTAAAAAAGGGATGGATTAGAGAATCTATCTTATAAACAATTAGCCCTATATTATTTATATTAAAAAAGAATAGTACAAAAAGGTTTTATATGGATTATCATAAACTTAATGATATAACGATCAAGGATCAGTACCCATTTCCATTAATTATGGAATTAAGGGATCGATTAGGAAAAGCCAAGATTTTCTCCAAGTTTGATCTATAAAACAGATTCCATCTAATCAGAATGAAGGAAGATAAAGAATAGAAGATAGTATTCAGAACTCGATACAGATTATACAAATATCAGATTATATTATTCGAATTGACAAATATACCAATAATATATATACATTTAATTAATAATATATTAAAAAAATATTTAAATATATACTATATATATTATCTAGATGATATATTAATATTTTCAGAAATAAAGAAATAATATATCCAGGATATTTACAATGTTCTACAACTTTTGAAGAAAATAGATCTTCAATACAAATCTAACAAATATAAATTTCATATTACAAAAACAGAATTCCTAGATTACATTATATTCTTAAGAGATTTCAAGATGAGCTTTGATAAGGTAAAAGCAATCAAAGAATAAAAGCCATCAATTAATATAAAGGAAATACAATCCTTTTTAGAATTCGTTAATTTTTACCGACAATTTATCAAGAATTATTTAAAGATAATCTTCTCAATAATTGAGATCATTAAAAAGAATCAGAAAGAATTCCAATGGATAGAAGCAGTATAAACAGTATTTGAATACCTTAAGGAAGTATTTGCAAAAGAACCAGTTCTTAAGGCTTTTGATCCAGAATTACCAATAACTGTGGAGACAGACTCCTCAGATTATGTAATAGACACAATGCTCAGCCAGCCAGGCTTGAACAAGAAATAACAACTAGTCGCTTATCATTTATACAAATTATCACCAGCCGAACTAAACTATGAAATATATAACAAAGAATTGTTAATGATAATAGATGTTTTTAGGGAATAAAGAGTATATTTAAAAGGATCGAAATATATAGTATAAATATATATAGATCATAAAAATTTGGTTTACTTTATTACAATAAAGGAATTAAACAAACAATAAATTCGATGGTCGGAAACCATGACTGTATACAACTTCAGAATTTCATATGTTAAAGGAAACAAAAATGTTAGGGCAGATATTCTTAGCTGAAAACCAGAATACTTACAAAATAAGACATATAAATCACATACAATATTAAGATAAGATAATAATAGTTTAATTCACAATAAATTACAACTCATTACCATTTCAAGAATAAATTATAATATTATCAAAGATATTATAAAAACGAAATATAAAATAGATACTATAATCAAAAGAATCCTAACTATATCAGACAATCTAGAAAAAGGATTCATTATTAAAGATAAATTCATCTATTTTTATAATAAGCTTTATATACCTTTTAATCTAGTTAAGGATTATGTTACAAAACAATATAAACTACCAGCTTATAGGCATCAAGGTATTGCAAGAATCTTTGCCAAAATAAGGAGAGAAGTCTACTTTCCAAAGATGAGGATTATAATTGAAAATGTAGTTAGGAACTGCGATATTTGTATAAGGAATAAAGTCGTTTGATATACCCCTTATGATCAGCTCAAGATCTCTGAACTACTTATTCAATTATAGAAGTCTATTATTTGGGATTTTGTAATAAAACTATTATTATCCAAGGACCCGATTACCCAGAAGGAATATGATTCTATATTGATAATAACAAACAGATTAACCAAGTTCGTTTATATAATACCATTCTATAAAATTTAGATAGCAGATAACCTTGCTTATATATTCATAAGGAATATAGTCAGTATTTATAATGTACCAAATGAAATTATCTTAGATAAGGACAAATTATTTATATCAAAATTTTGGTTTACTTTTATAATATTGCTTGAAATCAAAAGAAAGCTCTCAATAACTTTCCATCTACAAACAAATAGTTAAACAGAACAATTAAACTAAACGATGGAAGCTTATCTTCGCTGCTATATCAATTACAAATAAAATAATTGAATTAAATTATTACCCTTGGCATAATTTGTATATAATACATCAGAGACAGAAACCATAAAGGTAACATCAGCATATGCTAATTTTGGATTCAACCCACTGGTATATAAATCATCATTGCCATAAGATGTGAATGCAGATGAAGCCATAAAAGATATCACAGAAATCAAGGAGCTTCAAAAACAACTCTCCTTGGATTTATAATTCATTACTTTAAGAATAATGTTATACTACAATGAATCTCATAGTATAGGACCTACTCTTAAAAAGGGGGATAAAGTTTATCTTATTCAAAGAAACATATAAATGAAACAATCAAGTAATAAATTAGACCACAAGAAACTAGGATTATTCAAAATTGATAAGGTGGTAGGACCAGTCAACTATAAATTGAAATTATTATATATGATGAATATCTACCCAATATTTTATATCTCACTCCTCAAGAAAGCACCATCTGAAGCACCGAAAGCATCAGACCCAGAAATTGATCTAATCAATCTAAAGGGAGAATATTATATCGAAGAAATACTAGACTACAAATATATTAATAAGAAAGTTAAATATTTAATCAAATAACAAGACTACCTACATTCAGAAAACATTTGGGAATCTAAAAAGAACCTTGGTACTCCCAATTTGTTGAAGGAATTTCATCAATGCTATCCAGACCTTCCCAAAAGAGATTCAAAGGACTTAAAAAAGAAAAAGGGTCAAAGTCGTTCAATACATTCGAATTAGCCTCGGCAAGCGCCAACGAACCAATATTTGTTTGCTCCTTCTCCTTTTTTATACATTCATTTTCTAACCTTTCCTTTTCTTCTAAAGTATCCAGCTTATCCAAGGACTTGAGATCCCGACAAAACATCTCACGACTATGTTCGCACAACTCTTGTTATCGTAATTCAAGAGCCCGAATACAAGCAAGACCAGTTATTGCAGCTTCGAAAGCCATATCCCATTCAAACTGAAGACGTTCCTCCTTCAAATAAAGGTTTTCAAGATCGTTTATTGAAGTCTGAACAATGTTACAACAAAAATCACAATAAACACATTCATTACAACATTGGGAACAATTGTTTAGAATAATACAATGATATCTATAACAAGAATAGTTGGAATAAGGTATATTATCAGATCTATAAGCCTTGATCGTTTCAGAAAGAAGAATACATTGTCGATATTTAGAAACTTTACTCGAAGATGATATAATAGAAATAACTAAAAAATATATAAACAAAAAATGAATGATTAAATACACTTGGGATAAGCATTAATCTAAAAAGGGGATAATGTTATGATAGGTAATATTATAATATGTGACAAGTGTCATATGATAAGAATTGGAGCCTTTGGAGCTTAGGATCCAAAAGGATCCAATGGAGCCTTTGGAACTTAGGATCCAAAGGATCTAAGGGAACATAAAGACCTATATAATCAAGATGGATTTCCTTTGTATAAAGTTTTGTGTTCAAGATCAATTATTTAGTATACTCTACTATTAGTTACGAATAGTATATTCATTATTGTTATTACTTAAGTCCCTGCTTGACGCCTAGTTATAAACCTACCTCGAGAGCCTAGAACACTTCCACGTGATCTAGACGGCTACCCTCGTAACACTGACCTTCCCTTTTTATAGGATCTCCTTACCTTCCTTTGTGGAAATTATCTTATAGCTTCTTTATCTGATAGATGAATTCTACAGGTTTCATTATAACAAGCGATCCAGTTTATAGCAGTATGCTTAGCTGTCTATTCTTCCTTCATTTCTGTTCTAAACAAGGATGGGGAGGGAGTTCGTAGATACTCTTGTTCCTATAGATCTATTGTATTAAGGCCTTCTTTATTCTTTGGTAATTTGTTTAGCAATTTCTTGAACTCCTTATAGTTTATATACTGAATCTCTTCAGGTTTTGTAGAGGCTGTTGTACACAATTGAGGTGTGAAGATCGTATTAAGTTGGCCTTTGTTGAACTTCTTGTGATAACCTCCTCCTAATAGCTTTTTGCTTCGGCAATCTCTGGCTCTATAATCTAGCTTGCCATATTTGAAACAAAGCTTGTCCTTATATCTTCGTTCTACCTCTTCCTTAAATAGTTTGTTTTTAAAGATTATATCCAATTGTATTAGATCTCTATAAAGTTGTCTGTTTTTTTGAAATCTTCCTTTATTCTTGTAATACTTATCACAATCTTTGCTTCTATAGAAATTGGAAGAACAACATTCCTTCTAATACTTGTAAAGTATCTTATCTGTTTTAATAAACTCCTCGATCAATTCGTTCAGATCCTTCCAAATACAATTGCGATCTAGTTCTAGCCTAACTTTAGGCTTAAGCCCTTTCTGGTAATGGCTCATCATTACGTTCTCTTCCTATCCAATAGTACCTATATACCTCCTGAATTTCATAATATACTTGATTACTGACCCTGTTTGCTTGAGGCTATAGATCTTGGACTTAATATCATATAATTCATTAATATTCCCGAATATTTGTCGTATTTCTTTCTTAAACCTTTTGAATTTCTCAAAGATAATTTGAATCGGGTACAATCACTTCTTTAACTCATTCAAATTAGTAAAGTAATCCTTGAGATATGGTTGGATCCATTTAGCAGCTTCTCCTTTGAGATAGGAGACAGTCCAGATACTTTTATTAACATTGTAATTGAACTTATCCTGATTAAATTGAAAATAGATCTCAAGTTGAAGCAAGAAGGTTTCTAACTCTTATCGATTGCCTGTAAATCGATCTGATAAAGCGATTTTAAGAGTTTCGGTGATAATGATTTCCTTGGGGTCTTCAATACCTCCTATAATGATATCTCCATCCTTATTGGTACCTCCGAGAGTGCCTTGATCAATTGTAGCAGGGTTATTAGGCTGTAATGTCTTGGAAGATATATTGTCGTTATTAATCGAATCAGTATTTGAAGCAGTAATGATGCTCAAAGTATTACAAGGGTAGCCATCTAGATCATATAAAAGTGTTCTAGGCTCTCGAAGTAGGTTTATAATTAGGTGTCAAGCAGGGACTTTAAATAATGACAATAATGAATATGCTATTCATAACTAATAATAGAGTATACTAAATGATTGATCTTGAGCACGAAGCTCTATACAAAGGAAATCCATCTTGATTATATAGACCCTTCGTGTTCGGGCTCTGTTGGCTCTAATTAGATTCTCTAGAGCCGTGGCTCTAGAGGCTCTAGCTAGATTGATTAGAGCCGGTCACCTGAGTGGTCATGTGACCCGGGGTTTATGTTAGCCGTTGTAACATGTTCTCAGAGTCCAGATAATTTTCCTATTTCATCAAATATTTGACTTTGTTTCTAATATATTTGCAATCTAATATTTTCTTTATTTTATATTTAACGTTTTGATTAATAGATATAATTTCGGTTTCAGGAGCTTTAGGTACTCTTGATAATACTAATTCGAGCAAGAATATATAGAATATTGAATAGATGTTTATACTCTTTAATAATATTAATTTATAATTCAAAAATCCTTTAATTTTCTTGATTTTGAATAATCCTAATTTCTTATAATCCAGTTTTGTATTTGGTCTCTTTATCTTGATGTTTTTTTGGAGTAGGTAGACTTTATCCTTTTTCTTTAATGTTAGCTTCTGACTACATTTCTTATTGTAGTAATAAATGTTTCTTTCAATAACAAACTTGAGTTCTGCTGCTAATTCTTTATAAACTTCCTTGAGTTTCTCTGTCTATATAATAGCAGATTGGTTCTTTATTTCTGAAATATTTAATTCTTGGTATACAATTAATTCATATCCAAAATTGGTATAATTCAGGAATACTTAGGTAGTTTCTGAAGCAGAACTGTTATATACGAATTGTGCTAAGAATAGTAATCTTATCTAATCATTTTGTTGATAATTCATATAATAACAAAGGTATACTTCGATAATCTGATTTATTTATTTGTTTCCTTTATTTGTTTATAAATAAAATGCTATAGATATTTTCCTTTTCATATTTAATAATGCTATTAAGACAATCTAGAATTTTGATGTAAAGAGTTTATCCTTATCGAACAATATCTTCTCTGATAATCTATATATTACAATAATTTCTTTTAAGAATATAATTGTTAAGGTTTCTATAATTAAAGTGATCTTATATAATATTAATATCATATATTTAATCAATTGATCTATAATGACTAAGAGGTAATCATACTCCACATTTGTTGTTGGGTTCTTGGATTTAGATAGCAACCTTATGAAATCCTATAATATTGATTTCCATAATATTGATAATATCTCAATTGTGTATATTTGTCTATAAAAAGTATAATGAAAAGCTTTATTTCTGATATAGATATTATATTCGATGATCACTTTTTTGACTATAATTCGGAGTCCCAGATTCTAATATTATCTTTTAATTCTCAAGTATATCCTTTATATTCCTTAATGATTATAAATTGGTAATATATATTATTCCTTGATGAATTTAGTAATAATATTACTCAATAACCAAATTTTCCTTGTTATCTATATCAATCTATTTATAATTATTGATGACTTAGATCATTTGATATTTTCCTTATTTAATTATATATCTATAAATTTGTTTTTCCAGACTTCTATTGATTTATTCTTTAAAATAACAATTTCTATTAGATTCGGAATAAGATCTTTGTTAGAAAGAGATTTCAAAATTGTTGTCTTTTGATAGATCTTATCATTCTTATATTTTGATGATCTATTTAGTGTATCTATCCTTATATTATCTTTATCTTTGATATACTTGATTATTAAGTCGAAATCAGCTAATTCTTCAATTTATCGAGCTAATCTTCAATTATCCAGAACCTTAATTGTAATGAAGGTTTGTAGATTTATATAATCAGTATAAATGATTATTAGGAATTTAGCTTTTTGGAGATAGATCCTCTAATGTTTCAATGATTTGATTATAGCCATAAGTTCTTTCTTATAAGTTGAGTACCCCACTTTCGGACCACCCCTCTTTTGGACCACCTAAAATCTTACCCCATTTTAAGCACTACCTCCCAACTTCATCTTTAATAAATCAATAACCACTTATTCAATTGATATAAGATTTTAATACATTATCAATTAAGCTATGACAAAGCCTTATACTGAAGATGATATTGCTGCAACACTTTTTGCGATTGCAGGAGGCATGTCTATGCGTAAGGCTTGCTCAGAATATGGTATTCCCCACACCATTTTACACAATCATATAAATGGCCACCTTTCACATAAAAAAGGTGCACAAAACCTACAGAAGATAGCTCCTATACAAGAGAGAGCTCTAGCAAATTGGATTTTAATACAGGAAGTCTTAGGAACTAGCCCTACCCATCGTCAAATACGAGAATTAGAAAAGTTCATTCTCAACCTCGAAGGAGGTGATTTATCTTTTAGCAAGCGATGGATACATAGTTTTTTGGAAAGAAATCTAGAGATTAAGACTAAAAGGCAATATAAAATCGATAATGCCTATATCAATGATGCAATTACCGAAATTATAAGCAAGTTCTTTGAAAAGTTGGATTTACCAGCAATTAAGTATATCAAGCCCGAAAACAGATGGAATATGGATGAAGCTGATATAATGGAAGGCCAAGATCTCAATGGTATGGTACTTGGGAGTTCAAAGCGATGTTTTATTCAGAAAAAGCAACCCGGTTCAAGAACGTGGATCTCTTTTATTGAGTGTATCTCAGTTACAGAAAGAGCACTTTTACCTTTGATTATATTCAAAGATAAAACACTTCAACAACAATGGTTTCCTATTAAACTTGATAATTATGAAGGGTGGGAGTTCACTGCTACAGATAATGGGTGGACTACAGATTCTACAGGTTTGGAATGGCTAAAAGAAATGTTTATATCACAATCAATACCAACTCAACCGAAAGAAGCAAGACTCCTTGTTTTGGATGGGCATGGAAGCCATGAAACCATTCAATTTATGCTTGAATGCTTCAAGAATAATATACATCTCTTATTTTTATTACCCTATACATCGCATATATTACAACCTCTTGATTTATCAATATTTTCACCTCTGAAAAAAGAATATCGATACCATATCTCAATACTCTCGATTCATTGACGGATTCTACTCCTATTGGCAAAAGAAACTTTCTTGCCTGCTATCAGAAAGCTAGATTAAAAGCTTTAACACTTCGAAATATCACTTCTGGGTGGAAGGCTTCAGGTTTATGGCCTCAAAACCGCGCTAAACCTCTTTTGTCCAGATTATTGCTCGAAAACAGTAATCAAGAGGTTGTATATCAAAATCCTGTTTCAGATGATGATCCCGAGCTTCAATGGAATATATATTCATCTTTTATTGCATGGAAAACCCCTCAAAAAGGAAGTGATATTCGAAAATATGCTGATATAATGGAGAAAGTTGATGAGACCGATATTCCAACTCGCCGGCTGCTTTTTCGAAAGATTCAAAAAGGATTTGATGCTAAGGACTATGAACTTGTACAATCCAAGAAACGAATAAAGCAATTGGAGCAAAAATTAGAAGAGATTATACCTAAAAAAAGAAGGATGGTAAAAACTAGTCCAAATTCGAGGTTTGCAGGGATAGAAGCTATATATCAAGCTCAAATTGAAGTTGGTGATCGGGAAATTGAGATAAAAGACTCTGATAGTATTTATGAAACTGACAATACAAGGGATTGTATTGAAGTTGAATAATGGTTGAGTTATTGAAGTTTAAAATTCATATATATATATATTTTTAGGTGGTCCAAAAGAGGGGTGGTCCGAAAGTGGGGTACTCAACTTAGATATTATAATTTTGTTTTATTTTATCCATCTTATTGGAATAATAAGCAATTGGGTGTAGTTTCCTGTTATTATCTCTTTGAAGATGAACTTCTACTATACAGATATCAAAAGCATCTGTTTCAATAATGCTTTCTCGATCGTTATAATAATTGTAGAGTATAGGTTCCTTAATAAATCTATCTTTGATTTCTTGGAAGGCTTGCTTTATCTTTTCGTTTTATATAAATCCTATATCCTTTTTTATTATCTTTATAAATAATTCTATTATCTTAAAAAAATCTTTGATAAATATCCAACAAAAGTTAGCAAATCCTAATATAATCTATATATCTTTAATATTTTTAGATTGTTCCTAATTTTTTATTTTCTTAGTTTTCTTTGAATCAATGTTTATTTATCCTGATTCAATTATATATCCTAGAAAGGTTATCTTCTTGATTTCAAACTTATATTTTGATAATTTGAGTTATAAATCGATCTTCTTAAATATCTCAAATATTTTGAGGATATATTCCTTATATTCCTTTTCCTTTTAGAAAAAGATTAGGATATCATCCAAATAACAGATTATAAATAAGCTAAACTTCTTAAGTATTTCGTTATTCTATTATTGACATATAATTAATACATTTGTTAATCCAAATAATATAATAATATATTCTTATAATCCAGAAGGTAATATAAAAACAGTCTTTCATTTATATCCTTCCTTGATTTGTATAAGATTGAAGATATTTCTTTGATCTAATTTAATATAGATCATTGCCTTATTTAATTTATCCCTTAATTCTTAAGCTTTGGCTATAAGGTATATATCCCTGATGATCTTATTATTCATTTAGCAATAATCTTTATAAAATCAATTATTTAGATCTTCTTTTTTAAACATTAATAATATATTAGATATATAAAAAGACTTGGATTTCCTAATCTATCCTTTTGTTACGAAGGTAACAGCTGACTTGTTTGTATGAGCTTGGGCCATGTGCGAGCAAGATATGATTCGACTATATTAGTATGTGATTATGGTTATTTGAGGATTATATGTGTATATATCATCAGAATATACAAATAGGAAAGCTTCAGGTGTATACAGCATCAATCACGAGATTGAGCATTATGTGATGGACAGTTCTAGAACGACAGTGTTCTAGGAGTGTTCGGCTGTCCCAGTTGTCCAAAAGAGATAAAGGTTTATATAAGGGAATGGGATATTATTAAATATAGAGCTTTATATTCAAAATCAATTATTTAATATATTATATTATTAATTACAAATTATATTATCTTATTATCATTACTTTAAAAATCCTTGCTTGATATCTAGTTATAAATCTACTTCGAGAGTCTAGAGCATTTCTATATGATCTAAACAGCAAATCTTATAATACTTTGAGCATTATTACTGCCTCAAATACTGATTCGATATAAGTAATGATAACTATATCTTTTATGATATTATAGTCTAGCAATCTAGCTACAAGTAGTTAGGTCATTCTCGAAAGTATTGATAAGGATGAAGATATCTCTATAAAAGATATCGAAGATCTTAAGAAAATTACTGTTACCGAAACTCTTAAAATCATTTTATCAAACTGATTTATAGGCAACCAATAAGAATTAGAAATCTTCTTGCTTCAATTAGAAATCTATTTCTAATTTAACAAAGACAAATTCAATTATAATATCGATAAAAACATTTGGGCTGTCTTCTACTTCAAAGAAGAAGCTGCCAAATGGATTCAACTATACCTTAAAGATTACTTTACCAATTTAAACAAGTCTAAGAAACAATTATATCTTATTCAGATTATTTTTAGGAAATTCGAAGGGTTTAAAAAGGAAATACAATAAATATTCAAGAATATCAATAAATTATATGATGTTGAGTCCAAGATCTATAATCTCAAGCAAATAAGGTTAGCAGTCAAGTATACTGTAGAATTTAGAAGGTATATAGATACTATTGGATGGAAAGAGAATACAATAATGAATCATTACCGAAAAGGGCTCAAGCCTAAGGTCAGGCTAGAATTGGATCATAATTATATTTGGGAAGACCTAAACGAATTAATTGAGGAATCCATTAAAGTAGATGAGATATTATATGAATATCAAAAAGAATATCGATCCTTCAACTTTCAAGGAAATCGAGATTGTGGCAAGTATTATAAGAATAAAGGAAGATCTCGAAAGAATAGACAACCTTATAAAGACCCTATACAATTGGATGTAATCTTCAAAGATAAACTACCCAAAGAAGAAGTAAAACAAAGGCAAAAGGACAAGCTATACTTTGAATATGGCAAACCAGATTATCAGGTCAGGGATTGTCGAAGCAAGAGATTATCAGGAGGTGATCATTACAAGAAATTCGGCAAAGGACAATTCAATACTATCTTTGTATCCCAATTATATACTTCAAATCCAATAGAAGATAATAGCTATAAATATAAAGAATATCAAAAAGGAATTGATGCAATATTATAAGATCAGGAAGGGTTGAACATTATAAATCAATATAAATTGGAGTGTCTCCAAACCCCTTTATTCTTTATTATCGAAAGGGAATTAAAAGAAATATTATCAATAGAATATATAATAAAGAATTAGATAGTTTGTTATAATGATTCTTGTAAGATTTATTCATTAGGTAAGGAAGCTATAGGTTGGTTTCCTCAAAGAAAAGCAAAAAAACCTTACAAGAAGGGAGGGTCGAAAAGATCATTATATAATCACAAAATTAACCAAATTGATCAAATTGACCAAATTGACCAAATTGACAAAAACAATCACAATAAGGATTTGGGTCAAGGTCAACTAAATATCGCAGGTCAAGTAGGTCAGATATACTATGCTGCAAAGATAAATGGACAAATAATCCAGATTATAATTGATTCAGAAGTTACAGGAAATTTTATTATATCAGGAACTATAAAGCATTTGGGAGTACAGCTTTAAGCGAAACAAGCATTATATCAATTACAACTAGTTGATAAACAATTAGCCAGATTGGACAAAAGGATTTTGTAGGAGACTTGCTCTTTATAAATAAGTATAATCTAATATAAAGAGGTTATTCAGTTTGATATTGTTTTATTAGGGAATCAATAGGTCATTCTAGGAATGCCATAATTGAAAGCATACAATCCCCAGATTGATTGGTTATCGGAAACTATATCATTTCCGAAGAAAAGCGATCGACGAGATATATTAAAGTCAGCAAGGTTGAATATATATAATAAAGAACTAAAGATGAATAATATTATTAATATAGGACACCAAATTCAGGGTCCTTTATTAATAATGAAGAAAGATGAACCTTCTATATAAATAAAGAATAAGCAAAAGAAGTTGTTTGAAAACACCCTTGTAACGAAACAGGACAAAACGCCAATACTGGTATAGTACCAGAAGTACAAGAAATTATTCAAAGAAAGAAAAGGTTATGATACTTTATCAGAATATAAACCATAGGATTATGAGATAGTATTAAAAAAAGGCAAAATATTTTTATTTAGTCTAATCTATTCGATATCAATCTTTGATCTAAGAACATTTAGGGATTATATTGGTGACATATTAAAAAAGGGATGGATCAGAGAATTTATCTTATAGATAGTTAGCTTTATGTTATTTATATTAAAGAAAGATGGTACAAGAAGGCTTTGTATAGATTATCGCAAACTTAACGATATAACAATCAAAGATCGATACCTATTTCTATTAATTATGGAATTGAGGGATCGATTAGGAAAAGCCAAGATTTTCTCCAAGTTTGATTTTCGAAATAGATTCTATCTAATTAGAATAAAGGAAGATAAGGAATAGAAGATAGTATTCAGAATTCGCTACAGATTATACAAGTATCAAGTAATACTATTCAATTTGACAAATACACTAACAATATATATACATTTGGTCAATAATATATTAAGAAAATATCTAGATATATATTATATATATTATCTAAATGATATATTGATATTTTCAGAAACAAAAAAATAATATATCCAGAATATTTATAATATTCTACAATTTTTGGAGGAAGCAGATTTTCAATACAAATCCAACAAATATGAATTTTATGTTATAAAAACAGAATTCCTAGGTTACATTATATTCTCAGAAGGTTTCAAGATAAGCTCTGACAAGATAAAAACAATTAGAGAATAAGAGCCACCAATCAGTATAAAGGAAGTACAATCCTTTTTAGAATTCGTCAATTTTTATCGATAATTTATCAAAAACTATTCAAAGATAACCTCTCCAATAACTAAAATCACTAAAAAGAATCAGGAAGAATTCTAATAGACGGAAACAGTACAAACAGCATTCGAATGCTTTAAGGAAGTATTTGTGAAAGAACCCATTCTTAAGGCATTCGATCCAGAACTACCAATAATTATGGAAACAGACTCTTCAGATTATATAATAGAAGTGATATTGAGCCAACCCGGCTCAAATAAGAAATAGCAATCAGTCACTTACCATTCACACAAGTTATTATCCACTAAGCTAAATTACAAGATTTATAATAAAGAATTGCTAGCGATAATAGATATTTTTAAGGAATGGAGAATGTATCTGAAAGGGTCCAAATATATGGTGCAGATGTATACAGATTATAAGAACTTGGTTTACTTCACCACAACAAAGAAATTAAATAAACAATAGATCCAATAGTTGGAAACCATGACTATATACAACTTCAAAATTTCATATATTAAAAGAAACGAAAATATTAGAATAGATATTTTAAGCCAAAAATCAGAATATTTATAAAATAAGATATACAAATCATATACGATATTAAAATAAGATAATAATACTTTAGTTTACAATAAACCATAATTTGTTATTATTTTAGGAATAAATTATGATATTATCAAGGATATCATAAAAACAGAATATATAACAGATGCTACAGCTAAAAGAATCCTAGCTATATCAGATAATCTAGAAAAAGGATTCACTATTAAAAATAGATTTATTCACTTTTATAATAAGCTTTATATACCCTCTAATCTAGCTAAGGATTATATTATAGAATAACATAAACTACTAGCTCATAGGTATCAAGATATTACAAGAATCTTTGCCAGAATAAGGAAAGAAGTGTACTTTCCAAAAATGAGGATTATAGTTGAGAATATAATTAGGAACTGCGATATTTGTATAAGGAATAAAGTTGCCTGATATGCTCCTTATGATCAGCTCAAAACCCCTGAACTATCTACTCAACCTTGGAAGTCCATTACTTGGGATTTTATAATAAAACTATCATTATCCAAGGATTCGATTATCCAAAAGGAATATGATTCTATACTAATGATAATAGATAGATTAACCAAATTCGCTTATATAATATTATTCTATAAAACTTGGATAGTAGATAATCTTGCTTATATATTCATAAGGAATATAATCAATATTTATAATATACCAAATGAGATTATCTCAGATAGAGATAAATTATTTATATCGAAGTTTTGGTCTACCCTTATAATATTGCTTGGAATCAAAAGAAAGCTTTCAATAGCTTTCTATCCATAAATAGATGGTTAAACAAAACGACTAAACTAAACGATGGAAGCCTATCTTTGCTGCTATATCAATTACAGATAAGATAATTGGGTTAAATTATTGTCTTTGGCATAATTCATATATAATACATTAGAGACAGAAATCATAAAAGTAACGCCAGTATATGCTAACTTTGGATTCAACTCATTGGCTTACAAATCACTATTGCCACAAAATATGAATACAGACAAAGCCATAAAAGATATCACAGAAATCAAGGAGCTTTAGGAACAACTCTTCTTGGATTTATAGTTCATCGCTTTAAGAATAATATTGTATTACAACGAATCAAGAAGTATAAGATCTACTCTTAAAGAAGAGGATAAAGTTTATCTTATTCGAAGAAACATACAAACAAAATGATCTAGCGATAAATTAGATTACAAGAAACTAGGATCATTCAAAATCGATAAGATAGTAGGATCAGTCAATTATAAACTCAAATTATTATATATTATAAATATCCATCCAATTTTCTATATATCCTTGCTTGAACCAATATCATCAGGAACGCCAAATATATTATTCATAAAAATCGAATTAGTCAACCCTAACGTTATATATAATATTGAAATAATATTAGATTGCAAATATATTAGAAACAAGGTCAAGTATTTAATCAAATGATTAAATTATCTACATTCAGAAAATATATGGGAATTCAAGAAAGATCTCAATTGCCCTAAGAAGTTATAGGCATTCCATTTGAAGTACCTATATCTGCCAATAGAGCCTCAAGTTTGGCATCAGATAACAAAGGCAACGGAAGATCGAGGAAATCGAAAGAAAGGGAACCATTAGGGATAAAAACAATAATATTAATGGTTTCCTTATCTACATACTCTTTTTCCAACTTTTCCTTCTTTTCCATCTCCATTAATTTATCAAGAATCTGCAAACCACAATAAAGCATTTTGGATTTATACTTTAATAAGAAATGCTTTTATTTTTGTAAATATAGAATTTTAGCTATAGCCTTCTCCTCCTCTTGATCTAATCGTTCTTTTTATTGGGACAGACTTTCCCAATCACTTTCAGATAGATCTTGAACATCATATTTCTTGTTATTACAAATATATTCGCTATATTATAAAGAATTAGAGGGCAAAATAATACATTTGCGATCTATGTGTTCGTACAATGAGCATAAAGACATTTCGAAACCTTTCTGTTCAATAAGACAAGCAAAACGAATTTGTTCTTTTCTTTTATTAATAATTAAAGAAGATATAACAAAGAAAGAAAGAAAGTATATAATCATTTAAAAAAGAAGAAAGGTATATTAATATAAATATTTGGGATCAGTATTAATTTAAGAAAGAGATAGTATTACGAAGATAACAGCTGACTTGTTTGTATAAGCTTGGGTCATATATAAGCAAGATACAATTCGATTATATTAGTATATGATTATAATCATTTGAGGATTATATATATATATATTATTAGAATATACAAACAGAAAAGCTTCAGATATATACAGTATCAATCACGAGATTAAGCATTATATAATGGACAGCTTTAGAACGATAATGCTCCAAAAGCGCTTGGCTATCCTAATTGTCCAAAGGAAACAAAGGTTTATATAAGGGAATAGAATATCATTAAATATAGAGCTTTATGTTCAAGATCAATCATTTAATATACCATACTATTAGTTACAAATTGCATCATCTTATTATCATTACTTTAAAAGTCCCTGCTTGATGCCTAGTTATAAATCTACTTCGAGAGCCTAGAGCACTTCCACGTGATCTAGACGGCAAACCTCGTAACACCTTTCTTTTCAGTTTTCGATCGATATTCTTCTTATATTCTTAAAGTATTAAGATTATATAATCTCAATTTTTTAGTTGAGGGTATAAATCCCTCTTTGAAATTGATCTCATAATCTTAAAGCTTATATTCTAATAGAACTCTCAAATCCTATAGGTCTTCGAACAATTTGGCGAATTTTCTGTACTACATTAGAATCTTTTTTGCATCGGTCTCACCAATCAATGAAGGATCTGTGGCTGCTATAATACAATATCCAATCTCCTTGAAAGTCTATTCCTTTAAATTATATAATCATTCGTTCTTGTATTTACAATGATCGAATATAAGAGTATCTTTTACCCAATTAATATTTGGATTATATTTTCTAATCTAAAGGGTTCCTAAGATTATTATATATCTGCCTAATAATACTAAATCCAATTTGATTTATTCTGTATACCCTCCTAATATGATTATTTTAAGAGTATTAGTTTATCTTTATATTCATCCATCTACTTCAACCTTCTTTCCTCCTAATAATATCAATTGATATAAGTATTCTTTTGATTTAATAAGGATTCTATTTTCTTTAATAAAATTAGGATCTATAAATATTCCTATAGCTCTTAAATTGATCAAAATTTTAACTTTTTGTTTTCTGAGATTAATTCCTACAATTAATTATCTAATCCTGATTGTATCATTGAGTTCTAACAATAGTGATTTAATGATCTATTCTTTAATAAAGAGATTCAATTATTTATATTGATATTTGCTTATATTCAATAATTTATAAGATATAGCTATCGATAGTTCTATTGATTCTGTCTAAAAGTCTCGGCAATAATCCTTGGCCCATTAATATTCATAGTAATAATTAATCTTATACCAGATTCTATAATATTCAATTTGTAATAGGATTTCCTATATATCTTTGATTATTAGATTATGATTATTATACTTTTATCCTTTATTAATCTAAGGAGAGTTTAAATCCATGACAAATCTCCTAATGTTGTCTTCCTTTATATTCTTCTTGAATACTATTCGATAAAGGTTATTATAAGTGATAATATACAGGATCAATAGGATTGGATGATTATAAATCTGATATTTTTCTACAAAATCAGGCTTTTGTTCCTTGTGATAACGTTATGTATATTTTCCATCAAGGTAATTGATCAAGTATTATAGCTTATCTTTTTGAGATCTTAGATAGACTTTGTTGATTTGCTGATTATCTTCAAATACTCTAATAAATCTTTTCTTTTCGAATAACTTGATTGATTTATAGTTATCTATAAGCTCGACTTCCTTATTGATATTTCTGGATAGTTCCATTTTTATAAATGGAATGATCATATTCAACTCCCTAAGTTATTCTGGATATAATTGGGGTAACTCTTTTTTTAGTAATCCAATCTTATAAGAATTATTCTTTAATATATCTATTTTTCAGGGTCCTTATTTCTTGTTTCCAAATCTTACTTGTTTCTTGCTCTTTATAATGAATAATTTTTTTTGATTATAGTCTCGAGATATATATCTATTCTTTCTATAAGTGAAATATAGATTATTCTTTTTACATTTTTTCTTTTCTTTAACGTTAAGTCTATTTGATTTATATTGATATTCGGCTTCATCTAATTCCATTGGGTCGCTGGTATTATAATATCTGTTCTGACATTGAGGTTTCGAAAACTTTCTATTTTCCTGAGTGATTCCCTTTTTCTTCATTTGTCTTTTGTAGAAATGATTATCAATTAGAATGAAGGTTTCGATTAATTCAGAAAGATTTGGTGGTTTTGGAGCTCTTATTAGCTTATCTTTGATAATATCCTTAAATCCCTTATAAAACTAGGATCTAAAATAATCATTATTCTATATAATATATCTAATATATTGTTGGAATTTAGCAATATAGATTGTGATTGACCCTATCTATTTAAATTGTTGTAATACTTTCTTAATTATATGATCAAGATCAACTTCCCTGAAAGCCTTATCGAAACCTTGTCGAAATGATTTGTAAATACCAAAAAGATAATGTATCTCGGATTTCATATTTTCATTGAGTTATTCATTAGTAGTTTTGATTATTAGATTATTGAAGAAAGGTTCGATCCAATTGAACATAGTTCCTCGGAAGAACAAGATTAGTCACAAGATCCTCTACATTGATATTAAAAAGAGGTGTTCATTAAAGGTATAATAAAGATCAACTTGTACAACAAAAGCTCGATACTTACTATAATCTCTATGAAATAGATCAGGGATAGATATTTAGATTACTTGTCTTAACTCTATATTAATAACAATTTGTCCTAAGGCTCCAATAGAGGAGAAGGAAATTGATTCAGTGGGTTATTAAATAAAGTTTATTATAACTGATATAGCTTAACCAAAATAATATTTAAAATATAACGATATTATATTAGAGATAGTAATTATCTAAGGTTTTGTTGATTAATAGTTGTAGATTAAGACTTTATCAATAAGATTCATTTAGAAGTGAAGTTGTTATTAAATCAAATAAAATATAGGTAAACTAATTGATAATTAAGTTGAGTATAAAGTTCCTAAACTATAAAATTATTTTGATTATATACTAATCTCTTTTTGAAGCCCTAAGGAGCCTATACTCTTAAAGGCTCCTAGAAGTTTTGAGGAACTTACACTCTTGAAGGCTTCATTATATGATCTATTATTAGCCTCAGAATACTAATTCTAAAATGATTTCAATCCTGAGATTATAGAGATCCTAAAATAATAATCTTGGGATAGATATTATCCTAGGACAATAATCTTGGGACAAATATTATCTTGGGATAATAATCCTGGGACGAATTATATCCTAGAATATTTGTTCTAAAACCCAATAATTGTCTAATTTATTCTTTCTAGGATATTATTTGTCCTAGGACAATATTTGTCCTAGGATTCCTTATCGATAAGGATCCTTCTGAAGAGAATGGTTCAAACACCAGTAACTAGTTTTATTTTATAATAATGAGTGTGGTTCGTGACAGTTTTGTATATTGTAAATAATATAATTCGATAATCCTTATATAGATCATTATTGTAAAAGTAAGAGATCGAGATATATATATCCTGATAGTATATTATAAAAAAGAGATTAAAAATAGAAAATTATTTAGATTATATCAAATTATATCATTTAAAAATAAAATATATTTTATAGTAGGTTTTGGGGTTATAACAAATATACTCAGAAAAAGTGTATGTGAAAGATTGAATGATTTAAGAGAAAAGTAAAGACCTCTTTTTATAACTAATTATTAAGGATCACATAATAAAACAACTCAGATTCCCTCAATAGGAATAGTATGGAATCCGGACTTTCTCACAATATGATGTATGATGTATAATATACATGAGAAGATGGATGATGGAAGATGGAAAAAAGCACAATTTGTCGTCCCACTCCCGCTGATCACATGACCAATCCTCACTGCGCCGCGTTGGATAATCTGACAATGTAAGATATCACGATAACTTCCAACCTCATCAATTCTACATTCTGGCCCAAAATATCAGATTGTGATCAATTGAGAAGTTTTAATAGTAAAATTCGAAAAGAAGACTGTCATCTTTAATTCTTTCCGAGGCACTATGGCAACTTCAATCTTCACCCGCAAACTCGACCTTGGATATCTCGTCTACTTTCTTACTCATATACCGATTATGTTTTGTATGTTTTTATCCTTTCTATAGAGTTTCTTCTAAAGCTTTGTTTGACATGCTCAATTGCTTTCCGTCCTCATCCCTTCCCCTTCCCCTTCCCCCCGACCTTCCCCTCCCCCCGACCTTCTCAATCCACACTGACTCCCTCCTCCTAGTAATGGACCTCCAAGCAATCTACCCACCCCACCTCGTCCCCTCCTTCCTAACCACCATTAAAACCTATTACATAACCACCTATCACGACATGTTTTTCATCTCGCCACCTATCTATTTTAAACTTTTCATCTGGTTGGAACTTTTGGTTCATGTCCCTGTTAGTTTGTGGGCTGTGGGGGGATTGTTGAGAGGTACGTGTCTGTTTTGAGGTTTGAAGATTTTTAGTTTTTTGTGGGAGTTGAGGAAGTAGAATAGTGAAGAGGAGTCAAGTTACCGGGAAATATTCAAGACATCAATGGTGGGAAACTTGGCCTGCACAAGTGTGTAATAGCTACATTTGCTTTGGATCAAAATACTTGAACTCAGTTTAAACAGCTTCTCTATTCTTCATTGAGTAAAAATCTGTCGTCAGATCAAGTTATCTACCATCTCCATCTTTATCTTCATTCCCAAACTTCTAGATTACAATGTTACCCTTCTCATATCTGCATCATATCTTACACGGTTCACTCATATTCAAGATACTTCATATCAAATAACAATATCTTTCTTCTAAATTCTCTCCTATTTAGCCTTGGTACTATTCTCACTGCCATTTTATTTTACATACCCATCTCTGACTTATCTCTAATTCCCTATGCCCCATTCCACTTCTCCTTCTATCCCTCTTTCCCCATTCCCCATTTCCTTCCTTCCATTCCTCCTCCCCTCCATTTCCTTCCTCCCCCCTCAATACTCCATTCCCCTTCTCTCGATTCTCACCACTCTAGTCTGCATCCACGAATATCTCTACTGGCCAATCACTCTCTCTCAAAAAATCGATCTAACCACTCTTTATGGACCTTATATATTGTTATGTATGTATATGTATCATTCTCTTTTACTGCCCTCTCAATTAGTGTAACATTTATTCCCCTCCTAAACAACGCATAATTTCACATTTCCAATCTATGTTTCTTGGTTTCTATGTAGGCAGATGAATGAGCTGAAAGTAAAGAACCACTCGCTCTTTTCTCCTCTCTCATTTATTCTTCGTGAAGTTGCCAAGTTATACCGTCGTAAAACCAATTAAAACCCCCAACAAAAGAAACACGAAACCTCACAAAAATTCCATCATCCATCACCCCTCCCCCCCAAAAACCAACTTATCAAAATAACACAAATAACTAACCTTTCAATTCTCCACAGCAACAATAATGATCATCGACACGTTCATCCGTCTCTCCCACATCATCTCATCTTCTCCCTCTACCTCCACCCACAAGAATAACAACAACATCAACAACAACAAGAACAACAAAAAATTGAAGAAAAACATCTAATTTCGCTATAAACCCAATATCTACAACAATGCCAATGCCAATGCCAAGCCTCATATCGAGAGACGCTCACGCATCTACCCATCCACTCAGAACTCGCGTATATTCACCACTTTCTTCGAACAATTATATATATATCAAATCCCTCATCACATCCCATCTTCTAAATTTATATATATATATATATAAATATTAAAAAAAAATCTCTAACCTCACTATAAAATTTCAAATATCTATAGTTTTTCTATTCTGCTCGAGTACTTTGTATTATTATATTTATCTTATATATTACTCATATTCATCCCCATCCCTATCCTCATCCCCATCCCCATCCCCATCCTTAAATCTACATCCTCAACCCCTATAATCCATTTATTCATCCATCCATCTATTCACCCAAATCATCAGTCATTAGCCATCAGCCATTAATGCAAAAGCAAAGCAAAGCAAAGCAAAGCAAAGCAAAGCAAAGCAAAGCAAAGCAAAGCAAGCACGATTCCTTCCTCTCCGATACACCACGACTCATGAGATAGATGAAATTGAATAGGTACGATGCCCTTCCTCCCTACCTATTTCTATCAGTCAATCTATCTATCAATCTGATCATTACAAAACATAAACACCTCATTAATTATCTAAGCCTTCCCAACCCATCCCACATGCAAGAAAAAATCAAAGATCTTTCCCCCTTTCGCCCCTTCAACCCTCGCAATCTCCTTGACCATTTTCCTTTTCAATTTCCCATCTCCTTTTAATGCTTCTTTTAACACCGCTTCTTTGATTACTAGATATGGTTTTGGATTCAATCTAGTTTTTTCACATAGATCGATTTCTCCTGGCGTTAAAAGATGGTAATCGGGAGTACATGAGGGATTCAGTGGTAATGGTGTGATTGTTGAAAGAGGTTGAACTTGTATCGGTTCGCGTTTAATAAGAGGGGATTGTTGTTTGATTCCGTTTGTAAGAGCATTAGTACCATTCAAAAGATTTTCTTTATCATCGTTTGGTTCGGATTTGAGGATGGTATCCGGTAAATCATGAGCAACTAATGCAGCCGCTCCACTTGGAGTTTCAATAACAGGAGGAGGTTTGTTCTTTGCACTTGTAGCATATCGTTCACGATCCATGCTACCCATAGGTTGTGCTCTTTGAAGCCTCTGCTGCTTCTCTTGCTCATATTTCTCTCCACTTTTGAGATCTCCTATCTTCATTTGTCTCCATTCTTGTAATTGTTGAACTGCTAGTCGTAAATTTAACTCATCAATGAGACCTTTTGAAAATTCCTCAAAGTCATCATGATTCATCATTCTTGCAAAAGGTTTTGCACGGGTAAGAAGATCCCTCTCTTCTTTGGTGCGCTTTTTGTCAAGAGCCACTGCTTTCCGATATTCCAAAAGGTTATGTTCAAATATGACCTTTTTACGATCGGCTCTTTGAGTCAATCGCTGATTATATATGTTCATGACTGTCATCTTAAGTTCGAATTCCGGTTCTAACTTTCCTGTGATAGGATTGGTTCCATCACCAGGTTCGAATGACATTAGTTGAACAGCCTCCTCTGCTTCATTCGCATATTCGGTTTCGAATTCCAAACGACCAGGCATATAACCTTGAATTTCATGACATGATGGCACACTGGCTGTGGGTTTCTTTTTGGGTTGTGGAGGAGGTGCATTTTTAGCAGCCTCTTTTCGTTCCTCTATCCTTCTCTTCTTTTGGGCTTGAAACTCTTCTCGAGGTAATGCATCCATCAATTCGGTATCATGTGGACTGGCCCGTTTTGGCAATGGAAATTTCGGACTATCCAAATAAACCCTCTTGTAATGTTCTTTGACCTCATCTTTACTTCGGAATCCTCCAATGTGATCTGCGATATCTGCCCAGGATCCTAATCCATAAATCTCACAGCCTTCCAATAACAATAACTCCTCATCTGCCCCCCAATCTTTTGTGTAAATCGGAACGGAGTTTTGTTCAATGACTCGAAACGGATGAGTAGCAGGTTGATGTTGTGAGGAAGATTTTCCATCCGAGAAACATTGTACACATAGGTCATATTCATTGCAAGCAGAGTGGGCGCATCGAATTCGGACCTGTGATTGGGAATGAAGTTAGATATTTGGACAATTCCGCGGGGTGGTAGATTGGATGTGAATGACAAGTACCTACGGTATTAGTGATATCTGCGGAGCAAACATCACAGACATATTTAACACCACCCTCACCTCCTCTCATGGCCGTCTTCTTGCGAATGATACCCATTGTCAAGGTGGTTGTGAGGAATGACTTTGCGCCACAGTTGATCAACAATCAAAGATGACCAGATTGGAATTTGTTATTTGAGTAAAGTGATGGGATGGTTGATTGGATGTGATGAGTTTTTTGATGAAATTATTTACTAAATTAATAGGAAGGATTAAAGTGGTTGTGATGTTGATGACTTTGAAGAGGTAGACGGTAGTAGTAAATACGATGAGGTTCCAAAAGTGGGTACACGGATTGTTGATGTGGCTTGACGAGGCTACGGTCTGATAAGGTAATCTTGGGACATTAGCCACAGACAAAGTGAGGCTAAGGCTTGATTGACAAGTTTAAGAAAGAGTACGATAGATTACTCATCAAGATACCATCAAGATACATTCTATGAGGAGAATTTGAATAATTCTGTTACAGTACGCATATAAGTTTCGACGGTCATAGTTTCAAAAGTTGAATCAAGAAACTTCTCTACAGATGGATGTATAAGTAAGTGAAAGTTCTCTTCAAACAGACCGCTCTCCTTATCGGGCTTTGTTATCGAACCTTCGGGTTTAAGACTCCGTAATGTAAGAATGTCCTGCCCGTCCACGTTGCTGTTGAGGGACAAATGATGAAATGATAATATATCACTTTGAAGATATATTAATAAACTCGTCTGTGAGATGAACTACAGCAAAGCACCGAGTAATTGATGTCCCCTTTGATGCTAACTAACGCCAACGCAATATTCTCTCGAATGATTCTATCTAGGTATATTCTTATGTTGATACATCAAACTTCACTCAATTTGGAAAGAGTATGAGTTATTCGTCTTTGCTAAGCCACTCACTTCAATCCACGAGTCCCTCAACCATGTGAATGTATTCTCATGTAATGTACAGAGCACAGAGTACATGCTCATTGTGACCCAAGCCCCCTCTTGAGAGTGCCGTGTTGCATTTATATTGAAAAATTACCTCCTTACAAACACTGACTGCACCACTCCCTAGTCATTTATCAAGATTATCGGGATAACCTTTTTATTTTTTATTTTTTATCTTTGAACTTTATCGAAGAGAATGTAGTGAGACAAGATATAAAAAAAAAGAATGATTGATTATTACAGAGAATAGCATTTATTATCTGATTCGTTTTATTTATTTATTTTTCCATCACTCTCACGGATCCTCTCTCACTGATCCTCTCACTCACATCTCACTCTCACTCTCACTCTCTCACTCTCACTCTCACAATACTAAAAACCTTCATTTTCACTCATTCATTACCGATCGACCCCATTACTCTATCAATTCGTTGTTCTTAATAAGCTATTTTGGCGGGGCAATCGCCTGTGAGGAAGTTGTCTGGAGCTAAATCCTGACCGCAACGCACTGAGCGATCTTCCCATTCCCTCGAGGAAATACCGATCGATACTTTTACTCCTCATTCAATACAACCACCCGAATACAACATCAACTTACAACTTCAACATCTACCTACAATTTTACTTCCTACTTCCTACTTCCTACATCCTACATCCTTCTCCTTCTCCCCTCTTCCCCCCCTCCTACCGATACAATTTTGTTCCCCATCCCCAAGATGTCATCTTGGAATATCACCAAGAGTAAGTGAAATTCATTACATTAAATCTTGAAGCCAGTACAATCTGCGGCCTTGGATCAATCCTACCGCCTCTCATCAGCCCAACATTTATACGAAGAAATTGATTGAGCTGAAAGGTGACCATATCAAACGGAATCATCACTAATTCTCACATGGATTTTTAGAGCTGAAAGAGACGCATCTTGGGCCTCTCACATCCACCTTTTCTCGCACCCCCTCTTCACAAACCCTCAGAGAATCTTCCAAAGATGAGAAATCAAGTATACCACCGTCACCATCGGTCAACGATAATGGTATAGGTATGCGCAAATGATGATTTGAATCATGGAAAAGAGACTGACCTTCAAAGCTGCTTCTGAAGCCATGGCCACCCAACCACAATCTGCTCCTCGACCAGGTATTCTTATCGTTACTCTTCACGAAGGAAATGGTTTCTCCCTTCCAGATCAATATAAACAAGTCTTCAGCAATCATACTCAGAATTCATTATCTGCCGGAAATGGCTTTGGAGTCGCTGGTTCGGTTCGTTCTGGTTCTTCAACCCAAGTAGCTGGATCGTACTCAAGTATGAGGCCACAAACGTCGGGAGGTGGTATTCAAGTTCCCACAAACCACGGTCGAATTTCCTCCAAATACCTTCCGTATGCCTTGTTAGATTTTGATAAGATGCAGGTTTTCGTCAATGCAGTGGCAGGTTCTCCTGAAAACCCTCTATGGGCTGGAGATAACACTCAATATAAGTTTGATGTTTCAAGAGTTACTGAGTTGGCAGTTCATTTATATCTTCGAAACCCGAATGCGCCTCCAGGATCTGGTCGAAGTCAAGATATCTTCCTTGGTGTTACGCGCATCAACCCACGATTCGAAGAGAAGCATAAATATGTCGAAGATCCTAAATTGGGAAAGAAAGACAAGGAAAAGGCGGCTGCAGAATTCCAAAGAAGAGAGAGTACATTGGGACAGGTTGGACCAGAATGGTTAGATGTTCAATATGGTACAGGAAAGATTCGAATTGGTGTTGAATACGTTGAGAATAGAACAAGAGCATTGAAGATTGATGATTTCGACTTGTTGAAAGTGGTTGGAAAAGGAAGTTTTGGAAAGGTTATGCAAGTCAAGAAAAAAGATACCCAACGAATTTACGCCCTCAAGACCATTCGAAAGGCTCACATCATTTCACGATCAGAAGTGGCACATACATTGGCAGAACGATCCGTCCTCTCTCAAATCAACAATCCTTTCATCGTCCCTCTCAAGTTTACCTTTCAATCACCAGACAAGCTATATTTCGTCTTAGCATTTGTCAATGGTGGTGAACTTTTCCATCATCTTCAAAAGGAGTCTCGCTTCGATATCAATCGTTCAAGATTTTATACGGCCGAACTACTTTGTGCTTTAGAATGTTTGCATGGATTCAACGTCATTTACCGTGACTTGAAACCAGAGAACATTCTATTGGATTACTCGGGTCACATTGCACTCTGCGATTTTGGTTTGTGCAAACTTGATATGAAGGATGAGGATCGTACCAATACCTTCTGTGGAACTCCCGAATACTTGGCACCGGAATTATTGTTGGGTCAAGGTTACACCAAGACGGTTGATTGGTGGACTCTTGGTGTTTTGCTCTATGAGATGTTGACTGGTTTACCTCCTTTCTACGACGAAAACACCAATGAGATGTATCGAAAGATTTTGAGCGAGCCATTGAACTTTCCAGGTCCTGAAATTGTTCCACCTGCTGCTAAGGATCTTTTGCAAAAACTTCTCAACAGAAAACCAGATCAAAGATTGGGTGCAAATGGTGCATCAGAAATTAAAGCACATCCTTTCTTTCACAGCATTGATTGGCGTAAATTACTTCAAAGAAAGTATGAGCCTACTTTCAAGCCTAATGTGGTATGTATCTCCTTTCTTGATATATTAACATGCAATATACTAATAAATAATAGACGGATGCTCTTGATACCACCAACTTTGATGTGGAATTTACATCTCAAGCACCAGCTGATTCATTGGTTGAAGGTGGACAACTATCATCAACCATGCAAGAACAATTTACTGGATGGTCTTATAATAGACCAGTTGCAGGATTAGGTGATGGTGGTGGAAGTATTAAAGATCCAAGTTTCGTAGGAAGTGTACAGGACAGATAGATTAGGGTCACGGTAAAAAGGGATCTGGTATTCTGGAAATGACCTGTGGTATGATGATATGACGTAAACTTAGCTCGGCGTCTTTCTTTCTCTCAATATAGCATTTCGGATACAGTTGAGGGGTTTCTTCTCTCTCTTTGTTAAATTCATGGGGTATTAGATGAAAGGGGAGGAGGTGAGATGGGATGGGATGGGATGAGATGAGTTATATGGAAATGGAAATGGAAATGGATATCATTGTTCTGGTTCCTCTTCAATACTAAAACTGAGACCTTCATACTGCATTCCCTTAGTATCGTATCAGAAACGAAAATCCTTCTTCAATTTAGATTTGAAATGGATGAAAAGGTATTGAGAAAAAAATATAAAACTTTTAATTATATATATTAGAAAGTTATAGGTATGCTGTGTGGAATAGTAGTATATTGACTATGTAGGTTGAATTCACTAGTAGGAAGCTCGGTGGGGAAAGGCTGGTTTTATTTACTATACTGCCTATGCTCACCGCCTTCCTATTTCGATATCGGATAGCCTCAATTTCAATATAATCTTATAAAGATTATTATTAAATTTATAATAAAATTACTATAGATATTATCTATTATCCAAAATCTAAGAATTAAAAGATAAATTGAATAAAATAATAATATTTATTAAATTGAATTAAAGAAATACTTTTAATTTGATGTAAATAAATAAAAAATTATAAGTAAAAATCTTTTTTAAATTATCCTTTAAAATATAAAAATTTATTATTATATTATTTAAATTAATCTATATATTTATAATATATTAATAATAAAATAACAAAATATTTAAAGAATTTAATTTATCAAAATTTAAATTTAATATTAAAAAAATTATTGTTCTAGAATAAAGAAGAATATAAAGAAAATATTATTAAAATATTCGAAATATTTAAAAAAGTCGATTTATAATTCAAATTATCAAAATTTAAATTTAATATTAAAAAAATTATTGTTCTAGAATATATTATAAAATCAGAATAGATAAATAAAAAATTAAAAAAAATTAAAAAAATAAGTAATTGAGAATAATTTAGAAATATCAAGAATATATATATTATATTAAGATTTATTAATTTTTATTAAATATTTATTAAAAACTTTTCTAAAATAATAAAAAGGAAAATAGATTTTATTTAGAATAAGAAAGTAAATGTCACGAATCACATTCATTTTTATAAAATAAATCTAGTTACCGGTGTTTGAGCCGCTTTCTTCGGAGGGATCCTTATCGATAAGGAATCCTAGGACAAATATTGTCCTAGAACAAATGATGTCCTAGGAAAAATAGACTAGGCAATTATTGGGTTTTAGAACAAGTGTTTTAGGATATGATTTATCCCAGGATTATTTATCCTAAGATAAAATTTGTCCTAGAACAATTGTCCTAAGATAATATCTGTCCCAGGATTATTATCCTAAAATTGGAATTGTCCCAGGATTAGTATCTTAGAATTAATAGTAGATTATATGATAAGGAGCCTTAGGAGCTTTGAAAGCTCCTAAAGCTCCAGAAGCTTTTTGGAGCTTTAGGGCTCCTTAAAGCTCCCTTATATTCATTAATATATAATCAGAATAGTTTTATAGTTTAAGAGCTTTATATTTAACTTAATTATCAATTAGTTTATCTATATTCTACTTGATTTAATAACGACTTCACTTTCAAATAAATCCAATTGATAAAGCCTTAATCTACAATTATCAATTAATGAAACCTTAGATAACTGTTGCCTTTAATATAATATTGTTATACTTTGAGTATTGTTTTCGGTTAAGCTATATCAGTTATAATGGACTTTATTCAACAATCCACCAAACCAATTTCCTTCCTCTCTATAGGAGCCTCAGGATAGACTATTGTCAACATGAAGCTAAGATGAGCAATCCAAATATCCACCCCTGACCTATTTCATAGAGATCATAGCAAACATTGAGCCTTTGTTATATAAGTTGATCTTTACTATACCTTTAATAGACATCTCTTTTCAATACTTATACAAAGGATCTTGTGGCTAATCTCGTTCTTCTGAGGACCTGTGTTCAATTGGATCGAACCTTTTGTTAATGATCTAATAACCAAAGCTATTAATGGTTAATTTAATGAAAATATGAAATCTGAGATACATCGTCTTTTTGGCATTTACAAATCATTTCGACAAGGTTTCGATAGGGCCTTCAGGGAAATTGACCTTGATCATATAGTTGAAAGAGTATTACAACAACTTAAGCAAACAGGGTCAATTATAATCTATATTGCTAAATTCCAATAATATATTGGGTGTATTATATAGGATGATGATTATTTTAGATCCTAGTTCTATAAGGGATTCAAGGATATTATCAAGGACGAGCTAATAAGAGCTCCAAAACCACCAAATCTTTTTGAATTAATCGAAATCTTTATTCTAATTAACAATCGTTTTTATGAAAGACGAATGAAGAAAAAGGGAACCATTCAGGAAAACAGAAAATTTTCTAAACCTTAATGTTAGAACAGACATTATGATACTGGCGATCCAATAGAATTGGATGAAGTTGAATATTGTTATAAATCAAATAGGCTTAATATTGAAGAAAAGAAAAGATGCAGAGAGAATAATCTATATTTCACCTATAGAAAAAATGGGTATATATCTTGAGACTATAATCAAAAGAAGTTATTCGTTATAAAAGATAAGAAATAAATAAGATTTGGAAACAAAAGATAGGGACCCTAGGAAGTAAATATATTAAAAAGTAACTTTTGTAAGATTGGATTGTTAGAAAAGGAGTTACCCTAATTATATCCAGAATAATTCAGGGAATTAGGTATGATAATCCTATCTATAGAAATGGAACCAATTGGAAATGCCAATAAGGAAATCGAATTTACGGACAATTATAAGTTAGTTGAGTTGCTCGAAGAAAAAGGATCAGAAGATAATCCGCAAATCAACGAAATCTACCTAAGACCTCAAGAAAACGAGCTATAATACTTGACCAATTATCTCGATGGAAAACATATATAATATTATCATAAAGAACAGAAACCTGATTTTGTAGAAAAACATCAGATTCATGATTATCCAATCTTGTTAATCCTATATACTATCATTTATAACAACCCTTATTATATAGTATTCAAGGAGAATACAAAAGAAGACAACATTAGAAGATTTGTTACAGACTTAGGATCTCCTCGGACTAATGAAGGATAGGAGCATAATGATTATAATCTAGTAATTGGAGATGTATAGGAAATCCTGTTATAAGCTGAATATCGCAGGATCTGGTATAAGATTAATTATTACTATAAACATCATTGGGCCAAGGATTATTACCGAGACTTTCAGATAGGACCAATAAAGTTGTCGGTAGTTACACCTTACAGATTATTAAGTATAAGCAAATATTAGTATAAATAATTGAACCTCTTTATCAAAGAATGGATCATTGAATCATTATTATTAGAATTCAATAATACAATTGGGATTGGGCAATTAATTATAGGAATTAGTCTTGAAAGGCAGGAAATTAGAGTCTTGATCGATTCAGGAGTTATAGAAATGTTTATGAATCCCAACTTTACAGAAAAAAACGGAATCCCTATTGAACCTAAAGAATATCTATATTAATTAATATTGCTGGGAGGAAAGAAGGTTGGAATGGATGGATAGGTATAGAGACAGATTAGTACTTTAAAAATGGTTATATTAAAAGGGCATATTAAATAAGTCAAATTGGACTTAGTATTATTGGGCAGATATATAATAATCTTAGGAACCCCTTGGATTAGAAAGCATAATCCAAATATTGATTGGGTAGAGGATACCCTTATATTCGATTATTACAATTACAAGAACAAATGATTATATAATCTAAAGGAACAAATTTCCGGGGAGACTGGATATTGTGCTATAACAGCTATAGATCCTTCATTGGTCGGCGAGATCGATGCAAAAGAAATTCCAGTGCAATACAGAAAATTCGCCAAGTTGTTCGAAGACCCATAGGATTTGAGAACCTTGTCAAAATATAAACCTTAGGATTATAAGATCAATTTCAAAGAAGGATTCATATTCCCAGTTGAGAGATTGAGATTATATAATCCCAATACTTTAAGAATATGGGAAGAATACCGATCTAAAACTGAAAAGAAGGGATAGATTAGGAAATCCAAGTCCTCTTATATATCTAATATATTATTAATATTCAAAAAAGGAGATCCAAATAATCGATCTTATGAAGATTATCGCCAAATGAACAATAGGACCATTAGGGATGTGTACCCTATACCCAAAGCCTAGGAGCTAAGGGATAAGCTAAGCAAGGCAATGATCTATACTAAGCTAGATCAAAGGAATGCCTTCAATCTCATACAAATCAAGGAAGGACATAAATGGAAGACTATTTTCATATTACCTTCTGGATTGTGGGAATATACTGTTATATTATTTGGGTTAACAAATGTACCAATTATATATTAATGATAAAATAATGAAATATTCAAGGAGTTTAGCTTATTCATAATCTGTTATTTGGATGACATCCTGATCTTCTCTCAAAAAAAAGAAGAATATAAGGAATACATCCTTAAAGTATTTGAAGCATTTAGGAAGGTTGATTTACAACTCAAATTATCAAAATACAAGTTTGGAATCAAGAAGGTAATCTTCTTAAGATATATAATCGAATCAGGTTAGATGAGCATTGATTCAGAGAAAACCAAGAAAATAAAAAATTGGGAACGATCTAGAAATATCAAAGATATACAAGCTATATTAGGATTTGCCAATTTTTATCGGATATTTATCAAAGACTTTTCCAAAATGATAGAATTATTCATAGAAATAACTAAAAAGGGGATAGGATTTGTATAAAGCGAAAAGGTAGAGCAAGTCTTCCAAGAAATCAAAGATAGATTTACCAGAGAACTTATACTCTATAATTATCATGACGATCGAGAAAGCATTATTGAAACAAATGCTTCTGATACCTATATAATAGGAGTTTATCTTTAAAGAGATGATAATGGGAAACTATATCTAATTGCTTATTATTCCAGCAAAATGAATAAAACAAAGCAAAATTACAATATCTATAAGAAGGAACTTATAGCTATAATCAAATTGTTGAAATATTAGAGAATCTATCTCCAAGGGGCTAAATTCCTAATAATCATTTATATTGATTATATAAATCTACAAACCTTCACTATAATTAAGATTCTGGATAATCGAAGATTGGCTTGATAAACTGAAGAATTAGCCGGTTTCAATTTGATAATCAAGTATATCAAAGGCAAAGACAATATAAGAGCAGATGCATTAAGTAGGCCACTAAGATATAAGGATGATAAAACCTATCAAAAGACAGCAATTTTGAAATCTCTTCCTAATAAAGACCTTATTCCGAATCTAACAGAAATTGCTGTTTTGGAAAATAATTTAACGGAAGTCTGAAAAAACAAACTTATAGACATATAATTGAATAAGGAAAACATCAAATGACCTAAGCCGCCAGTAACTATAAATGGATTGATATAAGTTATAAGGAAAATTTGGTTATCAAGTAATATTGCCACTAAATTCATTAAAGAACAATATATATTATCAATTCATAATCATCAGGGAGTATAAAGAATATATTTAAGAATTAAGAGATAATATTGAAATCTGGGACTCTGAATTATGATCAAAAAAGTGATCATCGAATGTGATACCTGTATCAGAAACAAAACTTCTCGCCATACCCTTTATGGACAGATGTATACAATTGAAATATCATCAATACCATAAAAATCAATATTATAGGATTTTATAGAACTATTACCTAAATCCAAAGATCCAATAATAAGAGTAGAATACAATTACCTTTTAGTTATTATAGATCGATTGATTAAGTATATAATATTAATACTATACAAGACTACCTTGACTACAGAAATCCTAACAACTATATTCTTAAAAGAAGTTATTGTAGTATATAGATTATCAGAAGAGATATTGTCCGATAGAGATAAACTCTTTATATCAAAATTCTGGATTATTTTAGTAGTATTACTAGGTGTAAAAAGGAAAATATCTATAGCATTCCATCTATAAACAAATGAAGAAAATAAATAAATAAACTAGATTATTGAAGTATACCTCCGTTGTTATATGAATTATCAACAAAATAATTGGATAGAACTACTACCCCTAATACAATTTGTATACAACAGCTCTGCTTCGGAAATTATCCAAGTCTCATCGAACTATACTAATTTTGGATACGAATTAATTGTATACCAGAAACCAAACATTCCAGAAATAGAGAATCAATCTGCTATTATACAAACAAAGAAACTTAAGGAAGTTCACAAAGAAATAGCAATGGAACTCAAATTTATTGCTGAAAGGAACGCTCATTATTACAATAAGAAGCATAATCAGAAGCTAACATTAAAAAAGGGGAATAAAGTCTATCTACTCTAAAAAAACATCAAGATAAAGAGATTAAGTGCGAAACTAGACTATAAGAAATTAAGGTTATTTAAAATCAAGAAAATTAAAGGACCCTTGAATTATAAATTGATATTATCAAAAAGTATGAATATCCATCCAGTATTTTATATATCCTTACTTGAACTAATACCATCAAAAGCATCTAAAGCTCCTGAAACCGAAATCATATCTATTAATCAAAACACCAAATATAAAATGAAGAAAATATTAGATTGCAAATATATTAGAAATAAAGTCAAATATCTGATAAAATAGAAAAATTACCTGGATTCTGAGAATATATAGGAATTAGAAAAAGATCTTAAGTATCTTAAGAAGTTTGAGGATTTTCGCCAACAGAATCTGGATTTACCCAAAAGAAAGGAGAATTCAATATAATTTATATAAACAACAAATCCATCGAATATAAAAAAAAGGACTCGAGGAAATCGGAATTAATTGTAAGGAGTTCAAAATCAAATTGATCAAAAGGATTGGAAGGAACAATAGATATTGAAATTATAGCCATTTCTCTTTCTTTTTCCTTTTCTCATTTTTCCTTTTCTTCTAAAGCATCAAATTCATCAAGATACTTGAGACCACAATGTAACATTTCATTATATCGCTTTTTGAGTTGTACCTTTTGTTTAACAAAACGAGCAATCTTAATAAAAGATTCAGCAATTTCAGCATCTAATTTATCGATCTGTCAATCAAGACTTTCCCAATTATATTCTTGAGGAATTTTATGATCCCAATCATCTTCTAAATAGAACTCAACATCATAGAAAACAGAATTTCGTATACATTCTGAACAATATAAATAATGCTTATTAGAGAGATCTTTAATACAACAACGATTTTCCTGATGATAATAGGAATAAGGAATCATCTCGATATTAATAGAATCGATAATTATAGCTAAACGGATGCGTTCCTTTTTCTTTCTTTGAGTTAAATTATATAAGGAATCGGAATCATTTATAATGGAAAAGGCTGAAGGATATGATAATGAAACAAGTAGGACACTTACTAGTTATAAGCGATCGAGGACAACGCTTGACTAGGAAAGGGATAATGTCACGAATCATATTCATTTTTATAAAATAAATCTAGTTACCAATGTTTAAGCCATTTTCTTCAAGGGGATCCTTATCGATAAGGAATCCTAGGATAAATATTGTCCTAGAACAAATGATATCCTAGGAAGAATAGGCTAAACAATTATTAGGTTTTAGGACAAATATCCTAGGATATAATTTGTCCCAGGATTATTTATCCCAAGATAAGATTTGTCCCAGAACAATTATCCTAGGATAATATCTGTCCCAGGATTATTATCCTAAGATTAGAATTGTCCCAGAATTAATGTTCTAAAATTAATAATAAATTATATGATAAGGAGCCTTAGGAGCTTTGAAAGCTCCTAAAGCTCCAGAAGCTTTTTGGAGCTTTAGGGCTTCTTAAAGCTCCCTTATATTTATTAGTATATAATCAGAATAGTTTTATAGTTTAAGAGCTTTATGCTTAATTTAGTTATTAATTAATTTACCTATATTCTACTTGATTTAGTAACAACTTCACTTCCAAATGAACTCAATTGATAAAGCCTTAACCTACAACTACCAACCAACGAAACCTCAGGCAGCCGCTGCCTCCAGTACAGTATCGTTACAGTAAAACAAATCTTTCAAAAATCAAGAATAAATTCATTAAAGAATCTATCTTGTATAATTATTATAATAATCAAAAAAGTATTATCGAAATAAATATTTTTAATATTTATATAATTAAAATCCATTTATAAAGAGATGATAATAAAAAAAACCAGAATAAGATAAAATTATAATATTTATAAGAAGAAATTTATAATAATTATTAAAATAATGAAAAATTTATCTCTAAAAAGCTAAATTCCTAATAATTATTTATATTAATTATATAAATCTTTAAATCTTTATTATTATTAAAATCTTAAATAATTATAAATTATTTTAATAAAATTAAAAAATTAATAAAGTTTAATTTAGTTACTAAATATCTTAAAAATAAGAATAATATAAAAAAAAATTTAAAAAAAGATTATAATCCTGAAAATATTATTAAAGAAAAATCTTATTCTGAATTTAATAAAAATTATTATCTTAAAAAATAAATTTAATAAGACTTAAAAAAATATTTATAAAAATGTAATAAAATAAAATAAATATAAAATAATCAGATTTATTTATAATTATTAATAAATTATATATATAAAAATTGTTTAATTTATTTGTAATTGTTTTATATTTTAAAATAATTATTTTATATATTTATTAAATTTGAATAAATTTAAGTTTAAATTCAAAAAATTAAACTTTTTAATTCTATATAAACTTTTAATTAATTCAAATAGATTTTCTATTTATTAATGTTCATTTATTTTGAAAAACATTATTTTAAATAATATAAAAATATATATTTGAAATTTTTTATCTATCATAAAACTTTTTACACAATTGAAAATAAATTCCTCAAGTTATATTTGAAAAGAAATTTAAAAATCGTAAAATGAATTCCAAAATATATATGATTTTCAAAAATCCAGATATCAACTGATGAGATTCTTTTAGTAGAAATAAATATTAAAAATCTCATGATCGATGTATTGAAAGTATAATTGATTCTAGACTTCTCACTTTTTTTTTCCTTTCTCGGTGAGTCTGGATTGGGGATTGGGGATTAGTAAGAGTTGGTAATGTACTTGATGGGATGGGATGGGGAATTTGATTGATTATTAGTAAGGTTAATTTAGTAGTAGGATTATGTATTAGGTAGGTATTCGTCGGTCTGGTTAAAACGGGTTATGGATGAATTGAGGAGGAAGTTCCTAGGTAGTTGGATAGAGGTTGGTGGTTTATGTATGTACTCGGGTCTTTTTTGTATTACCATTCTTGTGCTTGTGTGCTTGGCTTCAATTCGTTTGTACTCTGTAGAGTTTGTAAGCTTGCATGTCATGTTGTTGGTCAGTGTGCTTGGGTTGAGTGGATGAAATGGACGTCATAAGCGATGGAGGGAGGGATGGTGGATGGATGCATTGATACATTGATTGATGCTGGCTGCAAATATATCATCAAGTGTTTAACCCCTCATTGCTTTCTTCTTTCAGGATACTCTCATACTCATACTCATATCATATTTATATTCATCACAAGCTACAATTTAATACATTGTCGACTGAGGTATGTTACTTTTGTTACTTTTGTTACATGTGTATGATTTGCATCTCCCAAGGATTCAGGGAATATATTCATAGGAGGGACCTACCTGGATGAAATGTTGTCACAGCTCGACCTACCCCACCTATACACCGAAGTTTCCAGAGAGAGACTTCCCATCAATATTTGGTCAATAAATATTTCACTACTGCTTATCATTCTTGTCAACTGACAATATACTTTATCCGCAGATTCTGTCAAGCTTTCCGAGTTGGAAGATTAAGTTTAACTTTCGGAGAACGCGAAACTCCATCTTGTACGTATCGAGGAGGAATATAAAGGTGTGTTTACTCTTTTCTTGTGAGAGCTGAGATTGTGTGATATACCTACCTGTCCGCACGGAAATCTACTTCAAGGAGTATTGGGAACGATTAAAGGATCACCGCTCACATACGATCATTCATTCTCCTACCATTTGATATCTTGTCTTGTTTCTAACCTCATCATCCAACAGTTCCCTCTTAATCTCATACCCAACCACTTCAACAACCCCCTACAAAATGCCTCAAGCTACCGAACTCAAATCATGGAGTGCTCTCCAATCTCATCACGATACCGTTGGACGAAACTTTGTCCTCAAAGATGAATTCAAAAAGGATCCTCAGAGATTCGAAAAGTTATCCAAAACTTTCAAGAACACTGCCGATAACTCGGAGATCCTTTTCGATTTCTCCAAGAATTTGATTAACGAAGATACAATCAAGGCATTGGTGGCAGTGGCGAAAGAAGCTGGTTTGGAGAAATTGCGCGATGAGATGTTTGCGGGTGAAAAGATCAACTTCACCGAAGATCGTGCTGTTCTTCATGTTGCCTTGAGAAATGTTACAAGCGATCCTATTAATGTCGATGGACAAGATGTTATGCCAGGTGTTAACAAGGAGTTGAAACATATGGAGGAATTTTCCGAACAGATTAGAAGTGGAGAATGGAAGGGTTACACTGGAAAGCCATTGACTAACATTGTCAACATCGGTATTGGTGGTTCTGATCTGTAAGTTTTGAGATGTAACAACGAGGATAATAGCTAATCGCTTATAGTGGTCCAGTTATGGTTACTGAAGCTCTCAAGTACTATGGTGCTAGAGAACAAACCCTTCACTTCGTTTCTAATATCGATGGTACACATATGGCTGAGGCTTTGAGAGACTCTGATCCAGAAACTACTCTCTTCTTGGTTGCTTCCAAGACTTTCACCACCGCAGAAACGGTTACCAATGCCAACTCTGCAAAAGAATGGTTCTTGAAGAAGACTGATGGAAAGGGTGATATCGCTAAACACTTTGTTGCTCTTTCTACCAATGAAGCTGAAGTTACCAAGTTTGGTATTGATGCTAAGAACATGTTTGGTTTCGAAAGTTGGGTTGGAGGTAGATACAGTGTTTGGAGTGCAATTGGTTTGAGTGTTGCTATTCACATTGGATTCAAGAATTTCCATGAATTGTTATCTGGAGCTCATGCTATGGATATGCATTTCAAGAATACTCCACTCGAAGAGAATATTCCAGTTCTTGGTGGTCTTTTGAGTGTTTGGTATTCTGATTTCTATGGTGCCCAAACTCATTTGGTTGCTCCGTAAGTTTGGTTTATGCCCTTCCGAACGAACACAACTAATTGATAACTAGATTCGATCAATACCTTCACCGTTTCCCAGCTTACCTTCAACAACTTTCTATGGAATCTAACGGTAAAGCTGTCTCCCGTGATGGTAAGATTGTTCGTTATACAACTGGTCCAATTCTTTTTGGTGAACCAGCTACAAATGCGCAACACTCTTTCTTCCAACTTGTCCACCAAGGTACCAAGTTGATCCCAACCGATTTCATCATGGCTGCCGAATCTCACAACCCAATTGATAACAATAAACATCAAAAGATGTTGGCTTCAAACTTCTTCGCTCAAGCTGAGGCTCTCATGATTGGAAAAGGAGAGGATGAATTAAAGGCTGAAAACACAGCACCTGAGTTATACAAGCACAAGACATTCTTAGGCAACAGACCAACTACATCAATTCTTGCACAAAAGATTACTCCCGGTACTCTTGGTGCTTTAATCGTTTACTACGAACATCTCACATTTACTGAAGGAGCTGTTTGGAATATTAACAGTTTTGATCAATGGGGTGTTGAGTTGGGTAAGAGTTTAGCTAAGAAAATCCAAGCAGAGTTGGATGTTAGTGGAGATGTCGGGGAGCATGATGCTAGTACTGGAGGATTGATTAAGGCTTTCAAGAAGAAGGCTCATATTTAAATGAGGGGTGTAAATGAGATGGGGAGGATGAGGGATGGAGATATGTAAAGTGGTAATTGTGTGATGGAGAAAATGGAAAAGAAAATCTTAGGTTTTTTGATATGGTATGAGTGATATGGAAAGGGAAGATATAAAAAATGAATTGAGATGATTTTGCATCTGGATAGGTAGTGAGTGGATGGTTGGCTGGCTATAAGTTGATGGTTCAATCGTTGATTACATAGTTGGGGATTTGATATCATGTGAAGTGGTTATGAATTGAATGAAGATGATGAATATAAAAATGAATATAAACATGAATACAAACATTGAACATGAATTAGGTAGGAATACATACATAGGTAGATACCTACTCTTGGAACGAACTACTGTAGGGAGATGGAAGCGGCCGTCTCGGACCGATCGCTAGCGTGGAGTTTTACTGGGTTGCCGTGTTATTTTTGAGATCTTGCTGGTGGATTGATTGATTGATTGATTAAGTAACTCTGGGATTGTGATTGTGATTGTTGGTTGTTGGTTGATTGATTGATTGATTGATTGATTCTTTACTTTTGTGGTTTTATTTGATTGGAATTGATTTGATTTGTGAGGGCTTTTGTGAGGATTGAGATTGGGGATTTGTGAATAGAGAGATTGGGGGATTGGGATTGTGAATTCGGGATCTGGACTGTGAATTGGAGATTGAGGGATTGAGAATTGAGGAATTGAGTTCGAGGCGCGGATACTGAGTTGGGAGAACGAGGAGAAGGAGAAGGAGGAAGTGAACGAGAACGAGAACGAGTAGAGAGAATAAGCAGTACACGATTCGCAATCGGAGATTCTCCCCCACCCATCACCCACGCGGCGCAAGAAATATTCTACTTATTCATTTTACCTACCTCCCTCCCTCCCTCTAACTTCGACACCTTTCGCACTTGAGAAATTGAAAACGGGCGGATAATAATCATCATGCGCACATATACTCCGGCCCTCCTTACCCTACGACTGGGATTAGGATTGGGATTGGGATTTCTGAGTTTGATACAACCTACATGGGGACATGGGAATGGGGAGTTGGTGGGGAGTGGGAGTGGGAGTGGGAGTGGGGAATTGGATGAGGAGAGGTTGCCGTTTCCGAGTTATCATTTTGGGGCGGGGATTATGGTTGAGTGTATGGAGAGAGATGTGTAAGTTGCGCTTTTTTGTTTTGTTTTGTTCTTTGGGGGCGGGGAAGGGAATGGGGATTTCTGGGGGGGGAGGAAAAGAAGGTGGTATTGGGGGGAAGGTGACAAGAGGGAGGGAGGCGTGGCAGTTCGACAGTCTCCGGCACACACACGCACATAAATACATAAACACCCGCGCGCGAATCTCAAAATACTATTATATTGGTTTAGGGGGTGGAGCTCACGGAAGGAAAAGAGGGACAACAATACCTGGGCACTAGAAGGATGCTGGAAGGATATCGAGTAGATAAGGGAATACAATTGAAAAGCCATTCGAGCGCAGCGAGCTTGGGGGTTTGGGGGCTTGCCCCCATGAAAAAAGATTAAAGGAATTGAGAATTGGAAAGAGAAGTTATGAGGGTGATGTGGAAGATTATACTGGACGACGATTGCGAATACGAATTGTGTGTGCCGGAGACTATAGATGGGATTGAGAGACACTTGGGAAAGGACTTACTATGATCTTAAAGTTTTTAATAAATGGACGAATAGAGAGAGCTGGAAAAGAATCGTTACTGAAATACGGAAAAGAGATACAAGTTTGATGGATAAGATGGATAAGATGGATCAAGCGGAAATGAAAATTTATGAATAAAAGCTAACTTTTCATCAGTAATACAGGAGAACATGTTCAACTCGATGATGATTCTTTAAAATACATACCATTTCCGATATGTAATGAAACAGGAAAACCATTGGAATTGAAGTATGGAGTTGAAGAAGGTTGGTTTTTCTTTTAATGTCGACACATTAAAAAAGGACCATCTACTAACTATTTTCACCAAACACAGAACTCAATTGTACAATTCCATTAATAACAGATCCATTCTTTCATCTCTTAGAATTCTATATCCACTCCGATGCTCCTCTATCCTGTCGTCTTCCATCCCGTCCAGCTCCAACAGTTCATCACATAAACAGCTACCCAAATTACAAACAAGAATATATCCCATTAACCTTCGCCCTTTCGGGAACCCTCCAACTATCTCATCTACATATCTCCACCCATTTAAACGTCCTTCTTCACAGCGTCCCGAAACACCATTTACAAAAACACGATTCGGGGGTTATTGATAGTGGAGTTGCTTATAGTACTAGTCCTTTAAGTCATATTACTGGACCAGCAGCTTTGACGAAGAAATTGATTATTGGTGATGAGTTACCATTAAGATTGAGTGTGAGATGGTTCCCTACTCCATTGTTACCGAGGGAAAATGGAAAGGTAGAATGGAATGGATTAGGGGGTCATGTAGGTTGGGTTACAATCGGGTATATAATTTTAGCTTTTGGGGCTGGAGCAACGGTAATGGGAGCTTGGATGGTAGGGTGGGAAGTTCCACGCAGGATGAAGGGATGGAGTGGGAGATTAGCGAGAGCGGGGGGTTTGAGTGGTGGGGTGGGGAAGACTCTTGGTGGGGCTACGCCGTTGGGTTATGGGATCAAGGGGAATGGGAATGGGAATGCTTATGTGAATGGGGGGACTGTGGGGAATGGGTGGGGATTTGTTGGGGGTGGTGTGGTGGGGAGGGATGGGAAGAGGGATTAGATGGGAATTGGGTTAGGGGTTGGTGGTTTGTGGTTATGGGATTGATTTCATGATGGATGGATGGTTGGTTAGGTGTGTTTTTATTGAGGGTTTGCGGATTATGTTTATGATGTTTTAGATGGATGAATGAATGAATAGATAGACAATAAGTTTGTCAAAAAAGAAGAAGAGAAGAGTTGATAGGATTGATGAGATGATATAGTGTTTTTTGTATTAAAATCTCATATATTATAATTATCATCTTTTAAAATCTAACTCCAGGTAGTCTAACATATTACTTTCAGATCACCTCCTCTTTTTTAGATTAATTTTTTTATATCAAAAATTGTTATTTTTATAATTTAATACTAATAACTTTATAATAAATTATTGAAATTTTTTAAAAATTTGTTTTGTAGATTTGTTATATAAATATTAATAAATGTTGAATAATTTATATTTTCTTTATAATTGATTTTATTAAGACTTATATTTTTTTAAAAAAATATTTTAATTGTTGATTTATATAGGATTTTATGAAAAGTTATAATAAAAATTAATTAAAGATTATTTTTATTATTAATATTTGAATTTTTTTATATATAAAATAATAATATTATCATTATTCTAGTTTTGTTTTTATATTAAATTATATTTTTATTATTATTTTGATTTTATTGAGGTTTTTAAACTACTGTTTTGTTATTGTCCCGGTTAGTATATATTAATTATATCAGTCAAATATCTTATTGCTGTCTTTGTAGATATTTTGTAGATATATTATTATAAAAATCTTTATTTAATATTTTATTATAAATCTATCTCGAAAACTTAAAATACTTTTATATAATTTAGATTATAAATCTTATAATAATAATTTTTTAATAAAATTTAAAGTTTTTATTAAACTATTAAATATGAATTATTTTTTAAATTAAAAAGATGTATTTTTAAATTATACATATTAACATATTAAAAAAAATTTATAATTTATTTTTAATTTTTTTTTTTCAAGATTTTTGAGTTTTAAAAATTTATATATAAATCTTATATAAATCTAAAATTATAATTTTAATCTTTAATATCTTACTTAATAAAACCTGAAAGTTTCAAAATTTATTATTTTTTAAATAATGAATCTATATTCATTATTTCAAGAAATTATATACATAAATAAGAAAGTTATAAATATCGATTTTCGTCGTTTTTGGTGAGGAAAATGGCCGGAATGGGGGTAGGGGACTTAGTCATTACAGTTCCAAGACATATCATCTAATCTGAAAAGTAAACTTTATTCACACGCAAATGATATTTGAACATCGATGCACTAATTTATAAGAACAATTTTTCATGTATTCTTGTGTGTTATTCTTTGAAATTTATACCGCCATCAGTCTGGATCATCTAGATCAATTCGCGGCAATCGTTCCATTTACACAGCTAATCCCTATATCCTCTACACCTTCTAAACCCGTACAAATTTCTCCCGCTGGAGCTCCTTTCTAATATACGTCGTTAGTAACCCTAGATTTCTGTAGAAATATGTGTTGACTTACGGCGGTAATCAAATCAATACCCTCAAAGTGGAAGTCTTCACAATGAGCATGATCGTGACAAAGTAGATACATGCCATTATTTGGCGATTCACCTACTCCACATTAACATCCCACTTCACAAATACAACTCCGCACCCGAACTTCAACTTCCAAGGTAATAACCAAAAAAAAAAGGAAAACTCACCAGTGGTAGCATACCAACACGGATCAGTAACACAAGTACCATCACCCACCACAGCAGCCACAGTCCCATTAATTCCCTGCCAGGTAAAGCGACTCGCAAAGGCGGAAATACTCGTATTCGTTCCAGCCGGAATGCCTTTCTCCTGATCATAATAATCGGCAATAAAATGGATTGGGAAACTAACATTTTTCACCTCGATGTTTTTCCACGTCACGTCAGTTATATTACACGTCTTGCCTATTGCGCCCTTGAATCTAGCCGCCATTAAACTATCGTAGATATACGCATTCTCAAACGTATAGTTACCGCCTGAATTTCCAGCGCAAGAGACGGAAAGACCGTGAGTGCCAGAGGCGATGACGTTACGAACGGTGACGTTTGTGGATGGGGGTGAGACGTTGATTACATCGTCACCATTGTGGACTTCGAGGCCGTCGATTAGGACGTTGGAGGCGGAGAGATCAATTCCATCTAGATTGCCTATTTAATATTCCATCTTCTCATGATTTCTTTTTGGATGGATTCGAATGTGAGTAGGAGGTACATACCGGTATTGAAAGGAAACCCATCAGTACTCCTCGCATCAATCAACACATTCCTCATCTCCACATCGCTCCCACCGATGTTGAAGACCCACGCCACAGGATTAAGAACCCTGATATTAGAAATCTTCAGGCCACTTTCCACCAAAATCAATCAGCCAAATCGCTCTCGTAGCAAACAAAGCAGAACACTCAAAAAAGAAATAACACACCTAACCGTAAACCCAAACCAATGCGGTCTCCCCCCCTGCGACGAATCCCCAGGATTCGACCACCATTTCTCCCCATGCGCCAAAAACCACCCCCCATCCTTACTCTCCGACCCCTGAAACGTAACATTGGTCCCCTGAATCTTGATCCACCTCCCGGGATACGTTCTCGTATTATTAACGACGAGCTGTACCGCCGTCACATTCTCACTCAAGCTAACATTACCCTCGAAGGAAAACGTGACGCTGTCGAGATCTCGAAAATTGAGGGGCGTGAGAAGATTATACGTGACGTTTGGTTGGAAGAGGATGGTAGAATTTGCACCGCAGGAAGTAACGGCTGTGGTGATGGCGGGGGAGTCGTCGATGAGGGGAGAGGAGTTGTAGGGCATGGGACATAATTTTGCAGAGGAGAGGGAGAGGGGGAGAAGAGAGAGGGCGAGGAAATCGTGGAACTTCATTTTTCTTTCTTTCTTTGGAGGTGTGTGGTGATACGACAGATCCGTGTTACAAATCGTAAGTCATAAATCGTAACATGAAATTATCGAAACTTTAGGATCAAGTACTTTAAATACTTCAAGTACCTACCTACCAGGGGAACATGCGGTGGTGCGGAGGATCACCGGGGAAATGCATACTCCGTAGAGTAGAGTAGTTCACTAATCACCGCTCTTTTGATCGATCTCATCGAATGAATGTTCCCGTCGAATCAAAATCATCGAATGAGTCTTCAGAATCCGGTTTTCCACTTTGAAAATGGATCGATCCCACGTCTCCCCCCTCGCCCCCTCCCATGCATAATTGGGTATATCAATCCACAAAAATTTAATAAAAAACAGCCTGAGGTGGATCGACGATCCAATTTATTCAAAACCAGCCTCGGCCGGCGAACATGGACATTGACTGTACCCCGATTGTACCTTGACAAACCAATTTAGCTAATATTTATTAGAGTATTCACGATAGATAAGAGTGAAACTTAGAAAACCATCATGTACCGGTAGTTGTACGTACATGCATTCCCTTGAGGTTTATTTTAACTTTTTTAATCTACAATGGGAGTGATCATGCTGTGAATATAGGACTCGCCAAGAATCCGCAATCAACTTAAGCCCCTTTTCATGAAAAAATTAAATCTACCCCTATCCGTAGTAACTTGCTCTCGACGCCTACAAATGCTTCCTCCCAATTCCCTCAATGCTATTTCTCAAAATTTCTCTGGATTTTGATAGGGTGACAGAAAATTATGCAGAAAGACCCCTCTTTTCGCTTTCCGAAAAGAATATGACCATCCTCCATAACTTCTTCACAAGAACTTCTGCTTCTTCATCCAATGCCTATTAAAAGCGTTAGTATAAATTTCACATTTGAAAGAATGAGGCAGCAAGATAGCAGAAGAATGACATACCCCTTCCAATTGCTCCACCAATTCTTGAGGCTTCCCCCTCGTCCTAATATGTTCCTCTACCACCTCCACAAGTAACTGCTCCTGCACACCCAAATATTCCACAATCTTCTTTTCCACAAATGGCCTCAATTTCTCCACAATCACAGCGTCATCCACGAAATCCCACTTAACATCCCATGCCCAAAGTCCTTCTTTCTCAGTAGGTATCTCTTGCGCAAGTTGTCGGACCGCTTGGTCACGTTCTTCATCGGAAAGCCCAGCTGCTGCTGTTGAAGGATCGAATTTAATGGGGATGAGTGTACGTTTTGATGCATTATCCGCTTCCTCTTCATCCTCAAGGAGACCTTCAACTTCGGCGACAGTACGGCGGGGTGGTGCTGCTTTTTGGGCTTTCTGAGCCGCAGCTCCAAGAGACAACTTGAACGGTTGTTGAGCCAAGCGAGTAGATCTTGTTTCGAGTTCCTCAGCTTGACGATCAAGGAATGAATCTGCCAATCCCCTGGCTTGTTCCTTGTCTGATGATTCGCGACGTCTCTCGTGCTGTTCCATGATTCTATCTCGTTCATCAGCAGCAACCTCACGCTGGACAAACGCCGCACGATTTCGAAGCCACAGACTTCGATCAACATAATATGGGTCAGTTTTCCGAGCCGCCTCAGCATCATCATTCCATTCCTTGAGCCTTGCAGCCATTTTTTGTTTCAAAACATCTGCATTGGCAACATCCTCATCTTCACGTTCCTTTTCTCTTTGAACAGCTGCTGTGCGAGATCTTTCACGATTAAGCCAGCGTCGTTCTTGATCGAGATATTGTTTCTCGAGTTCAGCCTCTTTCTTGACCTTTCGACGTCTTTCAAGCTCTTCGTCACTAGCATCACTATCCTCGTCTTCACGGCTATAATAAATATCCCCGCCGGATACACCATTGATACCACTTCCATTAACAAATTTAACACCGGCTTGATAGTCTCGTGGAATCTGTTGGCCCTGTAACTTTGGACCTGAAGGTGCATTAGGCACGCCTCTAGGACCAAGAGGAATATTATTCGTGCCAGCAGAAGGTCCACTGGGAATTTGTGGTCCTGGCGAAGCTAGTCGTGAAGGCCGAGGTGCACCATTTCTTTGCCTTTCCAATGCCTCCATTTCCTCTTCGCGTTTGAGACGTTCAAGATCTCGTCTATTGCTTCGATCCCTGAAAGCAGCAATTTCTTGTGCAACAGTTTCTCTCATCTCAGCTGGGATATCCGCAAGCTCATCGTCTACCGCCAAGGGAATATTAACAACCTCAACGTTATCACCCCCATTAGAATCCTGCATAGCAGTATCCTCTGAATTCTCTTCAGCCTTGACAAACATGGGTGGATGAAATAGTTCATAAAGTACTCCTTTCAAACCCATTCTCGCTGCATCGAGTCGTGTCTGGTCGCCTGTAGCATCATCAGCTTTTGAAGCCTGATAATTCTCCAAATAATTCAAAGAATTATCATCCACAAAAACCAATAATTTGCTTTTCTCAATCTCTTCCTCCTCTTCCTTCTTTGACCCATCATATGGTGGTTGTCTCTTGGTCGGAATCTCAATATCCTTCAAAATTTCCACCGCCGTAGCCAAACTTTCCGCATCATCATATTGTGCAAACCCAAAACTGCATTCCTTTCCAGCCCCATCGACGGCTCTATCCCATCTGCGTAATCTACCAGCCGAGCTAAGAATCCGCTCAATCCCATCATCTCCACCAACGCCTTCCGTAATACCCCCCACAAATATCGTTCTTACGATTTCTTCCTTCGTAGGCGGCACCAAAGACATGATATTTTCCCTCATCGTTGATAGTCTCTGCGCATTTAAGGTATAAGCGGTGGCTCTTTCTGACCCTCCAATAGACATAGGATCCATTCCCGCACCACTAGCTGAAATGGGAGTAAGGGATTTCGCAGGACCGGTGCCTAATCGAATGACAGGCGCACTGAAATTGATATTCGGCATATTGGGCGGAGGTTGAAAATTAGATGGGATTCCGCTGGGTCGCGAAGTCTGTGGATTGTTGGCTTGCTGTAAACCAGGAGGAGGAGCAGTACCTGGTGCAGACATGCCTGGTGGAGGACCTATTCAGTTCATGTAAGTTAAATGCATCAAGACTTCAAACAGTATTTCTCACCCATTCCCGGAGGTGGTCCCATGCCCGGCGCGGAACCATTTTGACCTGGGAAACCACCAAATCCTGGAGGTCTACCATAAGGCGACGCTGTAGAGAGTCAATCATTAGCAAAGGGTAAAACACGACGAAGTAGCTCCAAGACAACGAGTTATCTTACCACCATAAGGATTGTACGACATGATTTGCAAATTTTTGAGAGTATTGTATGTTGACTTGAGTATTTAGAAATTTATGATTGAAGAAGACAATGAAAGAGAAGAATTGAAGTTGGCGCAATGAAAGTCTCTCTAGAAGTACAATGATATTTACTTCAAAGCTCATCCACCCATCTCAAGAATCCAAAATTCGCAGTTTCTGCGCACGGACCATTTAAATTTCTTAGCGCGTCACTCAATAAAAGTTCAAAAGCTTCAATATCGACGACATATCAATTGACCGACTCCTATTTTGATCAATGTAAGTCCAACTCTGGTCGCAGACCCCCAATCATCAGTCTAACAGTCATATAGTATCATGGAGTTAAGAAGGATTGGAACGGCCGCGTTTCGGTCGAGTACAAGAGACTTGCCATTCCTCCAACTATTGCAGTCCAATAGTCAAACTGTAAGAAGAACCCCCATAGCTCATCGGGCACTATCTACAACCTCACGAACATATGCACCAAATCCCGAACCTACCACACGAGCACCATTCACTCCAGACTCCTCCTCAACCTCACCTTCACCCTCAAACGGAGAAACCCCCAATGCTTCCCCCGCATTCCCGCCCACCCCAAAAGAAGATACCCTCGAATCCCTCGTCACGCAATCCATCAGCGAAGCCTTGCCATGGGTAACACCAAAGACCCAAGCGGACCCCTCACATCTCAATCCCCCAACCGCTCAAATGGAAAACCGGTCTACTTTTCCCCGACCCTCTCAATCGCCCCCACTAAAATCCTCCAACCTTCTTCACCGCATAAGCAACCCGAATATGGCCAATCCATCCAGCAACTTCACACGATCCCCCTCGATGGATTCACCATTTGGGCGCATGCAGATTCCCGTTAAGAAAACCGGAGCGACGGGAAGTCTCTATGAATTCATGAATGCAACCGCCTCGATGGTAGCTCCACCCCTAGTTCCCCGAAAAGAAATGCGATTGACGCCTCGAACGGGCCGAACCATCGATATCAAATCCAACATCGATTTATCGCGGGGAATTCGAATGTTGGAGGCTTCATGTGCATTGAATAAAGTGCGCCACGATCAAACGCATCAGAGATTCCATGAAAGGGGTGGGATGAAAAGGAAGAGACTTCGTCGACAACGCTGGAGAAAGAACTTTATGGAGGGATTTAAGGGAATTGTAGGAAGAGTAAAACAGTTAAAGAATCAAGGATGGTAGGAACTTGTAGGAACTTGTAAGTACGCTTGAGGAAGCATATGTGACATATACATAAACTTCAGTCTTAGGGGACATGAGGAGTCCCATATATCGCAAATTCTAGGAAAAGCGACATAGTTCATCATTATGTACATTAATGTAGAGAATAACAGAGAACTATAGAATTTCTCTACATATGAACCACAAATAACCATATATCTAGAATGCATAAATTAGAACACCTATCGATCGAAAGAAACATTAACACCACACTACATCAAGCCTATATAATCAACCATAGATATATAGCCCTCTGAAAGCACCATCTCAGAAACTCTATACATACCATACCTATTGAATCTGATCTCATCCATCCCATCAAACCAACCCGATTGCAACACACACACATACCCCATCCTACTCCCCAGCCACATTTTCGCAAAGAGTAGTGGAGTTGCGCCACAAAGATCAGCCACCAGTATGTCAAGTATGACATAATCTAACTAACATCTAAATGCCTACTCGAGTATTCAAATGCACATAGCAACCACTCATATTTATCTTCAAAATACATATAATGTAACCACAATCCTTTATCCTTTATTCCTGTACTCATAAATTCATCACTACTCGAGCACCTGTAGTAGATCAATCATACTACGGGATATACGTAGGATAATCAGGTAGGTTATTTGAGACTATCTACTATGTTGTATCGTATCGTATTACGTTATTATAATTGGTAATTGTAAGATCTTATTAAATCAAGCCTTCCCATCATATCATCTAGATCCCTATCTAGTCTCCGTCCCCGAAGCATTCTCGAGTATACTTAAATAAAGCAATATATAAGTGGCACACCCCCCAACAAAGCAAAGCAGCATAAAAATCCAGACAAAGGAAAGTCCACGCTTGCAGCAATAACCTCTGTAAACCCTTTCTTTCATTCTCTTTCATCCCCGCACAATCAACCAAGTCACCGGAACCGGGAAATAAATCATCTATTTTATCTTATAACATCCCATTCTAGTTCTTCCCATCCATCCCTACCATCCATCCCATCACAATCCCCGAAATCTGATCTAATCTAATCGTTACCCCTCATTGACATCACCCATCATACCATACCATACCACATCACATGTTACCATACATACTCCGTAGAGTACCTCCCAATCTCCAATCTCCAATCTCCAATCTCCAATTCTCGAACCCTTCCAAATAAACCCCCTAAACTACCCTCCTTAACACCTAACACCCAAACCCCTTTCCCACTACCATCGCCATTACCATAAAGCAAACCCCCAAGTCTCAAATCTCAACCCGCCAGACCTCCCAAATCGCAAATCTAAATTTCCATCTTTCATCGGAGAAACCCCCTTCATCCTCCACCTAATCACCTAGTCAACTAATCACCCTCCACCTAACGCACCCAAACCATCAAACCAACTCGTAACGCCCCCCACTCAATCTTCACCATCCATCGGACGCCCGTCCGCTTCCGACTAACCATAAACTTCAACAAAAAACTCGCTTGCAGCCTTATGTGCCCCACAAAACCCCCCATACAAACATTACATACATACATAATAATTCCCCTTCTTTTCTGAACCTTCCAAATCCGACCAGTAGAAGACCGGTCACTCCAAACCTAACAATAGACGGATTACGTCAAAGGTAACCAGTCTCTCAAGATCTCTTCCTCTTCCTAATTCCCATTCCCATTCCCATTCCCAATCAAAGTCCACCTCCCGATACATACAATCATACATACATTACTGTAAAATACACACATACATACATACATAATTCCCCAACCGCCGACCTCCGAATCCCATCATCCTCGCCATTCCCCTTAAGCTTCGCTCGACCTTAGCACCTGATGACGGCAGACGTGCTTTCAAGATTCGCGTTTTGAGTTCAGCCTTGCACGACACTCAGAGCTGCTGACTCTCCCATTCACACCGAGAGCAAAAATCGAAATCGAATCGAAATCGAAATCGAAATCGAAATCGCACAACTCATCTCATCTCATCTCATCTCATCTATCCACCAAATAGACATCCCATCGCATAATTAGATCTGAAATCTTCTTGTAATATTACTATACTAATAGATATAGATACATATCCATACATATATAATATATATTTTATCATTAACTTAAAAGTTAACAGTATCATGAAGATTCAAAATCATAATTTGTCGTCAAATAACACACAACACGACGCTACTAGCCCTATCCTCGCCGGGAATCTGTCTTCCCGACATTCAAACCACTGCCTGAATTTGCTATGATTACTGCTTTGCCAGTACCATGTTCTCGCGCTCACCTATTCTACCTTTTATTATCAACACATAATTACCATATTCCACTTCCTTCTTTAAACAATCTACAAAAAATGTCAATCTTACAAAACGCTCCTGGCTGCTAATACACCAATCTCAATCAAAAATATATCCAAGCTGTGACTGAATTTAGCATCAGTTACTATATACCTCTATCGTATCTAAAAAACTTAATAGATTTCATAATGCATTGGTACGTGGAGGCTAAAAAGCCGTACGCAGCGCTGTACTTGTAAAGTTGCTATCGGACCAAGGAGCTAGCGAGCAAGGTAAGTAGCTATTTTGAAATTGAAGTATGAGCATAGACTGCTGGAAGAGGATATCAGGGTCTAGACTCGTCTGTAAAGACGATAGGGGCGATTTGTACAGCTATTTTTTCCCCAAATCTCAGCGCGAACTGCCCAAAACCGTCAAGCAGAGTACTCCATGTCAGATTCTAGAAAAATTCCAGAAACTTGAACTTGATCAAAATCCACGTGATCATCTTGCGCACTCCTTTGTTCGAGGGAGGCGCTGATATGAAGGGAGCAGCAGCCTCATATGTTGGCCAATCCATGGGGAATATTCAGATAAATAGTAATTCAGAGTTCGGTCGGGTCATTATACCTTCCTCTGCGTGTGTTTTCCATGTTGCCGTTCACGTAGACAAGCTCAACGTGTAGAAACTATCTTTAAACCCAGTCGTTAGAAGTCTCATCGGCGACGGAGGCGGACTCAGCTCCGATTCTTGTCGCTTGCCCCCGCCAAAACCGGAATGAAATGCTTTGTGGTTTTTCATAAGTTCGTCACTTATTAAAACTAGTTCCCACCCAACGACTATTTGTGTGATATGTTCATGCTGTGCTGGAATGTTTTGACGAACTGGCCACTTGAGTTGAGAATTATATTATAAGGAAGTCTCCCAAAATACTTGACCTTTCAAAGTTCCACAAAGTCATGGTCGTAAAGGTAACCAGCTCATCTACCTTCAATATACTTATTATACAGACTTGAATAATTCAACCGCGCGATATCTGACATCCAGCCCAATATCGATAGCCCTCATGGTGAGCTAAGGGACAGTCTTCAGCTACCAATCTCTTGCCTCTCGACCCTGGTATTTTAACGTTTTTCTGATGGTGGAAACGGCTCCCCTGGCCTTTTTATTCCCACGCTACATGGAATTTTCTACTACACACAACTCATCGAGGTATTAGTACTGATCCTCAATCTCTGAGCCCTCTTGAGAATCATTATTAACAAGCATAGTTGTGAAAAAACCCCCCACGTATCGGAGTCAAACCGTTTGTCTTCCATTTTAGGCGAAACATGCCTGAAAACTAATATCCCAAAATTCTTCGTCCATGATTCGACACATCGGTAACGACGAGAACCTTGGTTTCCTGCACAAGTCTTTCGATCCAGAAGCAGCAGATTCACGCAGCACCTTCCAAAATTCACTCTCTCATCTCTCATCATCCATTCCTATAGATGTGATAGACGAGAATTGCTCCTTTCACCTACACGGCTCTTCTCTGCAGGCTTTTCACATTAGCACTTTTCGAGAATCACGAAGTATATACTTGGGTCGCTGGTAAAAATCGCCTAGGAATAGCTCTGTAAGTGGGTGCAGCCGATTCGGAGCCTCTTCAGTAACCTTAAACTGCTTCTCAGTCATTTGCAATTTTCGTTCTTGACCCGACCCTTATATTCCTCCATCGTCTTCCTAAGTGCTCGTTCATCGGTATTTTTGTCATCCCACACTTCCCTTAAGCCTTGGTTGAGACAAAAATCATTTGTACGCCTTGAATCGAATTCCCACAATGTCGGCCCCTAATCTTCGTACTCTTCTTCCCAACAATACAGATACTACTATCAAGGAGACTTCTAGTAATTCAAACAATAAAAATCTTACACCAGACACACCAGGCACGTCAAGCTCTAATGCACCAGTCTCCTCCGCAGACACCTATAAAAAGACGGAAAATGCTGCGCATGTGGCGAAGAAAAGGAAAGTGCCAGCTTCAATAACTACAAATGCTTGTAGCAATTGTAAGAAGGCTAGGTCAAAGGTAAGCGATTTCAATGTCATCCGCAAGTCTGACGGACTTGAACCATGATCTTAAAAGCACAGTATGATTGTCTGGTAGCTAATGTCTACACAGTGTGATGGTAAACAACCTTGTGGTCACTGTGTTAAGAAGAATTCGTACCACGAAACATGCGTCTACGAACCCCATGTCAAGAATGCGAAGATGACACTGGTCAGAGACCTGAAAGAAAGCCGTGCTATCAAACATATGGCAGAGAAGATCTTTAGATGTCTAGCGAATGACCCTGAGAACGAGGAAGAAGCTCTCGAGCGCATTAAGCATGGAGATTCAATTACTAGCATAGCCCATTGGCTGGACTCTATGGATAGCAATGACGGATCGCAGCCGTCTACGTTGGGAGGTTCCGATAATGAGGTCGACGGTGATCCATTTAAGGAACTTTCCTGGACAACAGTGACGGAGGAGGGTGAAGTAACCGAGCATCTGATTGCGCTGTATTTCACCTGGGTCCACCCGTTCCACCCTTTATTTAACGAAGGACATTTTGTGAAAAGTATGCGAACTGGATCGGAAGTATTTTGCTCGCACAGTCTTTTTAATGCCATCTGTGCCATGGGATGCTATTTACACACCTACGATGAGGACGATAATATCGACTATAAGCAAATGGGCGGCCAGTTTTGCGACTTGGTCAGGAGCAGTATTAATCCAGAAGATAAAAGTCTAACGACTATTCAAGCATTTGCAGTCATGTTCTTGGTACGATGTGCACAAGGACAAGGCCTCAGTGGTTCCGTTTACTTGACCGTCGCAACAAGGTCTATGGAGAGCCTCAGACCAAGTGACGATGACGACGTTGATTATCGACAAATCTGGAGAGAAACTGTCAGAGGCATAAATATCTTGAATGTGTAAGTATCCAGTCTGTCTAGCGATCCAAGTCTATTGGGAGCATGCTAACATCCTCAGCGAATGGGCTCAGATGACTTTCAAGATGGCACCAGCCTTTATCCCAGAGCTGCAGCCAACTCAATATGCCGAGGAAATAAGCAAATGGGAGGGCGAAGTTGACCAGCTCAGCTGGAAACTATATCGATATCCCGAGGACTTCAGAGGTGAACCGACATTCCCTTGTCTCACGGCAACAACTAACCGTGAGAAGTCGAAGCTCACTGAAATCATTCGCGACGCTACGATCCTCTTATACAACACGACTGGTCCTCAGATATATGCTGAAGACTTGTTAGCTATTTATCGACGGCTGTTGGTTTGGCGTGAGAATTTACCACAAAAGATTGCTAGGACAGGCAGAAAGGACCCACAGGCGTTGCCACATGTGCTTTCACTACAGTAGGACTCATTTCCCGTTCTTTGTTCACCCTCCTGTGACAGCCCATTGACTAATTGCTCAGTATATTGTATGCTACAACGGCAGTTCATCTTCTAAACCCACTACTGGCTATGGGAGAATCTCATGTTGACCCACTAGTTTGGCAGCATGCCCAAGACGGGCTTAACCTTGTTGAGAATCAATATCGCTTCCAGTATACATGTCGCTATCAGCCCGTTTGTCAGCTATTCGCCATCCTTCATCTGTCAGAGGTTCTCGTTCGGGCTTTTCCTGAAATTGATAAAGAGTTTGGAAAAGATGGGGTAGCATCCATAAAATTGGCTACCGAAATTTTGACAGAATCTCATAGTAGTTTCCCTATTGCTGGAGTCTTTATGACAATGCTTCAAGAAACTGCCAGGAGAATTTTAAGCCGATTTCCAAACACACTGGAAGACGTCTTTCGTCTCCGACGTTGCCATTCAAAGTATCATTTGGATGATGCCATGAACGCGTGTGGTGGGCCAACTTATGTCCAGCCGATTGAAGCAATCCAAAAAAGGTTTTCTCCCGATATGAAATCTCAGTGGATCTTACATGCCGATTCTGAACATCTCGGATTACCTCACGAGACATCAATGTTACGACAGCCTTCACTGGAGGAAACGGGTGCCCGAAACCTGATGCGAATTCTCAATTTACACAACACAAAGTAACACATCCCATCAACTTGAAAATCTTAGCATTTATATCAATTAAAGAAGCAGCTGCTTTTCGATTCTTATCTTTTTTTTTGGGCGCAAAAGTTTTTAGAGGGTATCGTGCTCGAGAATCGCAATTCGAAATGAAGGTAGACATCTGTTAATGATATGAGAAGTTCTTTCGGCTGGGAAAGAAAAATGCCTGAGGGTAGGATGGTTCTTTTTAGGACGTCTCTAGAGAGAGATTTTCAATTTACATCAACGTCTTCGTTTTGCACGGCGAATATTCGTCATCATCCCGAATATACGAGAGTCAAATGTCAATACTATCCTTCTCAATGGTGCAGAAAAGAAGAAGGTCCGTCCTGCAGTCTTTGAGCAAATTTCCATTACTTATACGACTATTGTCAATCGCAATATTGTACTGCGCATGATAATGAACGACCATTGGCGATATGAGCTTTGAGCTGCTTGATTCCTCTTGCAGTTATAGTTGAATATAAATCGTCGAAATGACCGTGGCGCAGTTATTGATTCGGAATCTGATATTAGAGAAACGTAAGGTTGGCGGATTGTTGAGAAATTGCGAGACACTGGGAGTGGAGGTGCCCTCCGAGGTAGTCTAACGTTACTCTTGAGGTGACGTGGGGATGATCATTCGCCTTCTCTACATATGACTATATAACCACATGATCGTCCGGTAGAATGGTCTAAAAGCTCCAGTTTGACAGATTGAGGGCATCCTGTTGCCTTCACAAATCGATGGGAGATATGGTGGGTTGATGGTGGCGAACAATAAGGTAAATTTCTTGGGTGGAAATAAAATGGATTTGACAATAAACTTGGTATTGCGAGTCAATATCATTTGGATGACGCAGGCATAGTACACCTCCTCGGAAAGTTGATTTGAATGTTTGAATGTTTTAATGCATGAAAGTGGGAGGTAAATGTATGGTGTAGGTATGTCGCCCATGCCTTCTGACCGGCACGTGTGCGGTGCGTGGTGGGCGTTATCCCTCTAAACTTACGATATAAAAAAAGTTTGATAACATGAATTGCGATATCTGTATCGATTTATCGATTGTTGCCTTGACTGGGATTTTCAGTGTTTTCTCCCGGCGTTGCACCAAAAGAATACACCGAAATAAACCTGTACTGGGAAGTGACCTTGAGGAGGCGAAAGAGGACCAAGGAACTTGAGGACTATAATATTCCTTACGTTTTTACCTTGTAAATGTCTCTCCACACTTATTGTTTGATTGGCTCTTTGATGATTGGAGTGGACCACAGCAGACAAGCAGACACAATTCTTCGAGGATAACAACAAACTTTGTCATTGGCACCACCAATACCACCTTGGAGAAGAGGGCAAGTGAGTATTCCTTCATGATGTGGGTTGATTCTGGGGCGTAAAAATCATCACAATCCACTGAGGATTTGAATCATGCAATACCCTTCTCAACCCTAGACTCCCTTTGCATATTGGAGTCATGATGATATGTGTCCAGCATTGTGGGTATATCTCATCGAAGAATTTGATTGGCGTCCCTCGAGCTGTTCATGACAAAAGGTTAAGGAAGAAGTGGATTGAATATAGCGGAGGTACGAACAAAAGGAACATACGAAATATCTGCTTTGGTCATCAAATGATACTAACATATATTGGTAATCCTTACTATCTTCTGCATCGACAACAACTTTTGAACAAAGCAAGCCAAGAACAAAACCTGCTCTGGAACATTTTCGCATGTACTTAACTTGAACGCAAAGCTTCCATCATGATGGGGTTGGACCTGTCAAACTGAGATATATCGCAACAATTAGCCCCTTTCCTCCGTATGTGTGGAATGACTGGGAATGCTAACCATCTCCTCAAATGTGGAATGAACGAATTGAATAAGGTTACTATTACCTCAATATCCAACATCCAATATCCAATGTCCGAGGCTATGTGGCATTAGTATTGATAATACAAACAATCTAGCCTTGTACGTCCCATACCTGAAATCTAACTCTCGTTGATCGTCGACTTGCTCGCATTGTGGGATGCGCAACTTCAGAAATCAAACATACATGGTAGAGTAGTTTTATCAGAGTTCTTTGAGCCATTGTATCTGTGTCTCTTTGCCCGCCGTCATCTCATCGAACACCTGCAGTGAGAAATTCGCGAAGTGTGCGACTGGCGGGATTCAAGTATATGATGAGGTTGTCTGTCCAATCAATGGTATCTGAAATCTTCAAGTCATCGTGTCGGTCTCCCAGCAATCCCATTGATCACTGTGTGTGCAAACGCGGATTCGAGAAATTATTTTGCTTTGAGGATAAGGACGAAAGTGGATGGTAGGGTAAAGTTAAAACGACAGGTTGAGATTCGAGTGCAAGTGCGATTTTTCATGGTTAAGAAAGGAAGGCACGGCAGTATAACAACTCGATATACAGAGTATCACTAATAGTCGTATAATTCTTGAGCAATTATCAAATTCACCAAGTTTTAGTCAATTTATTTATAATCTTGGTGATAGATGATATGCTGTCTAATGGTGTACTTCATTACACTCAACGACGTGAGGATGTATTTCATTCTATACACCGATATATCCATCATATCAAAGAAAGACCAGATTCTCATACTTTTTTCCAAACGGTTTCTGATCTTCCCCACGTCATCTGTATCCCATTATCCGTATCGTTAGTCTGTAAAATAGATTGTTCTGTTCATCCTCTGGTGGAAGTTATCACGTGATGCATTTTTTCCCCCCACTCGGCCGCTTTACTCCGAGGGCAAGTGGCAGATGCGGCCTCTTACTACAATTCTCCGGAATGGATTGAGGTTTAGTTTTTACATACAAACGTCTTTGCTCTACCTATTATATATCATGTATTCTATAAGTTCCAATATAAGTCTAGTACCCCATTTCTCGGCTACCCATAATCTCAGTCATTCTTTTATATCAAAAATCATGATTTTTATTAATTAATAACTTTATAATTAATAAACATAAATTGATAAAATTTTAATTATAAATTAATTCTGAATATTTCAGATTTTTCATTATTTTATTAATTAAAATATTAGAAATTATATTTTCTGTTTTCAATTTGTGAAAGATTTATATATAAATTTAAAGTTTAATTTAAATTTTTTATTCTATTAATAAATAAATTATAAAAGTTTTATATTTCATACAAATTCTATTTTGTTCTATTTCCATTCTTTCCTCATATCCTAACAATATCCCCTTTCTAGTAATTATCTCCATCATGGATATAATGAAAGTCATTCGCATTATCTCCATTAATCTTACTATCATCAGCTCAGAAACTAATTAAATTCTCCAGAATCAAATAAACGCAACACCTAATTACCACTTCCTTCCTCATCAACATCAACATCCACCTACACATTAGCAAAGCGAATCTTCATCATCAATGGTTTATGCGACCAAACCAATCTAACTCTCGCACCATCCGTCAAACTCTCATTCGGATCCGCCAACTCCATGTCAAAGTTATAGATGTATCTTGCTAGAATAACTCTCGTTACAGCATGCGCCACACTATTTGGATATCGTTAGCTTTTTTTCCTTTTTTTTTAGTTGCGGAATAAACTGTATGATCTTACTTTTGACCTAGAAATTCTCGGGGTCCGTGGCTGAAGGGTCGGAAACACGCTCGGTTGTCTGAATCGAATTCTGGGTCTCCCATCCATCGTTCGGGGACGAAGTCGTCTGTGGTGAAGGGAGTTAGCTTTTAGTGTATTTTAAGTCATTGTGAGAGCTGATATATATCACGCGGAAAATAGCAATATTGGGGTATTAAATAGGGATGAAAATGAGAAGACGCAGAATAATGAAACGAGCAGCACCAAAAAAATCTAATCACATACCTGGTCTATTCCAATTTTTCTCCGAATGATATCCTGCCCAGTGTGGAAAAGAGACCAAAGTATTCGGCGGCACATAATTACCCGCCACGACACATCCCTCAGCCCCCACACGACGAGGATGATTCCCCGGCACAGGAGGATGAATCCTTAGGGCTTCTTTGAGAACCGCGAGTAAATATGGCTTCTCATTGACGGTACTGATGTTTATCTCTTCTTCCGAGGAAAAGCTACCTCTAATTTCCTGTTTAAGTTTTGCGTATACGGAAGGGTTTTTGCAGAGATGGTATAGTGCGCCGATTGGAAGGGTGGCCGCGGTATCGGATGCTGCCGTGACGACGATTTCTAGACTTCGCTGGAGCTCGCCGAGATTTAGTCCGCTTGGTTGGTCGAGATAGTTTAATGCGTGTGTCATGCTGTACATGTTAGTTCTTCCTCATCGAGTGAAAGTGGATGAGGCGTACAAATCTGGTTCTGTATCTTTAGCTTTTCGACGTTTCTCTAGTAGCTCGTTTAAGTACTGGATATGTTGCATTCGTAACGATACCGCTTTTGTCAGGTGAGGAATATAAGCGAGAATAGCATTGAAGGGCCATAATCGTTTTGATTCATGGAAGACAGTGAAAGCTGTTGATGTATTTATACCAATACCGATCCTTTTTTTTCAAAAAATTAACATGATATCTCGTGGTGATATGTTGGTATTCTCACCATTTATGACTTTCCCCATTCTCGACACCTTTGAAGTTTTCACCACAGGCTAAGTCTGCTACGATATCATAGGCGACCAAATAATTCCATTGGGCAATATCGGTAGCCTCACCAGCTTTAGCGACTTTCTTCAATTGATTCATGAGCCCATCGATGAATCGCTTAACTCGTGGCTCTTGATCTCTTTGCGCCCTCTCAGTAAATCCATTTCTCAAGGATTTCCGAATCCGTTGATGTTCTTCATGCACCGGATGATCGAAAAGACTTTCTCTACCGGGAGGAGGAACATAATTTCCCTTGGGCATCTCTGGACGACCGGGCTTCTTTGCGTACACATCGGACCACACTTCTGGTGTGATGAATGAGAGTTCATTTGGCGCCGAACGAACAATCGGTCCGTACTTATCGTGTGCATCTTTAAGTCGTATCCACATAAGACCTTGGATGCGTCCGATGCTGTTTGGAAAGTTGCTGAAGGCCCATAGTTTTGGTCCGGGGTAGGAAGCTAGACTATTTGCTTGCGGTATTAGTAGGTGCTCGTTCGTGATTCACACATCTAAACGGTGTGCCTCTTCATAATGCGCCGAGTTCAGCACTTATTGCTTAACTTTCTTTGTTGTCTCGACTTTTCCATGAGCCAGAGTAAGATTAAAAGCATGAGTGCTAAAAATACACGTACGGATGGAAGTATAGGTTGTAAATCCCGCTAATTAAGACATAAAGAGCGATTATCTAGTGGAGACAGAGACGTGGTTAGCCTAGCCCATCATATTGAAATCTACTAGCTTACGGATATCGATGATACACAGAAAGTGAAAATTCCATGTTGGATCGTGGGAGCTATAGGCCATGAAGAGTCGTCAATCAATATAGCAGACATGGTGGTAAAGTTCTTAACCGACCTTCAATGCCAGTCTTAGTCCCTCAAAATCAGAGCCACGAGAGCCAAATATAACCACAAGTCTTGATTTCAAATCGTCCTGTACGTAAAAATTTTTTCACGTCGAAGGTTATTTGTAATCGGTCTCCGATCAACTCGGCTTCCGAACAAACTACAGGCAATCTTCCAAATCTCTCTGGTGGTTCGGTTACCCCATGAAACCTTAATTTATTGACACGGGGATGTCAATAGGTCTAGAAGAATTATAAACAGCTCATTGAAGCCAATGATAATGTTGCTGGAGATCATCCTACCTTCTACGACTCGCTTTTCTTAGTCACTTTTCTATTACCCCAACTTGCGAAACGTTTGGAGCTCTCGACAGTGCTGCACAGTAACTTCACCTCATCATCACCAATACCAGTTTGCCATGATTGCAAAACTGTATGAGGATGACTCTGAAGAGTATCTCTTCCCAGGGTCATGTGTCTTACAACAGCCATCGGCAGTCGATATGACAATGCCGCCCATCTACTCAAAAAGAGTCTTGATATTTTCTACCGACAATACTCTGGACCCATATAATGGCCGTGCAGAAGCCGTTCGAGCCTTACGCCATGCAATGCAGGCTACTGTTGAGCAGTATCCAGTTTTGGCCAATGGAGTCAGCTTTTCTTCGGGTGCTTGGAAATTTTTCCCAGGCAAGGCTCGACTTCTCGTTAAAGAGCTGCCAATGACTTATGAAGACTTGAAGAGTGCAAACTTCTCATCAACTTTACTACAAGCAGACGTGCTGACTTCAGTACCCGAGATGGCTGATTTCGAAAATGATTGGGATTGCTGCAGAATTCAGGCGAACTTTATCAAAGGGGGACTCTTGTTATGTGTTTCAATCTTTCACCTTGCAATGGATGGTACTTCCATCACACAGGTTATTCGAGACTTGGCTCGGAATAGCTGTGCCAAACAAGCACCGATAAAAAAGAGTCCAGCCGCGTTCGATCGCTCTCGACTTTCGGTTTCTAGCTCTGTTCCAGATATTACCAAGATGCCCGCTTACCTTATATCATCTGAAACTTTTGATTTTGCTTCCAGAACTTCCGGTGCTCTTACTTCAACAATGTACCGGTTTACGAACGAATCTTTATCTCGCCTCAAATCAGATTGCTCCGTACATTTACCACCTGAATGCCAATGGATAAGTACTCAAGACGCAGCTTGTGCACTTGTCTTTCGGCAAAAAGTCAAAGCGCGCCTTGCGGCGGGTATTATCAAATCCACAGATGTGGTACAATACTCATTCCCTGTAGAATTTCGAAATATAATCGATCCACCATTACCGTCAGATTTCGTCGGTAACGCTGTTGTTTTCACAGCCACCCCTTTCATGACCGTAGATCGTCTTCTCGAACCTGAAGGTCTCTCAATTATTGCAGGAGCCATTCGTCAAGCTGTCAAATGCGTTGACGCTGCCTTTGTTGACAATGCAATTGCGGTGATGAGTGATAAACCTGATATTGGATCTCTTACATATTATGGAGCGATTCATAGCAAGACGACGGGAATCAATTCCACGACGTATAAAAGTTTTGTCATGCCAGATAAGTGGCACAGCGCAATTGGCAACTATGGACTTATGAGGTTACTCCATGGCGGGCTTGGAGATGGTATGTTTATGATTATGCCTGTGAGGAAATCGGGGTGGGAAGTCATTGTAACGTTGGCTGATTCGGCCATGGATAATTTTGAAGATGAGGAGTGGAGGAAATATGCGTTGAAAATACAGCTTTGATGTTATTGCTCATCTATAGCTCTGTATATAAGGTGGTTTTGGTATTTTTTAATCGTTAGTAGGAGTAGTGATCAGGGATTGGCGTTGAATTATTCGAATACCTATTTGTGCTTAATATACTTACTGTCCTATCTATCAAACTCTCAAACTCTCAAACTCCTATGGCTGCATTTGAGGTGGAAAATGGTTTAAAAAGGCAAGTAAAAGAGCAATTAGATACGGGAAAGAAGGGGAAAAGGAGCGACTATGATAATGATAATGATCAGGATTCCGTAGATAACGAAGTAACCAACGTAAGTTAAAAGAGTTGAAAGAACCCTTTGCAAATCAAGTAAGGACGATCATTCTTCTGACTTTTTTGTTCAAGGCCTAAGATCATAAGATGTCTGAGACACCCGCTGGATAGAACCTATTACCACGTCGACCGCCATTAAAGACACTATTATTTATTTTCTCCCAGGAAATAACATTCAGAGTCTTCAAGTCCTCATTTGGCAAATAGCTTTCCGCACTTCTGGATGGAAACCTACAATGTATAACCAACTCATCGATCGTCACAGCCCCTAGAAATCTCAGCTGAGATTTCATCGTGGGTGGAGTAGAACCATTTTTTTCCCGTCCGAGTATCATACAAGAATTGATCAGGACAGAAAATAGTAAGTCCAGGAAAGAGCTCCCCAGCTGAGATAATAGTTCAATGAAAGTCTGAAGCTCAGGCTACACTACCTGTTGACAAGGGGATTGATCAAGTATCACTTGATATCTCGATTGGTAGGTACATATTGTCTGGGATGGCCACAGCGTTTCGATATAATCTCAATGTAACCAAGAGAAATGCTATAGTGATAAAGCCGGATAGATGGATTGAAGCCGAGTTTGAAGAAATTGGCTTTGATTACTGATCCCCGCCGTCTTTCTGAAGGTGCTTTCGTCATTTTTAGTAGCTCTTCATCCCACTTCTTTTGAACTATAGCTTTTTGCTTCTATCCAGTCATACCAGCATAGACATCTTCGTCGCTGATAGAACTAGCTACAAGACCCTTAGTCAAAGCGCAAATGGCTCCCGGCGGCGCAGCTCCTAATGAAGGAGCTCCTAAGGAAGGAGCAAAAGCAATAACGCCACTAGAACACTCCGATTCGAATTATACAATTGCCGAGCCTTCAACACCTGATCACGTTTACACATCCAGCCTTCCCTCGCAGATGAATAAACCTATCCAACGACATCTCCCTCTATCTCCAAGCACAGCTTATCACCTAGAACTTGAAATTTCTGCTTGCATGTATATCCGCAAGCTTTACATAGTTCACCAATTTCGGCCGAAAAATCCTGAAATTCATGACTAGATTGTAAAAATTCATCTCAAAGTCTACAATCGTACAGCTAATAAGGATTTTTGCAAGCGGATGTTTTGGTGGTTTTGGACACTGCCGCACTTAGAGCAACCTTTGGGAGATATTATTGTAAGGTGCGTAATCGGAATGTAGATGTATGCGTATGAAAGAAGGGCTGGGAAAGATATCGAAATCCATGGTCTTGATACTAATGTAAGTGTAGTTAATGCGAGTATGATATTTGCGTTTTGCTTCACACTTACTGAGTGCACTTTATACTTCTACTAAATGTTTGTATCTCAACGATCCTCGTTTGTTAATTGATTAATCTTCATCACGGGAAAAAAGGCACAAAGCTCGCGGCAAAACTCGCAAGCTTTGTGAAAATGCACATGCACATGTAATCTTATATTGAAGCCGAAAAATTGGTCATATTTTGAACATATATTTGATTGGTTTTCCCTGATTACAGAACGCCTTTTGGTATAATCGCTAACATTCCCCCATTAGAAAAAAACCCAAACCATCGCTCCATTTGCCGCTGATGCAAAGTTAAAATATTACATAATCTTTCATGTGTATCGCTAAACCCTAAGTAAGCCACATGACCCTCCCATAATCTGCATCCTGCGCATAATTCCGACCCAGTACCAAGCTGCCACAATGAACAGAATACGATTCCTAACCAGAATAATCTAGTAGCCTAGACTCATACTGAAAATTCTGTTTTCCATTGATATTCCCCTTAACCGCCGTGTGTCCCCGCACGTCCTTGGGGAGAGGACGGAAATATTTTGCCACATGTTGAGCTGTCAGAGGCAACCCTTCATCCAGAATGATAATTCCGGTATCTTTGTCAATCGAGCAGGCGAGAAAAGGTAGAAAAAGCTCGAGGAAGGCAATCCACCGTAGCGTATTCTTCTTTATTTCCAGTTCCGATGCACCAGAGAAAAACATAAAAGGTTGTTGGAAGGAGAGTATGAGCTGTTGAACGTTACCGAGCAAGCACTTCCACAGATGAGAATCGATTTTCCAACCGCGACGGCATGGCTGGAGTCTGCTTATGTCTGAGTCTCTCGAATATGCAAAGATATGCAAGTTTCGAATTTGAGACAAATTTGTAAGTCCAATTTCTACGGAAAGCTCTGGAAAAGATCCAGCCTCAATCCTGACGATGAATTTATTTTCCCCATACAAAACATCCAACGCTTCGTCGCTGATTTGTTTGCAAGTGCCAAGAATTCCAGTTGAAAAAAATGGGCGAGGTACTCTCGATGCTCTTTTTGTACGAGCAAACTTGGTGATGTCTAATTGTCTTTTTCGGAACAATAACTTGTATATCATACGGCGAATTTCGAGGGGAAGACGAAGGAAGATGGATTGAGCAATTTCATTTTGAGGTGGAGGTGAACATGAAGACATAATGGCGATGTAAGTATAATCTAATTGTTTCTTGATAGATTTGGTATAATAGATGTTGATTGTCGTGACAGAGAGAGTGAATTGTAATGTGTTTGTGGGAGACCTGAGACTTTTATACTAATCATTAGTCCTTCACTAAGCGAATCAAGCGAATGCAAAAGCACTACGTGTGAAAGTTTGATTAGTGGAAAGAATCTAGCAGTTAGAATGTCAAATATTAAGAGTTCTGGACTTTACTCAATGCATCATATAACGCTTTTCATCTAAAATCTTGATTTGTTCACTTTTTCAAATCCTTGTGAAATCTTTATTAAAAATAATAAAGTGATTTTTTGAAGAAAAATCAAAATATATAAAAATCAATTAATTTATTTTTAATAATTTTTATTAAGAAATTATATAAGATTAAGAGTAAAAATCGTAAAATTTTCAATAATTTCGGTTATTTTATGTAGAAAAAAAATTATACAAATTTTTTTGGGAAATTTTATGATTTTAAAATCTTATTACTTTAAAATAAAAATTATAAAAAATAAAATATATAATTTTTGATAATCTTATTATAATTAATTATTATATTTGGAGATTCCAATTCATTTCATTAAATATTCAAAAAAGTTATTTTATATTTAAATTTATAATAGAAAAATATGATTTTTGCAGGGATTTTGTCACAAAACGTCACGGTGTGCCGTAAAGTCCAGAACTCTTACATGAACTACGCCGCACTTGATAAGCTAGCGCCAAAGTCGCTCTCTGGGATATCTAGCGCTATTAGGCTCAATATCGCAAGTACGAGTGTGAGTCAACTACATAGTCCAGATTCGTAGCTCCAAGAATAAGAGTCAGACAGACCTTTTCACACCTACAAGAACAATCTATTCAGCGCTATATTAGCATACTGACACCAAGAATCCGAATTTTTCTATCCATCCAAGACAAGTCATGTACTGGCTGGCATAAGTCATAAGCCTTAGCTAGGTTCACCAAGATGTGTATCTAGTGCTGTTCTGCTATCCTCTCGAAAAGCTATTTCTGGTGCCACTGAATCGTGATTCCCGAAGGCTAGACTGATGAATCAGCCCCCAAGATGTTGTGCGGAAAGGACTTCTAGAAATACAACGTAGATACTGTATAAACTCACCAGATAAAATTTAGACTAAACCATTTTGGTATAAAGTTATTTATCATTTTCTATTTACGGGCGGTAGAATCAGCAGAGAAGATCGAAGAATTTTCCACTTATCAATCCACGTTCATAATTCATTCAATGATTAGCCACAAATCTTATTCGATAATAGGGGAAAGCCCGACTCATGCACAAATCTTCATACCATTTTCGAATATTCGATAGTACGGAATGGCGTTGAACTGGTACTTGACATTGAGGTAATAAGAGATTCATCCAACGCCAAATGTACACTTGAGATAAAGACATATCTGTGTTTGCCACAAGACTCGAATAGAGTTTATCAAAGCCTTAATTTACCCTGCCAAGCTCACTAAAAATGACAAAAATATTAAAAAAAAACTCGGAATGTAATATGTCCAAAAGGATAGGACTACACTAACATATTTTGAAGTTTAGATTTCTTCCTTGAACTTGCACTTCAAGGACAAAGTTGTACCTAGTATCTCCCTCAGAAAAGTCTAAAATGTATAATCTGTAGAACAGGCTAACTAGGCAGCGCAGAGAGAGCCGCTTGCTGAGATATGGGATTGCTGGTTTGACAATGAGCGAATAATCCTGTTGCGTTTTTAAACACAATCGGGTCAGAACGATTCTTTTGTAGGGATTCTGCATTTAGGTCAATCGAAACGAAATATGAAGAAGTAGTGTTGTGGTAATTAATTCCATTCATCATTAATCATAAGTCATTAAAACACCCAAAAGCCATTTATTGAAACCTCATGAACATCGTGGCTGCTCGATCCAAATCATAGGTCGTGCCACATATTTACAGCTTCTCCTTCCTCCTCCGCTTCGCCGTCCATCATAATTCTGTTTTGTCGTACCGGTGTTGGACTTAGAGCGATTCTAGGTCTACTCATAAACGCATTTGCGTAATCCGCATCAATACCCATAGTTACGTCCATATCCTCATCCTCATCTTCATCATATTCCTCATCTCCACTCTCAATCATAGATGAAATCATTCTATCCTTTGCTGGGGTCGGACTTACAGCAATTCTTGGTCTACTCATAAAGACACTAGCATAATCCACATCTCCATCCATCAAGACCTCTCTATCAATGCTAGGCGTCACTTGAGGTAATGGTTCCTCTTCCTCTTGTACAATCTTGGGAAAATGTGATTGCCTCTGCTTTCTCTTTTCATCTTGGATGCTTTTCCTTCGCTCTAACTGCGCCTTCTTCTGGGCTGCCTCAAAGCCTGCCATAGACTGACGTGTGCGTTCTATCAAGTCTGCGTGCTTGTCTTCTTCCGCTGCGGAAGTTTTCGCTGATGTGACCTTGAGCTTGGGGTTCAGAGTGAGGCGGCTCACATCTGGCAAATCATCAAAATCATCGTTGAAATCGGCTTTTATGTACCTTGGGTTTGAGCGAGCCATGGTGAGACGAGTACGTTCTGCTAATGATAACGAGCGTTGCATTTTTTGTGGGGATGGGGATGCAGCTGACATGGAGTTAAGAATCTGCTCTGCTTGACTGAGCTCAGGAACAGAATCGAGGGATGGTTCCGAGGTTTGAATAGATTGAGAGAGGGATGGACTCGATTGCGATGTTGTCGTATGCCTCCTTTGGATCAGGTTGGGTGTCTCAACCGAGCTCGCGCCATATTCCTGGTCTGAAGCTTTGTCGATGGAATCTGGGCGGCGGGAGGATCTCATAGCGCTGGGAGTTGCTGACATGTAATCATTTTCGGTATCTGATGCAAAAGTTGTGACCTGGGATAACCTTTCGCTGGCGATGTCTAGTTCGTTCGAGGCATGCTTAGCTGAAAGGATTGATGGAGTTACAGTCGAGATTGGTTTGCGAGATATTCTTGCACGTGGTGTGCTGATTGATGCGTTATCATAGCCGCGAGGAGTTGAAAACTCAACAACTCCATCGATTTTTGCCACTAAGGTAGATGAATAATCCGTAGAGGCGTTGGCTAGCGGAGAGTGGTCTTCATCCTGATTAGTTGATGAGCATGGCTCTTGGGATGAATCCATTGAAGGTTGGATGAACTTGTGTCTTGAGCCACGTGGAATCAGGCTTTCCCTGGAAAGCACTTTTGGTTTGGAAACATCATTCAGCGCATTGCGAGTTCTTTCCATTAAACGGACATATTCGTCTCGAATAGGGATTTCCGCGACTGTGGGATTTCCTGTTGTGTACTTCCCGATTTGTAATTTTTGGTGATCATTGAAACCAAGTTTTATACCCTTTTCCTCAACGGAAACTGCTTGAACTTTTTTGGTGGGTGATTTTGTGCCGTTTTTAGTCAAAGTCCGTCCAAATTCTTGCCATCTTGCCAAACGACTCTCCTGATTTTGCACCCGTGCTTCCAACCGCTCAACAAGTCCAGCATCATTCTTTCCTTCTATTTCTGCAACCGTACCAGCCTCAATTTGGTCCCAGAGAATATCGAAACGCTTGGCCAATAATCCCTCCCGACCAGGCCTGTTATCTCCATAAAGGATCGTTTCCAGCCACTCATTGCTACCTGACCAATTCTTGCGAACCCTGCTCTGTAACGATCTCAAATCTCGGTCAGATAATTCAGGGTGACCCTCTCCTTCAATTTTATCATGGTCCAGCTCTGCTCTCCTTTTCGAGGTTCGTTCCTCGCTGAGGTCAAGTATTTTGGAAAATTCGTTATATTTAGCCCTCAAATTATTCTTCTCGTCAATATGCCTACGCAAAGATTTCTTGTGTGCCAATATCAAGACTGAAAGTATTGCCCTTTCTCCAGTGTACGAAAAGTTCTCCAATGCCAGTCCTTGGGCAAGAGCCTCGTATCGCCCCGAGGTGTCATTTTGAACAGCTTTCTTTAAAACGACATTCGAAAAAACCGCCAAAATCTCCTCCAATCTTTCACCCTTGCATTCGTCTAGCATCGTTTTTCTCAAAACCGTATCTCGTCCAAGGACTCCATTCTTCTTCGCCTGATCGAGACATCGAAACAATGCGGTACGCAGATTGAGGGACTGGAGAGGTTCGAGAGGTGGGAAGAATGGTTGTAATTTCTATAAGCATGCATTAGCTTTTATTATTTCATTTCGAACTAGTGGCATAAGGTAGAGGCATACATTGCGAGTCTCTTCTGGATCCCAGATTGCGAACAAATGGAATAAAGCCCATTCTACACATTGTATACGCTTCTTCTGATTCTGTTGCGCATCCTTGGTGGAGAATGTCACCAGGCTAATATCTGGCCAGTCATCTCGCAAATCTAAATCCAAAAGTCGCAAATTGGTTATGAAGAGAGTGACATAGGAGGGGCCAGATGGAGGTTGTGAGTTGGAGCTTGCAGTGAGCTTCAGGTTGCTTGAGGCTGTCGAAGTTCGAAGACTCCGGGATCCTCCAAGAGGATTAAAGATTGAGACGGACATATTCTTGATCCCCGCAAAGTTGATATGATAACAACATTTTATCATAAAATATTATCTCAGTATCGAAGATATAAAGGCGGTCTGCATTGCATGAAATTCGTGGAGCTCTTTGCTTGGTGTAGTCCTCCGTAAACAAACTGCGTAAGTGTAAGGTTATCAAAATGATGTTACGATCACGTGATATTAAAACCTGGCAATCGATAACAAGCACTGGTGGGTGATCCCATTATGATGGATAACGCAATTGAAATGCTTGGCAGCTTGGCATTTGTAGTGGGAGTAAAACAATTTCCAACGTCAAACTTAATCTTCCCTCCCCTCTGTTCTCCTCTGTCACATTAAATCCTGCTTGCAATATTTTTCGTGATGATACATTGGATGATCCAAAGTCTCGTCGCCATCAACACTCGTCGTGCGACAATGCGCATTTCCCTATAGCCTCAATTGCAACATCTTTCAAGTTGATATGAATATAGCAAATGCTGAGGTCCAGGAGTTCAGGGACGACGGGTTCAAGGACGACGGGTTCAAGGACGGATCAAGAGCAATGTGACGAGGCTGTTCATTAACCTACGTTCTTTTCGACAACATTTTGGGTTCGAGGCATCAATTCTGAAGATGCTCTGTCTATCCAGAATCTCCTATCGATGCATGCATTCATTGATCGTCTGCCACAATCCAACCACCAACCAATCCTCAGGCCCCGGCCATTAACGCTGACTTAATCTCTGATGGCATACGAGTTTTCCATTTTTGGAATCAATCTCAGACAGGAAATAGATGGCGGTGCTCCAAGTAAACGCCAATAGGATCTTTGGCAGCGTTACTGCAACTCACCGAATATTGTATGTTTTTATATTTTTATTAGAGTCGCATTTCAGTAGTGTCGACCTTATTATTACGCAGTACATCAATCTCAGTGGATTGTGAAGGTTTTCTGAGACAGATCATCGTATGCGCAGGGAAGTTCAATTGCAAGTTTCCGCGGCATGCGTCAGCTCAATCAGCACCGCCAACTCGCCCCTTTTTTCTCAATGTATTGTATTTCCACAGCTTCAACCAGAATCCGCCAAATCAATCCTACTTTCTTCGACTTATCTGGTAAATTGACTAAACAATAAAACACGTTAAATTTTACAACCTTGGAACTAGAACTGTGTTCCTAAAAAGCTAGAAATCGTGTGGTGATTTACTTCTCTCCCGACTTCTTACGTACATATATGTAGCTCTGTCACATCAGGAAAGAAATAATGGTCTGAGCCAGTGCTTCAGATCTCAACCTGTGGGGCAATGTCAGGAATCAAGAAATCTCCTGCGAAATCTCACTATTCCAAATTAGTCCTTGCAGTGTTGGACCCATAATACCAAACCTTTTTAGATGTTTTCGATCGTCGATTACAATATTTCTGGCCCTCGAATTGAAATCCAATCATGTACCCCTAAACCCTTACGAGTCAATGATTGAGTACTTCAATCTCATATTTTCTTCATTTCACTTAACTAGCTTTGGACTCTATCGTGGGGATGAGAGGCCAGTTGATGGCAATCAGAACAACATAATCATGTCTCATTTTTAGGATAACTCCGTAAGTCCAACTCACGTCACAGGGCCGAATAAATCGTCCAGCCATCATATTCTAGTATATGCTATCGATTCTCTCAAGACTGCTTGATGTCATAAAATAGATGAAGGTTTCTTGCTTTGAAACCCACTTTCAAACCGATTTGTCTGGGTCACTGCAGAAGCTAGAAGGATGTTTTGAAACGCTGCCGACTGAATGAAGGTGTTTTTCAAATTGGGCCAACACCGTTTGATGTCCTGGCCATCTTCATCTTTTGGAAATTAGTTCGTCCTGTATTTCCCGAGTGGATCGAGAGTCAATCACGTGAATTGGCACATCCTGGAGAATTATGGTGGGTCAACTAGTCAAGCTCTATTTATGGCATCGTTTGGGTACGATGTACCGAGCAGGGACCATGAGGGGATGAGACGCGTAATAATATGAAGATTTGTTGGTTGGAGCATAAGAATCATTCATTATGTGGGGACCTAACAGCCCAGACAAGATAAGTTTGGCCTGCCACCCCATTCAGAAGCAAACCCTTTTTAATTCTATCCTCTTTATTTCCTATCTTTTTTTCCCTCTTTCTTCCCCTTGCCGAGTCTTCAAATACTCCCGGCTTTCTACCATCACCACCACATTCGCTACTTATAGCCAATTTCTTGGCATCCATAAGGCTGAACTTAAATACTTTTATATCAACCACGGTCGTTACTTCTACTCAACCTCTTTTTGCCTTATCTGCAATTTAATATTTGTTTATTGCGTCTTACCTTTCCGAATTTACAGTCTCGGGCCGCCAAAACATTAGATTTTAAAAAATGAAGCAAAGTACAGTGGTCGGGCTGATTGCTTCCGTTGCCTCCATTGCTAAGGCTACAGCTGCCGGTACTCCGGTATTAGCAGCAAGAGCTTCATCTACTTCAAGTGTTGAGGCTGTTACAATTTCGGGAAATGGTATGCTCGCCAACACTACTTCATGACCTTATTATTGACTTCCTCCAGCTTTCTACAAGGGGAGCGATCGTTTCTATATTCGTGGTGTCGACTATCAACCAGGTAAAATTATCTTTGCTGTCGCTATACACGCATAGCTAACCCTCTCAAACAGGTGGAGGAACTGGTACCACTTCCGATCCCATTGCCGACGCAACTGCATGCAAGAGGGATGTCGAATATTTCCAACAATTAGGAATCAACACAATCAGAGTTTATGCTGTCGACAACACTGCGGATCACGACGAGTGCATGGGTTATCTTGCTGATGCCGGCATCTACCTTGTCCTTGACACTGATACCCCTCTCTATTCCCTTAACAGAAACGAGCCCCAAAAGTCATACAACAGCGTCTACCTTCAATCCATCTTTGCCACTATTGACAAGTTCGCCAATTACACCAATACGCTTGCTTTCATCTCCGGCAACGAAGTCATCAACGACGTGAACAACACCAACTGTGCTCCATATGTCAAAGCCATCGTTCGAGACATGAAGGAATACATTGGTAGCCGTGGTTATCGATCCATTCCTGTCGGCTACTCCGCTGCTGACGTAGCTTCCAACCAATATACCCTTGCTGAGTACTTGAACTGTGGAACTGATGATGAACGATCCGATTTCTACGCCATCAATGACTATTCATGGTGTGATCCGTCTTCCATGACCACATCTGGCTGGGACACTCTTGTCAAAAACTACACTGGCTACAGCATTCCTCTATTGTAAGTCTTATCTATTTGTTTTCGACAATTTGCATGTTAAGGTATCTAACGCACTCTAAAGCATGTCTGAATTTGGTTGCATTACCAACACCAGAAAATTTACCGAAATTGCCGCCCTCTACAGTACTGAAATGACCGCTGTTTTCTCTGGAGGACTTGTGTATGAATATTCCAACGAGGGTAACGGATACGGTCTCGTAGATATCAGCGATGGAACTGTTTCTACCACCGACCAATTCACATACCTCAAGGAGGCATACGCAAACACTACTGCTCCAACGGGAGACGGCGGAGCCGTTACCACTACTGGATCGGCAACCACTTGTCCAACGGAAAGCTCCGAATGGGATGTTTCGGGCGATGCTCTTCCAGCTATGCCTACCCCAGCCCAGAAATTTATGACTAATGGTGCGGGTACTGGACCTGGTTTAGATGGAGCTGGATCTCAAGAGGCGGGCGATACAGAGAACGAATCTCAAGGCACCGCCACGGCAGGCTCTGGTGCAGTTACTTACACTGCTTCGGCTGGATCTTCGAGTTCCACATCTTCTTCCAAATCTGCTGGTGGTAGAAGTGTCGAAGTTGATATTAGAGCCTTTGGGGTTGTCGCAGTAACGCTTGCCAGTATGGTCTGTGGTATGTTGTTGCTTTAAATGTGGGGTTCAGTTGGGGTGCAGATAGATTTTCGTATTCTTTCTAATTTTTCTTTGTTATCTTGGTATATAAAAAATTGAATGCATAAATTTGTGTACAACTTGTCTTTTGCCCAAGCTGTCTTAGGTGTGGTGGGTTGTTGTTGTCGTTTCTTGGCTGTGTGACGGTGTCACAGCTCCCGTGCACCTACCCCGCCAATAACTTCGCGGTGGCTTTGAGCACCAAAGTTTAGCCTCATCCCAATTGTGCTCCTCGCTGCATGCCACTCATTGCATTTCTTAGATAAAATCTCGTTCTTGCTTTCGCGAATTCAAGATGTGCTTTTGATAAAGTTTCTAAGTTCCTTACAACTTGTCAGTCACCACAGTTTCCTGCTAGCATTCGTTGAAATACTACTAAATCTTTCCCCTCAGTCGGTGAGCGGAATGCGGCTGAGGTTACCCAAATGAGGGGTTCATGCAGGGGCCGCATATTACACGACCGTGTAACTTTTATCATCTTTTCCGCCCAAACATCTTACAAGGCTGCACGAAATGCTTGTGGCATTAAATTCAGCGATACATGGTCCAATGAAGATAATGTGGAGTCCCGATGTTTTTCACCATCTTCACGCCGTGGTTCATTGCACATCAAGTACTGGATATTGATACGACGATCACCATGTAAAGCTTTAATCCATTACACTGTCATGTGCATATGGTCTTGCTCATAGGTTAGTGACCCGTGGTCTAAATTGCCCTTCATTAAGCTGGATTCTCGTGATTATCTTGGCGCGGGGCTGGCAGATTTTTGGATACAGATAACTGTATATCAGAACTTGGTAAAATACCCCGCCTGCACCTTTACCCAACTTTACCAATACAACAATAAATGCTAGTTATATGCGCATAATCCCCTCTTGCTCTTATAAATCACTCAAACTTTCTCATTCCATCTCACACTTGCAGCTAGACATTCACCCATATAACTTTCCTGCACTAGCACAACCAGCACTTGGAATCATGGCTGCAGTCCCGGCACTTAACTACCCTATCATCGGGCCACCAAAAGCTTCCCCAGCTCCTGCCGATGGTAACTTTGACAACTCCTCCCTCCTTTTCATTCTGCTAAGACTTTCAGGATCTGTCCCCCTGAGACGTGAAATTCGTGACCTTCAACGCAACTTTCCCGATCAATGGACACTTTACATACTTGGCCTTCAGGCCTTTCAACAACTTGACGAGAAGTCAGATTTATCATGGTATGGAATCGCTGGTGTGTGCCTCAGAACTTCCTCTACTAAACATGATATATTTTACTGATATGTCAAGGTATTCATGGACGTCCATATCGTCCTTGGGGTGGATCTCAAGGGGATAACTCGCCTGGATGGCAAGGCTATTGTACCCATAGCTCTATCCTCTTTGCGCCATGGCATCGTCCTTATCTTGCATTATTCGAAGTAAGTGCACAGCTCATCTATATCCTTCTATCCCTCTGTCTAGCACTCATATGTCAATAGCAATATCTCTACCAAATTATACAAAAAATTGCTTCTACATTCCCTACCACCACTAAGACTCGTTATCAACAAGCGGCTCTAACATTTCGCATGCCATACTGGGATTGGGCTGCCGCACCACCTGCGGGTGACAAGTACTTTCCTACTGTTGTCGGACAGCCCTTGATTCAGCTCATTACTCCCACCTCAAATAACAAACCAGCAGAAATCGCCAATCCCCTCTACTCTTACAAATTTAACCCCTTAAATCCGTTGAAGGGTGATTTCCCTAGTACTCCGGTATGAATTTCCATCTTGTAGAAAACCATAATATGTATTGACATGTTCAGGAATCACGATGGCCCAGCACTCTTCGATATCCAAGCAACGGAAGTGCAACTGCCAAATCCCAAGAACAGCAAGTCTTTGACGCCGTGGAGTCACAATTTGATTCATATCAAAGCAATATCTATCTCATCATGAGAGATCCAAACTATAAGCAATTTGATGCTTTTAGTAATCATCAATGGGCAGCAAAAAATGCTCCTGGTACATACGGTAGTATTGAGGATGTGCATAATAGTGTTCACAGTGAAACTGGCGGGAATGGTCATATGGGCGATCCTGATTACGCGGCTTTTGATCCTTTGTTTTGGTTACATCATACGTAAGTTAAGATTCTTGTCTTTGGCCATACATTCAATAATGCTTTGGATGCTATGCTTATAACATTTCCCAGCAATGTTGATCGTCAATTTGCGATTTGGCAAGCCTTGAATCCTACCAGCTACGCAATCAACAAACCTTCCAGCGATGGAACTTTTTCCATCGAAAGCGGTGCCCAAGAAACCAGTACCACTGCCTTGACACCATTCAACAATGCCACTGGCAAAACTTATTGGACCTCTGACGGCGTGCGCAGCACAGCGACATTTAACTATGCATATCCCGAGACCCAACAATGGAAATTCCCTACTGTCCAACAGTATCAAACCAGTGTTCTAGCAGCAGTTCAAAAATTGTACGGCGCTACTAGTAACCAATTCATGCAATTGATGGGTGTGCAAACTGCTGCTGCCTCTCAGCCCACTGCTGCTGCCTCTCAGCCCACTGCTGTTGCCTCTGAGCCCACTGCTGTTCAAGCGAGCCAAATCGTGGCAGATGGCAGTAATACAGCTCAGAAAGCTATTGGCGATGGTGCTTCTTCGTCATCTGGCGAACACAAATTTTTGTCAAATCTTCTTCACAATTTCGCCAAAGCTAAACCCAAGCCTGGTGATGCGATTCGCGGCAAAGAGGACTTTGAATCCGAGATTGGAAAACGTAAGATGCCTTCCCTTATTCAGTTCATAATCAATACCTAACATTGTTCAAGCATCCGAAACTTCTTCAAGAAGCGTAGAACCAATTGAATATAGAGAATATATCGCCAATATCCGCGCTCCGAAGCATATTCTCCATCAAACCTATCGCGTGCGAATTTTCCTCGGGGATTTTGATTCAGATCCTACTACATGGGTATATTAGATCTTCTATATTCTTTTTCCTCCTCCCTTTCCCTCCTACTTCTCATTTCCCCAACCACAAACTAACAAGAGAAAAACTAACAGCCAACCGCCGAATCTACAATCGGCACCTTCTCCTCCTTCGGCAAAAACCCCGCCACCACCTCCTGCGGAAAATGCATCAAAGACGCCGAGCGCTCCCTCATGATCTCTGGAACCATCCCCCTAACCCCCATCCTCCTCAAACTCTTCAAATCCGGCGATCTGGGATCGCTGGAAGTGGAAAATGTAATTCCGTATTTGAGACGAAATTTGCATTGGAGAGTCACGTTGGCGGATGGTACGGAGATTCATAGGGGAGAGGTGGAGGGTTTGAAGGTTAGTGTGGTTAGTACTTTAGTTGAGTGTGTTCAGGGGGCTTTTCCGGAGTTTAGTGGCGTTTATGAGGTTCATAGTGAGGTTACTGGGGGACGGCCGGCGGGGTTGAGTGAGGGGGATAGAGTTTAAAGAGTGAGGTAGGGAATAGTGGTTTGTAATTGGTGGATGGGGAAATGATTCTGCTTTGTTGGTTTAGAGGTATCTGGGAATGTAAAGTTTTGGAATATTGTAGAATCCTTTTTTTTTAATAACTAACGTCTTCATCACTAGGAATATGACGAATGACTTTTCACGATTTGACATTATTTTGCGCGTCATAATCTTCGTCATCACTCCGCTTTCCTTCGATGACATGCATCTATGATATCTCATCCCTATCATATCGAAGCCAGTATAAAGTGTGTGTGAATGGAAGTTTTCTGGTTACACTACAGTTTTACCCTACAACAAAAACTCGTCAGAAAAGTAAGAACCCATATGCGGCAAAGATAAAAAGTTACTTCTCTTATTCCATTCCATTGATATCATCGAGTTATATGTGAGTTAGATTTTACAATTAGTACAAATCCATATCCAAGAAAATCTCTACTCCGGCCAGACCGGCCACTAAATGGATATGGCAATCTCCTCGCTCTACCTACCTTCTTTGCGGGACATGGTTATGGTTCTGAATCGTGGGCTACGAGAGAACCGGAACTCTTAGATATATCACGATCAAATATACTATAAAAACTACATCACTGGACATGACAAGTAGTATGAAAACCTAAATTAATTTTGTGTAACAATGTCTTGGTCTTCAAATGACCACGTCGGAACAAGGTCTCTTGGCCATGAATCACGGTCGATCTTCTACATAAAATCTTTCTCAATTGGATCTACGATATTTCTTTCCCATCTTAGCCTTTTGCATGCCAGAATATGGAATACAGTCGAACATCTGATAACCCTGAAACTAAAAGATTCTCGCTAATTTAGTGTAATGAAGCGAGACTTAGTCAAAGGGGCTAAGTGGGTCAAATCGAATGTCATGTACCTACCCTTACACCCGATTTCATGACATATATCCAAAACTAACTGTCAAATATTTTGAATAATCTTTAATTAACTCTCGATTGGTTTTATAGAAATTCTAATTTGGAAAAAAAAAAATTTCGAATATGTTTTCATTAATTAAGCACAAAAAATCTTTTTTTTTCGGATAGACGTTATGAAATCTGGTGCAGTACTAAATCAATCCTGGATGACATCAATCCATACCCAGAAAAGAAATAGTTCCACTGGTTAGTGTGAGGAAATTTTAAATTGAGTTTTTTCAAAAGAGAAATAGCTTGCAATTAAGTGGCTCGCTCTTATTTTAAGCCTCTAGTTTCGTTTAGAAAACGTTTTCCATGTCTTGCTGGTGGCGTCAATTTTGCTTTTTTTTCATGATTAGCCGACAGACAGCTGATGTTATGTTATCTTTATCGATAGCAGAGGGATTTTAGTCGGCCTGGCTATGCGTGTGATGACATTCGTTGTGTTGGTGTTCTCAACAACTCTGTGAGTTTGATTATTGACAAGTGGCGGGTTGTTCATAAATTCTTGTAGGCGATAATTAGAGGGGTGCTGCGTGGTTGGCTTTAGTTATCGTGATAAATATTACACATTTGCAGAAGGGAAAGGCAATGAAGTCAATGTAATCTATTAATTAATACTAACTTATTTATCCTCAGCTAGTAACGCAATAAAGCAACGAAAATCAAAATCTAACTATGGCCTTTCAGAATAGTATATACAAATTGTCCAAGCCTCAAAGGTAATTGCGTCAATATTCGTTTTCCTTTGCGTGACAAATGATATGATGTTGTCATCGTCGCAAAAAATCTACTTTGCCTTATCAATCGCCAGGGGAAGGAGAAGACGTCCAAGTAATCATATCAGCATACTCTTGAGGCTCCCTTTCATCACCCACAAAATCACCCATCTCATACAGCGTACAATAACGACTGCAAAGCCTACAAACTTTCACTCCATTGTAGACCCTGGACTCCTCCCCCACTCCCATTACAAGCAATTCTCCACAATCGCACGAGAGATTTTGTTCGCTCTTTTGACCTCTACGTTCCATCTGCTCTTCTGCTATTTTCAAACAGTCCTTGCAGTGCAAGTAGTCAGATGCGCCTGGTTCGCCGACATCACGTGCGTTGAATATTTTGATGCATTCACAGGGAATGTCGGAGTTCACTTCGTTGGGAGTGATGCGGGTGAGGCAAGACCTGGCGGGGCAAGGACGATAGACTCGTTTTATGGCGAGCTCGGTGATTCTTTCGTTGGTGTTTGGTTCGAGGTCGTCGATGATGCAGAATCCGCAGTCCTAAGAAGGATCGAGTTAGTTTATGCTCGAGAAATGCCAATGAGATGAATGATTCTATAGAATGTAAAGGAAAACCCGGAATGGTAGGATGCAGGCTGTGATTTTAAGGTCCAAATTGAAATGTTAGAACTGAGAAGTAGTATACATACCTTGCACACCTGCTTCGAGCAACCAACACACCGAGCTTCCTTGCGGAAAACGTGAACCTTTCTACTTCCAAGACAAAAGCCCATACAAAACGGCTCAAGCTCAATCAAGACATCTTGCGAGAACAACTTTTTCGAGAAGAGTTCTTCTGGCAAATCCGTGTCCTCGAAGATATCCCAAAGGACTTGGAAATCGACAAACGCTGTGAGTTCTTTGAACAAACGGCAAAATTCTGTCCACATCTCCATCCATTGTCGGTTCTGGGGAAAATCTGTCACTATCTCACCATCAGGAGCCCACCATGGTGCTCTTCCGTAAGAAAGCTGCAGTTCGATGAAAATTTCAGGAGCGTGTTCCCAGGCATTCTTGTCTGGGAAGACGTTGCGGGAGACGGCGGCAGAGGGGTTTTCGGCTAGAAGTGCCAATCTATGCTTGATCATACGAATGGCACCCCTGAAATGGTTTGGAAGCACGTTTCGGCAAAGAAAGTGGGCGTCGGTGGAATCAGACATTTTGATAGATTTGTAGGTTTATCTTTACTGGATTCTGAAGACGAAAGAAAGAATTTATGGAGTGTTAAGAATTCCGTAAGACTTCAGAATTTTGATGATACTTGAATTGTTGGTGAATGAGATGGAAAGTGAAGAGAAGAAAGTTGAGCCCGAAGAAAAAATCTTTCACAAACTAAACATCACAGCTTTTGCTTTATGGTCAATTAGCTCAAACTAAGGTTACATTATTCCATACTAGTATTTGATGCGAACCTTAATTTCACATCGCGCGTCATCGTACACTTCTGAGCCCTAATAGTGGAGCAAGAACGTCTACTATTTGGAGTTCAAAGAAGCGGGATGAATCGCTATTTGGCTATCATGGATATAAGTTATCAGTGTGTCCAATAATCTGCAATGAAGGACGGGCTAGATGATTCAAGTTAAACAGTCCATCTAATATAGTTTATATACCCAATAAGCCAGAATGTAGTCCAGACGAACTAGACCTTTAGACTGAATAAGATTGTCATATGATTCAAATATTTCAAGTATCACATAATGTTTGAATCGTGTGATAACTCTATTTAGTCCAATAGTCCAGACTACACACAGTCTAGACTTTTTAATACCAGATCATCTAGTCGGGACTTTTTATTCTAAATTCCCCAAAACTCCATCCAGTCCAATAAAATCGCAGACTAGCCGTCCAGAGAGAATACGAGAAGACTCTTGGATACACTATAAGTTATGACTCATGACTTATGAGCTTTTCCAACGGCGTTAGTTTCAGATTACGGTTTACAATACTCCACGTAACATCGAACTCCCTCTCTTCCCCTCCCCTCCCTCTTCCCCCGTAGAATCTGAAATTCTGACGCAATGCGATGGGGCTTACAGCCAAGATTATGTGGAAACGATAGTCTTGAGGCAAGTCGCAGGTATTCAATTTGCTATGGCTAGATGAGGGATTTTGACATTGATAGATTTTAAAGTACAGGAAAAGTATCAATGGCAATCCGACTTGGAATTTTTACAATGATAATATGCCACAAAAAGCAAGATTGCTGCATTGAGATTGTATTTGAGATTCCATTGAAATAATCAGGCCAGTATTCCACCTAATCGTCCCATGCAGGATGTCCTCTAAGCCCCAAAAGTTTCGCTACATAAACCCCCTATATGACGCCGTAATTTCAAGATAAACAACTCAACGAAAGATTTATTCAAATCATCAACTAGATACAATAAGAACCCCTCAATATCGAAAGGATCCCCCACCACTTAATCTGGTCCTGGTGTCTCCATAGTGGCAAGATCCCTCACTTGCGCAAAATCTTGGTAATCAGTGGGATTAAACCCCTCACAAAATTTATGACAAAGCCTACAAATATGCCTTCTATTTTCAGAGGGCTCCATGTCAGCTCTGAGGGTTAAGCCACAGTCACAATGTTTCTATTACGACTTTTTATCAGCAACTCCGCTTAGGAAGAGTTTAATGACCTCAAGTGACAGGACAGACTTACACCATATCCGTTGATTATAGCAGCGAATCTTTCTTTAAAGTGCCATAAAGGTAGTTCTATACAACCACCGCACAAGTAAAAGTCGACAGCTCCATTTGTCTGAGCTCTACGATTCAAATACGAGAGGCACTTGCAGTTGCCGGGCCATACTCCGAGAGGTACCATATCCTTGCAGCCATCTAGATCACAGGGGTGAGATACGCGAGTGGCAGCAATGGCATACTCTTGATCTGCTCGAGTGCTTCCATGAATATGGTTTGTGATACTTTGCGCACAAGACTATGGAATGGTGTTAGCCTCACGAAATTAAAAGATGCATTGGATCGATGAGGGGAGATAAGTGAAGAGGAGAGAATCGGCTAGAAAGGCTCCCAAGGATAATAATATATGATAAATATGAACAACATAAAAAAGACAGCAAACGGAATGACACCAGGGAGGAGAAACCGTCAAGGAAACTTCGTAAATTCATACGTACCTCACAAAGCTGGGTATTACAAGTAATACACCTCATGGACTTGTTATACCTATGTTGTTCTTCCGTCTCAACACAAGGCTTTAACGACCATATTCCAAACTCCGTCCAAAGTTCCCCTTCATCATATACCAAACTTGTCTCATTCAATACCGCAATGAATTCTTCCCACGAGACACGATCCATGATGTGTTCCATAAGGAAATCGGTTTGATCCCACAGAGACAGGGGTTCTAAGTCACCTTCTTCTGTCAAATTAGTGAAAGTAGAGGAATCTGTGGTTGCGCTTGAGTCTGAGGTGACTGAGAAGGTATCACTATCGCTTTCGTCCATCTTATCATTGCTAATACCAGTAGCAAAGACTGGAGTGCACTCGAGGGCTTGGAACTTGGCTTTCAAAATCCTAAGAGCGTGCACAATTTCAGCACGTGTGCCTTCGTGGAAGGCGCTTAATATCATCTTGATGGTGTTCGGGATGAGTTAAAAAATTTTTAGTAAAAGACGTGGGAAATTTTGTTTCTTTTGGTAATCTGAGCAGTTTGGTTGAAGTGATGTATATATAATAATAGTGTACGTACTATTGAGGATAGAATATGATGAAGGGAGAAAGATGATATGAAGATATGATAGATTGTCAAAAGATCAACACACCGTGAGTCGCTGTTATCTCTCAGGAATATTGTAAGCTTAAGATAAAAGGAATGAATCCCAGAACAGAAGCACGTCAAAGTACTTTAAAGTTTGACTTAATTAGTAGACTAGTATTTCAAATTTTAGCTCTAGACTTTCTATCATTTGAGCTTGATGCCATTTTTTAGACGCTTTATTAAGACCTAAGTCTAGTATCGCATTTCTTGACCACCCTTTTTGTCATGGGGTCACTGGACTATGAAGAATAGTGCTTAGTCATCCTTACCATCCTTACCATCCTGATCATCATATAATCCTATATTATAATAATTCATAATAAAGCTACATTACCGAAAGGCAAGGACTAAGCCTAAAAAAGATTAGTCCTTATACAAATTATATTTAGAAAGCCTCTTTATTCTCTGAATTCATAGTTTTTCGAATGATATCTTTATTAATAAAGAAAGATCTGTTTTTTATCCTAAACTTCTTTTATTATATTATAATATTATATCTTTTTTTTTAAATTATTGATATTTCTATAATATCAGATTATCTACAACCTCCGAGCTATCCCAGCCTGTCTAAAGATCTTATTGTTATTATAATAAACAATATTATAATATAATATCAATATCTTATCTTTCTAAACGAATATTATTTGAATATAAAGGAAGAAATAATTAATCTATAGGTAATTAATTAAGAGCTTACTTTTGAATTGTAATTAAAAAAGAGATTATTTATATATTGACAAATTGAAAATAATAAGCTGATTGTATAATTATCCTGAGACTACTCTATTTTTATTGCTCAGCCTACCCCGATATCTAACAAATCCTATATTATCTCCCTTTTTTGCTTCGAAAAAGGGCTTATTACAAACCCTATTATATCTAAACCTTAATTAAACAAGAAAATCCCTGATCCAGCATTTTTCGATGAAATAAAAATTGATCTTGATTATTTTATTAATCAAATATAAAATAAAATGTATATTAATATAGATTGTTATATTTCTTTATATATATATTTAATCTATATAATAAAATGATTTATTAAATTAGCTATAACACAAATTTTTCCTTATAATATCAAAAAAGAATTTGTTAAATTAAATGATTATAATAATTTATTATAAATCTTGAAAAGAATTTATAAGAATCTAAATAAGTCAGTCGAAGCTTATAAATTGCTAATCAATTTGAGGCAGAAAAATCAATCTTTTTATATCTTTTACATTGAATTTCAGAGATTAATATTGGAGGTTAAGATAACTGATAACAATAATATATTATTTATATTGCTAAAGCAATCCTTGTTCAACAAATTAAAGAATCAATTTATTATTACCGAATCCCCTACTCATAATGTTGATATATTTGTTGTATTTGTATAAATCCTAAAAAACTATTATATTTATTTAATAAGATCTACTTCTGTAAGATATATTCCAAATATATCTTTACCTTGATCTATTATACAAATCTTTATCCCTGTTAGTTATATATTTATTCAATCTTAGTATTAAACTATTTGTAATATTGAATCTATCAATAATTCATTAATAAAAGATTCTATAGATCTCAACTTACAAAAACGTTTTAATTAATAGGATTGTAATAAATACTTTCGTTGTAGAGCTATAAATCATATAATAAAGAATTGCCTCTTCCCTAACAATCATTTTATACAAATTAAAGTAGATTATTTTAGCCCAATTCTTTTGCAAGATTTATCCTTTTTTAATTTTTTTAATTTAGGAAACAGGGTTTGTTTATTATAAAGCGTTTTTAGGCTGTTTTATTATATACTATATAATTATTGATTATAGTTGTACAAGGATTATTGTTACAAGAAGAAAATCATCAAACAAACCTGATGATTTTGCCTATTATTATATCCCCCTAAAAAAACTGAGAGTTATTTGACTTATATTATAATCGATAATAGATACAAAGAATTTGTATTCACTGATCGTAATTGAGTACAAATAAAAGAAATTATTACTCATTATCTATCTACTTTCTTCGAAGTTATTAGATTCGATAGAAACATTTTACCCGAAAACCAAATCGAGAATTATATTCTGATAAATTTATAAATTAATGATTATTCTGAAAAGCAAATTAAAGTATATATTATTAAATTAGTTTATTACCTTATTATCCTAGGATTAGTTTGATTAAAGAAATATAATTTATATATTAATTTTATTTCAAATATTCTTTGATTTGATAACAAATATTATCAGAATTTATGTAATATCCTATCCTTATTATCCAATATAAAAGTTTTACAAAATATTCTAATCAAGGTTTATCTTGTTTACCTTTTGTTTTATTCTAATATATTATATTAGATCAATATTATTATTATCTCTATAAAAGTTTGCTTTGCTTTTGCTCAACAAAATTATAAGATATTCTAGATTATAATAGAATTAATCAATAATATTATAATCTAAAAGAAAGATTTTATATCTTTCAATTTATTAGAAAAATTTTGTAATTGGATTGATATCTTTTCACCTTATACCATCGATCAATTATTATTATATTATCCTTATAATTATAATATTTATATAAAGAAAAAAGTAGAATTACTCTTCAAATCCTTTTATTTTATATTCCGAAAGGAATTTATTATATTAAAAAGTTAGCTAATAAAGAATCTTCAAAAAAGATTTATTCATTTAAGTTTCTTTATCTTTATCTCACTTATTTTATTTATCAAAAAACCAAATGAAGGATTATAATTCTATATTTCTTATCAAGCCCTGAATAATTTATTTGTAAAAGATTATTATTTATTATCTTTAATTAAGGAATCCTTAAATAATCTAAAAGGAATAAAGTATTTTATCAAAATCGATATTATTTCTATATTTAATAATATAAGAATTAAGAAAAAACAAGAATATCTGATAGTTTTTTGTATTCGATTCAGCCTATACAAAAGTTTGGTTATATTATTTGGATTAATTAGAATACCTGCTATTTTTTAATGTTTTATCAATAATATATTACAAAAGTATCTTGATATATTTTATATTATATATCTAGATAATATCCTAATCTATAATGCAATTTGTTTGAAGTATATTATTCATATATAAAAGATATTAAAGATTTTATGAAAAATTAGATTATATACTAATTTAAAAAAAATGCGAATTTTTGAAATCCGAAACCAAATTCTTTGAACTTATAATAAATTATGAAAATATCAGAATAAATTTAGACAAAATTAAAACTATCTTTGAATAAAAGATCCCTTATAATATAATAGATATATAAGTTTTTATAAGATTTGATAATTTTTATCAATATTTTATTTAAGGATTCTTTGTTATTATTTATTTATTAATTAAGTTAACCCAAAAGGATGTATTCTTTAATTAAGATGTTTCTTGTAAGGAAGTATTCTCGAATCTGAAAAAAGTCTTTATATCAACCTTTATATTAATATCTTTTGATTAGAAAAAAAATATAATTATAGAAATTAACACTTCTAATTATATTTTTGCTAGAATTCTATTTTAATTCAATAAAGAAGAGATATTACAATCTATCATCTTCTTTTCAAAAAAGTATTTGGCTATAGAATATAATTACAAGATCTATGATAAGGAATTGCTAATTATTATTTGTTATTTTGAAAAATGATATCCTAAATTGGAAAAAGTATCTTCTTTTATTTAAGTAATTATTAATTATAAGAATTTGGAATACTTTATAATAACTAAATTATTGAATTGTTATTAAATTTGTTGGTCGAAATTCCTTTCTTACTTTAATTTCAGAATAATATATCACCCTAAAAAGTAAAATATTAAATCAAATACCCTAACCAAAAGATCAAGAGATTTATTTGAGGAGGAGAATGAACGTTTCCTTTATTAAAGCCAAATGATATTAAAAACTAAAAATTGGGATTCCAATTTATTTTAATCATTTATTATAATCAAAAAGATTCATTTTATAATTATAACCTATAGCCAATCCTATTAGAACCCTATTCCTATCCTGTTCGTTTTCGAAAACCTTATTCCATTTATATTGGAAGGTTGGTCGATTGGATAATAATAAATAATAATAATAATATTATTATTATCTATTATAATAGTGGAAGACTTAGTTATATTTAGCTTTGAGGTAAATCGAATATAGAGGTGGAAAATTTTGAAGTCAGAACAATATATATAATAAATATTGAATTTTATCTGCTTACTTTTTCGAAGAATTCTTTGAAGAAAATCTTCGTATTTATAATCTACAATCTAATTCTAGTATATTCTATGCTTATAAATAAGATCGATTTAAATCGAATCTTATAGAATCATTTTATATAATGGAAAAGAATAATAACCAATAATATTTGATTTGAGAATAAGAAAATTCCATATGCTTCTATATGTTTCCATCACATTCTATTTCATTACAAATCATTCTAGTATGATATATGATCGAGATTTTATATAATAATAAAATTACGTAATACATAATGATATTATTAATATTTCACGTGATCATATAATCATTGGTTCGGTTATTATTATTAAGTGATTTAATAACTTATTAGGAATTCTGACAATTTATTTCTGAAAACTTTATTCTATTTGTTTTTGAGATTCCTATCCTATTTGTTTTTGAAAATCCTATCCTATCTATTCCTAAGATTCTTGTTTTACTTGTTCTCAAAAACCCTATTCTATTTATTTCTAATATATTATTTGAATTTTTTAAAAAATTAAAGATATTATTCAAAAAAGCTTATATGTCTAATCCCTTATCAATATCGATTTTGGAAGTTTTAGAAAAGAAAGTTTCAAAATATCCTTATATTATTTTTACCAAATATATAAAGAATAATAAATGGCTATATTATCGAAAAAAGCTTTTTATACTTAATCATAATATTTTGAAAATTGAACTGTTTCGATTGATTTATAATTCTTTTATTATTAGATATCTATATTATGCTTATATATTTGAATTATTAAATCATAGTTATTATTGGTTTAGATATTATGATTATATGAATCAATAAATATGAAATTATTATAATTGTTATTAAGTCACCCTAAATTGTAAAAGGCAAGAAGAAATTCTATATCCTCTTTTCATATTATAACAAATTTGGAGAAATATATTAATCGATTTCATTATTTATCTTTCAAAAAGTTTAGAGTATAATGTAATATTTATAGTAATCGATCAACTGATTAAAATGTAGCATTTCCTGTTTTATTATGAAATCTGTAATTTTGAGAAAGTGAATTATTTATTCCTAAAGTATATTTAGAAACTTTATAGTTTACCCTTTTCAATTATATCAGATCGAGAAGCCTAATTTATATCCAATTTTTGAAAGTATATTTGTAAATATTTAAAAACTGCTTCCAAGTTATCAATAATTTATTATCCTGAAATTAATAGATAAATTGAGAAAACTAATATTATATTTAAATAATATCTATATTTATATATTTTGTATTTATAGAACAATTAATTTGAACAATTGCCGATTACAGAATTCTCAATAAACTCCATCTAATCTGAAAGCTCCTATTTATCCTTATTCTTTATTAATTATAGATTCTATTTATAAATAGAATTCGAATTTATTATTCTAATCTATCAATCAGGATTTAGAGATGTTGAAGAGTTTGTTAAGAAAATGAAGCTAATTTTTGAATACCTACAAATCGAGCTGATTATCAATCAAGCCCAGTATTCAAAGAATATAGACACCTATTATACCCCAGATCACCGATACCAGCCTGGAGATCTTGTATAACTGAATGCTAAGAATATCCGAATATTATAATCTTAGAAGAAGTTAAATTGAAAAAACTTAGGATCTTTTAAGATATTATAAACTATTGGAATTTATATTTATAAATTGAAGTTATCTTCTTTTATAAAGAATTATTTTATCTTTTATATAAATCTATTATATTTTATTTATAATAACCTTATTTTTGAGTAATATAATCTTCCTTTTTTTTTATAAAAGTTGAAGGATTTGAGTAATTCGAAGTAAAAGAAATCCTAGATTCCCGTTAAGAACAATAAGATTGAGGAGAGCCTTACCTAAAATATACTGTCTATTGAACAAATTATAATGCGTCTATTGAAAAGCTTATTAGTTATCTAGAAAATACTCAAGAACTGATTCTGAATTACTACTATAAATATTCTGAAAAGCCTAGCCCTCAAAATCGTTTCAACAAAACTCGATCTTAAAGAAAAGAGTATTATCATAGGATTATTGGATTATAAAGAATAATGCTTAATCATCCTTATTATCTTTACCATCCTGACCATCATATAATCCTATATTATAATGATTTATAATAAAACTACATTGCCGAAAAACAAGGACTAAGTCTAAAAGGGATTAGTCCTTACACAAATTATATTTAGAAAACCTCCCCATTCCCTGAATTCATAGTTCTTCGAACGACGTCTTCATCAATAAAAAGAGACCCGTTTCCCGCCCTAAACTCCTCCTGCCGTACCGTGACACTTTTACACCAAAAACCATCATTTTCACTTATCAATAATCTCATAATAAATGGATAGAATTTCATAAAACTTGAATCATAGATTTTCTACGTAATTATTTATCAATTGTGAAAATTTCAGATTTTTGATAAACTTATCAATCGAGATATTAATAATTAAAGTTTTGATTTTCAATTTATATAAGATTTATATACAAATTTAAAAACTTGAAAACTTAAATAAATATTCAATAAAATTAAATATTCTATTTTTTCAAGAATTTTGTATTAAAATATTTTAAATAGATTAATTTATTTTGAAAATTATTTTATATAAATTCTTTTAATCAAAATAAAATAATTTTGATTTTTTATAAAATCTGAAAATATCAATAAAAGTTCTTTTATTCAATTTGAAATTCAAAATCATAATTTATTCTACTAAATTTAATTAAAGATTCAAAAGGAATATACATTTATTTTTAATAATTTTTGTTAAAAAGTTATTCAAGACCTTCAAGATTTTTAAGTTTGTATATAAATTTTATACAAATTGAAAATCAAAATTTTAATCTTCAATATCTTAATTATTACTAAAATTGTGAAAAATATGAAATTTTTAGAATCGAGTATTATATTATAAGAAAGTTTAAATTATGAAATAAAATATATTTTAATATTTCAAAAAAAATTATTTTTTTATTTTTAGAAATTTTTATTGAAAAGTTATTTGAGATTTTTAAATTTATATATAAATCCTATATAAAATAAAATCACAAAAACTCTGAAATTCTTAGAATCTATTGATATCTATTCAAATTATCTAACATTAAAATTTCAATCGATTTCATTCATTGATTGTAAAGTTATTAATAAATGAAAATCTTGGTTTTTGGTGTAAAAGAGTGGCCGGAATGAGAGGGCGGCCGGAATGTGGGGTAGGGGACTTATATCGCGACCTCTCACTTTTATAATATAAGTAATAATTCTATAATTCAAATTTCATCAAATTATATTCGTAAATAAAAAGTTATAAAAATCGATTTTTGTTATTTTTGATGTAAAAAGATAGCCGAGATTAGGGGTGGCCGAGAAAGGGGGTATTAGACTTACTTCCTCAAACCAAATATGTTTAACCGAGACTAGAGAACATTGAAAGACAATAAGAATAATAATATGTTTTCTAAATCAGCGGACTCAAATGAGGAGACCTAAGTCCATGGTTCTCGAGTTACGTCACTATCCTTATTGCCAGGCAGATTTATTAGGTTAAACAGATTTCCTCAAACTCTAATACATGATTTACATTATAATGCTTGTATTCATTTCATAATTTAAAAGAGAGAGATCGAGATACATGCGTCCCGATAGCACGCCGTGAGAGGGAAATGAAAGAGAAAGCTGATTAGATCATATTGTAACAAGTTATTTATAGAGAAAATAGGTTTCATAATAGATTTGGGGTTGGAACGATATAGGTTCAAAAGTAAATATATAAAGGGTTGATTGATTATTGACGGGAAAGAACGAAAGCCTCTTTTTATATCTAACTACGAGAGATTACGCGATTGGGCAGCTGAAAATCTCTATGTATATGGCTTGCAATTCCAACTCTCTTACAATAATACTACTAATTAGATCAGTGTGTCCAATAGTCCAGATTGCGGAATAGACTAGATGTTATAAGTTAAATAATCGAGTTTAAATCTAATGAAAAATTAAACAGTCCGTCCAAGATGATATAAATCCCTAATAAGCTAAACTGCAGTCTAGACGAGTTGCATTTTTGGATACTAATCTGGACTTTTTGATATTAGATTATCAAGTCCGGAGTTTTTGTATTGGAATTCTCTCAGTAGTTTATCTAGTTCAATAAAATCACAGATTAGCCATCCGGATTGTTATCTGGATAAAGTACGGGAAGACTATTGCACACCCTGAATTAGATGGCATTCTAGAAACAGTGATTTTTCACTCTTCACTTTTTAGCCACCTAAATATCGGATAACATATCTTACACAGACAAATCACGGCCTGTCATAGTTGTCAGAATTCCTAATAAGTTATTAAATCACTTAATAATAATAACCGAACCAATGATTATATGATCACGTGAAATATTAATAATATCATTATGTATTACGTAATTTTATTATTATATAAAATCTCGATCATATATCATACTAGAATGATTTGTAATGAAATAGAATGTGATGGAAACATATAGAAGCATATGGAATTTTCTTATTCTCAAATCAAATATTATTGGTTATTATTCTTTTCCATTATATAAAATGATTCTATAAGATTCGATTTAAATCGATCTTATTTATAAGCATAGAATATACTAGAATTAGATTGTAGATTATAAATACGAAGATTTTCTTCAAAGAATTCTTCGAAAAAGTAAGCAGATAAAATTCAATATTTATTATATATATTGTTCTGACTTCAAAATTTTCCACCTCTATATTCGATTTACCTCAAAGCTAAATATAACTAAGTCTTCCACTATTATAATAGATAATAATAATATTATTATTATTATTTATTATTATCCAATCGACCAACCTTCCAATAATAGTTGTGCAACATATCAAGCCAGAATCTGAAGCTAATACAGATAAGTCAAGGCCATATATCATCCTCTAGACTGCCAACGACGGCCCTTATCGCTTAGCAGAACCATGACAATCCATCAGATTCCGAGATTCCTGAATCTTAAGAGGAAATCCATCTTTATTTGATGTTATGGAAAGGATAAATATTAATTTGATGTATAAATCAAAGTTATAAGAAAGTAGTTCAATTTTCTCTACATTTAATACTTTTCCTCAGAATTTGGATATCAAAATCTTAATCAACGTGAGGTTTTGACCTCTGAAAGTCACCTGAATAACTCTAGCTTATAATTCAAGATTCAAAATGCTAGAAATCAACCCGGTGGTATGCATGCAGTCTAATACAAGATAATTACACAGAATTCTTCCCCTATCTGACTACCCCAGCTCCAGAACCCAAGCTGTATATATAGAATCATTCCTAGAACTAAAACCTTACAGTGTTACGAAGGTAACAGCTGACTTGTTTGTATGAGCTTGGGCCATGTGCGAGCAAGATACGATTCGACCATATTAGTATGTGATTATGGTCACCCGAGGATCATATGTGCACATACCATCAGAATATACAAACAGGAAAGCTTCAGGCGTATACAGCATCAATCACGAGACTGAGCATCACGTGATGGACAGCTCTAGAACGACAGCGCTCCAGGAGCGCTCGGCTGTCCCAGCTGTCCAAAGGAGACGAAGGTCTATATAAGGGAATGGGATATCATTAAATATAGAGCTTCGTGCTCAAGATCAATCATTTAGTATACCATACTATTAGTTACGAATTGCATCATCTTATTATCATTACTTTAAAGTCCCTGCTTGATGCCTAGTTATAAACCTACTTCGAGAGCCTAGAGCACTTCCACGTGATCTAGACGGCAAACCTCGTAACATACAGCTTCCCAAATGAACATTTAATTCCCCATAAACAAGGTTTGGAAGTATATTCGCGGAAAATAAACAGAAGTCTTGTTCAGTGACCAGAGACTGATCATTAGCCGAGGGTCATTTTACACCAAAACTCAATTATTTTAATAAATGGGGAATTACTCTTATATTATAGAAATTAAAGTCTTGTTATTCTTATATCATTTAGAATCTAATCTAAAATAATTAAAATCTAAGATCTTATAAAAGAATTTATATTATACAAGAGTTCTAGACTTTACTCATCTCATTATATATTATAATATTTTATAATAAATCTTAACAAAAATTATATTTTTCTATAAAAAATTAAACATAAAATAACTTTTTTTAATATTGAATAAAATCAATTAAACTTTTTGAATATATTAATTAATTATAAAATAATTAAAAATAAAAATATTAATTATAAATTTATTTCAAAAAAATTTATAATTTGTTTTTAATAATTTTGATTCAAAAGTTGCAAATTTTTAAAATTTCTATTATATAATATTTTTCTTATATAAAACAATTCTAAATTTTGAAATTTTTAAAAATTTTATCTTCAATCCTATATAATTTTGTAAGAAAAATTATTAAAAATAAATAAATTAATTTTTGTATATTTTGATAAAATATCTTTAATTCTTTTTAAAAAAAATCTTTTTATTATTTTGTATAAAGATTTAATATAGATTTGAAAAAGTGAATAAATCAAGATTGTTAATGAAAAACATTATATAATATAATAAATGAAGCTTAGAGCTTTTAATTTAATTTATTTGAATTAAAATCTAAATAATATAAAAACAATTAAATTAAATTTTGATAATATAATAATAATTTTTTATTTAAAAATTTATAATAATTACAATTATCAAAAACATCTAATAAAAATTGAAAGTTTCCGTGAATTTCAATAATAAATATAATTAAAAGCTTTTAATATTTTTTTGAAGTTATATATATTTAAATATGAAATTATATTTTGATGATTGAAAATTGTTTTTTTTATAAAATTAATAAAAATGAAAAATTTAACTTTCAAAGTCATAATATTTCTTGTTTTATTTTTTTGAGAATTTCAAATTTTTATTTTTAAATTATTTTTTGAAACTTTTATTTTAAAAATAATACAATTTCAATAAAATAAGAATTGGATACAATATTATTATATCGGGATATTATTTAATATTATAAAGAGTTATATAATATAATAATAGATTTATCAATACAATTTATAATATTATAAATCTTAATTTAAAAATAAAGAAAACTTGAAAAAAAATTTTAATAAATATATTATAAAGAAATTCAAATTAAGAGATTTTATATGTATTAATTTTTGATTATTTTAATATATAATTTCTATAGTTAAAAATAAAAAAAGAAATTATTAATAATTATATTTCTATTTCTATTTATTATATTCTTTTAATTTAAATTTATATTAAAATTCTTTATTTTTATAAAGGAAGTAATTATAATAATAATAATAATAATAATAATAATAATAATAATAATAATAATAATAATAATAATAATAATAATAATAATAATAATAATAATAATAATAATAATAATAATAATAATAATAATAAAATATTTTTTATTCTAATAAAGTTTTGGAATAACTTTGGGGGAATTAAGATAACTTCGGAATAAAATCTTTTTATAATGTGATAATAGAAATAAAATAATTTATATAATATGATAATAAAAAAAATCAATTTAAAGTTATTGAAACAATCAAGATAATAAAGACAATAACTGGTTATTATCAACTTGAATAATAGAATTTCAAATATTTTTTAAATGTTTTTTTATTATATTAATTTAATTTCAATTTAAAAGAAATTAAAAATTTATTAATATTTTAAAACTAATATATTGATAATATTATATATTTATTATTACTTTTTAATTATACTTTTAATTATTCTTTTATTTTTTATTTTTTTTATTTTTTTATTTTAAATAATTATTCCTTTTATGTAATATTTTAATAAATTAAAATATATTTTCAATTTTTGATTACTAATTGATTATTATTATAATTTGAAAAAACTAAACTTAATAATTTTGATTGAAAATTTTAAACCAAATTATTATAATTTGGAAAATTAATTATTTTGTTTAAGAGCTATAAGATTTCTGAAAATATATAATTAAAATATTATAAAAATTAAGATTATTTATTTTAATTTAAATACCCAGTTTCTAAAATTCTTCTAGCCGAAATAAGAAATTTCCGATAGAATAAGAAATATAATCGAGATTACAAAGATTATCTAGATATCTTTCTTTTTTTTTAAGAGAGGTAAATTTAAATATTAAAAAAAATCTGGATTATTTATTTATATTTTAATATTATAAAAAAACTTATTATTAATTTTATAATTATATTCAAAAATAAATAATAATAATTTTAATTTTAGTAAAAAAATATAATTAATAAAATTTGAAAAGTTATGTTTGGATTTAAATAAAATATAAAAATCAAAATTAAAAAAAAATGTATTTTCTTTTCTTTTATATAAATATACAAGTTTCAAAAACTATTTGTTATATATTAAACAAAATTATATTAAAATTAATAATTTTTCCCTTTTTTTAATCTCAATCTTATCTATTAAATAATAAAATAATTTAAAAACCATATATATTTTTCATAGAAATAATTTATTAAAATTTGGAAAAATAATTAAATAAAATATTTATTAAATATTTTCATTTTGAAATTATATATATCCAAAATTGAAACCAAAAAAATTACCAAAAAAAACCTTAAATTATTTTAAATTTAAATAAATATAATTTTTAAAAAATAATTTTATTAATTAATTTTATATATTTAAAGTTTTGAATAGTTTTTATTTAATATTTAATTCTATATAAAAAATATTAATTTTGTAGAGATTTTATTATAAATTCGAATAGTATATAGTAAATAGATTTCAGAATTATTATTTAATCGTTATAAATAACAGCGAAGAGAGATATTTTTCTAGAGATCCCGAGAAAGTATTTGAAAGATTTTATTTTATGGGGTTTTGTGAATCACGAGGTTACGTAGATCATGGTGGGAGAGTAAATCTTCTTCATTCACTAATTAACTAGCTTAGCGTTAGTATTAAAGCTGGGCTGAATGACTACCTTCGCTATAGTGGCTGGATCCAACTTCGATTGCTGATTACACATTCAAATTCTAAAAATTGCATCGGCCATCTTAGCAACCAAACCCATTGATGGCGAATGTACCCTCACAATATCAGCTCCACCTTGAATGGCCGCTGTGACTGTAGCGGCGGTACCCCAATCCCTTTCACGGGGTATTTTAACACCGGTTACGTTACCAATGAACTTTTTTCTGCTAGTTCCCAACAACCATGGTAAGCCTCGTAGGCCAGGCCAATCACGTAATTCATCCATTCGACGAAGAATCTCAAGGTTTTGATCTTGGGTTTTGGCAAAGCCAATTCCGGGATCTAGAATGATACGCCATCGACGGACACCTGCTGCCTCTGCCTCCGCTACTCGCTCTAGTAGTTCTTTTGCAATTGTTGGAATGAGACCTTCGGGCTCATAGTTTGTGAGAGTATTCATAGTCGCTGGAGTTCCCCTCATATGCATCAGACAGACTGTTCTCCCAAGTTGGGCCATGGTGGATAGCATATCGGGATCACGTTGACCCGAAGAGACATCATTAATGATATCCGCACCTGCTTCAACAGCAGCCCTTGCAACAGATGCTCTATAAGTATCGATACTAATCGCTACATTCTTAGGAGAATTTCCATCTCTAATTCCTTGAATGGTCGGTAAAACACGACTTACTTCGACCTCAGGGGATACTTCCGGCGCACCGGGCGCAGTGGATTGGCCACCTACATCAATGATAGTTGCTCCGTCCGCAATTATTTGTGAGGATTTGTCTCGTATAAATTCTCCGTCATTGCAATTATCCCCTCCATCTGAGAAAGAGTCGGGTGTCATATTCAGGATTACCATTACATGGGTTTGACGATTCGTTTTTAGAGCATGTATTGGAGGGATTGATGAATTCAATGGAGTTATGGTTGATAGGGGGGTTGAAGATGGCGGCAAAGCATTTAAATAATCCTGGGTAAACTTCCATGGAGATTTAGGATTCAGAGGTTGTCCAGGAATGAGCCTTGAATCATATCAGTAAAAAGAATGGTTATGGAATGAATTGGTGTGAAAGTACTCTGCTAGTGGTCTCAAAACGAACTCCCGTTCAAGCATACCAGGATGAGGTACCTGTAACCTGGGATGATTTACAACCTCATTACCGTAAAGTAGGATATCAAGATCAATATTTCTTGGACCCTTATCAACGATCTTTTTCCTACCCATCTCATTCTCAATAGCTTGAAGCTCATTCAGTAGAGCCAGTGGTTGTAAGGTTGTTTCTACCTGTTGATGAATATCAGCTAAAGTTTGGTGACGTATTTCAAGCTCAAATGAACGAATTTCAATACTTTCTCTGAAAGTTGGCGCGTGTGATGCCGTTACTCAAAAGCAAACATTTTAAACCAACCTTCTTAAGTGGGTAGGCACCTCGTCCCAATTGCACAGTGCAAAACGAATAATCATGTGGATGAATCGGCACGATTTAATGCGAAAATAGAACTTACCTCACAAGCTCCATTGAGAAAGTTATTTTGATCAAGAACATACATAGGTTCAGTCTCCCATAACCCACTAGTTCTCTTTATTTTGATCCCCCTCTCCGACATTTTGTTGCAAGCCATTTCTATCCATGCCACTCGATCACCCAGATTACTACCCAAAGCAATATATGCAAGTTGAGGTTGGTCTTGAGGTTTAGAGAGCTTCGTCAAATCATTTTCACTTGGTTGATTCGTATTGAGTGGATGTTGAGTCCATGATGGCAATGAGCTTGCACTGTCAGAACGATAACTTTGAAAGATCGAGGTCGAGGTAGAATTTGTAGAATTTGTAGAGTTTTTAAATTTATAAATTCCATAAAAAGGGGTTTGAATAAATGATCGTGGTGACGTTACAACGCGTCTCACCACGGATGGTAAAAGACAGCTCCTCATGAGTGTAAAGTCTTCTCTTTCTTGCTGATATAGAAGGTCGATTTAATTGAGGAAATTTGAGGGTTGATGGCAAATTGTTTGATAGTGGCTGAATAGGTTCCCGTATTCACGGACTACGGCGAATTGTGGTACGGAGTAACATGATTGGTCATGTCAATCTACTCGTTCTAGTACCTTATTTGTAAGGCTAGCATAGGTATATGTACACCGTAGTCAATACCTGTATCAAATTGGTAATATTCAAGGCACGTGCATGCATGCAGGTCCAATTAAGGCTACCCCGACGCTAACAGCCATACCGAGGCATCTTTTCTCACACCGGGTCATTTTTACCCCAGGATGATGATTCCTTTATTTAGAGGATCTGTTCCGAGGTATCAAGAATCTCTTCAAATAAATCCATCTGTTCTTCATCTACAATAAAAGACTCTTCTTACTACTGTATTGATCAATCGCTTCTCATATATTACATCTTCGATTCTACACTACATCAAATATATCTACATCATCACAAACCAAGTCCCACAACCATGGCTTCTAAACGTAAGTAACCATCATCACATGCCTCCCAGGACATGATAGCCAACATTGAAGAAACCAACCGACTGATTGTATTTCTCTGTAGAACAACTCCGCACGACCGTTACCGATCTCCTTAAGATCAACCATCCTATCATCCTCGCTGGAATGAACGTTGCCGCAGGACCAAAGCTCGCAGCAGCAGTAACAAATGCCGGTGGTCTTGGCGTTTTAGGGGGTATTGGGTACACTCCTGATATGTTAAGAGAACAAATCGCCGAACTCAAGTCATTTTTGGATGACAAGAACGCTCCATTTGGTGTTGATCTTTTACTTCCACAAGTTGGGGGTTCAGCGAGAAAGACAAAGTAAGCTTGATCCCCTTTTACCTCTCCCTTGACACTGCGCTCCCCTGCCAAAGCCTCTTCCTTCGATTCTTATACACACTTGTTGACGTGTGTTTGCTTAGCTACGATTATACCAAGGGAAAATTAGACGAACTCATCACCATCATCATCGACAGCGGTGCTAAACTCTTTGTTTCCGCCGTCGGCGTACCACCCAAGCATGTCGTTGAACGACTACACAAAGCTGGTATTCTTTATGCCAACATGATCGGACACCCAAAACATGTTAAGAAATGTCTCGACCTCGGTGTTGACATCATTTGCGCACAAGGTGGAGAGGGTGGTGGACACACTGGAGATGTTCCCACTACTATCTTAATCCCAGCGGTTGTCGAACTCTGCAAGGGAAAGACCAGTCCAATGAGTGGAAAGCCTGTTCAAGTTGTTGCTGCAGGAGGTATTTTCAACGGAGCAACTGTTGCCGCAGCTTTGATGTTGGGCGCCAGTGCTGTGTGGGTTGGTACTAGATTCATCTTGACTGATGAGGCTGGTGCACCAAAGGCCCATCAAGAGGCTGTTAGAACTGCCGGACATGATGATAACATTCGAACAATTATCTTCACCGGTAGACCATTACGAGTACGAAACAACAGTTATATTCAAAACTGGGAAGACAACCGTGCTGGAGAGATCAAGGAACTTACATCTAAGGGTGTCATTCCCGTTGAACACGATTTCGAGACTCTCGGTGATGATATTGATGATGAAACTATGGATAACGCACGACCTTTCTTGATGGGTAAAGCCGCTGCCGTTGTCAATGAGAAGAAGAGCGCAAAGGCTGTTGTTGATGAATTGGTCAGCGATGCAGTAGCATGCATCCATAATGGAGAGAAGTTGACAGCGAAGTTGTAAAGTATTATATCGAATGATTTAATAGGTCATTGGGCGGAGTTTGATGAGGTTGAGATCATGAGGTGATTTGCATAGAAACATGATTAGAGTGGCTGATGCGCTTACGGGTGAGCTGATGCGTACTACTCGGTCAGTTGTCTGTTCATTCCTACATGGCAATTGAGGATGGCCATCAAGCTCTTGGACACACAGAGGAATTGAAACCTCTGAGAAATTGGATAATCTAGGGATTTGGGTTTTGATATATTTATTTGCAATTACAATACCATGGAATTATATTATTCGTATACTTTTGATTCTTTTCTTGCCCTGAAAGATGCTTCGTCATGTGGCTGGACCGAGGTATTGAACAACACATTGATTCGACAGACTCGCCTTTCCTTCGTTCAAATCACATTTGTCATAATTATAAGCCACCGCAAAGATTGAATACTTACTACTCGGTACTCACTGATTCATTCATTACAGCACATCAAAACTTAAGCCATCAAATCAAAACTTAAGCCGTGTCACTCACACACTAGAGAAGGTGGAACAGAAACATTAGAAGATTTTAAACAACATACGATGAAGCGCCGTTCAGAGACATGCAACAAAAAATGTGAAAAAGTCACGAGGTAAAATCTTTTTTGATTCTGATTGGTTGGGCTCACGGACTCCGTGTTTCATTTATTAGTAACTCACTCGTACAGGGGTTCGCCACAACTTTTACTTCATAGAGTACTTTTGTCATTCTTCACTCAATTCATTCATTTATCCATTTATCAATCAATCAATCAATCAATCAATCAATACCTTTACGACTTCACGTAAGAATTATCAAGGCTGTGCAGTAATAATATTTATATATATATATATCATATCAGATGAACAAAATGATTTCAAATATCTTCCTGATGATTACTACACTGGGCTGGACCAAGGACCAAGGCAGATCGTCACGGATCCGTATCGGCGGATAATAAAAACTATGACGTCTAGCGCGTATCGCAAATGAGATGAAAAATGAACTGGTTTGATACCTTGAAGTTGGTTGGCGTATATACTAAAAATGTATGCATGTCTGTATGTACATTATGCGGTAAGACTATTTGTTTATTTTATTTCATTTTATTTTTTCTTCTCTTGTTTTTTTAAATCATTGTATAACCTCATTTTTTGCAGAAGTCTCAATCAATTGTTTGGTTGGATTGATTCTTGCCTGTGTACTCTAGTCTGACAATATCAAATCGCCTTGTTGATACGGAATATCAAATCCCCATTTGTATACACCTTGAGAAGAAAATCACATCTTTTCACAGTTGGTGGTTACATAGAATCTTTCAAGATGTTTGGAATATCATATTGGATGATACCTGTTTTTTCAGGAATAGTATGGCTTGCCATGCTTCTTGCTATGTTGTTGACCTGGACCGTTGCAGATGGTTCTCCAATAATTACACCTATGGATAATGGTCAAACTATTGCGTTCGTATGCCCATCCTTACCCTCTCAAATCTTTCCTAACCCTTCCAAAGATACATTTCAGATATCGGGGCACATGAACTTCAACCACTCTTCATTGCAATGGGTTCAGTGACTGTGGTTACCTTTAACATTGTATTTATTTCCCAGAGATGGCTACGACATAAAGGAAGATTACATGGGAATACATCGGTTTTCCAAAAGGTCTTGTCGAGTCTTGCTATCATCTGTTCGATTGCAGGTGGAGTCGGTTTGATCTGTCTAACCTGTCTCAACAATGTTCATCACCACACTGCACACGATGTTTGCCTCGCCATCTTCATGTAAGTTTTTCCACCCCACATAGGAACTAAATCAAAACTAACAATCCTCAAGCGGTGGATACATCCTCTCCGCCATCTTCATCTGCTGGGAATACCAACGATTAGGAATCCACTACCGAGAACACCGCATCCTACGCATCTCCTTCTGGGTAAAACTCGCCTTCATCTTCGTAGAACTCGGCCTCGCCATCGGATTCGGCGTCTGCAATCGCAAATCATGGTGGAACACGGCCGCGATCCTCGAATGGATCATCGCCCTCATCTATACCTTCTACGTGTGGAGTTTCGCTATCGATTTCATCCCAGCCGTCCGATCGAAATATTATTCAAGCGGGGATACGGAAGCCGAGATGGCCATGGCGATGGAGGGGGAGAGTAGACAGAGAGGGTTTAGTGGGGTTGGGGATGAACGGAGGGCCTATGCGAATACGGGGAGTGTGGGCAGTAGTGGAAATGGGAGGTGGAAAGCTGAGGAACCGGTTGTTCCGTCGAGGAATTTTTAGTTCTAATTTCTTTAGGTGCTGTTGGGGGGGATGATGATTTTTATTTATAAAAAAAGAAAGAGAGAGATCTTGGGATTGAGGAGTAGATGGTTGATTTGAGAGTGGATTAGAGATGGGGTAAGGTGTAGAGATGTATTTTTATATCGCTGGGAAAGAGGTTTGGTATTGATTGTTTGATCTGATCTGATTAATTAATTAGCTCGCTTGGCGCTTGGAGTTTGAAGTTTGTAAATGTATTTATAATCGATTATAAGATTTTTATAGATATAAATATTAAAATTAAAATTAATTGTAAATTTGATGTTTTATTTTTAATTTATTTTTATTATAAAAATTATTTTCTATAAATTATTAAAATATTATTATAAATTCTTTATATAAATAAAATTTTATTTATAATTCAAAATTATGATTTTTGATATATTATAATATAATTAATATAATTAATATAATTATTCAAAATAAAAAAAATTAATTTTTTTTTTTATTTTTTTTTTAATTTTTATAAGTTTTAAAAATAAATGAAATGATTTGATTTAATCTTAAATAATTAATACTCGATAATGAGTTATATTTTTTTATTTGATATATCTAAATCTTTTATAGTTATAGATTTTAAAAAATAATAAAATATCGATTTATTAATTCTTTATAATATTTATATTTTTATTATATTTTTATTTTATTTTCAATGTCGAGTATTATGTCATGGGGTTGAGGGAGCCATGTGTAACGATACTGTACTGGAGGCAGCGACTGCCTGAGGTTTCGTTGGTTGGTAGTTGTAGGTTAAGGCTTTATCAATAAGGTTCACTTGGAAGTGAAGTCGTTACTAGATCAAGTAGAATGTAGGTAAACTAATTGATAACTAAGTTGAGCACGAAGCTCCTAAACTATGAAACTATTCTGACTATATACTTAATGAATGTAATTGGATAGCTTGGATAGACTGGCTATCCAGACTATCCTCTAGATTGGATAGCTTGGATAGACTGACTATCCAGTCTATCCATCACGTGATCCCCCATTAGCCTCAGGACACTAATCCTGGGATGATCTCAATCCTGGGATTGTATAGATCCTGGGATTGTATAGATCCTGGGATAATAGTCCTGGGACGGATATTATCCTGGGATAATCTTCCTAGGACGAATCATATCCTAGGACACTTGTCCTAGGACCTTATGGTTGCCTAGCCCATTCTTCCTAGGATATTATTTGTCCTAGGACAATATTTGTCCTAGGATTCCTTATCGATAAGGATCCTTATGAAGAAAGCGGCTCAAACACCAATACCTAGTTTTATTTTATAATAATGAGCGTGATTCGTGACACCATGTGATTGCCTGGCATATATATGAGAGTAAGGTAGAACTTCTAGTTCTACCTCCTAGTCTTTTGAGCTTTCCAGGCTCAGCGGTAAAGCTTCTGAATATTCCTAGAAGTGACTTATGACATATTAATTTAATTAATAAATTAATATATTTCGGGAAATATTAAATTGATTATAAAATATATATAAACAAAAATAATTTTATATATAAATATTTATTAAAAATAATTTAATAAACACTTGTATATATATTTAATTTTATTAATTTATTATTGTATTTTTCTTCTTGAATATAAATACTTCAATATAAATACTTAAAATTTATTTTAATAAAATAATAATTAATTTTATATTTTTAGAATTCTGCTATTGTTGTTTTTATAATATATATTTCTTATTTATTTATTTATTATTATTATTATTATTATTATATTATATATTTTAAATTATAATTGAAATTTATTAGATTCTAAGATTATCATTATATCTTTTAGAATTTAATTTTAAAATATTAAATTTTTCTTTCAAAAAAAACTTTTATTTTATTTTTATATCTTTTGATTCTAATTCAATCTTTCAAATAATATTATATTATATTTCAATTGAATATTTATTTAAAAAGAAATCAAAATGAATTTTTTAAAATTTTCCACGAAAGGTTTTCATTTTGATTTTTCAAAAGAAATTTTTATCTAGATTTTCTAAAAAAATATCTTCATTTAAATTTTCTAGAATAAAAATATTTTTTGAGCTTTTTTTAAAAAGAAAATATCTTTTTAGAATTTTTAAAATAAATTAATTTATTAGAAAAATAATTTATATAATAATATAAAAGAGAAGAGGAAGGGTAAAAAATTATTAATTTTATAAAAATTAATATTTTAAAGTCTTTGTATAAAACTTTAAATTGTAAAATAAAGATAAGTATTATTTTAAAAAAAAATTAAAAAGTAGATTTTTTAAAAGACATGATATTATAATCTAATTAAATATAAAATAAAAATAAAAATAATAAAGATTGTTTTTTAAAGTTTTTAAAAAAGATTCTTTTTTAAATTTTTAAATATTGAGATTTTTAATTATATATTTATTATATCAGACTTTATAAATATTATATTACAGAATTTAATTATATAATAAAATCTTGTATAATATATATAAAAAATCAGAATCTATTATATCTTTATATTTAAAACCTTTCAAGATCTATATAATCAGAATATTACAAAGATAATAATTGAGCTTGGATCTTATATATATACAATCATATTTCATCGATTTAGTATACGATTTTGTTACCTTAAGATCTCATATATATATACCATCAAAAAGCATATAATAAAACATATAGAATCAAAAGGTCTCAAAGATTCCTAAAACTCTTAAGAATCTAGATTCCTTAATACTTTCTTTATAAAGATTTATATAAATAAGATAATATCTCTTTATAAAGAATTTTATATTCAAAAATAATAATTAATTGAATACTATAGTTACTATATAATATAATTATTTATATCTTCATTCCAAACCTTTACTTGATCCTTAATAGAAACCATATAGCTTTCCATAATCTCTTGATCACTTCCATATTATTAGAAATTGTAGCGGCGTAACACAGAATTGATTTTCTTATTATAAAATTTGAAATCAATCATTTAATATAATTTGTTATTAATTTTAAATTATATTTATATCATTTACCAATCTTAATTTGATATTTAATTAATATCAATCTTTTTTGAAAATTTAAATAATAATTTTTATATTATGATTTTATATAAAAAGTCTAGATTTAAAAGATATAATTATTACAATAAATAAAACCTTTTAATATTATTTATAAGTGTTTTTTCAAAATAATTAAATTAATATTCATATATAAATTTATCTCCTTTTTATAAGTGTTTTAAAATATTAAAGTTATATAATGACTCCGAATAAATTAATATAAAATAAGTTTAATATTTTACTTTTGAGTTATTTCTTCTTTATATTATTCTTTTATATTAAAAACCAGAAATTTTATTTATTAATAATTTAATAATCAATAAAATAATTTTATTAAAATTTGAATTATAAATATTTTAATATATTTATAAATAAATTATAAAGATTTGAGGTTTTTTATAATAGATTTTATTAAAAGTTTTAAATCTAAATATTTTGATTTTTAATTTATATAAAATTTATATATAAATTTACAAATTATTAAAACTTGAAATAACTTTTGAATTAAAATAATTAAAAATAAATTATAAAAATAAAAAATTAAATCAAATTAATTAAATATATATATATATATATATAGAAATTCATCTAATAAAAAAATTATAATTTTTTATCTTTATTAAATTTTAAAATTTTAATAAAAATGTTCTTGTATAATTTAAAGTTCGAAATCCTAATTTATTACATTTTATTCGATTTAAAAATTTCTAAAAAAAAATTGGAATTTATTTTTAATAATTTTTCAATAAAAATTATTTGGGATTTTCAAGACTTTTAAATTTATATATAAATCCTATGGAAATTGAAAATCGAAATTTCTATATTCAAGATCTCGATTAATAAAATAACAAAAAATATGAAATTTCCCGAATTTACTATTATATAAATAATAAATCTATATTTTAAATTTCAAAAAAATTACATTCATTCGTTGTAGAGTTATCAATAGACAAAAAGGATGATTTTTGTTCTAAAAAGGTGGTCTAAATTAAGGGTGGCCCAAAAAGGGGGTACTAGACTTACATCATACTATCAATGAATTGGATACTCTGCGGAACTGTGGAAAGCTTATTCTCACTTCTACTTTCACAGCAATACCTACTAACTAGTCTATAGGTATCATTTCTTTCATGACTGTATTATCTATGGGCTTGAAATATTCTTGGTCAGAGTTCAGGGCGTTGTATATGCGCAGCTCAATTTGCATGGACATTTGACATCTATAAATATGATTGATCGCCAAAAGTTTACCAGCTCCTGTCGCTTGATACCTCGCCAGGTGTTAGGGGATATAAAATCGTAGGTTTTCTTCGATATTATTTGAGCATTGGATATTTTTTAAATCTTTCTTTTATTATAGTACGATCAATATAGGAGAGCGACTACAGATGGTGGAAACGTTTATGCTTTGCTAGGAGAAATGCTCACATCAAACACTGATACATTTCCAGGCTTCGAAGATTCATATATGTTTTTCGTATTGTGCAAATCTCCCCCATCTGGTGTATGAATTAGCAATTTCTTTAACATGAGGAGGTACTATGCATGAATATGATTATGATGGCGGACTTCAAAGTTGGTCCAATCATTTGAGATTCGTGACTAGACCTTACGTACAAGGCTAGAGAGTAGACTTTTGAAGTTAAAAGTGATCGGCCAAAGCAATGCGGCTTCTATGGGGTCCAATACAATTGCTGGGATGAACGATTTAATCACATTCAGGAAGAATTCAACAACGGTTATAGGATGAACATGTGGAGACTCCCGTTCATTCCATATAAGAGCCACGAAAATACCAGTTATCTTCAGACGTCCGACGACAACGACTCTGACAATGAGACTAATGAGCCGAAACATCGAGGACCACCTTCTCAAATTCCACCTGTTCCTTTTACACTCTCAGCGCTTATTTCTTCAGATCCATTCTTCGGTCACGCTGGCTGTGAGCAGTATGACGGTCAACATAATTTTGGAGCTTCCTGTGTCTCTTTAAGCATTCATTCGCAAGGTGGAAACGCTGGTTCAAATCTTGAGAAGCCTTGCGCAAGTGGCTATCGAGAAGATCGTAAAATAGAAAAAATTACAAACAGGCAAGCAACATGGGGTTGTATCAGTGCTTCATCTTGGCCTGAGAGGGGAACTAGTTGATGTACATTTTTCCAGTAAGGTCGTCGCTCAAAATCAATCAGGAAGCATGTGATGAATTATTCTGAGCAGGTTAGCCTGAGGATTGATCTTGAGTATCAGAAGCTACTGATCGATCGGAAAACTACTATTCACATCGTCGGAATAATCAACACCGATATCTATTCCGACCTTCAATCATTCATGGTCAATATTAGTGCTGGTAGTCAAAGACAATCTAGTCTTCAGCAAACTTCTCTGCCCAAGTGGATTCGCTGCGTATGGTCCGCAATAGATTTCCTCCACCTCCAAAATATGGCTCATGGAAGTTTGTCGTCGGACTATGTGTACATCCGTGGATCAACCATTTTATTATTTCATCATGGATCTATCTTTGATTCCACTACATTGCCAAGCTCAGATCCAAATACATCTACAGCTTACTGTCGCTTCCTAGATAGTCAAGCGGAAGATATACTATCTCTAGGAAAAATCTTTGTTGAGATACTTAATGTACTCGCTAGAATACCCTTAACTTATCTTTAGACTTTGATAAATTCCCGGATGACTATTCGTCGATTATTAGTTTATGGCTAGAGACTTTTTCTAGCACTTCAGTATCGAAAACAGATGCTCGTATCGCGCAATAGATGATTATTACAGATCCCAAGGCTAGGCCTACAACTCATGCATTGAAAGCGCATTCTGATATCAATGGAGTTCCTTATCAATTCGATGATAATTTGAGACCTGATCCTCTCCCGAATCCCTTCAGTCTCATGGCTTCGGATAGTATTTCGCAGACTACTCGGTACCACTCCTTGAAACCGGTAAAAAGATCCTTCATGCTAGATTGGTGGCTGGCTGAATCGCCATGGGAGAACAGAAGTGGTATTTTGCTCGAGCAAGGCGGTTTACGCTACGGAAATTTTCATGACGTGGATTCCCAAACGCATCACACGAAGAAGAACTTCTACTCGCTTGATGCATAGCAAAACGAAATGGTCCAGTCAACAAGCTATTCTGAAAGTCCTATAGTCCTATCAAAAGCTTTGGCATCGTCAATATCAAGCGCTGCTTCGATAACAACGGAATATAAAAATCCAACCGCATCAGAGGCAAAAGTAAATGTTTCATACTTAGCTAAAGAAGAGGTTACCGGTGCTCCTCTTGTGTCTTCAGGGCTTGAAGAACCACCATCAGATCACAGAGAAGAGAAACTCCGAGGACCCTGTAAATTTCTGTTCATAGATTGTCAAGTTACCTTTGACCTCAACGATATGGAGACTTGGATCGAGCATTCGCTAAGTCACTTTAGACGTTGCGGTCCACCCGAAAAAAGCGGCTGCATATTTTGTAACTGGACACTAGAAACAGAGTCGACAAATCCAAAGGAGAAACATGTTCATTGGAGGGAAAGAATGTTACATATTACACAACACTATGAGGCGAATACTTATCGGCCATCGAATCCTGATCACCAGCTTCTTTTCTATATGGAAGAATGTCAGCTCATTTTTTACGAGGATTATGCTCATACTATACGATATCCGCATATTTCAGGTCATGAAGATGATGAAGCTAAGGTTCCACGATAAATGATGCAAAATCCATAGTTCCTGTCTAGGCATTTTTGTGGGGAAATTGTCTTTGTTGGCTCCAGTAGCTAGCTATACTATATTCATGAAATACTCACCATCAATTCTTTGGTTTTTTTTTGTTATATATTCAAAGTTTCTGAAATATATTTGATAAGAAAGCAACTATTCTTTTATTTTTTTGACAAGTTTATCGGTAGTGCCTTTTACTGCTCAAATAATTCACTCTTTTTAAGGTTACTCTTTTTTAATTGTCAGGATTTGAAAAGTGATAGGAAGCCAGAGATCAAATAGTAAGGACAATTCTCTCCGGTAGAGCGCAGGTGTAGGAGAGAGGGACTTGTCTATCAATTTACATATATATAAAATGAAGATAAATTCATATGTAATAGAATAGTGACTTTGAATGTGGACTTCTTTATATAGAAATTAGAATTTTTGTAACTTTATTCATCGTTGGTTCTAATTTTATTATCAAGATCTAAACATCATCATTTGCAATATATAATCAAGCTCATCATCACCATCGCATCATCGTGACTAACATCCCTTCGATCGCACTCCGCAAAAATCACTTCATGATGCGAATCCATCCATGATCAAGCGACGTGAGCCACGAATGACTGTTGAAAATTGCGACGTACCAGTAAATAATGCCTCATTTTATGGTGTTTGTGAGAAAGTGATTTCGCTGTAGGGATGGGATCTTTTATGCTGTTACAAGGGGGTATTCGCTTACTAGCTAGCGTATCTAGATCAGGAGTGTGGAACATAGAAATTCTAGTTAATAATATAGAAAAATGGAAGTTCTCAAATCGGCGAACTAGACTTCAATAGCTTACATTCTGTCTATAAAAGTAATGAGAGCCTGGAGCACCGATATAAATTTTACAAACTCTCAATTTTAAAAGCCGGGTGCATAATGCATTCATAGATTGATATATATCTAGTCCCTGTGCCGTTGCTCTTCAAAGTCTAGTATAATAAAGAATATTAATCTGAACGATAATTATAACCTCAATGATGCAGAAAGATAACGAAAAGAATCATTATTAGGATTTCGTAAGTCTTCCATTGATATGATTTCACTGAAGCACTAAAGCACCGGCAGATTTCAAGGGGTACGGTAAAGATTGTTATTGTTCTTGTGCTCATTATTTCATAGACTATCATCACCGGATTATCTCATTACCGCCGACATCATCAAAGTCATTGTATGATCTTATCAAAAAAGAAATCTTTTTGGAAATAGCAATCCCAAACGGCCTTCTATCCATCAAATCTAAATGTGTGACTTAGTCGTAGAAAAGCACTAGAATCACCTCATACACATAATATCCCGCAGAAACTAAATTCTTTTTGTTCTTTTTTTTTGTAAGGGAAATATTTCCAAGGAGAAAAAAAATATTTCTTTAATATTAATTAGTGAAATCAATCAAAATTATAAAAGTTATTTCAATTGACTCATTAATTGTTCTATTAGTTATATATTATATTAAAAAAAGGAAATCAAAAAGATATTGAAAAAGATCAGTCTTTGATTTAATTAAGTGTAATAATCGTACACTTATATTACTTTAATATCTTTTAACAATCAAAATTCAATCATTTCAAAAATCTTTATTATTAATAATATATATAGAATCCACAAAGAATTTTTTACTATTTAATATTTCGAAGTTTAAGATTTGTAAATAACAAGATAATCACTTTACAAAATCTTAGAGTGTAGATCTATCCTCAAGTATATATTATATGATTATCTTATATAATCATTTAAAGATCTAATTCCTAAAAATTATAATAAAAATTCAAAATGATTAAATTATTTAATTTTAATTATTTAATTACTTAATTAAATCATCTGATTAGATCATCTAATTCAAGATTATTTATATTAAATTTATATTTTATATAATTTCATATATAATATCTAATAGATATACTTATACTCTTCGATATTTTGTAGGGTATTTACCCTACTCTATAGAGGCACAGCAGAATAATGGTCTAGCGGGTCCCAACCCGGGGTATACCCATTCTTTGTCCAATCCTGATGTAAAAAATACAGACTGTTATATGTTCTTTATTAGTAAGCAATGAGATTGGTCATCTTTTTAATATATGATGTTAGTACACTTGCTGACAGGTAACACAGTATTAGCTGCTAGAGATGAAATGCAGCATTCGATGAAGTTAGTCATAGTAACGTATCAGGAAGTAAGGTATTGAGAGCAGAAAGGTAAGTTTTCATTTAAGGGGAAAACAAAAGATCTCAATTATTCTAAGTCTTTACGAACGATGGTTTATCTCCCTGATCAAACGACTGCCCTCATGGATTATTAAGAATGATACGTCATGTCTTTCCAGCCTCCACTAAACAACTATTTCCATCCATTACCAAGCACCTGTTTAAATTCAACAACAGTAATGAACCTCAAATTTCCTCAGCAGGTGATTATCCCAAACATAACCGATGTTGATCCACTGCTTTTCTCGTCCAGGAATCATCTTCACCCGTTACCAACAACGATCCACCATCTTCTCATCATGCCAACATTCCCATCTACTTTGACAACGATTTCCGAAATCTCAGCTCTGTCTCATCAACAACGCTTCAGCAATAGCGGGTTTGAACTCCTCTAAACGATTCCAAATCTCTCCATGGTTTTCCATGATAATCTTTGGTTCTCTTGCCATCATTACGTACATAGCACACATTCCTCCCCTGAATGGAGCCAAAGTAGCTCTTGCAATCTGCATTCCTCCGAAAAATGCAAAGGCAACCAGAACATCTGCCGTCAAGATATCGCCAGTCTCTGCAATAGGGCCAGGCATCAGGGTTACCAAGAGGTATGTTGTCGTGGCAGAAATCCCTGCAATGACCAGGGGAAGGTGACTGATCATCTCGGACAATCCAGTCTCTCTGTGCAGAATGTCCAAACCTGTGCTCATCAACAAGGTGACACCAACTTGATTAGCTTTCCAGTAGGGAATTCCGTCTAGTGCAATAATTACGAATACCCAATCGTTAATCTTGGCATGAAGGGCTGCATAAAGTGGTCCCAGGTACACGAGGAGCGACATTAATGTCGCTGTAGTTGCAGAACGAAAGGGGTCTGTCGGAACAAGTGCCAAATTTTGCGTAAGAACCATGGTAAGATCTTTGAGAAAGAGGGACAAGGAGAGTAACCCTGCTCCAAAACATACGCTTCCGAAACTATGTCTAAGGATTCTGCGAATTGACGTTTGAGCTTTTGATTTTTCCAGGCCAGGATGAATTTTGAAAATGTGCTTTTGAATGGCGACTGCCGCTAGCGTCTGGCCTAAGGAGGCTATTACTTGAGTGACCCAGTATGTCACCATAGATAGGAGGAAAATCGCCATAATGAACCTCGAAGGATAAATGATTCGGTCCTTGGTACATCTCGGAAAAGAAGTGTCCCAAGTCTGACGCATTGAATAAAGAACCGACAAATAGCCGCCAAATACCAGCACTGTCATTGCGCTAGCAGTGATGCTAAGCGCGAAAAGGGACCATGATTTGATGCTGAAGAGCTCCTGCGCCAAGATCTGCGACCAATGCCTAGAATCGGACCAGACAATGAGCCATATGACCGAGATTGCCGTGAAAGTAATGCTGATCAAGGAAGCTACCGTTTGCTGGTAAAAAGCCAGGAGAATAGCGCTAATCAATCCGAACATTGCAGCAGCGGCCGAGAACCATTGCGTGAGGTTGGAATTTCGAAGAAGCAAGCTTATGACCAGGACGAAGTGCGACAATAGGAAGGAGATGCCAAATGATGGCGCCCTAATCGAGGTAAGTTAGCCATGATAGAAAAGAAAAGTGAAAGCACTGTAATGGGGGTGTAGACGGGTTTATATAGTGGAGAAATAAGAAAAAATGATGGTCTAGTGACTGACAACCATTAAATGTATATAAAGTGTTGAATGTATGAAAACCATTGAATATATGTAAAGTGTTGACTAAATGGCAACCTTTGAATACATAACAATCTTTAAATAAACGACAGGTTTTGAACAAATGATAAACGTTGGGTAAATGATAACCGTTGAAGAAATAGCTGAAAAAATGAACTTACACCCAGATTATCTTCTTCCGAAGCAAAGCGGAAGCCTTTCTCGCCTCAACAACATTCATCGGTCCGGTCCCGCAGTCGAGTTCGTCCGAGTGGCCAGAGAGGTAGGTGCTAAGAGCAGCCTCCTTCTGGGCCGCAAGGACCGTAACGTAAAGCCCGAAGGCAACTGACGCGACCAGCGACGCGATGAATATGATGAGTGCCCAAGGGACACCACCCCCTGGGACTTGCTTTTGTATGGTGGAAGAGCCACCACTTAAAGAAATGCCCGAAGGCGAACGGAGGGAGGTGCGCGAAGACACGCGAGAGGAGGGGTTTCTTCGACGCGTAGGCATGGCGCCGGGGAGGAGAGAGGGGAGGGTGGAGGGAGGGCGGCAGGGCGCGAGGGCACTTGTTGTTGCTGTTGCTGCTGCTGCTGCCGAAGTCGTGGTCAAAGTTTTAAAAGAGAGGGTGTGGGAGAAAGTGAATTTAAGTAAAGTACAAAGTAGCAAACTCGATTAATTTAAAGTTCTTTCCACAAACTCAAGTGAAGGAAGGAACGGACATTGAAGATATGGTGAAAATGTGAGCTCGATCAGCTCGATCAGCTCGATCACCGATCTACCTATTTGAAGTGAGCTCATCGTGATTGTACCTATTCAATGTGATATCATTGCCGACCTACCTGGTAATATTAGGTTTGGCAGGATAGGAGATATAGAAGACACTGCTTATTTTGTTTAATGAGGAGGTTCGAAGGAAGGTTGATGAAGGGTTGATTTAACTCTAACATGCCGAGTTGATCAATCAATGATTACACGGAGAGAAGACAAAAAGGGAAGATTGGATTTGTAGATCCAAGGGTGTAGGTTAATGCTAGAGACTTCATTGCACCATTCCATCACTTTATCCTCACTGTCCCAACAGTTACCGATTGCTAACAACAATGTACAAATATCTGAAAGATACAGCGTTGTGTGACATTGGCAGTGTTAATTTGAATTATGAAATTCACAACAGCTCCTACTCACTTTGTGAAGTCCTTGACAGCAGTGATGTTTGAGTCTCCGTGATTGTTTAACAAGTTGTTGTGGGATTAAGAAAGAAAGAAAGAAAGAAAGAAAGAAAGAAACGTGATATCGTGACAGTTTGGTAATGCTAAAGCCACATTAACTCAGCCACTGTCACGCCTCAGTTTCGTGCAAAGCAAAGTGATATTCGCCCGTCTTCTCAAATTGAACATTTCACAAGTACACCTATTAATAGGTAGGTAGTAGATGTACATTGATTGGATTAAATAAGATACTTCATCATCATTCCAATACTTATTGTCAATCATGCCCTACCAATCGCCATCATTACCTCAATATCAAGGTAAGAACCGAACCATATGGTCCCAGACAGTAGATGTCATACGTGTTTCGCAATTGGTTGGTAAATGATGGTAGCTTTAGAAAAATACCAAGAATCATCATCTCCTTTCCACCGCACATCTTATCCGCGTACTTTCTTCTCAGTCTGGGTCAGAGGTGAGTCCTCAAAGGAATCCTTCAACTTATTCATATACATAGGTCGAAGATCCCCCTATTTCCCTTTGCTTGGTTGCTCAGATGCAGTTGTGCTAACTTGGGTTCGCACAAATCTAGCTATCCTCCACTCTCACCTTCTCACCAGCTTCATTCGTATATAACCATGATTCGCTTGTTCTCCACCTCTCCTTATTAGTGCATATTTGGATGCCTCCAACTCCATATCTCCCTCATCTTCCGACCCGCAAAGTCCCTTTCCCCAGATGCCAACACAACAGACGCTCCCGTAACACAAGTCAGCACAAAGCTTCAAGACGTCCTCACCAAACTTTGACAAAACTTTGACTCCCGAAAATCCGATGCCTATATAGAAATCAACAGACAAATACATGCTGATATTGATCCTTTAGCTATATTTATCCCTCTCTACAGACCACAACCTCGTAGTACATGGTACAAACTTCAGACTTTGCGACCATCGGCTCCGCGGGTCTTTGGCACGAAGATACATTTGGATATTGATGGAATGAAAGAAGGAATAAAGGTTGCTGGTATAGGATTTGTTAGGAGTGGAGGCATAAAGGTAGGGATCGCGAGGGAGGTTTTGGTGGAAGGAGGACGTTCGTTTCCGCCTCCGTTTGACGATGCGCCAAGGACGGGAAAGTATGTGCTGAATAGTTGGGGAATGAGGTGGACAGATATCGAAAGATTGAGGAGAAATGGGCGGAGGAGGAGGAAGTTGACAAAGAGGAATCATATGGTTTTGAGTGAGGAGTGGATGAGAGCGTTTACGCCAGCTAATGCTCTCAAAAATAAATTATGAGGATGCTGGACTCTTGGTAAGTCTTACCAATGGATTAATAACTAGATAAGCCCAATAAAAAATTATGATAAAAACCACTAGAAATCTTCAACAGATAACTCTCACCCAGGACTCCGAACCTAGCAGCTAGTAAGTAGACCGTGAAATCAAGCTTGGTGGCTAGGGATAAATCTTGGCTTATCTAGCAATATATCCATATAAGATCTTACATCCGTCAAGTCATAGTCGCCAACATATATATCGACACCCTGACAAAAATAACAAGCTGCACCTAATTATTGCATATGGTATGGACAAGGCTCAGGAATACCTAGTATCTCAATATCTTTGCGAGAAAGAGCTCAATCATTTGCGCAGTTGGAATGAATGTGCACTCTCTTCTTCTCGATTGCTTACGCTGCCTCATGATCAATGATCAATAATGGCATCTTTGTAAATTTCGCAATTGTCTCAATTCTGGATCTCGCGTTGTGCTGCTCAACTTGTGCAGAATTTTGTGGTGCCTTTTCTGAGGAATAGATAGACCTAGCCCGACTGTTATTTGATAGAGATGGTAATCTTTGTTGAACCGGTTCCATTAAAGTGAGTCAGTCGTACGGTCCAGGAGTAACTAAGTCTTTTCTAACCATGTCCAGAAATGTCGCGTTCTTCATCTGCAACATTTCAGCCCTGGCTCCATGTTTGAATGTTTGACTTTAGTAGAGACTTTGAACAGTTCTAATCATCATCAAAGACACCCTTTTCCGTCTGACAAAAAACGCACTCCCCTTTTGATATTCCAATGTCGATTTTGACTTCAGTCATTGAAACATCTCTAATCATGCCCCAAATCATGCCAAATCAGCAGAGGCCAAACGAAACTTTATTTTGTATGTCCGGCTTTATTTCAGAAATTCAGATGTTCAGTCCTTTTTATAGCGATGGGATGATTTATAATCAATCACCCTTTCCACTGCTAGAAGGGTTCCATTCATTTTGATCCAATTCGTCATCCCAATGTCACTTTCAGCCACCGCAACGAAAAACCCGTTTTGTCCCCCGTATCATCGCCAAGTTATCCCTAAGAATCTACTCTTATTCTTCCCAGGCCCATTCGTTGCCTCCGCATTCTCAAGGTATATCCTTTGATGTCCTTTCACATCCAAGAATAAGTATTTGTATACAAATTCGCTCTCCGATGGTGGCTTGATCATGTGTAGGTTCACCACACCTTGATTCAGTGGACCCTCGACATTAAAATGCATAACTAGATGTTCTACCCCTCGACGATCCCTCGTAATGTTGGAACTGTATGTAGCTCAGTACCATGGCAACACAAATGTAGTCAAGAATACATACGCAATAGGCCCAGCTCTAGCCCACTTGCTGGACGTTGGCTCGCCATATGCCCTTATCTTCTTTCCATTACCCAATACTTCTATGCACCGTGGATCCTTCTTGACTTGATCGGCTGCTCTATTGAATTGGTTGATTTTACTTTCAGGAGCAAACACTTCTGTGTAAAGAAGATAGATGACACCACCCTGTATAAAACGTTAGAAGTGAAGGGTATGGAAACATGGTGATTAACATACAGTTAATACTGTGCCTATGATGACTGTACCAAGGTTGAAAGTCTGTTGTGTTGTTCTGGCAACCTTTTCCCGTCCCGACAAATCACGCCAAGGAACTCTGCCATCATCATTGAAGGTTGTAACGGCTTTCCTTTTTGGTTGCGACGAAGTGTTCGTGGTGCCTAAGCCGGTATGTGTTGCATAGAGTCGTGCGGCGAGAAGTGGTCGCAGGGATGAAGGTAAACTCAACAGATATAAGGGTCTTATTGAAGGGAGCATCTTTGGTTTGATGGGAGGTGGGTTGCTTTGAGATAGGAGAAAGAGGAAAGATGATTTTGAGATGGAAAGGCTGGATGTATTGAACAAGAGGCAAGACGGGTATCGAATAGGATATCAATACATTAAATAACAAGGCCTTGGTGGAAAGTTTATATCGTTGTCGAGATGCAGTTAACAATGAGAGCGAAGATATGAGAAGTGAAGGATGCAAATGCTATCAATCCTAGATATAAGAAGTGAAGGCTGCAAAGATATCAATCCAAGATATAAATAAATTATTTTGAAGCTTCAAGCTGTTGTGGGGTAAATGTTTGGTGCCTGTCTAATAAGCCTGCAATCTAATCTAATGCCACTTTGCCAAAATAAGCTTAGTGGGCACGAACCTTAATTAACGTGCTGGTGTGCCAATGTTCGTACGGTAATCTGGCCGTCCCTCGCTCAGACTACTCAAAGAATTGGAGTTTGAATTTGACCACATAAAAGGGGTCTTATTTTTACAACTTGGATCAACTTTCACAATCAATATCTACATCTTCTAAGCTTCCTCATTATGGCCGCTCTTGCTTCGAAAGTTCAATCACAAAAGCTCTTCGAGAAGTTGAAGACAAAGCCAGCAAACAGGGTACGCAAGACAATCCTTCTCCAGCATTGTTCAACCACGATGTACATGCTGATTTATATCGCGAAATAGATTTGTTTTGATTGTGGGGCAAAGAATCCAACATGGACTTCGGTGCCTTTTGGAATTTACCTCTGCCTTGATTGTTCCTCGAATCATCGCAACTTGGGTGTTCACATCTCTTTTGTGCGATCGACGAACCTTGACCGTACGTGTAGCGGACGACCTTGACACAGATTAGAGAGGCTAATGTGGTGACCAGAATGGCAATGGGATCAATTACGAGTCATGAAAGTTGGTGGTAACGAATCTGCTACAAAATACTTCCAATCGAACGGAGGAACTGCAGCCCTCAACAGCAAGGACCCTAAAACTAAATACCAGTCAAACGCCGCCACCAAATACAAGGAAGAGTTGAAAAGACGTGCTGCCAAGGATGCTGCAGAGTATGCTATCTTCCGGAGGTTTTACATATCAATGCTGACAATTGTACAGATACCCGAATGAAGTTGTCATTACTGATGCTGCGAGTGATGCTGCTGACGGAACCTCCACACCTGCCGGCGAACCTGAAGACGACTTCTTTTCTTCTTGGGATAAGCCGTCGATCAAACGACCAACTCCTCCAGTATCTCGAACCGCCACACCACCTGTCGTCGGGCGAACGCCCTCCCCTTTTCTCAACGCCGGCGCCAATGCTGCTGGTAATGGAATTGCAAGAGCAACATCGCCACTCGGAAAAACAGAAGGATCAGCTGCAGCGCCTACTGCTAGCCGTATTACATCGTCCGCAGCACTGCGCAAAGGGACCACAACGGGGGCAGGACCACGAAAAGCGAATGTCCTCGGCGCCAAGAAAACCAAGTTGGGTGCGAAGAAGGTCACAGGCGATGCGATTGATTTTGATGCTGCCGAGCGAAAAGCAAAGGAGGAAGCCGAGAGAATTGAGAAATTAGGTTATGACCCTGAAGCTGAAGAGGCTGCGACAAAGAAGTCGTCTGCTACTAAGACATCAGATATTGCCGCGCCAACACCTGTCAGCCCGGGAAGGGCAGGATATGGCCACAGCAGAGAACGGTCAAATGGTGAGGTCGAAAGGCTCGGAATGGGTATGGGTCGACTTGGATTTGGACAGATCGGAGGCGCAAAACCTGCAGCTACTGCACAAAAGAAGATGGGTGGTTTCGGCTCAGTGGGGCCTATCAAGGCTACAAAAGAAGGTATGGCATCACATTTATGGGCTACCACACTTTTAATTTCAGGCTAACATTTATGCAGATGACGAGGAGAAATATGCCCGTCAAAAGTTCGGTAGCCAAAAGGGCATTTCCTCCGACGAATTTTTCGGCAAGGGATCATTCGACCCGAGCGCACAATCAGAGGCCAAGACTCGTCTACAAGGTTTCGAAGGAGCTACAGCTATTTCATCCAACGCTTACTTCGGAAGACCTGAAGAAGAAGAGACGGGAGAAGATTACGGAGATCTTGAAACTGCCGCAAAGGACTTCGTGAGGAAATTTGGTGTCACAGCCGGTGATGATTTGGAAAATTTGACACAAGTCCTCGGAGAGGGTGCAAGCAAACTTCAAGGTGCCATCAGAAGTTATTTGAACGGCTAAATAATGGTGGCGGATGGTAGGTGGGGGAGTCGGGCGTTGGTATGAGCTTTATGTGACATGCGGCATTATTGATGGCACATCTAAGAACGAGACGAACAGACTCTTAAGATCGCAGACCGGGTAAAATCCTAATCCTCGTAGAAATCAATGAGGGTAATTCATTTATTGTCTTATGTATATATTTTTTCTATTGCAATTTAGATGGCATGTTGTATTCTTCGCGGCCAGTTCAGCCAATGTTGATGTCTGAATGTACACAGAAAGTTCGGGATGAAAGCTTCAAGAGCTTGAAGGCAATCGATTATTCAGATGTATTTGACATTAAAATGAACAATATACTAGGTGAAATCAAAACGATAGTTACCAACGCATCTTAGTCGAATCTCTGAGCCATTGACATCTGGTGTGGCGAGGTAGATATTTTTGTGAATCATGAAGCTTTTGTTTGCACATATTCAAGCTCTATCACATTCATCTAATTCGGCGAGCAAGATCACCAGCTCACTTCTTTTACCTGTTCGTATGTAATTTACGATAACTTAGAGGTTGTCGATAGGTTTTTTGGTTAATGAGTCAAGATAGACACATATGTTCGCCACTGTATAAACATCACTAGAAAATCGATTGCTAAATCAAAACTGCAATAAGTGTAGAACCTAGCCATGCTTGAAGTTGTTCGAGACTCCTACGTAGATCTTCTAAGAATCCTAATAGCTCAAATCTCATCAAGAGATAATCATCACTGCTAACAAGACAATAGTAGCCTTAGCGAAATTAATAAAAATCCTGCGGAAGTAGACACCAGACTTCTTCACGTCATCTCTGGGCGTTATCACCGGTGTCTTTCGACTATGGTTCTCGATGGGATTGGTCTAGACGGCTACAAAGGCCTTGTTCAGGTTCATACCAAGTGCCACCGCTGGGAACCTGGGGGACGGCAGACGAAGATGCGGCGATGGAGATACCGGTTATAGAATAGACGGCTCTTTCGATTTTTCGACGATGGGTGTAGGACAGGGGAGGAGTGATATGTTGTTGGTAATGTTATGTTGGTGCTGAGGGCCGAAAGCATGCTGGTGGCAAGGGGATATAGATTGCCGACTAAAAGGATGTTGGGAATTTTTCCAGTAGGAAGTTCGGAGGATGGTTAAATGGTGGTGTATTGCCAAATGGTCTCTGTGAGGACCATTGGAGAGCATGTCTGATGGACGCCAGACGGCCTCGGTCGCACAGCTGTGAATCGTGTAAGTGTCTGTGGAGTTAACAGCTATGTTTTGCAAATCGGCAGAGATTGAAACACTTGGAGTTATGGTCAGTCTTGTGCTCGAGCGAGTGCTTGATTGCGAGCTTGTTTCTGTTGACCTTGCTCCCGTAGTCGTGAAATTGCCAGAAAATGTATAAGATGTTGAAGTTCCCATTGCCGTTGTTTTGGCTGAGAAACACGATGTGGTAGAATTCTCTGCTGAGTCCTCGTCTGACGTAGATTTCATAAGAGAGATCTTAGTTATATTCTCTTTGGAATATGTCTGGGATTCTGGTTTCGGAGTTATTTGTTGACTTGTTGACGAGGACGGGAGGCTCTTCTAAGTCGATGAAGTACTACTGATGAAGCATGTTGAAGGTAACGGCGCAGAGTAGAGTGGCCACGGCAGTAAGCGCAGCTTCCCATGTAACAAAATTGATTGCCTCGACACTTCCACGTAGGCACAAACATCGATGTAAAAACCCTCAGTGAGATTAAGATTACATGGCTTGTCTGGTTGATACGTAATGCAAGGCTTGTACTGATGGGCGTCAATATATGCACTTGCTTCGAATCTGAAGGTGAGTTCAAAGACTTCCACAGAGACACCAGCTTTCCTTCTATACCTGAGAGCGACCGTAACGTAGAAAGCTCCTGACTTAAACTTTGATGCTATTCGTTAGGCTTTATTCCTTTCCTATGTTTTGTTGAATCCCATACAAGAGGCATTTGTGGAGACATGCTAGAAACAAGGAATTACTTACAGGTTCTCTTCATGAGTCCTCCACCAAGCGGGTTTAGTATGATACAAGAATCATCCGAGGACCCTACTTGGAAACCAGTGATGAAATCAACAGACCCACTAATTGTGAAGACCAGATCAATATCAAATATCAAGCCAACAGAATCCTCGTCGTTAAGCTAGTTGTATTAGTAAATCAACAAGAATATTCTCAGAGTTGAGTATCAGCTTGTATTTACGTTTGCACCAACAGGACTTTTCGATGTGAATAGTGGAAAAATTTAAGATCCCGCTGCAGCGAACGTAATTTCTATCTCGAAACGACTAGTTACATTTTGGAAATCGAGTTTAAGATTTAGGTCTAGTGCATCGACAACGATTTCTGCAGAGTTCTTCAAGAAATGTAAAAGGTCTCCTAAGATGAAGTCATCCGTTTCGATTCTTGTGGTTGTAACAATCGCTTTGCTTGTCTTGAAGCACTCCACGCAAGTTGCTTTGTCAGATCATCCGATATTTCCATCTTCGCCGGGTGTGGTCTTGATTGAACTGAGAGACTCGACTTAGAAAGTTTTGTTAAGATGGATGAAGACAAATGACCTACATCTGGAACATTAAGAAATTTGATGGTAGACGGTGGACTAGAGAAAAGATCCGAGTTCTGATGTTTGACGCTTTTCTTCTAAGAAGAGGCAACTCCAACACCAGCCTAGCGTATCTGAAGCTTCGAGTACCCATCATTTCTTCCATGTGCTTTGTCTGGGAGAACACTCGTCAATATATTCATGACGAGTTCCACGTGTAGTTACCTATTGGGAGACTAGGCCTGCTGGATATTATCTTTTCGGCTCAGAGAATAGTGGTCAAGCGAGAAATTGGTTGATGCAATACGAGTCAAATTAGACAAAACTACCGGATCATTTAACTAGACTCATATTAACTCAAACCATCAAAGTTAAAATCTGTATATAAGCATGGAATGCAATTAATCGGAGGGAAAGAGAGAATCAGGTGTGAGGTAGTGAGAAAGGAGTCTTATATTCGAGAGAAGGGGGTTTCTAAGCCCAATTTTGGGTGCTCGCATGGATGAGCCGTTGTGGAATTTAGCTGCAATATTAGTCTTAGAGTGTATTTTGGTATGATTTGAAGAAGTTAGTTGGCGAAAGTAATGTCAGGAAAGCACGATCTAACCTTCACTTCACAGATTATTCATCATGACGCTAAGATGCTGCTCATTGTTATGAGCGTTACTTTACTGTGATAAAATTTGTGCTTATTCTAACACCGTGATTCATCTTCCGTCTCCGTCCTTGGATGTCATCCGCGATTCACACGGTATTTACAAGCAGGCCGTGCTGCGTGTCTGATATATGAAACTCACCTCGTAGCCAGACCTAGCTGCCATACACAGGCGAATTTTGCAGACTACGATGTGTACAAACAAAGACACTAAAGAGAAAAACGAGCTTGTTTTTACTAGCAAAGCCAAGGGAAAGATGATTTTCCCTCCTTTTAAGAGTGTCTATGGTGATCCTCAGCCAAGGGCCCATTGAGTAATCAAAGGCTCAATGTAAGGCTACCAAATTCCATCAAAGCCTTCACACTCAAGAGCAATTGCAAATCTAATGAGATATCAACTTCTCCCTTCAAGTACTGCTTAGCACTCAATCAAGAGAGCCAATCCTCCAAGACCTGACGTTGAATAGGAAGTCGTATCGTATGGCTTGAGGGAGGAGATATTGAGAGTAGACGCTTTGCGCAGGATTTCCGCTGGCTGCGCTCGCTATTTCTGACAGCATATCGTTGAGCAACTGCACAGCATGACTCCATATATATCTCCTAAAGTTCTACTGTTATTCCTTTTCGTAAATATGAGTCAGTTAACAGCAGTAGTAACCTTAGTTAAACGGAGTGGATATGATAATTAATAATGATGATTTTGAGTCATCAAACCCAACATAAATCCCCCACTATTACTCCTTCATCGCTCTCGCCAATTGTTGTGACTCTAAAGTTCCGGGACTCCAGGGGCAAAGGGCCTAATGACGCTATAACTTCGACCTGCACCGTGCTGAAGCCCCTACAACAAATAACATATGGAACCCCCACAACGCCATAACTCATAACTCACAACTCATAACTCTCTCATCCGAATTGTCCTTCAAATTGAAAACAAAATTACAAAACGACCAAACCACAAAACTTATTCTTCATGCCTAAGAAAAGATTTACATCACATTATTCTAAACCTGCCAGTACAGTCCATCCATCACTCAATTCTAATGCTTCTGCTTCGGCATCAGCATCACAAAGTACGTCCCTCATATTGAACAAAGCCTAATTTACCCCGCCACCCTCCTACTGATCATTCACTCTAATGCGCGAATTGTGCAACAGATAAAAATGCTCCATCCGTCAACGATTTAATAAACTCCGCTCGCAAATCTGCTATCTCACCTGCTGAACACCTCCGCGCCGCCTCTTCGCTCAGTCCCTCTTCTCATACCCTTCCTCCTCAAATCCGCCATCTCCTCTCCCACCCCGAAACACCTTCCCCCATTCCCCGCAGACCTATCCACAGTCGGCGTTTTGATGCCAACGGGCGTCGCATCCCAGCAGGCCCTGCTCCACCCAGAAGTTGGCTCGAGGGAAGTAGGCACGCGCCTGCTGATGTGCGAAGGCGATTCCGCTTGCAACAGAATGGAGAAGAGGGACGGTTATTCCAAAGAGGGGTGGATTGTTTTCCTGGTCTGAGTGATGATATGAATGGGAATGGGCGAAATGGGGGAAGGAGCCTGCTAGAGATGTGTTTAAGAGGATTGGCAAGGGATTGGGAGGAAATGAGTGTTTATGAGTCGAATAACTTGGCAATGTTGCCAGTAGGGCTGAGAATGGCGCTTTTAAGTTATATCGCGGTTTATGGGCCGGAGGAAGGGGTCGGGTTTCAAGGGCTGAAGAGCCTACTTGTTTCGCCGATACAAGAAGAAAGCACAGGTGAAAGTTCAGGTGCAGCAGAAGGACGAATCGAGGAAGAGACGGAAAATTGGGAAGAAGAAGTTGATGGAAGGTCTGCTGGAGGGAACAATGATGATTTCTTTCGATTGGATCTTGGTGGATCAGTGGGAAGGTCGATTAGCTTGAAACAGCTGTCAACTCTTCTCTCAGCTACTCCCATAAATAAGGAGACAATACCTCGATCTCTGCCAGCAATCCTTCCACACCTTACCCATCTATCACTCTCACATCCTCCACGATCGATTTCTTGGCCTCGTCTTCTCGCTATCACGCCCCATCTCAAAACCATTACTCATCTCTCTCTGGCTTACTGGCCCGCTCCATCACTTACACCAAACTCAAACACTACTGTTTTTGAGTCTCCGATACCCGGAAGGAGAGATATTCAATATGGTGCTAGTAATATGTATTCACGAACTTTAGATGGAGACTTTTCAGAGTCGGCATTGGTATTGAAGAAATTAGCGAGCGGAGTCTACGGACTTGAATATCTGGATTTGGAAGGATGCATAGATTGGATACCAGCATTAGAGGATGTCAATGGTGTTGATTGGGGTAATCAGTGGAGAAGGCTGAGCACTTTGATATTGAGGAGTGGGATGAGAGAAGATGATCTAGATTCCGAGGCCTCTGGTTTTGAAGGGTGGTCTGAGAAAGAAAAGCATGTTTATGGGAAGGCTATATCGGATGGGCTGCATGTCGAGCATCATATAAATAGGATGAGGAAAAGCAAAGGGTTGCAATGGATGAATATCATTACCGATCCAAATCCCAAAGGGATTAGATCAACGATTCCTAAGGAGTCTTTAGAATCGATTGCTACAGGTGCTGTTACTAGGAATTGGAATGACGAGTTAGCCACAGCAATCGCCAATAGCGCTTGGGAGTCCTAGTTTAATTACGCATTGCATGGCGTTTGGTTGATGAGCATTACGTTGGTATAAGCGGGATACATGGATAGTTAAATGATCGGTCTCTTGATGGCGGACTTCTATATAAGGTACAGCGAGTATATATTAGTCAATGAAATGCTCATAGCATATATTTTTATGCCAAAGATAGAAAATTGCAACACGGGGTGCCGAGTTCGGTATCTTATCCCGCCCTGCCCTCGTATATCGAGGCTAGAGATTGGGGAGTTTTGAGAGGCGATGAATCAGAGATAGAATGATAGATGGTCTGGACTGCAGCCCGTGAATCAGAGATGCTCAAATTTATAAATTGGGTTTGTATAGGTATTGAGCTTATAACCAACCACCTTGCCTTTTTTGATGTTTTGAATTCATTCGGTATCTTCACTCCACTGGTATCAAGAGTTGCTTCTCAGCATTCAGATACCTTGGGGATTGATAGATCTTATATATGCTGTAATCTGGAGTATAGACAGTCTCAATGTGGAAATTACCTAGATGATTTCTCGGATTCGCTTCAGGAAGATTATATGGAAGGGGCCATTGCTTAGCATCAGCACGGTTCCTTTGGCTTCTAATCTCAACTATTTTATGTAGGCAATCCTATATACTTTTATGTCTGTCATATTCTAGTAGTTAAAGCTAGGTCTCTTCTTGCTTTCTTGTGTCGACTTTCTCTAACAGACATCTGGTTCTTGAGATTGACACATTCATTGTGAAAATGATAGATGTGTAGTGAGATGAGGTGAGGTGAGGTGAAATGAGTGAAGGAAAGTGAAAGATAGAAAAGATGTTAAAATCGACGGAGAATCTTAAGCTATGGAGACAATGAGTCTGGGTATCCTGGGAGTAAATTCACGTATCCATGGAATCTCTATTAACAATCGAAAATGAAGGAGTGGTGATGTTGGAATTCAGTCATAAGTAAGATTACAACGTTGTAGCTCATCTAGCTATGCACCTTGTTCAAGAATCGCAGGGATCCAGCACTGATCAAAGATAATTCATGCTCATCTCTAAGTATACATTTGTTCTTGGACCTCTTTTCCCTAAGGGATGGTCATGTTTCTATCCTTACTCTCTTTCAAGGTGTCATGGTTTATGATGTGCTTTGATCCTCATTTCTTTATTCGTTCTAATTGGTATCAAATCCCTATCTAGAAGCCTGTCCCTCCATTGCTTCTTGCCTCATTTCCCCTCATCTCATTCCTAAATCCATATCTAGATCAGAAAGAAAGATCATAGCAGAAAGGAATTAGCCAAAAATAAAAACTGATAACCAAATTTCAAACCAGCAGCCAATTAGTGAACTAGCGACTAAAAGCCTTGTCCATCCAGTCGCGACTTCGCTTCTTTGGCATCATGAATTAAGCATTAAAGGGGCGGGTCGGCTGTGCACATGTGAAATCAAGCTTCGAAAGGGAAGTTAATCTTGAGATTTGTTGCTTAGACCAGCATCGGTGTGGGGCCAAAAGATGCTAAAAAGGCGGAGCGTATTCAAGAAGAAGCTGCCTGCCTGGAGAAATAGGGATATACCTTGCAGAATGACATTGTTGAGATTTCGATAGCTTGACGTCAAAAAATGTCCCCTGCTTTAGATCACTTCAAACGTTGCCCGCACGTAAATTTGCTACGGAAGTTAGGTACGTAGTAGGTATACGTGATATCAATTCAAGCTTTGGACGTCGGATCACGCTTTCGGCTTTACTGCCGAATTCTATTAGCGTATGGATGGGATTTGCTCAAGTGTGGACTGGGGTACTTAAGAATGGGGGATCTGCGTATGGCGGTGCGAGAACCTTATTTAGACATACATTTCACAGTTGGTTGAGTGAAGCCTGGAGGTGCGAGAACATGCTACAGAAAGCATGACATCAAATTTAAATCGGCTTCGAGATGTCCCGGCGTCAGGTGTCACTTGAGATGGGTGGGTGTGCTCGAGTCCCGAAAGCTTGTGATTGATGACCGATGCAGATAGCATTTGGATCAACACCATCTATCTCTTCAAGGCAGAATCGACAAGGAACTGCAGAAACTAGTCTCGAAAGTATTATGAGGTAAAGCATGTAGTTGAAGACAGACGGTGAAGAATTTCGAACACGTTCTCGGTGTAAAATAATTGCTTCCCCACTAGTTCTTCGTCATCAGTATCGCCAACCTCTCCACCGCCGTCTAATCTCTTTTTCTGTGCTTGTATAACATAAGATACATGCATTACGCCCCCAACTTTCATTCGAGTTAGTTCCTATCCTTGTAGCTACTCCTCTAACCTAATCACATCATTTATCCACCCACCCACTCAAATCCACCTCCTCATTACCAACTATCCATGAGCATGCCCGCATCCTCATCTCAATCCAACCCAACCAAAACGGAAGTATATCAGCCTTGTGCAACCTCGGGATTGGGGGATTGCAAATAGCGATTTAAAACACTCCATGCTAAAAGTATCCCTGGAGAATCCCACTTCAGCAGTGGAATGATGAGATAGGAAATTGCTATGCTTTGCTTTACTTTGTTTTGCCTCTCTCATTTGAATATAGTTCTGGCACACACACGCATACGCGCACGTATATCTGCATTAGGGTGATTTCTTTTCCAGGTTGCCATCCTTGGGCCAGGTGCAGAAAAGAGCTGCAAGCTAATTTGTCTTGTCTTGCTTTGTCTCGTTCGCTGCTTCGTTTTGTTTGTTTGTTTGTTTGTTTGTTTTGCCACGGTGATGCTATTGTTATGCCGAATCAGGCTGTGGGCTCAGTGGAGGATCCGAGATGTTGGGCTCGGGCTTCGCGCATGAGGCAAACATGTAGGCGCATGGAAAATTTTCTCTGTCTGTTATTGGGGAATGGTTCTTGGATCTGCTATGCATTGTTGTCAAGTATGATCAGGGAAGCATAGGGAAGTGGCGTGTGATTGTTTATCTTGATGTGCTGTATGGAATAGGCTATAGTACGGATGTTCGCCCAACGACTTAGACCTTGAACACTTCACGGTGCCGTGCCTTGCCCCTTGCCATTGCTTCAGATATGCATCATGTTGAGTCACCCAATACGTTTTGCGCAAGCAGGAGATGTCTCCGTTAGTAATGGTAATTGTCAAAAGTGGAAGATGGAAAAATGGAATTGAAGATTGCAGTGAGGTCCCGGAGAACACCCACCTGACACTCCTGACGCGAGTGATGATTCAGACCCCCACGCCAACCATACCATCCAAGCCAATACTTGCACAGCGGCCACGCTAGACAAGCAGTATGGTAGATACCGCGAGATGGGGAGTGAAACCATCTCACGAAAACGAAATCATCTTAGCCTTCCTTGGCCTGACCCCCAATTTCGATCTCCTCAATCCTCTTTATCATGGATCATGATCATTCTCGTATCCATTCATCTGAATAGGAGGTCGAGTAACACATGAAGTGAATCATCTCTATTGTGTTCAATTCAGACTCAGCCCAACACTAACCCTAACCATTGAAGTACATCTGTCAATCTGGAAGATCCTCGACTCATCTCAACGCCACCAATCATACCATCTCATCACGAAAATCTTTGACTCCTCTTACCATTTCCATTACCTATCTCTCCCCCATTGCTCTCAAAAGGAAAAAGTCGCATCGGCACACCATGTTACAGAATTTTCTTCCACGTTGTCATTGAGCAAATCGGAAGGTCAAAGAAATATCCCCATTTTTTCAAGAAAATCAAGATTTTCTTCCCTTTTCTTTTTTTCATTAAAAGATCCCTAGCACTTGTGACAGACACAAGCAACGAAGCCGAATCTACACACCAACAAAACGGGAATTCAACCGAAAACCTCATGGGAGACGGACTTCAAGCCGATTACTGGCTTGATGGCGCCTAGTTTGAAACTTTTGTGTAGCCTCTGGTCATGCGGCTGGATGATGTTGTGTAATGTTGGTGATTGATTCAGGAAAGATGAAGGGACAGGGTGAGATATTGGTGGAGATCTGTGCGTCGCCATCTTGCTGAAGAAAGGCTATTGTTTGGTTATTGTGATAAGTGATGATTGGAGGGAGACGAGGGGAAGATGCTTGATAACTTGCTCTATGGGTACTTCACCAGCTTTACTGTACTGCGCCTCGTATCTTATGAATAGACATGCATATACCTGGTATGTAGATAGGTCATTACGTCGACTTAAAAGCCTCAAACCTTATAAGGTAGACAGACTACTGACTAGCATGCATCATCAATTCAAGGAGAAGCGGGAGAGATAGCGAGGACAAACCGAGACTCTGGGCCCGAAACCGGAAACTCGGATTAATGTAGATGTCAAAGAGACGGTCTCACATTCTGGGGTTTAAGGTTAGAAACCGAAAAAAGAGGCGCAAGTAATGAATCCATTGTTCGGATATCATGTTCTCGCTGCGGGTAGCGGCGGAGATGAACAAATCTAGGTGTTCGTGAGATTAGATTAGAGATCATCATGAACATGGTCATATTGATCCTGATTCTGATATGATATGATAGTTATTGAGGCTTTTTGATACAGATAGATGATGTACATGTCGTGATAGAAAGCCGGATGATGAAGAAAAAGGTTTCGGAACGGGAAAGATGATGATGGTAATTACTGCCTGGAAGCGAGAGATGAAAGAGAAGAGAAGAATGACAAAAACTGAACCAGGAGAACAAGAAAGTACTCTGTGAGAAAAAGTGGAGATGATTGGATGAATATCAATACTCTTTTGGGTATAAGTCCACCCTAATAAACGTTGAATAGGAAAGGCCTGAGCGTACAAGGTACAAGATTTGCTGGGATTTTTCCATGCACATGTGAGGTTATTGAAGGGCAATCAGCTCGGATGGGAAATAGAGGAAACTTTTTGTGATGAAGGGGCGAATCATCAATTAGACGATATCAATGAGCTCGTACGAACTACACATATTGATTGATTGACCTTGCCAGATCCTGGGGATGCTAGGTCTTGGTTATTTAGTAAATTAGGATTATTTTTCAAAATGTTTAATCGATGATTAAATAATTATAGTCATCGGAAAGTCATACAATCAATGTGATGTGGATAATCAAATCATATTCTCCAAATTATATTTTCATCACCTTTTTTCATTCAACGTGAATTTCATTGGCTTCAGTATTTTGTTGTCCCGTCTCTCACAGATTGACCCCGCATAGTCCCAACCATTAGACACCATATGAACAAGGATTAGGGGGAACAAAAGTCCGGGATTTTTGAAGTAGTCTTGCAAAAGGAAAATAAAAAGAATATCTTATATTATATATAATATGTAGATATTAAATATGATATCAGATATCAGATATGAAAACTCATTAGATTTTATCTGATTATTGTTTAATTTAATTTCATTTAGTCGTTTTCTTAACAATACTCGTTATATATATAATGTCGTATTCATACTCAAATAAGCTAAAAGCATACCATAACATAAGCACGATTCGCAATTCAAAACCTGCAGCAGATCTTATATCAATGGGAAAGTGGTATTTCTGCTGACCTAGTTACAATCCCTGATCAGTGACCTTCCGGATGCACCCTATTGCTTCCCTCGCTAAAGCAGACATTTCCCGATACTGATACGTTGCTCGTTGATATTCCTTGTAGAGAGCAATAAAAAATCCCCTTCGATCCAATCTTGACTAGGGTACTATACTACCCTTCCTCGTCGACGTTATATTGAGGTGCAAGCCACAAATTTCCCAATATTCCTTCCCTATCTCAGAATACTTGTCTCTAGGCCCTGGGAGCAGAAGCCGAAACCTATGCCAATCAACGGCACATCATGTACAACCGTTGGTCGATTTCCAATCAAATTGAAGGAAAAGGGAGAGGCATAAGAGCTTTTTGTTGAGAAACGTACAAGTTGCATCTTGCAGATGTAAATGCCTTTCTTAATTGGCTATCTTCCACAAATGGGCGTGCTACCTGGGGTGTTTATGTCTTGAGCGGGAGCGATTTATCACATGGCACAGAGATCGCATACCACCACACAAATTGATCACGACAGTGCCGCTGTGGTGAAACGTACAATACGATTGTGAAGAATTTCTTGGGATGAGGGATAGTGAAAGGGATAGAATCATCTTTGAGATTCTTCAAGAGAAGCTGAGAGTCTCAAGGTAGAACCAATTGAAAGAAGGCTGATCAAATAAGGGCTAGTGATTTTACAATTTCTTGATCCTGAGGGTCTCTACCCTATATTGCAATAAGCATAGCATAAACCGTTGAGAGAAACAATAAAACCCGGCCCGAGCCGACAACTTATCTTTCGATGGTATGCAGCAATAATACAAAACCTTTAAACAAGACTGGGGTTCGCGGATCATTCTATCATTTATCATTTGCTCTGGCTTTGCCCATTTCCTCAACGAGTCAAAGAACCAATAGTAAGCAATGCTCTTGACCCTGCCTTGATTTTCCGCTCGAGAGTAAAAAAGGTCGAGAGGGCAGTGGAGATCGATAACTCTGCTGGTGATCTAGAATTCCTCAAAAATCTACTTGGACTCGAAACAACCTGGGTTGGAACTTGGTTGTATGCAAGAGATAAAAATGAAATAGGTATAATCCTGATCTAAGTCTAGAATGAATGAATTGGTAGGGGCAACTTGTTTGTTTGTAATCTTAAGTGCGTTTGGCTGGAAGGATGGAAATGCAATCTTTGGGTCCATATGCACTTTAGCAAGTTAAAAGGGGAGAAGGGAGGGGCGGAACGAGGACGAAATTCACGTGCTTGGAGTAGAGGCGTCTTGTGTTCCGGGTTCGTGCATCGGCCATCCTCCTTCATGCAAATTTTATATGTGCGTGACTTACCTTTCTGTATGTAGGCTTAGCTGCATGTGAGAAGGCGAATCGATGTGTGAACTGTCGGTAGGGCTTGTCCGTAATAATCTATGGAATACGAGAAATCCCATTCGTGAAGAAATGAAAGTTATGGCGGATGATTAACCCTTGAAGCGCAATGTAATGGTGGTTCCTTTGGTTGTTCTCCGCTTTCTGTTTGCTGTTTTCTCGCCTCTTACTCTTTGATACACCAAAGCCAACGTCGGAAAGAAGATGCATCTGATGAGACCTCCTAAGCTCTAACTAAAGTCTTTTTTGGCATCAAAATAGCATATAAAATACCCTAGCAAGTATGTTTTCAATCCTAGAGGAGAATTTTTAAGGTACCCAGGTTTTGATAGTAACAAGTATGTAAGACTTAAGATGAGTGAGTATTCATTGATTTTGAGATCGAAGATGACAACATGGGGATTCCCCGTCATGGCTCGGAGCAAGAGCTCAGCACTCTTGTCATAGAAGGAATTATGGATTCGTATGCATGCGGAAAGATAGTTGCCGGCATATTGCATTTCATCAGGACTTAGTGGAGCTCCTTCCGGAGCAGGAAGTTTTACGATACCATGATCTACTTCAACAAAACAACGTAATTTCGACGTCCTACATTATCCTCACTAAGGAGGATCGAGTTAGAAGGGTAAGTGAGCATATACAAATTAGCGTCATCTTGATTTCCAGCTAAGAGATGTCAAAAATGTCAAACATGGCGCGGCCTAGTGAAGCAGCTGATATGTCTACCTATAAATGAAAGCCGTGGCATGCCCCACTACTGAACCATTTGACTCGATCAGTAAGGTTTAAAGAGGACGATAATAGAAGGTATGGGTTTATTGTTGATACCTGGAAACTAGGCAATCTATCGAATTGTATCTTAATGTCCCTGAAGTACACTAAAGACAAGCCACTCCCATCCGATGAAGGATTCCCACTGACTCCTATTGACTCCTTTCTGATATCAACGATAACTATGAGGGGCTGAGACAATAGATTCGGAAAAGTTTCAAATGGTGCCATGTCACCACGGAGAGAAGGCCCTTTTCGTTTCTTTTGGAATGAAGTTAATAGGGAAGTGAGTTGGGTCCTGTAAGTTACCTCCTTGAGTAAGTGTCGGTAGTTGATTGCACCCTCTCATTTTTTAAGCTCCTGAAGATTTGCGAAAAGTGTGCTGTGATGTGAATCGGACTGAATGAACCCTGAACCTTGACCTTGAATCTTGGCTTTGACCTTGGACCTTGGACTTTGGGGTAGATCCGCAAACTTCTCCTAATAGTGGACTTCCCCTTATCCGCTAATCGATTCTAAACTAGTGAAAAAAATCGCGCAAGAAATTTTCTAAATTTGGTAGCAGGCAACCTCATTCATGATATTGAGTTTAAAAATCTTTAAAACCATCAATACCTGTGCATCTACAAGAAAAAAAGAGAAGAAATTTGGATATCCTGCAGCCTTCGAAACAAGCCTAACGCTGAACTTGCTAATATTGTAGTGCCACATTGAAAAAGTCTCTTCCGTAGAACCCTGCAAAGAGGTTTAAAGAACTTTCATTGGCTGAGGGTTGCATCTTCCTTCCCATTTATCAACCAGTGAGATATATTGGAGTTATTATGGGTGATGCATTTTCGAGGATCATAGCTGCTAAATTCTCTGGCATGCCGCATCCGCTATTGGCCAATGATTATTCTCGCTTCCATATGCACATCAGACCTTAGCTACCTCAGCTACCTTGCTACAGGCCTTGCTTGTTAAGACTCATTTTAAGTTGGCTTGAGGTAACTAAGCCAATCTTTCCCCGTGCGCCGCTGATGATTTGCAGAAAAGAGAAATCTTGTGAGGCTCTCGAAGATACTTCGGGCGACCCTCATTTGGCGGTACCTGATGGATAATGATAGCTCAGATTTGGTAGATCATCCACAGATGTGCTCCACCAAATCTAGATAGGCTTTCAGCAACTAGATACTGTGTTCCTGCATCGAAGAACCCTCAGTTCAAGGGCTAGTTTGTTTAATGCGGAGGAAACTCGTCACAGCTTGTTGCTTTAACTTTGAACTCTATATATTTTTATTGGCTCTCATCTAGGTCCAAACCCTATCGGCATCGATCTTGAGTTGAGTCTTGAGTTGCCTGTCAGTAAAGCTTGAAGAGAGCTAATATGCTCAAGTCCTTCTTATCAAAGTCTTAGTCGATTTCCCAAAACCACCATCATTGTGCTCTTGACCCTGCGCAACGTTCCTGTTGCCTCGGAAGCTTTATTGATTCAAACTCTGTACGAGTATTTTGTCGGTACCTCCGGCTTTGGTAACGTTAAATCCAGTTCCAGGAGGTTGGAACTCCCTATAGCAATAGATCAAGCCGACCTGCTCGAAAGAGAAAGAGCTGATACGTACTAAAGAGATAGACGTATTGACTAACCCACGTGCTAATGATCGACGAATATCTTTGAGACCTTTCAGCCAAATTTGACGGCGTTAGTATCAAAATTTGAGTATCATATATCTCAGCATCTCTCCTCGTTGAAAGTCTGCAACCTGCAACCTGCAATATACCCATACATATCAATATCATTAATCTGCAAGATCCTGCTCCCTCAACATCATCTCGCGTCAATACAAAATTACGTTACCAGAAAACGTTCCAAGTCAAAATCAAGGATATCGACTTCCATCCATACACACACTATTACTCTACATATCAAATTTGCTCCAGCGGCAAGTCCAAGGGGCCATATATTGCTAATTAAACTTGGAATTCTGGGTAAAGAACACCGCCGCTCTTCATTCATACATTCAAGCTTCAACGAATCCAAAGTCCACTCGTCCCGTCAGTACATGAATCTCTTGTCATTGTTGTTGTCATTGATTCATCACAATCATCCTCCTTGAGCATTAACCGGTGCATTGGATCAGCCGTGCATTTTAGACCCCAGCCACGTTATACCCTTTTGGTGAAGGAGCATAATATCTAGTCCTCATCCACAAATCATTTTCACCATCCCGAAATCGTCCTTCCTGCATTGAGTCGAGCGCGTTATCCTTGTTCATTCGATCGGAAGTCCATCTAAGAAATGCTTTGTAGGCTAACTGCATCATAACCAACAGTTTTCGTACGTTAGTTCTCAAGAATTTCTGCAATTTTCCGCAGTCTTATTGTTTCAATTGAACTCGATCGGATTAATCCCCGAAGCAAACGTCGAAACAAAAGAAGCGGATTTCCAGGAGAGAAGGTGGAAATTTTTTCAATTCCAATTATATTTTTTCAAATTGCTCCGTTGAAGTTCTTTAAAGTACATACAATCTACCTCGTTAAGACATTCGAAACCCATACACGCGCACGCATACCCACTATCCCCAACATATCTTCACCTGCATATTTTACGGTACTTCCATACAACCTTACCGTACTGTACCTACCTCAATCAAGCTATCATCAATCTGGAACCTTTTCATAGTCGGCGTAGTCTTGCTTACACGCGGATTGCCCCTACACGCACGGCCTACTCAAGGACCGCTTTTTACTCTATTTTTTCTAGACTTGGCCTCCAAATAAAGATCAGCAAGCATTCGTTCTAGGATCTCGCGATTATCCATTTTCACATCCATATACATCCAGCCTACCAAGGACGCACTAAACCGTCACTGTCAGCATCGGAAGCCAGTTCCAGTTTCCACGAGACGCCAACGACCACCCCCGAAAACCCAGATAGCGACCTTAACAAGCAAAGCTCGGAGCTACTACACCGTTGCGCTTCCCCGACAAGGCAAAAACCCAGAAGAGCGAAAAGGGTTGGGCCGAAAAGAGCAAGCAATTAAGCAAACAAAACGGGCGATACGGCGCAGCGCATTGCAGCTCAGGACAATAACGCCTGGACTGGCAAGTTTTCCTCGAAAGCCATTGGGAAAGAGAAACCAATCAAATAGGCAAAAATAGAAAATCAATCAATCAAAAGCAGCTTTCCTTGATTGCGGCGAGGCTGTAGATTTATTTGAGAAGTCTTCACACCATCTTTTCTTTTTTTGATCATCACACGCCGCTTTCAAATATCCCCTGCTCGTAAGCATTCGAAACAATAAGCCGGGTACGGGTAAGAATTAAGCAAAAGAAAATTCAACATCTCCTTACCGGACGTTGAGAAGTACGGACGGCACTGCGAGGATATTCCTGGCGATTGCGTGCATATTACCACCTTTATTGCAGCCGTAGCAATACATATCCTCGATACTCTATCTGGAATTTTAGCACCCTGTTCCATTAAAGATCCCCCCCCCTCGTCCCCAAATATCTCACACAGCCACTCACTGGTAGCGACGCTTCAGCGTAACTTTCGCTGAGCACTGTACTCTTGGTGGTTATTTTGGGCTTTTTTCAAGGGGTATTTAATGGTATTCTTAAAAGCTAAAGGAAGAAGATCAACGGCGCAAGACAGCCACTCTCACCATTTTCCCAACCTCCATCACAGGCCTCTTTAACTTGGTTTCGACAAGGCTCATTAAGACCCCATCAAAATCGACCCATACCAAATTCCCCCCATCCCAGGTCTCAAATTTCAATTTTACAGGGACTCGGCAAGCCTATTGCATCAGTGCATTCGCATCAGATTACATGGTAATCAGACGACGAATAGGAAACACCATTTCTTCTTTTGCTTTCTTGGAGCGTAATTTCACAGAAGCACGTACAGTCGCAGCGAGTAGCAGGCAACAAGCAGCAGCAGCTTGCAGCGAAGAAAGGCGACTTTCAGAAAGCAGGAAAACAGTAGGACCAAGATAAGACAAGGGAAAGCAATAGCAATAGCAAAGAAAAGAAAAGAAAAGAAAAGGAAGAGGTTCTGTAGGGAAGAAAAGAAAAAGATTTCCGAGGTCGAATTATTTTGCAAAGATAATAATTTCTTTGGCTCTAGCTTCTAGCTTTGGCTTTGGGTTAGCCTTTTAGCTGTTTAGCTGTTTAGCTGTTTAGCCTTTTAGCTTTCTAGCTCTTTAGCTGTTTAGCTCTTGGCTCTTGGCTTTTTTGGGCTTTTGGCTCTTGGCTTTTGACTTTTGGCTTCGGCTCCAATTTCCTCCTTTCCATTTGATTTTTTGGCTTGAGATCGAAATCCCAAATCGAATCAATTTATCGCCTATACCTTTTATCGTCTACCGTACTGGATATTCCGTCTACCACGGTTTACACTCGCACCTATTACTATATCAACACCAACATCAACATCAACTAATATCATCCATCCATCCATCCATCCCTCTTCCGCTAAGGAAAAGCCTCCCATCAACAACTCCTTCGTTCAACCCCATCTTCCGGGACGAACGACGGTGATAAATCGTTGTTTGGTTTTGTCTTGTCTTTTACATTAGACAATCTCCATCATAGGAGAATTCTAATCCTACCCACGGCTTCCATCCTTATCGAGTACTCTTCTCCCCCCTCCCCCACCCCGAATCGTCATCATCGTTTGACAGGATTTTTTGATTTTCCCATTCATTTCTATCTGGCTCGACGTCGAAGCTTTGAATCGGAGGCTTTTTGTTAAGAGAAGCAAAGGATTGTCGTGGAACGTAGATTGAAGAGTGTGAGGCTGCAAATGAACGATAGTAAGTAAGCCAGCCATTAATCCTTTTCCTCTTTTTTCTGCAACGCCACTCTCTGTTCTTCAACCAAAATTATAACGTCCCTGCTTCCCTTCCCTTTCAGCTCAATGATTTTCTGGAATATTTTCTGGACACGAAAACAATTTGAATTTTCTTGTGTCCCCCCAAAAAATACCATTCTCTCGTCTCTTTTTTTTTATAATATATCTTAAAAAAAAACCATTTATTGAAAAAAAAAAGGGAGTCGAAGTCAAGAGAACAATTTCGATAAGTTCGTCTCTTATTGATTTTGGCGGGTGTCGTTGATAATTTTCGCGAAATGGTTGGTGTAGTAATTCTCCATTCTCCCATTGGTCTTCCCTATCATATCATATCATACCTATCGCCATATCACTATATCATCATATCATCTTATCAATTCACCATCATACCTCATACCTCCCTCTGCCTCATGCCTCACACCATTCCTTGCACCTTACACTTTACGCCTTGCACCTCACATATCACATCTCACACCTGAAAAAATAACAGGACACAGAGCAATACAGTGTAATGCCGGGCCCTGACAGTGAATTGGTCAAACGGAACGTTCCATGGAAAGAAAATTTCCCGGTGCGACGTTCAATATCATCATACACACACATGCGTACACACACACACACACACACACACACACACACACACCACTATTCATCCTCCCCCCCCTTCTCCCTTCTAGTTCACCGTTCCATTCACCCTCTCAATTCAATGTTGAGATTTTGGAAGAGGCGCACAAAGTAGCCTAATCCTAAAAACGTTATACATCCCACCCCTTAATATCCAATCTGCATTTTGCCAGAAATTCCTCCCCCTCCCTTCCCCAAAAAAGAAAACTTCATTAATCACATCTTTACGGCATAATTCACTATCTACCCAATCATCGTCGTCCTTGAAATCTCCATTTCTGTTCTGATTTCTGATTCCTGCTTCGCTTCAATTCGTTTACGCTTCTTATCCTTGAAGATTTCAATAACCTATCTTAATATCTTAAAACCCTTCGGAAATTTTTTCCTTCATCCGATACTAACCATTTCACCCAATAGTCCTTACACCTCAAAAAATAACACTCGATCACTTCATGTGCTCTCAATCTGGTAATATCCAAGACCTAGCCGCTTATTCAGGGCATTCGTCTTCGTGTATTGTCGGATCCGAAGCAGAGCCTGACAGCTCTTCAAGACAGGAATTCGTCCACCCTCCGCAACCACCCTCTGATATGGGGATGCGATATTTGATTGCAGCGCCAGATGAAGTACGGTAAGTCTAATCCCCGCCCCCCAAACTTTGTTGGTCATTTCTCTTCTCCCGATGTACCCCCCCGTCAACCTTGCATTTAGGCACATACGCTACTCCTTGAGGTGTCTCTAATTATCGTTCGTTTCAAAATAATGCATGCATCTACCGCTTGTGCGATCAGCGCTAAAGCTGGTGTGGTGAACATGCCACGACTCATATCTCGTCATGGTTCTTCTCCAGCGGTCGCACAGCTTAAGCCCCAAATCAAGCCAAAACCACCTTTGCTTCCGCAATGGTTCGCATCACGCGAGTAGTCCCCGCTATTTTGTACCACTGATGGTTGTGCTGGCTGTCATACATATGCAGTCCAACTGGGCATCATTACCGCCGTGAAGAATTTTAGCCCATAGACCCGTGTCCCCTCAGAACCTTATTTTTCTTTGGTCTCACAGCCATGCAGACCCGTGGCTGATTGATAGCTCAGATACAGTTCCGATCCCGGTACCTCTCATAGCCCTGTGTTTTCGATAGAACCCACGATTCCAAGCTCAATCCCGTCCAATATCCCATTCCCTCCATACGCGCATGCCTATCAGTCACCGCTGAACGGTCCCACGTACTCAGGTGGAAGCAACTCATACTTTTCTCCGAGCTCGTCCTTATTTTCTATGCCCGATATTAAGCCCCGCTTGAACTCTATGTACGTATCTTCCACCCCCTTTTAAGTACTTCGATACACCATCATTTTCTGTGCACAGATAATAATGATCTATCCGCACAGTCACTCCTCCCCTGGAATGGCACCACCCTCACGCTCACCAGCCTTACCACACCCACAATCACCAATAAGCACACGAGATTTATACGCAGGTGCAACACCACATTTACGTCGAACGGACGGAATTTCCAGATCTCCGTCAACTTCTGGGACTGTAAGAGGCGTGCCGTTATCACCATCTACCAGCGGCTTCGCAAGTCCAACGAATATGGAGGGTTCTCAGCTTGGAGGGCAACTCACCCCTCCTCTCAATCCAACAGAAGTCATACACACTTTGCAGGCGGCTGACGGACAGATTATTACCCCGGAGATCTTTGGAAAAATCGACAAGGGATTTTTCATGGCAGAAAACGACTGGACTTGCTACAGAAGAAATTACTTTTCATTGAGCTGCTCGTTCACACTTCAACCCATTGTACCAGCAGGAAGTATACATCTTTTGTTGCCTGGTGGGATGAGACCGCAGGTGCAACAATTTTCCATGTCCATAGCTGCAGTGGTGGATACGCGCGATGGGAAATCCATAGAATTGGTCCAGCACACTCCGAAACGAGACAAAGGACCACAAGAAAAGCCACCTCGAGTTGCAGTTGCCCCACGGCCACATACAACACATAACATGTACGGTGGCGACAACGGAATTGGCGGCGGGCCACGTGGAATGTACGATGGATCCTTCGGCCAGTCACCAAACACCCCACCCACTGAAGCGACTTTTGAGCGTATCCAATTCAAAAATGCGACAGCGAACAATGGAAAACGGAGAGCAGCTCAGCAATATTATCATCTATTGGTGGAACTTTTTGCAGATCTGGGAAACAATCAGAATCATCCAGATCGCTATGTGAAAGTTGCGGTCCGCATGTCCGCACCAATGGTTGTGCGTGGTCGCTCGCCCGGCCATTACCAAAGCGAACGAAGAGGTAGCAACGCGAGCTCTGGACCCGGAGGTGCTGGTGGTGCTGGTGGAGGCGGTTCATATACACCATCTGGCGCGTCCTCTCGCGCTCCAGGCGACATTAACATGTCTGGCACTTCTTCCATGCTTCCTGGTTCTAGCAGTTACGGCTCTTACGATGGTCGATCGCACCATTATCGCACTGGACCACTTCAGATTCCCATGGATCCCACTCTTTCCGCTGAAGAAGCAAAGAATATACAGGATGCTCCCAACTACTTATACTACCCAGCTGGACTATGGGAAGACCCGGATTCACGAAATCAATTACCCAGTCTGCCCGAATATGCGCCAGGTAAAGTTAAGCAGGAATATACTACGAGTGGTTATTCTCTACCTAGTATCAGTGGTGCCCAAGATGCTTTGGGTAGGCATTGTGGGAGGTGGGAAGGAGTTCCAGAATCGAAGGGATATTTTCCAACAATGGCACTGACGCAGGAGCTCAATATCAGCTAGCCATTAGAGATGGAGAAATAATCGCCATTTAACTTGCGATACAATACGCGTGCAGTACTAGGATGTAGCACTCGTAAAATTTGTCTTGTCTATTTTTTCCTATCTGACGCCGTCCATCTTAATTCATCCTTCGCGCATCATAGTCTCATTGTCGCTTGCTTTTGCAATGATCATTTGGAGTATAATGGACTGGCTCATAGCTCGGTTGCTTGATATGTTTACAGCAAACATTTTGATTGGCGCAAGGAATAGGGAGTGAAGGCTCGAGGGACATATTCACACATTTGATTGAGAGATACACATGGGGGAATACTACAAAATCGAACGGCACCAGATTCATTTCATCTTGAAACGATATCACATGCATATATGAGGGATCAAATGGATGAGATGAACGGATGGTGAGAAACTTGCATCTATGTCTGGTCTAGGATGGAACGGGAAAAAAACATATCGGATTTCGTTGACGGAGTTGGGTCTGTTCCCAGGTACCTTTTCTTTTGTGGGAATTTTGGTCATGGCATGATGGATGAATGGATGGGTACATGGGTAACAAGGAACGGGACTAGCAATGGATTGGGAGGATGGGTATACGATCTTGCCAGTTGCGGATCCTGGTGTTTCTTACGTGCTTCGCTGATGGATTTCTCATCAATTTTTTTTTTTATTTCTTTTCCCATACTGAGCTTGATGGGATTGGATTCGGCAAGGCTTACTGCCTGGCCAGTTCTTTTACACCAGCTCAGACTCATGAGTTCCTCTTTGCTTGCATCTGATTATTTCCTCTATCTTGACTGCGTGTTAGTTGATGTTGTTGCGTGGAGGACTTTAGTGTTGAGGAATGAAATTTGAGTTGTGGGCTGCTGTTGAGTAGGCTTTTTCGTAGTTTGAGTTGTATTTGTTGTTTTTGAGTGTGGGGATCGATGAGAAGAGTGACGAACCTGAAATGGTAAATTGACAAATGGCTTGTGAGGATGAAAAAATGCCAGTGCGCAGATGTGGAATTAGGAATTTTACAGAGGAATTTAGAAGGAGAAGTGGAAAAATGTGTGCAGTAAAGTTGAAGTCGGGGACGTTTTATTCAAATTCTAGTTTGCTATGCCAGTCAGTTGGTCGATTAGTCAGTCAATGCAGGAGGCTTTTGTCGCGATAAATAATTGCGTGATGATTAATGATGTGAAGTGAATGAGATGTTAGTAGTTTGACGTCGTTGATGAAGTGATAGAGTAGGGGGTATGAATATGAATGGTAAGCCAGGCAAAATGCAAGATGTTCACTCTTGAAAAGCACTTGAATTCCTCAATGAAAAACAAACATCAGAACAAGTCGTATTGAAATCTCAGCAACTTTCCGAAAGTGGGGATCATTGGCCAAAATGTCGAGGTATCGTCAGACACAACTCAGACGAAGCTATCCTGTTTGCACAGCTTAGAAACTTTGAATGAAGCCAGCACTTTCCACTCCATTGTATTATTTAAACCTCGTTACGTTCGTCCTCTTTTCGTTTGGTCTCGATACAAGCAAAACTTAACTTTTACTACCCACCGCCCCCCTTTCGAATATTAACCTCGTGATATATCAACATAGTTCTTTACGTAGTATTTAGTTCTATTAATAGATAGATATTAAAAATTAAAATAACAGATCAAATTTATATAATACAAATAATCATTTAATCATTTATTATTACTATTATCAATATATTTATTAAATTTTTTATTATTGTTTAAATACTCTTATATATAATCTAACTATTGTTTTTTTTAATATATTTATAATATTGTGAATTTCATGATACTTATTAATATTATAATTAATTATCATTTTTATTTTAATTGTTTTTAATATTGTTTTATGATTATATTATATAATCTTATTCTTTTATATATTTAACTTCTAATATATCAATATAATATCTTGTTACGATAGTAAAAATTGACTAATTAGGAGAGCTTGGGCCTTGTGCAAAAGCGATCAGATTTCATCGAATTAATATGTGATCTGGGCCACCTTAAGATCGTATGTGCACGCACTGTCAGAAAGCACGTGACTTGGAGCCTTTGGAGCTTAGGATCCAAAAGGATCCAAGGGAGCATGAAGATCTATATAACCAAGATGGATTCCCTTTGTATAGAGCTTCGTGCTCAAGATCAATCATTTAGTATACCATACTATTAGTTACGAATTGCATCATCTTATTATCATTACTTTAAAGTCCCTGCTTGACGCCTAGTTATAAACCTACTTCGAGAGCCTAGAGCACTTCCATGTGATCTAGACGGCAAACCTCGTAACATATCTTTAGGTGATATTTAATTCAAGTAATAAACAGATATTAAAAATAAAAATAAAAATAAAATCAAATTTATATAATAAAAATAATCAATATTTTCATTGAACTTTTCCTTATTATCTAAATGGTCTTATATAAATTTTCATTATTACTACTATTTTAATTGTTACCAATACTGTTCTATGATCGTGTTATATGGTTTTATCCTCTTATCAAGTATTTTCTCGGGGATAGATGTTTTATTCAGTAACTATTGGAAATGGGCGGTCAGTGTAAATTTTCGAGATCATTGTAACCAACTTTCATCAATGATGCATTCTTTTTCAATGTCATCATCATCACCGTCATCATCATCGTCATCATCATCATTGCATTCTCATCCATCCCAAAGCGAAAAAACAGCAATTCACAAACACAGCATGATTGAGACACCAACCATAACCATACTAGAGATCAAAGTTCGGAATCCCTGCTTAATACAATATGATTGATCTAAAGGTTACAGCTGAGAAAGATGGATAGAGCAAAGAGAGATATAAATACTAGATGCAACTGATCCATGTATGATCCAATTGCTGCGAACATAGTAATCTGTCCTGATTGGGATCCCGAAAAGGCCGATATCCATGGTGATTTTTAATTTTTATCTATACTACTGGTCAATTCTTGTGTAGACGGATCTTCTTGCTTTGTGTGGATCGCGGGGGAAATCTTTCCCATAGAAAAGACACTTTATTGCGCTTTTCTGTGTCTTTTCTTTTCTTCTTCCTGTGATACTAGAGATGCTTCAAGTGGACATCAACTTTTTCGGTGTTTAGAGACCCCAACCGTAATAGAGAATTGGAAAAGTTGAGGCTCACGGGTGAGTTGAATGTTAGATGAACCCCTTCACGTTGGCTCAGCAGGTTTGTATGTATTCAAAACAGTAGAAATAATATCTGTACTTTCTCAAAATAATCCTCATCCACTCAAAACTTTTTGTCTAGTAGAATCTTGAAAGGCTGGAGCGAGGCAAAGCTTGGAAATGTCCATGTCCAGCTTCTTTCCCATCCTTTTTTTGTCGAAGAGTAGCAAGGTAAGGAAGGAGTTTGCCTAAAGCTTTCTCTCTCTCTCCTATTAGGGGAAATTGATTCAGTACCTATCTTCTTCTATCCTCGCTGCAACAAGATTAATAAGCTCAAATCAGATGTCTATCCATCTTCTCTATAGGAATATCGATAGTTAAGTGACTGCCACTATATGATTTCGTGCTTCTCTCTGTATTTCGACGATAATCAATATTATTATTAAAATTATAAATTATTCATGGATTGTTTATAATTTTGAAAAAGTTAAAGGATTAAAAAGTTAAAAGGTTAAAGAAGTGAAAAATTGAAAAGTAATTTTTTTTAATATTATAATCTAAAAATAAGACTAGTAATAGTTGAGAATAATAATATTTAATATAGATTGAGATTTTGTTATTATATAACAAGATTTTGAATCTCTATTTTAGCTCTACCATCTTATGATATCATTAATTTACTGATTCGATGCTTCCAATAGGGCAATACCTTTTCTGTAATTATTTTAGATGTTGATAATAATTTAATAAAGAGCTATGAAATAAAACTTATCGCGCTCATCTATACACAATACACAAAGAAAGAATTAAATATAATCGCTCGTCAGCACTCCGTAAATAGCTAATGGCCCATCTAAAAGCACAAGCCACACCCTAAAAACATATTTAACACCACTTTCAAAAAATAATAGCTTTGCCCCTCTATGAGCACTAACAACATTTACCCAGGCAAAACAAACCCCCTCTAAAATGCTTTTCTGAGTGTTCGCACTCAAAAAGTGTAAAAAAGTCTGATGAACAGAGGGGGATTCGAACCCCCGCGGGCTAAGCCCATGAGAATGCTAGTTGATTCGATCAACTAAGCTTTTAAGCTTGAGTCACACGCCATAACCACTCGGCCATCTGTCCTATCTGGTTGTTTTTGATAGTAATTTGTGCCTATTTATAATTATAAATATACAAAAAAAAGTATGGAAATTTTGCTGCTCCATGTGGGGTGATGCAGGGGCTTGGTGTTGTGTTCGGATAAGCTGCGGGGCCTTCGGGATAATTCGTGATCTCTAGTTTACGAGGGTACAAGAAGCCCAAGAGACAGTGTTAAATTTTTACATGTTATTCAGAGGATGAGAGTTTACTCTCAGCGCTCATATTTCTTTGTCATATGCAAGTAGCCCAAATACATTTCTTCATCTCTAATCACACACCCAAAGTTTCTAATTGCCTTGATCCTACCATTCTTCCAAGCTCTCTCAGTCATTCTGATATCTCAGATCTAAAATCTTTCATTTGTGACGTAACAAAACTGCTCCCTTGATAATCCGTCAAAATTCCTGGATCAGTCAACGTCAAGTTTTTCATGTCACTACCCGTCCTATTCGTATATGTAAGTCTTTTCGCTCCAGCCGAGACGACGAAGGAATAACCTGCTGGGCACAGGCCAAGGCAAAGACCAAATGCGGAAGTACTGTACTGCTCTGAGTACTTGGGTGAGTGTTAGTTGAAGTTTGAAGGCGCTAAGGGAGATATGAAAGTAAATTGTGCTATTAGACTTACCGTGCTCGTGAAGTCATCATCGACGAATGTGTGAAGCGTGGAAGTACAGTCTTCATTTGCGAGGAAAATGCCATTAGAGCTTAGACAGGCTATGTTAAGGGAAGGGAGGATCGCAATGGGAAGGCAGAAAGGCTGGTGGTCTAAAGACGCATCGTGGAATTGCTGATGGATTATGGACTTACGGCTATAGTGGTAAAGTCTTCCTAGTCGGCGACGAATTAACAGAGATACGAAGAATAAGGAGGATTTCATAAAGTATATATATCTGTGAGATGCAAGAGATTACATATCAAGATGTAACATTGTCGTCTTCATCAAAGATTTTTTTTTGATAATCGAGGCCAGAAGTAGGAGCTTGAGAAATCTGAATAAGAGGGAGGTAACCCTGGGCACTTACATTTCTGGCCATATATCATTCATCCAATGATTATGATCATCAACCACCAGATGAGCGGTGGAAGCATTAAATACCTTGAGTTTGTCTAGCTGCTTAGCGATTTGTAAAGCCCTGAGTTTTGTGACAATAATCATTGACTTCCGGTATCACAGCTTGTGACACCAATACCACAAATACCATCTAAGAATATGCTTTTTTGGGCAACGTCCATCTAGCGTCATGCAACATCCTAAGGAACGCAAATCCGACTTTGTAACCAATAAAAAGGCTAATAGAGTAGGATGTAGACTTCCGGCTCGTCTACTTGATGATCGCGTGTACACGAGGATATCAGCAAAGTTTGACTGTCAGCTGATGGGCATGAAGGACATCCGCTCGAAGAGCTGATTCGGTCTCTAAATTGGTACCATATCAAGCATGTGCTCACAAAGAAAGAAGTGCCACATGTAAATACAAATGGGTGTTCCACATATCACTTTAGCTCAGAACAGATATTAAGACGTTGAAGGTAGCGATAGAAGAAATGATCGTCAACAGGAAAACACAAACAGACACTTGGGTGGTTCATCTCAGGTTTTCGGCCCATAATTGAGATCGTTAATTGTTCACTGATATTTGATCCTTGTGGACTAGTGTTTTGTTCCCAGCATCCTTGGCCCACAACCTCAGTCGGATTCACTCGATTTCCCGGTTAGAAGGGGTACTTTTTGATGGTATATCGAATCCGCAGTCACGATTCAAGTGACAGGTTTCAAGCAACACGAACCAAGCGCGGGCGTAGAAGTGCAATATCTAAGGATCCCCACTGCCGTGGTGCACACTGAACAACTAAAGAGGGATAATTCTGGATCCGGTCCATTCCATGTTCTTGGATCCCGACTAAGACGAGTAAAACTGTCAAGGAGCCCTTCAATTGGCTCTTGTCTACAGTAACATTGGAGACGAATCCTCCGACATCTTCTGCATACCAAAATTCTGACTGGGAAGGTATCCCCCCAAAAAGTGTATTTGGCAAAAGTGTAGAACCACAAGTCCACGAGAATCATATGTCTGCCCTTCAGTACGGGGGAAGAATTTGAAGGACGGACGTGATGGAGCAGCCCGGCTACGATTTATTTGACGCTCAGCATCAATATTGCAAGTAGAGCTCGCAATGGAATGATCCTCAGGTAGCTACGTTCTGAGCCAAATCTCCCGGAAGCTCGGTAACCCACCTCCTCGACAACTCTTCAAGGTATCCGAGACCGAAATGTGATTTCTTGAGATGAGCCAAGCATTGAAATGTTTTGCGTACAGCCGACCAGTCTTGCAAGTTTGAAGTTTGCTCAATCGGACACCAAAAGTTCCACCGTCTTAATAGTTCTCCTACTTTTGGTCCACATAAGCATATTATTTGTTGACGACTTTTGGAATAATACGGGAATTCAAACTGATTCCTGAATTAATTGCATTTTCCGTAGGTGCAGTGCCATCTACCTGTGGCAAAGCTCTTAAAAAAGGCTGTAGATGACACGGACAACTAAACGGGCTATAGTGCATCAATAGAGTTTCGTGTAGAGCAGCAGCCGTCGGGCGACTCTTTTGATCCACGGCCAGCATATCATGAAGAAGAGATGCTGTCCAAGAATCCCCCAACTCGGTGAACCATGGCCCTATCAAATGTGCCGTAGCATGATAAACATAGGTCATTCTATCGGGCTCGTCTGGTATCGGCTGGCTCCTGTACTCATGAAAGTCATCGATTCGTTCACCGTTAGCTACAGTGGCCATCTCGGCAAAAACGCAACCCAGGGAGTAGATATCCGCAGGTCGGCCTCTTCGATCATCGGCGATTACCTCAGGAGCACTGTACATTTTGGTAATACCTACCAGAGGACCATCCGTTGAACTTGTAACACCGGCACTGAACTGGTGTGCGGATCCAAAGTCGGTCAAATAAATTTGATCCCCCTTGCAAATTATGTTGTTTGGCTTGATATCCTTGTGTCTTATATTCTGCGAATGGACGTATGCTAGCGCAGAAGCAAGACAACATTGCCAGCCATTAAGCAATTTCATGTCTTCCTCTGGGAAATCACTTTCGCTAACTCGATCAAGAAAATGACCTAGATCTTCATCGCCGGCTGGAGATATGAGAATTCCGAATTGTCGAGGAGCTTTGGTTGTTTCATAAGTACTGATGACTTTAACGATATGCTGATGGCTGAGACCCCGAAGGACGGCTACTTCTTGTTGAATAAGAGGTAATAATTTCTTCCGTGAAAAGTTAGGAAGGCGAATTATTTTCCGAGCAAGAAGAAAGCCATTTTCGTTGTCATTGAAACGTACTGCGTCCACAATTCCGAGGGAGCCGTGTCCCAATTGCTTGATTGTCGCGAATGGAACAATTTTACTGCTCAGATATTCCTTGTGGGTGTATTCATAATCGATGCCCAATATGGGTGTTCTAGCAGAGTAATCTATCTCATCCCTCTTGCCCCTCAGCTCCTCATTCAAATCTTCCTCAGTACTGCGCATCACTTGTAATTCGGTATGCTTCATTATTAGCCTGTTCCGTTCTCTCATTAATTTTTCTTCAGCCTGAGCTTCTCGTTTTCTTGAATATGCTTCTGCTTCCGCTAAAGAAATAGACCATTTTTTATTCATAGTCTCCCGTATTCTAGGCCCAATTTCTTCTCTTTCGTGCACATACATATTTTCAGGTGGTAGTTTGAGCGATTCGGTTTCAGATCTCTGTTTTCTTACTGATTGTTCTTTTTGAAACAAGGTCAGTCTTTCAAGCTCGAGTCTCTCCTCGCGCAATATTTCCGCTGTTGGAGTAGATGAATGCATGCCTGTAAATTTCTCCGAGGCTTGACTTTGACCATCAATAAGTAGATTGTGTGCATTTGTAACATCCAGATTACTCGGGAGATTGGAAGCTTGATTAACGATAGCTCCATTCGCGCTAGGGGGCACTTTTCCACTGCCAATTAGCCCCCCAAAACTAAATCTTGTCTTCCTCGTCGTAATTCTTGCCGGCTCGCAGATAGTTTTGCAGGCAGTGCAAGTATATCCTTCGCTTTGCACGACAACCTTTCTCAAACAATTTTGACACCTCCACCATTCTGCCTCTAATCTACATAACCCAAGCGAGTCTATTTCCTGGCCAGACAACTTAGGTGATGCTCCGATGTCTTCTTTATGGAAGTCCCGAAGATGGGACCTGTATTCTGCCTCTGAGCCTCGGAAGTCTGACCGAAGGAAACGAAACTTGAGACCAGGTGAAGTGGCAGTGCCTATTTGTGACTGACAAGAAGGATAGTCGCAAAGATGATAAGCTTCTCCGTGGGACTGGAGATAATGATCCATCAGAGTACTTTGAGAGAGACAACCGCTTTTGTAGTATTCACATGCTCGAACATGACATGGGTAAGAAATTGTGAAATCATCTGATGGCTGGCTACTTTCTGTCTGAATAGCACTGCCGCTCAAATTCTCAGAACCAGTAGCGCCTTTGAACATTGATCCGGCACCTGAATTTTCTGCATCATCCCTAATGCTGTGTCCAATTTGCCGTCTTTTTTCTTTTCCATTGCCCGAGGTCGCTGCATTTCCTTCGTCTGGCCAGTTCGTTATTGGTGTTAAAGATTTAACACCATTCCTGTGATTGTCGTTCCTGATGAATTCCTTTGCTTCTTCAAATTGCGTATGTTTGTTCATGAGCCATTTTTTAATCGTGATAAATCTGGTTAAAAGCTTAGAATCGCTCATGAGTGAGCTGTATCCATCATGATGAGGTGTGATCCCCTCTAGGACAGTGTTCACTGTGACCCATTTCTCTAGAGCTAAGTCTGGGCGCTCGAGATTATCGAGAAACGTGTCTGCTTGCTTGATCGAGAATTCCGCGAGATGAAGCAACCCGAGTATGGAAGCACCTGAGGGGACATCAGGTTTGGCAGCTAAAAGGTCGTCTAAGTGACGATAGGGACGTTTATACGTCTTCCACAAGATCTCATTCTGTTTGGAGGACCTCGTGGTAGCAGGCTCTGTATCTTTTCCATTATTCGCACCTCTCGCGAGATTAGTTCCGTCATTGTCTTGCCCGGCTGACATTTTCCGTGGTGTCGTGGCTTGATGAGTGTTCAACACCTCATGTAGAACGCTAAAATTGTTTAACACTACAAAGTCTGTATCAATGGTTCAATGTCCTTATCACATTCTTTCATTCACGATGTCAATTGAGTTGAACCGGCGGCGGGAATATGCAAGGAAGAGAATCTGACACGGAATTTCTTGCTGGGTACACTTCATCTCATTAAAGTCTTCCTGAACTGAATGAGCTCCTGTTTTTCAAGTGCGCGTCTGCGTCAGCCTCGCTGCATGGGTGTTGCAGGCGACTAAACCGCTTTTGAGACACTGCATCGTGATGCTTGTACGTGGCGGCAGAATTGAGGTGCAAAAAGAGATGGAGGGAGATGCTACACATAAGATATGGAACACAGACATCATCAACTTGGGTGTTTGAAGAATTGTAGTTCACTTGAGCTGGTATTGAGATAAATTTGACAGCATAGTCAAGTTAGGTAGCTGTGATAGTGCAGAGAAATAGATAACCCGAATGAAGAAAGTGGGGGTAGATTTTAACTGCCAAGTGTGGTTGGTAAGATGTTGGAATAGGTAATAAATGTACCTCAATCTTGTCCCCTTCCATTCTGAAGTCATTCGTAAAGACTATTTTACGAACGACGACTATGTTTAAACGAGCCAATGCATCAAATGGCTCTCTAGGCTTAGATAGCTCATAATACTCCTCAAGTGTTGCAATTCAAACTTGACATTCCAAACTTCAAAGTCCAGAACCAAGGTCCATAGGAAAATAAAGGTCGACTGTGACATGTATGTGTTGTGTATTTGAACTATGGACATTTTCTGTTGTATCTTTTCGTTTTGGTTTTTTTCTTATATCATCTGTTCCTCAACTCATCTCATTGATTGTGTGGCAGGTGTGGCTCGTGTGGAAGGTGTGGCTCGTGATGGCGGGGTTAAAAGTATTTGAAAAGCAGTTTCACACCTAAAAGACCATATGATAGCCATGTTCAAAAATAGGACATTGGAAAGGGTTATGAGTTGAGGAGCAACAGGTGGTACCTATAGCTGGTAAGATAAGGTTATTCGTCCATTGTACGAGTAGGAGTAGAAACCTATCCATAACCCAATCACCAGCATTGCAATCAATCGTATATTTCGCATATGTATACAAAGACATCCTCGATTTGAATTTGCGACCTTGGAACGTAAATGAAGATTTTACCATTTATTATCCAAAATTAATAACATAATATCTATATCTTGCTATGCCATTTTGGGACAGACGTCAATTATGTCAAATCCAACAAAGAAACGCGCTTCGGTTACGTCATACGTCATACATAGACCTGGTGGACGGGAGATGCTCAACTCAAACTTGAATATTGAACATTCCTCCTTCCTCCTCTGATGATAATCAATGAATAAATGTATTCATACCATGCCAGGATCAATCTTCCGTCCTTTTATTTCCCATATTAAAGTCACATCCTATTCTATGACTTCTCCATGTTCTGGTCTGGCTCTTGCAATAATCCACCAAGATCTTCCATTGTATTGATCATCGCTTTTAAATGAGCAATCAACAAGATCTTCAGTTTCATCACCACTGGCATAACCGACCAATCATCTACCTTGACACGACTCGACCTTCTCCGTTTTTCAATTCAATCTCACATAATGAATACTCAAGATACCCAGGATATTCCAAATCTCAATGATCCTCGTGCTGTGCCTACAGATCCCTATCGTGGACGCGCCCAACCGATTCACAACCTACCTATAAAAGTTGAAAATCATGAAGACATACCTACCCAGAGTCATGCCCTTGCGGTGGCAGATCATGAAGAAAAGGGGGCAGCACAGCTAGGTCATGGTAATACCGAGGTGAGAGATTTGGGTTGGAATGATCAACCCGGTGATGTTCCTGTTCCTCTGGTCGGAGGTCTGCCGAACGAACAACTATGGACTCTAGTACGACGATTCAATAAACAGATGTACCACGTGAAATCATTACCAGAGCCACCGATCGGAGGCTTGGACCTAAACATTGCCGACGAAGAGGAGTTCTCACCAGATAAGTTGAGGGCGAACATTGAGCGGCTATACATGACAGTAATAGTCGGGCTTGTTACCTTTTGGAAACATATTGCAAGGTTAAGATCATGGAGGGAAAGAAACCGCACAATTATTTTCGCCTCAGTTTACTTCCTAGCTTGGTTGATAGACTTCCTAGTGCCGACCGTTATAGGTTTCGTGATTGTACTAATAGCATGGCCGCCGTCGCGAGAATATTGCTTTCCTCCAGCACCACCCGCACTCATCGATAGTACAACTGGAGGAATCAAGAAACCGACGGCAGGCGTCCTAGGCAACGATACCAGTTTGACGGGAGCCCCTGAGAAACATCAAGGAGAAGCAGTTGAACAAGAAGCTAGTAACTTCGTAAATAGCATTACCTCCATCGCAATCAGCAGTGCGGCGGGGAAGCATCCTCAAGGAGATCCAAACGGTGATGAAGCAGGGGCAAGTACCTTAGAGGATGCGTCGCCAGATCCAACAAATATGGCAGTAGGGGCCGCAGATGCAAAGAGCAGTAGTGAAGGAAATCAAATAAATACACTGCATGATAAAACAAAGGAACCCATGAGGGCAGCGATGTGGTCGAAGACTAGGCCCGTAATGCATGCCATTGCTGACATTTCTGATGGATGGGAAAGATTCGCCAACGCTTTATCTCCAACACCACCATTTCCCCAGCAGAAACCTCGACTCAAGTTTGCCAGCTGTCTTGCGCCACTACTCCTCATCTCAATGTTTACTAGCTCGTATATGTTTATGAAGATGAATGGCTTGTTCGTTGGGTTGGGGTTCTTCGGAGACCCATTGATTTGGCGAGGACTTTCGTACTTGAACCGCGAATTCCCACATTGGCAGAGGTTGTTGGAGATCAGGAATACCCTGCTTAAAGGTGTCCCTACAAATGCTCAACTCACAATTACATTATTGAGAATTGGCGAGGCAAACAAAGCTCCAATCCCGCCACCTCCATCTTCCTCCCTACCGCCACCTGATGTTGCGCACGCTACAGCAGGTGAGGATCTTGGTCATCTTGGTAAGTAATGTTTCCTCATGAAAGTGAAAGAAATCGATTAACATTCTCAGAAGGTGTATCCGATGCAGAAATGGCCGATGCCATTCATCCTGATGTAGATGCGAGCACAACAAGTGTCGATCAGCCGAAGCCCAAGAAGAAAGGCCACCGGATCCTAGCTGCTTTTAAAAGTGTTACCAAAGGCGGTGTTGAGACTGTCTTGGGAACAGATAGATTGAAAGCTGCAGCCGGGGCAGAACATGCGAAAAATCGTCTCGGCGTTTTGAAAGATGGACCGGATGACCCAGCTGGCCCTACACGGTTCCCCTCTAGATATAAGGGTAAGGAGGGTCATGCATATATCACCTCCACTACAACAACTCCAGCATTGAGCTGGACGACCGAGAGAGACGACACTGATCCTGTCTTCTCCATACCAATATCTGATATCATGGTGAGTTTTCAACATGCCTCAAGAGCCACCATAATCTAACACGGTAACAACAGGAGATAAAGAAGGTTGGCGGCCTAGGCTGGAAAACAAGGCTTGTAGTAGGATGGGCTACTTCGCGAGAAATCGCAGACGGACTTCTTGTAGTCGACAAAGCTGGTGATCAAAAGCTACTCACAGCTATTGCATTACGGGAAGAGCTCTTCAACCGCTTGATCTCGATGGGTCCGCAAATGTGGGAAGCATGGTAAATACGGGCGCTTCCCTAAACGGCGCCTAATGCAAAGGTTTTGAAGGCCTTGATGAATTGATGGTCGGACCCAAGGATGGCCTGTAGTCTAGACTAGCAGATGAGATATGAAGTTTCAAAATTTGAAAACTTGTAAAGATTTGAATATTTGAAAATTTGAAATGATTTTCGATGTTTTAATTGGATTGGAATGGCTTCTCCCTTGTCGTGTAATTTGGACTATTGGACAGTGGGATGATGGATTATTATTGCTTTACGTTATAGCATATCACCACTTGTTCATTATGTTAAATGAAGCCGCCGTGGTGTTTGCGGTTGAAAATAGAAATGGCAGCCATAGGTTCAGGGTTTCTTCTCGGCAGCCGTTAGTAAGGTTTGGTCAGGAACACAGGAATGGAGATTGTATGGATGAGGATGAAGATATTTTTGGTAGGGGACATGTACGGAGGACGGAGAACGGAGTAAGCATTTCAATGGACTCACAGGCCTTGTAGATGAGTCTATACGGAGTATTATTAATAAATAAGACAGGGAAGGCTTTGGCGAATGCCACTAAATAATTCTTGAGGTCTTCAGCGTTTTTTCTCTCTGGGAGAATTCCTGTTCTTTGCGATCGAACCGACCACAACATTTTCAACGTATGTACTCTACTCCGGACACAATGACGTATCCAATTATAGCAAATATCGCTTGGTATCGCTTGGTATCGCTCCCAAGCTCGCATTGCAGACTCAGATTGGATGAACTCTTCTACGACTGTTTTCAGAATTGGGCATGTTGGGGTTACTGAATGGAGGGAGGACAACAAAGTCAAAGAAAAAGTCAAGCGTCAGGGTCCGTTCCTGGTTTTCTTTGATGGCATTGTGAATTGATTTGATATCTTGGGTGAATATAAGGCAGGCAGGTAGGTAGGTAGGTGTTCTGCGTCATGGTCAATCATTTCGTTATATGATTCATCTATCCCCTTCGAAAAGAATTGCTTTAATGCTTGATTGCTCATAATATTCCTAATTATTTCAATGATTATTATTATTGCTATTGCTACTTCTACTTCTACTCTACCTGAAGATAAGTTAAAAGAACTCATTCATTTTGTAACCCTCTCCATACTTATCTTTACTTCATCAACAACTATTGCACCACAAATATACTCTACTACTACTACTACTACTACTACTACTACTACTACTACTACAACTACTACTACTACTACTACTACTACTACTTCTACTTCTACTCAATATGCAGCTACTAGCTACCATCCCGATGGCTTGTTCCATCATAACATTCGTGCTCGGCATGTTGTGTATCTTCGCGGGCAATAAGCCTGGATTCATGGAGGATTATCATATCATAGCAGTATGTGCACCAATCCCCATTTTCCAGGTGATAACTCTGACCATATACGCTCCAGCTCAATACTTCAGGAATCGGACAAGATCTCATTCCCACACCGTCCGCCGGTTCTGGTTCCACACCGACCTCGATATCACCAGGAGGAATCGTTAGTAGTATCAGCAATTTGATACCTCGCGAGCCTGGTATTGGTGACGACATTGCAAATGCACTGGGCGATATCGGGAACGAGATTGCCGATAAACTTGCAGAGAAATTAGGTATCCAAGAATGGTATTCGATGCATCTAATGGATACGTGCGAGGGATCATATAAACCGAATGCCACGGCCAAAGGAGCAGGCTATAACGTGAGCTCTTGCACAAATGCCACGGCCATGTGTAAGTACTATCTCTCGTCATACTGTTTTCCTGCTTAATTAATCATGTCTCCACGCAGACCACTTCAATATCAGTTCCATAATTTCCGATCAACTATCTATTGGCCCCCTCCATCTAAATCTTGGCGACATAGGCTGGCCTTCAGCCATCCAAGACGGTCTTGATACACTCTCCGCAGCCATAAATGCCACCTTTGTATTCTATTGCATCGGCATTGCAGCCGCTGGCCTCGCAATCTTCACTTCCCTGACCGCAATATTTATCACCGGTCGTCTCTTCTCTTTCTTGAACTGGGGTTTAGCATCCCTATCTCTCCTAGCTCTTGCTATTGCCTCAATTATCGTCACTGTTCTCCAAGACAAAGCTGCGGATATTATCAATAAATTTGGGAATAATATTGGGGTGTATGCGTATAAAGGACATAAATACCTTACCTTGACATGGGTCGCCACGGCAATTATTGCTGTTGCGACGATCGTATGGGTGGCAATTTTCTGCATTGAACGCAAACAGAACGGACGTGAATTCCATGAGAAGAGTCTCTTTGGAAGGAAGTCGAGACAAAGTGAGAGTGCCGAGTTTGCGAGGAGAGGGGCTTAGAAACCTTTTTTCTTGCTTGGCTCGAGAAAAATGTTTATCTGGATGGAGGGAGGGATATGATGGTTTATGATCGGAAATACGCCATGTACGACATTCTTTTGTATGCTTTCTATTTATGTACGTCTTAATGGGGATAATGAGTGCGGGGACAGGAGAGATGGATACTGGATACTGGATACTGGAGAGATAGGTGGTTTTGACAACAAGATTGGGGGTGGTTTTCTTTTTGAATAACGATTGTATGATAACGAGATACCCAGAGGATAGAATAATTGACGAAGCACTGCGAAACACACATCATTCATCATGGATTCAGTGAGTTTAAAGGAAAAGATACTTAGATCCTGTCTCACTAATGTAAAGAAGGAGCTTGCAGCAGCTGATGGAAATACTACATACCGTGAAGTGCGCACCTGGACAAAATCACACACATGAAAATAGCCAGACGCTTAAGATCGGCTACCCAGTAGTAGCCTCATGACTTTGACTACATACCTGGTTCATGGTAAACAAGTCACGGTTTGGAGAGTAGTTATCCTGGCTATCGTCTGATGAAGACCAGACTTTTCATTATTTTTTTGGTTTTCACTCGTTTCAGAGAGGCTTAGGGCAGAAAAGATTTAATCTTACAGGCAAAGCTCCTCTCCATAATTACCCAATGATTTCCTCTATGTATAAATTGAGTTCTGGGTACTTTACGAGAGAACTTAGATATTGCAGTATTACTATGCTTTCCGTCCATCATCGAACTAGCCTCGTGGTTAGAATGGATGTTGGCAAGAAGAAAAGGAAGGAGGATCTCAAAAGTTGAACTTGGACACAAATAGATATAGTTTCTTGTATCCTAAATGAATATCCGAGGCTTTTGACCTTTCATTCAAGGACTTCAGAATCCGTCTACATGCTTCTCGCCCTTCTTCTCTCTTTCTCCCCTCCGCTCTTATTTTCCTTCGTTGTCGTATCCCTCGCTTCCTGAAACCATTTGCTTCTCATCATCCATTTCTCTTTGTTCCTTGAAGAAATCCAATACTTGTTCATCTACACAACTATTCCGGGCCACTTCTTCGAGATACATCCTCTAGTACGAATCAACGATGAGTTTGCGTGATCTCTACCACATGCTTGAAAATTTACTCTAAAATACCGATAAGGTTCCAGGACCTAAAGCACCAGTATTATACAGCGACTCAGTGGTGCAAGCTACACCTTGGAAAAGAATGGAAAATTATTGGCTAGTGCATTCCGAGGGAGATTTTTATGTCGATGATGTAAATTGCGTGGTAGAACATTACTCCGACTCTGACCAAACACCTCCAGAACAAAATGACAGTAATGGAAATCGACACAGCCTTTCGGACCAGTATATTCATAACAAAGCAAATGTATCGTGCGGCCTGGTGGGCTGAGAGTCAAGCGCTTTCACATCATGCATTCTGGATCTAACTTACACCCAATCTACTCAGTCCGTCACAGTTACAATTCACCATGTATCCCAGAGAAGAGTTTGACAGAAGATGGCCGCTCCAATCATATTCACGCATATGTTGACTATGGCCAATTTCACACGTTGGGACTGTCACCATCGAAGTAATCGCCTACATTGCCGAGCCCAAAGCTAAGACGTGCGCAACTGGCCCGACGTGGAGGTTCACAGATTGGTTTTGGTGATGATTTCATGATTTTAATTTGTACTGTAAAAGGGATGTTGAGGCACGAGGCAAAGATGTAAGTTTCCAGGTAAATCAGTAACTAATAAAGCTGTATAACCGATGATGGCTTGGACATTTTGTCATTTATATTATACATTCTATTCCATGTATTGAAATTTCCTTTCATGCCTCCCACAAAGTGTCCAATAGTTCGGGCTGGCAGACTACATTTAAGCTTTTGATGGTCGAAATTATTTGAATATTTGAATATTCTTCTAATGAATCTAAACATACCAAATAAACACCGGAATCCAAAAGCCTATCATTGTTGGACTGCAGTTAGGGCTTTTAAATACCCTGGTATCCAAAACTGCCTTGCCTACGAAAGAACTCCAACCAACCAAAAGAGATACACCCATCTGTACTCAATATCTACAATCCGCTTTTACACAATCATCCCCCGCTTCCCAGCAATGTGTACGGCCGAATCCCAAAAGAAAATAGCTTTCGCTAAAGCATCCATGTACATCATGCCACCCTTGGTCGATCTCTTTCTGGGTGATGCATGGGCGGGTCTTTGGGTAAGGACAAGGCCGTGGTGTGGCCTTCTGCCCCTCCTTCCATGGCTTGCCGAACGTGCGTTTGGTGTGCGATTGAGACGGGGACGGGGAGGGAGGAGAAGAGTGGAGGACGACAAATGGTGGGTCGATTTTGAACTTGGTCATATTGAAAGAGACCGAATATTCCTCCTTGGTTGTGTTTGTAGCGGTGGCGGAGATTCGATGAAGGCCATTGGAGTTCGCTGGGATCACAATTGCTGTGGTTAGGCCGAAAAGAGCGGCCAGAACGAGAAGACAATTCTTCGATGGCTTCATATTGTTGGAAGCGGAGGCGCAATTGTATGTTGTATAGATTGTATGGATTGCGTGAAGATTTTACTTCGATATGTATGATGGAAAGAAAATTAGAATCTAGGAATTCTAGTAATTTTGTAGGACTTTTATATGTGAGAAAGAATAAGCTTTTCTCCGCACTTTTCCTTTTCTGGCCTCTCCACTGACGAATAGTCCAGACGACTACGAAAGATTCGGAATTCGCATACGTTGTTAAGCTCAATATGGCAAATACGATCGCCGGTCTACATAGTCACGAATTGTAGCTCCAATAATATGACAATCCCCTTCACATCTACAATAAAAATCCTTGCAATGTGTGGAAAGTGATGGGTAATAGATTTGGATAAAGGTTGCACTAGACTCGCTTGAATCATTTAGGGGCATCTTAGTGACAGCCGTTGAACTTTAGCTTGAGGCTATCGAGTCAGACTCAAAGGCCGCGCCTAAAACAGTCTATGTACAAAGTGTCATGATCATAGGTAGTTTAAATTTCATTCCTTAAGCACAGTCTCGTGATCAATGTGCTCTGAAGATAGATATACTCGAGATTTTACGACCATGATGACAGAACGCTTGTAAGATTGCTCCTACCGGGAATATCATCGAAGCATGAAAAATCAAACATGTCCCTGCCTAAATTGACGAGATGAGAATGATAAACAAGAAAGCCTTCTCTGGCTGTCTAAATTTCGTGCATTTCTGGGGACACACTTCTACTTACCAAGTTGATCACAGTCCCTCTTTCAAGGGACAACATATCCCCCTCATATGTGAGCAAATGCAGAAACCTATCTTCGATCACAATTGTCTAACAATCTGAACAGTAATGGGAAAAGCAAACATGTTTGATGCTATTTTAAATATATTCAGCCGTTCCAGACATTCTGAATTGCCAATCCATTTCAAACTACCTTTAATATCCAACTCAATCGAAAGTATTTCAGCTACCCAATCTATTCTATAGGATCAAATATTTAAGTGTTTGATTACCCAAAATCATTCTCAACATCTAATCCCCTACTTAGTTTGAACCCCCGCAAATACCCCAAACATCATTCACATCCAAAGAAGTTCGCCCGTCCATTCCAAACTTGGCCGTACGAACTACACCTCCCTTTAGATCAGTCCCCAACACCTGCAGCTCTACTCCTGTATTCTCCCAAGCGATGAGCATAGCGATTCCTTCTTCTTACTAACCAAAACACCCTGCCCCTCTCAAAGTTCCCATCATTTACTCATTCAGGGTGTCGACTGTCATCTTAACCGAGAATCAAGCAGCATCTCACGTTTCGTTTTTGATAAACAGATGATTCACCTATCTCTTATGCTCCGCTGATATTTATATGAATTTTTTGTCATTGGCAGTGAATTGTTGTTTCTGACTTCCTCATCATTACAACTAGAATCACCCGTATCCTAACATTGCCTCCCCACCACCTTATTTCAAACGCTCCATTTTTCTCCTCTACCTTTCAAAATTCTGCTTCACCTATTCATAACCTGGTTATTTCACCATATATTCCACATAAGGCCACCTGCTCGACCATCACAGTATCATTTGCCTATCAAAATTACGATTTCAGACATTTCATGTGCCAATGCTTTACATTTATCAACTAAAACATTTCCTGTGTTAACTCCTATTTCCAGTCTCCCCATACTCATCCTCATCCCCATCATCGTTACTATTGCCGTCTTCAGCATAGCTTACAGAGAAATCAGCAGAGGAAAAAGGCCAGTTAACTTGAAAAAGAACGTGCTAAACGTATATTAATTATATGCATTATACCTGGATAAGCTCTACCTATCGACAAGAAATGAAACGCCTTGCTTTCCTTCTTTCGCAATCTGCTATTTATCATCTACCACCAACTCCGTCGTGATATGATATGCCTATGAGATCCCTCACCAATTCTCCCTCCTTAATTCCCCTCCCCTTTCCTCCTTTCTTACCTGTCCTAAATACCAAGCTCTGAGTTTAAGTTGAACCCAATATACCCACCAATCAACTTTTTAAAATAAAATCCCTCCCCTTTCTATCTGTGGTATCTATTGATCTGGGGTATCTTTCAAAATATACAGATCTTCTCGTAGGATTCCAGTTGTTCCATTCCATCCCAGATTTCATTCGCCATAGCCTTCTCCAATACATCCATCATGAACATCCAACAACCAAAAATTGGCGCCAGTACGCCCCTAGCTGCAATGCCCATCAAATTAGTGTCTCAAATTCAACTGAACAATTTGGCAGTATGAAATTCAGTTAAAAAAACGGGTAAAAGAGGATCTATACAATTCCTCTCCCAACCCTATTATGTACCGCTTCATACAGTCTACCTCCCTATCCATTATTACATTCTATGCCACCGTTCAGCATTATCCCATACGCTCCCTACAAGACCCATGGCAATCCGGCACCAAGTACAGCAGCCAGCAACCCTGATCCTGAAACGCCCATACCCTTCCCCGCAGCAGCCGTAACCGTAGCCTTAATAGCCGAGGCGGAAGAGGAAGCGGGAGAGGAAGCGGTAGTTGGTGAACTCGCAGTTCCTTTCGAAACAGTTCCCGAGGCGATAGGCATCGGCTGTGTAGAAGTATCAATCAGTAAGGGAGTTGAAGATACGAGTGACACAGGTGAAGATGCAGTCGAAGCACTTGTGACAGTAGCAGGGGTCGGTGAAGCAGTTGTAAGACGGCTAGATAGAAACGATGATGGCGTAGACCAACCAGTGGAGTTGGTATATATAGAGGTGTTGCAAGATACAGTTGTGCTGTGGAGGATTTTGATGGTGGTAGTTGTGTCGAAAATAGGTGCAGATGTTGTGAGAGCAGGGGAAGCAGATGTTAATTCAGAAAAAGGTTGTGCAGTAGATGAGATGATTGCAATGGAAGATCGTACCTCTTCTGAGGGTGTAGGAGAAGGCTGTGTGGTAGAGGGTGAAACTTCGGGGGAAGGGAGTATCGTAGAAGAAGAGGGTTGTACCTCTTCTGAGGACGTAGGAGAAGGCTGTGTGGTAAAAGATGAAGCTTCGGGGGAAGGAAGTACCGTAGAAGAAGAGCTAGTCATGGATGGAACTGTGGCACTTTCGATGGAGGTACTCGTTACGACGACGTCTGATGACGAATGAGTGGTTGCAGCGCTGCTAGCACTGACAGTGGTAGACTCACTGCTGGAACTTGAAACGGGGGATGTGCTGGTAGTGCTTGTAACGGCTGATGATGTCGAAGGTGCTGATTGGACAAGTGCTTCGCCTTTGACAACTGGCGGCGAAGCGGAAGAGATCAATAATCCTTGAATAACCTCAAGAGCACTCATTTGTTGTCCGGGGCCAACTATTCCATCGAATGACCCTGTATACCATTTTGTACCACAAGCATTCGCATCCCCTGTACAAATGCCTGCTGCTGCGGATGCTGATTTTGTAAGATATGTCGAGATTGTATTCTTGGTGAAAGGTGCCATTTGAGTCGTTGCCCACATGAAGCGTGAGAGATAGGCTTTGAATGAATATTGATCATTGTTGCAGGTGTTGACTGACTCACATGCCAGTTCGTACATGATACTTTCCGGTGTGAAGAAGTGACTCGAGGCCTGTAATAAGCTTTGAGTTCGTGATTGCCATGTAGAATCAGTGGTGTAGTTATACATGACGGCGGCTCCATACAAGTAAAGAGCATTGTTGTAGGTCCATGTGATTTCATTCGGATTGGTGCAACCTGTGGATTCATCAGCACCGTCGAAGGTATTGAAGCCTGAATCAATAAATCCGATCTTGGTAGTCCAATCGTAAACCTTCTCTGCCCAATCGGCGTATGTTTGATTTCCGGTATATCGTGCAAGGCGTGCGGAAAGCTGAAAAAAGGCACCATTGGAGACAGAGTTCTTGTAAGTATAACCATTGTTGAATGAGAATATTTGCCACTTTAATCCACCGCCACATGCGGAAGTATCCCAACGGGCAGCTTGGGTATTCCAAAGATTTTCGGTCAATTGTACCCAAGTAAATCCACCAGTGTTTGAAGGTTCCGGGAAATTCTTTTCTGCAGCAGACATGGTAGACATTCCCCAAAAGGCTTGGTCATCATTTCCTTCATCCTTTTGGTGATTTGGCATCATGTAATCAAAGAGTGGACCAACTTGAGATGCCAAGGCTTGTGTGGTAACATCATTATATGAAGAATCCCCGGTGTAGTGGTAATAGTCGAGCATGGTTCCCCACATTGCTCCGGCCTCCCACCAGTAATAGGGTGCTGGTAGGACGGCGATAGTTTCTGGCGTGTTGGTGACATTGCCGGTATAATACTTCATAAGACCATATGCAATTGTGCCTGCCACATTTTTGATTGAAGCTATGGAAGAGATTATCAGCAAAATTGTATCGTCAGAGACGCGTCACAACACATACTTGGATCTGAAGTATCCAGCGTAAGACCGGATACGGATTGAGAGACAGAAAGGGCGAGGACAACGCTTTCCAATAATCTTCCAGAAATCATGTTGTTGTTGTTGTTGTTGTTGATTGATTATGAATTAAAAACGAGAGATGGATGATGTTTGTTAATATGGAAGGGGTAGGGTTTGGAGAAAGAATGATATCAATCCGTTTGAAAAGCTAGAGAAAAAGAATGTGTAGTGTATTAATTTTGGGGACTGGATGCTGACGAGTTTGGAACGAATTTGCTAGTAGTTCCAAAATACGGCTGGTGCTTGCGATGGCAGATAATGAATCATGCAGAGGCCAAAAAGAAGAAGCAAAAGTGAGGGTGGGTGTGAATGTTTTTTGTTTGAAGATGAGAGAGCGAGAGAGTGAGAGTTGTCAAAAAATACGAAAAGAAAAGAAATATTCAGTTTGTCGTCGAGGGGGTTCATTCGAACTTTCCAAATTAGGAAATTGGAGGAAAAGAGGAAAGAGGAGATCTGGGGACCCGGGGCGGCTGTTTCATGTACCTGAGTGGGTACCTTATTTTTTAAGTTTTCAGGGACCTTACAGCCTTTCAAGGAGTGATGTTTGGTGTAGATTGAGCGTATAACTGCATCCAATGAAAGATTCCAAGCGTTTCGAAGCCAAGAAAATCTGATACGAAGCGAATGCAAATTGATCAATTGAATTTGTTCGATTGAGACGAACCTTTGATACGACAATGATATTGGTCGAAAGTTTGTCAAGGGACAAATGAATGAAGACGACTTAAATTGCAGGGAAGGAAATGAATGAAATGAATGAAATGAAGTGAAAAAGAAGTGAGTGAAGTGAGTGAAGTGAGTATGAAATGGGAGAGAGGTTGGATGATAGGCCATCATATACTCTTGGCCTGGCTGTTCTCAGCACAGCCTTCAGTTATATTATATATTTGCTTACTGTGTAATCTTCCTCTGTTTGCTTATGAAGGAAGGTACTAGGTAGGATTGCAAGATTATAACAATCACACCTATTCATCCAACAGACAGACCTTGGGTAGGTAGATGGTAGATGGGCACTGTCAATCCCCTTTTGAAAATGTTAGTTTTGATCATAGCAATACTCGATACTCGTAGGATGGAGTGAGATGGGATGATGAGATTGAGGTTACATTACCTAAAACCTAGTAGATCCTATGATTGCCACCACATCTTACTCCTTATGTACAATCAACATCAACTATGTGGATGTGGATACCTCAGTAATCAAAATAATCGTATAATTCATAATTCATAATTCATAACTCATAACTCATAACTCATAATTCATAATTCATTTCCTACCAATGTTCCATCCTCTCAACAAGGTTGTGAATCGACAAATAATATTTATTTTTAGAAAGAGGCTAGAGCAATTTACAAATTCACGTGTTTTCGTGTTGACCATCTATCTACAAATTTTCGGTTGTCGGGACGCGAATAACTTTCTGACTCCGTGCTCTCATTTGTTACTACCTAGTATTGCTATCACCACATTACTAACGTGTCTCTCCATCTCTCTCATCCTACAGGAATCTATACCATGATACCATGAAACAACAAACAGAACCGGATTATCAATCCATACATGCTCCGGGAAGATCAAATTTCTCCTCATCTTCTCCACGTAAATCCTCATTCCATCTCCATTCCTGCGCCACAACAGAACTCCAAGCTGATGAATTCTAGATCGCATGCCCACAGTTTCCGCCGCTCAAGCCTTGCAAGAATTGGAAACATCACCAACGCGATGCATTTCTACCGGTTTGACCACTTTGGATTTCGCACTTCAAAATATTGATCCATTGCAAGTATCTACAAGTGCGAATCAAAGTTATGGTGGCATTTCGAGAGGACAGCTGACGGAAATCTATGGCCCACCTGGCGTTGGCAAAACCACCCTGGGGTAATGCAATATGCTCAAACTTTCGAGTAATCGCTCGTGTTGTGCTGATAACATGTAATAGTATGCATTTGGCCGCCAGGGTTTTACATCAAGATGAAGATGTCGTGTGGGTGGGTACGTTGATCTTGCTTTATCTTACATGGTCAAACTATTATTCTGATGCCATTTGGTATCTCCAATACTGATCTTTCATGAATTATTGGCCATCAAATTTCTTTAAAATGTCCTTCACTAACACCTCCAGACGCATCACATCCCATCTCCGGTCCTAGATTCAGTCAAATCTTACAAACATTTTCATCTTCAGAATCTTCCACTTTTTATGGACTTCTCAAAAAATTTCATCATTTTTCAACACCAAGTCTATCTCATCTTCTTGCCCTGCTTACTCATACCACATCCAACTTCCCTCCACAAAATACTAGTCTGATTGTTATCGATTCATTCTCTACTCTAATTGACAGTGCGTTTCCTCGGAATGTTGACTCTACATCTACTCCTAAGAGGCCCGGAGGTATGTTGCGATCAAAAGCGCTTACTCTTCTACCACCTGCACCCATCTCTAGCGTCACATTACCTACAAGTACTCAGACTAATTCCATCAGCGCCTAACCCTACCTCCCGTAAATTCCCCCTTCTCCAATACCTCATCAATGCACTCCAAAAACTCGCCACCACTCGCAATATCGCCATCATAGTCCTCAATCAATGTGTAACTAAGATGCGATCTGGTCTTGGCGCGGCCCTTATACCAGCTATCTCAGCCACTACATGGGAACATAGTCTTGGATGCCGAGTAGCTTTGTTCAGAGACTGGGGATGGGATGATGATGAAGGGAATAGAGTGAATGGTGCACGATTTGCACAAGTCATCAAAGCAGAGAGTGTAACCCTATCTGAGGGAAGAGGTAAACTTGCTGCATTTGTTATTGGAGAGGTGAGTTCTGCAGCTTGTTCAAGACATAATTTTCTATCCCGAAACCTAACATGGCCCTTCCAAAGCTCGGTCTCTCCTCAGTCACCATCCCCTCGTCACCAACCGTCGCATCACCTTCCAGAGGTCGCTCTTCCCTTCCGAAGCCTCAAGCCACCATCGCCATAGCTCCGCAAAAACGCAAAAGAGCGGAATTCGAGATACCGGATAGTGATGAGGAAGATGACGAGGATTATGGGTGGGCAGAGGAAGGTGAAGAATTACCGCCAATGCCTCCTCAATGGCAAGGCAGTGAGGACATATTGGTGCCACCACCGGGGGAGTTGGAGGCTGAGGATGCTGAGGATTCTGAGGAGGAGGATGACGGTGTTGTAGAGGATACCGGTGATGAAGTCACTTATCGCGAGGGCATTCTTCCGGAGGAAGAGCACACAGGAGCATACGAGAAAGAGCACACAGGAGCATACGAGAAAGAGCACACAGGAGCATACGAGAAAGAGCTAGAGCAAGACATTCCAGATAGTGAAGATGAACTAGCCCTTTGAATACAATCTAATTTTAGCATGATATTATCTCTCATCATATTTATCATCATAGTGCATAGTGCATAGGGTAAAAGCAATCGAAGTAATAATACTCTATTCAAAATACCGACTGTCCATCAACCTATATATGGACGATGGTAGAAAATTAAGTATCCACAATGAGAAACAACTTCTGTTGGTGATAAAATAGATCATTCGGAAATGAAAATACCGGTATAATAACTGTCGCACTTCTCGTTCAACTGTAGTGACCGTGTACAGCTTTTCAAATCATATTAAAAATATCTATTTAAATATATTCTGAGTAGAACAATTTCATACATAAATTATGAAATTATGAAATTATTAAACAGATTAATAAATATATAATAAGTCCCCTATTCTACTTTCGGGCCACCTCTACACCAAAAATGATTATTTTTATCTTTTAATAGTTGAATAATTAATAAATAAAATCAATTAAATTTTTAATTCCAAAATTACTAAATAATTGTAAATATATTTCAAAAATTTCAGATTTTTGCTGATTTTATTGATTGAGATATTAATGATTAAAATTTCGTTTTTCAATTTATATTAGATTTATATACAAATTTGAAAATTATTAAAATTTGAAATAAGTTTTCAACAAAAGTTATTAAAAATAAATTATAGTTTTTTTGGAAATATTTGAATTATAATTAATTGAATCAAATAATCTATTTAGTAAAATAATAAATAATTGATATTTTATTGATATTTATATTTGATTTTGTATAAAATTTTATATAAGAAAATATTCAATTGATAATAAAAAATTTATTATAAATTATTTTATTAAAAGATTTAATTGATTTGATTATTTTCAATTCAAATATTTTATAAAAATCTATAGTTTATTTTTAATAATTTTTGTTAAAAAGTTGTCTCAAATTTGAATAATTTTCAAATATATATATATTAAATTCTATACAAATTGAAAATCATTATTTCAATTATTAATATCTCAATCAATAAAATTACAAAAAATCTGAAATTTTCTGAATTTATTATATAATCAATATATCTATAATTCAAATTTTATCGAATTATATTCATAAATAAGAAAGTTATAAATATTGATTTTTGTTATTTTTATATTTAATAAATAAATTTTATCAGCTTTATAATAATATATCTTTTTAAAATAATCTAGATTTTAAAAATCAGATTTATTGAAAGATTAATAATAATAATTAAAAATTAATTTATTAATATTTTTTAAATAACTAAAAACTTCTTTATTAATATATTAAAATTTATTTATTATATAATATATTTCAAATAATACTTTTTATAATCTTTATACTTTTAATAAAAACTCTGTATTTATTTTGTTTTGAATTATTTGACATTTTTAATCTTTATAAATAAAAATAAAGAATTATATTAATTAAAAATAAGATTATTTTGATTAAAATATAATAAAATTATAAAGAATATAATATAATTCTTCATCAAAATAAATAATTCAAATTTATAATCTATAAAATTTAAAATAAATTAGCATTCTTTCAATTTCACTATTTTTAAAAATAAAAAAGTTCGATATTTCTAATGTTTAATTATACTAAATCTTTAAGATTATAATAATACATAAAAAAATAAAATATTGAATATTTATATTTTTTATATAATAAATTTAATTAATAATCAATTTGATCTTTTTGTTACGAGGGTAACAGGACCTTGTGCAGATGCAATCAGATTTTACTAATTTAGTATGCGATTTCGGGCACCCGAAGATCAGAAAACAGGTAATAAAGTCAATGGAGGGGAGGATCCTGAAGCCTCAGGGACCTGACCTCTCAATGCTCCCTTTACGAAGATCTATATAATCAGAACAGCACTCCTTTATGTAGAGCTTTGTGCTCAAGAACAATCATTAGTTGAATATTATAGTTACCATATAATACGATCATTTATATCTTCATTCCAAGCCTCTGCTTGATCCTTAGTAGAAACCATATAGCTTTCTATAGTCCCTTATCCACTCCTACGTGAATAGGAATTGTAGCGGCGTAACACTTTTAATATTCTATAATTATTATTTATTTTCGAAAAAACTTTTCAATATTTCGAATATTAAAATAATTAATAATAATAAATAATTCAAATCTTTTATATAAACAAAATTTAAAATTTAAAAGAAAAATGTTTTAAATTAAATAAATTGATTAAGAATTTAAGAATTAATAATTATTAAAATTGATTATTTTATGAAAATAAAATATATAATTAAAAATATTATTTAAATATTTTTTGAAAATAACTTGAATATTATTCGAATATTATTTTTGTTTATTTATATCGGTATATTATATGATTACTATATTAAAAAGGGGAGCCGTATCCTTAAGCGGGTATTAATATCTATCTCTTCTGATATAAATAGGACTCTCTTTTTATAAATAATAATAATAACGAAGATCAATATTATATATTATTCTAGTATTGTAAAAGTATTATCAATAAAAAAATATTAGGTTATATAAATTACTTTTTTAATAATATTATAATTATATATAAGATTTAAGATCTAATAATAATATTATTGATTATAATATAATAATCTATAATATAATGATTTGTAATATATATTAAGGTATATATTAATTATTCTGATTATCTTGATCAGGTTTTTCTTCTTTTTTGGATTCTTATTGATAATATAATCAAATTATAATAGAACAGAATTTGATTAGTCCTTTTTTTATTATAATTATTTTATATTTATTTTTTAATTTTATTTATATGAATTATATTAACAAAGATATTAGAAATATTAATATTATCTTTTTGGATATTGATTTCTGAGATTTATAAGGTTTGTTATAAAAGATAGAGATTAGTTTTATTAGTTTTTTTGAAATAATTAAGATCGAATCTTTTAAAATCTTTATAGAATATATTAATTAGTTCTTTATTATAAAGATATTTTTTATTATATTAAATAGATTTGAGAATAATATAATTTTTTATATTTTTCTTAATATTATTATTGATTAATTGTTTTTCAGTCTATTTTCTGAATTTGTTTTCTATTATAAAATAATCAAAATCTTTAAAGATTATATTGATTATATTTATTATAATAATTATATTGATAATATATTGAATCTATTTCCTGATTTTTAAGTCTGATCTAAATTCTTAAAAATAAGTTTTGAAATATATTAAGATATAAAAATAATAATTTATATAATTATATAAAGGAATAAATATTATTACAGAAGTATTTATATAAAATATTTTAAATAAAATCTTGTAAAGATTCTTTATATAATAAATATATTATAATATAATAAAAAAGATTTTTTAATATAATATATTTGATTTCTTTAATTTAAATAAAATTATTATTATTATTATTATTTAATATAAATAAATTTAGATTTTAATTTTATATAAAAGTCTCAAAATCTTTAAAACTTTTTCAGATTTAAAATTTGAAAGTAGTTATATAAATCCTATTTAATATTAGATACTATATCTTTTCAAATTGATCTTAATTTAAATTAGAATAGATCAAGATTGTAATAATCAAATTGATTGTTATCTAAAAATTTTAATTTGTAATATTATTAATTAAAATTAATATTATTTTAATAATAAAATATTTATTAATAGAAAACATCAAATAATTTAATATGTAATTTTTATTTATTATTATTATCTATAAAAAGACAGTTTTATTTATTAAAAAAAATAGATCCTAATATTCCCTAATAAATACAACTAATCATATAATATACCAATGGGATTATATCTATAATAAAAAATTAATTAATATATTCTATAAAAATTTTGGGAAATTCGATATTAATTATTTCAGAATAATTAATAAAGCTAATCTTTATCTTTTATAATAAATCTTGTAAATTTTAAAAATTAATATATAAAAAAATACTATTGATATTTTTAATATTCTTTTTGATATATTTTAAACAAATAAATTTAGAGAATAAACAAAATTAAAGACCAAGATTTATAAATATAATATATCTATACCAAAACTATATTTCAGATTATTATATTATCTTTAAAAGATCAAAATAAATTTCGGAAAAAAAAAATATTATTATTATATCAAAACTTAATACCAAAATATTAAAGTATTATATCTATAATCAATTTATTTAAAATAAATAATTAATAATATATTATTATATTTATTCAATAAATTCTTAATCTTATTAAGTTTTATAAGAATAATAAACTTTATAAAAGATATAATAATAATTTTGATTATAAACTTTCTATATTCAAAAAAATAATATATATAAATTGATATTTTAGAAAGATTATATATATATATCTTTTCTATTGTATTAAAGACAATAAACTTAATTTTTATAATATAAATATTATTCAATTATTATTTATATTTAAAAAATTATATATTATAATAATTAATGATTTTACAAAAATAGAATATAAATAAAATATTATAATAAAATAGAATAATCTTACATTTCTAATAATTCTAATTAAATATTCTAAAAAGAATTTATACGATTATTTAGAAATATTATTTACCAAAAAATAAATTTTATAATACAATTTAATAATCGAAATAAAAAAACCAAAAATGTTATTCAATAAAATTATTTCAATATATAATATAATACTAATCTACTTAATAACAATATATAATCTTAAGAATATTATAATAAAATTAATTGATTAATTGAAATAATCAATCGACATATAAAAAAAGATATATTTAATAAATTTTTTATAAAATAAAGATATTTTAATAATTCTTAAAAATATTATAATCAATCTTATAATATATTTAATAATTTTAATAAAAAAATCGATAAATCAAAAGATTCAAAGAATTAATTAAACAAAGATAATTAAACATATTGAATTAAAAATAATTCAGAAATAAAAACAATAATAATTTCAATAAAAACTATTGATAATTTTTATTAAATATAAAAAAGAATTAGATAAATATAATTCAAGAAATAAAGTTATTAAAAGCTATTTTGTTAATCTTGATCTACCAAATAATAAGAATGAAATCAGAAATTATTTCATAATATCTAAATCAATCAATAAACAAGAAATTCTATAATTATTAACTAACAAATTATTTATATATATATTTATTAGAAAAAGTGAAATCTTTATTATCAATATACAATATAACAATAAAAACTTCTATAATATTATAATTAATTCTGAAATAATCAAATGTTTTATAATTAGATATAATTAATATCAAATATAAAATAGAATCAAAGAAACTCTAATAAATATAATAATCATTAAATAAACAATTATCTAATTCGATATTAGAATTATTATTTTTATTAATTTAATCTATATTTATCTATTTTTCAGAATTATCGAATTCAACATTATATATATAAATATACTATTTTTATTTTCTTTAATAAATATAAAGCAACTTAAATATTATTATAATTAAATTATTAATAGAATTATAATAACGTAACTTATGGTGAACCGGGTCATATGGGGAACCGGGTCACATTTAGCCTATCACTGACTTCAAACCCCAACAAATTTTGCTATGTATACCGAATCACCTCTTATGCCTTCTCAAATTGAAGAGAAGATATAGAATGCTATTATTGCACTTCAATTGAAGGACTTTAAATCAATTAGAAAGGCTGCAGAGTATTTTGAAGTTCCTAAGTCAACTCTCATAGCTAGGGTCGCTGGAAGGAAATCACATATTCAATCCCACGAAATGGCTCAAATTCTTTCAAACGTAGAAGAAAATACTCTTGTACGATGGATTTCACGATTTACCATCACTGGATTCCCTGCTACATCTATGTTGGTGAAGGAAATGGCCGACGAAATTCGTCTTCGATATATTCAGGTTGTGTTATCTCGAATTTCTACCTCGACAGAAATTCCATTTATAGGCCACAAATGGATCTATAGATTCCAAAAACAACATCCAGAACTTAAAACATGCTATTCACATCAATTAGAGTCTAATCGGGCTAAAGAGGCAACTCTGGAGAATATTCAGGCTTGGTTTGATGCGTTTCGTATGCGTCTCATTGAACGAAAGTATGAATTAGATGATATGTATAATATAGACGAAACCGGATTTGGAGTTGGAAATACTCAAAGTATGTGTATTATAGTCGATTCTACTCAGAAATCGAATTGGAAAGTTACAGCTGACAAGCAAGAATGGATAACTGTATTTGAATATGTCAATGCAGCTGGAAAGGCTCTATCACCTATGATCATTTTCAAGGCTCAGAATACGAATTCTGCATGGATTCCAAAGGACACACCTCAAAGCTAGCAGTTTTCTACAAGTACGAATGGATGGACCTCAAATAGTCATGGATTAGAATGGCTAAAAAGGGTTTTCGAACCAGAATCCAAGAAAGTGTCAGGTGACTGACCTCGACTTTTGATCATGGATGGCCATTCAAATTATATTACAGGCAGCTTTATTGCTTTCTGTATAGAGAAGGAAATCGATTTACTTATATTACCTCCTTATTACTCTCATTTGCTTTAACCACTTGATATTGTGGTGTATGGGCCAATGAAACGATATCATGCTTTAGAGGTCGATCGATATTCTCGAGCTGGTGTAAAGCGAATTCAAAGAGCTGAATGGGTAGAACTCTTTCAAAATATTAGAAAAAAAACACTGAATTCTTCTAATATTAAAACTAGTTGGAGAGAAGCTGGTTTAGTACCTTTTGTCCTATGAAAAGTACTCGATTCATTACCATTTAACTCCTTTCAACAATCTTCTATTTTACAAATGAGAATGTCCAATCAAGATCTAGACTTATCTATACTCAGGAGCTCTCTTCCAGATAGGACAGAGCTAAGGCAAGCAAATCAAACCTTTAATAAAGCTCTAGCAGATAATGATTCTCTTGCATCACCAACTCGTCGATATGCCAAGAGAATGACTAGGCTTGTAGAATCTCAAAATGCTGAGATAGCCCTATTTCGGAAACAGCTCGCTGATGCTCAGGAAGTAATTAAGACTCGAAAGAAAAGAACTAAAGGCAAAAGAGTCAAATTACAAGGTCAATTTGTCTTTAGTAATAAGGAAGTACTGAAAATAGTATATAAGACGGAGGAAAAACCAAAGGAGAAAAAGCTATAAGGGTGACCACGTAAACATCCAATTGAAGAATTAGAAGAGGAGACTGAAGAAGAAGAGCCAGAGAGTAGTTCAAGTGATTTAGAGTTGGAATTGGATGAATATATAGCTCGTAGAACAAGATCATATAGAGAGAATTGAATTTTGTGACCCGGTTCCCCATATGACCCGGTTCACCATAAGTTACGTTATCTATTTGTAATTTTATTATTTTCAAAAGATTCAATTATATATTTTTATTATAGAAAATATATTTAAAATATATAATTTAGAACTTTATCGAAATTAATAATTGTTTCTTTATTAAAATAAATCTTTAATAACTATATCTATAATTTAAAAAAAATTTATTTATAAATTATATCAAATATTATAATAAATTGAATATAAAGAAAATTAAAAAACAATCAATTTATATATCAAATATTATAAATATTATTAATTATGTAAAAAATCTTCAAAAAGATTCAAATTTAATTATATTATTCTTATAAATATTCTATATATTAATAATCAATTTATACTTTTTATTATTAATAAAACAATCTGATTCTAAATAATTAAATAATTTAATAATATCTTTACAAAATATATATAGAATATATTACAAAAATACTAGATCGACATATATATAAGATCTCTTAATTATATTATATATAATGTACCAAAAAAACTTTATTATTAAAGAATTCAAATAATATATAAATTTATTAATAATTATTACAAAAAATATATCAATTGAAATATATAATTCAATAAATATTATTAAACATTTTTATTACTTTTTAAAATAAATTTACAAAATTATTTTAAGCCAATTAATTTTTTTAATATTAACAAAATATCTATATTACAAATAATAATAAAAATTATCAATAAAACAATAGAATTAATAATTTAAAATTTATTCCAAAATAATTAAAATAGATTTATTAATAATTAAAATTATATAAAGAGTATAAATAATTAAAAAAAACAATAAATAAGAATTGTAAACTATAAATAAAAAGATAAATCAAAGATATATTCAATATATGAAATAATCTATCAATTACAATAATCTATAACTTACTTTTCAATTTAAAAATTATTATATAATAATAATAAAGAGTATAATATTTAAAGAATAAAAAGGATTTTATAGAATAATTATAATAGAAAAAGAAACATATAAAATTGAATTAGAAGGAGAATTAATCAAACTTTGTTTTATTATAATTCAATTATATTATTATCAAGAATTTAAAGAAGAAAAGTTTAATTAAGATAATCAAAATAATTAATATATATTTCAATATATATTATAATTTATTACATTATAATTAATAATATTATTATTAAATCTTAAGATTTATATATAATTATAATATCAATAAAAAAAAATCTATATAACAAAATATTTTTTACTAATAATATTTCAGATAATTTTAATATCATTATTTATTATTAAGAAAATAAAGATATTAATAATTATAATAAACTATTTATAGATTATACAAATAAAAACTTAATATATAAGGAATCCAAATAATCGAAGATCAACGATTTGCTTGAGAATGAAGTTTTTCAAATAATACTTTTAAAAAAGATATTATAAAAAACAAGAATTTTGAATTACAGATTTATAATGAAATAAAAAATAGAAGAATTAATAAAGTATACTCTAAATCAAGATTTATAATCTAAATATTCAAAGATTAAAAAAGATAATAATATTAATTTAATTATTTATTATTTAATAAATCAATTAGTATATACTAATTACTTTTAATATTTATTTAAAATCAAAAATAATAAAAACCGGAATATTCTTAAAGGATATTATATAAACTTATATTCAAACAATCTTGAATTTATAATATTTATTCTATTTTCAATTATTAATTGAAATAAAAATCAAGAAAGTTATAATCTTATATATTATTAAATTATTATATAATATTCTTAAAGAAAAAAATTATTAATTTAGAATCTATTATAAATATTATATTAACAACTATAATATAATATAATTAATATATAATTTATTTATTTATTATATATAAAAAATAAAAGTATTGATTTTGATATTATAAAATTATAAATAGATAATATTTTAATTATAATAAATACAAACTTTATAATAATAAAAAAAGAATACTTTCAAAAAACAAAGTTTTTAGTAAAAAAATAAGAGTAATTCATTATTTTTATTTTTTTCAAATTCAATACATAACTCTTTATATCTATCAATAATAATATTAATTTTAATTAAAAGAAATAATATAATAATCTTAAATTAATTAAAACTATATCTATTGATTTAAATAGGAAAAAAGTAAAATTTAGATATCAATAATTTCAAAAAACTAATATATTATTTAAAAAATTAGAAAAGTATAAATTATAATAATATATTAATCAAAAGTTTTATAAAATCTCTTTATCATAATTCAAAAAATTAAATCTATTAAAAAAGATATAAAAGTATTTAATAAATAAATCAAATAATAAATAAAAAACCTTAAAAAAAGATTCGTTTTTTAATATAAAATTATTAAAAATTATTATATTCAATAATATATTATTTATTATAAATAAGATTTATAATTATTCTAATAAATAATAATAATAATAATAATAATATTCCTTATTGATTATTAAACAAATATAAGAAATTTATATACAATATACTAATTTCAAAATCATATAGATTAGTATATACAGTTCTGATATAATTTCGATAATAAAAAATATAATCAATATAATTCTTCAATTTAAAATATTAATATTATTGATCGTTTATATCAACTTCAAATTATTCTATAATCTATTAATCAAACTAGGATCTATTATCAAGAAGAGACTAATGATCAATATTATAGTTTTATAATAATTGAGATTCGTTAAAAATATAATAAATCCAATCTAATAAATATTATAACTAAAGATAAATCTTGTTAAAATACTTATAGATCTTATTAATACTAATAAGATTAATATCAAAGTAATAAAATAAATAGAACAGAATTAAAAAAATATATATTATATAATTTACCTTCTTAAAAAGAGAATTGTTAGGATTAATATATTATATGATTATTATACTAAAAAAGGGAGTTATATCTTTAAATAGGTATTAATATCTATCTTTTTAAATATAACTAAGATCTTTTTTTTATAGATAATAATAATAACAAAGTTCAATATTATATACTATTCTAGTATTATAAAAGTAGTATCACCGGAGTGATACCAACAATTTAATTAATTTATTAATCTTTGAATAATAATTGAAAAACATATCTTTAAAAATTGAATATAGATTGAATCTTATAATTAAATATAATAATTATGAATAAATTATATGATTTTTAAAAATATTTTATAAATATATAAATAAAAGAAATATTGAAGAAAATAAAATCATGTATATATTTTATTTCACAAATAAATATGTTATATTTTTGAATAAGATTTATTCTATTATTGAGAAATCTAATTATAAATTTTTTTTTTAAATAAGTAATATTATATGTTAAAGTCTTTTTCAATAAAATATTATTTAATAAATATAAAATGTATTATATAATTAATATTATTATTTATTATTGATTATTAATATTGTGAGAAAATCCAGATTCTATGCTGTTCTTATTGAGGGAATCCGAGTTGTTTTATTATGTGATTCTCAATAATTAATTATAAAAAAAGGTCTTTACTTTTCTTTTTAAAAAATCAATCTTTTATATACACTTTTTCTGAATATATTTGTTATAATTTCAAAAACTTATTATGAAATCTATTTTATCTTCAAATGATATAATTCGATATAATCTAAACAGTTTTCTATTTTTAATCTTTTTCTTTATAATATGTTATTAGAATATATATATCTTGATCTATTACTTTTATAATAATGATTTATATAGGGAATATCAAATTATATTATTTATAATATATAAAATATATTTATGAAGATATTATATTAGAAAAGAAAGTAGAATTAGTATCGATTATCGAAGAGGGTAGGATAGATCCTAAAAGGAATACCTTTCAAAAATGGAATCGTCAAACAAAATCTAAAGAAAGTTATTCCAAATTTCCCCTATTTTTGCTAACTCATTATATTACAATTAAACAATTTTTCTTATAGAAATATTATATCTATATTTTAGAATGGAAAAAGTAAATTAACGAAATCATATTTGGATTAGATATTAATAATGTTCAAATACTTTATTTGTTTTGATAATCAAAAAGATTTGATTTCAAATATAATTTGATTAAATAAAATTAATTGAATTAGAGGATTTTATATATATTATTAATAGATACAACATATCTTATATTTATTATAATATGATAATTTAAGAGAATATAAACTAATATATAGAATTGTTATTTTTGATATCAATATTCAAAATTTTAAGCTATATTTTAAAAAACTTTTAGCTAAGGGATTTAGGATCTATATAATTTTTTACAAAAAAGAATATCTTTTAAAAGAATTATTTAATTATTTTTAATTCTTTCGAAATCTAAAAAAAAAAGAAGAATATCTATTGAAGATTATCAAAAATCAAAGATCAATTCCGATTCCGATTCTTTCGATATATTCCGATTATCTTATAATCAATATAATATAAATCCAAAGTTATTAATTCATTATTCTTACTTTATTATTATAGATAACCTTAATCAATTTACTCTTTATTCGAAAGAGGCCTTTCAATGATCTTCGGAAGCTTTTGGATCTCCAAATTTCAATAAGGATTCCCTTGTTAATTTGAGGCTAGATCAAGAATAAAGAAATAAAGGACTTATTAGAAAAGGGAAAAATAAGAAGAACAATAATAATAATAAAACTGATCATCAAATATCAAAATCTATAGAGATTTATCTTTTTAAAAGAATCCTTATAAAATATATATATGTATACTTTATTATATTTTATACTAAAAACTTTAATATCTTATTTTTCGATGAAAGCAATATCTCCAACTTCTTTACTATATAAAAAGCTTTGTAAACTGATTATAAGATAATCAATAAAAAGATATTATAATAAAATTATTATTATTTAAATTAAATTTATATTTAAATATATTATTATAAAATATAATTAAAAGAAAGATCTTTATTTTATATTTTTTCATTATTTCTATAATTATAATATTTAGCAAATTATTGATATTCAAGATTTTTTAGATCAATTTGTTAATATTTAATAAATTAATTATAAAGAAAACTATAATATAAATCTAATAACAATCAAAGATTATATTGGCAAGTTTATATTTTCAGCAAATTAATTTCTTGAAAATAAAATGATCATCGAGTTTGAGATTGATTGTCTCTTATTATAAGGGTTATATTCTTATATAGGTAAAAGGATTGTTAAGAACCTCAAAATCGATTTAGATGATTCTATTATTATGAATTACAAAGAAAAGATTGATGAGATCTACAAATGATATATTTTAAAGGATTCAATAATCTATATCTATGAAAAACCTAGGTCTTATTAAATCATTATAATTTATATTATCAATAAGTATATAAAAACCTTATTTTTTTAAAGAGATCTAATTATCCCTCAATTTATTAAAAGAAAATCTCGAATTAAATATAGATCATTTTATAGAATTATTGGATTGTTTCAAAATAAATTATTTATAAATCAAAACTAATTTTATTATAAATTTAAAAACAAACTTTATTTTATTTTAATAAATAATTATTTAACAAAATAGAAATATAAAATATAATAATTATTTCATTTATAAGAATCTAGAATTAATAAGATTAAATATAAATAAAGCTTATAATAAAAAGGATTATAATTGTTATTATTACTTCAATTAAATTTTTTATAATAATAAATATATAATAAAATTATAATACTTAGTATTATTTGAAGATATTCGAGTTAAGCTTTAACCAATATAAATTTATAATCAATAAACTTAGATTTTTGAGAAAACATAAGAAAAATAAAGAATTTATTAATAAAATTTAGGAAATGAATTTATCCTTAAATAATTTAGGAAAAAGGGTAAGTGAATAATTAATATCGATGATGATAATAAAGAAACAAATAAATTGGAAAATAAAGAGTTCTTTAACAAAGGAAATATCCCTAATTCCTCTTAAACCATCCATTATCTCTATATATAAATTATTATACCAATCTTTGAGTTTATTAGTATCGACAAATAGATTGAAAAGAACTATATCTTCAACCTTTCAAAGAAATCCCCTTCTTAATCATTTATCCTCAACAAATTTGTTCTTTAATATTATAAAACTAATTATATTCCAAAAATTATCGAAAAAGATATTGAGAATACTGGATCCGATTTTGATAACAATACTTTCCAAAAAGTTTTTAAGTTTATCTTAAATTTCTTTTAAAGACTAAAAAGCTATAATTGTAAATTAGATCTATAATTCGATAACAAATAATATTCTTTCTTTAATAAGGGTTATATTGTTGATCAGATTGAATAAATTATTATTGTCTTTCTAAGCAATAATATTATTGAAAATATTCTTTATATTTATTATTTACAAATCTTTACCAAACTCCTTAATCTAAAAACTAAGTATATTTCAGTCAAAAAACTTTGGAATCATTTGATTATTATTATTTAAAATCGAGAATATATTAATAAAATAAAGCTGATTATTTAATTCTATTTATAATTCTATCTTTATCCCTAATTAATATTATTATAAATAAAGTTGATTCAAGGTTTCTATTATCTTATATTAGGATCAAGTATCTTTATCCGAAATACAATCTTTATCATTAAAACTGATCTTATTAGAAATAAATCTTCTTCTAAGATCCTTTTTAATAAACAAAATATTATAGGAATTCTTGAGTTTATATTATTTAAAGAACATAAATTATACCCTATATTCAAAAATAATCTTGAGAATATTCTTGTTATATATAAATAATATTTCCAAACTCAATTTGGAGGAAGACCACTCTCAAATTGCTATTATTCGTTTATACAAATTCTCTTAAAAAATGATCTTATATTATAACAAATAACAATATTTGTTAAAGAAGATAAAGAGTTTCGCCTTATTCTTGTTTCCCTTTTTATTTTAAGATTTTCTGATTATATATAGAAAACCAATCTTTATTATTTATTTATCGATTTAGCCAACCTAACTTTCAAATATCAAGATTTACCCTTTTTTTTCCTAAAATAATTATTTTAGTTGATTTTCTGAAATTAAGAAAAGTTATCAATAAAATTCATTATAAATACTAATTAATAATATTTACTACCCTAAATAATAGTTTTTATTTATATTAAAAACTTCTTAAAAAGTATTTATTTATAATTCAATTTTAATATAATTTAGATTAACTTGTTAAATAAAAAGGATTCCAAAAGGTAAAATAGGAAAATAAGTTTAATTGAATAATATTAACGAAAAATAATTCTTATATTGTAATTTTGTTATTTAACATTATCCTTCGTTTTTTAAGAATCGTTAAGAGTTGAGGTTTGTTGCTAATTTCTATTATTTACCTTGTTTTAAGAATAGAAGTAGAAAAAATGAAGGATGATTCCTTTTATAAAGCTTTTCATCTTTTCCTTTAAGGTTAAACTATATTATTCGAAGTTATAGAGCTCAATAATCAAGATCTTTACATTCTACAATAATATATTCTGGATTCTGATATTTTATTGATTCTTTTCCCAATTTCTTTTATCTTTCTAAAAAGGATATTATAAGAATCCAAAATAATAGTCCAAATTATCCAAAAGCTGTTTTATTATAATAATAAGGATTTTTTTGAAATCTATAAAGATTGATTCATTTTAATATTAGAAGAAGTGTCTCAATATTACAATATACTGGTATTAGAAAAGAAAGCTTAAAGGGGATCCTTTCTTTTTGTAAATTATAATTCATTAAAGGAAATTCAATAAATCCTGAAGAATAAATTATTAAGTATCTTAGAGTTTTTAAACAAATAGAATAATACTTAATAGAAAATAATAAACTTTAAAGAAACTAAATAAAAAAAAGTAATAATTAGCCCGAGAATATTGAAACCTTCTTATAAAGAAAAAGAGTTGGTTAATTCAGAATCTTTTTAAGAGAATGATATTGAGTTCAATAAATTTGATATCTTTTCGAAAAGTTTTTAGAAACAATAATAAAAGGAACCTCCTATTAGCCCCTTTGTTCTTATTATCTTTATTCGATATCAAATAATAACTTCAGGACCTGAAAAACCAGATAATAAAAAAAGAAAAGGATCTTTCTTTATATAACGAAAATTTAGTAAAAAAATACAATAATCAATATAATATTCAATATAAATATAAAAGGATTTAATAAAAACTCTCCCAGATTCTGTATTTTCTTTCTTATCTATAAGAAAACACTCGAAGATCTTCAAGAAAACGAAATAAAAGGATTATTTAACACTTCTTTATTATTATAATAAATTCTTAGTTTCCTTGAAAAATAAAGGTGATCTCAAATAGTCTCTTATTTTTTAAATCTAGTTTAAAAAATTGTTGTTTATTCTACTATCTAAACAATTCCATCAATTACCTATTTTTGTCTTATTGTATAGTTTCAAGGTCGATATAATGATTTGAAAGGGGAAGAATATAAGAAAGTCCAGATTCTATATTGTTTTTATTAAGGGAATCCAAATCGTTTTATTATATGATCTTCAATAATTAATTATAAAAAAAGGCCTTTACTCTTCTCTCAAAGGAATCAACCTTTCATGTATATTTTTTCTGAGTATATTTATTATAACCCTAAAAACTTATTATAAAACTTATTTTACCTTCAAATAATATAATTCGATAATTTAAATAGTTTTCTATTCTTAATCCCCCTCTTCACAACATGCTATCAGGACGCATGTATCTCGACCTATTACTTTTACAATATGTAATCAAAATAATTATATTATGAATATTAATTTCAAAAATATCTTTATTATAAATAAACCTTCATTATTTAATATATAAATTTATAAATATAAATAATAATTTTGAAATAAAAAAATTCATTACTTTTAAAAATAAAAAGCTTTTTAATATTAATTAATATATAATAATTCTAATTTAAAAAGTTTCAAATTTTGTTATTAATACTCGGGCTAGTCTTAATCTATTGTATATATATATCATCAGAAAATATATGACAAGCATATAAGAATAGAGGCTCTTAAAGACTTTTAAAGCTTTTAAAAGTCTAGGCTTCTTAATATTCTTTTTATAAAGATTTATATTAATAAAATGATATCTCTTTATATAAAGCTTTATATTCAAAAATAATTATAAATTATGAATTATAATTATTATATAATATTATTATTTATATATTTATTTTAAATCTTTATTTGATTTTTAATAGAAATTATATAGTTTTTTATAATCTCTTAATTATTTTTATATAATTAAGAATTATAATAATATAATATTTTTAATATCCTTATTGATTTAAGTATTAACTTAGTATATTTTACAATATCTTCATAAGATTCTATTAATAATACTCCTCAAAATATTAATAACGATATTGAATTCTTTAATATAAATCCTGTTTTAATATAGATTATAAAAATATTATAAATAATAATAATATATATATTTCCTTTTGTTTTAAAAAATAAATTATATTATATTTTAAAGATTATTTTAATAATTCTAAGAAATTATATATAGATATTATATAAATTATCTTAAAATTATTAAATGAAATTTATTCTTTTTGAAATAAATAAAAATAATAATTAATTATATTATAAATTTTAAAAAGTATATTAATTAATATAAATAAAATTAATAAGTCTTATTAAACTATTTTTATTATAATTTTAAAGATTATATAAAATTAAAATTTATAAAAAGAATTAAACTTAAAGATATTAATAAAATAATAGAATTTATAATTAATGAATATTAATGAGATAAGAAATTTCAGGATAGTTTAATCAGAATTATAAGCAAAATAAAAAAAGATATTATTAGATTGAAAATAAAAGTTATAGAGATTTAATAAAATTAGATATTATTTTTTAGGGAAAACTATTTAAAAAAGAAATATATATATAAAAACAAAAAGTTATATTATAAATATAAACAATCAGATTATAAAGTTGTAGTTTATTATTAGAAAATGGTAGAGAACTTTAATTAAAATAAGAAATTCTAAAAAAAAAAATAACAATTCAATATAATCTTTATCCCCTAATTATAAATCCTCAAGAAAGTCGAAGATATTAATATTAGAGAATTTCAAAAAATATATAGGAGAATATTATAAAACTATAAAGGATTAAATAAAATAAATAGATTTATAAGAATTGAAGTATTTTCGAGATCTAAAGAAAGAATTTATAATAAAGTATATTATAAAGAATTAAATTGTTTATTATAAGAATATTTATAAGATTTATATATCAGATTAAGAAACAATAAGATAATTATTTAAAAAAAGATTAGGAAGACCTTATATATCAGAAAAGAAAATATTAAATAAGAAATTATTATATAATTATAAAATCGTTCAGATTAATTCGAAGTTTATCAATAACAATAATCTTTAATCATTTAATAAAAAGAATAGAAATAAGACTAAAATAAAAAAATGATTTAAAAGTTATTTTTAATAAAGAAAAAAAAAGGTTTCTTTTTAAAAATTAATATAAAGAAACTTTATTTAGTTAATTAATTTATAAATTGATTAAATTATAAGATAAGAATTATAATTAAAAAATCAAATAGAAAATATAATATGTATATATAAAACAAAATTAGCTTAAAACCTCTAATTTATTTATTTAATTATAGAAATCTATTATATAAAATTTTATAATTAAATTAATAATATTCAAGAATTCAATTATTTTGAAAGAATACAATTCTATTCTAATAACAAGAAACATATTTCATAAATATATTTATATAATACTATTTTATAAGAAAAGAATAAAAAAAATTTAATTTATATTTTCCTACAAAATATAATCAATATTTATATCAAGATTTTGGATTATTCTCATAATTTTATTTAAAATAAAATACAAATTATTTATTATATTCTATTTTCAAATAAATAATCAAATTAAATATTTAAATTAGATAATGAAAATATATTTACAATATTATATTAATTATAAATAAAATAATTAAATTGAATTATTATTCTTAATATAATTTATATATAATAAATTAAAAACAAAAACAATGAAAATAATCCTATTTTATATTAAGTATTATTTCTATTAATAATAAACATTAATAAAATTATAAAAGACATATTCGAAATTAGAAATTATATAAATAATTCTTCTTGAATTTATAATTTATAATCTCAAAAATAATTTTATATTATAATAAAATATTTAAATTAAATGATTAAATAGTAAATCAGATTATAAAAAATTATGATTATTTAAAATTATGAAAATAATACATATAAAGAATTATTTCGATATCAGAATTTTCGATTTTTATAATAATTAATATTAATTATTATTATAAAATAAAATAAAAAATATTAAATATAAAAAAAAGAAAAGAAAATAATTAGTAATTATATAAATAATTAAAATAATATTTATTTAAAAAAAAGATGATATTTTAACAATAACAATTAAGCTTAGATTTTTTATATATAGCATCAGATTTTATTGATTTGATATACAATTTCAAATACTTTAGAATTTTATATATATATACTATTAGAAAATATATAATAAAGTATATAGAAACAAAGACTTTCAAAAGCTTTTAAAGTTTTTAAGAATCTAAATTCCTCGATATTTCTTCTACAAAGATCTATATAAACAAAATTATATCTTTTTATATAAAGTTTTATATTCAAAAATAATTATTAATTAATTATTATAGTTATTATACAATATTATTTTTTATATCTGTACTTCAAGCCTTTGTTTGATTTTTAGTAGAAACTATATGGCTTTCTATAATCTCTCAATCATTTTTATATGATTAGGAATTGTAGCAGTGTAACATCTGTCTCCTTCGAATATAAATACCTTTATATATATTTTAATATGATAATATATTCAAATTAAAAATAATTTTTATCATTCAATTCTCAAGAAATAAGAGAATAATTTCATTATAATTATAAATATAATACTATTCCCAGATTATTAACATAAATTAATCAACCTTGATTAAAATATCTTAATAAATTTTTTTTCTCTTATTGATCTTTATAACTTAATAATTTATTCTATACTAAAAAAAGATTTTCAGATATTATTTATAAAACTGATATTATATTAATCGATTTTATAAGGCTTTTTATTAAATAAATAATATAAAATAATCTTAATAAAACAATTCAAAAAAGAATTAATAAAATTATTATTTTTGAAAGCTATTTATAGATTAAAGAAGAAAGAATATACTTTAAAGATATTTTTGAATCAATAAAAAAGATAGATTTGAAAGAGAAATAACTCTGAATATTATTATTATTATAGTTCTTTATTATTAATGTACAGATTTTCTTGATATTTAAAACAGTATTATTGATAATATCTTAAAGCATATTTGATTATTTCTTTTAGACTTTATATATCTCTTTATTATTATTTAGATGGTTATTATAATCTCTTCTTTTAATAATTCATTCATATATATATCCCTATTTTTTCTAAATAATATTTATATTAAGTAATTAAAAAGATTATATAAATCATATAATCTTTACAATCTTCAAAAAGTTTATAATCAAAATCCTATTATATATTATTATATTATTTATAACAAGTATAATATCAGGAATATCTGATTTAAGATTTTATAATTATAATTCTAATTTAAGCTTTAAATAATCTTTTATAAAATAATGTTAATCTATTCTCTTCTTATCTTAATTATTTCTTTTATATATCATATTCCTTTTACAAATAGTTTTGTTAATTAAATTTTTTTTTTTCAAATCTTTTGATTAATATTCCTTTTTTAATTAATTTAATAATCTCAAAGATTAAATTATATTATAATTTATAGTTTTGATTTAATTATTTTAATTTTTATTAAAGATTTTTTTTTCCTTCTATATTTCTATTTTGAAGATTTTATATAATCTAGAATGTTTTCTATAATATATATCTTTAAAAAACTATTAATAATTAATTTAAATAAATGAATAATTTGATATCAGAATATTTATATTTGAAAAAAATATATTACATTCTTTTAATCTTTTCTTCAAAACCTTATATTAGAATTATATTAATAAAACAAATAGATCTTGAATTCTTTTCTAATATTTCAAACAATTCTTTAACTTTTATAAATTTTTTCTTTTTATATAATAATATCAAAATAAACTTTTTTAAAAGTATAGAATAAAAAGATGATTTTTGTATATAACTCTTTAAAAAATCGAAATAAAAATCTATTTCTTTTTTATTTGATTTCAATTAGAAATGTATTGATCAATATTTATTCTTAAATTATAGATCTTATCTTATTCTTTTCTCTACCAAAAAAAAGAATTGATTTAAAATATTTGATATATCAATTAATAAAGATTGGTAATCTTTATTATATATATTATTCGATTTATAATATTTTCTAATATACTATTATATTTTTTTATAGTATATTCTGAATATCATTTTATTTAATACTTTATTTTCTTTCGAAAAAGTATTTTTAAAGATTTATGTTGAATAATTGATTTATTATTTAATTTTGAAATTCTAAGAAATAGAAGTATATTATTATTATTTATATGTTTTCAGCAGACACTTGGACCCAGACTTTATCAAAGACTAGCCTGAGTATTTGTTTAAGAAATTGAAGTTTAAATAATTTTTTATTACTCTAAATAAAATAAGTTTTTTAATATTTTTTTAATAATTTTAAATATCTTATTATTATATTCTTTTATTATGATATTAATTATAATTAGTTTTTAATATTTTATTATAAAAAGAAATATTAAAAAGATTAATAATAAATTTACTTTTAAAAATATTTTAATGATATTTTTATTAATTTATAATTAAAATGATATTTTAAATTTTATATAAAAGACCAAAAAAAATTATAATAAATTTAATTTTATATATTTAATTATTTATTTTATTTTTATATTTAATAAATATAAAAGTAAATATTTATTAGATTAAATTTAAGATTAAAATAATAAGATAATTTTTTCAAAAATAATATTATTATAATTTTATATAATATTGAAGTTTTGAAAAATATTTTAATATATTTATTATTTTTTTTATAAAGAAAATTAAAATTATTTATAATAATTTTTAATAAAAATTATAAATATAATTAATATTAAATTTTTTTATAAATACTTCTTTAGATATTCAATCAAATATAATAAATGTATAAAATATTTAAAAAAAAATATCATCTAAGATTTAATAATGAAAATTATATTAAATAATAATAATATTTTTGAATAATCTTTATTTCATTATTAAAATTAAAGAATTAAAAGTTTAAATAATTAAATAATTATTAAAAAATAAGATCATAAAATGGAACTGAAATAAAACCGATTTTAATTCAAATAAGGATTATTAAAAAAGGAAATGTATTTTTAAATATAAGATCATATAAGAAAAATGTCAACGATTTTTATAATAACATTTTTAAAAATGAATTTTATAAAGAAAATCTTTTTACCAAATATATTATTATTTAATATATAAAAAAAAATTTATATCTTTCTATAATTATTAGTTTATTGATCTTTATATAAAATTTTATATAAAAAAATATTTAATCGATTTGATTAATTATAATTTAAATATTTCCAAAAAAATTATAATTTATTTTAAATGATTTTTTGTTGAAGGGTTATTTTAAATTTATATTTAAATCCTAAGAATTACAATTTCAATTATCAATATCTTAATTAATAAAATTGTAAAAAATCTAAATTTTTTAGAATTTATTATTATATAATTAATAAGTTTATAATGCAAATTTTATCAAATTATATTTATAAATAACCTATTTATTTAGTCATTTTTAATAGTGAAAAATAACCCAAATTGAAAATAGTCTAAAAGTAGAATAGAGAATTTAATTCTTTATTATCAAACAAGATTAAAATAAAATTATCATTCAATTATATTTTCATTTAAAAAGAAACCTTATATAAAATGATTATATTCAAATAAAAAGTAAAAATAAATATTAATTGTATATCCAATAATTTTGAATTTTTATTCTTATTTATTTAATTAAATTACAAATTTTGAAAACTTATTAAATTAATAAATAAATAAATTATTAAATTATTAGTGTAAGAGTCATATAGTAAAGAATCAATGAATCACAAAATGATATCAAAGATTTTTTTTATTCAAACCTCAATATTACAATACTATAGTAGGTCTATAATTGACTTTTATAGACTAATAATTAGATATTCTATTAGTTATATATTAGTATTACAAATAAAGACTTTATATAAATAATAATAATAATCTTTTAATCTTCAATAATTATAATAAAATCTTTTTTTCAAGATTTTATATCTAAAAGACTTATATATATTTTATTATCAATATTTTAATAATTTCTTTTTATTTTCCATTAATATTAATATAGATGATTTATTAATAAAGAATATAAAGAATATCTTTTATTATATCTCTTAAATATTTATATACTTTCTTGTTAATTAATCACTTTATAAATTAAGATAAATAATCTTTTTATATAATAAATAAATAAAGAAAATTATAAAGATAATAAAAAATATAATAATAAACAAAATAAGCTTAAAATTTTTAGAAATTATTAAAAATTTTTATAATTTTTATAATTTTATTTATTTAATAAATATATGTTATTTATTTAATAAATATATTTTATTTATTTAATAAATATATTTTATTCTATTATTCTAATTATTTATATTATAATAAGATTATTATTACTTTTTAAATAAACATATCTTTATTTTAATAAATAGATAATTAATTATAATATTTAAAGAATCTTGTTTAACAATATTATTATTAATAAGAAATATTACTTTTTTAAAAAATTAGATCTTATATATTCTAAATATATCTAAAAAAAATGAAATTCTATAAATTAATCCTAACTTAATTTAATATTATAATAAATAAAATACAATATTGTTATATTTCAACCAAAAAAACTGATTTTAATTATTATTTAATAAACAGATAAATCTAATTTATTTGAAAAATCAAAACTATTTTTAAATAAAGAAAGAAATATAATATAATATAAAAGTCTCATAATACAAAAAAACTATTTTATTTTTAAATAATCTTTTTAAAAAAATAAATATAACTTTAAATAATATAATAAATCTTTATTAAATTTTAAAGATATTTTATTGGAAATATAATTAAGTTTTTTAAAAAATCTTTATAATGAAAATAATTATTAATTAATTATCTAATTATATCAAAAAATAAAATTGAGAAAAAAGATTATAATATTAAAATTGAAATCTGAATATAATATAAAGAAATCAATAATGTCAAATATCAAAAATAAGATTTTTCAAATCTAATCTCAAACTTTATTTCCAAATATTCAATAGTAATATTATCTTATATTAAACTATCTTAATATCTTTTAAAACAAAAATTAAATATAGTAAAGAGCTTTCTTTTTGTAAAATTATATATTTTTTATTTAAGATTTATTTTTATTATTTTTATTTTCTTAATAATTAATTTTTTTTATTTAATATAATTAATAATTAATCTATTATTATTATTATTTATTAATGAAATATTAATATATATATTTAAAAAGAAATTAATTTATAATTAACTATCTCTAATTTAATTATTCTAATTAATAAATCTGATTAATATCTAGGATTTATTTGATTTAAATAATCTAATTCATATTTAAATAAAAGTATTTTTGTATTAATAAATTCTTTTATTAAAATAATAATATATTTTAATTTTATTAATTAAAAAGATCTTAATTAAATAAATATCTAATTAATTAAAATATAAAAAATAATATAAATATAATAAAAAAATAATAATAAAATAATAAAGATCTTTATGATACTTTAATAATATTTTTTTTATCTTTTTTTCATCTTCATTTTTTTAAAATATTATTTATTATAATTAATATATTATATACCTTATAAAATAATAATAAAATCCAATCATCTTATCTTTAGTTTATATAATATATTAATTATATAATTAATAGGATTTTGATTTTAATTTTTTATTTCATTATAAATTTATAAATAAATAATCATTAGTAATTAATATTATGTTTTTAAATAAAATATTAGATTTCCTTAAAATTCGTTAGTGAATTAAGATTCTTTATTCAAAATAATTCTTTTTAATATCTCAAAATTATTAAAGATATACTTTAATAATATCTTTATTAATTTAAAGAATACTATTATCTTAATAAGAAAAATATATCAGAATAATTTTATTAATTTATTAATATTAAATTATATATATATTTTTCAATTTTAAAAAGAAATAAATTTATAATAAAATTCATTATTATTTTTTTCAAATATTAAATAAAAAAACTGATATTTATGATTTATTATAAAATTGATAAATAATATATATATTTATATCTTTTTTTATCTTTTTTTAAATAATATTTTCTTTTTATAATTATAATAATATATAAATATATCTATTTCTAAGATTATATAAAACAAAAAATCAAAGTAATAAGGTATTAATATTATAATAAAGATTATTTTAAGATTTTGAAAAGCTTTCTATATTTTGATTATTTATTTAAATTTTAAAATAAATTTATAAGATTATAAATGATATATAAATATTCAATAAAAAATCAATAATAAAAATGTATAAATCTCAAGAATAATTAAATCTCTTTAAGATTAAAAAATAAAGATTAATTAATAATATTTTAATTTAATTAAGCTTTTTAATTTTATATTTCTTTAATATTATATATTCTAAAAATTCCATTTTATAAATATAAAAAATTTAATTTTTGAATTTAATATATAATTTAAATTAAATAATCTGATACATATCTTATAAATATTAGTGATATAAGTTTTTTTAGTTTTTTAAATAAATAAAAATATTATTTAGATATAAATTATTATAGAATTGTTTTAAAATAAATAAAAATTTAATTTGATTTTATTATTTTATAATATTTTTTCATTTTCATAAAAAATAAATTAATAATATTATTAAATAGATTTGAGATTTTATAGAAAAAAATTATTTATATAATGAAAATATAATGAAAATATAATGAAAATACATTAAAAATACAATAAAAATACAACAAAAACATAATAAAAATATAACTAAAAATATATATTTTTGAAATATTTTTTAATATCGTTACAAATATTTATTTCAATGATTTAGGATATATTGAATGAGGATTTATTTAATAAATTGTAAATTAATACTTGATATATTCAATATTGAAGGATCGAAATCAATTATGAAAAGAAAATACATTATTTTATTGAAATATATTAACAACCTTAACATATTCAGTTTTGAGATTAAAATATTAAAGAATTAATTTAATAATTAATATTGAATTAAATTATTAAATAATTCTGTATACACAAATATTATAAATACTTGAAAAAATTTATAATTTAGTTTTAAGAATTTTTATTGAAAAATTATTTAAGATTTTCCAATTCTTAAAATTTATATATAAATTCTATTATACAAATTGAAAATTAAAATTTCAATTATTTATATTTCAATCAACAAAATTGTACATAATTTAAAATTTTCAAAATCAATCAATAATTGGATGTTAAATCTATAATTAAAATTTCAATTGATTTAATTTATTGATTATTGAAATATTAATAAAAAAATTGGTGTAAAAAGATAGCCCAAATTGTAAATGGTCTGAAAGTAAAGTAAAGAATTCAATCAAAATCAATTCTAATAATATCTTTATTATAATATTTGATTTTTATAATTATAAAAAATATTTTTATATTTTTTTAATAAAGTTTTTGTTAAATATAAGAATTTTGATATTATTATAAAAAAATATTATTATAATTATTTTGGATATTTTGTCATAGCACGACAATTAAGCTTTTGTATAAATCGAATTGAGTATAAAAAACCATTAGATATTCTTGTCCTTTCTTAATTCTTATATTATTGAATATAAAGATAATATTAATAGATCCAAAATTACAGATAATTTGATATTAAGGGTAAATAAGCATTCAGATAATAGGATTATAAGGTTGTATAACAGATCAAGATAATAATAAATTTGAAGTATATTCTTTATTAATAAGCCTTATTAAATAAATATAACAATTTTTTAAGATTTATATAAATATAATGAATACATCTATATTATAAATAAAGGGTTCGATAATAATAAATTGATTTTTCAACTTATTGAATAAGGCCTGCTTTAATAGAATAAGTAAGATATTATTATTATCAGTTATCCTAACATTTAATACTAATCTCTGGAATTCGATATAAAAAATATAAAAGGATTGTTTTTTTTATTTTAAATTGATTAGCAATTTATAGACTTTGATAAGCTTATTCTGGTTTCTATAAACTCTTTCCAAGACTTGTAATAAATCATTATAATTGTTTAATCTAACAAAATCTTTTTTAATATTATAAGAATAAATTTATATTATAATAAATTTAATAAATCTTTCTATTACATAAATTAAATATATATATAAAGAAATTTAATAATTAATATTAGTATATATTTTATTTTGTATTTAATTAACGAAATAATCGAGATCAAACTTTATTTTATTGAAGAGTATAGATAGGGAGGGTCAGGGATTTTCTTATTCAATTAAGATTTGAGTATAACAAAGATTATAAATGACCCCTTTTTAGGGAAGGGAAAAGAAATAACAAAAGATCTATTAGGAATCAGAATGAATTGAATAGTAAAAATAAAGTGATCTTAAAATAATTATATAATTAACTTATTATTTTCAATTTGTCAATATATAAATATACTTTTCTTTATTTATAAATTAAAAGTAAATTTTTGGTTAATTATTTATAAATTGTTCACTTCTTTCTCTTTATCTGAATAGTATTTATTTAAAGAAGCAAAGTATTGATATTATATTATGATATTGTTTGTTACAACAACAACAAGCTTTTCAAGCAAATTAGGTTGATTTAGGGGTTGCAGATAGTTTGATATCGTAAAAATATCGATAGTTTAGAAAAGTAATATAATATTATAATATAATAGAAGAAATTCAGGATAAGAAATAAATCTCTTTATATTGATAAAACATTATTCAAAGAATTATGAATTCTAGGAATGGAGAAGTTTTCTAAATACAATTTATACGAGGGCTAATCCCTTTTAGGCTTAATCCTCACCTTTAAGCAGTATAACCTCCTCCTAGCTATTCATTGGGCAGCACTATTCTCTGTAGCATAATAACCCCGTGACATATTTATTATAAAAGAAATTTAATAAATAAAAAGATAATTATGATTTGTTAAATGAAAGTTTTAAAATCTATTATTTGAAATTTTATCTTTTTTTAGATTTTTATAAAAATATTATAAAAAATATTATTTTTTATAATAAAAATATTTCTGATCTTTTTAATATAATTTTTTAAATAAAATAAAGGATTTAAAAAAAAATATTAAAGTTATAATATTTTTTCGAATAAAAGTTGAATATATTAAATTATTAATAAATTTATTTTGAATAAAGATTTTTCATTATATATTATAATAGCTATTAAATTTTTATTCAAATTTTATTCAAAATTTTTATAAAAGATTATATTATAATCTATATTCTTTTTTAATAAATTATTTTATTTTTAATTTGAATAGTAATTTATATTAAATTAAATCTTTTCTATTATTTATTTATAAAATATATTATAAAGTTTCTTTTTATTAAATAAAATATAATAAATTAATATATTATTTATAATTTAATTTCTTCACTTATATTATTACATTTTATTCATATTTTAAAAATCTCTTATTTTATGAAAATCAGATATAGATTTATTTTTAAAATGAATTTTTATAATAAAATTGATATATATATTCATTTTTTAATATAAAAGTTCTATTCTATATAAGATTTAAAACTTTAAATTATTTTAATTTTTTATTATAAAATACTATATTTTATTTTGAAAAAATAACATAAATTAATATTAAGATTTAAATACTTAATTTTAATTCAATTTATCTTATATATTTTATTATTTTAATTAATCTTTTATTTAGAGTTTAAGATTTTTAATATTATTATTAAAATTTATTAAAATATTTTTGATAATCATTATATTATTGTATTATATTAAATAATATATTAAATATAGTGATGAATAATTTTTCAGAATAAATTTTATTGTATATCATTTTGCTCAAATTCAATTTTTCATTGTATATTAAATTAAATTTAAAGTAGATTTTTCATATAATTTTTCTTATTATCAAAATATTTTTATTATTAATAAAATTTTCAATATATATTGATTAATTTATTATTAAAAAATATATATATATAACGATTCTGATATAATTCTGTTAAATATATAAAGATTATTATTAATTAATATAGTTATTTATTTATAAATTATTCAATTTATTCTCTAAAAAATTCTAAAAAAATTCATTAATTATTTTAAAAGTCTTCTAATTCATAAAAAAATGAAAAAATAAAAATATTTTTTTTAATTTATTATTACTATATTATTAAAGATTTTAATTATATTTAGATTTAAAAGATCAATTATATAACTCACAAAAACTTACAAATTATAGAAAGATTTTTATTATAAACTTAAAGATTATAAATTATTATTATTTATTTTTTATTAAATCTATTTTTAAAAATTGTTTTATATTTATAAATATAATAAAGAAACTTTAAAACAAATATTAAAATATTAAAAGAAAAAAATAATTTAAATCTTAATTTTAAACATTTCTTTAATTTTAATTTTATAATTTTTAACAATTTTAAAAATATAAATGTATTTTCAATTATTTTAAAATATATTAAAACATAAATTTTTCTATAATAATAAAATTAATAATAACATTCTCATTTAAAATATATAAAAAAACAAATCTTTTTTTGGTAACAATATAAACTGTTTTTAATTTTTTTAGAATAAAAAAAATTTGATTTCAATCTCTTTATTTTATAATATTTTTTATTTATATAAAAACCAAATTAATATTGTTATTGAACAAATTTAAAATCTTAATATTATTTATATAATTAAATTTTAATTTAATATTTGAATAAATATACTAATAAAAATTAAATCAATTAATTTAAAAAAAATATATTTTTGTTTAATAATATATTTTAATAAATAGTATTCCAAAAATATAATAAAAACATATTAGATATTTTTAATAATTATAATTATTTCAAATCTTTTTAATACAATTATTCTAAAATTAATAATTTATAAGAAAACATTTCTTTATATTATAAATTTAGAATATCTTTCGTGAAAATTATCTATTTAATTTATTTAATTATAATATATTCTAAATTTTTAAAAATCGAAAAAATGATTTTAAAAAAAAAGATTAATAATAAATTATTATATAGTGAATCTTTCATATAAAAAAAATATTTTTTTAAAATATTAATAAATTTATGATTTATCTTAATAATTTAAAAACAAAAATTGAAATTAAGAATATTTTCTTTTAAATTTAAAATTATATATTATTAAAAAGATTTCTGAATCTTTTTAATAATTTTAAATCTAAAATAATCTAAATAAATAAATATACTATTTAAAGAATATAAATAAAATATACTATTTATAAATATTGATAACTTATATTTAAATTATTAATATTATTATAAATAAGTATATTTCAATTTATTATTTATTTTAAACAAAAAATAAAAATCTTTTTTTGGAAAATAAATATATATCTTAAAGATTTTATTCTTAATTTTTTTAAAAATAATTCAATAAATAAATGAACTTTTAATAATAAAAATATTTTATTTATCATTCTTATAGAAAATCAGATTATTATATTAACTCCTTTAATTATGAGATTAATAAAAAAATTAGACTTTAATAATTATTTAAGCTTAAATAAATAAAGAAATAATGAGATTTAATAATATTTTTAATTATTATTTAAAATTCTAAGTTCCTTTTAAAAAAGATTTTTTATATAATAATTTCGAAATAATATTCAAGAAATCTTTTTAATCAAAACAACATTATTATTTTATTTTATAAAGATTATTAATTTATAATAAAAATAAAATCATATATATATTATTATATTATTTTAACTTTTAATATCTTAGAAATTAATATAATATTAGAATTATTTTTATTTTAATTCAAGAAAATAAGATTCAGGATTGAAATATATTTAGCAATATTAAAGAATTATTATTATATTAAAAAGAGTAAAAAAATACATAATAAATATTTATTTTATTTTTATTAATTATATGCTTTAAATTTCTTTTTCAAAAAAAATCTTTTATTTAAATATTATTTAATAATATGTTATATTATTCTTAAAAATAAAAATATTTTTATATATCTATTAAAAAAAGAATTATATTATCCAAAAAATATATAATTATAGATTAAAATCATTATTAATTAATTTTTACTTTTTAATCTTAAAAAGATTGAAATATACTTGGAATTTATAATGAAAAATAAATTATAAATTATAAATTATTTTTTTAATTTAAAATAATCGATTTATAATTTTAAAGATAAAAAGATTGATAAGAATAACAGTTAGCTATTATCAATAATAAACTTTTAAACATTTTGCAGAAATTATAAATTTTTTTTGAAAACAAATACTATTAAAAACATAAAGATATTATCAAAAATGAATCAGATAATTTTTTGGAATATATAATTTCTTTTTTCCAATTTAAAGATCCATAAAAATATTTATATTTATTTAAAATAATATTATATATTTATTTAAAATAATATTATATATTTATTTTCAAAATAATTTTAATATTAGAATAAATTTTTAAATATTTTTATAATAATATTATGTTATAAATAATTATTTTTAAAAGTATTGAATAATATAATATTTTTTTTTTAGATTTATTATATAAATTATTTTAATCTATTAATATTTTGATATCAATTAATTAATATATTATTTCTTAAAAAATAAAAAGAATTATAAAAGTTATATAATAAAAAATTAATTAATTTTAAATAAATACTAAAAGTTTTTACAATTTTAATAAAATTAGAATGGAAATATTTTTACAGAATTATATATCTCACTCAATATTGTAATATTATAGATATTTTATTAATTATATATTATTATAAAAAAAGACTTTATATAAATAATTATAATGATCTTATAATCTCCTTTTTAAAAGCGATTATAACAATAAAATAAAATACAATCAATTAATAGTGTATTAAAAAATTATCTAGATATTTATTATTCAAATAATATAATAATATTCTTGAAGATAAAGAAATGATATATATAAAATATATTCAAGATTTTAAAAGATATTATTAATACTTATATAATATTTTGTATAAATTGCTAATATTAATAATATTATAAATATTTGTAATAAAAGTTGAATTAATTAATACAAATATATTAGAAATAAAATTAAATATTTAATCAAATAATTAGATTATTTGTATTTAGAAAATATCTGGAAACTTCAAAAAGATATTGATTGTTTTAAAAAAAAATATTCTATTAATAATATCCAGATCTCCTTAATATATTTGAATTGATTTCTACCTTAAAAGAATTTGAGATAAATACTAAATTAGAAAAAGAATAATTTTATAATGATAATAATCAATTTATTATAAATTAGAGTATAAATAAGGGATATATGATTTAGATCTGTTAAAACTTAGAATCTATCTAAAAAGCTAGAAGTTAAGAAATTCAGGATGTTAATATAAATTTCTTTATTATTAAACTTTGTAATCAAAATTAATTATTGAATAATACAATGTATCATAAATTTAAACTAATATTATATATATTATTTATACTTCTCTATTTGATATCTAATTATAAATCTATTCTAAGAGTTTCAAATGCTTTTATATAATCTGAATAGCAAATCTCATAATTTATAGATAATTATATTTTTATCTTTAAATTAAAATTTATCTCATAATTGAATTTGAAACTATATTGAATATTATTTATATAAAGTTTTCAAATAATTATCGGAATTATTACAAATAAGAAAATATATAAATTAAAGAAGATTTGTATAAATACAATATATTATTTAAAATATTTTATGAATTATATTATGAAAAAAAAATTATTTTATTAAATTTATAAAAATTATTAAACTTCAAAGTTCTTTTTATTATCTTCGAGAGAAATTATATAATTAAATATTTAAATAAATATTATTTTTATGATAAAAATCATAGATCTTTGTTTTTTAAATTTAAAATAAAATTTTATAAATTATAGTTAATATATTTAATTAAAGAAATAAAATTAATTTTTAATAATGAATAATCATTAATGAAAATTAATTATAAATAATCAAGATCATATATAAAAAATATTTATAAAATAAAATAATAAATAATAAATAATAGATAATAAATAATAAATAATAAATAATAGATAATAAATAATAAATAATAGATAATAGATAATAAATAATAGATAATAAATAGAATTCTTTAGTTTCAGTGATAATAAAATATAATAACAAAGACAAAATGATCGATCTATAATTATAAAAAATAAATAGAATAATAGAGATAACAGTTGGCTATTAAAGTTTTAAATATTTTGCAGATGTAATCTTAATATATTTTCTAATAACTAAACCTTAAGATTATTTATATAATCAATTACTTTTCTTAATTCTATTAATGAATTCTTTTTTTTAAAATTGAATTTTATTAAAATAATTCAAATTCTAATATTTATAATAATAATTACAAATCAATTTATTTTAAATAATTAATAGGTCTTTCATATAAACATATAATAATTGATTTAATAAATAATATATTTTAAATAAAATTCCTTATAATCTTTATATTCTTGATAAGAATCTAAAACGTTTTTAATTTTGAACTATTAAATTTTTATATTTTTATAAATAGAGATAATAGATTATATTAATTAAATATAAAATTATTACAAATAGAATATGATAGATTTATATAGAATATAAAACGATTTTATATTAAAATAAATAATTTAAATATATATATTTATAATTTATAGAATATAGAATAGATTAAGATTCTTTTAATTTAATTCTTTTTAAAAATCTTGAAAATTTTAGTATAAATGAAGATGAATTAAATTTTAGTATTCTATATATAAAATACTTAATTGATTATTAATCCGATCTTTAAATATTCTATGATTATAATTTTTTTTTGATGAATTTTCTAGTATTATAAATATCTAAATATTTGATAATAATAAATAATTCGAATCTTTTATATAAATAAAATCTATAATTTATAGAGAATGAAAATAAATAAAAGTTTTTGAATTAAATAGAATTAATTAAAAATTTGACAATTAATAATTATTTAAATTAGTTATTCTATAAATATTTTTTAATAAAACCAAAAAACACTTTATTATAATCAATTAATCTATTATTATAAATATTATTATATTGAATTGAAAACTCTTTAGAAAATAAATAATAAAATTAATTAAGATATCTTCGTATATTTGTTATAAAATTAAAAATAAATATGGAACCCTTTAATTTTTTTTTAATTCAAAATTGTTTTATAATAATTGTAATAATCATATATTTCATAATTAATATATAAAATATTAAAATTAATAATAATTATAAAATAACAATTTGAAGATACAGATATAATATAATTAATTGATAATAAAAGAATTATAAATTAATCAAAATGATTTGATTTTTAGATTATTGTTTTTTAAATATTTATATAGAATAATCTTTGAATATTAAAACACCTTTTTTTAAGATTTTTAGAAAAAATATTAAATTAAATAAATAAATTTTAATAAAAGGAATATTTCATTTTTTTAGATAATTGGAATAATAAGATAGATTATAAAATTAAAATAGGTAGAATTAATATAAATTTATTATTAAATAAAAATATAAATAAAGATTCTGAAATTAATAAGAATTTTAAAATAGATAATATATTGAAAATAAATAAAATAGATTAAAATGTTAAATAATTTGGATCAGTTTTTTTAAAAATTCTTTAATTTAATTATCAAAATTTAAAAAATCTAGGAAAAAAAATACAATCTTTAAAATTATTTGATTTTAATAAATATAAAAGATATTTATTTCTTTTTCAAATAAATATTTTAATCTTTTAATCAAAATATTAGATTTTATCTTTTATTTATTTAATTGATATATAATATAATAATATAATAATTTAATAATTTAATAATTTAATAATTTAATAATTTAATAATTTAATAATTTAAAAAGTATAAATTATATAAAATGAAAAAGCTATATATACTTATATAAATTAATTAAAAAAATTGAATTTATCATAATACTTTTTTTTTATTATAAATTTTTTTTAAACTTTTATTTATTCTCTAATTTTTCTAAATTTATTTTAGAAAAGAATTCTTATCTATATATAAATCTAATTTCCTTTTTTATTAATCTTTGTATTTTTATTATAAAAATTAAAATTAATTATAATATTTAAATTATTCAGAATCTATAATAATAATCTAGATCTTTTAAAATATAATTGATAATATTCAATCAAAACCTTTTTATTCTTTTTTTAAATCAAATATTGATTATTAAATTGAAATATAATATCTTTATATAATCTAATAATAATAATTATTTTAGTTATAATTATCAAATATATCTTCGAATATTCATTTTTATATTCATTCCTTTTCTTTAATTTTTTTTTCAAAGATTCTATTTTTTATATTTTTGGATTCCGATCTGTTGATTATTACTTAATTCAAAATTTTATATATTAGTTTTAATGATAAATAATAAAATACCAAAAAATCTTTATATTATTTAATAATTTAATGAAATAAAAATATAGATAAATTTTCAATATTCTATATATTTTAATTAATTAATAAATAATTATTAATATATACTTATATATAGCATTATAATATTTCTTTTTTAATAAAAATATAATATAATCAATTGATATTAATAATAATAATTTTGAGAATTTAATTTGAATACAAAATTCATAAATCTTAATATATATATTTATTTTCTAATATATTTAAGATTATGAATAATTTTTACAATCAAATTAATAATTTGAATATTATATTAGGATAAAAACTTTGATTATTTTATTTATTATTGATTTAAAGCTTTTGCTATTATAAAATATTCTAGATTTTGGTAATTAATTAGGATTTCGAATTTTTATTAAGATTTTTATAATTTTGATTAATTTTTTTTATTAATTTAATAATAATAAAAAACTCTTTCTTATACATTTTATAGTTATATTTAATTATATATATTTAAAAAAGAAATATATTATTGATTTTAAAAAAACATATTTATTTTTTTTAAAAAAATATCTTTTTTTAAATTCAATCTGATATATTTATTTTTAATATAACCTTTTTGTTATAATCAAAATAAATTAAAATTGAAATAATCATAAAAATATTTTTTAAGATTTTAAAAATTATATTATAAATATTTTTTTAAAAAAGATTATTTAATAAATAATATATCTTTAAAAAGTTCTTTATAAATTGTTAATAAAAATTTATAAAGGTTAAGAATTATTATAAATTATTAATATTTTATTTTCATTTATTTATATTTTTAGAATAATAATTATAAAATACAAATATTTTATTAAAATTATCTTGAATTTATATCTGTTAATAGATAAAATAATATAAAATTAATAACTCTTAATTAATAAATATTATTATATTTAATCATAAAAAATTAAATTTTATTTATTTTTTAAGAATTATTATAAATAATAAAGAGAAAGATTTATTTTTTGATATTAAATTTTTATAATATTAATTAATAAAGAAATAATTTTTAAAATACCTTTTTTTAATTTTTATTATTAATTAAATTAATTATTATAAAAATATATATATATATATATTAAAATGTAATAATTTAAATAAATAAAGATTTGTTATTTAGAAAGTTAAATTACAGAGATTTTTTATTAATTATTATTTATTATATTTATTTTATATCATTTTATAATCTTTATAAACAATTTATTCTAAAAATCAAGTTTTTCTCTGATAATCTTAAAAAGACATAAAAATTAATAAAACAATATTATAATTAAATTTATTAAAAATATTATTTAATAATATTAATTATTTTTTTTATAAATCTTTAAAATGTATTTAGATATTATTATTAAATTTATTTTATTAATTATTTATTAATATTAATTTCAAATCATTAGATTATTTAAATAATATCGTTAATTTTGATATAATACTTAATAATTTTTTTATTGATAATTTTTCTTATCAAATAAATTAAAAGAATTTTGAAAATTATAATTATCACTTTTATTTATAAAGATATAAAAATAATATAAATTTAGAAACTATAATTAATAATTAGTTCATCAATAATTAATATTATAAAAACTTTTTTATATTCTATTAAATTTTTATTATATTAATCAATATCTCTGTTAAATAATCTATAATTTTATAAATTGATATTTTACAAAAGAAACAAATATTTTAAAATACCCTAAATTCCTTTGAATCTATTTTTGGTTTTAAATAATATTCAAATCTATAAGATTATCTTGATTATAAAATATAGATATTTATTATTTATTATTAATCTAATTTGATTTTGATAAATTGGAATAATTATTATTTTAATAATTCTAATTTTATATTTAGAATTTCTTTTATTATTTTTTAATATTAATAAGATTATAAGGAATTAAATTATATTTAATTCATATTTTTAATTTATTAATAATATTTTTTTATTATAAATATTTATTTTTATAAAACTTTACTATTAAACTTTTTTAAATATTTTAATTATATATAGAAAAAATTTAAACTTTTATTATATATTTTAAACTTATTAAACTTAATATCAATTGAAATATATAATCTATTAAGCTTTTTTAAAAAAAATTATTATAATAAATTTAAGAATTTTATTTATAGTTCTTTTTATATTCTTTATTGAATTATATTTTTTATTAATAAAATTATATATATTAATTTCTTTTATTTGATATCAAAAATTATAAAGTTATTTTTTTAATAACTCTATAAATTCAATTTCCAGTTTTGATATTTGTTTTATTTTATTAATAATACTATTTTTCTTTTTTGAATAATTTTGAATTTTTTATAAATTATTAGAATTAATAATTGAAAGAAATTAATATAAAAAGATTATTTTTGAATAAATAAATTTCTATATAATATTTCTTTCTTTAAATTAAAGTTTATCTAATAAAATCAAATAAATAATCTATATATTTTATTGTATCAATTTTGATATCTATATCCTTAAATAATTCAGAAATAAAATTTAAATCTATTAAATATTTATTTTTTATATAAAAAAAATTCTAAATCAATTATTGATATTTCTTGAATATTATTTTAATATAATTTTATAATTCTTTCTTTATTATAAAAACTTTTGATATATTCAAGTTTTTTATTTTAAATAAATTATTTTTTAATATAATATAATTTTCCTTAAATAAATTTATTTACTAAATCTAGATTTAAGTTTTCGGATATACGAAATCAATAAATTCTATATTATTTATTAAAATAAAATCAATTGAACTTTTTTGATCATATGTTTCGAAAAGTAAATAAAATTAAATTGCTTTTCTTAAATAACAAAATCTTTTTTGAAGAATAAAATATATTATTATAATAATAAATAGATACACTATTAATATAATAATAGTCTACAAAAAGAAAAAGAAGATATTATAGATTATATAAAATAAGAAAGCTATATGCTTATATAAACTAATCAAAACAAGTTGAACCCGTAACAAAATTTTTAGATATTAAATAAATTAAATAAATTTTTTATTTAATAATCGTTTTAGTTTTTATAAAATCTATTTAAATTATTTTTCGATTTATAATTAAATTTAATATTTTAATTTTAGATTTTAGAAAATTATATTCTTTCAGATTAATATATATATAGATTTGTTTTTTATAAAATCTTTATTATTTTTTGAATTTAAATAATATATTCAAAATCAATCTTATTCAAAACCAATCTTATTGTCACGAGGTCACTATGCTACAGAAGAATAATGCTACCCAATAAATAACTAAGAAGAGGTTATACCGCCTAAAGATAAGGACTAAGCTTAAAGGGAATTAGCCCTTGTACAAATTGTATTTAAAAAGCTCCTCCATTCTTGGAATTCGTAGTTCTTCAAATAATATCTTATCAATATAAAGAGATCTATTTCTTATTTGAATTCCTTTTATAATATTATAATATTATATCGCTTTCTTCAAATTATTAATATTTCTATAATATCGAATCATCTGTAACCCCTGAATCAATCTAATCTATCTGAAGAGCTTGCTGTTGTTATGATAAGCAATACCACAATATAATATTAATATTTTGTTTCTTTGAACAAATATTATTTAAATAAAAAGAAAGAAATAAATAATCTACAAATAATTAACCAGAAACTTACTCTTAATTTACAAATAAAAAAATATATATTTATATATTGACAAACTGAAAATAATAAACTAATTATATAATTATTCTGAGATTATTTTATTTCTGTTATTTAATCTATTTTGATTCTTAATAAATCCTTTGCTATTTCTTTTCCCTTTTCTAAAAAAGGGGTTATATGTGAATCTTATTATATTTAAGTCTTAATTAAATGAGAAGATCCTTGATCCTATATTTTTCGATGGAACAAAGATTGATCTCAATCGTTTTGTTGATTAAATATAAAATAAAATATATATCAATATCGATTATTATATTTTTTTTATATATATCTAATCTATATAATAAAAAAGTTTATTAAATTTGTTGTAATATAAATTCGTCTTTATAATATCAAAAAGGAATTTGTTAAATTAAGCGATTATAATAACTTATTATAAATCCTAAAGAGAATTTATAAAAACCAAAATAAACTTATTAAAGTTTACAAATTACTAATTAATTTGAAACAAAAAAATTAACCCTTTTATATCTTCTATATCAAATTCCAAAGATTAATATTGAAGGTTAAGATGATTAATAATGATAGTACCTTATTTATTTTATTAGAGCAAATCTTATTTAATAAATTGAAAAACTAATTTATTATTATCAAACCCCTTATTTGTAATACAGATATATTCATTATATTTATATAGATCTTAGAAAATCGTTATGTTTATTTAACAAAACTCATTTATATAAAATATACTTCAAATATACCTTTATTTCGATTTATTATATAATCTTATAATCTTATTACTCAAATATTTGTTTAATCCTAATATTAAATTATTTATAATCTTGAATTTATTAATATTCTATTTATAAAGAATCCTATAGATCTTAACTCTCAAAGATGCTTTATTTGATATGATTATAATAAATAATATTATTATAAAGTTATAAATTATATAATAAAGAATTATCCTTTCTCAAATAATCACTTTATACAAATTAAAACAGATTATCTCAATCTGATTTTATTACCATATAATTTATCCTTTTCTAATTCCTCAAACTTAGGAAATAGGGTTTGTTTGTTATAAAGCGTTTTAAAATCATTCTATTATATATTATACAATTATCAATTATAATTATATAGAGACTATTATTACAAAAAGAAAACTATTAAGTAAATCTAATATTCTTATTTATTATTATATCTTTCTAAAAAATTGAGAATTACTTAATTTATATTATAATTGATAATGAATATAAAGAATTTGTATTCATTGATTATAACTAAATATAAACAAAAAGAATTGTTATTCATCATCTATCTATTTCTTTCAAAATTATTAAATTTGATAGAAATATCTTATCTAAAAATTAAATTGAGAATTATATCCTAATTGATTTATAAATTGATAATTATTCCGAAAAACAAACCAAAGTATATATTACCAAATTAGCTTATTATTTTATTATTTTAGAATTAATCTAATTGAAGAAATTTAATCTATATATTAATTTTGCTTTAAATATTTTTCGATTTGATAGCGAATTTTATCAAAAATTATATAATACTTTATCTTTATTATCTAACCTGAAAGTTTTACAAGATATCTTGATTAAAGTTTGCCCTATCTATCTTCCATTTTGTTCTAATATATTATAATAAATAAATATTATTATTATTTTTATAAAAGCCTATTTTGCTTTTATTTAACAAAATTATAAAATATTCCAAATTACAATAAAATTAATCGATAATATCTTAATCCAAAAGAAAGATTCTATATCTTCTGATTTATCTAAAGAATTCCGTAATTGAATCGATATCTTTTCATTATATACTACCAATCGATTTTTATTATATCATCTATATAACTATAATATTTATTTAAAAAAAGAAGCAGAATTACTTTTTGACTTTCTTTATTCTATATTCCAAAAAGAACTTATTATCTTGAAGAATTGATTAATAAAGAATCTTTAAAAGAGATTTATTTATCCCAACTCTTTTGTTTTTGCTTCGCTAATCCTTTTTATCAAAAAATTAGATAAAGGCTTATGATTCTATATCGATTATCAAATTCTAAATAATCTATTTGCGAAAGATTATTATCTATTATTATTAATTAAGGAACTCTTAAATAATCTAAAAAAAAATAAAATACTTTATAAAGATCGATATCATTTCTATATTCAATAATATAAGAATTAAGAAAAGACAAAAATACCTAATAATCTTTTATACCTAATTTGGCTTATACAAAAGCTAAATTATACTATTTAGATTAATTAAAATATCTATTATCTTTTATTATTTTATTAATAATATATTATAAAAATATTTCAATATATTCTATATTATATATTTAGATAATATCCTGATTTATAATAAATCTTATTTGGAATATATTATTTATATATAAAAAGTATTAGAAATCTTATAAAAAACAAGACTATATATAAACTTGAAGAAATATGAGTTTCTGAAATCTAAGATTAAATTTCTAGATTTTATTGTAAATTCTAAAAGTATAAGAATGAACCCTAATAAAATCAAGATTATTATCAAATATAAGACCCCTTATAATATAACAGATATATAAGTCTTTATAAAATTTGAGAACTTTTATTGATATTTTATTTAAGGATTCTTTACTATTATTCATTTATTAATCAATCTAATTCGAAAAAATATACCCTTTATTTGGGATCCCCTTTATAAAAAGGTATTCTTGAATTTAAAGAGAACTTTTATAATAATTCTTATACTAATATTCTTTGATTAGGAAAAGAATATAATTGTAAAGATTGATATCTCTGATTATATATCTATCAGAATTCTATCCTAATTTAATAAAGAAGGAATATTATAATCTATTATATTCTTTTCAAAAAAGTATTCAATTATAAAATACAATTATAAGATCTATAATAAAGAACTACTAGTTATTATTTGTTGTTTTAAAAAATGACACTTTGAATTAAAAGGAGTGCTCTCTTTTATTCAAATAATCACCGATTATAAGAATTTGGAATATTTTATGATAATCAAGTTATTGAATTGTTGTCAAATACAATGATCCGAATTCTTATCCTACTTCAATTTCAAGATAATTTATCATCTTAAAAAGCAAAAAGTCAAATTAGATACCCTAACCAGAAAGCTAAGAGATCTACCTAAAAAAAAGGATAAATATCTTTTTTATCAAAATCAAACTATATTGAAAATTAGAAATTGGAATTCTCAATTATTTTTATTATTTATTATAATTAAGAAAGTCTATTTTGTAATCATAACCTATAGCCAATCCTGTTCAAATCTTGATATTCCTATTTTGTTTATTCCTATTCTACCTGCCCTGAATACCCCTATCCTATCTGTTCTTGATATTCCTATTCTATCTGTTTTTACTTTGCCTATCCTAAATACCCCTATCCTGCTTATTCTTAATATTCTTGTTTTATTTGTTTTTATTACATTTATTCTAAACCCTACTATTATATCATTTAAGCCTAATATATTATTTGAGTTTTCCAAAGAATTGAAAATATTATTAAAGAGGTTTATACATCCAATCCTTTATTAATATTAATTTTGGAAATTTTGGAAAAGAAGACTCCTAAATATCCTTATATTATCCTTACCAAATATATAAAGAATAATAAATAACTATATTATCAAGGGAAACTTTTTGTACTTAATTATAATATTCTGAAAGCTGAGTTACTCTAATTAATCTATAATTCCCTTATTATAAAATATTTATATTATACCCATATATTCGAATTATTAAGCTATAATTATTATTAATTGGGATACTATAATTATATAAATCAATAGATATAGAATTGTCATAATTATCATTAAATAATCTTAAATTATAAAGAATAAAAAGAAGTTTTATAATCTTTTCTTATGTTATAATAAATTTAAAAAGATATATTAATTGATTTTATTATCTATCTTTCAAGAAACTTAGAATACAATATAATCTTTATAATAATCGATCAATTAATTAAAATAAAGCATTTCCTATTTTATTATAAAACTTATAATTCTAAAAAAGTAAATTATTTATTTCTGAAGTATATTTAAAAGCTTTATAATTTGCCCTCTTCAATTATATCAAATCAAAATATTTAATTTATATTTGATTTCTAAAAATATATTTGCAAACACTTAAAAACTTCTTTAAGATTATTGATAATCTATCATCCTGAAATTGATAATCAAATTAAAAGAATCAATACAATACTAAAACAATATCTACACTTGTATATTTCATATCTTCAAGATAACTAATCCGAATAATTAATAAATTTTGTTTGATCTGAAAACTTTTATATATCCTCATTTTTTACTAATTATAGATTCCATCTACAAATAGGATTTGAATTAATTATATTAATTCATTAATCAAGATTTAAAAATATAAAAGGATTTATTAAGAAAATAAAGCTAATCTCTGAATATCTATAAACCAAATTAACTATTAATAAAGCCTGATATACAAAGAATACAGATACTCATTATATTTTTGCTTATTGATATTAATCTAAAGATTTAGTATAGCTAAATACAAAGAAGCTAAATTGAAAGAATCTAGAATCTTTTAAAATATTACAAATTATTGAAGTTTATACCTATAAATTGAAACTATCCCTTTCTATAAAAAACTATCTTGTCTTTTATACAAATCTGTTATACTCTATTTACAATAACCTTATCCCCGAATAATATAATCCTTCTTCTTTTCTTATAAAGATTGAAAAACTTGAATAATTTGAAGTAAAGGAAATCCTGGATTTCTATTGAGAATAATAAGAATAAAATAGATTTTATGTAAAATATATTATTCACTAAATAAATTATAATATATCTATAAAGAAACCTATCGATTATCTAAAGAATATTTAAGAATTGATCCTGAATTACTATTATAAATACCCTGAAAAACCTAATCCCCAAAGTCGTTTCAATAAAGCTTGATCCTAAAAAAGGGGGTATTGTTACAGGATTATTATATTACAAAAAAATAATACTATCTAATGAATAATTAAAAAGAAATTATACCATCTAAAGGCGAGGATTAAGCTTAAAAAGGATTAGCCCTCGCACAAATTTTATTTAGAAAGCTTCTTCACTCCCAGAATTCGTAGCTCTTCGAACAACATCTTATCAATACAAAGAGACCTGTTTCCTGCCTGAATCCCCCCCTGCCATACTGTAACACTTATTATAAATTAAAAATATTATTAAAATAAGTAATGTAAAATATATTTAGATAGATTTATAATATATTAAAATATTAATCAATAAAATCAATAAAATCAATAAAATCAATAAAATCAATAAAATCAATAAAATCAATAAAATCAATAAAATCAATAAAATCAATAAAATCAATAAAATCAATAAAATCAATAAAATCAATAAAATAAACAAAGATATTAAAAACAAAATAACGAATATTTTTAAATAGATTATTTTATTCTAAATTTTTTATAAAATCTTTTATCGATATTTCAGTTTTTTTCCGGAATGAATAAGAATAATGATATATTCATTAATAAAATAGAAGTATATTAATTATTTTTTAAATTGATTATTAATAAGTTTTTTACAATTTTTCTGTTATATTAATTATATTTAAAAATAAAGAATATATTATAATTATAATAGAAATTATATAATATTATAGGAATAATGAACAGAATAATAAATATAGATTCATTAATAAAATATAATTTAAAAAGTCATAATTCTATGAAATAAGTTTTATTTTAAATATATAATATAAATTAGGGCTAACGGCCATAATGTATTATTTAATAAATAGGCCCTAAGGCTATACAATCGGCTAGCTCCGCTGGCCCTGTGATAAAAACCTATTTGTTTATTGTATTCAAAGAATATATTTATTATTGTTGGTATCACTCTGGTGATACGAGGCCTGCTAGGTATTATATAGTTTGGTTGTAATATAAATCTTGCTTATCATTATTATCTATAAGAAAAGGGTCTTATTTATAATAGAAAAAACAAATATTAGTATTCATTAATGAATACGGTTCCCCTTTTCCAGTATAGTAAATATGATATATCGATATTGATAACTCTTTTTTTAAAAAGGTAAACTGTACTCTCTCTTAATTCCTTTCTATCCATTTCATCATTTTGATATCGATTTTATTTATATCAATTAGGTCTGTAAATTTTTGATAAGGTTTATCCTTAATTATAGTATCTATTGAATTTGATTTATTATCAATCTATTTAATCTTTGTTATTCCTTTTTTTTGTATGATTATCATAAAGCTATAATATCGATTATGAATCTTTTTTCGACAATAAACCCTAACTTGATTAATAGGTCATAAAGCGATTTAGAATCGATACAAACAATCAATAATATTGGTGCCTTAGGTTTAAGAATCGTATTGATTGTATCCTTTATAGCTGAGATTATATTGAAGCCATATATTAATCCATATAGCTCTAAAGTTAGTATACTTTATGTGATTCTCTTGTATTTGACTGATGATTAGTGAAGAATATTTGTATTATTGTTTTTGTTTATTAGGACGACTACAAAGTTTATTTGTAATAAATAATCTCTATTGTTGGCGAATAATATATTGTTGAATACAATAATCTTTAATGATTCTGTATTAAAAAAAATGAATTTGAGTCCCTTCTTTGGATTCTTTATTTGCTATTTGATTTGTTTGTTGAGTCCTTTTACATCTTCTTCAATAGGATTAATCATTTGGGCAGTAATAGAAAGGTCAAATGATATCTTTGGTTGATATATTATTATGATATATACTCCTTTAATTTTCTGAGCAATATATTGGTTTTTGGGGGTTGCTAATTTTTGTATTTTATTATATATTCCTTATAGATTTGTAGATATGGTTTTGATCAATTTAAGGTTATTATATTGCTTTTCTTGATTGAGGTAAATACTATTATTGATAAATATAAGGAATCCTTTATTGAATCGAATAAAAATAGCAATGATAAATTGTTCTTTTTCCTTCGCTGAGAACTTTGCTTTTTGGAATTGTTCCTGTTCTATTATTACAAATTTTGGGTTTGCTATAATTAGGGTATCATTTATTTATAGCCTTATAATGTTGAAATCAATGTTTTTATCGTTTATATATAATAAATAAGGGTTATATATTGATTATATTATATTAAGCTTTTTAATATAATAATTATAATAAATTCCGAACCAATAATTTCCTACTTTAGGAACATTATATAATGATTTAATAATTTATAGAATTATATCTTTATTGATCTTTATTTCAATTGATAATCGAATATAAAATAGATATTGTAGATTTGAAATTGCTTGGATATAAGCTTATGTAATATCCCTTAAGAATATTTCAGCTCCTATCTTTCTCAAACAAATACCTAAAATAATTAATATATATTGATTGACTTGTTGAATAATAAATGATTAGATCAATATTATTATTTTTTCTTAATCCTTGAATATTTGAATTATAAATCTTGATTTGGGGTATACTTTATCAATTCCTTTATTTTTTATTTTGTTTATAAACCTTAAATTGAAGATTCTTATTCTTTATAGTATTATCTTTAAAAACTCCATTTTCAAATAAACCATTGATTTCTGATTATCTAAATTCTTTATATACTGAATTTATATATATATAATTTATAAATAAATTATTAATATAATTATTTATATCTCTAATTTCTTGATAATAAATTATAATATTTAGGTTATCTAAAATATTATTAATGAAAAATACTTTATTATATAAATTGTTTTTTTATTGATATTATAATTATATACAAAATTCAGGATTTAATAATAATATTGTTGATCATAATATAATAACCTATAATATAATAATTTATAATATACATTAGGGTATATATTAATTATTCTGATTGTCTTGATCAGGTTCTTCTTCTTTTTCAGATTCTCATTAATAATATAATCGAACTATAATAGAACGAAATTTGATTAATCCTTTTTCTATTTCAATTTCATATATCTTTCCTTTCATTATAATCATTCTATATAGACCTTTCCATTTTCCAGATATTATTCCTTTCCCTTTTCGTTATATAATGATTTTTGAATTAAAGAGTAAATCATAGATTACTATAATTGATAGATCATTTTGTATATTTTATATATGTTTTGTAAAGATATTATTAAATTATCTAATTATTTGGAATCAGATTATTTTATCAATAATATAAAGTATCAATTAATTATCAATATATATTATATCTATTAGAATAATATAATTGAATTCGATATCTTCAAAGAGAATAAACTTGAATCTTCCTAAGGATTTTCTATATAATTAATAATATTTATAATATTTGATTAGTAAATCGTTTATTTTTTTTATTTTTTTTATATTTTGTTCATTATAGAACTTGATATAGTTTACAAATTAAAGGATATCCAAAATATTAATATAATTATCGAAGATTTGTTTCAATAAGAAAACAATTGTTGATTTCGATTGAATTCTGAATTATATATTATAAATGGATTTTCTATAATAAAAATGTATAGTTGAATCTTTTGAAAATAACAAAATTGTGAATAGGTATTATAAGTTTATTGATGATATTATTGTAATAGTATTTGAATTGATCTATATTTGTTAGAAAGAGTAGAAATAGTATATCTATATATATAATATTGAATTCAACAATCTTGAAAGGTAATTGGATATAAATTGAGTTAATAAAAATAATGATCTCAATGCCAAACTAAATAATTGTTTATCCTATAATTGTTATATTGATTAGGGTTTCCTTAATTTTATTTTATATTTGATATTGATTATACCCTATTATAAAGCATTTGACTACTTTTGAATTGATTATAATATTATAAAATTCCTTATTATCATATTGTATATTGATGATAAAGATCTCAATCTTTTTAATGAATATATATGAAAATGATTTATTAATTAGTAATTGTAGAATCTCTTATCTATTGATTAGATTAGGAATTATAAAATAGTTTTTGGTTTCATCTTTGTTATTTTGCAAATCGAGGTTAGTAAAATATCTCTCAATAGTTTTATTTTTTGAATTATATTTATCTAATTCCCCTTTATATTCAATAAGGAATTATTGATAGTTTTTTTCAAAATCTTTATTATTTCTATTCCCAAATCACTCTCGATATTTTCGTTTTGATATTTCTTATTCCTTTTTGCTATATTTGTATGATTTATAACCTGATTTTCTACAACCTTCAATCTAACATTTCTGGTTTCCTCTATTTGATTAATTCCTTAAATCTCCTAGTTTATTGAATCTTCTATTGTTAAATCTATTTAGAGATTAGTTATAATATTTTTGAGAATCGTTAAAATATCTTTGTTCTATAAAGAATATATCATTTCGAAAGTTTATTGAATATATTTTCTCTTATATATCAATTGATTATTTTAATTGATTAATTAGCCCTACTATAATATTCTTAGGGTTATATATTACAGCTGAATAAGCTGATATTATATTATATATTGAAATAACTTTATTAAATAGGATTTCTAGCTTTCTCATTTCATTTATCAAGTTATATTACAAAAGATAAAGCTCTATCAATAATATTTATAGATAATCTTATAGATTCTTTTCAAAATACTTAGCTTGGATTATAAAAAGTATAAGGTTATTCCATTTGGTTATAATATTTCGTTTATACTCTATTCCTTTGAAATTGCTAATCATTATAATATATAATTTGTTGAATAAAGATAGTAATTGAGCGATATTAATATTATAAAAGTTAAATACATTTTTTTTGAATATAGTAGAAAATATTTATATATAAAGTTTCTTTGGAATATTGGCTTATCTATATCACCCTTTGAATATTGAGAGTTTATAATCAAAACTATTATTACATTCTTTATAAAATTCATTATCCTTATAAAGTTTGATAAGATTAAGAATATATTGAATAGATATAATATTATATTACCAATTGTTTACTTTGAATAATTTATTTATAATATCTTTTGAGACTTATATATCAGATCCTTATACAAATGTTTCATATTTTTTTTTTCTTCATTTCGCCTAAAGTTTATTTCAATCTTATAAAGACAATATAATAATCTGAAATATAGTTTTGGTATAGATACATTGTAATTGTAAATCTTGATTTCTTGCTCTATCTATTCTCTGAATCTGTTTGATTGAGTTATATTGGTGAGGGCTTTTGAGATATCAATAATATCTTTCTGAATATTGATTCCTGAGATTCATAAAATTCATTGTAAAAGATAAAGATTAGCTTTTTCGGCCATTTTGAAGTAATTAAAATCGAATCTTTTAAAATCCTTGTAGAATGTATTAGTTAATTCTTCATTATAAAGATATTCTTTATTATATTAAATAGATTTGAGAATAACATAATTATTTATATTTTTTTTAATATCGTTATCGATTAATTACTCCTCAATCCATCTTTTGAATTTGTTCTTCATTACAAGATAATTAAAGCCTTTAAGGATTATATTGATCATATTTATTGTAATAACTATATTGATAATGTATTGAATCTACTTTCTGATTTTTAAGCTTAATTTAAAAACTTGAGGGTAGATTTGAAGATATATCAATGTATAAGATAATAATTTATGTGATTATATAAAGGAATAAATATTATTTGAAAAAGTATTTATATAAAATATTATTAAATAAGATCTGATAAAGATTCTTTGTATTACAAATATATTATAATATAATAGAAAAATCTTCTATATAATATATTCTGATTTCTTCAATTAAATAAAGTTATTGTTGTTATTTAATATAAACAAATATATAATAAATATAGATTTCAATCCTATACAAAAACCTTAAAATCTTTAAAACCCTTCAAATCTAAAATCTGAATATAATCCCTTTAGCATATAAATCCTGTCTAATATTGGATATTATATCTCTTCAAATTAATCTCAATTTGAATCAGAATAAATCAGGATTACAGTAACCAAACTGATTTTTTCCGAAGCTCCTAATTTATGATATCATTAATTAATATTGATATCATTTTGATAATACAAGGCCTGCTAGATATCATATAATTTGATTGTAATATAAATCTTGCTTATTATTATTATCTATAAGAAAAGGGTCCTATTTATAATAAAAAAGGTAGATATTAGCATTCACTAATAAATACAGTTTCTCTTTTCTAGTATAGTAAATATGATATACCGACAATTATATTTAGAATTCGGAAATTTTTTTTAAAAAAAGAAAAATATATCGAATTTGTATTATTCACAAAAAGTTTTATTAAAAAGATTTTAAAAAATTAAAAGATTTATTAAAAAAGAAAATATTAATAAAAGAGTTTACAATTCTTAATATTCTTATATTATAATATAATTATTATTTATAATTATAAAAATACTCAATTTTATAAAATAAAAATTAAATATTATAATATATTATTATTATAAAATTTAATAAGATCAAGAAATATCAAAAAATTAAAAAAAATAAGATTTTTCAAAAACATTTAAAAGATTTTATAAATACTTAAAAATCAATAATCATTTAAAAGTTTTAAAAAAGGTTTATAGTAATTAAAGTTAAAGATTATTCAAATAATTTTTAATTTTATAAAAGATTTATAATATTTAAAAGATTAACGATTATCAAAAAGTTTTATAATAGATTTATTTTATATAAGAGATTAATAATTATTTAAAAGTTTTATAAAAGTATTATATATTTAAAAGATGAAAGCTTTAAAAATAAATATTTTATTGCAATCTCTAAATATAAAATACCAGTTAATCAAAAAGACATTAATATTTATGATAATTTAAAGAGTTTTTATTTATAAATAAAGAATTTTTAAATAGAATTCAAAAAGTAATAAAATTTTTTAATTCTTTTATATTTATTATTCCAATATAATCAATTCTTCACTGTGTGATTATTATATTTATATAATAAATCTATAATTCAAGTTCGAGTTTCATTCATTTGTTATAAAGTTATTAATAAATGAAAATCGATATTCTTAGTATAAAAGAGTAGTCCAAAAAGGGGTACTAGACTTATCCAATTCAAAGTTTCTACCTATCCAAGTTCTTCCGCTCTTCGTTTGTTCTTCACCCCGCCCTCTTTGTATCCGACTACAAGCCGCATAGCCTAAAGAAGCAGCAAAAGCTTAAAATACAACATTCATCATCACCTAGAAGGTGTCCATATGTTGTTATCGTGAGGAAAGTTACTCGTACCCAGAAAATTAGATGAGTCTTGAAGTACTAAATCGACTTGTCTTATCGTTCAATTTTAGGCTAATGACGGGATACTACATAACTACATATATACTCTGGCTTCCATCGCAAATACGCTGAATCACGGTACTGCGAAATAAGAGATAAAGACAGCTCCAAGTAGTTAGACAGACAAAAACCGGTACCACAAGCGCTCGATTGTCTGATGCTGGAAGCTCATAGCATTCCCAATCCTTCTGCACACAATTTCACCTATAACCTCCTCTAATACCATAATGTTCACTTCAATTTAGTTGCCCCATCCTTTCCATCTTCCCTCGTCACCCTCCTTCTGATCGGGAAACTCAGATGGAGGATTCACTTTCTCAATGTCTCCATCTGGATTGCCTCCCTCGTCAGGCGGTGCATCTTTGACATAATGCTCAAATGCTCTCTCTTTTCCGCTCTTTGTAAGGATATCTTCAGCAGTACAGAATGCCAAGCCCACAGTAGTTTCATTGGCACCATCTTCCGTCAAAGCTCCCTCCTCCGTCAGTCCTGGGTTAGTTGCTTTAGGCTTGATCATGGCCACCGATTTGGGCTGTTGAGGCATAGCAATAACTTCCCATCCATCAGGCAAATATTCTTTAGTCTTGTCGAGAGAAAGTAACAGTGCTCTCACCATTTGATCCGTGAGGTTGATGCCCAGAACAAGGTCGCGTAACATATCCCATGCCGAATCAGGATCAACAACAAGCGTTCACGCGACGGGAAACAGTATGGCTAGGAATGGACCCGCCACAAGGATCATGGAGATGAGATTAGTGAGTACATCTCTGAAGAAATCATTAAGCCAGCTGGAACGCTGGGTGGGTTTCCACTGAAGATCCAATCAAAAATTGGCTTTGGCGACTGTGAGCCACTCAACATCATATGCATGCCTGTAAGTTGTAACATTGGGTATGTTCTGTGCTGCAACACGATTGTTAGGAACAATTTTGATGAGCCTGGCTGCGTATGGATTTTGTTTGCGGAGTTGACGGGGAAGGGCAAGCAGTTTTAGGAGTTCATGGACGTTGAGTCCGATGGTATGATCATGGTGAACGCCTAGACCTGTAGTGATGTTCATAGCATGAGTAACCATGCTATTACCGCCATGCCAAACGTCAACAGTGCGGTTTTGAGCGAAATTTACTTAGACAAAGTAACATAGGTTCTGGTTGCTCTCGGAGGCGTAGTAGGATAGGGGAAGATAGATAGCTCGAATGTGGGCAACCATCTATCGGGAGATGATTTGTTAGTCATTGCTTTGTTTTACTTTCCGAGACATTGAGGTGTATTGCATAACTTACATCTATCCAGATCCATTCACCTGGGTGAGGCATTGGCATATGCATGAACCAAGACTGAAAGGTCAGTGAACTGAAAAAAGGTAGGTTTCAGAGGAAAGGATATACCTCATCTGAAGCTCCATACCACCAATCATCAAAGGTCCTAGGATGTGTACAAAGTTCATGTTGCACTCTGACACGAATACTACTTTCTGATGCACCGTAAGAGAAGGGCAAGTAATTAAAGCCGCCATGATACGATCGTAGCAATACTCTCGTGATAATGTAAGCTGTTCTTGGATGATCATGTCCCCTGCTATTATAGCCTGGATCTGCATCCCATGAAGAATGCGTTGACCTACTCCAGACGTATTCAACCATCATATGGTTTTTGAAATGATCGGGTTTGTTAGCATCGTAGGAATAATGAGTGGGCCGCCGAGCACGTAGACCATTTCGCACAAGAAAGCATTCTCCTTCGGGATATGCGAGAGCCATGGCGAAGGGTCTCGAAACAGTGCTTCTAAGTATTGAATGATCATAAAATGTAAGTTATGACTATAGTAGTGGCTATTGGCGGCTATTTTTACCAGATATGAATTTTGATGTATGGGTAAATTGTTGACTTTTACATTGTCTTGTCCTGTCAGAAAATCGACGGCTATAAGTATGCCCTGAGAGCCTATTACTTCCACTTGTGAAAGTTAATTCATTTTCAGATGGATTGCCATAATTGGTACTCTTCCCATGACTCGATAAATATAATGCAAATTTACGTCGGCAGCATACATGTGTAACCCCCAAATGATCTGGGCCCAAAAAGCATCAGCATCAACATATCATCAAGTTGGAGAAGAAAGATGCACCTCAGACCTTTAAAGAACTTTCTGCTTAACTAGCTGGCACACCACTCTCTAGGACCAATCAAATTCTCCATTCATTTCTTCAGCTGGATCCCTGAAAGAGGAGGTCGCGGAAAAATGAGGTGGATGTAAACAGGAAATGGATGCAAGTAGGATTTGATTGGAAAATGGCTTGGTGGGGCAAAAGACGCTTCCCCCATGGCTGCACCAGAAATACTACTACTAGTAGCATTACCCCGCATATATATACTGCATGGTCCAAGAGAGGTGCGTCCACTAGATGAAAAAATGAAAAAGAAGATAAACAAAAGTGATTATTTTAAATCTTTTGAAAATCTCTCACTCTTTAAGAATTTAATAAAAGCCTGAAAGAAGTTCAAATTATATATCAAGAGGTTTTATAATATATAATTTTTAATAAATCATTTTAATTTTACACAATTAATTAATATTTAAAAAGGTAAAAAATCTTAAATTTTAAATATAAATTCATTAATGTATATAATAAATAGATTCTAGAACTCTTATATTTATAATATTCATTCTAATATATTAAAAACACTATTAAGTTCATGAAATATAGAATATCACAGCCAGACAAATAAGTGATAAAAGTAGCAGTATCAAACTTAGGATCCTAGCGGTCTCTACATGGAACTTATATAATTGTAGATATGCAACAAGAAATAATTGAGGGGGTTGAGTGGTCAAGTGATGAATCAAGACGGGGTCATGACGGTATGGGCTGCTTTGTATTGGAAATGAACACATAAATCTAGAGGATCTCGTAAAACTCCTCGCCCAAACATTATTTGCTCCAATTTTACGTTGCATATTTACAGAATACTACAAGGTTTGTTCCTCGGATCTTGACCTGAGGTTTGACTAGATAGGTACGTTAAAGCTTCATTCAGGCCTTAACCATCTCAGAAGCCAAATCCTCATGCATCCAATCTCAATCCAAACTATAGTCACTCTCAGCTTCAACAATTTAGTAGCTGCATTTTAATATTATTGATCGGAAGTCTTTGGTTGTATATTTTCATCCTTGTCTAATATCTCTCGAGCTGAACTGTTGAACTTGAGTCTAAATGGACTCGCTAATCCTCGTTTCTTTACTCCAATCATCTATTTACACTTATTCAGCTCAGTTCAGTTATACGTTTACCAAACATATTTAATCCTCATTCATCTCATCTCCTTCGCACATTACACTCGTCGACATACTCCCACGCTTTACCTCCATCACCGCCTCAAGTACTGACTCGAAAAGTTTTGTTGAATCTCTGATGCGTATTGATTTTCGCACAGAAGCCTAGGACACTAAGAAGCTGAAGATCTCTAAGCTAGCAACTATACTTCCTCCTGGCGACTTTACTGTATGGCGGGTAATATTTATGTATAATTTCCATCATTAAATCTTAAAGCTAGGTATCGCGCCCAAAAAGTGTCCAGTCTAATTTGCTCCGCAGCGCCACGCCAAATGGAGGAAAAGCAAGAATGATATCATCCCAACCTTTATTTTGTGCACGTAAAACAATTTGACACAACCTTTCACTTCTAAATCATCGTCTCACCGAGCACCATCTATTCATCCGAAAACTCCACTGCCACACTGGTATCCAAATCGCTCAACGTCCCCTCTCCTTCGCCACCTGAATCCCCGTCCGCACTTTTCCCATCCAGTTCCCTACACAACCTCCCGAGTAATCCCTCCACCCTCCCCATACAATCCTCCAATTTCCCCAGCCGCACTCGGATATGTTCTCCTTCCTCATCACTACTGCCCTCGTTCAACAAATCCCTCAAATGTTTTGGGATACTCATGCCTGCGAACGGTGCTACGGAATCTCTTCTGATTCTCTTGGAACTATTAGCCGTATCTCTTCTTTTCATGTTTTCTCTCGGATTAACGTTTTTCTGTCCAGGTTGCGAATTCGATTTCGTCGATGCATTAAATTCCCGCGCAAATTCATTTTCGAAAAAGTTTCGATCGTGCGGAACGTCATTAGCCGTCTCGATTTCGATTTGATTCACGATATCACTAGGGGGCTCCGCTTCGAATACTGCTTGTAAATCGCCATGAACGCTGAAGCCTCTTGAGAAATCCCAAAGTCGTGGACGAGGTGGAACACGGGGCAATTGCTCTGCTTCTTTTTGACGACGGGGACCGGCCCATAGCTGACGGCGCTCTAAATAGCCAATAAGGAGTAGGAGTGGAGCATTGAGGAAACGCACGGCTGCTACATTGATCTTATGGAACCAGCGAGGTGTTAGAACGAATTTAAGGGGCATGAGGACGAAGAGGGCGAGGATGTTGAAAGGAGGGAAGTAGGCAAATAGGGAGTCTGATTTCACTCCTTCGAGGGTGAGGACGGCGCGACGGAACTGGATTTCTGCGGTGGCGTTGGAGACGATGGTGGAGAAGGTTGTCGAGAGCATGGACACGAGGATAGTGAGGAAGAGGGTATTGCCAAGAAATGCAAAGGTAATCATGAGGATGGGACCGAGAAGCCAATGGAATTGAGCAGACGTTGTAATGCCTGTACCGTCAAGTCCAAACCATATCCAGAGCATCCATTTTGAGACAGTAATTGGTTCGTGAATACCATTGCCAAGCCATATCATGGAAAGCAGAAATCCGGCAAAGCACCATACAGCTAAAATGGTCAGGACAGTAAAATCGCGCATCATGGCTCGGAGAGAAATAAAGAGCATGTTTTCGGACATGAGGTTGAATGCTAGACGTGGAACCAGGACGGGGGCTCCCAAGGCGAGGACATCCAGAGCTTGTTGGCCAGTGCCAATGTTATCAGTGCGCCAGCCCCTCAAGCGTAGTACGAGATAAAACCCGAAGATTGCGGCGAATGTGACATCGAGGAACGACCAGAGATTCTGGGTGTACACGTGCCATCCGTGTTCCAGAATAGAGCAACTGCATCTGGCGTTAGCAATGGTTGTCAGATTCGACTGGAGTGTACCAAGGAACTCACAATTGATCCAAAGACCAACCCGATGTGTAGATAATGAAGAATAATTCCATCCCACCAAATGTTGCTGGGTCACGGTCTGCCATAACATACAAATAGAAAACCAACAGTAGCAAAAAGTGACACACTTCCAAGTAATTCCTTGTGCGAGGAACTATCAGTCTATATTGGTTAAACAGTGGCGCCTCCCTCGGATTGTACAACGAGATGGGCTTGTTTTTGTAGTGATCAGGCAGGATATCCATGAACGCCGTTGGCGTATATATGACTCTACCCTCATATATTGCGCTTATTACTTTTTGACATGCCGACGAACTGAGGAAAGCTTTGCTTTGAGATATAATGGCGATTTCTAGGGCTGGTAGTCTTCGATTGGCACCTGTGCGGGAGTGTACGGCCCAGCCAAAGTTACTGCTTTCTCGAATGACATTATTCGGAGCACCTTGAAAGGGATCAAAACCTCCTACGAGGATACGAGAAAGGAGAAGTAAACCTTCTGAGCCGGTATGATCCTCGTGGAAACGGCGAAGAACTCGATTGGCAACTATTTCGCACAGATGGGCACGTGTGGTGCAAATGCTTTGTTGATGCGGGAGGGCCACTTGTTCACGTTGAAATTGTGTCTTATTGACGAGAAGACAGTAGACTGGGGTGCATTAGCATTCAAAACTACGTTTCAATCTAGAAGCAACAATAAAGACTATAAAGGGATGCTAAGGATGAAATCGAACAGGCCCCCCGAGGACTACTCGGAGCATCATCCAAATTTCACCATTTCCTTATTCCAAGGCTTCTCCAAATATCCGTCCGCCGGCTGTTGCTAGTGTCCTTGAAAAAAGTACGCAATCAACTTCTTCCAAGCAAAGGATGATTTCAAAGATGAAGATAGCAACATACCGACCGACAAATCATCCAAATCATACAGCCTATCCACCAACGGTCTAACCACCGAAACATTCAGCCTCGGATCCCTGAGTTGTTCTAAACTGTATGGGTCATCTATCTCCCCCATCAGCCAAACTGGTATTTTCAAAGTTTCAATCTCTTTCCCTCAATTAAACTCACCAATCGCCGAAATGATATCTCTCCTTATCCTAATCACCTATCAGCATCACTTCCAGCCAAAAAAACAAATTGGAGTGGGAAACAGACCGATGAATTGTCTTGTAAACCGGTAAATCTCCAAATTCATCCTGGGGATAACATATATCGCCAATCGCATGAGGGTGAAAACATGCATGGCCATCATGCCTTCCTATAAGGGTGCTCCTATTTTTGTTTCCATTTTCCCTCGTATCTTCGTCGTTACCCTCCAAATCTACCTCGGGCTCAGGTGTCAACAACTGCGTGGTCTCGGTACTGGTAAATCTCTCATCTTCATTTCGACGGGAATTTCTAGGATAATTTCTAGGATTCGAAGTTCTAGGAGAAACGGAAGAAGAAGAAGAAGAAAACTGACCCATCATGCCCTAACGGGACATGCCCAGACGTCTAGGTCGATGAATATGGTAATGAATAATGGTAGCTGGTAGTATTTATTGATAATACAAATTCTTGGAATTCTTCACAGGGCAGGATCCAGCGCCCGTTTAATAATTTTATACCATGACGCAAGCGCGAGATAATGGGGCCCACCGGTGGTCACTGGTGGGTGGGTGGGTTCTAATGTCCCCATTCTTGCTTGAATGCTAAGAGGGGGTTGTGTGCGTTGTAAGTCTTACGATAAGGATTGAAATCTTTTAAAGCGGCGAGGATAGAGGGAGCGAATAAAATCAATGTACTCGACTCGAGTAAGACTTACTAATTATAGGTAATAGAAGGTATTCATGAAACGCCATCAATCTGCATATGGTTATCATTTGTAGGACTGGCGGACTTGTGGATTTAAGGTTAGGTTCCAGTGTGATTGTAGTTGAGTTTAACATTTAAGGATTGAGAATTATACACCGAAGGGGGGTGGAGGGTGTTTCTCACATTTCTATGGAATCCTACTTGTTCTGGCTTGTGGTTTTTTTACTGTTCATTTTTAAATCATCTAGAAAAAGAAAGGCATTGTGTGGTGAATGGTAGAACACATCAGAGAATGACCCGGTGTGTAATTTTTTTAGAGCCTTGAGTATTACCCAGCAACCTGAAGATAATGATATGCACGTGCATTAATCAAAAGTATTTCAGATTCTGTCATTGTGACTTTGTAAAGTACCTCCTCTAATCCCGACAACAATGCTTCTCCCAGAACGAAACGCAACAAGTTACATCCCACCAGAACAACACTTCAAGTATTCATCACAGCCAAAGTCCCACCAACCCAAGAGATGAGTTAATCAACAACTTCTCCAACTCTTCCCACAAACCCCTCTAACCCAGCAATTCCCTTCTCCCCTCTCTCACTTCCCGCGTACAGCCCATGACCGCCACCGGGCATAACCAAAACCTGACTACCCAACTCTATCCATTCCCTGGACGTCAACAATTCAAAACTAACATCTGTAATACCATCTGTCCCAAAGATGAATGGTTCATCTTTTATTTTTCCATCTGGACCAAATATGTCTCCGCCATCCAGTAGGCCCAAACCAAAAACATCATCGACGTCTTCTGTCCCCGTATCTGCGCGTATGTCTTTAGTAGGAAGATTTGGCTTTAATTTGAGGACGCGGGCAGAGGCACGGATGCTAGCTATGTAGATTACCACTACTGTGCCCGGTGTGACAGAGTTAATGTCACCATCATCGAACGACGCAGTAAAACCACTAGCCGCTTGGAGAGAATGACGAGTTTGAAGCATGTGTTTACTTGGTATCGCCATGACCATTCCTTTCCGAATTCGTGGAGCAGATTGTGAAGAACGTTTCAAGGGACTATCTGAGTGTTCTTCTAGGGTTTCCGAAACATCGAATACAATGCCTATTGTGCCTACTTGACCAGCTTCGATAGTGTGGACCGGGAGACGGAGATTACGGATACTGACTATATGCGCATTTTGCCATTCGCCTTTGGTGGCTGAAGCAATGGGTGTATTCCGCGAGGCTATCCTGGAAAGTTCGGCTGCTGAAGGATGAGTGAGTGAGGTACCTAGACTGGTGGGGGAAGAACTAGGATCAGATTGAGGGGAACCATCCTCGAAAGAATCTGCTGGGAAAGGTCCGACGACAATACTATCCCCAATTGACAGTCTACCGAAACGAAGGTGACCGGCAACTACACTTCCCGCATCGATGCCATTGTTGTTAGAGGCTAATGAATCATAGAACGCTGGTACTCCAAAGACATCTTCAATGTGGAATAGGCACGATGGTTGTTCTGGATTGAGTGCCATGCCGATATAGTCATGAGGAGTGGGCGGGGTAGGTATCGGCAAAGCTTGTAGAAGAGCATGAAGCTGGCGAATACCACTTCCCTTCGCTGCACTTGTAAGAACGATAGGAACTATGGACCTGAGGTCTGACATTGCCATTGTATTGATGACTTTTCGAACGGCATCAGTATCCTTGGGAAGTATACTAGTAAGATCTGCATCAACAACATTCTTAATTTGATCTGGCGGAAGTATCGAAGGAGTTCTCCCAGTTGCTTTGATAGCGGATAAAAGCTTCGATAGTGTCAGGGCCAGACTAGGTTTTGAAGCAAGATCAAGCTTGGTGATTACGACAGCCAAAGGTTTGTCTAACTTCAAACAAAGCTCTAGATGTGCCTTTGCTAGATCAGTTCCTGCCCCGGCCGTGCCGAGTATTTCTGTTGCTGAAGAAGTACTTCCGGCTCCGCTCGAAGCGGCGTCATCTGCTGCGACACATAAAACAGTCCAGTGCGGCGCCCAGCCAACCAAGCCTCGCACTGTTGTCCTGCGATATCTCGGATGACCAGCAGAGTCGGAAACAAAGAGAAGCCGGCCGTCTTCTGCTGTGGCATGGATATCCGTCCAGGAAGTAACATTGCCAGAAGCATAGTTTATGACCTGTGAGTCTTTATAACCGATCAATTCCTGTGCCACAGAACTTGTAATTCCTGTGGCAATTTCATGACGATGCTTGAGTAGACTGAGTCTGCTTTTACCTCTACCGTTATCAAGCGTTGTGGTAGACAAGGTTCCCAGCAGACTTGATTTGCCAGATGTGGTGGGGCCGGTGAGAGTAATGCGCAACTGTTCAGTTGTATCCTCTTGTTTGGGAAGAGAGGTCTCGGTAAACTCGCTCATCGTAGGTTGAGGGGTATCATGGCGACTGACGGGGGCTTCATCGTAACCTCTTGATTTTGCTCTTTTGGAACTGAGATCTGGAGTTATCAGGGCTTCAGCGACCCACAATTTCTCTCGATGCCGGAGAATTTTTGATGCCGTCTGGTCTTCAGGAACGACCAGCCATGGCTTTTGTTTCTTGATTCGCTGCGGAACTAGAGATCTTGTGGCTTCGTCTGTCTCTTGCCACTCACATTCTCCAACGACTACCTTCCGAACAATCTCAACATTGCAGCCAAGACTAGCTGCCATAGCTCGGAGATTTATCAAACTCTCGTCCAGCTCGTCGCTCGTCAGACCAACAAATGTGCCATCATCAGAGACACCAATTTCATATAGTGCTCCACGACTTTCCTCGAGCCCGGCTAGCAGCTTCCCAGGCCTTGAGGGAGCATCTAAGCTCGTTGCGCTGCCAGGCAATCTGTTGCAATCGGAGTTAGCATAAGTTCACAATCAAGTACACATAATTGAATGTCACCATATTGAACTGTGCTATTCTGAAAATGGGCCACATGGGCACAATTATACAATCAAACGCTATAGGGTCATGCACTCACTTCGGTAACACAAGATCACTTGTTGATGATGCATGGTATGGGGACGATTGTTGTAGGCGCCACAGCAATTGGGTTGTAAGCTGCTCTAGACGTTTCTGTTTGCTTTGATTGGATGGTGCCAATATGGGGCTAGCTTTCTCCTGATTCAGGGGTTGCTGTTTGTGCTGTTGGGAGCCGGATATGATTGAGCCAGTGCTCGAAGAACTATAAGTCCTCCTTGGTCTTAACAAAAGATGCAATTTATATTCCGTGGGACCTTCTTGCGGTTCCGCCTCCAGTTTCGTAACTCCATATTCCGAAATATGACTTGACGCAGGGGTAGAGTGTAGGGCTTTTGGATATGGTAGAGGAGTTGATGGTTTGGGAGAATCGGTAGGAGTCAACCATGGAGATTCTACCCTTGGGGGTTCCGGCTCATATGTAAAAATCGATGCCATTATCCAATAATGATGCTACCCGTAGTCAACAGTCAACTATCCAAGCCTCCGTTGATAGTCCAACTGTCAATGGTACTTATTGTCACCGCCCGGGATGTGCTAATCCTCAATCAACAAGCCGTAGATTCTTCAAAGACTGCCGCCGCCGTATTAATATTTTCCCGATGGCTGGGGAAGAGTATATATTCATATGGTGATTATGTATTCGGAAAGGGTGTAATAATAGTAAAACCATTTTGATTTTCGCATTGGAAATGATTACTGAAATGCTGGATAGCTTCAGGAAACTAGGATTGACTGGATGTCGGTGGAAAGAAGCAGGTAGGTATCGAACTGAAAATCAGTTATGCGGATATGGCAGAAGTCATGTTGATATAACTTCTCGTGGATTTAAATTGTTTTGGAATCATTTAGGATAATAATGTAGGGAGGAGGATTCTACTCAATAAAATAATAATAAATCAAGACGATGAATCAGTCACACCGTTGATCACTGGACGTACTCCGTAGTACCTAGTACAGTGTAGGTCATGTTTGTGGCTAAGGGGGGAACATTCGGAAGTTCCACAGGCTAAGCCCCACTCCTTTTCGACTTTTCAGGCATCTTGTTCATGGATCAACACCCTGAAACTCATCTGCGTCTTCGACCCATATTCCCAAGACAACCCTTTGTTACAACTTTTCAACTCTACAAACTACATTTATTTAAGAATAGACTCAGATCCCCTTGAATTTCAATCCTTCAATACCTCCTTGCCATCTCTTTCTTTCTATCAGGCGCAATAGACCACTCCTCCCATTTCCATTTCCTTATTATTCTCTACCTACCTATTGAAACCCTTCAATTACCTACCTTTCAGCCAAATAATCGTCAATCTCATTGAATTATCACAATGGGTCTCTTTTCACGAAAAGACAAGAACTCCTCTCCTGCTCCGGCGGCGAATCCTTACGCCACTCCACAACCTCAAGCCGATCCTTACGCGCAAGATAGCAAATATGCCAACATGCCCGCCCAGTCCACTCAATCTCCATATGCATCAGCCAGACAACAGTATACCGCTCCAGGAACGGGGAATGCCCATGACGGTGGTCTGCCGAGTGGCCCTCGAGGTGGAATGGGCGGCTCCAATCCTCGAGCTCCGGCTCCCAATGGCGGTGGTTACGGATCAGATAAATATGGCAGCGGCGGTGGATATGGCGCAAACAGATACGATGGCCCTTCCGCCAGTTCGGGATCGAAATATGGTCCCGCTGGTTATGGTGGCTTGGGACGAACAAACAGCAATGATACAACTACGACGGAGGACAACAAGAATGAGCTATTCGGTGGCGCCAAGGATAGATACGCACAAAAGGCAGCTGCGAGCTCTGATCGACCTCCGCCATATGGCGCTCAGTCAGATTCTGGCCCATCAACTGGAGGCGGATATGGGGCTTATGGAGAAGAAAGACAGCTTACCGCTGAAGAAGAGGAAGAGGAAGATGTACAGGCAACAAAGGCTCAAATCAGGGCCATGAAGCAAGAAGATGTTTCATCTACCCGAAACGCACTGAGGATCGCGGCCCAAGCTGAGGAAACCGGCCGTGCTACCTTGGCTCGTCTAGGTGCACAAGGTGAACGCATCCACAATACTGAAAAGAACTTGGATCTTGCTGCCAATCATAACCGACTCGCTGAGGAGAAGGCTAAAGAATTGAAGACTCTCAACAAGAGTATGTTCGCCGTCCATGTATCTAACCCGTTCACGGCAAAGTCAAGAAAAGCTCAACGAGATGAGGATATTATCAACAAACATAGATCAGAACGCGACCAGCGTGAGGAGACTAGAAATGCAGCTTTTGCATCTTCACAAAGAATGGAGGCAAACTTCAGGGAACTTCAGCCAGGAGATGTTGGATATCGACCAACAGCCACCAAGGCCAGTCTTGCAGAGAGGTCAAAATACCAATTCGAAGCCGACTCTGAGGATGACGAAATGGAGAATGAAATTGACTCCAACTTGGATGCTCTTGGCCATGCTGCCGGAAGATTGAACCTACTGGCTAAGGCCACTGGTCGTGAAGTTGACGACCAGAACAAACACATTGAGAGAATCATTGGCAAGGTACGTTATTATATACTCATATTTGTCCTACATAATTGCTAACTATGTCCCAGAGCGACCGTGTCGACGATCAAATCGCTATGAACAGAGCCAGATTGGACCGCATTCACTAAGTGCATCTTCGCTCACATATACTCATTAATATCACCATATTTTATTTTCGCCACAAACTTCCCTCAACAGGTCATACTGCTACCGGCGTGTAGTACACCGTGATAATCCATCTGAAAATACATTGGAATAGCGATCAAGACTGAGTCAGGGAAAACACTGTAAAAATGCTCTATCATGGTTGCTAGCGGGATTTTCTGGGTGGCAGCGTACCATATTGCAATCTAGGAGTTTTGGTTGCATGCACAGGTTTCACAAGGTTTTTGAGGGTGGGATACCTAGTTAAATTTGTTGTTGATATGTATAGATACAGCGTTTGCCAATCGAAATCTTCATATGATGTCCCCTTTGAAATGCTCTCTGTCTCGTGAGTATTCGACGCTTTTTTGACTTTCAAGGACCTCGACTAGAGATATGGATGAAATGATTTCAGGAGCGGTCATCATTTACTTGCATACACCAGGTGATACATACTCCAGGGAAGCAGATAGGCAGAGATAAAGCCTAACGCGTTATAGTGCATGTTACTTAAGTAAAGCACCGTATCTATAAATTTTTTCCTCCGTCAGGTCACATTCTTATATCCAGAATCTACCGGTGAGAAAACCCATTCATTTTCGACCGAAAAGGGAAAAGGGAAGGATACAGGAAGGGGAGCGGCGAAAGTATTCGCTTACCTTATTTACCTTGGAACCGAGTGATGATTAACATATTAGATGGACTAGTAAACTCAATAGTATTGTATTAGCATGGGCAAGTAGATGGTTATCCGTTGGAAACTCATAACTCAGTGGTGAAAGCCATGCAGATTTTGCAGATTTGCTACAGTGTGGATGAACGGATGTTGGACACATCTAACGAGGGCGTGTCTCCCCTCCCTCTACATCTACAATCATCCTGAAACGTTGTGACGTTCGAGTTCTTCTATGGGTTGTCTCTTTATGTCTAGAGATGTATGATGTGCTATCTACTATTAACTAATCAATGTAGTGAATCATAAAACCTACATCACCATTCAAGCACATTCGACTTCTGATCCAAGTTTGCAAGCAGTATCGGGATGAGCGATTTCGATGGCAAACGCACAGTGCACAATATAAATGTGCGAGTAGAGAGTTCCGACTAACATCTTTTGCAGCGGAATTCATCACTCTCCTGTAAGGGTGTCTTTTCTCCCCGCATATTACTCAAAAAGACAAAAAGAGCAAACAATGGGTCATTGCTAGGTCAATTGACATACTTTCGCCCAGGAGTGGAAACAGCAGAAGGATCCCACAACAGGAGATAAGTTGGAGAGCTCCCATTCATGGGCAAAAAGAATATTCGGACATACAACAGTGAGGATTCGCTGGTGGTCACCCACCCAACTACTAATTCACCGATCTGAAGCTTGTGTATGGCAGAGCGGACGGGATGCCCAATTCTCTTCAGTCTATGGTCGTATGTGGCAGTGGATGGCTTTTTTGAGGATATATTTCAATTGGATTGATGCGATTATTTGTTGGAACTTTGCGCCACGCCCCCAAACTCATCCAAGCATGCCCGATTGTGTTAATAAAAAGAAAAGGACGAAGTTCATTGTGGGTGCAGTAAATACAAAATATCGACGTCGTAAGAAAAACTTCAGAAATGAAAGTTTGGTATGAGAAAATGCTTGGGTTGAAGTTCCAATCCACTTGGACATATGAAGAATATATCGTCGAATTGTAAGAGTACCTAGGTAGGTATTTCAGAGTGATTTCATTTGATCGATCAAACTATACATTACTCGTTGCTACGTAGCATACTAGGTAAGCTTCTTTTTGGGTGATATGCAGTAACACGGAAGTTATTGGTCCTGTTCGTAGTCACCACGAAAAATAAGCCTTCTAGACCTCGCCCAACGGGCATCCATATATCCATATATTCATATGGATTGGGAGTAACCAACTCACAAGTTTGATCACGAGAACCTCTGAAATTATTCCACAAGGGCGTAATTAGTGATCCTCCCATTGACTCGCCCAATATTATGCAGGTAGTATTCGTATTGTGAGATTCATATTTCAAGCCAGATCCAGATCCAGATTGTTGAATAGGTTGTTGTTTGTGGATCAAGAAGAAGGTGAACATGTTTCTGTACCCAAGGTCGGTTGAAATTGTGAATGACCAAACATCAAGTCCACAACTTCGGGGAGAGAAAGAAGGTAACTTGTGATTGTGAGTATATGTTTGCAGTTACCCTGGAGATTCTGAGTATCAGGTTGTTAAGTCACAGAGTGGATCGTATATAGTAGATGGAAGTGAAATAATGCAATGCATGGTGTCCGATGTCCCCGATGAACTTATTGCAGTCGCTGTTTTGATTGTGCGCCATTGTTGGTATCAGCTGAATGGTCGTCGTAAGGTAAAACCGTCTTGCTTTACTGTACTCGTACTCATACACGATAAGCCTGGAAGGTTATACATGGGAAACTTTATTGCAGTCAGGACATGTGCATTGTAATGCGGTTGGATTCACGGGATGGGTTCTTGCATTTTGCATTTCGCATCTGCATGAGGGTAGTGGTTGCGAAATGGATGGATGGGTAAGATAATTCCGTAAATAACGAAAGGTTCTTCATATGGTTCTGGATTTCCAGCTTGGGCTCTTGTATATGATGTTATTGAATATACCAATGATATGCCCTGCAGATGACCAGGCAAGCTTAGAAATGTGAGGAAGTCCAACCGAATGACGGGATAAAAAGGTGTGAATATCCTTACAGTTCCGGGATATTGCTTGGTAAATGGGTGTGGTATGGGATGGATGATCACAGATGCAATGCTCCATTTTTCGGAAAATGGAAAATGGATTGGTAAATGCGAGCAGCTGAAAGTAAATCATGAACGTTATGTGAGACCTTTCCCTTTATTCCTCCCTGCTTTTTGGTTGGCAGTGATTGTGTAACATTCCGAAACAAACGAATGCGTGAGCTCGCTGCTGGCTAAACGCTGTTTTGTTTCGGGCAAGGAGGTTGGAAGGAAAGAAAGGATGAGGAAATGTCGATGTGACTACCAGGAACACGAGTGGCGGATGGATATAGATATTGGAGCCCGAATCACTTGGGTAATTACAATTCATAAACCAAGTAGACACATTAGACTCAGTCTTGGTCTTAGAGTTAGACTCTGTATCACGATCCGTCATTCAAAAATGATATAGCCATGGTGATTTTTATACAACCCCATCGCGACTCACTCCAAGTGTTTTCTTTTTCCGGAGAACGGGTCGATATCTCGATATCTCGATATCTTGGAAAGAGGCTCTGCTTGTACGAACCGCATGTAGCATACATCGATCATCGACGAATGGATGCTACCTGGGAAGTCGGGGCGTAGGGGAGGAGGGGAGTAGACAAAGCGTTACCCATGCATCGTTATCGATAAGAGTATCGCAAATGCGGATCTGGTGAAAGAGCTAAGGAAGATGATCAACAAAACCTTGTGAAATAGTACTGGTGTGCCACTGGTGTACCTACTAGGTGTCTACCTACGATGGACATATACACACACATGCACAATACATATACCCATTTCATTGTTCAAATCAAAATCCAAGACATTCTTCCTACTTGTTACGAAACATATCATCAGCACTTATCGAATTCATGAGTCGTGAACTTATCTTGTTTATCCTCCGTCAACTTCTAACCTGCCTAGTAGGTCCTCGAGTAATCGGCCATTTCAATCATTACATACCTACCTAGGTACTGCACCTCCCTTTCTAGTACCTCCCGCCGTACATGCTACCTCTACCCCGCTCTCATAAAGGCTTTCAATTTATTCATGGAACAATCACTCAGCGTGAAACTCTTTTTATACTGTTGATTTCTTACACTCTTCCTTTTTGCCGTGTCATGATCTTGTATTTTCTTCTCTCGAATTCCAATTCCAATTCCAATTCCAATTCCAATTCCAATTCCAGTTCCAATTTCAATTCCAATTCCAGATCAATCTGCGGGATATACATCTTCTCTGCACTTCATTCATATTCCACAACAACCAACTGAACTGTATTAAAATCGCTTGACCCGTTTTTGGAATTTGGAATCTGAGGGTGGAATACGAGTAATTGATCCATCATTTTGGAAAAAGACTTATCTAGGTAGGTACTTGCTTATTTTACTACTACTGTCCTGTCCTTGACTGCCTCACATTTTACCTAATCTATGAAAATCCTCCTCACAGCTACCTACATATTTGTACTAACCCCAGCTCTCGGCTTCAGAAGTCAATCATAACTAACACACCCGATTCAGTTGCGACCATAACTCAGTCAGCTCCGCATCGAAACCCATTCCCAACCCCCCCTTCCCGCCTGATCTTACCTACCTACAGTTCCTCTTTCACTTGATATTGTTGTTCATATTTCCACCATACTTTACCAATAATCTTAAAAGATTGAATTCACCTCCAAATCATTCGACCTCTTACGGATCTATCCAAACCGCCTGATCGTCCACCGTACGGGTTCCGTCAATCAATTAGAACAAGGGCATCACCACCTGATGCTACTACAAAACTACTACAAAACACGATAAAGTCGGGTCAAAGGGCCTTTGAAGGGCATCTACAACGCTTGAATAGCCAAATTTCAATCCATACACAACAGTCAACTATTCTTTACAAGAGATCGTCGAAGGATTAGAGATCTATTCGAGTTTCCGTCACGGATCAGTGCGGGGTCGATAAGACAAAATGGATAATCCCATGGAGGATGACGATGTTGATATGCCGTATGCCCCGCCGTTGCAACAAGCTGCTGCCTCTCGTTGCCCATATAATCAAGCTTCCCGAAATAGCATGCACAGGCCAAATACACGGTACCCAGCACTTATGAATCCTTGGACAGGCTATAGAGAAGGCTTCAATATGCCCACTTCGATGTATGGCACTCCCAATATGCCCTCATTTCCTTATGGCGGTGCAAATCCAAGCTATGTAACTCCCGGTTATGCCACACAGCATGCACAGTGGTCTCAGAATGCGCATGCTCAGGGCAATACAGTTCCAAATATGCAAGATCCACAACATCAAAATTTAGAGCTGTCGGGCAGTAGTATACCGTTCCCTCCTATGTCAGTCCCCGCCGATTACCACTCTTGGCCGGGTCTTTGGCCTAATGAGCCTCGCCCTATGCCCATGTTCGCCGAAGAAAACACTATAGCGGACAATAATAATAACCCTCAAGGAATGACTTATATGGGGTACAGGGTGGCAGGTGTTTCCAGAGAACAAGGTAACTTACCATTTCGATTGACCCGTTTATTTCATTTACAGACCATTACAGGCTTCTAGCCTTCTGCTTTTCATGAGGTTGTAGAACCACTTAATCGCTGACACTCTCGGAATAGTTCAACAACTACGACGCGAGCGAGAGAGTCAGGATCTTTATACTTCCCCGGCTGCTAATTCGGAAGCTTGTAAGTACGCTCACTTCTATATCGGAACAGCTTGAGAACCTAGTGCAGTCGTTTCAGCCAACTCTGCCTGTAATTTCTTATGTCAACGTTTTCCTACTTTAAAAATCATACAGGGCAATTACACAGGAGGCGAAGACCGTTCACTGACGAAGTTTTAGTTGGAAGTGCGTCTTTGCATACTACAGTTCCTGCTAGCACTTCTGAATGGGATCGGCCGACTGCTAGGCAAGCACGGCGTTTGGCCGAGGTTCAACGCAGAGCAACTTTAGCTCGTGCCAGTTATGGTGCCAGGTATGCTAATAGAGATCCTCTTAATAGAGATTCAGATACGGATGAAGAAGGCCTTGAATATAGTGATGATGATGATGATCTGGAAGCAATACTTGGATATTCTCAAATCATTAATATGACGAATGGGGGCGGCACCTTGGCTGCGGTTTTACGTGGCCGTGGTGGGTTGGGTGGTAAAAGAATGCCATCCAAAGAGTTTTTGCTCTCACTCGAGACCCTGAATCCCAGTGATTTGTCGGAAGAAGATCGAAGTAAGTCCAGTACAAAGTATCGTCGCCCTTTTCTGACCACATCTAGGTTGTATGATTTGCTACAACGAATTTGGCGTAAAGAATCCTGAAGGCGTGAGCGAGCAGCCATTGCGTTTACCGAAATGTAGACATATATTTGGAGCTATATGTATCAAAAAATGGTTCAAGGAGAATGACAGCTGCCCGTATTGCCGGGACAAAGTTCCATCGGAATCTGCTGCCGCGAAGATACTAGTGAGGCGTGCTCGTCAAATGATGCGGGATCAGAGGGAGCAAATGCGAAACCGCCTCAGTGCAACAGCTCATTCAACTGAAGCCGGTCATCTCAATCCAAAGTACGTCCCTGTGAATCCTTCTCCGAAAATTGGCTAACGTGCTGGAAGCGCACTCAATTCACAGGAATCTCAAAGCATGACCTCGGGCGATCGCACACCACCAGTGTGGTCAAGACCATCGACAGCCGACACAGTAGAAAGCCGGCGTCGCGTGTCCCGAGGAAGAACCGGGAGCCATAGAGCAGCGCATCTATCGACACGTCCGAACCCGATGACTCCTGCAAGACTTTACGCTTCCACTTCACCTTCACAATTGCAAAACGAAGTCAGCCCTCAAACACATTTACGGCATAATTCGAATGCGGAAGGTGTATCACCTGCGATAGCTGTCGGATCCACTACAAATAGCAGAGATCACCAGCCGACACCTCTTTCAATTAACTCGTTGGGGAACTCAGCAAACTCGAATTCTTACATGGCCCCAAACTCATTGCGGGCAACTTCGTCAATCTCGAATAGCTATATGCCTCCATTTGCACCCTCGTACTCTCAAACTGGCCCGATCGCGTTCGGATCGATAAGAACTCCCACATTCGATCCAGCCCAAAACGAGAATGCTGTTCACCTCTACAATTTTCAACCTCAGGTTCCTCAACAGGAGGATCCTGCTGTCTTTCAAAGCCAGCAACAAACTCTGCAGCAGTACCAGCAGCAAGTTTTTGATCAGCAAGCTCATCAACAACGAGAGCGTGAACAGCACAGAGAGAGGGAAATGAGAGAAGTGGAGCGGCGTGCCAATGAACAGCAGTTTCATTCGCATGGGAACATGAGAGATTATTAAAGAACACTTTCCATAAACACAAATACTTTTGGAAGCACCTCAAATTGCTCACACAACTTTTAATTTATTCGAACTCTTTTTATTAACCTTCTTAATCTCTTATCCATGCGCATATGGCAATAAATTGGGATATTTGGACCTTGCGGGCAAGGCGTACTGGCGAGGATAGGAGTGCCAGGTTTCTGTACCATTCTGAATGGGGAAATCTCTTGTGTGCCGGTGGTTCTATGAATATTTCACATGCTTTACTGGAGGATTGGTTGAAATGATGGTGGTTGAAATGATGGTGGTTGAAATGATGGTGGTTGAAATGATGGTGGTTGAAATGATGGTGGTGGTGATTGCGGTGGTGGTGATGATAATGATCTTCCACTTCTTGTTCAAACCAGCGTTCATGAGTATCAAGTAGCCAGCAATAAAAATATCCGGATAACTTCTTGGTCTGATACCCCGTGGATGAGTGGTGAAAAAAATGTGTTCATGATCTCCACTGCTATGACTTGAAATTTTGCACACGTTCGAGTTGAGAAAAATGGAGTATCACTGAGGTGTTTGTTTTCTTCGATGTAAATTTATGATCGTGATTTCTGTATGAACCGATACGAGATTTTCTAAAAAAAAATATTTTTATCTAGGTATTGAGGGTACCTGGCAGAGATCCGTCAATTCACACATGAGGGGACGGCTGCCCCTCCTTGGTTTACTATTATTAGTCCCACTATGCACGGCTGACAAGGCTGACAAGGCTGACACTTTCCTTCAATCATAACTTGGAAGACAAGGCGGCAGGATTTGGCAGAAAAAAAAGTCCCGTTATCAATTTATCGGCCGAATTACATTATTATTATTAAATAATCTTCACTCCCGCTCATTTGATAGAGACCTTCACACTTCTTCAAAATCATTTTCTCCATAATTTAGATTCCATCTTCTGATATTTGTCTGTTATTTTGTGTCGATTGGTTTCATGGAGAATTGAATTTCGAAGCATTTCTAGCAACTTCAACATTTGAGAGCTTGGGGAATTCCTACCACAACAGAACTTTAGAATTCACTCATCACCATGCCTGAGAAGGTTCTTATTAAGTTCTGCGATGATGGTGGTGAGGGCTCTAATATTGTGAAACCGATGAGGTCTTCTATTGCGGAATCAACTAAATGCAACAAGACAAGGTCGGAATCGCAATCCCATTCTGCGAAATCCGCAGGCACGAAACGTCTTAGAGATGGAAGTCCCAAATTGAATTCGAAAAGAAAGAAATTAGTGGCTGTATCGGAGAAGGTGGAAGGTGCAAGCAGTGCAAAGTTGACAAAGTTCCAACATGCGGAAGAGGCAGACGGGGGCCGGAAGGAGCGGGAAACAAGAGTAGCGGTTCCTGAGGCGACGGGAAAAAGAATCAATGGCGCCAATAGAGTCAAATCCCATGAAGATATAAGAGGGGGACAACGAGGACCGAATTCCCAATCTGGTGGTGGGTTCGACAGTGCCAAAAATGCACTTCCGGACAGGCATTTACAAAGAACGGCCAGGGAACTCGAACCATTTCGCAAATCTCTTCCAGTATACAAGAAACTTGTTGATCTTAAAACCCATTTGCGCACCAAGGATGTTCTTCTCTTGACCGCAGAAACAGGTTCTGGTAAAAGTACTCAACTGCCCCAATTTATACACGATGAGCCTTGGTGCAAGAAGCAAAAGGTAAAGATCAAGAACGTGGCAGGTCAAGAGGAGGAAATCTCAGTTGGCGGGGTTATTGCTATCACTCAACCTCGTCGTGTCGCTGCCATTACTTTAGCCCGTCGTGTTGCGGCCGAAATGGGATCTGCCCTCGGACATCAGCGTACCAATATTCCTGGGAAGGTTGGTTATTCCGTCCGTTTTGATACCAACACACCTGTTGGTATGAAGATCAAATTTATCACTGAGGGTACTCTGCTTCAAGAAATGGTTCACGACCCAAATCTCAGAAAGTACAGTGCTGTCATTATTGATGAAATTCACGAAAGAGGGGTTGATGTAGACCTTATTGCTGGATTTCTTCGACAAATAGTTCACGGGGATCGAAAAGGCCGTGGTGGCATTCCATTGAAAGTCATTATTATGAGTGCAACCCTTGATTTAGGGGGATACGAGGCATTTTTTGCAAAACCTGAATCACATCCTACTTATCATCCGGGGAATAACTATGGCTCGATGTTTACACCACACCTTGTGAATAATGAAAGGGCCGGCGAAGCCGCCAAGCCAATGCTTGCTGGGAAGCCTGGAAAAGCAGAAGTTGTTGAACCGGAAGAAATAAAAGAATATGGAGGATTAGACACTGGCGTCGCCATTGAGGAAGTAAAAGGTAGAAAATTTAAGGTTGATCTATACTATGATAAACCAGCCGACCCTAGTAACTATCAAGAGACCATGTTTAAGAGGATAGCAAGTATACATGTCACGGAGCCTCTTCCCGGAGATATATTGGTCTTCCTAGTTGGCCAAGAAGAGATTGAATATATGCAAACAAGGCTTGAGGCACTTGGCGAATCACTGAGCAAAGAAGTACCAAAAATCAAGGTCATTCCGTTATATGGTGCTCTTCCACCAGATGCTCAACAATTAGCATTCGATCCAGTTAAGGAGCCTAGAACAAGGAAAATTGTACTAGCTACCAATATTGCAGAAACGTCGGTCACAGTTCCTGGTGTGCGTTATGTAGTTGATAGCGGTAAGGCCAAGGTTAAGAAATATCGCACAAAGTTGGGAATGGAATCTTTGCTCGTCGTACCAATCTCTAAACAGTCTGCCCTGCAGAGAATGGGTCGTGCTGGTCGCGAGGCACCTGGTAAATGTTGGAGAGCATATGGTAAGGACGAATATGAATCTTGGCTTCAAGATGAAATTCCTGAAATTCTTCGTTGCGATGTGCTCGAGGCAGTTCTTAAGATGAAAGCTCGCGGAGTTCAAGATGTTATTAACTTTCCGCTCATGGATGCTCCGGATGTGGAAGCAATGAAACATGCTATATTCCAACTCAACGCCATGGGAGCGCTCGACGATGAAGGCAATTTAACCGTCGACGGCCAAAAAATGGCCAGTTTTCCTCTTCCTGCTGCTTACGGTCGAGCTCTCATCGCCTCCTCATCTCCTGAATTCAACTGCGTTCTCGACGCCATTGACGTTATCTCCCTTTTGACAGCCGATTCCGAAGTTTTCATCCAGCCAAAATCTCAAGAACAAGAAGAGGAAGTTAACGCCAACCGCGCCGATATTGTTCGTCGAGAGGGCGATCTCCTCACTTATTTAACAACCATGCAACGCTACGCCTCCGAAAATACTAATCGTTTCCAATGGTGCAAATCCCGCAACGTCAGCGCACGAGCCATGAAATCTGCGATGCTGAATCGTAAACAGCTGCGTCAACTTTCGGTAACCCATGGTCTTATCGACGCACTTCCACCACCCGATCCTCAACCGTTTGAACCCGCTACCCCTGAAAGAGCCGAATGTTTGATCAAAGCATTTCTGAGGTCGTTTGGAGATAGAACGGCGACGTTGGCCCCGGACGGAAGTTATGTAACGACGAAGGGGAAGAATGCGGTGGTTATACATCCGCAGAGTGTGCTCTGGGGAAGGAAAATGGAGGCGATTATGTTCTTGGAAAATGTTTTCAGTACGCGTAATTGGGCAAAAAAGGTTAGTGCTGTGCAGGCGGATTGGGTGGTAGAGGCACTAGGGGGGTGGATGTGACGGAAGGGTATGTGCGTGGACTCGAATGGTGATAGATGATAAGAAGATTTGGGTGCATGGATAGATACCCAACAGACTTAAGAGGTGTAATGGGGACCGGATATATATAGCCAACGGGTTTTATCTGATCTTTGGGATAAATACTTATGAAACCAATGCTAATCATATTTTAAACGCAATCTGGAATTACGGATAAACCCTGATTCTCTTTTGGTCTCATTGCCATTCACTCCTTCAAATTTCACACCTTTGGGTTTCTGAGCACCATTCATGTGATAACGAGTCTGGCTTGCGATTGCAATTTCATATCTTTGCCTCTTTTGCTCTCTGTTCAATCTACCCTGAAGTTTTTAGGAAGTTGTCCCTTAGGGCAAGGGGAATGGAGTGAATGTGTTGAGGGTGTGATGGAGTGTCCTGTCAGTGGATGGAATTCTGGTTGAAAAAGGAAAAAGGGAGCGATTAATATCAAAATCATGCCATAATACACCGTAGACTGGATTCCCTTTCAAAAAGCAATTTTAAAAATTTTTCCTCCCCGGAATACAGAAACCATTGCTGGTGGTTGTAGGCGACAGGAGGTGTCAAATATTTTCTCACAACAAAATTGAGCCAGTGGTAAATATGATTACCAAAAAGCTCCTCCTCTAAATCAAGAAGCATTTCAGATTTTCCAAAATTACTCGTGGAGCTATCTAGTGCCATTTTTTGAACCGCAGTGTGCTATACATACAAAGATTAATAAATCGACTTATTTGATAAAATGATAGAAGATTGAAGCGATTAAGTTGAAAAGTCTACTCGTGTCTTTTCCAGTTTGGAGTATGTTGACATTCAGACTAGATGCCCCTTTAAAATCTTTCCTCTAACCTTTAAGAGCTCTTTCTCACCCTTTCTCTTCTTCTCCAACAATAATCAGAAACACGAGTGCCTTCCCGAGATAGGGAAAGAGGGAATTGAGGAAGATACATAAGCTTTGCATCGTTTAACTCTTGTTTGAAAAGGTCATATACTTGGAGTGTCGACTTAGTGAACACAAATATGACCATGTGCTTTCAGATGACAGCTTGAAAACATAATTGTAACGGTAGATAAAAATCATCATCTAATCTGTTTCCTACTGGAGTATATCTTCAACCTCGCGCGATACTCATTTGAGCCCCAGCTCATGTGGATTTATAAGACTTACATGAAGTCATATTTGAATACTTATTAGTCTAGTTTCCACATTGACCTTTTTCCAAAGCTTTTGCACTCTTTTGATGGGATGTTATAAACGAACTCTCCAGAGAGTCTAGTCGACCACTTTCCAAGTAATATAACAAACCTCTATCAAAATTGTATTTATGTAATATATTTTCAATCATCATTTTTATAAATAATTTAATATATGATTTGTAATTAGTAGATCGAGATGAATTAGATTCATTTTTGATTTGTTTTTCAGTTTTTTTTAAATTTTCAATAATTTATAATATAAAACCAGGGTTTTTTAACTCTTTTCTATTTTCATTATAATCAATATTGTAGTCCTAAAATAGAATGAAGTTAATAAACACTCCAAAATGATAAAGAGCGGATTCAAAATACAGGATCTAAGTGGCAGATGAAACTCTCCTGGCGGAATTTTGAAGATTATAGTATCGATCATTATATAGAATTATATGCAATCGCTAGACTATCAAATACTGTACAAGAAAAAATTTCTTTTCATATTGTTTCATTCATTACACTTGTTATACTAAGCGAAGGAGTTGACGAGGACCACGGCTCTTGATTCAGTAGGATTGAACCTATATGGTAGTTAGGCTTGAAATTTTATTTTTTTTAAGTCTCCTAAATGTGCGAGAATCAGGACATGAATCACTGCGCTCAAGGATGATCGCAACTTGAGTTTTATCGATATTTTTGAAATTAAAACGTTCAGGTAGATATAGTGTTGCCGAACTTAGACAAGATGATCGATGCGATACTGTGTATCGCAAATGACACTCACTTCGCCCCCTTTACTTCTTCAGCCTATACCGACCCCCTGCACACTCCAACACACCCTCCTCTACCTTCCCACCCAACCACTCTAGCAACTCCTCATTGCTATACGGAAAGCCCTCTGCGATCAACATTTTCAGCATCATAGCAATCTGCGGTGCTCCCATCTGACTCGAGCTATTCGTCAACATACTCTGGACAAATTGCCAATAAACCTTTGCATGTTCACCCGTAATACCCTTCTCCCCCCTTTCTCCTTCTCCTTCATCATCGTTATTATCAGCATTCGCTGTCGCCGAAGCAAGAGCATCGGAACGCGCACGCTCTGATGCATTCAAAGTTTCGAGAACGGAGTAGATTTGAGATTTGGGAGGAAACTCGTGAAGAACGAGTTTGGAGACCCAAAATTTGAGAGCAGAAAGGATTAGAGTGGATTCCATTTGTAGCTCTGAGGTTAATTCTTCGATGCTTTTGCTCAAGCCAGCTTCTTCATCTGCATCGATGCCGCTCGTTTCACCGTGGAAACAGGAAATTACAGTGGCTTGCCAAGTCGTACATTCTTCTACCACGGTGCGATCAGCTAGTTCGAGTTCAACAGTTGTATGGCCAAGCGCAGGGAGCCAAGTAAGTTTTCTGGCGGGTTTGAGGGAGGAAAAGGCCGTGGAGTATTGGGATTGAAGATTGGTAATTTGGGGAGGGAGAGTGAAGGTGGATTCTTGAAGAGGAGGCCAGAAGAGACGAGAAAGAATTTTGGTATGCAGAATTGGTTGACTTGGCGGGGGAGGTGTGGCTTTCCTTTCTGCAAGACTGAGCTCTTGAGTTTTGTGGATAGCGAGGTCAAGCCGCACGGAATCGAGAATATCTTTTAGCATTACTTCGCAACTTTGCAGTGGAGATTCTCCGAACCGGGATTTGAGTAGTTCGAGGACTTTGATCTGAAGGAGCGTCAGAACCATTTGTTTGAGAATGAGAATCGAGTAAATACATACCTCTTTTTCGAAAGCCCCATCATTCTTCAAAAGATTTTCACTAATAATATTTTGAAATTCTTTGATAAAAACTTCTTGAGATCCGAAAAAGCCAATCAATGTCCCGATGATATCGGCATTTTTAGACCTCTTGTATCCTGGTCCCGCATCTACAGGATCAGGTACCCATTCCATATCATGCCAGTCTAATTCATCATCATCAATCTTTCGTCCCGACTGCTCTGAATCGTCATTTAGTAAGTGGGCCAGCTCAATAAGCCTATCCCCACCAGGTTCTATGGGATTTCCATGCGCATCTACGGTGTCCGAGAGTAGCCCCGTGATGATTATTCGGACCGTGTCTTCTCGTGAGCACAGGTATGCCTGTAATGGGTATGCTACACGATCTAAAAGTACCTTCGAGTGGTCAAGCGAGTGGAACGACCATATCATTGAGATGTATGTTTGTAAGATCAATAGCGTGGAAGCCCCAGGGTGCAGCAGCCTCTCTTTCAAAGTAGCTGCGAAAACTTCTGTCAAATGCAAACGCCTTTGAGGTGTGGTTATAGTTGTTCGGAGGTCGTGCAATGCTCCATTGCTATTTGGCCAATTGACGACAATATCAAATAGCTCATCCGTCCTGAGTGCTGCAAGACGGCCAATGCTCATTTCCTTCCATTTTTCCATGTCGCTCCAAGCCACTTCAACATTGTCTATAACTTTGAAGACCAAGACAGCAAGTTTAGAATATCGATCTTCAATCCAGCTGCATAGGTCTGTTACGCAGTTGGACGGCGATAGGTGATGTGCCGTTCGTGGAAGTACAGAGTTTCTTCTATCACCATCTTCGGGAGTCATGTAAACTTGATTGGAAGACCACAGTCCCCTACAACCTCGATTGACATATTCGGCCATGGACTGATCCATGATTTCGGCGAAAATCACTTGGAAATTCTCCCCTGCTAGACCGACTTTATGTAACGATTCGACGAGGTTGAGCATTTCGTTGCAAACTTCATCTGCCCTCGCACTGATTGGTGCAATACCAGAGCCTTCCCCGCCCTGTAGCCCAAGGATAGAAGAAACATAATTTTCGAGAACTGTCTTTAATGCAGTAACAAGCTGACCTGTGAGTGAATTGCTAATAATAGCATGTAGATCTCGTCGAAATTTCTCTAGCACTATCCTCGAGAGCCCCGGAGTCAAAAGTTCAACTTGTTTGAGAATGATCGACAGCCCATGCAAGTAAATACGATGAGCATAATCTAATATCCTTACACTGCCAAAAACCAACGACTCGGGGCCTTCAGCATCAGTGCAAACTCGCAACATCGGCAAGATTTGATGGAGAAGATGTCTGCGGACTTGCTGGGTGTGCCAAACAAGAAGATCTTCCGTATGCACGGCAGACGGCAAGCGCCTAGCAGAATCCAGGACATCCTTTAAAGCACCGTCAAAGGAAGGATCAGGCGGTAGAGATGGGGATTCAAGAGTCCCGATAGAACCTGGATCTGGTGGTATATCCGAAAGTTGGAGGCGATAAGTAACGGTATGCCAAGATCTATCCCACTTGATTTGATCACGAACTTGGTCTACAGATTGATCCCGAATATGCCCACCAAGCTGTTGCGAGCTGGTCGTATTTGAGGAAGAGGGTCTCTTTGGTTCATTATTGAAGCCTTCTGGTCCTGCAAATGGTTGGCTTGGAGTTGTGAAGCTACCTGTTGGGGTCGCGACTGGGGTTGGTTCTGAGATTTCGGGCTTTTTGAATACCGAATCAAAAACACGCTTTCTTCTCGCAGTAAGAGTAGCCATCACGATTAAAGGCAGATCATGTAGCAGAAGTTTGTTGAATTATTGCATGAATTTGATGATTCATGTCGCTTCACTTGTCAACTGTCAAGTGGATAATGTTGTAATGACAGAATATTAATACGGTTTCGTGGAAAGAGCATCCAAACACCAAAAATCACGACTTCACGTGACACTGCGACTTTCTCACCAACTCACCCGGTGAGCCAAGCAATACACGCAATCATTTGCTTTGTCTAAATTTCTATATTCTCCGGGTTAAGTGCAGCCGTATTTGAACTCATCCGGGACCATATATTTATTGCGATGTGTCAATTCATTTGGTAACTTCATATTGGATCGACGGCGTCTATTTTACATTGTTACATTTCCAAGCCACTACAGATGCTAGATAATAATCAATACCTAGGTTTAGGTTAGGCCTTACCAACTCCTTATGCGCCTGGATCAGCGCTTTCCTATGTAATAGTGACAAATGAAAGCTATTCTAAGCTTTTTGGGGCAGTCCATCTTTTAGAACTCCTTTGCCTTTCAACCCAACCCGAGGATGTCTATTTAAAACTTGCAAGGAAAACGTTAAACATAGTATCATATCGACGTAATTCTCCCCGCTGGAGTTGTTCTTGGCCTTGGCCGTAAATTAATTACAGACTCCAGTTCTCGGAGCATTTTAGTATTAGCATCCGTTCGGTCTCTCAAAGATTCTCTCTTGACACGATCTTCCTTCATCTTCAAGATGCGTTCTTCCCTCGTCCACTTGCTCCGTTGGCGCGGTATCGCAACTGCTTCAAATACTTCCTCTACTTCGGAACCACTCATCTCAAGGCTAGATTCGGACCTGCCTTCACCATTTAGGGCCCTCAAAGCGTCAGCCGCTGTTCCCTCTTCAACAGCAGTAAGACCTCCCAGGGACGATGCCGGTGATGTCATTCCCCACATGGAAGATACTCGTTTTTCATTTCTGTCGATATTCATTGCCAATGCAGCTTTCCCATCTTCCCACTCTTGCATTAACGCTTTGAGGTCAATACCTATCGAATCGTATTGCATCATCAAATTTGAACCAAGTTCTGATACGTCTGCTGTATCGTTCAATGATTTATCCGACTCTTCGCGCAAAACGTGCAGTTTCGCTTGTAAACCACGAATCCCAGATGACAACGTATTTAATTTGCGTAATTGTGCCCGCGCACGTTCTCGACCTGGAGTAAGGGGTAATTTTGGAGTAGTCGGAACTGGAAAACCTATAGCATATTAGATGTGAACAGTATTGATGGATCTATTTCGACCTACTTTCTTCTTCGCTTAGTATACGACGTAGTTTATCCTCGGCCTCGGACGTAACTGAACAAAGGGTATGTAATTCGTCAACGGCAAGGCCCCATCGATGGAAATCCGGTTTACCGCCATGGGCATCGAATGCGAGTAGACAACAGAGGAAAATCTTTCGAATGGTGTGAAATCTCGCGGCAAATATCTTCAATACCCTGACAGAGTCCTCATCCTCAAATTCGCCTGCGGTATAGCCTAACATAGCTTCGGAGTAATCCAGATCACTTATGTCGTATACATCATAGTATTTATCCAGATCCATTTCTTCCGCCAAGGGCTTCAATAGGTTGCATGCTTGAACATAGCGAGGGATAATGCTGGCGAAGGACATTCGAAGGATCTTACGGAGCCGTGTACATCTTCGTGTTTGACTTCGGTCTTCGAGGCGGCTAACGGGAGGTAAGGGCGTGCTTCTACCTAGGGCGTTAATTTTGCCATCAATTTGGATGCTAAGGGAATCCTACAGTCTATAACCACGGGATACCAGTTCAACCTCCTGAACAAGTGTCAAGGCCGCTGCTGCAACAGCATCGAACTCCTGCGCTTTATGGACGAATTGCGATGCTCCCAGGATAGACTGCTGCCGAAGGTATTGAAGCCACTGCTTCCGCATATATGCGTATAAAATGATCGCAGATCCTACTATTGCAGTAGATAGTATTATCACACGGATTTTCCCATGTATAAAGGAGCCATTCCCGCGGGTCCAGTGTATTAACCACGTAAAAGAAAAGGCAAGAGTTGCTGTGGCTGCCGCGCCCGAGAGCGTAAAGGGACCAAGTTGTGGGGCATCGAGTGTAGGTCCGGTGGCATCTCGAGACTGGCCATGACCCGTCTGGCCAAGGAAGGAATCTGTATTGAGAAGTTGCGAAGCTACTATAACATATCGAAATCGCTCCAGAAACTTTGCATTGTCGGCTCGACCGAGTCGTGAATTAACGGCTTTCTGCGATTATTTATCAGACGATAAGGATTTGATAAGGACCAGATGACGACTCACGGAACAGGTATCATGTATTGCAGCGACGGTAGGATTGCGTGAAGGAGTGAGCTGCAAAGGTGGAGGAAGCTTATGTCGAAATTTAAGAGGTACGGTTGGTTTGCCCCGCGGAGCGAACGATGGACTCGACAAATCAGAATCCGCATCCCCCTCGTGGCTTGATGCCCATCGTGTGTCCTCTCCACCTTCTCCTATGGTAACATGTCAGTAAGTCCCCACTCGTGCGTCACCTGCAACACATTCATCCTCTTCCTGCAGGCTGCATACCTTCGAGATAGGCGGCGAGCGGAGAGTCCTCGTCTATAATAGTCTCCATGGAATGCAGGTCGTTATTGATAGTTGCCGCCACAGTCCATTCCGATTCGTGCTATCCAGATTCCAAAAGAGTAAATGAATGAATGAGAAGAAGATGCAATGAAATTAGTGAATATAGTGACCGTAGGTAGGTAGTGATGGGGTAGAGTAAATTGACCAATTAGTATTAGTTGCAAGTTTGTTCTTGAGGAAATGAAGGTGTTTCTTCGAATGAAGCAAATTGATAAGTACGTATGTAGAACGGATAGGAGAGATGTGAAGAAGCGAAACAGTTCCAACTACATTGCGCAGATAGTCTTTAATATTATTATTATTACCTCCCTTGTTCACACTTTGAAGAGTACGACAGAAGACATACTACTCGGCGGATGGAGGGTGCAGAGTCCCTTGTAATTGGGAAATCTTATTAATAAGTAGGTACCTAGGTAGGTATGGTGGTGGTCGTGGTAGGTAATAGGTATGGATGGATTTAATCATTAATCACCGATTTACCGATAAGATAATTCGATTGCACGGGGAGTAAGATTAACTGTACCTACCTACGGAGGAGGAGAGTAACTGCGGAGGAGTTGCTTTTGACCCTCTGAGCCACTCAAGCCACAAACACACACAATCACCCCCTTGATTTGAAGCATTTCCCCACTACCGGTACTCCCAGTACTCCCAGGAATGCCACGCGGAATCGGCTCAATATTCATCCGCTCAAAGACCGTGACAGATACGACGCTCTCGCACTTTCGTTTGGAGAGCTTACCTCCGTTCTACGTAAAAGGACCCATGGCCACTCTCACCACCACCTGTAGATTTCCAAGGCTCACAAGGGTGTTCTCGTCTCATTTCCCTCAATTTTGAGTTGAGCCATAGGAACAATTTGTTTCAAGTTGTTAGAATGGGTGCCATAGCGTCGTTCAATACGGAAAACTCCACTATTTATCTCTAGAATGGGATCTGGTGGGTCATCAACAAGTCTTCCAGATACCAAATATAGTTCTGTGTCTTACCTACAGCTAATATGACCCAGACCTCATTTCCAGTTCGAAAGTCGAGATTGCTCAGCTCAGCTTGTTGCATCTTATTTCTACTCTGGTTTTACAGCTAGGTGCGTTTGGAGTATGGTACCTGTACTGCCACTCTCTTATGCAAACTTGTACCTTCGTATGCACAATCTTGGTTATACCTACGTCCTTTTGTGCCTTCAGAATGACAGCACCGTCAGATTCGTATGATTTGGTGTGAGATGCACGACCTCCAGCATTAAAGAAGGTATGTGCTATGGAAATTTATGTCTTCTGGAGAATTCCATATGTCACCCGAAATCCGCTGGGAGAGGAACTTTGGACATAAACAGTTCTAACCCTTAAAAGCTTCGGTTTCTCCATAAGTCCTTGACGGAGATAAAATCCCAGTTTCAGGCGCTTCAGAATCTCGGAAATGGTACAAATGCCGGTGCTGTGCCTTTTGCTCTTCAGCTACATTGAAAAAACAATAATCAACCCGATGCTTCAGTTTTTAAGGAAGCCCTCATTTCTTGTTGAGAGAAGACCTCTATCGGACGTGGAAAAGACCAGTGCTGACTGCGTACGGTTTGTGGAACAATCCATGACGACTTTAAAGTCGACGCGGAACCGATGCATTATCCCTCTGTGGCGGCGTCAAGTTGTCCCCGCTGCCGCAATGCAACGTTAATCCAGTGAGACGCAGAGGTGACATTGTTGTGGCTTGATGTTACACTAAACCCCTCCGGAAATTCGAACTTAAAAGACCTTCCAGCTCAGTTTCGGTAATGGCACGTCCAAACTTCAGTCGAGGCTACTGGAAGCATTTTGCCCATCACTTTTAGCATGTACAAGGCTCGGACCGTGTGCATTCGATGCAAGGTAGGTGTGAGTACATGCACGTGGGTCAGATATCGGGAGCCACTAATTTCTCCTTCCTAGTTATTCTAGATCTCAGCGAGGCTGAATGACGAGTTCCTTAGTTGCACATCTCGAAGTCATAGTCTTTGTAGCAGTGACTTTTGTATGAAATGAGTAATCAAATTTTATGACTCAAAAAGCAAAGGGAACTTCTTGGATCCAAACACAGCTTTTGTCTGTATTTGATCACAAATTCCATTCCCTTTAACCCAGCCGTCGCGACAGATTTTTCGGTCGATACGACCGAAACAGGTGCAAATTGCATACCTTTAATCAAGCCGATGAATTGGAGGTCACTATAAGTTCGATTAGCCCGCAATTGCAATAAACTTGACTTGAAACGAGGACGTATCTTCGCGATACCTATGATGCAAGGTTAACATGGAATTTTCTTGGCTTGAGAGGACTAAAGGTGCCGACCATTGCCTTAGTCGTTGTTGCGATCGAAGAAATATGGTAACAAACGATCGCGCCCTGTATATGTAGTTGTCACATCATTGCCCACCTACTATTCTTGGTAGTTGGCGCGACTTTCTTCCTCCAAAAAGTGTCCTTTTCCAAACCCGTAGTCGTAAAGTGAATTTGCTTTATGGTTTGACAGATAAGAAAGATGTCTTGCCACCTGCTATGGGTTGCAAAAGCAAACTTCAGTCCGAACCATGCCAAGTCTTACAGTCTCCATGCATCTATATGCATCTATAAGCATCTAGGTCCTTAAGTGAACCTTCAAGTGAACTTGATGATTGTTAAGCATCGGCAATGTCTTTCACCACTCCAATTTATCCAGGTGTCGACCTTGAAGCTAACGAGGGACCTCTGTTGATGGCAGTATCAATTGCTTTCATCTCCTTAACTTCTTGCACTATTTTTATCCGCTTATTCTCCCGCCGGTACACCAAGATCCCTTTCGGCCTTAATAACTTACTCATTCTGATTGCGGCAGTATGTCTTGCCCTTCAACCCCCCTTTTCTAATTTTTATGAAGAATCCAGACTAAACAAGGTCTAGGCCCTCTCGATTGCCTACACAGCAATAATAATAGTCGAAGTTCAGACCAACTTCTATGGTCAACATATTGGCAAATCGGATCTAGAACATCTAGAAGCTCTTTTGGAAAGTTTATACGTATTAGCGATTATTTATCCAGTAGCTCTTAGCATGAGCAAATTATCGTTACTAGCTCTTTACTGGAGAGTTTTTGCTGTCACCAGAGGTAGAATTCCCATTCTCGTCGCCAGCGCGTTGAACGGGGCGTGGTGTGTTGCTGCTGTGAGCTAATTCCTTTTTGTTTTGTCATGGCATCTGAAGTTTCCGTGTTTGTCGAAGGATCCCTTCATGTCATATCATGTCATACAATATCAATCACATTATCAGATGGGACTTCGCTACCCTGGGGTGGTAAAAACTAATACTTTCTACCCTCGTAGCTCATTGTGGGAATATTTCCGTGCCACCCGATTCCGGCTTTCTGGGATCTTACCGTTATTGCACAATGCATCGATTACTCAATCTTCTCTACCTCCAACGAAGCATTCACGATTTTGTTTGATATCGTGCTTCTGTTCATTCCGGCCTGGTTCATTGCGCAAATTAAGAGGAGTACAGGGGAGAGAATCAGTAGTATTAGTACTTTCTTATTAGGGCTTGTGTAAGTGTTTCTTGCATGTTGCGTTGTTTCATAGCATGCTAATACTGAGGAAATAGCGTTACGATAGTTGCTACAATTCGACTCTGGCGATTGGTGATTGTGCAAAAAATGCCGCGGCTCGATCCTACTTGTAAGTTATTCCTTCTTCTCCTTCCTTCCTACTACCTCCGAAAATTTGTACATCGCATGCCCCCCATAACTAACAGCCCACAGATAATGAAACAGACGCGGGCCTCTGGGCGATAATAGAAGTAAACCTCTGGATCCTCGTCGCCTCGATCCCCACTTTTTGCCCGCTACTCATCAAAATCTGGAGCCATCACGCTGGTAGAAAAGCTGGGAGTAGTACCAGTAGTGGCACATCATCAAACTTCCATTTGAGTCAAATGGGGAATATGGGGACTTGCTTTCAAAAGAAACCGAGTGATATGGATAGAGATAGCAAACCTGTGTTTGGATTTGGGGATGCGCAAGGATATCAAGGAAGTGAAGAAGATATTGAGAGACTTGGAAGGATTAGAAGTTCGGAAGCCCGGGGGAGTGGCGATAGTGGATTTGAAGATGGACTAGGTATTCGGGTCGTGGGTGTGAATCCAGACTCGGAGATGGAGATAGAGGGATGGAGAAATTCATATGGATATGCCTGTCAAAGGGGTAATGGTGATATCGGAGAGAAAGAGAGATGGAGTAATGAGATGAAAGACTTGGCAGGAATTAGGGTGCAGAAGAAAAAGGATGTCAGAAGGAATGCCGGGATTTGGATTTAGGTCGAGCAATAAATCACTAATGGATGGAAGGCATTGGTGAGGAAATTCGATTCGCGCCCGACACTAGGGAGCTGAATAGCGGTTATTCCACACGTTAATAAATGTCATGGTTTTCTATTTAGCTGCTGACTTCTAGTTAAAACGGGATGTAAGCGTTGGTGATAAACGCTTTTTAATGCTCGATTTAATTAGGAATTCGAAAGTCTTCCCAAATTAAAGTCTAAACCTTTGAAAAATATACGAGCGAAGAGTTTGTCCAAAACTTTGTAATAAGATTCTATAAGCGGAGTCGAAAGACCCCAAGTCTAAGATTTTGATGATAAAGGCCTCTAACGTAAACATTACTACAGATAACATGCACAAAACTACATCCCTCAAGCAAGCGTATACCCCACCCGACTGGTCCCCTTTGACCTTGCAATTTTCTTCACGCTAGTCTTCCCACAATGCTTCGTACTATCTACATGCGTCCCACCGCAAGGATAGGTTTCCGCCCCCACAATCTTCACCACGCGGAACTTTTCCTCCTTCGTCATTCCTATGGCTACTCGGTCGGGTATCAACCTCTCCATTCCGTTCGCAATGAAATCAGCCTCGTTCCACCAGTCAATCTCAACGGGCATATCTGCCTCGATATACTCGTCTAGTTTTTGTTGGATGGGTGTTTTCCATGTACTTTCTATGAGGCCGGCAAATTCACAAGCGGCAGATGAGGGGAAATGAGAAGCTTTTGTTTCATCAAAGTTGGGAACGGAGGAGGAGACGAGGTGACGGACCGCAGCTCCGAGGACGTGGCCAGCGGTGTGATAGCGAGAATATAGAAGGCGTTTTTCTTGGTCGATTTTCTGAGTGATTTCCTGAGAGGGATTAAACGAAGCGGGCGTGGAAAATGTGCCGAAGTGGAGGACTTCCCCGTCGGTGGTAGCACTTATGCGTACCATTTGAACGGTAAATTCTATTCCTTCCTCATTTTCCATAGTCCCTTCATCTGATGGTTGGCCGCCGCCTTGCGGATGAAAAATGGTGGATTTGGTTGTGATAGCATAGGAATCGTCCTTAGCGTCCTTGAAAAGGAGTTTGTTTTCTTCGGCAAGGGCTGTGAAAGGAGTTATGGACGTGATTATGGTTTGTATGGTGGAGAGATGTGAGTCATGATGGAATGCCAAGTGTGTGCGTTCGGCCATGGTTTTAAGGCGGTTGAAAAGTTTGACAGATATCTAGGAAATTTGGCGCAACTTAGACGAATCTTGAGTCCGTGATTCGACTCACTCGATCAATAGGAAAGATCAGGGGCTGATCTAGGAAGTCTGTAGTAGATTGGATGGGTTGGTATCTGCTTCAATGATATGGGGTCGAGATACCCTTCCCTTGGAATCGCTATGTCGAAAGATTTTAGTCGATTTGTACACAGCTGAGAATCCGTATGTGAGGTCTGATATATAAGACAAATAGAAGACAACTATTTAGAACTTCAAAGCTGGGAATCTTCTAGAGATGTGGTCATTGTAAGCTAGCTTGAGAAGAAAGTAGTGGGGAAGCACATGATTACCACGTGGTATGTCAAAAGATAACGATCACGCCCTTCCTGCTAATTAGTCACTATCCCTTTACCTAACCGAACTTCACCTTTATCCCATATGCACGAACTTCTTTCCTCAAGTCTGGCTTAAAAATCAGTCAATCCCTCAGACAAGCTCTCCATATGAACGATATGCAACAAGTATACCATGATCAGTAATCATCAGTGACAGCGTACTGGAAGCATGTGAGCAACAGTCACTTGAGATCTCTGCATATTCAACTATGCTTGGATTTGAGCAGGATTGAGTTCCATATCGTTTGAAGTCTTATGTCATTGAACGCTTTCAAGAAGCCTGCAGTAATCAGCCACATATACAGTCTTCGGACCTCGGCGTAACCATCTCAACAGTCCCGGGGAAGAGAGATCAGCACCAAATTGGCTAGATCCCATGCCGTAGATTGGCGAATCGTTTTTCACAGCTGAAGTTGAGATTACAGTACATGTTGCTGCAGGCCGTGTAAGCAAATCTCAAACTTACTTGCGGTAACGTTGTATAATGTTTGTCCAAAGCCTAATCACTTTCGACGAATTCTTGAGCAGTGTTAGAGGTGTTGTGTTGATTGAAATGGTGATTTTCCGAGTATGATGAGTGTATCACAAATTCACAATGGCATTGCCTCTTCTGCCAGGGCTTTAACGTCCGGAAGAAGACAGCTTGAGTGGTAGGTTTGTTGCGACGGCGAAACAGATACCCTTCTGATCCTTTGGTGAGCATTAGAATCAGTCGTGATGGTGGATCTATTCGTATTGCACACGAACTCTTTGCAGCACAAAATTACGATGAGAACCTTCATGAGAGGGTAGGTGTTCGTACATGAATTTTCAAATATACTCTTTTTCCGAGGTGGCTTGCGGATATATCTAGAGGAATTAGTTAAATCCAATGATCCGTAAGGCTGAGCGATGAGTTTCTAAGTAATCTAATTGAAGCTTACTACACATCTCGAAAGCATCAACAATGAATATGCATACAATAACACAATCTAGAGCTTACAAATCCATCTAGATCTAACCTTTTAGTGGAAGCACACAAGAATGGGCGGAATGACAAAGCGCTCCTGATCTACCTCGATCAAACCGATTGAGGAGCATGATTGAGCGAAAGGTAAGGAGAATTGAAGAAACAGATCCATATACTAAACATAATGCTGATGGATTGATGACAAACATGGAAAATATGACACTTTTGACATTTGTAGTATGTTCGTTGTCGTTATCCTTATCCTTCTAGAGCCATTCAATCGAACTGAACATGAATTTATAAGGCCCACTAATTGACCGCGCCGGCTAGTGTGCCGTTTTAGTACAGAAGTAACCATAATAAAACCCCTGTGGAAGTCATTCAGTAAGCGGTTCACTAGCAATCAATTTTCCGGTGCATGCATGTTCTCGTCATCGCGAAAAACAGTGAACACAATAATTTCATCATGGCCCATAATCCATTTCTAGAATACATACCAAAAGGCTAAGATGCCATACCTATTAGGCGCTTAAACATAGAAATGGCATATATTGGCTTTTCCAGCATATTGATAATTGAGCTACGAGCTTTCCATCTTGAGAGTGGCCTTTTTGGGGTATCGTAAGCCGGCAATGTATTTCGAGCAACTGGTAGATTTGTTGAATCCTGACCTCATCAGCGTCGCCACCGATATATCACCGGTGCTCATGAATACCATGTAGGATGTGTTCCTCTTGATTGAATTAGGGTCTCCACTTCGCCGAACTATTCCGCATTAAATCCCATATTCATCATGACTATTACTACATAAGAATCATATAAGCTCTTTGCATCTAAAGAGATAACCGAAATCCCAAGTACGGGTATGGAAACCTCTAGATGCAGCTGCTGATGGCAGTCAGCTCAGATCCACCATCTTGGTAAACCCCTTGTTGGCGAGAGTGCCGTAGGATTCCTCGATTCCTGTCTAGTCCACTTTAGGATGTTGCTCAAGCTGAGCGGTTTTATACGCAATGATGGAGGGTATACTGACAATCACATATCTACCTTTGTGCACCTCATTTCTAAGCATCTATATAGATGGGAGGGCGTCCTCACTCGTTCCATTGCTCAGTACATTAAACATCAACAGTTGCTTACACAGCATCACAACCGATACCTTCTAGCTTTTCGCTACTTTTGACTATCCGTTCTTTCATTCTTCTACATTTCCTATCATCCCTAAAACACTTACTATTAAACCATGTCTTCCAACTCAAAAACTTCTCGTCACCAATCAAGGAGCACCGAGGGCAACCCCGAGGATATGGTCGAGCAAGTCAAGAGCATCATTACTCTGCTAGACGAAGTTGTCTCTTTTAGACCGCACGAATGCGAAACATATATCCCGTCTGCTCGCTCAGCCGTCACCGCTCTCGAACACATTCGGTTCTTTCATGACCCAGCACGTTTCACTGAGCAAGTCTGGATTATCCGAGGTCTTCAAAGCTTTGCCTTCTACGACGCAGACAACGGAAGTGTGATAGATATTGCAGACTTTTGCCAGAATGCATGGCTGAGAGTTTTGAGAAACTATCCTGAGAATGTTGACGTCTTGACGGGTAAGCCAATATGATGTCCCACTATCTTCAGATAATCGTGTACCTAACACAGAGAAAAAAATCAGGATTGGGTAGGAATTGGCTTCAAAGATCACAAGCGACTCTAGCGCGCATCCACTGCGAAGAAGGAAATGATACCACAGGTACCCTTGACTTGGCTAGCCACTTTCCGGGGTACAATTCTGTTGATTGTTCCTTTCTAGCACCACCAAATGATCCTCGTAGACAAGGTCCTCTTTATGTCGAAGCCCGAGGCTATCTTCAGCCCGCCGTGGACTTTTTCACTCGAGCTATTCGAGCGGCTGATGGACTCGGATTTACTTCCGGTGATTTGCTAGCTTCGGTACGTCTCAGCCCTCATCACTAATTCGGAATTTTAGTCTAACCATAAATCAGGCGGCGGAATCACATATGAGTCTAGGTAACGTGTCTGCATCTCCAGCAGACGAGCGCGCATTTACTCAAGCAATTCGATATTTACGCCGTGCGGAAACAACAGAGGGATATCAGTTGTCGATTTATCTGCAACAATATCTTAACGATTATGGAAGATATGTTTCTTAACTTCGTCTTTTTCTTCCTATTTCTCCCATACTCCTCAAAACATCGGGCATTTTAGCGTGTACAACAAAATTCGGCATTCGGGGTCAGTATCAGCATTTTCGACAATGGCATCGGATCGCATAGCATAGCATATCGACGGCGACTAGACATTGGGCAAAATTTCTTATATCAAAATCGATGAAGACGACGATTAAATTTCCTCTTGGGCAACTTTACTTCTCTTTTGCATTCGTCTTCTTTCTGTATTTCCGCGAGCAGTTTCCTCGCCATGTTCGTACCATCTCTGTTATTTTTCTCCACCTAGGTAGATCCAAGGGATTGCAACAGCAAGCCTGTATCATTAGTCTATTAGATATTTAGCCCAGCTAGAATAGCATACCAATTTCTTGCACAATTTCTGCTTCCTTTACCTATTTTCTTCAACGACATCGAAGTTAGAGAAGTTGAAAGTAACGACGAGGAATTAAATAGATAACGGAATTCCAAAGTCCCTTTGTTCAAATTCTTCCGGAGTGAGAAATCCTTTCCGGTACGAAAATAGAGTTCAAAGGATCGCGTCTAAGTATGTGAGACAAGCGCGATGAATCGGCGAGTACAATTCGGCAAATGCTAGTTCGTGCCTGTGATCTCTGAAGGGGTATGTAAGGGCTTTGGTGAGTGGCCTGGGTTGTGCTGGGCCGCTGTTTGGTAGTGAGTACCTACGTAAATATAGACGACATGGGTAGAGAAGCTCAGCGAAACTTGCGTTAAGATTTCGGCTCAGGATAGAGGATCTAGAAAAGCGTAAACACTTTCTCTTTGATACTAGACTCCAAGGTTTGAATAGTGGCGTCGAAGATTGAAGTCTTGCAAGCATGAAATGTAGAATCAAGCCGTTACGGTGTTGGCCAAGGCACACGATGAGACAGGTGTAAGCTAGATATGGTATGAGCTACTGAGCATATGGCATCCATTGAGTTGAAACCCCGTACTTGTGAGGATGTTTGCAACTGCATTCTCTACCTTGAAGTCTAAAGGATTTGCTTGACGTGAATGTCATCGTGATCATAAACGGCAGAGAATGACAGGCGAGCCAGGGGGCTTTTCTGACTGCAATTGCGTTGTTGCATACATCATCATATTGAAAATGCCGATGCAATAACAATTATTTCAGGTTTGACTTCAGCGAAGATCTAAAGGGAGATAAATTTTGTTGATAATGCATCTTTTGAAGTTATCCCTTCCAACGCTGTGGCTAAATGTGGCTGATTAATGAAGCCTACAAATTAAGGCTTTAAAACTTAAGCTCCCCAACAGCTTCTCAACGCCTGCGCAACAAACTCCAATACCGCAATATAACTTCCAATTCCCGACCTGGAGCTTCGCACACTATTCCATACTACTTGTTACCTCATATCGTCGTAAAGAGAAATAAAGTTGTCACCATGCTTACGGAGCGAGAAATGCAAATAAGCCCCATTGTGCAAGAGTCTGTGATGCACAATATGAAGGTTCGTTAGTTATTATTCTCAAGCTCGAGGGAGACACCTCTCTTTTTGGGGTAGCGGGGAGAGCGAATTGCTCTAGAGAATTGCTCTGAGCAAGCTCACCAATTACTTACCATTGCTATTGCACCTCATTCCATCACACAGACGAATCAACTAATCATCATCTCACATAGACCCTCGCAACTCTCCACAATCTCACAGCCTCCCTCTTTGGTATCGCCGCCGGTATTCTCGGTCTCGAATCCTACCCTGGATTTTTATTCTACATCTTCTTCACGCTCCTCACCACTACCTTCGTATACGTCTTTCGCATAGCTCCGCATATGAGTAAAGACACGATGGGGAATAGATATTTTAGAGGGGCGTGGGAGTTTTGGTCCAGTGGGTTGGTAGAGGGACTGAGTGGGTTTGTATTGACCTGGACGCTATTTTATGGGTTGGTTAGGGCGTGACGAAGGACATTTGGGAAAAGTGCAGAGGGAGTTTGGGCATGGATTTGGGAGATATTCGTGGAGTATGCCGAGGTAGGGCATCACTATGAAGAATATTCGGACGTGGCAGGGCATCATCTCGAAAAATTGGTCGATTTTCCATCCCCATTAATCCTCCAAATGAACGCCTGTTAAAGAATGCGGGGATTGGAAAGGATGAATAGATGACGAGCGCAATCGAGAGGAATCAAGGCAAAAAATAGGATCAATAACATAGATGTGGTGATGACAGGAAGACGGGAGATTGCGCTTGGTGGATTTAGAGCGCGTATGGATTTTGATTATTGCAGTAATATTCAGCTGGCAAGGCGTTGGGAGTTGAACGCGATGAAACAACGCATGCTTGATGCTTGTTCTTGGAAGGCAGTTATGTTTATGTGTCCAAATACTGCATTGCTGCACAGAATGGAGTTGAGGAATACCAAATCCTACTTTGCGGATACAAATTTGAGCTGAGAACCTCTGCCCATATGACAACTAGGGCGAGTATTCGTAATATGGTAGGGAAGAGCTATTCTATTATTTCTTCCTTGATGTTGAGCTGCATGCCCATTTCGTATATTGTCCCGGTCTAGGTACTTGCTAGTTGGTCCAGATTTACCTCACAAAAGTAGTGGATCGGATGACAATTGTTGCTGGACAACGCGGAGGAGCGGTAAAATTTACCAAATTACCAAATCTAGCATTGTTTATGCTCAGCCCATCTCCTTAATTATCGTGCCTTCACACGATTAAAAACTCAATCGCTGTGTCGGTTGGATATCCTGTTGGCAAAGATACGTCTAATTCTATGGAATTCTGCGCGCAAATAGCCTGTTAGTTCGTGGGATCACTTTTTGACACTGGAGTGCTGAATTTTAACTTTCTAGCCGTTGCGTTGGGCTTTGTGAAGTTTAATGAATATGCTAGTTTAATACAAGATATGCATAGAGCTATTTTGTTAATCGTGTAGCGAAAGATGTCGCCGGACGAGAGGAAGAGAGGCTATGGCACAGCCAAGAAAATCTTCCCAGATAATACATTTGCCGGGGGTAATGGGGAATACGGGCAACTCTGTATATCTTTGCTCGGTGAGGAAGAGGGATAGTGGCATCTTCAGCAAGAATTCCTTGAAGCTCTAAACATTTCAGCTGGGGAAAGCGGATGGTATGGATCCTTAGTAGAGAAGATCAAGGGGGGTCACAGCATTGTTACAAGGTGGCCTGTGGAAGATGGGGCTCTGAATGACTTTTCAATTCGATAGACTAGTAAGTAAACTACAGTAGTGAAAAAATAATGGCTAGGTGTCAAATCAAAAGAAAAGATGAACACAAAATAAGGAGCTAACCCCAAACAGAAGCACCACAGCACCCACTCGTTCTTTCCTCAAGCGGGACAATCTATCTTCCATCTCTGTGCCATTAACACCATTCTCTTCTTCGCACAGCAGCCAAGGCCACATATACAACGAAGAAAAAAAATCCCATTGAGAAGGTTGGACAAAAGATTGGCATCAGTCCGGAGACCAGTCAGTCCGAAGACTAATTGAAAAAGACTTCCTCTTGGGAAGGGTTATGTATGAAAAATTAAGAGATCAGTCCGTAGACTGACGAACTTGAAAGCAAGTCCGTACCATCTAAATTTCTTGAGCGAAAGATGATCTCTCTGCACCCCTTCTCTTACAAAGGTAGGTCACACTTCGGGGAGGACGTACACCACTCTGGAACGGACAGCCGCACCGGGGAGGGTTGCCACTCTGTGAAGGTGGGTTAGCACTTTTGGGAAAGGTGGTATGAAGAGAAAAGAAAGAAAAAGAAGAGCGTCTGGGGAGTGAGGTGTTTTAAATACTTTTCTGAGGGTGCTAACTCAGAGGGCTTCTGTGTGGTCTGTCTTGGCTGGCTGGCCGATCGTGAAGAAAATCAACATTGGCAAATGGCTACCGTACTTGCTTAGCAAAGGCATCGAAGATCAGTATTGACTCGGGAAGCTCGGGCAAGTGAGGAGATGGGTTGACACTAAAGTTTGATACTCTCCTAGTTTTTCAGTAGTGCATCACCGTCTAATTTCCCACTATTGAGGACACATTGCTTGCAGTGAATCTGATTTTGGCTAGAAAGAAAGTTTATTGATTTCATTCGTATTTCTTATGATACACTATTGGCCATTAGGAAGGAGCTCCTGATTAGATGTTTGGATTCTACAAGAGAGCATGATTCTAGCGAGCCAGTTCACGAATGAAACAGAGAGTATCAGAAAAGTTTCACCGACTACTACGGTCAATACGGAGCACATATATTGATTGGGATATGGAAAGAATTGAATAGTCCGGCGCATCACGAAGGCCTAATCTTCTAGTTTACCAGCTACTATTTGCTAGAACCTAATCTTTTCAATATCCCACCAAAGTTCGACAGTGGCAAATATTACAGTCCATTTTGAGCCTCAATGATAGACAATTAATTAATCATTAACCTGGATATAACACTCTCTCTTATGATCAAGATGAAAGTCTTATCAAAATAGGCATCATCATTTTCTTTCTCTGGGCGATAATATACAATCAAGAGCTTATGACAGTCCGTATGACACAGCAAGTTTTGCATGACGCTAAAGAAGTGACCAATTTGGGTAGGGGGAGGGTTGCAGCAGTCAAGTTGAAGAACTCGACTCGAGTTTTAAACTTCTTAGGTAGTGATTAGCCTTGTTGACGGTGGTTACTTCTGAGTTATTTGACAATGTTAACCAAACACGGTTGCATTTTTCACTGTTGGTACTTTATCTTGACTTATGCCTTCACTCAATAAATACCGTGATTCAAACACATCATACCAAGGTCCCTTTAAGAGGCCACAGCTAAAGTACAGTTTCGACACATTACCTGGAGAGTTGTTGTTGATAATATAGTCACGATATTACGAGTAGACAGACGGTTGCCGAGGATAGTTAGGGGGTTTAAAACTCGACCCTCACATGTCAAACATACCATACTTGGTAGCCAAGGGAAATCACCGGGGATTTTTTCGCATAGCTAACTAATCCTATTGGTCGTGTTCCTGCCTAGAAATAGGTACGTCATATTCACACTGCACGGCCCCCGCATATCCTCCTATGTAATTGCACATGTCAGTCATTAAAGCAAACGAGCTCCTTCCTACAATAAATTTCCCTCCCTCCTCTCCCCTCTATCCCCTCTTCATCAATTGATACATATTTGGTACATACAATTCTATTTCCTCACATCAGAAACCTCAATTGCGAAGATGGACTTGTTATATCCAGTATTCCATCCTTTCTTCTTTCTCTACCAAGTATGGCAATTCTTCCTTGCCAAACTTCTTTCTCCCTCTCCTCCAGTTGATGGTCAAAAGCTTGGAAGACCAAAAATCGCAATTATTGGTGCTGGATTGACTGGTGTTTCTGCTGCTTCTCATTGTGTGGGTCATGGATTTGATGTGCAAATCTTCGAGGCTGGTCCTCGGAGTCAATTGGGTGGTATTTGGAGTGTATGTTTAGTCTTTCTCTTTCTTCCCCTCTCTCTCTCTTACTCTCTTATTGAGGGTGCGTGTCTCTACAGGCAAAAATACACATGATAGATGCTAACTTGATGTATTAAAAGAGAGTCAATAGTACATCTGGTTTACAAATTCATTCATTGATGTACCGATTTCATCCCTCCGTTCAATGGCGAGGGGGCTATCCAAATCAACAACAAATCGTATCTCAAATCACCGAACTTTGGAAGCGATATGGTCTAGAAGAGAAAACAAAGTTCGATACTAAAGTTGAGAAAGTGTATCAAGATGACAGAGGACGATGGATAATCAATAATACGTCAGAAGGACGATTCGAAGGTATCATCGCAGCGGTGGGCACTTGCGGAGATGTAAAAATCCCACATATCCCAGGCATGGACAAATTCAAGGGAGAGATATATCATTCAAGTGATCTCACCGGTAAAGACGCAAAGGGGAAGAAAATCATTATCATTGGAGGTGGCGCAAGTGCAGTTGAAGCATTGGAATTTGCGACCCATGAGGAAGCAGCTGAGACCACAATTTTGGCCAGGAGTGATAAATGGATTATCCCTCGAAATGCTGTCGTGGATTTGCTACTCGCATTAAATATATTTGGACAAGAAACATTCTTGAGTTGGATACCGGAAACTCTTCTCAGAAAACTCTTTTACAGAGATCTGGAAGATCTAGCTCCTACCGACAAAGGATTATTCACTGGTACACCCATGGTCAATTCAGACGTTATGGATAAAATCCGTGAAGGAAAGGCCGAATGGTTACGAGGCGACATTAAAGGATTCACCGAAGATGGTATCAAGTTCAATCTTCGTGCAAAAGGTGTTCCACCAGGTGGTCCTGGACAATCAAAACTCGTAAAGGGCGATATCGTGGTAATGGCTACAGGATTTTACCGTCCATCTCTCGACTTCCTCCCATCAGAAACTTTCCAAGATCCTTACTCGCCGCCTAACTGGTATCTCCAAACTTTTCCTCCCTCACATCCATCCATCTGCTGTAACAATTGCACATACGTCAATGCCATTGGTGCGGTAGGCAATTGGCATATCGGAATCTACACACGTATTCTTCTCATGTTTCTATCTGATCCCCTGACCAGACCTAGACCCTTCTGGATGGAACGCTGGATTGATATGACGCGATTCCTTAAAAGATTCAGTCCAACGGGCGCATTTGATTTCTTTACATATCTGGAGCTGGTATGGTGGTTCACGTTTTGTATCGCGATCAATCCATTTAGATGGAAGTGGGCTCTCTTTGTGTTCACGGGTATCGGAAGAGGATCGCCGAGGAAAGTTGTAGAGGTGGAGGATTCTTTGAGGGGAACGTTAGGATGGAGAAATGGACATGCGGAGAATCATGATCAAGGCAAGAGCCTTTGAGGTTGGGAGGAGGAGATGGCTATTTGTTTAGAGGGCCCGATGCGTTAGGGTTAATGTATAATCTTGGGCATCGAGATGGGAACGGGATTGGAGGATTTGCCACAAGATGATGATAATGATAATCACGGGTAACACATATTGGGTCGGTAATTTTGGACGGCTGGCTGTTATTTACAATGGAGGAACAGGTATTAGGTAACACACAATCCGAATGGAGAACAAAGTAAAATAAAAGGATAACCAAAAATTAAGAATCAAAAAAAGAATTTCAAGAGAAATAAAAATCTGTTGTACATCTGAAGTTCTTGGCCATGCTAATTAGTAGTTGCTAAATCCCATATTGAGTTCGCTCGCTAAGATAGCCTAAGAATCAAGGTGGATTAAGGGGCTAGTTACTCTAAGAGAATTTGTATGGTTTACTTCTCTTGGCACAGAAACAACACAAATTTTGATCATGATGGCTGAAGTGGAAAATTAAGGCGTGGTAGTGGGTTGAATTTGGTACTTTGGTACTTTCGTTGTAGTAGGGAAGGGGCGAAGAAGTACGAAATAAATCCTGTTTGTCTCTAGATGAAGAGGGAGATGAAGATGAGATGGATGTTGTTGGGAGTGTAGATGAGGATATAGGGTAGTGGAGAAGAAGGAAAGGGGAAGGAGGGAGTGCAGAGGTTTTGATTCGATGGGACGGAGATGCATGCATATATGAGTAGTGATAGATAGTAAGGTAAATATTGGCAATGAGTTAGGTAGGTAGTAGTTTTTAAATAGTGGGTGTTAGTATTAAGGAAGACAAATAATGATGAGATGGATGATGGTGGTGAGTTAAATAGAGGTAAGTACAGAGACAGTTACGTCGAAATATTCTGAATGGGACATTCGAATACACCTTCCTTCCTTCTTGATTGAAGTGTAATTGATGCACGATACAATAACATGACTGATGATGGAATCTAATCCTTATGAGGCATTTCAAAAGCGCTTACCGTCAGACCCCTTGCACCCAATACTACCTCCTTTTTAATCCAGTCTTTCTTCCTCTATCTTTGCCCCCGGCTCTAAGATGTTGCGAGACATCAGTTATCTTGTTTTAGACCCCTTTGATATTGTGATCATTGGTGTACGACCTCTCTCACCGGAATAGGAACTACTAGAACATTATCTGAAATGACCTCAATGAATGTTGCAAATGTGATATGGCAATGTTTGCTTGTTGGTTCGACATCAAAGAGGAAAGCTTTGTATTGGATATAAAATTTGCTATTACTCGTGAAAAACTTGTTGACATGACACTTTATGCCTTAATACTTGGTAGGCTTAGCACCTTACATCATCCTGATATTTAGCCCTTGCATCCAAAAGGGTCAGGTATTGTGCACCATCTGTGCTCTTTTGGTCACTGACATAATACACTTGCTTGCTTGTGGTATGAACGAGTTTCGACCTGCAGGCAAATCTGACTAGACTCGTATGCGAAAAAAGTCGCAGAAGAAGATTTCAAGCTACCTGGAAGAAGGCTGTAGCGTCGGCTTTCAGGTCGTTACTTACTCCCAAAATGGAAGAACCGTCTCCGCTGATGAGTTGACGAACTATGGTTTTCGCTGTTGGTGCAGTACAAGTACCTGGGTATAGCGTGCAAAGTAAATGCTGGCGGTGTTAGATGATGAAGTTACTAGTCAGGTCTGTGTTCTGTCAGTTGTGTTTGATGGCTACTACTCTTCCCACGGCAGCCAAAGAACCTCGAATGTAACCTGAAGCAAACAAATGACAAAATAAAAAGGATTGATTGACTGATGGTACTGGGATGAACCCAGATTGACGAACTGTCTCGGAGATCCCCCGGGGATGGTGAGCCACCTTACAAACTTGCCGGGTCTAAAAAGGACAAGCAGTCTCCGAAAGCAAAGGGGGTTTGGGGGCTAGACTTCAGTAATAAGAAGGACCAACCATTTTTATGATACCAATTAATACATGTGCACACCATTGTGAACAACTGCGGTAAAGGTAGACAGACTACTTTGCTGGAGACATCCTGCTGGAATGATGAGGAAGGAGCTGGGCTTTGAAGGCTTCCTTTGAAGAAATCTCTCCCCTCATCATCCCATATATATAGATAGCACCACCAAAAAGTTCCACCAACTAGCCATCCCAAGTCGTCTAAAAAGAAGAATGGAATTAAACCATCACGAGTTTTCAATCCAAAGACGCCGTCTTTGGCGGTGCTGGGAATCGAACCCAGATTGAAACGGAAATCATTCGTGAGATATCCTGCAGAGGATGAACCACAACGTCACGTGCTACCATTACACCACACCACCATGTACCATATGTCCCAAGTGATCAGCTTCATCTCGTCACCAACCAGCTTGATGTATCAAGATTGGATAGGTAGTGAGATGGGGACTGGGAGGGAGTGATTTTGATTGGTGGGCGTTATATATGTATATGTTATGCTGAAAAGAATTTGAAAAGTTTTGTCAAGAAGTGGAGAAGTGCATTAATTCAGCAGATGTTTAAGCGAAGTATTGTGGGGGGCCGTTATAATATGTAAGGCTACAAGGACCCACGGTTCGGAGTTCGGAATAATTTCTAGATTACCGAGATGTTTGTTTCCCGAAATTTTCACGGGCAAGTTGGTGTAAGGTAAATTGTTTATTGCTTGGCACGGCATTGGTCATGCAGATCAAATGTGCTTTTGTGTTTTTTGTTTTTTTGGGGGGGGGGGGGAGGAAGGGGGAGAACGTTGGGGAGGTTGTGCAACCCAATGAATTTCGGATGTGATGCAGTTGGCAAGTAGCACAAAATATTACGCAATGCGTGGAACATTTTTCTTCTGACTTTCTGAACCTTAGTCTGCCTCTACGGCAGTGGCTCCCGGAGGCTAGGGGGGCATCAATATTAGAATTATGGCTATGAATATCAGATTTTACATTTTGTAGTTACTAGCAGTTGTCATGTAAATAAAGTTGAGAACCTCTATAAGATCATCATGGAATGTGAGAAACCAAAGATTTCTAGCGTTTTGGAGATTTTCTGATCAAGTAAAAAGAAAAAGGCAGTCATTCTCGGGTGTGATGAAAAATCGTTTATATTTGTTAAAGGCTATCCTAAGATAGAAAAAGAAGTGAACCTCCAAACTATCAACCATCAAGGTGATCCAAACTCTATCGCGCATACTGTCAACTCCACCAATTTACTTCCCAATCCACCGACCTAAGACCAATAAGACTCCTCGTAGATACATTGGGAGTAGTATGGGTTCTGGACTTTGCAGTAGGTACCCTCAACACAGGTGGTCGATCCAGTGTAACCAATTCCTCCACATCGGTAGTAAGCAGCGACCAAAGAGCTTGTTGGGTAAGCGGCGGCACCAGTTCCAGAGGCAAAACCGGTAGAAGCAATGGTCGGGGAAGCACCAGTTGAAAAGGTTGTTGGGTATGGTGGAAGAGAACTTGCTGGGGCCTTTGAAGAGGATGATGGAGCAATGAATGTTGATGAGGTGTCTACATCAGAAGTTGTTGGGACAGCGGCGGCTGTGGAGGTTGCAGGCTGTGGAGTAACAGTGACAATGACGGTCTCAGAAAGGAGGTTTGTGAGTGCAGTTGTGTATGGAACACTGCTTGTTGGAACAAGGTCGGAGCTGACTGCTGGCGCGGAAGTGACGACAGGAGCTTCGGAGCTAGTGGCCGCAGCAGAAGTTGCTACGTCAGAAGATGCCGCAGCAGAAGTTGCTGCGCCAGAAGATGCTACCGCAGAGGATGACTTGGTCTTGCAAGGCTTCTTGGACTTGGTGTGGGTGTGGGATGGTTTTCCGCTTGGGCGAGGGAAACCAGATGCATGTCCAGTTCCCGATGGGTGTCCAGTTCCAGATGGGAAGGGAGGAGCTGTTCCATTGAAGGCTTGAACTTGGAAGCTATTCACGATTAGCAGATTGTAAAGATTGAACATGAAAGGTAGATTGTACTTACTGGCCTCCAGGACGATGGATGTTTGATGCCATAACTGATTGGCCGAGCGCGAAGCTGGCGAGGATGATGGCGTTGCACTTCATTTTTGTTGAGGTTTGATTTTCGATGTTCTTTTTTTTCGGGAGGATCTGGCCTACTGATATATTCTTCGATGTACAAATAGAACGTAAAGATGGCACAGCCAAGAGATTGTGGTAAGAGCAGGTCTTTGAAGAAAGAGAGACTGAAGGTGAGATACTTCGAAAGCTGGTAGAGAGAAAAGAAGAACGAATGGAAAATTGAGAAACAAGAAAGTATTTGAATGGTACACAGAATGATAGTGCATGGTTCCAGATTATGGATTGTATGGGTCGACCCGGGAATCCCGCCCCTCCATAATCCAAGGTATATCAGTATTTGTGGATCAAGAAGCTTGAATAAAGCTCAGGACAGAACTCAGCACTTGCTATTGACCAATGGCGATGGAATGGCGGTAGATTAAAAAAGAAGATTGGTGATATTCTCTTCCATTTCTCCTGACGCAAGACTGTAGCTGTAGCCAACCATGGTTGCAATCTCACCGCCGCTTGAGTGTTTCATTGATAATTAATGGTATGAGATTGATTTAATTTGTATAATAATATCACCAATCTCGTGGAAAGCAGCAAGACATGTGTTATCAATCTGTCAGGGGAAATGCCAGGGGATTTATTGGTAGAGGATAAAAAATATATGAAGTTCATCTCATGTTGGATTTGGGTGGATTAGATGGATTAATTGGATTGGGTAAGGTTGGGAAACTTTTTTGTTCTAGATTTTTGTCTGACATTCAGGGATAGACACATCACCACTAGACTAAAATAGGTAAGACTCTCTCGTCTAATATAGTGGATTTTGATTAACGATGTTTCGAATTGATAATTCTGAGAGAAATAAGATCTTTATACATTTCTTCTCTTTATATACAAATGTTCCAGACTAAATTATCAAGACTATGACGACAAGATTCGCCACTTTCTTCAGAACCTTACAGCTAAAAGATGAGATGGACCGCTCCCCAAGCATCGTGAGGCGTTGCTTACTTGCATTCAATATTTCTATATCCTCATCCTCGTCCTCATCTAGGCGTTCGAACCGGTCATTTAGCATTTGCGTAAATGAAGCAAGACAAAAAGATGATGTGCAGCTCACAGGTTGTCTCCGCCATCTAGCTAGTAGCTACCCAACCATCCAACGGCAACACTATCAACATCCAATGTTTTCTCAATCCAGATCGTCATTCGGTGATTGTGATATGCAAAGAATCAGCGGTTACCAATGATTTCATGAAATGATTCCGTGGATGGAATTATAGCAACCTTGTCTGACACCCCCTTATCATTACAGCCAGCAGGGGTTTTTATAGTGATAGTCGTAATCACATCAATATAAATATCCCTGATGTAAAGAAAATCTCGAACCAGAAACTTTCGTCACACAAGCAAGGCTATGCCAGGCTATCGTCTTTGATACAAGATCTTCATTGAAAAAGTCTTAAATTGATGGAATACGAAGAGTTGAAAAGGACCAAAATGTGTTGTCAAAAAAGCTTAACTCAACTTGATTGTTAACCAGGTAAATACATATGTCGTCGTTTGACTCTCGTCAAATTTCTAATGTCGAGGCTTATATGTATTGGAATTAATTTCGGCCAGTGCCATCATTTACAGATAACGGAGATTTTTACAAAGATTTAATTGAATCCCTTTACCGTCCGCTTTGTGTAAAATATGAGTGAGATCGACATGCTAAAAGCTCCGCCCGATGTTCTCCCCTTTCAATCCCTTTCAATCCACTTCGATGAAAGTTTGGCGTATTCCTCCATCTTTTTAGCTCAGAAGCCACTGAGCCACCAGTCCCCGACCCGCCATACGGAATACCTTTCATTCAATTGCAATTGTCTGTTTGTGGTCTTGACTACTTCCTGTTCAAACATCTACTATCTCGAACAAGCCACTTTCATTCGTGAGCATTTCTATTCCAATTTATCTCGGTGAATGCCATCGTTAATCTACATCTTCTTTTGATGCATTTCCTTCAAATTATCAGGATTGACGTCAACTGAACTGACCTCGCATCTTCCACTAGGCGTGTTGATGTGTCGATTGGTTATGTGATATAAGTTATTGCGAATCCCTTCACGGAAGGTATCAAAAGGCGAAATTATTCATTACCCATCACATCTAGACAATTATCAATTTCTAATCTAATTATGCGAACACATCAAATTCTATTTCATCTTACAGCTACACGTTTAGATATAATTTCTGACAACAGATCTGAAAAGAATGGGAGTAAATCGGATTAAACAAAACTGGCCCCAAAAAATATGTCGCTGGAATGGTTCTTGTCAGCCAAGAAAATTTTTCTTATACAGGGCTCAGGATCTTATTAGCATGGTATCATAATCATCTTTATCGTTCACTTCCTCAGAGATATTTGCTGGTTTAAAAAATTTCCTGTTGCTAAACTTCAAAGTTGACCTATAAAAAATTCTCTTTTCGGCTGCGGAGACTAGCTTTCAATGCATCTAGCCACTTAGTCACAAATGTGGCTTCTATTTGATGTTTTCTCGGCTCATTTATTCTGTTGGGGTATGAATGATTGGTCCCGTATAGCTGAATGCTGTTACACAATAAAGCCCTTCTCCTTTCTCAACTTGCGGCTCGGGAAAGTTCTCGAACAGTCTTGACCATCGCATACGATGATAGATATATTTTTTCAAATCTGTTACTTAGCTTGTGCATAGGCATACATTGTTAGTAACCCAAGAGGATGACTGACTGTAGTCATCCCATTCTACCGCACCGCGGATCACATATCCCCGAGCATTTTACTTGGATCAATATCAGAAGCAAGAGGTCAGCTTATATTACCAGCATTGGTGCGTTATATAGGCTTTTAAATATAGAGGCAACCGAATGTGGTAAGAAGTACCCGGCTGCAGTCGATAAAGACGACATGAAGCCGAAGAAAATGAGTGGAAAGCCAGAAGGCAAGCTTGCTCGGCCTCATTCAGAAAACCCCAACATCAATCCATTTCAAAGATATATCGTTGGCTTTCGGACCTTTTAGACGACAATTAATCTATAATTAGATGGAGATTTAATAACGCGGTCTGGTATGTGCAGCTACATTTTCTCGATTGTGATAATGTTAAAGACGTCGTTTCTTGGCTCTTGGCTCGTTATTGGCTTGCGGATTCTCGAGAAGACGGTGCTTCCAAGCCTTCTAATTCTGAAAGAAGAACTCTATGGTTCAGAGTCTAAGTACTATTCAATCTTCATATCTCGAGATTAGTGCTATAGTTTACTCGTATGCTACCTGACCTAGGAAGCTCGCAAGCGTCATAATTACCATATTTCTATCCATGATGCTCCATTAGCCAGGCGCATACAAGTAATGCGCCAATTGTCAATGAAAAAGAAACAATACAGATCCTGCCTATTCCCTGTTTTTATCGTGGCGATCTTGCTTTTTCAGACTCGAGCTCGAAAACATGTGTCCTTTCTCAGAGCTTATATTCCCGAGTTACACACACACCTAAACAAATCTATCATTCACCGATCTTTTATCATATTTTGATCGTGTAAGACTGTATCTAGAACTGAGAAGAGCAGTCTGTAATGGAGTGCTAAGAGCAAGGCCTCTGTACTCAGATCCACCCTAATCGTACCTCTGAGGTTTTAGGCATGCCTAGATGGAAAGTGTAAGTTTCTATTCCCATTTCTATTTCTATTCAGAAGAATTCAAGCAGGCTTTCAAGGATCGTGGTTTATTGCCGAGCCAACTTATCGACATAGGCGACTTCCGTCCGACTGTCGCATTAATCTGACTATCACAGCATTTACTTAACTTCCGTGTTGTGGACTGAGAACCAACGATTGGATCAAGAAAGATGTACTCGATGCAGTGTATAGAAGATGCTGTTATTTCCCATTGACAATATCTATTTCCACCCTCTCTTGAGTTTCCAGGCCCAGGGATTTAGACTTCTTCACAAACTCTCTCATATTTTACCTGCTCACGGGACAGCTCGTGAGATAAGTGAAAGAGTTTCATGGAACCTATGCAAAACTCTACCGCCTCGCGCTAGATGGAGTCATTCACCAACGAGCAAGCTTGGAACAACATATACACACTTTCTGTCAAGGCCACAAGCGCTCTATCAGACGAGATTTGGTAGACTCCATTCGGAAATACTCCCAGGACTTCAACTGAACAACAGTCGCTAATTATCCTAGCACTGAAAAACCAGGCTGATAACTTCATTACCATGATTGGCTTTAAGTTCCACTCCCGTGTTCGAGGACTGCCGAGTAATTTTTCTGCCACACCAAACTATACGTACGCAAGTCCTGCTGTTTAAATACCGGGTTGGTCTTCAGCTTCAAAGAATCTTCCCACAACCTGAGAATTCGATGCAAGGTGCTCGAATCGATATTACGGATTAGTTGAGCTTTTTTTTTACAATGGGAATCATTGGTGCCTGGAATTGGAGCATCATTTGGCTGCTTCGAGAAGGGAGAATACGATCATCGAATGCGCACTCTACCTAGTTATTCTAAGGGCGTGATGACTGTTGCACCTTCTCGATTCTACCCTGCGATGAAATTTTTGTTCCAGAAAATGACGGCTAGAGATGTCATAAAAGAGCAGAAAAGTAAGCCCCTGTGCAGAAATGTGATCAAGCAGCGTTTAAGACACAAAACCCGATCGCCCGTATTCCACGCCTTCCTTTCATGAGAAACAATATCAAATCTGGAAATATTTCCCGGTGGAGAATTATATCCACATTCAACTTCATTATCGCAGGTCGCGGAAAAATATTCAGCAACAGCTATGCCTAGTAATCAACCACCCAACCCAGCAGAAAAACAAGCAAATCCCCGCAAGACTTTGCAACGACGCCACAACAAAGCTTAAGTTCAAGGAAGCGAAGGACAACAGTACAATTATACTTCAGGATCCTCTTACAGTACTAGAGCACAGATAATTAGCCGCGGGCCTTTTTACACCAAAACTTAATTATTTCATTTTTATATTTCAATAATAAAGAAAATTATATTATTGAACTTATATCATTTTTATAATAGAATTTCAATAAAGTAATCCGAAAATGAGAATTCAAAATTTCCTAAAATATCAAACAAAGAATAATGCAGTTTTAAAAATAATATTATATTTTCATTGATTTTATTACAAAAATAAGGATAATATTTAATTAATTAAAATCTGATCTAATATCTAAATATAGAAAATTTTAAAAAATAAATCAAAAGTTTTCATATATAAATTGATATCAAAACTCTTGAAAATTCAAAATTTTCAATAGATGTTTTCAATAATTGAAATTATTAACGTGGTTTATCAGCGAGTCGTCACTATCAGCGAGTCGCCACTTTTTCAATATCTTTTATTATTCAATTTCAAGACACGATATTTCAACGAATTATTATGGAAATACAATCAAAAGAGGCCAGAATAATCTTAGCTATTGAAGCTATTCAAAAATCAAAAAATCTTACAGTTGGAAAGGCTGCGAAAATCTACAAAGTCCCTCGAACTACATTACGAGATAGAATGGGCGGTCGAATTCACAGAATGGAAACTCGAGCAAATAATCTTAATTTGACTGAAAAAGAAGAAGAGGTGCTTATTCAGTATATTATCGATATAGATGAAAGAAGATTTGCATCTAAATTAAGTGGTATAAAAGATATGGCGAATTATATTCTCGAATCAAGAGATACGAAGAGAGTTGGAAAGCTCTGGATTCATCGATTCGTAAAGCGTTGTACAAAATTAAAGATGTGTTTTAATCGTGTTTATGACTTTCAAAGAGCTCTCTGCAAAGATCCCAAGCTTATTGAAGAGTGGTTTGGATTGGTATCGAATATGCAGGCGAAATATGGTATTCAAGATTACGATTTCTATAACTTCGACGAAACCGGCTTTATGATAGATATAATATACCCTGGAATAGTTGTAACTAGTTCTGAAAGAAATGGCAGAAACAAGGCAATACAATCAGACAATCGAGAATGGGCTATGGCAATTATATATGGTAATAGAGAGGGTGAAATTATACCTCTATTTCTGATAGTTCAAGGACAAGTTCATCTTTCCAATTAGTATACCGAAACCGATTTTTCTGCGGATTAGGCTATTAATCCTACTTCTAATGAATGGACGAATAATGAGATAGGTTTAGAATGGCTAAAGCACTTCGATAAATATATTAGTTAATGAAGAAAGGGCAAATATCGAATGTTAGTATTGGATGGGTATGAAAGTCATGAATCGATACCTTTCCAATTATATTGCAAGTCAAATGATATTATATGTGTAAAGTTACCATCGCATTCAAGTCATTTAACTCAACCATTTGATATTGGATATTTTAGTGTACTCAAACGTTCATATAATTGTCAAATTGAGGGGTTTATCAAGGTATATATCAATTATATTTCTAAGGTTGAATTCTTTATAATTTTCAAAGCTGTATATCAACAATCGATTACAATTCAGAATATGAAAGCTGGCTTTCGAGGAGTAGGACTAATACCATTTGATCCTCAAGCTGTGCTTTCGAAATTAGATATTTGAATTCGCATATCTATCCCTTTATCGATCCTTTTGGAATCTGCCAACTCTTGGATCTCTCAAACATCTCATAATCCAACTGAAGCTCTTTTACAATCAACTTTAATGAAATCTCGAATTGCTCAATATCAATCAAACTCTCTTACACCTATATTCGAAACTGTAATTGTATTAGTTAAAGGTACAGAACGATTAGCTTATAAGAATACACTCTTAAGTGTAGAGATTCGTATACTTCGGAAAGCAAATGAGGTATTAAGCAAACGTCGACATATTAAAAAAACTCAATTATATCAAGGAGGAGTACTTACTAGTCAGGAAGTTACAGATATAATATTATAACAAGAGATGGATATTCAGATTCGACACAACAAGTATCAAAATAGGGGAAATTCCAATAAAGAATCATCTATTAATTGATACTATAGTAAATATGAAAAGACTGATCACAATTCAAGAACTTGTTCTAATAATATAATAGACCCTAGATTATTAGATTCTTAATAGTTTAAATCAATTGATTCAATAATTGTTGATTAAAATAAGTTTAAAGTGGTTGAATAAATGAAAAAGTGGCGACTCGCTGATAAACTACATTATAATTTATTGAAATAAGTGAGTTTTGATATAAAATGTCAGGTTTTTATATCATAGTAGGGGATATGTAGAATTCTCAATTATAAGATTAGATTATGTATAGAACTAAACCTTACCCTTTTATAATGAAGGGAAAGAGAATCTTTATATAACCTTATTATCTTGTAGACAAAGGTTCTTTCACCCTTTGGTCCTCCGCTGAAAAAGGTTAGGCCTCTCTCTATATATCACATATGAGTTCCCCGTAACATAAAAATGACCCTCGGCTAATTATCAGTGCCCGGTCACTGTACATTATATCCAGCCGTGTTCAACGAGTATCTGAGATCGCACAATCTATTTCCTAGCACTCTACTGCGTGTAGTTCCTGCAACTGAACGACGATTATTGAGGATATTTCTCCTAGGAGGTGTGTGTAGTTAAGTCTTAAGCTTACGGGTACCAAAGGCAAAAATTCAAAAAGTGGCCGTATATTTGGGACTTAGATTGGACTTGGTATTTAGTAATGGGTCTGGTAAAGGCGCTACTGTAATTTTACGTTCGCTTGAATGGGACCTGAGTTGTTGGTCTCAGCTGCAGCTCAATGTTAGGGTTTTGAGGTAATTAGCTCGGGGTGTGAAATGGATTAAGAGTGTTAAAGCAGGGCATTGTTGTTATTTATCATGGTCGGATACTAAGAACGTATATACCTAAAAGACATTGAGTTTAGGAAAAACGAGGCTTGTTAGATGGGGAGAAATCAAAGAGTGATAAATAGTATTTGTTGATGTATACTATGTTGAAGCTTCATTTTACCCGAATTCATAGACCGACGCAGCAAGTATTTCCTTCAGAACCGATCCCCGATACCACATCATGCTTCTTTACTTCCCCCACGTATGCCATTTCAATTAATTCCGCCCGGGCAACAGCTAAATTTGTGACCCTGCCCGTCCATTCATTTATCCATCCATCCACCCATGACATCAAATTATCCCAGTCCATTCAATGCTCTCCAGCTCCACGTCTCTCAAACCTTTCCAACCCCCTATTTCACCATCCCACTCAACCCAACATCATACCCACTAGCCCTCTACATCTTCCTATTCTTTCCATCCTCATAACTGTATCCCAACCCCGCCACTCCCTCATCATTATTCCATTCCTCCTTCTTCAGACCCGCTTCGACATGTAATCTCTTCAAATCTTGCTGATTCCAACTTTGATTTCTAACGAGATTCGGTTTCCACGTTTCGACTGAGGACTGAAGGGGTTCGCCCAAGGAATTGCGGCGGCCGTCCTGGATGGATACTCCGGCTTCGGTGGATTGAGAGGTTGTGGAGTCGGGGGCGGGTTTAGTGTGATGGGGAAGTGAGGCTTCGTCGTGGTGGGTAAGACTGGTCTGAGCTGGTGTGGTTGCTGTGGATGTGGTGGATGTCATTTTGATGTAGGTTTTGGTATGCGTTGAAGATAATTGAGAGGTAGATGAATAGATGGAAGTGTCTTTGCAATTTGCTTTCGGAGAAATATTGATCAAAGGGTATTTGATCAGAGGAGGGGATGGCTTTATCAGCAGACGATTGCAAGATGCCGATCGAAACTGAGAAATTACAGGAAATAGCTTTCTCCGCAATATTTCAATTGCCCGTGTGACGTCAATCAATGCCCACAGAAAAAAAGTATGGAAACACGGAAACTGCAATGGATTTCGAGCTTTCAAGTTTTGGTGCTTGTAGTTGTAATATCATTCTTTTTCTTTTACTTTTGAATAGAAAGAATTTCAAAGTATATATATTCAACCAACCTAAGTACTTCCCACAAATCGTATGACCAAGTCTTCAAAATCATGAGATTTCACTCACCACTACACTACTTGGAGCAATAAGATAAGATCGAACTCACGCAACCCGCCCGTGTTCCATCTCCCTTTGTCTTCACTATCAATGAGTGCACTATCAATGAGTGAATATAACAAGTATGTGTGGCCTTACAAGGCAAGAATGATGCTATCAATGACGACCTTCAGAATCCCACCACCAAAGATATCTACTCTTTACCCTTACCCCTCTTTCCCTAGCTATCCATCATATCATACAAACAAATAAAAACCTAAATTCAATCAAATGGCGTGAAAGAAACAGGATATATATCTATCTATACGAGGGAAACCCCCATCAGTACCTTTAATTCCTTGCGTGAAAGTGGTATGACTTGTCGTCTCCTCTTCTCAAACATGTGCTTTTTGTCCTTTCCCCCCTAGAGAACAAGTTTGACATCACTTCACCTCCTGGTTGCGCGAAGTCCAGGTTCAATTGGAGGCACGTGTACTAGTCTAATGCGGGGTCGCTTAACCTTATTCTGCGGGACGAAACGATTCACTGATAAGATTTGATTTTCTTATCGCCACTTTAATCACTCGCTGCCACAACACACCTTGCTGACCTTTGATTTTATATTTATTGTGCCTCTCTCTCTCATTGTCGCAAACCATATTACTACATCAACATCATCATATTTCATTATATTTCATCAGAGATCATTCTGCTGGTGCTTCCTCTACCTGCGCCATTCACCTGCGACAATGGGAAGAACTTCATAAATGCTTTTTCGTTGTGTTTTTACTACATGACAACCTCGTCTGAAAGACTGAAAAGTTACTTTTACCTCTCCATGTGCTGAACCGAATAGGGCCGCCTCGAAAGTCATGTAACCAGCAGAATACAAACGCACAAAATAATTAATTGACGCCTCGCTATGCAAATAAAAAGGGTATGAGGGACCTGAAATAGCCTGATATCATCCATCCATCATCGTATACAAACAGTTTTTTGGTCGTTATGCTACCCAACTATACCGCCACGACCGTCGTGAAAGTCGTTTATCTTACATTTGGTGAATAATGAAGCTGTGAAGCATTCGCGACTCACGAAATTCTATTCTTAGCTTGAGCGAAACCCCAAGTCATATTACTACAGCACATTTATGGTGTTCGTGGACGCTTCCAATAATATTGCTGCGGAGGGGTTAGATATATGTACATATGGCCAACGGGTGGATGGACCTTACCTTATGTTGCTTTCTACAGTTCCTCAAACTGGGTTTTCTCAATCCTTCCTGAACTGTCTCCTTCCTTGACTGATCGGTATCTTCATCTGGGATGTAGTAATATTCACTCTCAAGTGGCTTTCCGGCAGCGTCTTTTCCCTCTCGATGGATTTCGCCTATGAATGATGTCCTGTTCAACATCTTTCGGAGATCTTCCTTTGTAAGGCCCTTGTTTTCCTGTTTCGAGGGACTAATACCTCTAAGGTTGGATGGGAGGTTTCTGAGGATAGTTGACAATGGCATGGATTGAAGACGAGAATAGGCAAGTTGGTTCGCTACATGGTTAATGACAGGAGTAACAGCACCCTCATCAGTGGAGCTGGAGCCTGATCGTTTCTCAGGAGATGCCTTAGGCTTGTGTTCATCACGGCCACGAGCCTCTGGGAGATGGCCAGCTGTGAATTGGGCCATTCTCGAGGACAAATTTGCACCAAAAGGACCAAAGGAGTGGACAATTGGATCATTTTCTTCATCAGGGTCTTCATCTGGCTCACTCAACTCACTCTCTTGAATAGCTGGGAATGATGCACTGAATGATGTTGCAGCAACTGTCGGTGAGTATGCTGGTTCAGGATCTTTGGACTCAGTAACTAGAGCGGGCTCTGCTTTATCTTCATATACTTGAATGAAGGTCTTCTCTGCATCATCAGCAAAGAGGTTGGCCAAATTGGCAGATGAAAGGGTTGGGCGAGCAGGTGTTGGTGATACCGGCGACGAAGGGCGTTCAACACGACGAATTGGACTGGAATGAATAATGTCACCCTGAGCAGTAACGGCAGTAACCTTACCCCTAGGAGAACTATCCTCGCTCCACGAAGGAACCTCTGTTGGAGCAGCCGAATCAAGATGATCACCTTGTGGCCAAGCAACCAGGACCCTTGCATCTTGAACATCCAACATGATCTCAGCATTTTCCGTTTCTGAGGTAAAACTATCCCCCTTTGCTAACTCCCATGTTCGACCTTGACAATGTAACTTGACTCCATTCCATCCACAACAGATAATCTCAATTTTGTTCGACTCGAGCGGGATTGTTGCAGCAATATATCGAGCTTTAATATGGACACGAGAGATGAGACGATTGGCAGATAATTGATAGTGGGATGAGTTGCTGGATCTACCCATGAGAAAAGACTCTCCATTTTCTGAAAGAGTGATTGTTGGCACAGCTGACAGAGGAGCTCTTTCAATGGAGGATCGACTTCGATGGAGGCCGGCCCGAGCGTGTACCCCTGGAGGAGAGGATGAAAGAATACCAGTTGTGGAAGTAGGAATTGGAGTGGGATACTTATAAGCCGATTCGAATGCAGATGGTGAGGTACGAATCCTCTTAGTGTTACGTCCTGGTAGGCTAGGTGAGGAGGAGGGAAGTGGCTCGAAGGGTGGAAGTAAGGTTGGTGCAGGACGCTTTGTACCCGCCATGGTTGGCAAGGTAGGTTGAGCGTTAATCTTGCTTGGTGAAGAGTCCATCATGATAGATGTCCTATTAATCACAAATGATGAAGGTTCAAAAGGAATTTTTCCTCAAAGTAGATATCTCAGACCGCGACCTCAAACGCGGTGGTTGAGTTGAGATTCTAACGCGAGGCTCATAGGATTTTCAAAGATGCCGAGGAGAGAAAGAAGAATTTTAGAAGGAAGTATTTGGTGAAACGGACACAGAAGAATTGCCAATCTATGAAAGGGAATCAAAAGATTGTAAAAGGAAGAGACTGGGTTTTGTATGGGGCCTCCGACCAGGTCTCTGGTTTAGAGGTGGAGGATCGGGAAGGTTGAGAGGAGGTTAAGAAAGTTCCCAGACCCATCGGGACCAGACGCGACCCGCGTTGGAGTCTAAAAATGTTCAATGGCCGCTTTAAATAAATTATGAATTATGAATGAATTCTACCATTTCTGCCATTTTCACAAAAATCAATACATTAATCAATACACACTACTGTACTTGGAAATTATAACGTTTAAAAATGTAGCTCTGTACTTGGGAGGAAGAGAGAAGAGAATTTGTATGATGAGGTTTATTTATACATATTTCATTCACCTATAAGTGTTGAAGAAATGACTTTTGATATACGAGTAGCAGATACTTTCCTTCATCAGGTACCTAGCTATGTACACATACTCGCATTTCATTCTTCACCTCCTCTTCACGTAGTACATAACTACTAGGCAACTGCAACTTTACCAAAGCTCATTTTCATATACGGAGCATCATTACTAAATTAACAACTCACTTTCTATATACCAAGTACCAAGTATGTCTAGTATCTACCTAGGTCGTAAGACTTACATAAACTCAACCCCAATACTCTCGAGCCCATTTGAGAGAGGCATACAGGTAAGTGAGAGTACAACTGCACACCGAGTAGGTTTGGATTGTTTATAAGACGTACAATATATGTATGTAGGTAGGCATCCATAAGTTTTTATACCACATTTCTCATTTCTCATTTCTCACAACTTATTTCTCATCCATCCATCCATCCACCCATCCATCCATCCATTCATCTTTCATTCTCGTCACCAACCGCAAGCCCAAGCCTAGTCAGCAATTTTTCACATCCTATCCCATCCGATCCCCTCTCATCCCACGCATACCAAACTCCACCATACACGCGACACATAACCCAGTTCCCAGTTCCAGCCTCCTTGAACACCTTCGTTTCGTGCTCGTGCTTCGTGCTTTGTGCGTTCCAAACGCGATATGATATGCCGGAGTTTTACGCGCTGATTTGATTGAAACACTTTTGATTGATGGGTTGCGAAATGAAAGCAAGCAAGCAAGCAAGAAAGCAAGCTACGAGGTTGGAATGAATGTACAAGCTGAGTTATTGATTGTATTTATTATGTTATGTTGTATTATATCATGTCAGAACATGTGTGTTTCCGAAGTTTGAATCATAGCAAGGTAGCTAGCTGGTGTAAGTAAAGACAAGTAATGGTTTCTTGTCCACGATGGCTGCAGATTTCGCATGTACTTGGTTACTTGATTCATGCATTCATGTCACTTTAAATGCGGCTCGCTTTCTGCTTTTGAGAAGAAAGCTTGGGATGGGTGAAGGCGGTGTGAGGTTTTGGCGGTGATGAATGAATGAATGAATGAATAATGGGTAGTGAGAGGAATGGGTAGTGAGTGGAATTCCCTAGGTGCACAATGCATACTCGGGGCTAAAGGAAGGGGTCTTGAGAGGTTGGTTTGGCCGAGAAAGAGGTTGTTGTATATCTGTCATTGTTACAAGTAGATTAATAATTGCCCCAAATTAGACCACCAGACCTTATTTCTGGTAGGAATGAATCTATTTAGAAGCTTAGACGTTCACGTCATGTTATAGATATCATTCTCGTTCATTGTGCAAAGCAGCTTCATAAATCCTTATCGCTTCGTCCAGCCTTGCATAATGTAGTCTCACGATAAGGTACGGCAAGTGAGAAGGAGCCTCAACGCATTTTAACAGCCTCGTCGGATTAATTCTCATTAAAGCTCCGACGCCAAAGAAATTTATTTATCAAAATTCAAATCGCATAAAATTTCTTATCGTGAGAAGCTTTCGACATCTACACACAACTCTTTTGAACAGTAACTAGAAAGAATTGACATTGCGCATTCTTTAATCCCGAACCATCTATAAATCGCCAACTCAAGGAGAATCTATTGTTCAATCGAAAAGTTCTTCATAATATAATGGCACCTAAATCTACTACCTTGACCACAAAGGTCGAGAGTGGTTCGCCATATCAACTTGATCACGATCAGGTATTTTTTCATTCTTCGCTCTCGACCCAATTGACATATACTCACGCATTGTTCCTAGGTATTGAAAGCATCTACTGCACTCGTCAAACATATCTCTAGCACCGAGGCCGAAAAAGCCAAAAAAGCAGGCGCTCAAAACCTCCTCGCCGAAAACGACGACGATGATGCAGAATCCACTCCAGTTTGGCTAACCCTCACGACTAAAAAGCACATCACCGACAAAACTAAGCTCAAGCCCGTCAAAGTCGCTGTTCCCCATTCCCTTAACACCTCCAGCACCACTTCCATCTGCCTGATCGTTGCCGACCCTCAACGAACCTACAAAGATATCGTTGCCTCCGCCGCCTTCCCCGCCGAACTCTCCAAGCGCATCACCAAAGTTGTTGGTGTCGACAAACTCAAGAAGAAATATAAGCAATATGAAGCGCAACGCAAATTATTCGCCGAACATGATATCTTCGTTGCAGATGATAGAATTATCACTCTATTGCCCAAATTATTAGGGAAAAATTTCTACAAATCGACTACCAAGCGTCCTATTCCCGTTTCTATCCAAGCTGAAGCTCCTAAATCCGACGGCAAGAGAATCGCAAGAGCCAAGGGGGAGGATGCACCAAAGTCGGCTGAGCCAAAGAAGATTGCGGCGGAGATTGAAAAGGCTATCTCGAGTGCATTGCTCACGTTGAGTAGCTCGACAAATAGTGCGATTAGAATTGGTTATGCAAGTTGGGATGCGGCAAAATTGGCGGAGAATTTGGAGGTGGTGGTTAATACTGTCATTGAGAAGTATGTCCCTAAGAAATGGAGAGGCGTTCGAGCAATCCACGTCAAGGGACCAGAGACCATGGCGCTTCCTATCTGGCTGGCCGATGAATTGTGGGTTGAGGATGAAGATGTTTTGGATGAGAGTGTAATTCGGGAAATTGAGGAGAGAGTCGCAGAGAAGAAGAATAAGAAGAGGAAGAGTAGGGGCATTGAGGGAAGCGAGATTGAAGAAAAGGGAGGAGAGGAGAAGAAACAAAAGTTGTTGGAGAGTAACGACGATAAGTTGGACAAGGAGATTGCATTGAGGAAGGAAATGTTGAAGAAACAAAAGGAGGATGCGGCGAAGGAATTGGATGCTATTCCCGTGGTGGTTAAGAAGACTAAGAAGACTAAGAAGGTTGTTGCTTAAGTTCTGTTTCTGGCTTGAGGGCCAGCCAACGCCCGAGAAGCACTTGATCTAAAGAGGAACGAGACTCGGACAAGAAAAGAAAAGTTAGACATATCTCGCATCAGGGCCCGTCGAACGAAGGACTAAAAGGCGTTTTGGAGTTGAAAGTAATCTCACGTTTTGCATGTGTGTAAGTAATAGCGACGAAAAACTTCATTCGCGGATTACCTCTACTTGCACCTATACTGGGCATTGCCACCGAGCTTTGGAGTAGATAGATCATTGTAATGGGCTGAATATCTGCATGTCTCTGTTGAATATGAGGTTTAAGTGATGGCCGATAGCAAGAGAAAAGGTCTCATTCTGGTGTTTAACATACTATTATCCTAAGAATTAGGCAATCCTTCAAGCAAAATCATAGAAACAAACGCCCGCCTTCCCGTAAACCTATGCCCGGTATCTAAAACTACAAATAACGTCCGTCGCCGGCTCCCATAATCCAGTCGCAATCCTACAACAAATCAATCTGACAGCCTAACCCTGATGCTACCGAGCCCCTTTACAATTCTTCCTCGTGTCCAGTCCACCCGATTTCCTTCTTGCCAAACTTCTTTCCTGCTGGACCAAAGTACTCCTTGAAAGCCTTTTCCAACATGTCCTCGCCCAACGTCATATGACCTCCTGGAATCGTTTTGAACACCAATTTTCCAGCCTCATCTAGGGTCTTCAAGCCAATCCAATCTTCTTTATAAATAGGTCTTTCTTTCAGTGGTGTGATTTCGGTTCCGTTAACTTCGGCCCACCATCCGCTTTCCTTGGGGATCACAGTTGTGTCGTCTTCGAAGACGTACATTACGAATCGCTCTAATTTTTCCATGTTAGATTTGTACGTTTCATTTTTCAATAGGCGCTCGTTATTGATGTCGGCGAGGAAGTTGGAGGATTCGAGGTAAGGTTCAAGATTTTCGGGGTCTCGGAAGTATTGGGCGGGTACGAGGCGGGATTGGACGAAGGTCGACCAGGTATTGGCGCGGAGAAGGGTTTGAGCGCCGCGACAGAGGAAATCGGCGGGAGCGCAGCCTTGGAAGGATGAAATCCCGTTGTGTTGGGAGCCGAAGGTTAGGAGCGATCGGATGGGAGGTGCGTTGCAGCGGGAGATGTAACCGCGGAGGAATTGGCCACCTTGGGAGAATCCGATTGCGTCGACGGCCGGGGCTGTAGAAAGAATAGGGTGGGAGGCTAGGTCTTCACAGACTTTCTCAATTTGGACTTGTGGGAAGGGTTAGTATAGATATTTCTATAGAAATTAGGGGATTTGCTCACGAGTGAGATTTCCAAAGAAGGTAGCCGTCCTGTCTGCGGATGCATCATCATCAAGATGAATATTGTAAACGAAAGTTCCAGGATGAATAGCATCAGCCAATGCACCAACTTGTGCAAGTCCCTCTGCTTTGTAGTTATCACCAAGGCCATGCCAGATAATCAAGGGCAGGGGAGTATCATCTTCATCGTCGGATGACTTTGTGGTTTGGCGAGTCTTTCCGGACAAGGTGAGATTAAAAATGCTTGGAAGAGGGCTGTCCTTATCGTAGACAGTGGCATATGCATCATTCACAATAGGAAAATCGAGAATGCTTTCTGGAAGAACGAGAGCGTTGATGAGAGCTGCGCTGCTGAGCAAGGAGACGATTTTGGTAATGGGCGCCATGTTGGTGAGCTTGGTGGCGGGTATAGAGGTTGAAGCTTTGCGCGTAATAGTTTTGATGCTAACTAGTGTATGAAACCACCAGAAGCTGTAGATTATTTAAGTAGTGTGATCCAATTTGATGGAGCGATAGATTTCGCAGATAATGTCTTCTTGTTCAGCCGACGAAGATGTCTTTGTCGATGTCCCAGCTGAAGGTATTCGTAGCCCCGAGACCCTGATGGCCCTGATGGCCCCGTACCCACAGAGCTGCTTTAGGTACTTGCTTACCGGATTGATAATTCTGCCACATACAGGAAGAAAGTAAATCCGAACACTATCACCATCCTCTCTGGTCTATAGGAACTAAACTGAGATAACTTTGAACTTTGCATCTTCAAACCTTCGCCCTATATTATCGTTTCAATCAGCAAGTTAATGAATGAACTAGGGGATCTGGAGTGGTGAACGAACCGCATTCCGTGAAATTCAACAAGAACCGAGCTGAAAGAAAATTTACTATCGAAATCGATTTGTGACTGCGAAGATATTCGCTGAGCGCGTCGCTAGTTGTTGCAGCATTCAAGAGATTCAAATTTGCACGAGTTCGCCCGACTTTCACATAATCAAACTTGGAGAGCTGGAAAGCTGGAAAGCTGGAAAGCTATACTGCAGCCGTTTGTCACTTTTTCCACCAAATCTTAAGCGGATCTACATTAGATTGACGGAAAGCCGAACATAAGTGTGAGGGGTCTTTGGTCGACTTACTCTCAGACGCTTTCACCTATTTTTCTACATATCCTTCCATTGATCCCGAATCCTCCTTCAATGGTACCTGCCCCAATGGCGCCTGCTCCAGAACCAGCTCAGGCCAACCCTACGGGTCCTCATCCATCCTTCATTCAAGTCGCCAAACCGTATATGTTTCAGCAACACATCAATTCAAAACTTATGATCATTGGCACAAATCCTACGCGTGAAGACCAATTCAGGCTACAGGGGGTGACGTGGATCAATGATGTTAGAATTGCTTTACAACTGTCAGTATCACTCTCACGTTTGCGAATAGAGAAAGCTAACTTCCATAAGACCTGTCCGGACCTTTTGCACGGCTGCCACGTACTTTCATCGATTTCGACTTGTTCACAAAGATACTGAATATCAATATCAAGATGCAGCCGCCGCTGCACTTTTAACGGCTTGCAAGATCGAAGATACTCTTAAAAAATCCAAGGAGATCATTTGCGCAGCACATAATTTGAAGCATGCAGCTGCAGAGCATTTGAGCTCTGATGATACTGTATGTATTACCACATACATCATGGTCATAAATAATTAGCTAATCTAAGTAGATTTTTGAGGGTCCTTCTAAGGTCGTCATTGGCCTTGAACGTCTTATGCTCGAGGCATCTAGCTTCGATTTCCGCGTTCGTTATCCTCAGAAACATCTTATTAAGCTTGTTAAAAATGGTGGAATTCAAAGAGATGTTGCAGAGGTCGCCTATCAAGTCATGCTGGATCTTTATCGAACATTTGCACCCCTCAAGCAAACTTGTTCTACCATGTCCTATGCTTGTGTGGAACTGGCGACATTAATTTGTGAGAAGCAAAAGGGTTGGAAAGGTCCAAGCTATAAAAAATGGTGGACTACACGATCGGAAATTATGGAGACCATGTTGGATCTATTGGATCTCTATACACATTATCAGAAGCAGTCCATCGTTGGGCCTTTACACAACATTGAGAAGTTTATCAGCATCCGGATCACGATTAACCAAGAGCTGGAAGGGAAGAAGTTACCGCGCTACACCGAATACTACGAAGCGCCACGAAATAATGGCATGCGACATGCTCCTAATACCCCTGTCACACCCGCCAGCCCCGCGGATTTGCGATTTAATGGCCATGTTGCATCACCAGCAAACTTGAGCCCCAAATCGATAAGCTCGGGTGGGAAACAACTCACAGGTGTTCGTGGTCAAAACGGCACCGTACGCTTCATGTTGGATGTGGCCACGGCCAAGAACGAGAGAGACACGGTTAATGAATACTTCCAAGATGAATATGAAAGTTATGAGATTGAAGTGGAAGAGACGGTGCCTGTTGAGCCAATACCAACGCATCAAACTCCGAGAGAGCCACATCATGGACGACACCATGGACATGGACATCATGGGCACGGACATGGACGAGATTATCGACACTTTAACAAACGAATGCGAAGATGAATACCGTGGGTAAGGTCATTGGCAAGAGAAAATATATGGCGTTGGGTTAAGGGAGTATATCTGTAAGATAAATGCATACTAGGAGTCTAATGATGGTTCATGGGAGGTTTTGGAGTTTTCAGGAAGCGGAAGATACCATGTTATTTGTAAGCAGTTGGAAGAGGTAGATATAGACGTAGTATCTTAATCGACAAGTGAAAATCAATGAAAGCAGAAATTCAACTATCAGTTTAATAAATGATCAATGATGAAATATCTTCTGGTCTGAGTATATTCATCCTATCATAGGAGGAAGGTGTGGGATGTATGTACTGGGTATGTGGTATGTCGGTATGTCGGTATGTCGGTATGTAAGTATGTAGGTATGCTCGGGCGTCAGAATGTTAGGCCGTAGCTAACAAAGCATGTCGAACTAAAGAAAGCAGGAGATGGCCTAAGCAAATTATGACGCTCTCTTGCGCAACAAGACAAGATCTTTGGAAACAAAGGCACATCAGGGAACCAAGGAAACTGGAAACTGGAAACTGGATGAGTGCATGTGAATATATGAATGTAGATGTAAATGCAAATGTGTGAATATAAATATAAATGTAAATGGTATTTATTGTTACAAGATTTAATTCCTATTCTTTCATGAACCTGCATACCTGCATACCTTCATACCTTCATACCTACATCCCTTTCGACAACCTTTACTTGATTTTCCATTTCATTTCTGAACATAAAATCAATCAGTCCATCTTCCCTCCCCTTTATCGAGAAGAGAAAATCATCTCATCTATTTGATCTGAATGCAGCAAGAACCTCCTTATCTACCATACTAGCCAATCCAGCCCAAAGAAATCGCTTGAGTGACGCTGTACAAGGATTTCCACTAGAACCCAATCCAGCCATCTTCCGCCAACTTCTTCCCGGCAACCAAGCAAAACCTGTTGACACAATTACTTTAAAACTACAAATATTTCCTTCGCAACTTCAACAATTACACAACAATTCGATAAGCCTACAAAACAATTGCGGTACAATCGCAAGGGAAATATACTTGAATTGATCAAGGAGAAACATCATATTACAACTTCACCATGGCTCCTCCACCTTCCCCTGCTCTCCCACTTCAGCAAAGGCTCATACAACTCGCGCAGACGTTACAATGTAAGTTGATGCTGCTTTCCGTGCGTGCATGAGGATGTCTACTGATCATCGTGTCGCTATAGTTGCTTGGTTCGTTGGGTATGTTGTACTCTCCATTGTGGTTCCCCGCGTCAAAGAGAGCTCTTGGGAGCTTGGATAATAAATATGTGGTCTCTTCGCAGCAATCACGGAGCTTCAACAAGGCTTTACGATTTTACTCACTCAACTTCATGGCATTTGATTTTGGGGTACGTGCTGACTTTGAATGGCAGACATCTTTCCCTCTTATTCTGTATTTTCAGATATGGCCTCTCCTACATCACTTTCAACTATTACTCGAGATGGGCTACATTTTCTTATCGCACCGCCTTTATTTCTGCCGCCGTCACCTACGGGATCGTGGTTTACAAGGCATTCCGTGCTCGCGCCAGAGCTGGAAGAGCAAATCAAGCCGGTTTGATCTCATATATCGCCGATGAAAATGTTCAATACTTGGGTACGTGGTTTCTCGACTGAGTTGGTCATTTACAGGCTAACAAAATAACAGCTATGGCAATTGTATGGCTTTTCTCCAAACAATACCCCATCGCCATGCTTCCATTCGGTGTCTACTCCGTTTTCCACGTCGCAACTTACACCCGCACCAATCTCATCCCAACTCTTCAACCTGCTCCACAAGGTACCGACCCCAAGGCTGCTCCAAAGCCAAACGCTACGGCCGATACCATTGGAAAGTTTGTCAAGGAATACTATGATACCTCCATGGGACTTGTTGCTCTTCTTGAGATTATCCTCTGGGTTCGCATTTTCCTCTCCGCTATTGCATTCCAATCGGGTTCTTGGATTTTGATCTTCATTTACACTGCATTCCTTCGCTCAAGATTCGCTCAATCCACATTTGTTCAAGCTCAATTCAGACAATTGGAGGCAAGAATCGATAGCCTTGTTGGAGCTCAATCTACTCCACCAGCAGCAAGACAAGTTTGGGAGGCTCTTAAGGGCGGTGCTAGAACTTTCCACGATACTACTGATGTTGCAAAGTACGTTGGTGGCGCCCCAGGTCAAAAGAAGACTTCATAAACGATAAGTACGCCGATTCAAAGACAAGAAAAGCACCAGTTCAACAGATTTCGGGAAGTGTCGGTGAAGCACAAGAAGAATATTGAGCTGGACAGAAAATACAGATATGAATGCTCAAAAGCGGGTGTTATATGCGATTCAATGATGACTGGGATAGGTCTGAGGGACTAGATATATCTGGGTGGTTATACGTCGTGATTAGTCGGGGAGGTTTGTTCCCGAAAGCAGGAAAAGCGTGGGAAATTGAAGCGTGAGCAGTAAGGATGTTGTATCCGTACTCGGTACCCTGGCTGTTTCCTCTTGTCTTTGTTTTTTCCCCACTACAGCAGCGGAGTTATTTTTGCGATTGTTTCAACATTACGTTTATCCAAAGTCTAATAATGAGGATTTCATAAATTCAGATTGATTAATAATGCTATGCGTGAGTCGGTGTCCTTGTGAGTGCGAGATGATGATGAATATGTACGATGGAAGATAGCTAGTGCTTAGTCTGACTCTATAAAACTGCCGGAGGGTAGAGGTGTTGTGAATAGTGTTGGTTGAGTGTTGATGAAAAGTAAAGAGTAAAAAGTAAAGAGTGAGAGTTTAGATGGGAAGGGAATGTGGTTTGGAATATATGTTGGAATGGTTTCTGGGATTTGGGGTTTGGGGTTTGGAGGAGTGTGGGTTTATGGTTTTCTAGTTGAAGATTGATAGTTGATAGTTGATCGACTTTAAGTTTATCATTTCTTAAGGAAGATTAAATGAAATATTAGTTTTTCTACTCTATTAAAGTGTATCATAGTTGTACAAGTTTATGTAGTCTTATATATCGAATTCTGATATAGATGGAGATGATTTTGTAGGATTTGTATTTTGGAAGCTGGTTGGTTGGGTTTGGGAAGAATTACATGGTATCATTGATGATTTATGATGCTTTACGATGCTTTACGATGCTTTACGATTGTTTGGAGAGGGATGTTTAGGGTTTGAGGTGAGGATAGCTGGCTAGTGGGGGGTGTTTTGTTGATGTTGGGGTTGTGTTGGGGTGGGATGGAGGATAAATGTGAGGTGGAGGTGAGGGGGATGGGGAGGGAATGGGAGAGGTGGAGATTCGGTTTATTTACTTAGTTGTCTGTCTAATGTAGTGTGGGATACGGATGAGTGGGACGATGGGTTGAAGATTGGAGGTTGGGGTTAAGCTTGGTGTACTATTTTCCTATCTTGCCATGTAGGTTTTTGAAATACAGGGAATCTGATAGCAAAACTGAGATGGGCGCGCGCAACGGAGCAGATACACCAACCAGACCCAGCCCCTAGAAGAATCTAGATGGATTAATTCATCATACGATGGGGGATCTCGGGTGAAAGGAGCAGTCGGATACTCGGGTTTGTGGGAGATGAAGTTATATTCCGAGAAGGGTGAGAGGCAAATAAATAGTCAGAAGCTTGTATGAAAACAATGGGTATGACGGTTCATAGTTCAATACCTATATATAATGTAAAAACTAGCCGTTAATTGTCTCATTAAGCGAAGTAGATGAATAGGAGAAGGTGAGATTAGATTGCAAATCCTTAGGTATGATGTGCAGATACAATATAATTTTAGACTTACTTTCATCTTGATCTTACCTCCCTTCTATTGAATCGTTCTCGGGGGTTAAAGGGTGAGTTTGTTATAATTTATTAATGATGAATGATTTAATATGGCAATAATAACACATCATCATTTTATCTTCAGCAATGAGGGGAAACTCAAGATGCACTTAGATTTCTATTATTGTCGCCCAGGTTATTTATAGATAGTAAATGTAAATTCTCCTTGTACGCGGTTTGGAAATTTAATTGACCCCTAGTTTAGTCACAACGAGTGCTTTCCCAGGATTTTGAGGATTTTGGAGATAATTATACCCCGAAAACAAATGGCAACCCCAGACAATCTAATCATCTACCTAAACTAGAGGTATTTAATACTAAGTCTAGTACTCCACTTTTGGGCCAGGGGGTGCCGAAAAGTGGGATACTAGACTTACTAGGTTAATGAAGCAACAAGGGAGAAAATAGCATGCTGAATTCTTGCACGTTGAGCAAAGCCTCCCTCTTTTTGACAGTGTTTCTAGAGTACTCTTTTAGATGAATGCCCTAAAAAGTGTCGCAGTGAATAGTTTAAACTGAAAATATCAATAATTGATGAAATAACTATACTATATTCTCTTCTATATTGAACACCAGAAGACGCATAGAATTATCCACTTTGAAAGAATTATGACTTAATTAGTAGTATTAGATGGTAGGATATCTAATAATTAGTTAAAATATTTCAATAAATTGAGGACACTTAGGATTAGTAGTAGCAACAAGAATAGATGAGAACATACGAAATTCTCAACTCTATAACAAAGAAAGTAAATAGTGAGTTAAACAGTGTGGGGTGAATCGACTTGCTGTCACAATAGCTTCCACGAGACAATATAGACAGATTGAAGTAATCTTACATAGGATGAAATTTTACAATATATTAACTACGACAAAGAGCTAAAGGTCTACAAAATCAGGAATATAGAATAGAATGAAACATCTCAATATCTCTTCATTCTTCGGAGAATGAAAACAAATGAAACAAATAACATAAAACAACAATATTAGTTCTTCTTTAGTCATAGGACAACCGTTTACTAACATCTCAACCATGTCTCTAACAGTGAAGCATCCGGCTTTGGAAAGTGAATGCTGGGATATTCGCCTTCTTTTGCTAGGGTCATTTGAGCATGCTTTCTACTTCGATTTTCTCCTTCCTTCTTCCTCTCACAATCTCAATTTTCCATCTATCTTCGATCTTAAACCTCCAAATACCCTCCAAAAAGACCTCAAACTCGCAGAAAATGGTCCTCTCAAAGCTCATTGAAGAAAACGGTCCCAATTTCCTTTCCGATCTATTGCGTGGAGACATGTTAGAGATCGTCTACAGAAAAAGCGGCTCTGAAATCACTGTCAAGTGGCTTTCAGCAGCTGCCGAGGCTATTTCCACTCGATTCATAAGCCCCCATCAGTACGGAAGGCACCAAACATTGAATGTTTCTGACTGCCTTGGAAAATCCCAAGCCAAGTTCGAAGCAGAGATGTTTGGATCGAAGGTTAGCGAGCTAATGGATCATTTTGGAAAGTGGCTTTACACTGGAAAAATCGATATTGAGGGCTGGAATGCATGGGATTTGTGGAAACTTGGAGAGGCTTTTGGTGCTCCGAGGTATCAGAATGATATTATGAAGGCTGTGTGCGGTGAGGGACTGGATAGTGATCCATCATTTCTCGTCACAGAATACTTTAGCTTTGATTCAGGAACATTGAAGAAATGTTGGGAGCAGACGGACTTCACAGCTGATGCAGCGCACAAGTGCTATCTCGAACAAGGTACGTGTACTGGGGGAATAAGAAAATGCTGAAGTTCATCATGGATGTTATCGTTTTCGTAGGTTTGGAGGATTCAGAAGTTAGGAATCTCATTCATGACGGTGGATATGTTGCTGAGCATATCGTTCAATTGCTCGTCGAAGCCGCTCGTGGAAAAACATCAAGTGTGGCTCCATGGAAGTTTAGAAATGTTCAAAAGTACCTTGTAAATGAGGTTATAATTCTTGAGGACTCTAGTTCGGAGGAGGAGACTGAGGACCATTTAGATGAGGATGTGGAAGATGGCAATGAGGACGACCAAGACGAAGATAATGATGAGAATGAGGATGAAGAAGAGATGAATGATGAATTCAAGACCAATGAGGAGTAAGTTAGGAGACGGAAAAGCCCATTATTCAAAATGCTAACATATGGAAAGAAGTACCTTTACTGCAGAAGAACTCCTTGCTGAAGGTCATCGTCTAGCACAGCCTAGACACGCAAAGGTATTTAGACAAATAACTAAATAAGCCACAGTTTATTCATGACTTTATACCACCGACACGGATGTGTGTATTGTGCCACATCATGCCCGCAGCGCGATACAGTATCACAATATAATGTAATTCTCGCATTTCACGGAAGAATAAGAAGGGGGCACACCACAAAATCTCGTCGTCATTTATTATATCTTCTTCAATTTTTTACTCAAAAGTATCGTTGCGGATCCGGATTTTCATTCATATTTCACGCACTTGGGACACGATATATACACCAAAGAACTTCATCACTTCCATTGGTAAGAGAATTTAACGGGGGGTAAGTGGTTTTCATGTCTATCATTTCCCCAATGCTAGGTATGTTGTAATGTTATTCATACCCCTTTCATCTCTCCTGAGTGTTTACATGATGTCGACGAACTTTCTTCACACTACATAGGTATTCAGCAATAATCTGACCTTTCTTTCGCTGCCGGATGATTATTGTTATTTCCCCTGCAGTATGGGTACATTTAATGCAATGCAGTCGTTCCGTCCTTACAGTCTGCTCCTTGTGCCTCGTTGTGTGACACATTAGCTTTTATTATATACTGTTGCCGTTGAACCTGAATTGTGATTGGCTCCTCAGTAGCCTTTTCATACTCTTTTGAAATAAGGTGACACAAGTCACTCCATTTACGGAGTAGAATGCAGCTCAGCTACCCCGCACCATGCAGCCTACTTATGGCCTCTTGACCAGTTGTTGACAATGGGGACTTGAACGCCCAATTGTTGTGAAATTCCCTTCCGTTAAAGAGTTCACCCAGGGGAAGTCGCGGTCACCTATATATTCTCCAAAGCATCCAATTTCAGGAGGCTACTATATACAGAACCATGCCGACAATGAGAGAGATTGATAAGATACCAGCAGTGTTGGAACGGCCCAAAGAAATGAAACTACTTTGTCTTGGGTTATCTCGTACAGGAACCAATTGTATGTATCAAAATTGATTCGAATATCTCCTACTAATACTGCAATTGAAAGTATTGTATATCGCTCTCCAACAGCTTGGCTACACTCCATATCATGGCAACCAACTATTTTCCAACAATTGCCATAACAAGTGCTGGGAGGAGGGTTTGAAGTCGAAGTTCTATGATGGAAATCATATGGCCTCGTTGAATTCGATAAACTGCTAGGGAATTACGATGTAGGTTTTCTGGTGCCTCCATATACTACACGCAAATGAAGGCACAGTCCCAGGCTAATAGCCATGCTCACAAAGGCTGTGACCGACTGTCCTTGTGCCAACTTTTCCGAGGAGCTATTAGCAGCATACCCCAACGCAAAAGTCATTCTCACCACCCGCGATCCCGACAGCTGGATTCGATCTATGGAGTCTTGCTACTACCAAATCCTCGACATACTCTCCTGGAACCCTATCGTGTATCTCGAGCCCAACGAATGGGGCGCCTTTCGCAATCTCCTCTGCATGATCTTGACACATATAACTCGAGGCGAATGGAAAAATCGAGCAGCTTTACGACAGGGGTTCTTGGAGCACAATGACTTGATTAGATCTTTGGTGCCCAAGGAAAAGTTGTTGGAATTTCAAGCTGCGCAGGGTTGGGAACCTCTGTGTCAATTTCTCAATAAAGCTAAACCGTCCAGTTCATACCCAAAGACCAATGAGGGAAGTACGGCTGCAAATCTTCTTCGTATGTTTTATCGGATGGTTCTTTTGCAGAAAGTGATGAAAGTGTTACCGATGATATTGGCTGTGTCAACGGTGATTATAAGCTGGGTTGCATGGAAAATGTATTTTTAAGAACATTGATAGAACTTTGGCCCACCGCTTGGTAATTTGTTCTCTCGTCAAAGAATGCTGAGTTTGTCAGATTTATCTCTTATATATCAAAGAATTCGAATTTTGAAATCAACTCAATTATCTCCAATTGATAAACCCACCAGACCTTACCCACCCAGCTTGATGTTTGAAGGAATTAAAACAACGTTACGAACAATTTATCCATGAGGAGTGAGTAAGATATGCAAAACTCCCAGTGAGCTTACATAAAAATATTCTTTTCCTCAGCATCAATAACTCATACTAGGTGAGAAGACTCGAGGGCGGCTGGTTGATGTAGGAATGATTCACGTCATACATACCAATGCCATTGAACGTGCAGCGACGATGACGTCATAGATAAATAAATCCTCCATCTCCAAGGACGACATTAAATCAGACTTAGTGTACGAGTAGTGAGATCAATTTCATCTTGAATAATAGGTAGAGAATCTAAGAGTTCAATTAACCTTGAAGTACAGGAGGGAGGACATCACCAAGTCACGGGATATATGACCGGGTTCCCTAGATATAGCAAGGTGTAAACACATGAGTGTACTCGTACATAATACATAAAAAACCACCAAAAGATCCACCCACTAATCAACATATTCCGATGTCTAACCCCTCGATCCCGATGGCGCGCAACATGGCAATCTCAACAAATCGATTAGTCAAACCATGGTATTCCGATGACGTAATCTCATTTTCCATCATCACTCCATCATCACTCCATCATCACTCCAAGGCTCAACCCATCAGATCCGATCCGATCAATTGCTGAAAGCGGGGTAGCTTGGATAAAAGTAGCCATGATGTTTACCTACCTACCTACTAAGTAGTACTTTGAGCTAAATTCCATGACGACTTCTTCTTAAGCTGTTTTAGAGTAATATATAGGTATTAACCTATATCTACCTCGAGTTTCTTTACTATCTACTTAATTAGTTCCTTTTTTCTATTTACAAGAAATACTGTTTAATCAAGCGGGAAAACATGTAAGTTGTACTTTCCTCTCCGTTCCTCTCCTTTCCTTTCCTTTCCTTTTCCCCCCTTCCCTTCCTTCTCTCTCCAATATCCATCATCCATAAAATGCATCCATCACCCCGTCTCCTCACCACTAGAATTCTCAAACCCCCAACAAATAACCTAATCCTCTCTGCTCTTTCCAGACAAACCCAAACCCCAACACAAACACTATACCAAACACAATACCGATACCAATACCCACAACCGACACTCACATACATCCCCCAGAAAGCCATCAGCAAAATGTCCTTCAGCAACACAGACACCGGATCCAAGGAAGCCGATCCCTACAAGGCCAAGAACATCGACAACGTATCTTTAAAAGAAAAGGTCGAGGACTTGAATGAATTCATCGATGCCTGCAAATTTGGAATGATGACTACGAGGGATGGAAAGACGGGTGCGTTGGTTAGTAGATGTATGGCTGTTGCTGCCAAGGTAAATTTCCTTCTTTTTTTTGGTCGTCTTGTTTTATTTTCATGAGAGGGTGGATGGATGGCTACCGGAATCCTTGAGAGAGAGTTGATCGCTTTGAGAACTTCAATGCTTGGGAAACACTCAGACACGATCCCTTTGGGAGCTTCATTTCTCGAGTTGAACAATTGATACTAATCATCAAAACAGGAGAATGGAGGAACAACCCTTCTCTTTCACACCAATACCGAGTCTGGAAAGACCGACGAGTTGGCAACAGATTCCCATATCAACATATCATTCTTAAATTCCTCGGGAGAATGGGCTTCTATTTCCGGTATGTAATTTCCATCTCCCTCTTCCTTCCCTTATCCCCCGTCCCTCAACCGAACCCTCATCCCAACCCTCAATCCCCACAACCCCCGCCTAACCACACTAACACCCACCTCAACACAGGCCTCTCAACCGTGGAAACCGACCGCGACTTGATCAAAAAATACTACACCCCCACCCTCAAAGCCTGGCTCGGCGATCTCAGCGACGGCGTCCACGATGGTGGTCCCAACGATCCACGCATCGGAATTATCAAAGTCGATGCAAAGACCGCCACCTATGCTATTGTACGCAAGGGACTGTTGGCGCGAGGGGTTGAGGTGGCACAAGGAGCTATCACAGGAAAAGCGGCTAGTGTTAATAAATTGAGGGAGATTAGTGAGGAGGAGATTCAGAAGTGGAGGACTAGTTTGGGAATGGTTCAGTAGGTCGGGTAGAGAGTATACTTGTGGTTACTCTTTTTGAGAGATGGGAAATAAGGCTATGAATTAATTAATCAACCAATCAAATTGCAACGCAGGGAGCTTGCCAATGTTATATTGTTTTAACATTGTGTCGATGATGTCGTCGATTGTTGACAATGCTAGCTTGTGAATTATACAAAAATTTGCATGCCTATCAATCAGTATCCAATACAACCTTTACTAATTCCATTCCCATGTTAAACAGAACAACCTATGCTATGCCAAACCCATGTTAAACACTTATAATTACAGACAATCCAAAGTCTCCATGCGCCCCGCTCCTTAAAGTAATAAAAGCCATCTACCAAAATTCAAAACTATCAATCGTCAGTAACAATACCTTCCAACGAAGTTAACCGTCAAACTTACCAATTTCAAAGGGGTTCTATTCAAACCCCTAGTGAAATTACACATTGCCCTCTGTTTGGTTGGCCTCTGTTGTAATCTCCTAAACGCCTCTTGAATGTGTCTCGTCTCGACCGGAGTCCTCCCCTCACTGGGCGGATCAAACAATCCCTGTACCTTTCTCTTCTTGCCTCTTTGTTCGCCGCCGGTTTTCTCCTTGCCCAAATCTTCTTGTTCCTTGATTTTTAATGCTTCTTCGGTTAAGGTCTGGACGATTTCAAAGGTAAGGAAACCGAGAATATCAACGATATCGTCGTTGGGTTTGGAATCTGTGACGACACCGAAGCCAGCCCATTCCTTGAATCGCTTTCCTTTACGGAAAGTAAATGACGCTTGACGATATTCGGACCAAGTGACGTATTCTTCTTTTGTCATGGCTTTGGTGCGCTCGTCGGCTTTCTTGAGACGTTGTAAAGTTGCATAATTCATTTCTTCCTCATCTTCGTCCTCTTCATCTTCGCGTTCTGGGACTTCTTGGCTGTATAAAGAGGGGACCTCCCACGGAAGACCGACTTTGGCTTTCTTATTCTTCTTGGTGGTATCCGGAATGGGGGCATTTGCTCCTACTGGCTCGTCACCAGCTCCGATATCTGCGTCGCCGCCCTTCTCGTCAGAGTCTTTGACGTTTTTGCGGACGTCTTTCCAGGAGAGGAAGGTTCGAAGACGAGAGACCTTAGCTTGGTCGTGTCGGATAAGAAAAATTAGGTCGTCTGTCGATATTGAACGACTTCCGCGACGGGATGCCTGCTCAGTACATTGGCGGAGCTGAAACAGTTAGGGTCATGTGATAGACAAATAAATAGAGGTGATTTTGAGAAGGGGAGGTGACCCTTGCGGATAGGTACTGACCATTTCGATAACTTGTTGCCTTACTATCTCTTCAATCATACCAGTGGTCTCAGATGATGCCTCTGCTGTCTCTCCAGACACATACATCATCTGTGAAAAGAAACGAAGAAACTTGACGTTAGCCATATTCGATGCGATGTTATTGATACTATGCTTTCGCTAAAACTATTCAAATAATGAATGGGCCCGCAGGATATGTATTGCGAAAACATATTCACCATGACTGGTGATGGAATAACAAATACCTCACCGCCAGCAATGACTCGATGTAGCCTCATAATCTCCCAGGATTGTAGGCCATAGCCGATTCATAAAGTATATCAAATAAAGGATTGAAACTTGAAAATTCAAACAAAGGCGTAACTGACCTGCTGGATTTCTGTCTTGTACTTTGCCGTTTTGTCCGTCATTTTGGCAACCTTTCACTGTCCAATCACCGAAATTGAAATCCCTCTCTCTCTCTGAGACTTTATTCATAAATGGGGGAAATCACCAAAAGGACAATTGAATATTGAACAAGAGGAGAATTGATCCAAAATGTTATATACAATTGTACATGAATCAGCTAGTGAATGATGAAAGTCCAAAAAGAGCTCGAAAGTGATGAATTGTTGGAGTTCATGACTAAGAGAGAGGGAGAGGCGGTCAGATATACTTTACTCCTTTGAGCAGGCAGAAAGTTATTATTCACATCCACTCTGGGGTAGTGGGGGTCTTCCTGCAGGTCCTAAAAAGGTACCAAAAAAATTAATTTTCTTATCGAGGGACTTTCCTTTCCCGCACACATGCATGGGTTTACCACCCTTTCGGACACCGAATCTCGAAGATTGTTACGATTATCAAGCATTCGACACAAGACTAGGATACACAATGCTATACACATTGCTGCTCACATTTCAATTGCATACATATATATAGCAAGAACATCAAGATCAGATCAAATAACATATGATCTGTACAGCTAAGAAGGACTGGGAATAAAAGCTCATGCAAATGAAAAAAAAGGAACCTGGCTAACCTGGCTAATGCAATGCAATGCATATCCATCCTCCTTATAACACCGATGCCAATCAGCTTAAATATCATCGAAAACCCTGCTCGCCCCAACTCCTATCATTTCCCTTCATATAAAAACAGAAACTAAGCTAATTTGTCACTTTCAGACCACTTCCTCCATAGAATCTGATGTCATCTTGAAATTCAAAACCCCTGCGGTCCCTTTCCATCGACACCCCCAGTTTTGAAGAATTCTGTTACTACGCCAATCGCGTAGCAGCCACCGCCGACGATTGCTCCACCTAGCAACACTCTCTTGGTCTTGCCAGGTTTCTTGCGCTCGGTTTCGGATTTATTTTCCCAGGAAGATTTTCCACTGAAGACAGGTTCTTCGCGTCGAACGTCAATATTCGATTTAAATGCTGGTTCCGCAGATACCGGCAAATCGTGGTTAACAAAGCCTGTGGGGCTGGCAAATCTACCAGTTGCTACTTGCATACCATCTATCGGATTGGTTGTGTTATTCTTCAGATCGGCTTGCGATGGCAAGCGCCTTGCTGGTCGAATTTTGCGGAAAACAAGAACATCACCACCTCCAGAAACAATCTCATATCCTTCTGCCTGTAATGGCTGGAAGTGTGGAAAGAACTTGGCCGGATTGGACAATCGAAGAAGAACGTCAGCAGGAGTCAAAGCTGATGCAGTATCAGTCACGATTGATGTTGTTTCAGCGATGTTGATTGATTGCATTGTCGAGTCATAAGCCAGAACCTTGTAAGTAGTTGGTTCAAGGTCGGCCAGGGAATTTTCTTTGGGGGCGTTTCTAGCTTTAACATCATTTGCTAATACCTGGCGATGTTTGGAGTCAATCTTGCCATATGCGTCTTCATAGATATCTCGGATCTCACGAACTAGCCCTTTGTCCTTACCGGATTGTTTTCCGGTCTTTCCATACGATGAAACATATACAGATGAGTTTCCTCCGCCTTGGTTCGCGCATTCATCCTCATATGAGGTTTCCAAGCCTTGAGGTACTTTTGAATACGGATCAACTTCTGCTTTTGCTTTGGTTAAATCCCCTCGAGGAGATGTTGATTTTGCTGCAGATCGATCTAAGGATGTTTGAAGCCTCGGTGTATTTGGGTTTCGAGAAAAGGCTTCTTTCGAGCCAAGACCATCAATGTATTCCTTTTCATTCTTAGGGACAGTTTGGTCAACTTCCGCCGAATAAGATAGCTCTAGTCCTTTAGGCGCCTTGTCATAACCCCAAGCATCTTTGGACGATTTTGCCGTCAATTCTCCTGTGCCGTTTTCTTGCTGAGTCCAAGATTTCTGGAACTCTTCTGGAAAATCCCGAACAAAATTTCCTGTTACTTTCCGTTTCTTGGATTGTCCTGCATCAGATTTTCTGTCCGTTTGATCAATGGAACCAGAATCTTTCCCTATTCTGGAAGCTGAAGGGCCGGAACTTTCAAGCGTCTTGATTTCAGCCTGTCTTTTTTGCTCAGCAGCGATCTCCTTGGCATACCCAACCACGTTTTGATGCGCTTCCTCAAATGCTTTCTCCAATTGCTTTCTCTTCGCGGACTTTTCTTCCAGAGTTTCCTTCTTGCGGTTTTTGATAATTCCCGAAGCAGCGCGAATGTCACTTGCCCGAAGTAGGTCAAGATCCTCTCTGGTATCCGGGTCAGGGTATTTATGCGACGTTGATTGAAATTGCGAAGTTTCAACATTCGTGTCTTTTTCGGATGGCTTTGTTTCATGCACCATTGAGTCGGAGCCAGAATCCTGGGAAATCCTGGCTCGTTTTTGATCATACTCCTTTAATGCTTCGCGTGTAGGATCGGGACTCTCGGGAAATTTTCCATCTGGCTCATTGTAGCGAAAGGACCCATATGAGGTATTGCTATCATAATCCTTCAGACTTTCTCGGACCGGATCTGCCTTTTCGGGAAGCTTGCCATCAGGTTCGTTATACCGGAAGGATCCATAAGAAGTGGTTGTATCATATTCCTTCAACGACTCTTGAACTGTATCTGGCTTTTCAGGCAATTTTCCATCTGGTTCATTGTGACGGAAGAATCCGTAAGTCGTGGTTTCATCGTAATCCTTCAATGACTCTTGTACGGGGTCTGGTTTCTCGGGCAGCTTTCCATCAGGCTCTCTATATCGAAACGCGTTATAGGATGCACAATCATCGTAATCTCTAAGTCCTTCTTGTACTGGATCGGACTTTTGTGGCAGATGTCCGTCTGGTTCATTGTGAAAGAATGGTTTGTATCCTTCGCCATCATAATCCTTCAGAGATTCTCGTACAGAGTCAGGCTGCTCGGGCAGCTTGCCATCTGGCTCTCGGAAAAGAAATGGTTTGTACCCTTCGGAAACAGAGTCATAGTCATTCAACCCTTCCTTTATCGGATCTGGCTTTTCAGGAAGCTTTCCATCAGGCTCATTGTACATGAATGGCTTGTTGTAATTGTCAATATCAGCTTGACTACCACTGATATCCGGGGGTACTAAGTTCTGGAATCGGTGACGATATCCTTTGAATGTCTTTACTGGGATATTTACAGGCTTTGATTCTTTGAACACCTTTCGATTCGTGATTGGGTCTATCTCGTAGTCTTTATTCGCCTCCCTGTCCGACTCGTTTTTCGACCTCAGATTTATCCAATATGCATCGTCAGCTTGTGATAGGCGGATCGATTCACCACCATCTCTGTTTTCTACATCCGCTTTGAAGGTATACTTGGAGCGAGCAGGAGAAAAGTAAATTGTTTTACTGCGCATGAAGTTATGCATGGCGTGTTTGTAATCCGGAACTCTTTCATCATGCTTAGTGTCCCTAGCAATTGGCTCTGCCTCGTCACGACTCTTGACAATTCGATCCATATTAACCCATCGTCCTCCAGGTATTGCATCATGTGCTTTCGATGCGCTGCACCCAAAACTCTTCCCAAAGTGCTTCACAAAGCTCGAAGGCTTATGGTCCCAGGCAAACTTGCGATCTAAAGCCTCAAGGTATTTATATTTCAGAATTCGATGACGGCGTTTGAGTTCTTTTTCGAACCCCGGGTCAAGATATGAAGACCAATAACTACCCAATCGAAATTCTCGAGTTTGTTGATTGTGCCTGATGTGGTTCGAGGTTGATCCGGCAGACCGAAGTATCCTGGCAGAAGCAGAAATCGAGCCATGTAAGATCAGGGGAGATGCCGTGGTCTGCGAGACCGAGGTGAGTTGCGAAGAAAGCATTTCGAAGACTTATCTCGATCGTATCATGCTCGGTGAGCTAAATCATGTTTAGAAAAGAGCCCGAGATGAATCATGGTTATACATACCAATGGTGTTTCATTCAACCTAGCCTTCAAATTTTGGCTAGTCGAAAGGAATCAAAATAGGATGAGTAAAAACGGAGCCAATATGAGATATGATGCTATTTAGGTTAGAATGGCGAACTTGTCAAAAGAGAAAAACAAAGGCAGGAAATCATTTACGTTAGGGATAAATACTTTACGAGTTAATGTGACAATCCAACAATCAAAGTTAAAATATCCTTTATCCCAGTCACTTTGATCCTTGGAAGTCTATGAAGACGTCCAAATGGCGTTTGTTGTGAGTTCGACCGGTCGCTTTATCTTTTGAGCTTGATGGAAGCCTTTGCATTGATTTGATTTCCTTTGCTTGTGACTGATGGGTTGATTGATTGTGAGTGATAAATTGAAGAATCAAGTGAATAATGAAGTGCGCTGATATGTATCGTATCGTATGGTATCGTATATCGTATGTGATAAATAATCCACAGAGAATCTCGATTGATAGAACCTCAATCCAAGTAGAATCAATCAATGCAATGATCCGTATATTGACTGATGAATTGATGAAGTGATGAAGTGATATGCAGAAGTGTAGTGTAGTGTAGTGTAGTAAAGTAGAGTAGAGTAGTGTAATGTAATGTAATGCAATATAATAGAATAGAATAGAGTAATATATAACAAGAAGTCGACTCAACTCGCTCACTCACTCACTCAATCAATCAACTCAAATCACTCACTCACTCACTCAGTCGATAGATACAAAAGTAAGTAAGTAAGTAAGTAAGTAAAAGGTAGGTAATATAGATACGAACGAATGTCACATACCTACCTATCCACACACATCCATCCACACATCCACACATCCAACACCATTTCACATGCGGGGTAAAAGGACATTGTGACATTGTGACATTGGCATGGCATGGATTAGTTAGGTAGGTTCCCTAGTACTCCGTAATTAATTACCCCGAGGTTTCCCGATCGTCCGACGCGCGTGCTTTGCTTTGCTCGTGTGGAGAAGTGTTTAGTCAGCTAGCTGCTGTTTGAGGATTCTGATTGGTTACTATCCAAGACTTGGTTTTCTTTTGGCTTTTTGGGCGGTTAATGTGGGAAATGGATGGGTGGGATTGTTATCACTATCGATCTATGTACTGATGTACCTACCTAGCAGATGTTTCGATAGATTGAAGATACTAATGTTTCATTACAATATATACTCGTGAAATATTAATACTCTATTTATCTATCTATCTATTCAAGGATGTAAAAGTAAATCCTCTCCATTAATCAATTTTTCCTTGAAACCCAATGCTCAAACCTAAATACACCCATGCTTCTCCCCCTCCTACAAACCCAAGTAACTCCTTCCAAAACTTTCGCCCATCTCTTTCCCTCATGAAACGCCTCTCCCAAAACTGTGTACAACTCAACGACCATAATTGAAAGCACAACGACACAATGGACACGAGCTCTGGTTGCTGCTTGCAAACCATTTGAACAGGCAATTTCCGTGAAACGTATTCTTACACGTTCCACATTTCTTATCCGGCGTTTTCTTGTCGGAAGATATGATACTGTAGCAAATAGCACATTCGGTATGTCCCTTAAGACTACCCTCAACGTTACGACGGAAGGTGGTCAGTCCATCGATCAAGCTGCCATTGGAGAATGTGATGGCTCCCTGTACGATGAGTAACCAACTTCGCCATTTCTTTTCTGGTACAGCAACTCGGTTGAGGCCCTCGACTTTGACGTTGTAGAAGGGATAGTTGGGCGGGAAACGGATGGCAATTTGGACGCTAGTATCATCAATTTCATAGCCAGCAAAGACTGAGCGTACGCCCTTGGAAGCTTTAATTTCGAGCTCTTTCTCGCCTCCTTCCTTGGCCTCCTTTGAAGCTGCCCATTCATCAACCTCATCCAACTTATCCGAAATCAGAAGCGGAGTAAAATATTTCTCTGTCCATGTCTCGACTGCTTGACGCGTCTGCTTGGATTGGCAGTCAGAAAACCAGTTTTTGGCGAGATCACCAGTGTGCTTAAGACATAGATGATATAGATGAATAAGAAGCCATTGCATGTTTCGCTCGTTTGATTCAGCATCTGCCAGTGATGTATCATATTTTCGGATGTATGATTCATCAAAATGTGCTTTCTCGAGGTTGAGAGGTACACCTCCTGAATGGCCTAATACGTCGAAGAGAAACGTCAAGAATGATCCGATGCAGTTTTCTGACTGGAGGTGATTGCAATAGTCTTTACGAACTTTCCACGATGCCGTACTGAATGAGTCATAAACTAAATGCCACGAAAGTAAATAGCACCGAATTGAAGGTGGAAATTCTGCAAGCTCCTCGTCATCAAAGTTGCGGATGGATGGTGCATCTAAAAGAAGAGACAATAATTCTCCTGGTAATTGAGCATCTGTATATTAGTTAGCATGTAATGTTTCTGCGAATTGTAATGTAGCTAAATACCTTTCTTCTCAATAAGGGCATCGACCGAAATTTCCTCTTGCTCTGCAGGAATGGCTCGATGAAGGACATCAAATGCTGCAGATTGGACCATCCTATTTTCTGAAGCTACCAACGGATAGAATTCGGAGATGTTATTGACATGACTCAAAGGCATTTTGACTACCAAACGTGATAAGATATTATCAACAAACTCAATTGGTTGTGTTGGTTTAAATCTAGGTAGTTTCATGAGCTTGATGAAGCAACGAGATGCAGTTTCTCCATATTTAGTTAGCGCGTCCTCAAGGTCGTCATTAGCATCTTGCAAGCCCCGCAAATTCGAGAAGAGTTTCAATGACATCCCCATCATGGAGAGCTTTTGATCGTGGTGCTCTTTGCTTTCCATTGATTCCCAAATCTTAATGCAGAACTCCAGTGTCATATCCCAATAGGACCCATAGACTGATTTAATTGCTGGAAGCAATCTTTGCAGAGCAAGACAAGACTCAGAAGAGAGCTGATAGTTTGTGCTTGCAATTTCAGGCGTCCATGAAAGAATTTGCTTCACCGCAAACACTAATCTGTTCTGAGTTACAGGAAGGTCGTCACCATCATATATGGATAATGTTGCATTCAAAAGAACAAGTAAACCAAGAGATTTTTCAGATTGAGCAGTGGCACCAGCAACATCACTAATGAGCCTATTGCAAAGATTACTGACAAGCTGGCTGGTACTGAGAGTTTCATGAAGACCCGTCAAGATGGCAACAGCCCCAAGGACGTTCGATGTAGAGGACTTGATAATTTCAAGGTTGGCGATCCATTCCTCGCTCCCCGCTTGCCATCCATGTTGTTCAACAAGCTTGGGTAATAGATGGCTCAATACACGAGCGGAGTAGAAAGAAGTAGATGTATTACCGGAGGAGGCGTTTAGGAGCTTCAGAACCAGGGTGTGAACAATACCCGAAAATTCAAGTGGCGACCCCGATTCAAAGCCCTCTTGCCAAGCTTTCGAATGGAGTAAGATGAATGACCATGACTCTTGATATATCCTGTCCACAAATTCGCGCACACCAGCAATAGCTTCTTCAGATGATAACACGAAAAGCTTGTTGGTTTCTAGCAAGTCTAGTTGATCTTTGGCTAGTTCTACAGTCAAGCCCATAAGATATAGAATCTCGACCAAAGCATCTTTTGATAAGCGATCAGGATGCTCTCGAATTAAACGTGCCGAATACATCGCCATTCTCAGAGCTACAGAATACCCATCGAGGTCTCTCCCAGGTCGGGAAATGTTACCACCTTTTTGTGTACGAACCAGAAACACGGCTCCCGCAAATGGTCTCATCACTCCCAAAGTAGGATTTGGCGCTTGGTCCAATAGAGGAGCTAAAGCTTGAGACCACTTGATGGCATCTGGAAAGAGTTCAGGATGGAGCGAATTATCATCTGAGGTAGCAATAACTGCTTCGGCCTGTTGAATAAGTGTATCGATGCTAGAAATCATTGTCAGCCACTTCTGCTTGAGCAGTTACAAGTTGCAATGGAGAACTATACTCACGTCAATGTTTGAGGATTTGCACTTTCCAAGTTTTCTTTGAGTATATGAACGACAGAAGAAGCGGTCACACCAGTTCCGCTGTCAATCAACGATCGTAAATTCATAGCCCGTTTACCAAGCTCAGAATCTGACAGCTCTGTCAGTGCCAAAAGCTTCGTGATTAGATCCACATGCGCATCTCCTCGAATAACTTCAGGTCGTCTTATGGACAGTAACTCGAGTGCTTTAAATACGAGGCTTATGCTGGGATTAGAAGCATCTAATGCAAAAATTATACTTTGCAGTAACAAGCGTTCTGTTGGTCTGGAAAATCCATTGAAAACCACTGCCGCTTCGAATAAGGGCCATCCCTCGTTGTTGCCTTTTACTACTTCGCATGAAGTTTCAAGAAGGAAATCTTGAAGAGCCTGGTCATCAATAACTAAATCCGAAACATCATTAGAAGATATTAGCGCTGTGATGGTTTTCTGTCGTTGCAAGTCCGAGGGGGTCGATAAGAGGGCATCAATAGCGGCCTGCCAGATGTTCTTGTATGTACTTTGCTGCCCAGGAATTGAACGGAATTGGTCTAAAGCTGAAGCTAGGTATGAAGACGACGGAGACGAAAGTAACTTGGGAAGATGAGTTTCCATAAATGTCTTTACGGCCTCTAAGGTCGAGGAAGAAGCTTCAAATAACTGCGGAGATGACCTCAGCACGAATTCCAACACTGCACTAGCAGAGTACGGTTTCCCATTCCTGTTAATAATGACTTGAAGAGCACTATCAACTATATCGCGCGAAGGTTGTAAAAGAGGATTTTGATCGGCTGCCAAGTCTTTTAGCTTGAAGGTTTCAGACAAAAGCGAGAACCAACGACGGCCTTCGGCGATGACCGCATCTTGTGACGATGAATAGTCCTTGGATTGCTCCGGCATTGATGTTTGAATCCTCGTAATAAATCCTTGGGCGAGCTTTTGCCATTCTTCCGCGAAGGACGGCTGAAGATTTGAGTTCTTTCCCAGAATGATTATGAAAAATGATATCGTCGTAGACGGGGTATTACTCCTAATCAGCCACTCGGAAGTATTCAAGGATGGATGGAGATAGTGCTCAAATACAGGATAGGTGGATTTCTGCGTGACCTCCATTTGCTGGGAACTTGACAGGTTTCCAATACAGATAGTGGATGTTTGTCCGTAAGCAAGCCACGCTTCATGAGAGTTGGCCTTATGCTCCTCTCTCTGATTGATGCTCTTGCGGAATACCTCCAGAAACTCCAAGATAGAACCGGATTCTTGTGGTAGAACAGCTATTGGTAAAATTGCCACAAGAGCTCGCAATGTCTGCCAATAGACAGAAGAAGAGCCTTGTGATCCTTTTCGAACGAAAGATTTTAAATCGTCTGTGGCGGAATGTTTGCCTTTATATGCAGAAGTCCATACTTGGGGAAATTGTTTGGTTAATTGGTATACAGTCTGCAACAGCTGCAAAGCAGATGTTGGTTGAGGTGATCTCAGTGCCTTTGATATGAATGCACGACTGATAGTTACAAGGTTGTTCTCAACCAGTTGAGTTTGCTTCTCAAGGCAAAGCAACAGCAATTTATCGGTACTTTTTCTCGCAGAAGCATCCTCACATGAAGCCAAAGTCCATAATTTCTTATTGCTGAAAATAACCTTTTCGTAGCTATCTTGATGCTTGGATATATCATCATTGCTGAGCTTGGCCAGCAGATTGGCAAGAAGAGATACGCTCGCGCTGTTCACTCGATAGTACTTTTCATTGGCGTCTTCTGTCGGGACAGATCTTTCGTCGCTTAAAGTATAAGGGGTTTCATTTAAGGCTTCCTCGGCGTAGTCGAGGATCTCGTTCTGACAACGCCTCCAAAACATATTCATTTTAGCATCCGTATCGAGGAAAGATGCAAGACCATCTGTTGCAGATCGCGCTACGGCTCGGTCTCTATCATATGTCCCTGCCAGCCAGCTTCCCACGATTTTTGGTATATATCTTTCCATCCTTTTCCGAGCCGATTTTAAAAGCTCATACTGCACACTATGAGATAGCTCGCGAACGCGGCGTGAATTGTCTATGGAAATTCGAGGATAGATATTGACCTGCATAATGTGTTAGAAGATGTACTCGCCACGTTCTCCATGACGCATCTTACCCAAGCTTCTAAAATTGCCTCTTCAATGCCTCCTTGCTCGTTTGGTTGATTTTGAACGAATGCTCGCAGATCCTCTAAACCTTTCGACTTTGTTGTTCCATCTTTCTTGGAAAGGTTCTTGAATGATACAACGACATTGGCGTCACTAATTAAAGAGAGATTTGATGGTTCCGAGAGGTATGATAATCTAGTAGATGCTGTAGTAAAACCAAATCCAGAGCCCGGGGCAGTAGCAGTCGCAGCACGAGTGCTAGAAGCCTGCGATGTGAATTGTCGTTTTCCCATTTTGGGTAGACGTTTTGAGAAGGGTAAAAGAGGATGAAATGTCTGAAAATCTAATAGCTAATAGATAATATCTAATATGGTTTGAATATTTATAATGGGCGAAGAGCTGAGGTTGGTTTGAATGTACAGATGTGAGAAAATGATTGTTGGAGGGAGGGGGAGGGGAGACATATAGTCATATACTCTCGTGGTGGAGAAAATTCAAAGGCCGAACAATGACGGCAGAGTGTGGGAGTGTGGGACCTTCAGTTCAAATAAAATTTGGCCAATCAACGGTGGGTTTTACTGCTAGAATAATCATACTAATGCTCTGGCCCTCAAGCCACTTTTGAGCTATGGATTAGCACAGCCCTAGAAGCCACAAGCTAAATAATACTGCCGTACTTTCAAGGCGGTCAGAAAACCTTAGCTCCGTGAGCTCCCTGCCCTGCACGAAACACCGGCGCAAACACGATGAATATCAATCAATGGTCACGGGTGGCCATGATAGCCATGTTGGCTACTGCAAGAAAAGAACAATTCAGAAATTTATGAGTATATTGAAACGAGTTTTGGATGATGAAACTTTCCATCACAGCTTCACAACAAACTTGACCAAATTTCGGAATCTATAGTCAAGCTCATCATCATCATCATCATCGATATCATCATCCATGGATCCTCAGCCCATTACTCACCAAAATGTCGTATCGTTTTCTTTCCGGAAAGGTTTATACTCGATGATTCTTGGGTGTTTAAACTTTAGCTAGTAAAACTTTCTTAGTGAGGGTCAGACTAGTAATGATATGTGAGATGAGCTTTTTGTCTAGTTGGGCCGGTATGGAATACGGAAGGAGATCATTTGTTTAGAGATAATAAATGGATCTGCCACTATTTGAAGTTCGAAGAGAACGGTTCTTCGTATAATGGTATGTATCGTCCTGCTGAGCCAGAAATGGTGGTTATATCAGTAAAATGAAACATATGGGCTTTGAAATCCCTGGAAATGGGGAGGTGTCATGGTAGAGGAAGATGTTGGTCTCATTTCAGTTCTAGGTGATTGAAGAACATGAGCTCCTGATTTCCCGTACGATTGATACCGTGGTCATGAGATTTGTTGGTATAAGGTCGCACACAATAAGGTTATTCATTACACAATGCATGAACATTGAAAAGGCTCGATATGAGATAGCACCTGCCACTACACCCGAAAACCATGTCAAATCTTCACACTTTTGATATTTCTATGTAGTTGCGGAAATAAAAATAATCAATTAAGTGCTCCTTCTACTTCAAGCAACTGTACTTTGCCATTCTACCTATTTTCAATTTCTCTTTACAGTTCTCTGTCTGGCCAGTTACATCTCATCACAGCATATATCCAATTCATTCATTTTTAGATTGTTATATTTTACCACTCGCTCGGTAAATCACATTTTTTATTGTTGTTTTTGGAATAGGCGGGGCTCACTTATTCATTGTGAATTGACGGCTTGCTAACATTTATGTGCCCGATAGTCTGTTGCGCCAGAATTTAGAGCAAATCGGATATCTAAGGGTTAAATTTGTCCAAGGTCGCTCTGACAGCAAGGGTGTAGCACTCTTCGATCGTTTCTCCAAATTCCACGGCTGGTTCTCAAAAATCTACAAGAGAAATCCGGACCTAAAAGGCTAGGGCCGCGTGTCATGAAGGGCACTTATGATATATCCAATAATTTAGGGAAAAGAGGTTGCATCGTCATGAAAAAATGTGACATGTGTTCCAAAACCACATTCCAGATCGAGTCTCCGGCCGAGGGTTGTGATAGAAGACTGAAAAAATGCCTTGCATTCATGAAAAAGCGTGCTAATGGCAAGCATGTGAGCGACGACGAGCGTGTGAAAGGCCGCGGATATAAATGGCTCACAAAAATTCTCTCCTTCCTCCATTTGCAACCTTCCCATAAGAAGCTCACCACAGAATATTTATTTGAAGTTCGGATCGCGGAAGGTGAAGATGAAAATGGCAAAACAGAATGGAACTCAGAATTCTGGGAACCCAAGAATTGGGACCCAGAGAAGGAGAGGGCAGATTTCTGGCTGCGGATAAAGATGTCTTGGATGAACAGGAACAGTGAGCCTTTCGAAATCCTTATGGGACATTTTTCATGTCCACTGGAGGGGCCCAAGAGATGCAACGATAAGTGTCGTATGCAGGAAAACTCAAAAGACTTCAATCTTGTCAAGAATGTCCAGATGGTTATTTCCATGAACTGCAAGTGTACGAGGAACAACCCACTGCCTCAGAGGTGGCATGTGCGTTTGTATAAACGTAAATCAAAACGTTCAATACGGGAAGACGTAGAGCAAGAATTTCTAAAAAAATATGATGAGTTGCGAGAAAATCCGAAGCAGAAGAAGACAAGTCCGAATGAAGAGAAGCTACCAACGATTGAGGAAGAAAGAGAAGAAGTCATTGAGAACCATGAAGGAGAACCGAGAAATGATGATTCTCTTGTAGGCAATAACATCCCGGCCCACTATACGGAAGCAAGCGATTCAACGATTCAGGAAAATGCAGTGGGATTGAACGATGGCAATCCTCAACTTCTCGAAGATGAAAACATTTCAGCAACTGCCTTTACAGCCGGTGGAGACATTGATTCAAAAGAAGTTGATGATGGAATTAGTCCATGGGAGGGCACCCAGCCTCAAAACAGACGAGAAAATATCAATGACAGAGTTTGGTACTCATGAAGAAAACCGATGAGAAGGCATGAAGTAGAATTGAACAACAGCGAGTTTGAACGTATTTAGCCTTAGACAAGACAAAGCGCAGCTCAGCACAGCACAGCACAGCACAGCACAGCACAGCATCTTTCATGATTTACTATATGTTCCTTTTTGATAATTTGCTGATTGCGGTAATGTTTGCGTAACAGTAGATTTAGTTATTATCGGTATATCGTGCATTGATTACGAGACTGCCTCAATTGGAGTTTGGGGGTGTTGGCAAATGGCTTCAGTTTACGAGGAAATATGAGAAAGTGTGGAAGTAAGCAGCTGGTGGCCACAGAGACCTCCTAGCATTCTGAAAAATTGCATTCTATTTCTCATTATGTTTCTTGTTTTCATATTTTGCTTTAAGGTTGTTTATGTTGATATTCCTTTCCTAGAATGGCAAATTGAGTTTTACTGTTTGGAAGTTAATATGAGGATCCTTGACAATGGGAAGTTTTGTTGCATGATTTGGACTCAGAAATAAAGCAATTGCCGGGTTATCTCTTATAGTTAATTGTTTATTTAATCCTCAGTATGGAAATGTAAAGAAAATTAAGTTTTTCCTTCCTTTCTATATGTCATGTAGATAGATATTAGGTAAATACAAAAAAAGACTTCAAACAAAAGTAAAAATGAAGTGTCATATTCACAAGTGACTTCCTTGTACTTGCCCTTTTGTTGGCTGCTAATACTTGGGCATATAGTTGAAATGAAGTCAAGACTAAAATGAATCTCTAATAAATGGTTTCACTGGAAGATCTTTTGATTTTTAAAATATGAATTGGGATATTAAGAGTGTTATTGACACTACAAGGCCTATATATATATATATATATATGTCCATTTCAGTATATTTATACACGATCGCTAACTACCGAGATAGGTAATTCACCAGCCTTGCCTGAAATCGGATAATGCAGGTACCGAAAGCACACAGGGATCTTGTTATCTCTGCAAGCTTCAATGTCAACCCCTTCATCTCCTTTTTCACGTCCAATCACTAATAGTAAATTCCTCCATAAATCACCCTATTTTCTTGAATTTCTTGGGCTTTCGGATCTTACATGAACTGAACAAGCTTTATCGTTTATATAGATCCTCATTCACTGTTATGGTACTGGTCCGAGCACTTGTGGATAGGTATGTTACTCCGGTTCCTTTGTGGAAGTTAAGCGGTGAAGCTATTGAGGGGTGAAGTCATTTGGGTGAAGTCATTGGGGTGAAGTCACTGAGGTGAAGCCACTGATGTGAAGTCATTGAGGATCTGTTGAAGAGTTACTTGGATGGTTTCAAGCTATCCTTGTTTCTGATATTGGCAAATCATTTAAGTGGAACTATAGAGACCATGGGAAAGTTTCATAACACTCCCGAGGTCTCTTCAAGAAATCTATAGATATGTCTGATAGTAATGCTCTTTCGTACATCTCAAGAAGGTTAATTGGTGAAAGGACTTCAGAATGATGGGATATAACTGAAGGAAATCGTAAAGGGCTTCTAGGGAATGAAGATATACTACAAAGCATATCCAGTATGTACTCTTTCAGTTCTTCATACCTTTTCTCCTATGATGTTCTGCATTTGCTTCTCCTCTGGCTAGTGTGAAGATAAAAGATGATTGGCTCCGGCTCTTGGTGTTCAATATTTAGTTAGAAGTGGCAAGAAAGGAGTAATTTTAATTCAAGTCTCAAACATGAATATATCTAGGATTTTAGAAGTAAACCTTCCTCATAATGAGGTATTAACAAACACTGATACCCAATGAAGAAGGCAAGGGATGAGGGGTAAAGTTTGGATTTATCAACCGAGAATAGACCAGTCAAATTTAGAAAGTACGTTTGAGGAAAAAGAATAGAATGAGATACTAGAATACCTATCGAAACCTTGTTATCTACTAGGGAACAAGTCATCTATCCAGATCCAGCCACTTTCTATATTCACTTAACATTCACTTAACAACCTAGATAGTTCTTTAGTTCTTTAGCGACCATTACGTTTCCTATCGTGATAGGTCATTATGAATTGTACCAATGAGAATGGATACAGAACATTTACCTATTTTTAAGAGTTCTTTCCATTATACTAGGTTTTGTATACTTTGAGCTTCCTAGAGCCAGTGTTTAATGGTTTTTCCCTCATCTTCTAAGTCTTCAAAAGTTCATCAGTCCTCTTCTTTAAGTTTATGATTTAGTTATACAATTTCACAAGAAATCAAATCTCTTTCAAAGTCCTTAGACCTTCTGAAGAAGCTTATCTTAAGGAGCAAGATAAAGCCTCTCCATGACATACTCAAGATCTCGTCCGAGGATTCATACCTCGAGTGTCAAAGATCAGGGCAGAGAACAGAAAGATCCGAAGCTTTGGCATCTTGAAACTGGGTCAACTTTGAAACTGGCGATATCTGGTAGATTCACTGCCGACGTCGGAGGCAGTGAAATAATCTTGATAAAGGTAACTATAAATCGATGCCCACATTGTCCTATCTCCTTCAGAGGACCTTCACCTCCTTTCCTTTCTCCTTTCTCCTTTCAATCACAATCATTAAACAACAATCATTAACAGCAATAGAACAACTACCCACAATCAAGCACAATGGTATCTGAGGCCTCCAGAGCTATCAGTCCCTTGTCAAAGAGCAACACAGGATTTGCTGACCACGAAGACATTTATCCTATCATTCATTCTGCACCCATCGCTCCACTTCAAGAGTCTCTCCTTAATTCTCCTTTTGATTCCAAATTCGGAGATGTCGATGGATACCAAGGTGATTCCGAGGAATCCCTCGATCCTGAGCTCATTCAAACCAACATGATTCATCCCTTGGACGTCCCGAATTTTGACTCTTCCTTTCTTATGGAAGTTGATTCTGCACCAGTACCCGATTCCAGCTTCCCAAACTCTGGCTCACATTCAAACACTCCAGATAGTCATTACGACCCAATCGCCGAGCTACCTGAACATCTTTCTTCTGTTACAAAGCATTTTCCGGTTGATAATGGTGGAGCCCCTTCATCCGACCGAGTCAAAACCCCGGATGGCTCGAACAGCTTCCACAAGCCGCACAAACCTGCCACTTTTGTTGACCCCATGCACGCACAAGCGCATGTCAAGCATGTTGCTGTATTCTGTTGTCAAATTCCGGATTGTATTAAGGAGCCCAAGTCTAATTTCAAGTACGCAATTCGACAATTCATTTTACATTATTCTCGACCAACAATTGCTGAGCCATTGTATGGTGGTCGCAGAGCAAATGTTCTCCCACAGTCAGAAAATCCAGACTTTCGCATTCCTATGCTTCTTCTTTCAGGAGGTAGGGTTTATCGAGCTGAAAAGTTGGGAGATGATCCGGTGGTACGAATTTTTGTTGGTGATATAATCAACAAAAAGAAGAAATACTGGGAGATTTTACCAGGAGGAGCAGTTGAGCAACTGGGATGGATTGATGAGCTCAGAGATACCGCAGCTGGTGCCGAAAGAACCAGTACCTGGAAGTGCAAGGCTCATGGACACTTTTGGAATGTCAGTGTCTTGGATCATATCTTTGATGATGGTACTGGCAACTCTGGCTCACCTCCTACGAGCACCACAGATTATGACAGTGGTTACGCTAGTTCTTCTGGTCAGGTGGGAGCTTCGCCAAGAAAGAGAAGATCGACATACGGCGACCATAATGCGGCTCTTAACATGCATCCCAACACACCCAGCAACTTTGCTGTTGGCTACGACCATGATGAGAAAATCCCCATTCGTACCCGCAATAACGGTCAGGCAGTTACTGTTCGTAATCACAAGCGCGATACTAAGAATCTAAGCGGCAACCATGATTCCCTGGGACAAATTGAGGAGCTGGAATTTGAGGACTTTGAGATGACCGGTGATGTTACTGAACTTCTCACGGATAGTGACTTTACCATCGGTGGCGAATTTATGCAAGCCCATGGCTCTATGTGGGATGATGAGCTTCTGGATGAGGTCAACCTGTTTAATTCCGACGAGCTCAACTCTGAGCATACCGTCGAAAACGACTTTTATGCTATATGAGCTGAAATTACATTATTACGAGACGGATACGATAATAAGATACGAGAACAAATTATGGCTGGCCATTACTGTAACTGACATAGACACGAATTGATATCATCAGACGTTTATTTTCACACTTTGGATTATTAGGGGATTCGGTTACCGGGATGCATGCAGTTTTCATACAGGAATGACATTTTGACGGGATATGTCTTTGATGAGTTGATGGGTAATAGATAATGGTTAATAAACAATGGGTAATCGGCAATGGGTAATAAACAATGGGCAATCGGCAATATATCTCTAGTTAAGGCTTTCTATTGAGTAGTAGCGGTGTTCTTGCATTAAAGCGTGGGGAAGCATGGCGTTGAGACATTGATGGATGATACGATATGCATATGATATGGGATGTATCTTAAGAGCTGGGCTGGTCCTAGAATGAAAGCAATGAGATTCTAGAATCTACATGCAAGTCTTTCGGGCGTGCATGTATGTGAGCTTTTGTGATGTTAATGGGATAAGTCTAGTACCCTACTTTCGGGCGACCCTCAACTTGGGCCACCCTTTTACACCAAAAATCACCATTTTCGACTATTAATTTTACAATTAATCAATGTAATTTAACAAAATTTGAATTATAGATTCATTATATAATTATAAATCTATTCTAAAAATTTCAGATTTTTCAAAATTGATTTCATTGAGATCTATAGCTTTAAACTTTTCGATTTTCGATTTATGAAGGATTTATATACAAATTTATAAAATCTTTAAAATCTTTAATAAGTTTTCAATAAAAATAATGAAAAATAAACTAGAAATTATTTTCAAATATTTATATTATAATTAATCAAATAGATTAATTTATTTTGAAAATTAATTCATAGAAATTCTTTCAATGAAGATATTATAATTTTTAATCTTTCTAAAATCTATCTTTATCAATAAATATTTATTTATATTATTTAAAATTAAATTTTTAATTTATTATATAATATCAAATATTAAGTATAAATATTCAAAAATAGTATATAGTTTATTTTTAATCATTTTTATTGAAAAATTATTTAAGTTTTTCAAATTTTTTAAATTTATATATAATTTTTATATACATTGAAAATCGTGATTTCAATTATTTATATTTCAATAAATAAAATCTTGAAAAATCTGAAATTTTTAAAATCATTCAATAATTATATAATCAATTTATAATTAAAATTTTGATTGATTTAATTTATTTTTTATTAAGATATTAATAATTGAAAATTGGTTTTTTTTTTGGTGTGTAAAAGAGTGGCCCAAATTAAGATTGGGTATAGAAGGGTGATTAAGGGTAAGATGATTATTATTGGCTTGGAGTGGGTGGTTATCGACTTCTAGATTCGATACGGAGTCTTGCTGTGTTTTTGTGCTTGGATATGAGGCTGGGTGAGTGAGTCAGTGAGATGGTATTATTACTAGCTAGGTAGGTAGTTGGGTAGCTGGGTAGCTGGGTAGGATGATAGTAAAAGCTCGAGACTATCGATATTGATATTACCGGCTCCATATCACGGATTTAGAATCATGAGCATATCTGTGTTTTTTTTGGGGGGAGAGGGGGGGGCTTCCTGAGTATGAGGTCAAGATATTATGTTGAAACGTAGGTTAGGAGGTAAGAGGAAAGAAAGAAAGAGGTATCAGAAGATCAGAATATCGACGTCATGTTACAACTACATCTTGATTTTATATATTGGATAGGTGCGGATGGTTACTGGGTGGGAGTTCAAGTTGGAAAGTGGAAGAAGGGAAGTTGGTAGGGGGAAGGGGGAAGTGAGAAGTTGAAAGGTATAGTGTATGGGGCGATCGCGATGCGGAGATACTGGGTTTCAGCCCTGGATGGATGAGAGGAGTTCTTTTTTATGTGGTGGATGGGGTGGATGGGAAGGAATGGGACAGGATGGGATATGTAAATGGTTTTCTTTTATGTATTTTTATTGAATTTGATTTTGATGGTTTGGTGCGGATCGGATTGGATTGGATTGGGGAATCGGAGTTGAAGGATGATATTGGGGGACATTTGAGTTCGGATTTTGGGGATTTCATAATGTAGCAGCTCTGGAGACTTCTTAATTGTCAACCTTAAGATCCCAGGTATATTTTAAGGATAACATGTTTCCGTCATAGAATTAGCTATATGATTCTCCCCGTCATCGTATACACAACATCTCAATACAAAGAACCCAATGACCACCAACCCGCGAATTACCTCCCACGCCATAAGTAACAAACCATAGCGGAAATCTTTTAATTCCAAACCCATTGATTCACAACCCCTTGTGTCGAAGCTGGCAGACCGAGACTTCTTTTTTCAGGGATGTGTGGAGGTTTTTGCATCAAGGATTGAGGATTAGGATAGGTAAGTGCGTGGATTCTTTTATATTTCGTAGGTTTTCCCTCGTGTGTTTTTTTTTTAGGATAGCATATCACTGAGGATAAATCCTTTTTAGCAGCCTCAAACTCAAAACTTCAAGAAGAATTTGCCAAAAGAAAGAGATGCATTCATCACACAAGCCATGATCGCAGCAGCTTTCCTCGCAAGCACCGTCTTCTCAGTTCCAAATCCTCAGATTCCACCAAATGTTGATGATGGCGGCGACCAGGGACCTGTTATTGTATTTCCGGCTTTTCCTTTTAAATCTCTACATCCAGAGAATCTTCCCATCGGAATATATGAGCTCTAAAAAAAAAGACCAACGACGATATAGTGCTATTGAAAATGCTGCGAGTTCGACGATCAAACTTTTGGTACCCTTTGCAAGGACAACAAACGCGGCATCATATTCACATGGCGTCGATTGTAGTATCGATATGGAGTACCCGGCCAATATGACTTGTTGCCATCAAATCGATTGTCTTGCTCATTCTGTTATGCGCAAGCAAGCCCATTACGGTTTTATAAAGGATCATGGGCTTTTGGGGGTGGAAATTTGGGATTGGAGATGGGATTGGAGGAGAGGATGAGGTAGGGTTTTGTTTCTGATGATCAGTTTGCTATGGATTGTCGTTTGAGCCTTTCATATAAGGGAAGGTTGGGTGGATAATCTCGTTCTGAGAATGTGAATTGGTATTTCTGCTTTGCTTTGGAAGTAGGCGATGGTATTTGGCCTTATGAGAGCCCGGGTTTAATCAATTGTTTGGGTAGTCAGCTTGGCAATGGAAAATCACTTGTGGAGGTATTATTCTGGAACTATGAGGTGTGCCATTAGAACCTCAGATCTAATCTACGTTCAATATGGGACATGAAATTGTAAATGATACTGAATAGCAGAAAGAAGTAAGAAGCAAGAAATCATCACTTGACCTGGTTTAGAAGTTATCTCTGAATGAGTTATATGGAAGCTAATCCTTTGATTCCAATTTCTCAACAAAGAACGAATGTTTTAATGCCTGAAGGAAAGGATTAGCGAGCAGCCTTTAAATTACGGAATCGATCCTCATGGGTAACTCACCTGATCCGCAGTTAACCTCTTGCCACTTTCATAAATAACCAGACTCCCGACTAAATCCCTTCCATCCTCCTCAGCATCTGGAAGTAACTCTTCCCATGACTTGCTCGGGAAAATGTTCCACCATTGAAATGGGTTGGTTTTCCACTTCATTGCCTCCGGCCATGTCTGCTCGGTGGGCGTCCCAAGAGTCTTGAACATACTTAAAATCAGTCCCAATTGATTTCCATCTTCATCGCCGCGTCGACTCTCCAGGAGTGGGACAGGAGGCGAGCGGAGGCATTCGGCAAGTAATACACCAGTGGACCACAGATCAAGAGAAGTATTGTAAGATGTATTAGAGAAGAGAGTCTCTGGACCGCGATAGCACGTAGTACCAACCTCAAGACATTTTTGGTCAGTGGGCTCGGTAGATGAGGAGATGCTTGGATGCCATGCAGTGCCAAAATCAGTTATGACGATAGGATCCTTGCCATTAATATCATGAGGTAAGAGAATATTGGACGGTGATATATCACGGTGAATTATTTGCTCTGCGTGGAGATATGCAAGTCCAGATAATAATTCTTTGAAGATCTTTTTAGTTGTGCCCACGTTGAGGCCTTTGGTACTTCTTGATAGTAGATCTGATAAAGTATATGGCATATATGGCAACAGCAAGACCAATCTCGACTCCTGATCATAAATTGTCGTATGAAGTGAAATTATGGAAGGGTGTGAGAGCCTTTTCAGGATAGCAATTTCACGAGTGGGGGAGTGTGGTTCCATGTTATGTGTTTCTGTGATGATTTTCAGTGCATAAGAACCCTCCTCAGTATCACACCTATAAACTTGAGAAACGGCACCACTAGAGATATGGTGACAATTGTTATAGGGCCCTATGGTTATGCCGGGGCTTTTGGGTGCAGAAAAGGTTTCTGATGAGGAGGCTTCCGCATTTGGCTCAGTAGGATTGCATAAATCATCGTAGGCAGCCTATTTTGTTGTGTCAGCAAGATTCCGACAGTGATATATATAGCAACCCAACAGACGGGTAAAGATCTCACGGTTCAAGAAAGAAATGATATGGAAGCAGAAAAGTATCATGACAAAAGGGGAAGATATGATGCTCACGTGATAGATGACACCAATATTTGAAACCATTAACTCACTCTAGATGACGAAGAATTATAAGCTTCTGATTCTATTTCCAATGCAGTTTTCTGTGTGTTTCCACCGGGGCCGCCAAGCGCGAGATGTTTCTTCCTATTTTTAGGACAATTAGCCATGGCAGTTCATGTGTTGAGGTGGAATAGTACCACTTTACAGCTTTAAGATATTATCATATCGTTCAGAAGCTTTTAAGTCTTGCTTCCAGTCTGTTGTGGAGTCCATATTGTCGAACTAAGAGGATGGGAATAGTGATAACCTGGGCAATTGTAACGGCTATGTTGGTTCATGAATTGCGTGTTCTCATAAGATTGTCTTCTCTCATTTGATGAAAAGCTATTTTATCCGAGGTGATTATAAGTACATGGAATACGAGATGATCTCTTTCATTAGTTATCGCTGTTTCTAAGTCATCGGATAAAGTCCGGAGGGTTTTTATACAAAATATGAAGTTATGGATGGATGAATTACAATACTTGAACGATATATGGGTCGAGAATACTCCGTATCCAGAGCGGAAAGTCACTGGTGGATCTTCCTCAATTGAACCATCACGTGCTCCATCCATTGCATTTCCTTCTCATCTTGTTCTGCATGATTTTCTAACAAGGATTAACAAGCATTACAGACTACATACAGTAGGTTTCTACCTATGGAAATGGAAGCAACCGAGAAGCTCCGACCAATTAATTCCAGAAGAGCCGCTTTCGCTCCTTCGAGGTTGGGAATCGTGGAGAACATAGAACATCTAATTCCGAAAGCATGATATATTGATAGATTAATCCTCTCACTCTCTCTCACTTAGTAATTCAAAACTACCTCAATATGCACATACATGTACAATTATAACTCATCATCGTTTCCATTGTTTACAATAAAGCACTACTACCACCATTGATTATCACAAGGTCCAAAGGTCTTCTTCAATCATTGCTATATGATTATGAGCAATCATTAGTTACACAGATGATCAACTTATTGGGAAGTTAAGATTACGACAACCACAAATATGGATGCAGTCGACCGTCAAGAGTATCCTGCTATGCTGGTAGGTAATCCTCCGGTCGCAGAACGATACTATACCGTACTGCCATCAAACTCATTTGCTGACTCTGGCGCAGGATCGATTACAACCAGCAGCGGCGGCAACAAAACTCAACGAGCGTGTGAAGAGGATGAATAAAGTGAACACGGAAATTGCGGATTGGTTGCTGGTATGTATTTACCGGACTGCTGCAATGGCATGCTGTTTACACATTTATTAGGAACGTCGGAAAGTAGAAGAACAATATGTTAACAGCCTCCGAAAACTTGCGCGCAAACCTTTACAAGAAACTGGAGGAGAATTGGGGTATGGCATTTTGGGACATCCGGACTCGATATGAGCTAACCGGACGTTAGGGTATTTGATGCACCATGGAGAAAAATCGTGGGTTCGGTCGAATCAATCGCGGATGCTCATTACAATCTATCCGAACGAATTTCGAAGGATGTTGAACAACCTTTGCGACAATTTGCTACACAAAATAGAGAAATGCAGGCAATGACGACAATACAAGGCAACCTCGCAGCTATGGCTAAGGAAGTAGAAGATGCGCAGCATGCATCGGACAAGCTCAGCAAGAAGGGAGGGAAAGCAAGCACCCAGAAGGTGGAAAATGCGGCTGCTAAACTACAGAGTGCTGAGCAACAATGGCACGCTCAGGCTCCATTCATTTATGAAAGTCTTCAGGTGGCAGACGAAAGACGCTTGAATCACCTACGAGATGTCCTTACGCAATTCGAAACCCACGAAGCCGATAGAATCGAGAGAAGTCGAGTGGCCGTTGAGCAGACCCTTACAGCATTATTAGAGGTAGACACTGTTCAGGAAATTAGGAATTGGTCGGAAGCAACCACCGGTGGTAGGCCCGTCACCGAGCGGTCCAATAGAAATATTTCTAGCGCTGGAGATAGTGGCGGTACCGCATTACCATTACCTCCTCCTACCCCAAGGTCTACACACTCAGCTGCTGCTAGTGATGTCTCCAAGCAAGAAGGTTCTGGTGGTAAGTGACAGTCCTCGAATCCTTTGTTTCTACATAGTGCTACGTTGTTTGTGACATATACTAACATACTAAATCTAGAGTCGAAGATAAAGAGCCGCTTTGGCACGATGCTTCAACGTAGACGCCAAAGCATTCATAGCGGATTTGCTCGCGCCCCGTCACCGAACAAGGGATTCTCAACTTTAAATCGCAATTCCAACAGCAGTTCCGGACGACCAAATCTGTCACCTCATACTTCATCAAACAACTTACGAGACTCCGCTTCGCAAGACAATCGACTCTCTGCTCTCCCCGAATCACCATCGAATCGAGATACACTGCAGCCTAATGGCAATTCTAATGGTATGGGTCAAGAATCATTGGGCGTATCGGATATGGTTAGGCCAGCTACCTCTAATGGTGTATCAAGCCCGGGAATGATGGATTTATCGGAGGTTGAACCACCTCCAGGTCCACCCCCATCGCATTTCAAAGAAACTCAGAAGGATTCTGAAGGCTTCTCAGTACCGGCAGCCATGGATGATCCTATATCGCAAGCTCAACAAGAGGCTCAGGAGCATAACGAACCTCAATTCAAGCTAGACATTCGAGATCAGCCCATTCCCGAGCAAGATGCAGATGCACAAGCTGCATTGTCAAATGTCGCCAATACGTTGCGTTCATCTCAAATGCCCACTTCAGCTCGAAAAGTTGGTACCGTCCGAGGTCGAAGAGATGTTCGAAATACGGTCTATGTTCCTTCGCCTAATCTTGAGGTAGGTAGCATAGAAAACAATTTCCCTCCTTCGCCAGCTCTCCCACCGGGGGCAGCACGTGCGGCTGCATTCGCAGCTATCTCCGAACATGGGCATGGCCATGGTGCCCCAAGTGTATCTGATACAAACTCCATTCGTTCTGGGCATTCTCTTTCAAATAATGCCGTGGTCAAGCATGGTGATATGCACCACCCTGGCCTCAATGCGTCAATGATAGAGACTGTCAATGTCACTATAGAAAATGGAACAGTTAAAACAGTCAAAATCAGCGGGGAGATCGCTTTGGTCTACATATCATCAGCGAATGGCACTCCGTTACCAGCTTCAGGTAAGTCAGTCCCAATATACGCGGCTGCAGAGTCTAACATAAATAGGAAACGAGACAATCCGCATCAACAACTTCCCCGCTCTAGAAGCTATCGGCCCTAACAGAACATTCATTCATCCAGTCTCATCAGAGAAACCGGACGAATTCACAGTTGACCTTGCATCAGTATCGCATAAAATATCGCCAGCATTCACTTATCGAGTGCACCTCGATGATCAGGATATGTCTGCACACTCACCTGTGCTGTTGAAACCAGCGTGGAAACCTGTCGGTGATAAGCTTGGTCTTATCATCGAGTACGCGCTCAACCCAGCTTTCTCGTCCGATCCCGTAGCTTTCAACAACCTCGTCATTGTAGGTAAATACGCAGGCGCTGGAGCTGCTGTATGTAAATCCAAGCCTACTGGCACCCACTATCGTGACAAACGTTCTATCGTTTGGCGTCTTGGAGATATTACTCTCAATCATGAATGGCATAAAATGAGCGCTTTGTTCTCCGGACCAGATGGTGCAATTCAACAAGCAGATCACGCCGAAGCCAGGTGGGAAGTTCAAAGGCCAATTCTTGGCAATGGTATCAGTATTTCGAGATTGGAAGCAGTTAAAGGTGCAGAGGAATCAGATCCATTTGCAGATGAGTCATTGGCTCCAACGGGAGGTAATTGGGTAGATGTTGAAACGAGTAGGAAAATTGCCAGTGGGGTGTACGAGGCAAGGCAGATTACAGCGTGAAAAAATAGGGCTACGTTGGGACGTAGAGGGCAAGGGGGCAAGGAGGGTTTTTTTTTCGGGAGTCATCTTTGACTGTTTGGGTGCGTCGAAAAAACGCTTGAAAGGTAAATAAGTGCAGATGGAGCTATCCATGTTGGAAGAGTAATGGTTGGGGCATTGGAGAGGTGGTCTTCGAGTTGATACCTAGCGTTTATCGCTATCTTTCGTTTTTCAGCGTGTGTAAGTATATACTCTATTCATAGCAGCTTGTTTGAGATTAAGGCATGAATCTTTCTGCCCACATAACTTTGTGATACAAAATGTAAAAATGTAAATTGATTCCTGTCATGACAGTCTTTCTCGCTATAGGTATATGTTTGCGGAACATGCCTAATTATATGATGGATATAAATAATCGTATATCAGACCCCCATATGAGTGTATGATAATACCTGAATTGATATTTCACAATTAGAATAGTCTTCAAGAGTTTAATAATCTTATGTTATTAGTTAATATTCTTATTCCATTCGAAAAAATAAAATGTTTTTTATCTTTAAACTTTGAGAGTTTATTTATAGAGATATATACTAAAAAGGTCTTTTATTGAAGAGGTATAGATCGTTTTATAATATTATTTATAATATATTTTTATAATTGACTCTTTAATTCTTGATTCTGATAATATTATCAAATAAATAGATATTTTATTTGGTATATTTGGTATCGTCTGAGATATCAATCTTTCTTTCCTTTTTCTTTTCTTGTCAGCTATATATAGTCTGCCAAGTATATACGCGCATTGTCTCTTAACTGTGATAATTTTCCATGAAATATTATAATATGATAAGCATGGTGAGCGTGGTGGAAAATGACAGGTTCAGTTTCAGAGTTCATGGTCCACGGCTTCCTGATTCAAAGGGCTGGGTGTAGTGTTTTTCTTCTTCTGTTTTTGAGATGTGATTGGTTGGGTCGTTAGATTTGGGATTTTTGTTGCTGCAGGTGTATATGCTTGTGCATTTTTGTGTAATGGTGATCTGTGATCTATGTATGGTTTGAATCCTTGATCTGCTGGATTTGGGGTCCGGGAGGGTGCATGTTAACGTTGTGTTACCACCACATGAAATTGGTGGGATAATCTTGCTTTGGGGAGTGATTTTGTGGTGTCAAGGGAGGCGGGTTTGGGGAGGGATGAGTGGATGGATAGATCCAGGGGTAGATGGTAAGGTAAGGTAGGGTAGGATTGTGGATGATGAGTAGAATCGAAATGAATTGGGATTTGATTTGACTGGACTTGGACTTGGATTAGGAAAGCGAGGAAGTTTATGTGTTTGCTTTCCTTCAAGTGGCTTTGATCGAGCTATGCTATTACCTTGTGTGAATACCTGGTGATGATCGGATATATCTTGAAGATGGATATACGACGTTTCAAATGAGGGGTTAAATATGGCCATGTGGCGATATTGTGGTACTTTGGTTTGAAATTTGTGATATGTGATCGATTGAAAGAGTGAATGCTGATTGTATAAACTACGTCACTTTACCCCTCATTGCTCCTGCTTTAGTGTTACAGCCCTGCTGATTTATATGGCTTCCTTATTGATCTTCTTCTTCTGAACAATTTCTTTCTACCAACAACCTCATTAACTTTCTTACAACAACAACTCTTCTTCAACTTCTTCGTACAATAAACTCCAAACACTCTCATCTCAATACTTATCATACGTATTAATACCAAGATCTAAACCTTTTCCTCACTTCAATCGTAAGCGTCAATTTCACTTTCCACCTACAACAACGGCATCCCAACCATTCATCGACCCAACACTAATACTAACACTCTCCAGCAAAAGCAATCATGTCTGGCTACGGAAACGACGATCAATCTGATGGCTACGGCGGTGATCAGCAGAGTGGTATGATCTGTTCATTATTCTCAGCACCTCGCTTTGACCTACTAACTTTTGGCAGTTTATGGAAGCCAAAACACTGATACTCAATCTGGTGGTATGTCTTCTTTCATTACTTCTTGTCTCGATATGAATCTTGCTCTTATATCTTGAAGGTCAAGGGCTAACTTGCAAGATGCAGATTATGACAGCACCAGCAGAGATAACACAAGCACTGGTTTTGGTGATGATGACACTTCTGCCGGTGATGCGTATGGCAGCACAAGAAAGGATAATACAAGTTCCGGTTTCGATGATGATGACACCTCGTCTGGTGGTGCATATGGCAGCAGAGGAGCAGACAATACAAGCAGCGGATTCGGTGATGACAATACCTCATCTAGCGATGCGTATGGCAGTGCTAGAAAAGATAACACAAGCAGTGGTTATGGTGACGATAACACCTCATCTGGCGATGTATACGGCAGCATCCGAAATGTCGACACAAGCAGCAGTTTCAAAAGTGACAATACATCCTCAGGTGATGCATTCAGATCTAGCACTGGTGCCGGAAGCGATTCGTATAATAATGACAAGATCGGTGGATTTGGTGGGATTAAGGCCACCTCCGCTGGATATGGTGATGATGTTACTGGTGACCGCGATATCTCGGGTGAGTATGGAGGAGTGAAGAGTGGTTCTCAGGGTTTCGGCGGAAGTGGTGATGATGATAATACATCTGGTGGTTATGAAGGAAATAAGTCCGGCTTGGGAGGAAGAGATGATGACGATGACACTTCTGGTGTTTATGGAAAGAAGGATTCGAGCTATGGCGGTGACGACACCACATCTAGTGGATATGTAAAGAAGGATTCAAGCTCAGGTGGCTACGGTGGTGATGAAACTACATCAGGCGGTTATGGCGGAGATGACAACCTAGCCTCCAGTGGTTATGGAACAACAAAGTCTAGCTCTGGAGATTATGGCGAAAATGATCAGACAACCTCGAGTGGATATGGTAGAGATAAACCCAGCTCTACTGGATTCGGAGACGATGACCAAGATGAACATTTCTCAGGATTGCAAAAGGGTTTGGAGAAGGCCAAGCAATTGTTCCACAAGGATTGAACCATGAACAATACTTTGGGGGTGCGACCGTCTTTTGATAAGAGAATCTTTTTCGGCTTTTCAGGGGTTGGGCTGGCAATTACTTGACTCATGATTGATTTGGAAAGCGATGACTTTTGAATGATCTCAATAATCTGGAACCATTAAATAGGACATTGGGATATTGGGATGCGGAGATATTTGAGATGCGATGTTTTTTTTAAGTTTTGCGGATTGCCTGGAAGTATTGAATCGAATATTGGGACGCGGAGATCTTTGGGATGCGATGAATTTCAGAAAATGATATTTTCTAAGGGTCAATAGTTACTCAATGAATTGTGTCCTGACCAAATGCTTTCCAACTTGGATTGTGACGTGACCTGGCTGTCCGATTCGAGAAGCTACTTTTTTGTTTCTATACTCCTCGAATCATCGAATCATGGCCTTCAAGTGAATTGCCTTGGCTACCTCGGAGCGTCTTGCAACTGGAACCATACCAATAAACTAATGGCTTGTGTATGTAAATTAGGCCGTAATTTATCATTGACCAGCTTAAACAGGTGTTTAACTTTGTCAACCCAACCAATTTCGACCTCCCACACGATAACAATATAGAAGATGGTGTCTGGAGTCCCTCTTCCGTGACCAAGCGTATTAGCTCTTTAATCTGCCTCCATCGACACTCAAGCCTGAGTGGATGTTGTAATCAGTATAATTTTCAAGTATTTTGACCCTCATTTCACTAGAAACGCCTTTCTTGATAAGTAGCTTCTAACTTGCTTGGGGAGAACACAGACACTGGAGTGTAGGAAGCAAAAAAGCGCCGAAAACTGGTGCAGAGACGGATGATGAAGTAGAGAATATATGTATATAATGCTCAGATTTCGAGATTAGTGGGTGATGTATGTGCCGATCTCGTCACGTATTCTGACATCAAGCTAATTGTGCGGTTTAGCAGCTAGGAGAACAGTGTATAATATGATATTTGTCCGAAAAACGTTCTTTGAAGTTTGTATTGGTTGAAGCTTGGGATTTCACATGGAGGTACCTTCGGAGTAGCAACTGAAATCATTCATACGTCTTTTTCCTCGGAATGAAAAGGGGAAGGGGTACTTGGAACTGGAAACCACGAGGGCGGCGAGTTCATACCACTTACATCCATAGAAGCTGTGTTTGAGCATTGTCCTATGGCGTTTCTTATTATGTAAATTGCGCTCTTTAGTTTGATACTGACTAGATCGACCGCTTGTCTCTTCCTCATTTTGGGGTATAATAATTTTGGAAAATAGAGAAGAACCGAAACCACCAAAGATTCCAGCATCATATTTCATGAGAACTCCCCCAGAATAGAGTTGTTGAGCGACTACAAGCTATCGCCTGTTGCCCACTTGAGGCCCATCTACTTTAGGCGGTCTCATAAACCAGTACATTGAATCCATACTCGAAGAAAAGTCTCGCTCTACCGATATGCTTAATTCGAGGGCTCATGAGAGCAGAGTAGATTTGGTGAAGAACAGGTTTAGAATAGAATGTCTTTTGTAGTACGACAGCATTTTCAGCATTTTTTATGTGAAGCTGGCAACACTGTTGCTGCGTACCAATTCATTTTGCATATGGTACTGTAGGATATGATCATTTGGATGATCGAGACGACATATCGTTTCCATGTATGGTAAAAATGTACTCGAGTAGACAAAATAAAGTTTCTATATTCTCGTTTGTGATAGGTTATGCTGTGACTGCCAGCTGATGATTTTACACCGCCTTTCTTGAGTTGGCAGAATCTATTTGATAAACATATCAACGAGCCTCCACCACTTTCTCCCCTCAAAATCATACAATTCTCCAAGCTTCGTACAATAACACGCGCCAATTACTGCAGCTAGTTAACTCCAACTAGAACCAACAACATAAAATCCTTTTCGCTATAGAAACTCCTCCCTGTTGTATTTAATAGAACCTATCAACGCGACGCGCATTGTCAAAATGGCAGTCCATGATGTTGCTCCGGACTACATTACATTTGAGAGCAGAGTGGCATCTTACCGTTATGCACAACCTATTACCGGCCGTAGGACATCGACCACTGGATCAAAAGTTCCAAAAACTCTCAAATGGCCACACAAGTTCTTGTTGCCAGTACAGGTACGATATACTCTACCTTTATTTACCGGGTGTCCGCTGACTTTGTGCAAAGCTTGCAAAAGCAGGTTTTTTTTATTACCCTTCTCAAGACAATCCAGACAATTGCGCTTGCTTTCTCTGCCATAGATCCATTGACGCATGGGAGGAAGGTGATGATCCATTGGTGGAACATTTGAAACATTCTCCAAATTGTGGATGGGCAACTGTTGCTGCCATTGAAGCACAAGATGAGGAGATGAGCAAGGAGTTTCCTGCCAGTTTAAGAATGGTTGAGGCTAGAACTGCAACATTTGCAGGAAGATGGCCTCATGAGGCAAAGAGGGGCTGGAAATGCAAGACTAAACAGGTATGAGCTGTTTTCATCCTTGACGATATTTACACTGACGCTGTAATAGTTAGTCAACGCTGGCTGGAAATATACCCCGACTTCGGATTCAAATGATATGGCTACCTGCACTTATTGTTCACTGGCGTTAGATGGATGGGAGCCATCCGACAAGCCATTGTATGTTTGGGAAAGTTTCCAGTGTCTACAAAAGCTAACTCATCTCACAGGGAAGAACATTATAATCGATCGCCCGACTGTCCCTTTTTCACACTTATCGACGAACATAATGCAGAACTTGCCTTGAAAAAATCAACAACTGGCAAAAAAGGCAGACCATCGAAAGCATCCAGATTATCTACACAGTCAGCTATTACTGTTGCCAGCGATGCAACTGCTGAAGAAGGAGATAGCATTATCTCAACGGCTACAACAAAAGCAAAGACATCTGCACTTAGGGGTCGGAAGCCTCAAGCTAAAAATGCTGAACCATCGCGGTTATCTGCACAATCCGCTATTACTGTTGCTAGCGATGCTGCTGTTGAAGAAGGAGATAGCATTATCTCAACGGCTACAACAAAAGCAAAGACATCTGCACTTAGGGGTCGGAAGCCTAAGGCTAAGAAGGTTGAGCCAATTGAGGTTTCTAAAGCCCTATCAGTATCTACCACGTCTAGTAGAAAGAGGAAGAGTGATGACGAGGCCTCTCAGCCTGACCTCCCAAATCCAGAGCCTAAAAGACGCACCACAAGGGCTAGTACGGCACGTGTTGTTGCTCCCCAAGCATCCGCTGCGCCACTACGAGCACCAACCTTCGCAGACTTGCAGAACCAGGCAGTAGTTTCGGATTTGCTCTGGATGGAAGGATCTCCTCCATCATCTCCTCCTCCCTTGTCACCACCTCAATCTCCAGTCGAAGATAACCAATTATCAGACACAGAACCTCAGTCTTCTGATGCGGAAAATCATCTTCCTGAGAGACCCAACACCCCTCCAAATCAAAGTTTTATAGCACCCAAAACTACTAAGCAGTGGGAGCCCATAGATGCCGAGATGTTTTTTGGTGATGAAGAACATGAGCATTTCGTGACCGCAATGGCCAAACTCAAAACAGGAAATTTAAGCAAAGCAGAAAGTCAAATGTCGGTGGAACAATGGATTTATCACACGGCGGAGGTTGCTCAAGAAAAGCTCCGTGAAGAGTGTGAGCGGATGGTAGCAGCATTCGAAGCAGAAGGTCTGAAGGCGTTAGCTTGTTTGGAAGCAATTGAAATTGTTTGAATTTACTTTTGAGACTGTCTTTTCTGGAAGCAACTATGATTGTTGACTTACTTTCGACATTGTCTAAGCTTACTGGGACATTTTCAAATCGAAATTCAATATATCTTCTTTCGGGCATTTAATTGGGCGCCGGGTTTAGCAGCCATTATTCCAAATCATAAACAACAATTGAAAACACTTCTACTATGAAGTGAGGTTCTTTCCTCCATGGGTTCTGATTAGAGTTGGTTTGGGCAGTGACCCCTTCACTAATCAGAACTCATGGGGCATATAAGAACCCTGATATTGTTGTTTATGATTTGAAGCAATGGCTGCAGAACTTGGCGTAGTTGGTGACGGAGAGAATGAGGCTGATTGGATTAGAAATGGTCGACGGTTGCTTTTTGTATATTCTTAGCGATTGGAAGAACGAGGCGTTTACATTGGAGGAGCTTTCTTGGGGACAATAAGGATACAGAGGATTATTGGCGTTTTGATTGTTTTTTTCTTGTCTCTTTAGAGGTTGATTAAATATTTATACCCGTTATTATTCTTTCTATTTATTTGTTATTAAAAAGTGATACGATTTTATATCCTTTGAAATTACCCTATATAAGCTCTCTTTATATTAAATTATTTCTTAAAAATAAAATAATTTAAACATTGAAGTATTATAAAGGGATTTAATTACTAATCTTTCTCGATAATATTTCTTTATTTAATTATTAAACTAGATTTTATTTTTAATGTTTAATAATTACCATTATATACTATCTATCTAGATAATATTATTCCCAAATTTGGAAATCTCAATTTGAAATTGATATTCATTTCGTTATATATATAATTTCTCAAGTCATAATTTATAATTAATTTGAAACTGAAAAATGATTTAAAAGAACCCCGAGCAAAGTATCATTTGATATATAATTCCTCTCATGCATCGCATACCCTAAACTCCAATATCCTTAGATACCTATCCGTGTGACCCTTTCATATTTTACGCCAGGTACGTAGTATATACAATCAACCGACCATTACAGTACCATCACCCTTTTTCTCCTCATAAAACTCCAATGTCAAGGCTGCTAAGAAACATGGAATGCTGCCTCTTTCATTAACCCAGAATTTGATATTTTCCATTATTCTCCCGGCGAATTTACTCTCGGGGCCACCGCTTACTTTCATCGTTCCTCGCTCTCCATCAAATACGATACTGTTCTCTTCTTCTCCGACTGAAGGGTAGTAAAAGGATGTTACTCGCATCTTTCCATTGGGCATGAAGACGGCGTCCCATCCTAGAAGAGAAGATACACCATCACGAAACTCTTGGGATTTAAGGCCCCAAACCTTTTTGAGGCGGTCATTCCGGGTTCTTTCATCCTTGAGTGCAGCTTGAGATTCGGCGACTAGATCCTGTTGAGTTTGAAGGGTGGAAAGGGGAACTGAGGCGTTAGGCGGAAGGTTAGTAGTGAGTTGTGCAAGGAGGTCTGCATTTTCTGCACGGAGTGCTCTGATGGTGGAGAGTTTGATGGCCTCAAAGTCTGAGGTTGGATTAGAGCGAAGAGATAGAATGCGTGTCTGAGAGTGAGTAGTTGCGGCTGTCAAGCGTTCTTGGGTGACGGCGAGCTCTTTCTGGAGGAGCTTTTGTGATGTTTGGAGAGTTGTGATGTCGTCTTGAAGTTTGCGGTTTTTCCGAGTGAGGACTCCTATACGCTCGTTCTCTTCAGTTTCTTCTCTTGCATGTTTGGTACCAGCAGGATTGGCTGTGGTAGGTTGTGCTGATTCGGCGGTCGCAAGGTCAGTTTGAAGGGATTGTACCTCTTGACGATATTCGTCAACAATACTTTCCAGCTCTTCAATACGCTTGATTTTGGCATCCTCAATATTATTACCAGCTCCGAAGGCTTCATCTTCAGCATCGAAAGTCTTGAGCTGCGCGCGCAAATATTCAACTTCCTTGATGGCCAAAGCCCGTTGTCTTTCAAGTCGCAAACGAGCCTTGGCATCTCCACCCCCAACGTTGCTTCCGGCTGCCCTGACTTTTTCCATCTCCTCGACCATAGACTTCTTATCATTTTGTAAGCCGCCTATGATGTTGTCTTTGTCAAGGATTTCAGACTCCATAGCACCCAGTCGCTCCACTAAAGTGGCAGTTTGCATCCTCTCTTCAACAAGTGCTCTTGCCAAATCTTCCGGGGAATTAAACTCGAATTGACCATCAACACCACTCTGATTTTGAAGGTATGCAGTCCATGCTAAACGTTCATCTTCAAGTCTTTGTCTTTGTAGTATTGCTTCTCCAAGTTCATTCCGTAGATCATCCATAGCCTCGACCTTTCTCTGCAAACTTCGTTTCTCCTCTTCAACGACTTCCACACTCTTGTGTAACTTCTTATAATGTTTTAATTCGGCCGATTGTTCTCGATTGGTTGCTTCAAGATTTCTAATATGTGTGACCTGCTCGCTCAATTCTCTCTTGATCACTTCGAGTGTGTCGGTATCTCCAGTCTGTGCTTTGAGTCGCAAGACTTCAGCCTCAAGAGCTCCATATGCCGTATCTTTATCAGCCAACTGTTGTTGAACATCCTGCAATAAAGCCTCTCTTCGATCTGAATCTTCCTGCAAATCTTGGACGCTACGTTGCAAAGTCTGATTCCTTGTTTCGAGCTCCGAGACTCTCCTTTCCAGTATACGGCTACCTTCTTCACTTTCTGTTTTGATGTCCTCAATTTCCTCTTCCAGGAGACGCTTGCTTTCTTCCACTTCGCGAATTCTCTTCTCTAATGCTGTCTTTTCATTACTTGAGGCATCACGAATCTCATTAATTTCTTTGACTATAGCTTCATATTGTCGCACAGCCTTATTTCGCTCCCCTTCTGCGATTTGCTTTTGCTTGAAATCTTCTTCAGCTTTGCGTGTGGCATCTCGAAGTTCATTTTCGTGTCTCAATTTTGCAAGCTCTTCCTCTTGTTTGTGATTGTCGATGGTATATTTCAATGACTTTACTTCAGCCTTTAATTCATCCAGTTCTTTCTTTCTTCTATCGGCGTCCTGATCGGTCTCAGTGTAGAGTGGCTCCTTTCTAGCTTCATCGATTACGGTCCTGGTTGATTGTCGGAATCGATCTGTTCGTGACGGCGGTCTATGGGTAGACTCCGCGCCTGTTAAAAAGTCAAAAGTGGGTTGAGTGTTTGATGGGCGTGCAATAGACATCTAAGAAAGGCATCTCCGTTAGTCAATCCAATTGCATGTAAATAGAGTTGCAAGGCAAAAGATCAATTCTTACCCTGGATTGAGCACGAGGGATAGCACTACCCATACTCATTCTATGTCCACCGCTGGTTGAGGATCTTCTTCTTTGAGAATCCCCCAAGCCCTGAGGAGTATGGGCCCTCATTGCTATAATGTACCGCGAATTGCGGATTTGTTGTGGTGTCGAGTTGATAATTGTCGCAAACGGGAATTTGTGATGCAAGGCTGAGAATAGATGGTGGTACGGTGGTACCGTTATATGCATTACCTAATCAAGGTAAGAAAATAGAAAAATATGGGGAAATGGTTGGTGGGGTGAAGAGGGGGAGAGTGAAGTGTGAGATCCCTGGCTGGTATAACTGGAGCATCAATACATCAATACATCCATACATCAATATTCCTAGCATCAACATAACATTTTACCCAATGTCGTTCTTTGGTAGGTGGGCTGTGTGTGTGATGTCTAGCATGTTTATTATCACTTCTACTATACCTATCTCCATGACCGGCAGATATAAGTTGAAACAAAGACTCGCCAAGCTCACCTTATCTTGAATGCTACCTTTGTTGCCCATATATTTTGATCGCTGCACCACTTTGAGATGTACGTGGAAGGGAGAAGAGATGTACGGGGAAGGAAGAAGAGTCACATTAAGAAACAAACACATAATGCTCATCTATCTTAAATCAATCCATCAGTTCAGGTACTGGAAAACTTTCCATGTAACTCCTTCGTAGACAAGTTAGAACATTGAAACAAATCAATTTCTCCCTCATTCCTACGCATATCTGACAATAAGATTTTCCTAACCATTTAATGTCTGATTCATAAACTTTCGGAGCTTTAGATCCTCCATCCTAAGCCCTCCCAAGAATTACCCATACCGGGTGCAGTTAAATCGACACCATTATCCACATTTGATCCCATTATTCGGTACCTTACACCTTACACCTTACTCGGCCTGGCCCCTCCCGTCACTTAAAAAAAGGGAACACCAACACCAAAGAAAGAACACGCGGGCCTGGTTCCTGCTGACTAAGATTGTCTTCGAGAAAGAAAAGGTGGGTTTCCTTGAGAGCTCCATTCTTTCCCATGGAGATTCAACAACGTATTCATTCATATGGCGAAATACAGCCGGTGACCAGTTCGCAGCATTTCGCTGCTTCAAAGAGATAAGTAATTAGATACCAACCACTCCTCAGAGGTAGTATCTGATCATTATCCGATACAATGCCAATTCGAAATCTCCCTGTACGGGCACATATCCCTTCCGGTTTTCCTATGCTCTTTAGCTAACGGCTATTTGGCAGGCTTTGAAAGCAGCTCTCGGGTTAGCTAAAGTAGGATCTTCAGTTTCGTATACAAATGCAAGATGGCCATATCAATCGATACGACGTACATTCTCCATAACGCATAGTCCTGCTTTTGCTTCCAAAGAAACTACTGGGTCGCAGGTAGAACCTGCGAATGAGAGCTCCTCCGATTCAACATCTACCAAATCCCCCTCGATATCCTCTCGTAAACCATCCAACCCTCCCTCTTCATTTTTCTCATCAAGCTCGTCGGGCGATATCCCAGCTCCAGCAGATTGGGAAGAGAACCCGAATTACAACATCGAAAAGTTCTCAGAACTACCGCATTCTAATTTTGGAGTCAACCAGCACATGGTAATCAATGATGAGTTCAAAGAAGCTTTGAGGCAGATCCTATGGCAATTTAGAGCCCCGATTAGATACGCATTTGCGTATGGATCTGGTGTGTTCCCGCAGTCTAAACACACGGAAGCGACACCTTCGAGTATTACATCTATTCATTCGAAACCACCTCCTGCAATTGTTGAACAACAAGGAGGTACTCCTAAGATGATCGACTTTATATTTGGTGTATCATATAGCCAACATTGGCATTCCTTGAACTTAAGTCAACATCGAGATCATTATTCGGCACTCGGCTCACTTGGATCTGGGGCTGTTACGGCTGTGCAGGAGAAATGGGGAGCTGGCGTTTATTTCAATCCATATGTCACAGTCAATGGAACTCTCATCAAATATGGAGTCGTTAATCTGGACACATTATGCACTGATCTTTCTGAGTGGACAACGCTGTATCTTGCGGGACGATTACAAAAGCCTGTGAAAATTCTCCGGGACGACGCAAGAGTTCGTCTAGCAAACCAGGTCAATTTAATCTCTGCTTTACGCACTGCACTTCTACTTCTACCCCCTAAGTTTACCGAACAAGAATTATACGGCACCATCGCGAACATTAGTTACCTAGGCGATCCAAGAATGGTCTTACCAACAGAGGACCCTTCAAAAGTAGCTAATATCGTTGGGCATAATCTCCCTCACTTTCGCCGTCTCTATGCGCCCCTTATTGATACTCTTCCCAATGTCAACTTTAACGATTCTAAGTGCTCCGATCCAGAATGGGCGTCCGATCCATCAACAAATATACGATTGACTCAAGACATGGACCCGATTCGAAGGGGCAATATGGTGAGACGACTGCCAAAAGCGTTTCGCTCGAAGCTCTATTTCCAATATCAGAAGAAATATCAAATACCCCGACTGGAATTCGATCAAATGATGGAAGCCTCGCGTGATGAAGATGGGACTAGGATTAATAGGAGAGAAGGAGGTGGATTCGAAAGAAGGATTGCCCGGGAGCCTCCAGAAGATTTAAGATCTGAAGTAAGGACTGTGATCAAGAAAACGATAGGATGGCCTAGTACGAGTCAGAGTTTGAAAGGACCTTTCACGGCTGGATTAAGTCGAACTAGGCGGTACATGAGTGAAAAAATGGCAAAGCATTCAGAAGGGAAAAGGAAAGCCGAGGAGGAGGTAAAGAAAAAGAAACAAGATTAAGAGTTTTGCCAAGGCCTTGATGTGATGGCGACACGATTAAACGGGAAGCTGTATTTTGTAATGTGTGCTGTAAATAGACCGAGTCGATTTTAGACTCATCACACGGCTTTTGATAAAAGGTTTATCGGAAACCTGGGAAGGTTAAGCATTTCTCATGCTGGTGGGCGGCTATACCTCAAGCATTTGGGAACTAGTAGAAGGGAATTGGATCGTTAAAGATTGGTGGTATTGCTCGAGTACTTTGCATGAAATGCCAACATTTCAAGAAATGGACAGTACCACATTAGCAAAAGTTTTAGACACCATCTCAATTGTGTCTTTTATGCTTTTCAATCTATCGATCTCCTCTGTATCATGGTATATTCGCCATTGTTAAAATCTTTATACTTGCGTCCGTCATCAATTGATTCGGCGTTTTCAGCCTCGGTTTGCATCACATCGCATTCAGCTAGGCTTGATTGATTTGTACTCCCTCATTTATACCAGCTATGCAACAATGTATTATGTACCCATAGTCATTGTGAGGACTAGTCACACAGCCTGGCAGTTTCGGTTACGAAAAATTACCTCCTATTGAGGAATGCGGAGGGATCCATCCGTTTAAACCATCTCACGAATAACATGTATGCTCCATTTATGCTCAGATAGATGAAGACATAAAGAGAAGGTGTCACCATTATCATTTTATTTATTTCACTGCCATTTGAAAAAGAACAACATTGGTGCAAAATAAATCGACCTTCAATATGGTATTTGACCATCCACATCGTCTGATTTTTCGGCATCTCTAACAGAAAGATAGCACATCTTGATTATTGATTGCGGCCTTGCTGGTCTCACCACATCTATTGCTCTTGTGAAAGGCGGTCATACAGTAGAAATACTGGAGAGGTCTGCACATATCTCATACATTGGAGCTGGTAAATGAAGCATTCGTTGCAATTCAGCACACCGATGATATTCACAATCTACAGGTATTCAGGTCACACCAAATTCGTCCAAGGTTCTTAGACGGTTGGGGATCATTTGTACATTGAGAAATATTTTACATATCATGTTGATTTAAGAATGATGCGCTGGAAGGATGGTTAGGTCCTCGTCGAGTGTCCGTTGAAAGAACCAGCGGAAAGTCATTACATGTCTCCCTGTTGGTTAGTCATCATCTCATGGTCGTATAATAGGACTAATAAAAGATAGGCATGTTCATCGCGCTGATATTCATCGTGGACTACGGAATGCTGCAATGGACCATGGCTGTAAGTTTCGATTGAACAGCCGTGTGGTCAGTATTAACACTTCGGTGCCTACGCTTGCTACACAAGATGGAAAAACTTATTCAGCAGACTTGATTGTCGCATCAGATGGTGAGTAGTCAAACAAGTGAACCACTCAGCGTTTATCAAAGCTGACTCCGCAATTCTAGGCCTACATTCAATGGCCCGTGAAGTCATCCTAGGTAGAGCCGGTGCGCCGATTCCAGCAGGTCAGATGGCATATCGCGTAATACTCCCGGTCAAAAAACTTGAAGGTATCCCTGAGTTGGAAGAAATTATCTCCATTCCTCGAAAAATCAATGGCTTGGTCCCAATGCAACCATATTGTCATACTTATTGGAGGGAGGGAGAAAAGTTGTTGATTCTTGTTTTCACGTTGGTTCTCTCGTGTTGGTGTTCGCATTTGCAACAATGATGACATGCTTAGGTGTGATACAAATATGCCATGTGGAACGAACCTAAGGATTCAAGACAGTACAGAGCTTTGAGATAGATTCAAAGATTGGGATTCGAGGTATTTGCAAAGTTGAGGCACTAAAACAGCAGCTGATGCGTCACTCTAAGGTTAGCATGATCCTTGAACATGTGGCTACGGTATTAGAATGGAGGGTAAGATTATTGATCTTTTCTTAAGTAACCTGCTAAAACATACGTTTGAAAAGCTTTACACCCATGAAGAACTAGAAAACTGGATTCACAAATCAGGAAGCCTCCGTCTAATTGGCAACGCAGCACATACCATGACACCCTATCTCGCACAAGGAGCAGCCATGAACATCGAATATGCAGCCACCCTCGGTGCACTTCTGGAAAAGTACCCCAACAAAGACACACTTCCAGAAGCATTCATTATCAAAGTATTTCAACCTTCGACGGAAGCGAACTGCTAAGATTGCCAAGGCGTCTGTCAATTGAATTGAGATATTTTACGCAGATGCCTGATGGAGATATGCAGAAACGTAGAGATGAGTATCTATTAGCGCATCTGGGTATTTGGGAGGAGCATATTATGATATTAATATTCGGTCTCGGGAGGAGTTCTTGGATGAACCTTCTGGTTATGATGCGTATTAGGCTTTAGAATATTTCTTTGCGTTACTTTGACAAAGGATTGTAGTTGAGGCTTTTTGGTGGATGGAGAATTTTGTTGCGCGTTAGGGAGGTAGCCTAGTATTATGCTCTGCGTGTTTTCATATTATTCCTGTTTAATCAAATCATCGTTATCAAATTACTTTTTTGATATGGAAGTGTAGTAGCCCACTAAGAATATGAATTTCAAATTCTAATATACACCTCGTGAATGATTGCATACCATGCTTCGAGATAGTTCTCTTATAGACTGGTTCTTTGCTTGGGTTCTTATATGTGCAAGTTTAGAACTTTCCAATACTGGAAGTGGAAAGAAAGGTTATATATAAATCTTTAAGAATAGCCTAGTGTTTTCTATAAATATATTAGGTAGTATATATAATTATCAAGTAATTCCGATAATTCGCATCAACTTTATAAAACGGAATTAGATTTCAAAGTCTATAAGATTAGAAATACATCAGACTATAAATATTTCAAATTTCTGAATAGAATGATAATCTTATTTAGATATTTATTGTTGTTTATATTACGAAAACGACATTAAGATACCCGTAGTTACCAATGAAGGAATCAGAGCATGAGTAATTATCACCTTTTTTTTCATATATTAATGACAAATGATTAAGCAATGGACAAGTAGAGAGATCTCTAGATCTCTTACAATAGGTTTTGAAGGGGAGTTGATCAATTCTGTTACCACTCCTCCTTTCTCTGAGTCTGGGATAAGTCGGATGTACCTACATATCATTGCCAGTTGCGAGGACAAGCCCTCCTGATCAAGCGTTGCGATCGCGTCAGATATTGATAGTTGGTTAGTCAGAAATCGAAAACTATGTAGATACAAATAAAATAACTGGGATTGGAAGTTAGAATGCATTCAAAAGATGGTCACCCATCTCTCTGGCATTCATCGCTTTGGATACTCTCCCGGTTGCAGGAATATAACCTTATGTAGGAATTTGGAAGCCAAGTTTTGTACTAAGCGTTGTCGTGCTGCTCGTTCCATTTGTCGGAATACAGATCTCTTCCGTGCGTAGCTTATCGAATTAAATATATATTAAAAAAATGCCGTCGCATCTTATAGTTGAATGTACCTGATTTAGAGATACGATAGAATTGTAATAATGACAAGTCTATGGGTAATACGAGATATCGTTGACACGTTGCTGCGTGCTGCGTGCTATACACAGTCGTATGAAAAGCTTCAGGCGAGAGACTACTAACAACTACCTCTCCTGGGGTTCCCTACCATTCTCCTCTACCACTGCCATCTTGCGGGTCGTATATTACGTTTCCCAGATTTCCAATCCAGCTGGAATGATATTCAGTCCCTAATCTTGTTAGTTGCGACGGGCTATATGTAGAATATAATATCTTCCTAACATACAGTATCTAGAGGAGAGTAAAATCTTAAGTTAAACAGCTCTATTTCACATCATCTAAACGCAGGTAGAAATTCGAAGATACTTACCCGCCGCTGCTGCCACTAGACCACTTCGTTTTCTCTGCATGATATTTACCCATTTCAACTCCTGCTTGTGTCTCCGAATCATCGACGGTTGAGTTCATTGCTTCGATGAAAGTGCATCTCAAATACTCCGTTGAATAAGGTGGTATCAATCAATACGTATACCGCAGAACTTCCGAAAATATACCCGCGGAAAATAATGCCCCAAAATCGGTGGATGGATAGGTGTTGGCTGCAAGCGTAAAGCTGTCACAACGTATTGATATAAATTTTCCATGGACACAATCTGTTTCGTGTCCAGCTGGGTTAGTATTTTCAGAGAGAAATCTATCACAGAAGTCAATGTTCATACATACACACATACATTTTCAACCCAAAGAAGCTCAACAGGTAATTCGTTATAAGTAAGGATCGATTAGTACTCACTAAGTTCCTATAGGTAGGACAGCAACTATCACTGTATCACAGCATTCCCCTATTTTAAAACACGTCAGCATCGCTTCCAAGAAGATTTAGCGATAAAAATCTCCCATATGCAATCGAATTTCAGTTCCAGGAACATTTGCTTTCGATACTCAGATCATTCACACATATACAAAACACTGTTCTGATTTCCATAGCATCTAGGAGCAAGATCAACATGTTAGGCATGAGATACCTTCCCATGAGCAGTACCAATCTCATGAAATCCAGGCAGGCAATGTTTGTTAGGAGCACTGTCACCTAATTAAGCACCTACTCCAGAAAAGGTTCGCTTCTGCATTGCCTTTTTTGTATTTGAATTCATAGCTGTTCTGATCTCAACGAAATAAGCACTTGTGGGGACAATATCATCTAATCCACCACCTTGAAGGCGGAAGTAGAGTCCGGCAGAGTCTCCCAATGTATCAGGATCGATAGCCCAGGGCACCAAACAGTTTAATCAGCTAATAACCAGGATTGTGCACGGTAGAAAAATCTAACTAGTTCCAGCCATGCGGGCACAAAGAATTTGTGTACTCCACTTTCACCTTGAATGTTGTCCGCATTATCGTCGCTGATCCCTTGGTCACTATTCCAAGCAAAGTAATTGACGATAGCATTGGTATCTAACGAATACGTTCGTAGGTAGGGTTTATGCTGTTTGCTTTGATGATTCTTGGAATTAGTCATTTGGTAGAATTCAGATTGCCTTGTACATTCTCCGTCTTGGACATCGCCCGTGAAAGCATAGCCTAGATTGTTGCATGATGCATCGATATCTTGCAGAGTGAAGAGAAGATTTTCCCTAGAAACCAGTCCCTGGCACAACTTTAGATGCCTCGATGTCATTTCTCCATAAAATATCAAACAATCAAATAAATCAAATAAAAATTCTTTCTTTTCTTTTAATTCTATTCACCAATCCACCTTCTTTCTTATATTTTAACCCTAGGACCTAGGAGTACAAAAAGAGAAAAATAACACCCTTCCCTCCCCCGCCCAAACATTTAACCCTTAGATAAAAAAGGAAAAAAAGCCTAAAAACTAAAAGAAACGCCAGTCCAGATGCGCCTTAACCTTAATCTTAACTTCTCTATAGTATTTGTTATTCATGTATAACCTGATCACGGATTCACGATTCGCTACTGAAAATGCCTGCCTGCCTGTCTGCCTATCTGCCTGCACCCAAAGAATACAATTCAACAATTCAACAGCTTAGTTCAATTCAAATGAACGAATCAAATCAATCCTTCTTTCCATTCTTAACGCCTCCTATTGCGCTTCCCCTCCCTCTTAGCGCACCCTCCAAATCTTCTCTTCCTGAGCTTCCAGTTCCGCTTCTACTTAGTGAAGTATTTCTCAATCTACCAAGAGAAAGTTCAAATCCCCTTCCATCATCACTCCCAGTCCCATCCAATAATTCAATAAGATCCCCCGATCCATTCGTTGATGTTCCACCTCCATTCGACGGTGTCCCCGGTGCTTTGACAGCTAATCGTCTAACCCAACCTTCAATAGCTGCTGCTGCATTTTCTAATCCAATTCCAGAGCCCCCCACATTACTAGGCGTGACCGATCCGCTTCTTGCAGGACTGTATGAATCTTCGGCAATACTTGCAAGTTCGTCTCTAAATCCAAAAGGGACTGTTTCGGAATCTATAATTGAAGATGAAGGTAAAGAATCGATGGTTATTCCGGGAATATGTTTCCTTGCCCATGTATTTAAAGGATCTTGTCCAGGCCCTGGAGTTGTGACACTCTTTCCCAGTGTTCCTACTCCGCCAGGTCCTCGAAGCCATCCTAGTCGATCAGCAGCTTCACTTACACTTTCACGGTGGCGACGATTAGCCGAACCAATTGGAGGGAAATAGCTTCCGCTTGTTGGTTGAGACGGTCGAGGTCCTAAATTACTCGTCCTTCGAGAATTTGTACTTGCAGGACTGCTAACTGATTCGCCCGAAGTCGTTTGAGATATACGTGGAAGATCAAAGGATCCACGAGGAGTAGATGTGATAGAATTTGTATTTTGACTCTTTCTTCGTCGAGGTGGGAAGTAACCCAGGGTTCTCCTTGGCATGCGTGCAATTTCGACTGGTTTAGAATTTGGCGAGGAATCAAAACGAACCCATCGTACATGCTCCCATGGGTTTTCTTCCGACCGCTCTATTGACGTCTCCGATCTCGGTGGCCATACTTCCGGCGCATCTTCCAAACTCGGTGTGGGAGCAAGTAAATCAATCCCTTGACTCAAATCTTGAGATGGATCACAAGGGCGTCCTTTAATTGCACAAGCGTCTACTGGTAGTACAACCACTTGTCGAGTTTGTATGGAGTCATTTGGCCAAAATCTATTGGCCTTTCTAAACACCATAGGTTGACAATTATATCGTAGTATCACCCCCGCCAGCGTATCATCTTTCTGCACATGATGTATATAGACCAGTGCATCACCCTCATCGTCTTGTGTTCTACTCGTACTCTCGTCCATAGACGTTCTCCTTTTGTAATTCCCATTTATATCAATCGATCCGTTTAAATCCGAGTGATCTTCGAGAACTCTCGTCATTTTTTGTGTTCGTAAAGCTGCATCTCTTTCCCATTGACTGCCCGCGCCAATAACAGCCTCATTCCTCTTCTTTTGTTCCGCAGGTCCCCATGCACCCTGAGGTAGCTCAAACAACTTCTTCACAGAACTTCCTTTCCTCCTCGCTTTAGGCCTATCCAAGCTCGCTGTCCCTTGCGAACTGCCTTCGCCTTCATCAGTGACTAGATCTCCTAGATCTCCAAGCACCGAACTCGCAAGCCCTTGTAATGTACTCCAAGAATTCGACCACCCACTACCCCATGCTCCAGCATTTTCCGCTCCGATTTTCTGGTCTCCTCTCCCTCCCGCAGAACCCCCTAAAGTACTCTCCGCAGATTGTGTATCATTGTCGTCTACTCTCCTCGAAGGATGTCTTGAGGGGATTGGGCTTACCCCTCTAGTACTTCCACCAGGGCTACTTCTCCTGCTTGAAGTACTGACCAATTCTTGTTCCGTACTGATCAATCTCCTATTTCTGGGTCGTATAGTCGAGGAGGTAGCTGCACTGGAATCGCCGAATCGTGTTTCGTTATCACTGTATAATCGCGATTGATTCGAGGTTATCGCGGCTGTTCGTGACGATTGTGACATGGTTGTTTCGCGGGCCGTCCGCACCGGACACTTGAGTTCATGAGAGCATTCGTTGTTTTTGTTTAAATTTCCTTGCGATCATTCGATTGCAATGTCTCGAATTATACTAGAATCAGTCGTGTTAATTATGAATGTATATTTGGCTTCCTTGAAGAGTTGGGTCGCGGGGAACGGACGTTCCAGATTATAGTAAGTTTGGGCTACCGTGTTCGTCATCGTAATAGTAACATTTCTAGTGTACATTTGTCGAAACATATGGCACGTGGAGAAGCCGCAACTTAATTAATGATACCCACTACAGAGACCTCCCCGAAATTGATTGTAACTGATGATTACTTATGTTTTGATTACTTGGGAGGCATATGTGGTTTTTATGTGAGCTACAGCTACCTAATCAAGTAATGTGTCTTTGTACTTCCGAGACATTCACTTTGATAAGTTTCATATCATGTCCATTATGTGGATCTCAAAAGCTTATAATACAGTGGCATGAGCTACACGCTTCATGCCTTTTTTTAGATACTCGGAAAAATGATCAAGAACTTCATCAAGCAAGCCTTAGCCCACAAGCAGCAAAGGGGCGGGGAGGGGGGATTTCCTTTTCCGTAAGATCAAGCGAGTGGGACATCGCCATTCATGCCTGTCAAATCCCCATTAATTCCAAAGAATTGGAACCTGGATACCACCAAATTAGTATGCTAACCGGTAGTTACACGGTTTAGTTGACTCACCAATCTTCGACGTTCAATGTTGTAGGAACAGCTTGCGCAGAACTATTACTCCAGGTATCACTAGGACTTTGGCCTTGAGGCTCATGCATTGTTTGCTCAAAGCCTTGCTGCCAAATACTTTGGTTCATGCCATAATTGGGAACTCCAGTTGGAAGCATACTACCTCCTTGGGTTGGACTACTACTCATTCCAGGCTGTCCTCGTTGCATGCGCTGAGGCACTTGATTTGATTGATTCTGATTCGATATTGGCTGTTGGGGTGCACCGAGATTGGGCATGAGGTTTGGGTCAAGATTGGGATGGCTTGGCGGGGAGAATTGGATGTTATTTAGACCAGGCCCACTTTCAGGGAACAATTGATCTGGTTGAAAGTTCTCCCAAAGAGATTGCGATATGTTTGGGGAGTTTCTGGTAACGAGATAGAGATCTGGAGGTGTGGCCGGAACGGAATATGAGGGGTTGAATGGTGTAGCTGGACGTGTCTGAGGGCGAGAACTAGAGCCTCCCATGAATGTGTCTCTATTTTGTCTTTGATTTGGCGATGTAATGGGTGGTGCAGGCATCGAGGAGGGATTAAATCCTTGACTGGGTGTTTGTGGTCTGGACCGCTCATACGATTCTTGTGGCGCTGGTCCACTGCTTACACCAAAGTCCAGTGACATATCGTCATATTTTCTCTTCAGGCCGTCATTTTTGGCTTGGTTGAGGCCATCGTTAATGCCTTGCGCCATGCGTTTATGCCGTTTCCCAGCAGCCTTCTGAAGGCGCTCCTCGAGAACCTTATTTCCCAAGATAGACTCAAATAGTGTGTAGACCATCTTAGCTACGAGCCAAACTCTCGATACATTCTTCAAGCCATTCATACATACGCGCATTCGCTCTTGGGTAGCTGCGACGATAGAAGGTACCGAGGATCGCATTTGATAAACATGCATGATCAAGGCAGAAAATAAACTGTAAACGATAAATGCTGGGCAGTATCGTAGCTCATCATGTGCCGATAGATTCTCGATGATGGAGGTAATCATACCCGCGGCTTGAAATGCGATAGTCCGAGATGGATATACGTTTTCCTCATAACCACCTCTCTGTGTAGTAGCGGGCGGCATATGTGCTCGGTGTAATAAGCAGAGTGTTGTATAGTAATTTGAATGTAGCAAAGCTGCCCAGAATTGATGTCGAGGCATTTCCCAATATACCTCCTTAGGACAGTGAGAAAGCCAGTCTGCCAAGGCCATATCACTGTGGGTGAGGTCAATCGCATTCTGCCGTCGAGCTTTTGAAGCCACGCTGTATTGTTGTGAGAGAACCAACCCCATGATTTCGCAAAGCTTAACATATTGAAGAAAAAATTGGACATGGATAGGTTCTTGGGGGAATTCGGCCGGTTGATCATTCTCATCCTCGATAAAATCATCCTCACTAACCATCTCCACGTCGGAATCATCTGTATTGATATGCACGGGGCGGCCTAGAGCGACGGCAACAGATCGGTCACGGGTAAACAATGTCCACCAAATCCTCTTCCAAAGCCTCTTGTCAGCTTTGCTGAGTGCAGAACCTTCAACACTCCTATGCATGCCCGAACCCTGTGCTACAATAGTCGCCACCCTGCTCCAATAAAAGACGTTCTTCGTCACATCTTCTGGTCCCTCCCAATACCATCCCATCAAAACCAAAGCTTGTACAATTGTAACCCTGTCATCTTCGTAGTTCGCATCGTACAGGGCTTTAGCGCGCTTGTAAAATGTCAAGGCAGCAGGGGTTGTTGATCCATTGGCATCCATTAACTGGGGATTTGTGCAGACCCTGGATCCAGCCAGGAGGATAGCCTGCAGTAACAAAAGTGAAGGTGGATTTTTGGCATCTCGATATTGTCTCATAAATCTGTTTCGATTGATTACAGGCACAATTGGGGCAACCCACTTGAAATATGCATCAACCAATTCATCACAGAGAGATCTAGGAGGAAGTAAAAATGCTCCCCGTTGATGTAGGATATCGATTTCCACGTTATCCAATTCCGTCAACCTCGCCCTGGATCCCCTAATATTCTCCGGTAAAGGATAATGCACGACGTCCGCGTTGCCATGTCGATCGTGTACGAGTAATGTCAAATTTGATGATTCTCCCAGATATGCCACTCTTCCTGCCTCCTTTATGGGCGCCCTGGTGAATTTAGGCTTCATGAATTGAGCGTAAGTAGTTTCGTCATTCTCCCGTTGGCGGGCTTGAGCTTCCGTGAGAGAAGTCGCAGGTGTTCCATCTTGAGTGTTATAGGTGATAGTACTCCTAGGAGTTTGGGTATTCGGGGAACCAACTTGAGGTGATCGTTCGTCGACTGTCTCTCCTCGGTCGCTACCCTCGTCAGCTGCAAGCCTTACAGAAGCCCGAGGTAAATTGTACCTATCAGAATCTTTGGCTTTGCCATTTGTTTTCTTGCGTTTCGGGGTTGGAATCTTGCATTCTATTGAGAATGCGACGCAGTTTGTGCAAGGCACGCCTAGACTCGCAGCATCACATCGTACCTATCACCCCCATTAATATGTCCTCTAGAAGCTGCACGACAATGCAGCCGCGCAATAGGTTTGCGTAACATTACCTTCCTAGCATGGCATGTCTGCGAATTGTTGTTAGCAATTATTTGTCAATATCCATTTAATCCTCCACAATCACAATCTGCTCCTCGGACCGAGGCATCAAAATCGATGGATAAGAAATGGGCAGATATCTACATACTTGGCAAGCTCGTGAAGCTCGTTGTCTTCATCCCGGAAAATGTCAGCGCATTTATATACCAGACAATAATTCCACCATACCTTCTAAATGAAGCATGTCCCGGAAGCTGTGAACTTGGTGCAGCATTTGAGCCAGCAGGAGCTTGACTACTCATTTGCGGTGCTGGTGCAGAGTATTGGTTAGATGCACCATCTGCAGATATTTCGTTTGAGGCCATAGCAGCCATGACTTCCCAATTCTCTTGTCATGCAATTGAATAATAGAATGAATTTCCCTGATGATATGTCGTCGGATTGATTTGTGTACTGAGTGTCGGTGGAAAGTTGGTCGTCGCGAGGTTGATAAATTTGGACCTCTCGGTACAGCTATTTTTACGTTTTCGGGACTTGAATTAGGTACGACTGGGAGAAATTGGTGGTCATGTGGGGTAAAGGTGAATGATTTTAAGGTACGGAGTTACTGATGAATTGATCTGATCTGATCTGATCATTGATCCATTGATTGATCTGCGGGTATGGATGAATCCGTTTGCGCTGAAATACTTTCAACTGTACTCGTTAAAATAATTGAGCCCAAAAGAATAAACAAGCAATTGTGAATTCAATCCCATACAATCAAATCAATGTTGTTGTATCTTTGTATGCGTACTTCCATTTGAGTAGGTAGGTAGGTAGCTATCACATATCCATCAGTCCGTGTTGCTGTATCATGCATACATAAGCCCCTTTCACATGTACACAGGACAAGTGAGGTTGGATAGATAGATACCTAGTTACAAATCATTCAATGCTCATTAGCCTCCAGTTATTTATTATTAAGGTTTTTTTGGACTACAGCGTTGCGGGAGAACACGCGACAACTTCTTCTCCACTCATTCACGCACATCATAACAACAACGGCAACGCTCAACCTAAGCCGCATAGAGCATCTTGTGGATTGCGGGATGGCGCATTGGCCGAGTTAATTGTCCATAGAGAGGTTAATCGTCTTCGGTTCAAATTGCCTGTTAGATGTAATGCGGCACCTGCGTGTCAGTTAGCGGCGGTAGCTTTCAGTCAAATCTTTTATTCCTATTGATACCGATGACCCATCGTCTATATATACAAGGCCGCAAATAGGTTACTAGGTAGTCATTGCTATCGAGAGATCATCTATCTTCGTCTAAAAATGCCCATTATATCAGCAATACACTTAACACCATTTCGACTACCGCTCCCTCCACTTGCATCTTAATCACCTATTACATACATCTATATGAAATCAGTGCCCCCCGCCCAGTTTACATGACGTAGATCATTGTGGAGCGGGCTGCAGAGCGGATCAATATTGAGCATACGTACGGAGCGGAGTACTAGGTATATTTCACCCCTCACTTACAAACAAAAGTGATGATGGATATATACCGCAATCCTCGCATACGAAATGAACCCGGAACGATCCAGCCTTACACCCCGCAATCCTTATTTTCACCGCTAAAGGATATGTACCTAAGTTTGAACTTAATTCAATCCTAGGGTGGAGGAGCCTCGGCACCTTTTGGCCAGCCCCTGGAGTAAGTTTCTTCATGTGATATTCAACATGCTCATGATAGCGCTTCGTAGACATTACCTAATAATTCTAGTCATTGTAGACCGTGATTTTATCTAGCGTCATTACAATATATACATTCCATCCTTCACGTACTTTTCCCATTGACAGCAGTCTTGGTATTTCCATTTCCCACCTTTTCTTCCCTCCTAATGACTCCTCCAAGCTCCCGTTCCTTCCCGAGCTGACTAGAGTTATCCTCTACTTCTACACCTGCAATGAAAAGCTCACTCACACCCTCTAAACTAGCCACAAACAGGCATAGCAAACTTGCAATGACGAAGTGACTGATCGTGGATCCGATTTCCAACCATGATCCTTCATCCTTGACCACCCAGAAGAAGTGCAGGGTCAGGAAGTCGCTGATGGCGATTACTACCATAAACAAGGCTGATGGAGCGACGCCAAGTCTCTTGTTCAAGATACCCAAGTTCGCTGAGATCAATGCAAATGGGATCATGAGCTTCACTATCAACAAAGCTCCTTGAGAGAACGGATCAAAGACTGGAATCAGACGATTCACGCTGTCCAGACTAAAGGATGAGACAGATGCCATGTTTCCAGTGCTGAAAAATGCTGACTGCAAAAGTATGAGGAAGAACAAAGATATCCGTGCATCTGTCAATGTGAGAGAGCGGAATGGGGAGGAGGATAACGAAGCAGGGATTTCTGGCACTGAGGCATCATTTGCCTTGGTGGTTGTCTTTTTGCTCATAGTGTGTTTATGAATGTTATGCTCTAACAGAACCCAGGTGATAAGGGTGGAAGAGAATGCGAAGTAGAATAAGCCTTCGTATGAGATGGTGAGAATAACAAATAGTGGCGCAAATGTCAAAAATATGATCATTAATCTGTGGAGATAATGGTTATTAGGCTGTAGGCGATGCAAAAAGGGCATTATCAAAGACGCCACTTTATTCATGTTAGCTTTCCCCGGATTATCAGGTGTTCATGAGCTTACCAATTAAGCACCAACCAATTATTTGGTTGCCTCGAGGAAGTCCCATTCTGGCCTGTAAGGACATCGCTGTAGATCTCGTGACAATCATGGATAGGACAACCAACCCAATCTATTTAGATGTCAGAATTCATAGTCTAGGGTAATGGGTAGGATCATCCTCACCTGCGCTCCAATGAGGGAGCGGGATAGAAGATTATTGGCTGGAGCGATGGAATCACCTGCCATCTTGGATTTTGCCAGCAGCTTTCTTTCGAAAGCAAGATACAATACACCTACTGCTACCATCAACGCACCACCGTACAAACTACGCCCGAGGTTAACTAGAATCCTACTACTTGTGATAGTGGCAACCTACATAAGATCTATATCTTCGACTTTCATTGCCGGGAGTAGTGTGAAAGAGCTCATTCCGACACAGGACACAATCCATGTCAGAGTTAATGCTTTGTTTTTCTTCAAAAATCCCAGCCCGTAAAATGCCGGCCAGAAAGTTGCCAAGATGAATAAAACGGAGAAGATTTCTCTGTATGTGTATCCCCATGCCTAATTCATGTATAAGTAACAATAAATTGTAGAATCGATACATTAACTTACAAGACATTCGATGAGACCTAAGAAAATTATAGTCTTGATGATTATTCCAATAAAAGCAAATGGTGATTTTATATGACCAAATAGTGCTTTCCCGCCTTCCGTGAGAGCATTTCGACGAGCATACACCTCTTCCCAGAATGCTACTGGGAAGACGGCATAAGCATAATATGTTAGAGGCGATTCTGATACAATAAAAGATGCAAAAAGAGCAACAAGAATTGAAGAGAAAAACAGACTAGCAGCCAGATTCCTGGAGGTCTTAGTATTTCCATGAAGAACGTGAAGATCAATGACAGTGGTGAGGGCAAACATGATCCAACCCAGGTATCCAATTGTGATCAAGGCTCTCAGGAAAAGCCAATCATACGTTTGAAGATATCGTAAACCGGCTAAGCCTAGTCTTACAAGTTCTGCAGTCTCTCGAATTGCTTCTTCATGTTGACCTCGATTGATCAAATTTCTGATATCAGCCAATCGATGCTCAGCCGTGTGATTATCGTCCCCGAGACCTTCAAACGGTCGATACCTCAACTCCGTAGCTTTCTTGTGCTCCTCTTTGATTCGATACATGTCAAGAATACCTCTAGCATTAGCAAGAAAAGCTTCAGCTTTTTCGGGAATATCCGCTGCAAGGTAGGGTAAGGGTAATTCTCCAACTGAATTGACCGGAAAGTTGACTCCAGCCAAATATGCCATGAGAGCTGCGACGTCAGCTTGAGAAACATCATGTCGATGGATGTGATCCATTCCCCAGTCTGAGGATAGCTCATCGTGACCTGGTGCGATTCCATGGGCTTGTACGATAGGCTTCGCAACTCCGGATCCCCAAGCAATGAGTGGAGTGCGTGTGTTGTCTGGGTGTCCATCACCATGACTTCCCCAATCACTCATTCCATGGTCAGCTGTGAAAACAAAAGCAGTCTTATCATCGTTATAGAAATTTTCGATAACCTTTGTTACTTCCTTGATGCCTTCGTCCACAACTTTGAGGTTATATAGATATTCTTTCGAGTATGGCCGATAACCATGACCTGTAGTATCCAGGCCAAGAAGATGTAGAAAGAACACATTCTTATCTTGTCTCAATGCGGCATTTAAAGTAGCGTTCTTAGCAGCTTCTGCAAAAAGAGCCTTAACTCTGTCGAATACCCAGATATCCAAATGTAAAGCTGCCTTTGAAAAGTCCTCCTCCTCAGCGGAATATGTGTATGCATCGACACGACCTGGCACAGCCCCCAATTGAAACATGGGCAAGATATCTGGACTCCCCCATGACCAAGTATGCCTACTCCTATTGAAAACACTGTCGAAGTTTACGGGGTTGAGTTTCCATCCAGTAGCAACTGCCGACACATCTTCGTACATACCCGCAATGAGTGCAACATGTCCCGGGCGAGACTCCGTAGGGACTCGAGTATGAGAAACGCCGAAAGTGCCGTGCCCTAGAACCCGCGAACGAAGGAATGGCGCAAGAGGCCGTGGGATGAGATCCTCTTGCGATTTGGGATATGGTTCTGGAAATGATTGGAAAGCTTTGTCTGCTCGTAGCCCATCACCTGCAGACGCAGAATATCAGTCCATTGCGTTCACAAAAAGTGATGTAAAAATAGATAGAACAAACATACCAACGAAAAGCACCAAACGCTTTGCTGGAGCTTCTACTCCATCTGGCCTTTCTACTCCAAATTCGCGCATCCCGGACACTATTGGACTCACAAAATAAATATCAAAGATTGAATAAATATAAACCAGATGGAAAGCCATTGCAATGGCTAAAAAGCCAAAGCGATTAACTCTAGCCATATTTTCGATGAGTCCGTCTTGTAGATAATTCGTACTCCAACGCGTCCGCGTTCAATTGAACAAATAGCTTCAACTTCTTGATGGACAGATTGTCTAAACACCTTGATGGGTTTATGCCAAAATCATCTGTGCAAAAATTAAAGGAATGGCGCGCCCACAATGGACGGAAATTATTTATTGTAAATACAAATCAAATGAGAATCTCTCCCCCTTAATAGATATCTCAATGTTCAAAAGATTTCGAAGACTTCACTATTGTCGATAAAATTATCCGATAGGACACGACATCATCGGTTGCCAAGGGACGTTCGAGATCATCTATTTTTAGCTTTTTTTCTTGACTTCAACGACACTGCACCAAAGTGCCAAATCTTCATTTTTTACTTTCCCGCTGACAAGATCAGTATGTGGCACAAAATTTCTCGATTTGGTTGAACAATTTAATCATAGGTCTTGGGGCGCTCACCAGGAAAGTTCACCGGGAACGATTCCACCAAGCTTTGTTCATGACATCTAAATTGCGGTTCACTCAACATGTGATGGCGTTATCAAACTCCATTGAAATTTTCAAGAAAGATATATCACCGACCCTTAAAATCCAAGTGGTAAATTGGTCGTATGAGCAATAACGCCATTCAACCTTTCCTGATCAAATACCTGCTTTACCGTACCCAAGGTTTAGTGCGGGATAGTCTCTGTATTTATGGACTCGTTCCTCAAAGGATCAAAAACTAAGTAAGTATACTTAGTATCTTTGTAATAGAGGAGCTTCTTGTGTATCCTACTGCTCATAACTGCTTGACCAAAGTTCCATGCAGCCAAATGTTCGGGACCTGGTGGTTTTTCCTTCATCAATATTGTGCCAACAGCAGCTGCAGTTTCAATTATGAGAATTTGTCCTCGGAAGGGCCGCAATAAAGCTATCGTGATATCATTCTCGCATCATCGCAGGGAAGCAAATCATACATCGTTGAAAGAATTGAATTCTATCTGCACTATTCCAAGAAGGCGGGCCTGTAAGTATATATGCTTCGCTGTGCTACGCCATGTTACTGTATTTTCACTTGCGGATTACGTTTTCGGTTCGAGGCAGATTTGTGAGTCCTGTAGTGAGCAAGATACTTTCTTCTACGAATAAGTTTTCTTCGGCGACAGGGATGTTTAGTTTCTCGGCCCAGAAGCTGCCAGGAAGGGGGAATACATATCAACATGCTACCAAGCTAGGATTAACACCCAACTAAAATTCGACTGCCGGTTCACATTATAATCACATTACCATAACTTCACTTTCTTGTAAATATCGTTTTCCTGATTGCTATCTTACACCAGAACATAACAGCAGCATACCCACTATGAAAAATAAAGTTATCAGGACGATCTACATCTTTAGGAGCCGCATCATCATAATACCCTACACAAATTTCAGAGACCAAACATTTAACAGTCAGTAATCATGGAGTATAATTCGTAATCTACAAGACGTACTAGGTGCACTTCCACTCTTTTCTTTCATTTTCAGCAGTATCCCGTTTCCATATCACTGTCCATTTCAATTATCACCCTCATCCATTTCCATCATTTATCCCAGCCAGCGACAACAAGTCAAGAAGATTTGCCCGAGATTCATACTCGATACAAATAAGCGATGATGTCACAATATATTGTTTCTACTCATTATTTTTATTTCAAACCCTGTAGATTGTTTATACAATAGAGATATCAGGAGCTCCATGGTACTTTCTGCTTACCTGCTAATACAAAAGTGTTACAGGCACCTACAGGCTTAAGACCCTGTAACAGATATGCAACAAAAGCAATTGAGGAGTGGCGGTAGCATGTGATTGGTTGGTTGGTGGGGTGAGTGAAGCAAGGGAGAGACGGAAAGTGAAACGACAATAGTCAAGTATGAAGGAAGCTATTCAATAACCTCCAGCTTCATCTATAGTTATAGGATCTTTTTAAGTCATATATTTAGTGTCATAGGAAGAGGTTTGCGGGTCAACAATCAAGTTGCATACATTACATCTAGGAATTTGCTCAGGCCGATGTTTTATCCCAGGCAAATGCAGCGCGATGAGTAGTGCTTATTTATTTCAAGACAGATAATGAATTATCGTCTATTCAGCTACAGACCTATCTAATAATCTAGAGTGAAGCTCATGTGTGATTCAGGAAACATAAAAACGGTGTAAGCACGAAACTAGATGAAGTTCTGCTACAAACTACAAAAACAAGGAATAAAAGAGTGAAGGCTGAAAGGAAAAAGAACAGGACAGAAGAAGGATATGAGCATGTGACATAATCGAATACTTTCGATATAACCATTTTGCTGATTGCGAGAGGGCAGCGCAGTAGATGTTAGGCGGAGGTGCTAAGTAAAGGTTGGGTTTGAACGGGACATGGAGAAAGATAATACAGATGGATGAGATACAACTATTCCCCTCCTCGGTGTCTTTGCTTTTCACGAAGTACTTTTCATGAGTCTCCATGGCAGAATAACCTGCTCCCCCGATGTGAAACCATCGCAAAAGAAGACATTCAAACTCTAGCTAGACAAAGCTATCAAGACAACTTATCGCAGTCAATCGAATTCTTGCAGTAAGCTATTCCCACACAATCCATTCCTACTCACCCGCATTCAGAAACCTTGATCAATCCCCTCCTCCGCCACTCAACCTCTTATCACCGCAGCAAGACCAGAAAAGAACACAACAGCTTCGATTCGGAACAGCAAGATGAAGAACTCAAATCTAATACTAGGATTCATGAAATTGAATTCCATCGCTGCAAGAAAGAAAGCAAGCCAACTGTTAATAGTGAGGTAATGAATCAGGAGAGAACCAAATATTTTAACATGAAAACTCTCAGACTCTGAGATGGCTACGAGAACTACTAGGTAGTGTTATGATTGGTGTTTGGTAGGCTGGAGATTGTAGTCTTACCGAGTAGTCTATTGAAATGCATGATGTTAACGTTGTTATGATGTCATTACTACAAGTAGTAAGATCTTGAGGTTGATAGGAAATCAATATCGAGAATATATTTATTGTGTATAAAATCAAAGACTTCTCTCTATAAGGAACAACCATGTCCAAAACCATGATATTCATACAGACACTTGCCTCGCTATCTTCGACAATAGATAATCATCACTTCCTTCCTACTAAGGTTTGTAGCAATTCGAACTTATGTATCTAGGTAACTCCCGGTGAGCATCTGATGATTGTGAGGAGGACAGTAAATATCGTGTTCAAATGACATATATATAGGAAGTCGTATCCAGAGGCCATCCCTCTTCCATACAAGTCCAGCGGATACAAATGTATGCGTAAATGCTGTATACAATACCTACCTACTTACCTACCTACCTATCTACATACAAACAAAATCCACATCCACATCCACATCCATAACCAAACCCAAACCCCACAATATCCCTCTCACAAACACAAACACACCATAACCAATCACAACCCTCCCTCCCTCCATCTACTCTCCAAACCCCAAAAACCCCAAACACTAAACTCTAAACCCTACTCCATACACAGCACATACATCAACATCCACCCCTCGTATCAAAAATCAAAAACCTACACTTACTTCACTATACTTCATACACACACGCCACACATAATACAAACTCTCAATTCTCAGTTCTCAATTCCCAGTTCCCAGATCCAACAACATCAATATTAATTAACCCACCCTCTTATTAACCCTCTTATCAATTATACAATTCCTTCGAATCCAACCTACCAACCAACCAGATCAGATCAGACCAATTGAGATTTTCGCGTTTCGGGGGGTGCATATACGAATGAATATTGTGTTTGTAGAGTGCATATATGTATGTATAGAGTGATAGAGTGCACGTATGAGGAATAGGAAGAGGAAGAGGAACAGGAACAGGAGATATATGTATATGTATATGTAGATGTAAATGCTGTGTCCTTTTTACTGCGGGAGGAAGGAGGAGTTCTCGTGATTTGTGGGTGGTGATAATGGATGTGATGGATGGTTATAGGGAGTGATGGTGTAGATAGGTAAACTAGATCACCAGATAGATAGATAGATATACAGAGCAATTGTGTGTATGTATGTATGTATGTATATACGCATACATGTATGGTTGATTTATTACACAGGAATATTAGAATATTTGGGTATCTATGAGGAGGATGTTATTGGTGTATCCATCTTCATGTCTTTATATGAGATGAAGCTAAATTCACGATTGCGGCGTAAGAGATGATTCCGCATACGCATATGGTAGGTGTCTATCTAGTACGGTCTTGGATTTTCCAAGCGTGCCGTGTGCCGGCTCGACTTTTGTCTATCTACTTGGCAAGTTGCAACAGAGATAAGGAATACATTCTGGTTTGATGGGTTGTCTATGGTGTAGTGATAGTATGTACTCGAGTAAGTAACCAAAGTAAGACGTACATACTTGGAAAGTACAGACCAAGAGATTCGGAGAGGCAGAGGCGTTATTCACGGATAAATTGTTATTGGTTGGATGGGGGTTGATTCAAGATATGGTACCATGTTACCTAGTACATATATGTAGAGTAGTTTATCGTCGATGCGATGCGATGCGATGCTGTGGGCAAACGAGTTTGTTGAGGTCAAGTTGTGTTTAATTCTGTTTGTTGTTTGATAGCAGGTGTGGTTACGGGGAGTTATCTGCAGGTGTACGGAGTATAACCTTAATTATGTAAGTGTTGATGAAGACTAACTGATGCTCGCATATAATATCGGCATCTGAAATTCTCAATCGAGGTCCCTCAACCAAATTTGTAAGGAAAGTGGATATGAACTGATTCTTTTGGAATTCGTATGGAGCTGGAGATGTTGATCAGTCCGTGTAAACTTGCAGGCTGAGACGCCCATCCATCCATCACCTTAGCAAAAGGAGGAACGTGGTTTTGCCATGTTCGAGTGATTAGCGATGTCACCAGCAGCATTTATTTTACCGGAGGAAATCAAAGCATTCGCTGTGTTGGTAACGAATCTCCCTTTTCATGGCCGCGTCTCACCCAATTGTCCTTTTGAGAAGGATCGATACTCGTATCGGAATCTCCATGAGGCTTTGTTACTCCAAATAAAAATCAGCGTTACAATTAGAGATAAAGTAATTTTATATCCCACGTCTTTTTCTTTTTGGACGGACATCTGAAAACTCTCCCCCATTTCCGGCTCTTCCCCAACAAAGTGAAATTATTCGATAATACGCTTCATCCCCAGGCCAGAAGAAGCCTCAAACAAATGAATTTGACTTCTTGTTAAGGGGTTTGAGATTTTTGGTTTCTCAGCAATGTGAATTATCCCTCAGTCGGTACCTAGAATTCTAGTTTGATGGCCTGGTGGCCGCAATTCTGAATTAGACCGGTAGTCCGAAATACGCAAGGGTGAGGTGAGCTGTTCGGAGTAAGAAATGGCTTTGATACTTATGACTGTAATGGTTTATGGAATCGAAGAATGATAGGGCCGAAGATTGGTATTCTCACCTATTGGATAACATCAATGTTGGACGGGAACTCATTGCAATAGCCCCTGCATCAAGCGTGAAAGTCTGTTTAAGCAATGATATTCGCGAAATCTGAGAGAGTAATGTTTGACATACTGTTGAAAGAAAAGCTAACCCCGGTGGAGTGCAATTAGATAACCTTGTGGCTCCCAGGAAAATCCCATGGTAAAAATGCTACTAATGCATTGCATACACCGCATCATGCAGTGTTTATTTACATCGCTTCGGAACACCAATGAAAGTTCGAGATGTCGCGATATCAATAGGAGTACGAATATTACCCTCTCTCGTATCTACCAAGCCATAAAGATCTACAACAGCTTTTCCCACTCAACCTCAAACATCAGTTACGAAGAATGGAACCGCAATATCACCTGTGTGACAATCGTCTGTCAAAATATTCGGCGCAGAAGAAATCCAATCTGCCAAGAGGCTTATAAGAACACACATCGTCATGCGACAATGGCAAGACGAGTGCAAAGTGTAGATCATCCCCTATTTACCAATCACGGTGTGAGAGATCCTCACGATAACTTCCTATATATGTGCTGAAAAGTGGTTTGTTTGAACGTCCGGTCTTTTTGCCAGATGAGAGGTACAGTCGACAACCACGGATTGACGTGACATTGGTACCATCCATTTGAATTGTGATGTAAAGCTATGAGTACCTCCAGGGTTTTCATTGATCACGACCGACCCGTATAAAAGATTCTAGATTCATAAGCTTTGATTTGTAGACATTCTGGGTACTTAGGAACCAGCGATAGGTATTGATGTTACCATTACCTGGGTAATTATTAATGATGCTGATATGTCCCGACGGATATTCCTACACTCGAGCTACCTAGCTCAATGGCCATCTGAATAAAAGCGGTAAAGCCAAAGCATCAAAATAAGTACGGAAGTAGAGGAGCTTAATCATTGATGAGCCTTTTCATCTTCACAACGGGGCTGAAAGCTAAAAGTTAAAAAATAAAATAAAATAAAATAAAATAAAATAATAAATGGGATGCTGCAGATTAGGTGAAAAATCCATCTAGTATGAACCTAAACATCCATCCATCCAAGGTACTCTACTGTACTCTACTGTGCTCTACCCGGTAAAAGTATACTATACTAGCACACTGTAACCTTACTAAAGTCGCCTATCCTAATCAGTTCCTTCAAGCCTTCTCAGATTTCTCGTTTGCGGCTTTGTGAAATTCTGTCATTCAAGAAATCGCCAAATCTCTTGTTCCAGCCTTTTCGTCAATTATTCCCAAATCTCCTCAAACCTCCCACACCGAAAGCGATTTCCCACGTTATTCTCCTTTTCGAAATTTGGAGGATCGTGTCGCAAGTCTGCTTAGATGCGGAGGAGATCATCTGGCTCGGCCGCAGAGGAAGAAGGCAACGATTCATCTGCAAATCCCGACATAATTGAAGGACCAGGGTTCACTGCTCGTTCTGGAACCGAAGTCTTGACATTGAATAATAAAGATTTCCGGATTTTTCAATCAACTTCACGACAAACCAGTCCTCAACATACACAATCCGAATTAGATCGAAGGAAAAGTTGCGATAAGAGACCCCTGGCTGCCAGAAGCCGGCGCCCAAGCAATTCAAATTGGAAACCAACAGAATCGCGCAATGGACATATAGATAAAAGCCAACCTACCGAATCTGCTGTAATCAGTATTTCTTCAAAAGGGGCTATCGAGGTAGACAAGATGACCGACTCTAGACAAGCTTCACGACGGTCGAGGCTGCGAAGTCCTTGGTCTTTTACGCCATTGACCTTTGGCACTACAATCATAGCCTTGCTTACTTTGGCCTCTATTATACATTCATTCACTACGCGACAATTGGATAATAAAGGATGTCGAATGTCATATATGAGGCCTTCGTTTGCAAAGTTGTCAGATTTCGACACGGAACATACCCGTTTTGCGAGCAAATATTCCGTCTACCTATATAGGGAAGGAATGGTGGACGAGGATACCAAGGTATGCAATTTTGTGGAGAGTAAAGAGCTAAACTTACGAAGTGTCTAGGTCAAAGGAGTTCCCGTTTTATTCATACCGGGCAATGCTGGGAGTTATAAGCAAGTTCGACCAATTGCCGCAGAGGCTGCAACATACTTTCACGATGTTTTACAACACGATTCTACAGCGATCGAAGCCGGAGCTCGGAACCTGGACTTCTTTACTGTTGATTTCAATGAGGACATAACGGCCTTCCACGGACAGACAATGTTGGACCAGGCAGAATATTTGAATGAAGCGATTGCCTATATCTTGTCTCTATACCACGATCCTCGGAGATCACAGCGTGACCCAGAGCTTCCAGATCCAACTTCTGTTATAATATTGGGGCATTCGATGGGTGGAATTGTAGCGCGAACGATGTTGATCATGCCGAACTACCAGTCGAATTCGATTAACACGATTATTACCATGTCAGCTCCACATGCTCGACCTCCAGTTTCCTTCGATGCAGAGATTGTCAAAACTTACAAGCAGATCAATGACTACTGGCGCCAAGCGTATTCGCAGAAATGGGCAAACAACAATCCTTTATGGCACGTCACCTTATTATCCATAGCTGGAGGTGGACTTGATACTGTTGTTCCGTCGGATTATGCCAGTTTGGAATCCCTGGTGCCAGATACACATGGATTTACCGTTTTCACCTCGTCTGTCCCGAACGTATGGACCGGTATGGATCATCAAGCAATTTTGTGGTGCGATCAATTTAGGAAAGTTGTCGTTAGATCTCTATACGAAGTTGTCGATGTGAACCGGCCTGCACAAACGAAACCTCGAGCGGATAGGATGAGAATTTTCAAGAAATGGTACTTGACAGGAATGGAGAGCCTCGCCGAAAAGACCCTCTCACATAAGGAACCAACGACTTTGCTTACTTTGGAAGACGATTCACATGCAATAATTCCTCAAGGAGAAAGATTAACTCTTCGAAAATTTGGCGAGTCTCGAAAACCAAAAGCACATTTACTTCCGATTCCTCCCCAAGGAACGCCAGGTGGAAAGCGATTCACACTTCTTACTGATCAGAAGCTCGATAAGCCTGGGGATTCTGGAAACTTGGAAGTTCTCTTTTGCAGTGTTTTCCCACTACACCCTGGCCAATCGGCTACATTATTTTCCATGAATATGGATCTTTCTGGGGATAGTTCCGGATCTACAAGATTGGCTTGCAAAAATGCCGCAAGTGACGTTATTCCTCTGCCAGCATCAACCCGAACATCGAAAAGGCCTTTCTATCTGGATGAGGAGGAAGAGATTTTGCCATTTTCTTATTTGCAATACGACCTGGAGGATATAATCGACCACCAATTCGTTGCTATCGTCGATAAAGCAGTTGACCCTACACCTGGATGGGTCATCGCCGAGTTCAGTGATAATGTTCAGTCACATCGAATCAGATCACTGAGCCTTCGACGTCTTCTGGCCTTTGGTATGAAGATGAGACTCCCGCCAAATAGACCAATGGTTGCGGAGGTCAAAATACCTGCCGTACACTCGAGTTTATTGGCGTATAATCTGGAAATGGGTAACCAGGTATGTGGTGAGGAATCGGAGCTCTTCACTCCCCTCCTACGACAGTATATTTCGGAACCTTACGAGTCAAAATATTTCGTGAACGTGAAGCAAGCAACCATTAATCTCCATGGAGTCTCCCCATTTATGCCGCCCGCACTCAAATATAAAGCCATTCAAGATGGATTAAGCCTCCAATTCTGGACCGATCCAACTTGTAACTCGAGCATCAAAATTTCATTGAGTGTTGATATTCCAGGCAGCTTGGGAAAGTTGTATATGCGATATCGGACAGTCTTTGCAGCATTTCCTTTACTTGTTGTCGCGCTCGTATTGCGGAAACAATTTCGAATGTATGATGAGACGGGAATTTTCATTTCCTTTGGAGAGAGTCTAGACTTATGTTTGCGACAATCTTTACCTTTGGTGCTATTAGCTCTTACATGCCTGTCGGTATCTTTTTCCAGGGCAAGTACAGCACCACCTCAAGGAGCTCCCACAGGATTCTTGGGGTGGGGAAGAAATGCATCGGAAACTGTCATCGACTATACCAAAAATGATTTGCTGGTAGGATCACAAGATCCATTCTTCTGGTTCATGGTTCCTCTCATTGGACTTGTTTGCATTGGCGTATGTGTGATGATCAACTATGCCACGTTGACCATTACTCACGTTCTGAGTGTGTTATATGGTTGGATCAGTGTTAAGCCGGCGTGGTTGCGAAATGAGGATAGGAAAAGAGCATCATCCCCCGCCTTTGCACCATCTTCTCCTCGACGACGTGTGTTTACCACCGGCGTACTGCTATTTTTGGTGTCTACAGTCATCCCTTACCAATTCGCGTATCTGGTTGCATGTCTGGTACAAGTAGCCACTTGTACAAGAGCTCTTCGATTCGCCCGGGAAGCACGTTCGAACACGAACTATAATTTCTACAACTATGTACACTCAATACTTGTTCTCATGCTCTGGATCTTGCCAATCAACCTTCCAATCCTCGTTGTATGGGTCCACAACTTGGCAGTGCATTGGCTGACACCGTTTTCCTCTCATCATAACGTACTTTCAATTATGCCCTTCATCCTTTTGGTGGAGACATTAACTAGTGGCAAGATGGTCCCTCGGGTCACATCACGCGCTCGACACATTACCAGTATTCTCCTCTTTGGTATCGCGATATACGCCGCAGTATATGGGGTGACTTATGCTTACATGCTTCACTATCTGGTCAATTTAGTAGCAGCTTGGCTTGTCGCTATTCATTCTTCAACCTCGAATTGGACACTTGCAGGTGTCACGACCATGTTTGATCCCGAGAGCAATGAAATTACTCGGAAACGCGGAAAGACACCTTGAACGACAGTACTGTTTCACGAATTTAACTATAGTACCATATTCAACGATTCACGATTCAATGTTTACCACCCTATCAGCCTTCACTACTCTTCTAATCGGTTGAATTCATGGGCCCCCACAATTCAAGGGCCCATTTTCTTACTTTCACGCATTAGAATTTTCGGCGTTTTTTCAGCAAAGTATAGAACTTTGAACGTTATCACGCACGTTTTTCTCGAATTACACTTTTCTAGACTTCACTTTTTTTGTTAGTACCGGATGATGTTCAAAATGCGGACCTCATTTGCATAAACTATACTCATGAGCGCTGTATATAGAGTTGGCGTTTTCTTCTTCGGCTGCAAACTGTAATTAGGCACATACTTACATTTTTGTGATACGACTGGTGTTGTTATCTCAGGGGAAGAGGTATGAGTTGAAAAAGGTACATTAAGAGAGGTGAGAGAAAGCAATGGATGATAATGCCATAGCCGGGCAAATGTTGAAAAAAAATTGGCTACCCCTTTAATGTTTTATATTATCTTCTTCTCCTTCTTGTGGTAAGAGGGAGATTGAAGATAAGAGGAGGGAAGGTGATGGAAAGGTCGAGGTGGAGTGGAGATGAGAAGAGGCAGGCAGGTTTGAAATGTATATTTGATCGTGGAAGTGAATTTGAAGTTTCAAAAGGCAGAGAGATTGGATGGATGAATAATTGAAGACTTTTCTGCTTTTGCTTCAGGTGGGAAATGGGGGGACGGAGATGATGTGGTGAAAACTTTGCTGTGTTGTGCTGTGCTGTGCTGTGTTGTTGCTTATATACCCTTTGGTTTGGAAATGGAAATGGAATTGGAATTGTGGATTTGTGGGATTGTGGGATAAGATGGGATGGGATGGGATGGGTCGTGTAGTTGGATGGGAGGAAAGGAAATGAGAGGAAGAGAAAGTAAAGCGTATGTAGGCATAAATGATGATGCGTTATTAAGTTAATTGAGTTGAAGTGAGGTGAAGTGAGGTGAAGTGAGGTGAAGTGAGGTGAAGTGAGGTGAAGTGAGGTGAAGTGAAGTGAAGTGTGGAATGAAGGGGAGGGAATAATTGAATATAAACTCTGAAAAGGAAACCCTTTTATATATATATATTGAGCTTTTGTGATCTTTGAATTTGATATTCTGTGATTTGATAAATTAAATAAGAATCACCGGGTTTGTACCTAGTGAGTGTATATCAATCATCACTTCATTCACTTTCTAATCTTCCATTTACCTATGTATCCCATCTCTATACCTAGGTAGGTATGTTTGTTTATAATACCGGAATGAAGAGAAATGAAGCAGGAGGAGAGAAAAGAAAAGAAAAGAAAGAGCCTTGTTATTTCCTAGTCTAAACCTCAATTCGATATAATAGCTGACCGGCTAACTATCCATCCATCCATCTATCCATCCATCCTAATCCCCCAAAACCATTCATCTATCCAAGTATCCTGATCCAAGTCCTACACACTCATGTCTCTCTCGTCGCAGTAGACAGGATGATAACACCATGATGGTGTTATCAGATCTTCTCTTCTCTTCTCTTGTCTCGCCATTCTCAGGTTGTTAATATTTTCCTTAGAGCGCAGAGAAATAGATACTCCCTCACTCATCCCTCTCATCTGCCTCAAATTTTCTCGCTTCCTCCATTCGTGCCAAATGCGTATATCTTATACACCACAAACTAACCAGTAAACCTAACGCTGATGCTCCAACCGTGACCAAATAGGCGCTACGATAACACTGTAAGCCCTCTGTACATTCTCTCACACCACCATCCTTCACGATACTGTGACAATCATAGACTATGCCATAGAAGAGGTTAAAAATGTATCCCGATATGACGGGAGAAAGAGTCATGAAGCCCCAATTTGTGGAGAGACCGTGGACGCCAAATGCGTCAGCTACTAAGGATGGGAAACAACCAAAGAGAAAACCGTAACCGAGACCAGTGAATGAAGATACGAGGAAGAGGAGTTGTGGATTTTCGGTGTTGAGAGCAGCGATTTGCGCGATGAAGAAGATTATTGAGGCGAGTGTGAGACACCAAAGGCCGCTACAGCGAAGGACTTTGACAAGGAAGTCGGAACCGACGCCTAGGGGGATGTTAGTGGACAGGGGATTTAAAAGGAAAAATATGAAGTACCTGAAAGGAGACGTCCGGTGAATGAACAAACGGAAAGGATGGATACATGCATCGCTTGACGATGCATAATAAATTCTTCTGGGATGGAGTCATCCCAATGACGCCAAAGTGCTTGAGCATCATTTCCGATATTACTGGGAGGAATTAGTCGAGGCTTTAGTTCGCGTACAATGAAAGACTTACTTAATAGTCATCAATCCAATACCTGTCAAAATGCCCATCAAAACAAACAATTGCCAAAATTCGATTGTTTTGAATAATTGAAATCCTCGAATATCTACACGATGAGCATGGTCCTTCTTGTCAGTTTCGGCTACAGTTTCACTTGATTCTTCATCGGTTGATTTTGACATCAAGGAGGAGGTTTCGTCGATTTCGGACATAACGCCGTTCTCAGGTACCTCTGCCCCTATCACATGATGGTTTAGGATATGGTGATTGCCCGAAGACGCAAAGGATTGGGGGGACGTACCAGGTTCACCTTCCAAAGCATCTCTATCTTCTCGTCGCTTATTTTCCTCCGATTTTGTGCGATGAAGGCGATTTGAATCGGATCGATTGTGGCCGGGCAGGGCCGAGTAATGAGCATGCGGTATAACCCGAAGAAAGAAGAATCCTAGAAAGACTGTTCCACTTGTTCCACAAGCTAGAACTAACAGGAAATGACCCGCATCTCCTGGAAATGTAAATGCAGTAAAGGCTGAAAAGAAAAATGCACTGAGTCCGAAAGTCGCTAGAGGAAAGGCTGTCGCAGTACCTCTGTTGTGTGGCCAATTAAGAGCTGAAGTTTTGATGGAAGCTGCGAAAGCAGAACATCCCCCGAGTCCAGTAAAGAATGAATAGAGACAAAGTAGCGGTAGCCATCCAGACCCTTTATTATATGCTTGATATAAAGGAAAGTATCCGGCGGCGAGCAACAGCATTCCCAATATTACAGCAGGTCGAGGCCCCTTTCCATCCACCAATAACCCAATTGGTATCCCACATGAATACATTCCCAGATTTCCAAATAGTCCCTATTTATATCATTAGCATGATATCAACAGTGAATGGCCGGCACGCTGTAAACTTACTATCAGATTGATCTGGGTTGAAGATAACTTCAATCTATCAGCGAATTGCGGACCCCAATTGGAGAAAGCATAGTTCGTTCCACATGCCAATGCAATGCATGTTGCTGCAACACTCGACACTATTCTCGCTGCTTGTAATGGTTTTTCCGGCATATTCGACGACTAGTCCGTTATCGTTGTGGTAAAAGGGAGGTGTGTATAGCTTCACCTCTTGATCATCGCAAAAGTCAAAGCAAACAAAGGGTATATGCTGGCTTAAAAAGGGAACAATGTGTCTTGTGAATGAAAGACAATGATTTCCCAAGTGTTTCTAGGTGAAATCCGTGTAATTGTTTGGAATGAAATTAAAGAGAGTCCTCTTGATGTCGTCTACATACACGTAAGTCCGTTATCAGTAACCCAGCTCCTGATGCCTCCTCTCCTTATCAGCTTCACTTACGGTGTATCTTATGAACCATTACCGCACTAATGCAGGTCGTCTGAGTCGTTTTCATCAGCCGCTGCGGATCATAAGGAGCCGAGTCCTTGGCCTTTCATTACCATCATCACTCAATCAAACCTCCAACGTTATTCTTCAACTTTTATGATCAACTATTACCCATACTTATTTTCATGAATAATATTTGAAGAGACTCTCGGATCATATAATCACCAATACCATCGCTGCGACATTACAGCAGAGCACAAATATGGGCGCTCTGCTTTCACTTCCTTTGTTGGCTGTGCCAAGCATAGGCACTGTGAGTTTTAGTTATTGGACTTTGATACGAAGAGATAGCTTATATTATTAGGTGATGGGCTTTGCTGCAAGTTGTTGTGGAGCAGCGACATGTTCTGCCGTGTGCAGTGCTTGTGGGAAGTGTGGTAACAGGTATATCTTCAAATTTGAAGATGTTTTATGACAAGGACTGATTGTTGAATAGTGTTGCCACTCGTATCGCATACGCCCTCATCCTCTTGATCAATTCGATATTATCGTGGATAATGCTAACACCATGGGCGATTAATAAACTACAAGGCTTGACGTTGGATTATATGAAGATCAGTTGTCCAGAGGGAGAATGCTATGGCTGGGTTGCGGTTCACCGGATTAATTTCGCACTTGGAATTTTCCATCTCATAATGGCATCAATGCTACTAGGCGTCAACTCTTCGAAGAATCCTCGAGCAGCTATACAAAATGGTTTCTGGGGCCCGAAAATCATCGCTTGGTTGGGCTTTATCGTACTTACTTTCTTGATTCCGGATGGATTTTTTTTGGTTTGGGGAAATTATATTGCATTCACTGGATCGACACTGTTCCTCCTCCTCGGACTTATTCTGCTAGTAGATCTTGCGCACACTTGGGCGGAATATTGTCTCGAACAGATTGAGGCATATGATTCTCGAGCTTGGAGAGGCATCTTGATTGGTTCGACATTGGGCATGTATGCATGTTCGTTGGCGATGACCATCGTTCAGTACATTTTCTTCGCTGGCGCCGGATGCTCAATGAACCAAACCGCAATCACTCTCAACTTGATCTTTTTAATCATTGTCTCTATTGTTTCTGTCCATCCTATGGTTCAAGAATTCAACCCTAGAGCAGGTTTGGCGCAATCAGCTATGGTGGCTATTTACTGCACATACCTCACCATGTCAGCAGTATCTATGGAGCCTGATACCAAGCATTGCAATCCTCTGATCCGAGCTCAAGGAACACGAACAACCTCCATAATCATTGGTGCAATCGTCACTATGTTCACAGTCGCATATACAACAACTAGGGCTGCAACACAAGGTGTTGCTTTGGGAGGAAAAGGAAAAAGAATCGCATTACCCGAAGATGATGAGCATGATCTTGTTACACAACAGCCAGATAGTCGCCGTGAGATGCGTGCAGCAGCCCTTCGACAGGCTGTAGAGGAAGGAAGTCTTCCTGCAGATGCTCTTTTAGACGAAGATGACGAAAGCGATAGTGGAAATACTGCTAAAGATGACGAAAGGAACTCTACACAATACAGCTATGCACTATTCCACGTAATTTTCTTCTTAGCGACCACCTGGGTAGCTACTCTTCTCACCATGAACATGGATGAATATACAGATGGAAACACAAATTTTGCACCTGTGGGAAGAACATACTGGGCTTCGTGGGTTAAGATCGTTAGTTCATGGGTATGCTATGGCATCTATACATGGACCCTGATTGCACCTGTGGTATTGCCAGATCGATTCGACTTTTAGATGCGGATAGTTAGTTCACTTTGGTTTTTGTTGTTGGGCGGGTCTCATTGATAAATAGTACTGTATTGTATGCATATTGCATTTGTTTTTTCAAGCGCGAGAAACGGAAAGGGAGGTTGAATTCTGGAGATTCTGGGAGATTGGCGCAGATTGTTATGTTTTAGCATTACCTACCTACCCACCTTTACATGGGATGGAAATTGATATACCAAATATTTCGTTTACTGCATGCACTACATATCATTACTGTATGGTCTCTTGTATAAAAAGTCTTCGGTTTTCTTCCTTTAGAGTATAATAAAGTGACATTAATAGTCACAGTTTAATCGAGTGATTTAGGAAACCAGATCTGGGCCTTTGGAAAACAAATTCTCCGGATCGTACTTTTTCTTCAACTCGGCGAGGCGGGGATAGTTTACCCCGTAAACCAATCTACCTCCTTCGTGGTTTGCTATTCGATGCATTAGTCAATCAAGAAGACCAAATTTTTACGAAGATACTAAAAGGTTTTGCTTTGGGGATATCGGAAAGGGGTTCGGTCCACTGCTCGCGAAACGCACAAACGATATCCAAAGAAGGGGAAGTTAAAAGAACCAAGAAAAAGAAAAAGAAAAATCGAAACTTACCACCGTCATAATTCGAATAAGCCCCCACCCCATCCTTCGTAATCTCATCCGTGCCCTCCTTTAGCCGCTTCTCCAATTCCACCTTCGCTTTTTGCGCCATCATCCTACACCACTCTCTACACTTCTGATCCGTTTCCTCTTGCTCCCAACCCGCTCCCAACAGTAAATTCCCATAGGCGCCTCTATTTGCAAAAGCCGTGTCTTGTTGACCCACCTGTAGAATTCTTCCAAAGGGGACGTATTCAAATACCACCAGCGTATGTTTCGCATCGGGGGTTTCGTTTAAGAATTTTTCTGTTTCCGAGAAGATTTCTGCGGCGAAGGGGTAGGTTAGTGGGAGCATACATGCAGCTCCTTTCATGTTGCGTCGGAATCCGTGGGCCATTGGTTCGTTCATCATGCTGTTTACTTCTACGTAGTCCATTTCTTTGGTTGTGTTTGCTATGGGCTCGAGATCGAGAAGCGCTTTGTAGTATGCTTTTCCTTCTGCTTCGGTGCCGTTGTAGAACACAGGGATGAGAATTACGGGTTGAAACGCGGGGGGCGGAGCAGCAATACCGAGGAGGAGAAATGCCCGTTCTTCGGTGAGAGTCGTGATTGTGTTGGAGAATGAGACGATAGCCTCTAATTTCTCGCGTGGAAAAATGAGCAGACCGCCCCAGACACGATTGGGTTGGGGATGAAGTCGATAGGTAAAACTAGTCGCAACACCAAATCCAATACCGGCTCCACGGATTGCCCAAAAGAGATCAGGTTCCTGATATTCGGAACAAGTTACGATTCTTCCATCGGCAAGAACAACCTCCGCTTCGAGAAGATTGTCAATCACCAAACCGTGCTTGGGGGTTAGATATCCGAAGCCCCCTCCGAGGGTGAGTCCTCCGATTCCCGTATGGTTTACGGTGCCGCCGACGGCGGCGAGTCCATGGGCGAAGGCGGCGGTGTCGACGTCGGACCAGAGACAGCCGCCTTGACAGCGAGCGGATTTGGTGACGGGGTCCACGATTACGTTGCGCATTTTGGAGAGGTTGAGGGAGAGGCCGTTGTGGGTTGATGAGGCGCCTGATGAGCCGTGACCACCTCCGACGACTGGGATGGGTGTTAGTTGTAGACTTTTTGTGGGGGTGAAACTATGCTATGGGAATAGGTGGCCATTTAGATGGAAGGGAAAAGGGTTTTTAGATTGGGTGGAATAAGAGGAGGGACGAAGAATCGATTATCAAAGTACGCACCTGCGAAATCAAACTTATGTTCTTTGGCAAAGAGAACAATCTTTGACACATCTTCAGAAGTGGTAGGAAAAACGACTAAAGCCTAGAGATGAAGTTAGAAACTCGTAAAAACATATATCGAAGATTAAGAATGTGTAGAGATGAGAAATCATGGGGATACCCCGTCTAAATATCTCAATTCTCATGTGATGCAACAAATCCCACAGACGACCAAATCTCCACACTTCAAAACCTCATACCTACCCTCAACCATACAATTCGAATCCCCCAACTATCCAATACCATTCAAGGCCCGTCTCGAATACTTTAGATACAGACTTCCACCCTAGTTCCTAACCCTAATATCATAACCACAGCCACAAACACAAGAATAAGAACACAAACAACCCCCCGGCCTCCAAGACAAAAAGCACTAAATAACCAAAAAAGAAAAGAAAAGAAAAGAAAAGAAAAGAAGAAAAAAAAAACCTACAGCGTTCTTCTCCGCCGCTCTTGACCACCTCGCAATCCCCTCATTATACCCCTCATCACCCTTCAACAAAACCTGCGCCTCGGGACTTAATCCCGCCTTCAAATCTTCAACTAGTGGTGCTAGTAATCTCATTTTTTTTGGGTGTGAGTGTGAATTTGGATGATCGTGAAGATATAAAGCAAAGAGAAAAACTTTATGGGTTAGAGATAGAGAGAGATAGAGAGAGATAAATTTAGAGAGAGAGAGAGAGATAGAGAGAGATAAATTTAGAGAGAGAGAGAGAGAGATAGAGAGAGATAAAGTTAGAGAAAGATAGAGATAGAGTTAAGTTTAAGGTTATGTATCCTCTCCTTCTATTGATTTTGTGCGGGGTAATTCTATACCGAGTACAGTAATGAGTACTTATTCGTTGTAACTACTAGGTATTTCAGCCGCACCCCCCACCGCGAGTAGATGCTAGGTGTGACATGTTGTTACATTGGGAGATGATTGGCGCTGCATCTCCGTCCCTCACTGGCTTAATTTATCGTTGTGCTTGGAAAGTGGAGATGTTAATGTGATTAAGGTTGTCATCTGGTTAAGGTTACTTATTGTTTACGGAGTACTGGAGTAACCTTACTAGAACTATAAACTTACTATGTGGTCTTTGAACAGGACTCTGAATATGCAGGTAGATAGGCAGGTAGATATATATATAGAGGGAGAGAGAGAGAGAGCGTCTGAAGAGAATATATATCGATATCTAAATATACTCCGTATATATCCGGATCCAACAAACAACCCCTCTACAAATTAACCACTTCCCTAATCCTCTACTTTCCACTAAATCTTACACCAAGCTTACAAGAACCCTACAAAAACCCACAAGGAATTTCTCCCAACACCTAACCCGCTGAGCTGAAAATATTCCGGATCTTCTGTAAGTCCTACCATAATTGGCGATAGGGGATTTGAGCCCAAGGACCCCGATGATCTAGAAGGGGTAATTTTTATTGTGCCACCGTGGAAAACTGAATAATGTATTTATTAGCTGTTATGTTATTGATATGGATGTTAATTTCTGGGAGATATTGTGGAGTATGGTTGAGGTACGCTCGTGATTTTGGCCTTTTTGGATGAATAGGTCTTTGTATATAAAAATCCTTAGCTTAGCACATCTTTATACCCTTAGGGAGGTCTCTCGAGGAAAAACTAACACTACTGCTGCTACTGTTATATATTAATTTTCTCTATGACAATAGGAGATGATAGTAAATTTGAGAGATCAGGACCTATTGAATATGGATGGGTATCAACCCATTGATTCTCAAACATGCCATCTTTTAGCTTTTCAACAAGTCAACGGTGAGCTTCACAAGTCAAAATTTCGACATAGATCGGATCAACACTGATTTCAAAGTAACCATTACTTTTTTACCATCATATTTCCAAATCTCCGTAGTGTTCATTAAAATCAGAAATATTAGCAATAGATTTCCTTTCCGTTTTCGAGATATTGCTTTCATCAAAACCTGACCAAATGAAGAAACTTTACCACATCCTACGTTTGCATTTCTCCTCAAAAAATACCTCGTCCACCATCTACCTCCAAACAAGTACCCGTGATGAACTTTGCCTCATTGCTGGCAAGGAATAAAGAATAATTAGCCACATCCTCCGGAGTACAAAGGCGACCTAATGGCACATTGAAGAGAAATTTGTCACGATTTTCGGAAGTATCATCCATTCCTGTGAATGTAGAGAAGCTAGCGAATATTAGTAGGCTTTAAAGTAGAAGTTTGGAGATACATACAGGCCAGTTCCAGCAAGTAGTGGACATATAGAATTGATTCTAATGTTCTTGGGTCCATATTCCGCCGCGAGTCCTTTGGTAGCCTTTTGCGTCGTTAGAAATGTGATTCAACATACAGGTGAAATACTCACATTGACAACGGCGGCTTTACTGGCGTTATACCAAACAAGACCCGGTCGAGGTCTTGAAGCTCCAATTGATGCGATGTTAATCATCGATCCACCTTCCCCTTGATTGATAACATTTGGAATGAAGTGTCTTGTTGCGTAGAAGATGGATTTAACATTAACATTGAAGACCTTGTCAAATTCATCTTCGATGACATCCAAAGTTGGCTAATCTCATATCAGTCTGATACATCAATCTACATATCCAACCTCCAAATATATCTCACGGCCACTAAACTATGAAATAACTCTTGATACCACTCACCTTACTCCTATAGCTCGTCCCAGCATTATTAACACAAACATCCACCCTTCCCCACTTAGCAAGCGTAGTCTCCAAAACCCTCTCCCAATCTTCCTCATTCGTCACATCCATCTTCACAAAAAGCATACTATGAGGATGAACACTCGCAACACGTGCACCACCAACAGCATCAATATCCGCAATGGTCACTTTACAACCTTCTCCCGCAAACCGACGGGCGATGCCTTCACCAAAACCTGAACCACCGCCCGTGACAATGGCAACTTTGTTCTTGAGGCGACTACCGAGAACTTTTAGTTCGGTGGTTGGTGTCATTTTGATTACTTGCGTTCTTTAGGATAATGCTGGATACAGGTAGAAAGGAAGTAGTGTGATAACTGGTAATGCTGCGACACTTGTTCGAATATTAAGGCTCGGCTTGACAATTTATTAAATAATATGGAATGATGAGAGAAATAAATAGACTTCTAAATATCTCCAATTGATCAGCAGGATCGACAGATTCACGTTGCATACGTCGACGTACAGATGGAAGGTGCGGGGGATAGGAATGAGGGGTAAGTGTAACGGGACTTCTTGATTTGGTTGAGTCACACCACTCTTCAAGTATACTGCGAAACCTAGGCACGTAGCACTTTTCTTTGTATTTATTATTCATAAAGTTAGGTTCATATGTAGTAAGATTTTTTAAGATGCTATTTTCTAGTCATTGAATGGTTACCAAGTCTTCTACCGAACCGAGTTGGCTTCCCTTAAATAGAACTTGCAAGATCGGTAACCTTTGGTCTGAACATCAGATGCTTCTGTTCCTGACTCATGTTTATGTTTATATTTATTCGATTAATATCAAGTAGATGTTTAACTAGTCCAGTTTTCACAGTTAGTATGAAATCTAAAATAACTAATTTTAGCTAAAGTATCTTTAATGTTTTAAGTATGACTCTTGTAGAGTATAATGAGAAGTATAGAATTGTTACGAATTATGTTCATTATAACACAATAAAAGCAAGTATAGCAGTTTGGGCTGCTGTTTTCGGAAAGATCCTTATCGATAAAGAATCTTAAGATAAGTATTTTAGGATTCAATTAGTCCTAGAATTATATGTATTTTAGAATTAATTAATTAGATAATTATAATAATTTAGAACAAGTTATTCTAGGATCTTATTAGTTTTAAAATAGAAAGTTCTAGGATAAGATTGATCCCAGGATTATTATTCTAGGAAATAAGTTATTTTAGGATTAATGTTCTGAGGTTATTGAGAGGATTATATAATAAATAAATTGGATAATCTAATCTATCTAGTTTAGGAGATAGTCTAGATAGATCAGTTTATCCAAATTATCTAATAATATTCAGAAGTATATAATTAGGATAATTTCATAATTTAAAAACTTTATACTTAATTTAATTATCAATTAATTTATCTATATTCTATTTGATCTAATAATGACTTTATTTCCAAATGAATCTTAGTAATAAAGCCTTAACCTATAACTACCAACCAAACGAACCTTAGATAATCATTGCCTTCAATACAGAATTGTTATACTTTGAGCATCATTACAATTAAGCTATATCAATTACAATAGACTCCAATCAACAACCTACCAAACCAGTTTCCTTCTCCTCCATCAGGGCCTCAGGGCAGGCCGCTGCTATTATAGAGCTAAGACAAACAATCCAAATATTCACCTCTAACCTATTTTATAGAGATTATAGTAAATATCAAGCTTTTATTATATAAACTAATCTTTACTATATTTTTAATAAATATCTCTTTTTAATATAAATATAAAGAATTTTATAATTGATACCATTCTTTCAAGGAACTATATTCAATTAGATCGAATCTTTCTTTAATGATCTAATAACTAAAACTACCAATAGTTAATTCAATAAAAATATGAAATCTGAGACACATTATCTTTTTGGCATTTATAAATCATTCCGACAAGGTTTCAACAAGGCTTTCAGGGAAGTTGATCCTGATCATATAATTAAGAAAGTAATATAACAATTTAAGCAAATAAGATCAATTATAATCTATATTGTGTAACGATACTGTACTGGAGGCAGCGGCTGCCTAAGGTTTCGTTGGTTGGTAGTTGTAGGTTAAGGCTTTATCAATTGGGTTCACTTAGGAATGAAATCGTTATTAGATCAAGTAAAATATAGGTAAACTAATTGATAACTAAGTTGAGCATAAAGCTCTTAAACTATAAAATTATTCTGATTATATACTAATGAATGTAATTTGGATAGCTTGAATAGACTGGTCTATTCAGTTTATTCATCTAATTGGATAGATAGGATAGACTGGTCTATCCAGTCTATCTATTATATAATCCATTATTAGCCTTAGGACATTAATCCTGGGACAATTCCAATCCTAGGATAATAATCCTGGGACAGATATTATCCTAGAACAATTGTCCTGGGACAAATCTTATCCTGGGATAAATTTTATCCTGGAATAATAGTTTTGGGACGAATCATATCCTAGAACACTTGTTTTAGAACCCAATAGTTGCTTAATCTATTCTTTTTAGGATATCATTTGTTCTAAAACAATATTTGTCCTAGGATTCCTTATCGATAAGGATCCCCCTAAAGAAAGCGACTCAAATATTGGTAACTAGATTTATTTTATAAAAATGAATGTGATTCATAACATTATCCTTTTTTTGGTTAAGCGTCGTCCTCGATCGCTTATAATTAGTACGAGATCTACAATATCTATCTTTTACATTCCTTTCTTTCTTTCTGCAATATATCACCTCAATGTACTCGAAAACGAACAAAGCAATTGGAACTTGGTAATCGAATCGAACGAATAGGAAGCAAAATGGTTGCTTGTACTCGATGTGAAAAGGCTAATCGTCGTTGTGTCGCTTTGAAGTCGGGCTCTAACAGTGATAGATGTACTGAATGCTGTTGTTATAGAAAAACTTGTGATATAAGGTCAAAGAACAAAATGCTATCCCTTTTCGATTGGTTCTTTATTGATTGTCAAAGACAAAAACTTTGTGAAGAGGAGGAAAAGGTTTTTGCAGTATTGCAAGAAGTTATAGCCAAGATTTCTTGCCTTCGTAAACAACAATATTTATTAGATAAGCGGAAGCAGAAATTGATAATGGCTGATTTAAATTCTTTGGATGAACTTGATGTTTTAAAGGAGAAGGAAAGATTCGAAAAAGAAAAAGAAAGAGAAATTACTGCAATTTCAATGTTTGTTATTCTTCCCGACCTCTTTGATCAATTTGATTCTGAACTTCCTACGATTGGTTCCGATTTCTTTGATCTCTCTTTTTTGTATTTGATGGATTCGCTGTTTGTATAAATTATGTTGAATTCTCTTTCCTTCTAGGTAAATCCAGATTCTGTCAGCGAAAATCCTCGAACTTCTTAAAATGCTTGAGGTCTTTCTTTAATTCCTATATATTCTCGAAGTCCAGATAATTTTCCTATTTCATCAGATATTTGACTTTGTTTTTAATATATTTGTAATCTAGTATTTTCTCTATCTTATACTTGGTGTTTTGATCAATGAATATAATTTCGGTTTTAGGAGCTTTAGGTGCTCCTGATAATACTAGTTCGAGCAAGGATATATAAAATACTGAATAGATGTTTATACTCTTTGATAATATCAATTTATAATTCAAGGGTCCTTTAATTTTCTTGATTTTGAATAATCCCAATTTCTTATAATCCAATTTCGTACTTGGTTTCTTTGTCTCGATATTTTTTTGAAGTAGATAGACTTTATCCCCCTCCTTTAATGTTAACTCCTAATTACACTTCTTATTATAGTAATAAACGTTTCTTTCAGCAATGAACTTGAGTTCCGCTATTATTTCCTTGTGAACTTCCTTGAGTTTCTTTGTTTGTATAATAACAGATTGGTTCTCTATTTCTGGAATGTCTGGTTCTTTATATACAACTAATTTGTATCCAAAGTTGGCATAATTTGATGAGATTTGGGTAGTTTCTGAAGCAGAGCTATTATATACAAATTGTGCTAAGGGTAGTAGTCCTACTCAATCATTTTGTTGATAATTCATATAACAATAGAGATATACTTCAATAATTTGGTTTACCTATTTGTTCTCTTCATTTGTTTATAAATGAAATGTTATAGATATTTTCCTTTTCACATCTAATAATGTTACTAAAGCAATCCAGAATTTTGATGTGAAGAGTTTATCCCTATCAGATAATATCTCCTCTGATAATCTATATATTATAATAACTTCTTTTAGGAATATAGTTGTTAGGGTTTCTGTAATTAAGATAGTCTTGTATAATACTAATATTATATACTTGGTTAGTCGATCTATAATTATTAGGAGGTAATCGTACTCTATTCTTGTTGTTGGATCCTTGGATTTAGGTAGTGATCTTATGAAATCCTATAATATTGATTTCCATAATGTTGGTGATACTTCAGTTATATATATCTGTCCATAAAGGGTATGATGAGAAGCCTTATTCTTGATATAAGTATTATATTCGATAATCACTTTTTTGATTATGATTCGGAGTCCCAGACTCCAATATTGTCTTTTAATTCTTAAATATATCCTTTGTACTCCCTAATGATTATAAACTGACAATACATATTGTTCCTCGATGAATTCAATGGTAATGCTACTTAATAGCCAAATTTTCCCTGCGACTTGTACCAATCCATCTACAGTTATTGACAGCTCAGGCCATTTGATATTTTCCTTATTCAATTGTATATCTATAAGTTTGTTTTTCCAGACTTCCATTAGTTTATCCTCTAAAACAGCAATTTCTATTAGGTTCGGAATGAGGTCTTTGTTCGAAAGAGTTTTCAAAATCACTATCTCCTGATAAATCTTATCATCCTTATACCCTGATGATCTACTTAATGTGTCTGCCCTTGCATTGTCTTTGCCTTTGACATACTTGATTATCAAGTCGAAACTGGCTAATTCTTCAGCTCATCGAACCAATCTTCGATTATCCAGAATCTTAATTGTAATAAAGGTTTATAGATTCATATAATTAATATAAATGATTATTGGAAATTTAGTCCTTTGAAGATAGATTCTCTAATATTTCAACGATTTGATTATAGCCATAAGTTTCTTCTCATAAATGTTGTAATTTTGCTCTGTCTTATCCATTTTACTGGAGTAATAAACAATTGGGTATAGTTTCCCATTATTATCTCTTTGAAAATGAACCCCTATTATATAGGTATCAGAAGCATCTGTTTCAATAATACTTTCTCAATCATCATAATAATTGTAAAGTATAGGTTCCCTAATAAATCTGTTTTTGATTTCTTGGAAAGCTTGCTTTGCCTTTTTGTTTTATACAAATCCTATATCTTTCTTTGTTATCTCTATAAATAGTTTTATTATTTTAGAAAAGTCCTTGATAAATATCTAATAAAAGTTGGTGAATTCTAGTATAATCTATATATCTTTGATATTTCTAGGTTGTTCCCAATTTTTTATTTTTTTAGTTTTCTCTGAATCAATACTCATCTAACCTGATTCAATTATATATTCTAGAAAGATTATTTTCTTGATTCCAAACTTATATTTTGATAACTTAAATTATAAATCGATCTTCCTAAATGTTTCGAGTATCTTAAGGACGTATTCCTTATATTCTTTTTTTTTCTAAAAGAAGATCAGGATGTCATCCAAATAACAAATTATAAATAAGCTAAACTCCTTAAGTATTTCGTTGTTTTATTGTTGGTATATAATAAGTGTGTTTGTTAACCCAAATAGTATAACAATATATTCCTATAATCCGGAAGGTAATATGAAAGTGGTTTTCCATTTGTATCCTTCCTTAATTTATATAAAATTGAAGGCATTTTTTTGATCTAGTTTAGTATAGATTATTGTCTTGTTTAGCTTATCCCTTAACTCCTGAGCTTTGGGTATAGGGTACATATCCTTGATGATCCTATTGTTTATTTGGTGGTAGTCTTTATAAAGTCGATTATTCGGATCTTCTTTTTTGAATGCTAATAGTATATTAGATATACAAAAGAACTTGGATTTCCTAATCCATCCCTTTTTTTCAGTTTTAGATTGATATTCTTCTTATATTCTTAAAGTATTAGGGTTATATGATCTCAATATCTTAATTAGGGGTATGAATCTTTCTTTGAAATTGATCTTATAATCTTAAGGCTTATGTTTTGGCAAAACTCTTAAATCCTGTGGATCTTCGAACAACTTGGCGAATTTTTTGTACTACACTAGAATTTCTTTTATATCGGTCTTACTGATCAGTGAAGGATCTATGGCTGTTATAGTACAATATCCAATCTCCCTGGAAGTCTGTTCTTTTAAATTATATAATTATTCGTTCTTGTATCTGCAATGATCGAATATGAGGGTATCCTTTACCTAATCAATATTTGGATTATGTTTTCTAATTTAGAGGGTTTCTAGGACTATTATATATCTGTCCAATAATACTAAGTCCAATTTGACTTGTTTTGTATACCCTCTTGGCATAACTATTTTTAGAGTATTAGTCTGTCTTTGTACTTATCCATCTATTCCAGCCTTTTTTCCTCTTAGCAATATCAGTTGGTATAGATGTTCTTTAGGCTCAATAAGGATTCCATTTTCTTCTACAAAATTGGAATCTATAAACATTCCTATAACTCCTGAATCGATCAAAGCTTTAACTTTTTGTTTTTCAAGATTGATTCCTACAATTAATTGCCCAATCCTAGTTGTATCATTGAGTTCTAGTGATAGTGATTTGGTGATCCGTTTTTTGGTAAGGAGGTTCAATTATTTATGCTGATATTCGCTTATACTCAATAATCTATAGGGTATAGCTACTGATAGTTCTATTAGTCCTATCTGAAAGTCTCAGCAATAATCCTTGGCCTAATAATGTTTATAATAATAATTAATTCTATACCAGATCCTATAGTATTCAGTTTGTAACAGGATTTCTTATACATCTTCGATTATTAGATCATAATTATTATACTCTTATCCTTCATTAGTTTAAGGAGAATCTAAGTCTATAACAAATCTCCTAATATTGTTTTTTCTTATATTCTCTTTGAATACTATATAATAAAGATCGTTATAAATAATGATATATAAAATCAATAGGGTTAGATAATTATGAATCTGATGTTTTTCTATAAAATCAGGTTTCTGTTCTTTATAATAATGTTATATATGTTTTCCATCAAGATAACTGGTCAGATATTATAGCTTGCTTTTTTGGGGTCTTAAGTAGACTTTATTGATTTACAGATTATCTTCAGATCCTTCTTCTTTGAGTAATTCGACTGACTCATGATTATTTGTAAGCTTGACTTCCTCGTCGATATTTCTAATTGATTCTATCTTTATAGATAGGATTATTATATTCAACTCTTTAAATTATTCTAGATATAATTGAGATAACTCTTTTTCTAACAATTCAATCTTGCAAGAATTACTTTCTAATATATTTATTTCTTGGGATCTTTATCTTTTGTTTCCAAATCTTATTTGTTTCTTACCTTTTATAGCGAATAACTTCTTTTAATTATAGTCTCGAGATATATACCCATTTTTTCTATAGGTGAAATATAGATTATTTTCTCTACATTTTTTCTTTTCTTTAATATTAAGTTTGTTTGATTTATAACAATATTTAGCTTTATCCAATTCTATTGGGTCGTTAATATCATAATGTTTATTCTGATGTTGAAATTTAGAAAATTTTCTGTTTTCCTGAGTGATTCCTTTTTTCTCTATTCGTCTTTCATAAAAACAATTGTCGATTAGAATAGAGATTTCAATCAACTCAGAAAGGTTTGGTGGTTTTGGAGCTCTTACTAGCTCATTTTTGATGATATCCTTAAGTCCCTTATAAAACTAGGATCTAAAGTAATTATTATTCTATATAATATATCCAGTATATTATTAGAACTTAATAATATAGATTGTAACTAACCCTATCTGTTTAAATTGTTGTAATACTCTTTCAACTATATGATCAAGGTCAACTTTCTTGAAGGCTTTGTCGAAACCTTGTTGAAATAACTTGTAAATACCAAAAAGATGATGTATCTCAGATTTTATATTTTCATTAAACTGACTATTGATAACTTTGGTCATTAGATCATTGACAAAGGGTTCGATCCAATTGAACATAGCTCTTCGAAAGAACAAGATTAACCATAAGATCCTCTACATTAATATCGAGAAGAGATATCTATTAAAGATATAATAAAGATCAACTTATATAACAAAGACTTGATACTTATTATAATCTCTATAAAATAGATCAAAGATAAATATTTGGATTGTTTATCTTAGCTTTATATTGACAATAGCTTATCTTAAGGTTCCCATAAAGGAGAAAGAAATTGGTTTAGTGGATTATTGAATAAAGTCCATTATAACTAATATAACTTAACCGAAACAATACTCAAAGTATAACAATATTATACTAAAGACAATAATTATCTAAGATTTCGTTAATTGATAATTATAAGTTAAGACTTTATCAATTAAATTCATTTAGAAATGAAATCGTTACTAAATCAAGTAAAATATAAGTAAACTAATTGATAATTAAGTTGAATACAAAGCTCCTAAATTATAAAATTATTCTGATTATATATTAATGAATATAATTTGGATAGCTTGAATAAACTGATCTATCCAGTTTATCCATCCAATTGGATAAATAGAATAAACTGATCTATCCAGTCTATCCATTATATAATCCATTATTAGCCTCAGAATATTAATCCTGGAACAATTCCAATCCTAAAATAATAATCCTGGGATAGATATTATCTTAAAACAATTGTTTTGGGACAAATCTTATCTTGAGATAAATCTTATCTTAAGATAATAATCTTGGGATGAATTATATCCTAAAACATTTGTTTTAGGATCTAATAATTACCTAACCCATTCTTTTTAGGATATCATTTGTTCTAAAACAATATTTGTCCTAGGATTCCTTATCGATAAGGATCCCCCCAAAGAAAGCAATTCAAACATTGGTAACTAGATTTATTTTATAAAAATGAATATGATTCGTGACATATTGCTAAGTTTCAATAATATACTAGATATATCATATAGAATAATAATTATCTTAGATCCTAATTCTATAAAGGATTTAAGAATATCATCAAGAACGAGCTAATTAGAGCTCCGAAATCACCAAACTTTTCTGAATTGATCAAAACCTTTATTCTAATTGATAATCGTTTTTATAAGAGACAAATAAAGAAAAAAGGAATCATTTAAGAAAATAGAAAATTTGCTAAACCTTAGTGTCAGAGCCGATATTATGATATCAGTGATCCAATAGAACTGGATGGAGCTAAACGCTGATATAAATCTAATGGATTTAGTGCTAAAGAAAAGAAAAGATACAGAAAGAATAATCTATATTTCACTTATAAAAAAGATAAATATATATTTAAGGATTGTAATTAGAAAAAGTTATTTATTATAAAAGATAAGAAACAAATAAGATTTGAAAACAAGAAATAAAGACCCTAAAAAGTAAATGTTTTAAAAGACAATTTTTATGAAATAGGATTGTTAAAAAAGGAACTACTATAATCATATTTAGAACAACTTACAGAATTAGATATGAACACTTCAAGTATAAAAATAAAGCTATTCGAAAATATCGACGAGAGAATCGAGCTTACAGAAAACCTTGAGTCAATTGAATTATTCGAAAAAGAAGGATTTGTTGAAGAATTCGATGGCAATTAACAAATCAATAAAATTCATCTAAAACCTTAAGAAAACAAGCTATAATATATAACCAATTATTTCAATGGAAAATATATATAATACTATTATAAAGAGCAAAAACCTGATTTTATAGAAAAGTATTAGATCTATAAATATTTAATTTTGTTGATCCTTTACATTATTACTTATAATAACCCTTACCGAATAATATTCAAAAAGAATACAGATAAAAACAACATTATGAGATTTATTATAGACCTAAATTCTTTTTATATTAATAAAGAATAGAAGCATAATAATTATAATCTAGAGATTAGAGATATATAAGAAATCCTAATATAAGATAAATATTATAGAGTTTGATATAGAATTAATCTTTATTACAAATATCAATAAACCGAAAACTATTATCAGGATTTTCAAATAGAATTAGTAGAATTGTTATTAATTATATTTTATAGATTATTAAGTATAAGCAAATCTTAATATAAATGATTGAACTTTCTCATCAGAGAACAAATCACCGAACCATTATTGCTAAAACTCAATGATACAATTGGGATTGGATAATTGATCATCGAAGTCAATCTAGGAAAACAGAAATTCAAAGCTCTAATTGATTCAGAAGTTATAGGGGTATTTATAGATCCCAATTTTGTTAGAGAAAATAGAATTCTTATTAAGCTTAAAGAATATCTTTATTAATTAATATTATTAAAAGAAAAGAAGATTGAGGTAAATAATTGGGTATAAAGACAAATTAATGTTATCAGAATAATTATATTAAATGAACATATAGAACAAATCAAAATAGATTTAGTATTATTAGATAAATATATAGTTGTTTTAGAAACTTTTTGGATTAAGAAATATAATCCAAATATTAATTAAATAAAGGATATCTTTATATTCAATCGTTGTAATTATAAGAACAAATAATTATATAGCTCAAAAAAAACAAACTTCTAAGGAGGCCAGATACTATACTATAACAACCATAGATCCTCCACTAATCAATAAGATCGATACAAAAGAGATTCCAATATAATACAGAAAATTCGTCAAATTGTTCAAAGACCTACAGAACTTGAAAGCCTTGCCTGAATATAAGCCTTGGGATCATAAGATCAATTTCAAAAAAGGATTCATATCTTTTACTAGAAAATTGAGATTATATAATCTCAATACTCTAAGAATATAAAAAGAGTACAGATCTAAAATTAAAAAGAAAGGATGGATTAGGAAATCCAAATCCCTTTATACAACCAATATATTATTAGTATTCAAAAAGAAAGATCTAAATAACCAACCTTACAAAAATTATCGTCAAATAAACAATAGAATTATTAAGGATATATATTCTATATCCAAAATTTAGGAATTAAAAGATAAATTAAGTAAAATAATAATTTATATTAAATTGAATCAAAGAAATATCTTTAATCTAATATAAATCAAAAAAGGATATAAATAAAAGATTATTTTTATATTATCTTCTAAATTATAAGAATATATAATCATATTTTTTGGATTAATAAATATATTTATTATTTGTTAATAACAAAACAACAAAATATTCAAAGAGTTTAGTTCGTTTATGATCTGTTATTTAAATGATATCCTTATCTTCTTCCAAAAAGTAAAGGAATATAAGGGATATATTCTTAAAATATTTAAAGTATTTAGAAAGATCAATTTACAACTTAAACTATCGAAATACAAATTTAAAATCAAAAAGATAACCTTCCTAAAATATATTATAGAATTTGAATAAATAAATATTAATTTAAAGAAAACTAAGAAAATAAAAAATTAGGAATAATCTAGAAATATCAAAGATATATAAATTATACTATGATTTGTTAATTTTTATTAGATATTTATTAAAGATTTTTTTAAGATAATAGAATTATTTATAGAAATAACAAAAAAAGATATAGAATTTATATGAAATAAAAAGATAAAGAAAATCTTCCAGAAAATCAAGGATAAATTTACAAAGGAATCTATATTATACAATTATCATAATAATCAGAAAAGTATTATAAAAACAGATACTTCTAATATCTATATAGCAGAAATTCATCTTCAAAAAGATAATAACAGGAAATTACACCCAATTATCTATTATTCCAATAAAATAAACAAAACAAAGTAAAATTATAATATTTATAAGAAAGAACTTATAGCTATAATCAAATCATTGAAATATTAAAGAATTTATCTTTAAAAAACTAAATTCCCAATAATCATTTATATTAATTATATAAATCTATAAATCTTTATTATAATTGAGATCCTGGATAATTAAAGATTAATTTGATGAGCTAAAGAACTAACCGGTTTCGATTTAATAATCAAGTATATCAAAGGCAAAGACAATATAAGGGCAAATATATTAAACAGATCATTAAGGTATAAAGATAATAAGATTTATTAGAAAATAGCAATCCTAAAAGCTTTATCAAATGAAGACCTTATTCCAAATCTAACAGAAATTATTGTTTTAGAAAATAAATCAATAGAAATCTAAAGAAATAAATTCATAGATATATAACAAAATAAGGAAAATATCAAGTAGTTGAAATCGCCAATAATTATTGATAGATTAATATAGATTACAAAGAAAATATAGTTATCAAATAATATTGTCCCTGAATTTATTAAAGAACAATATATATTGCTAATTTATAATCATTAAGAAGTATAAAGGATATATTTAAGAATTAAGAGACAATATTGAAATCTAGGACTCCAAATTATAATTAATAAAGTAATCACTAAATATGATATCTATATTAGAAACAAGATTTTCTGTTATATCCTTTATGAATAAATATATATAATCGAAATATCATCAATATCATAAAAATCGATATCATAAGATTTCATAGATTTGCTATCTAAATCCAAAGATCCAATAACAGGAATAGAATATAATTACCTTCTAATCATTATAGATCGATTAATTAAATATATAATATTAGTATTATACAAAACCATTTTAATTACAGAAACCCTAACAATTATATTCCTGAAAAAGATTATTATAATATATATAAACAAAGAAACTTAAGGAAATTTATAAGGAATTAACAATTGAATTCAAGTTCATTACTGAAAAAAACACTCATTATTATAATCGGAAATGTAATTAGGAGTTAATATTGAAGGAAAAGGATAAAGTTTATCTTCTTCAGAAAAACATCAAAATAAAGAGATTAAATGCAAAATTGGATCATAAAAAATTAGGATTATTCAAAATCAAGAAAATTAAGGGATTCTTAAATTATGAATTAGTATTACCAAAAAGTATGAATATTTATTCAGTATTCTATATATCCTTGTTCGAATTAGTATCATCAAAAGCACCTAAAATTCCTGAAACAGAAATCATATTCATTAATCAAAATATCAAATACAAAATGAAGAAAATATTAGATTATAAATATATTAGAAACAAAGTTAAATATTTAACAAAATAGGAAAATTATTTGGACTCCAAGAATATATAGAAACTAAAAAAAGACTTCAAGCATCTTAAAAAGTTTGAGGAATTTTGTCAACAGAATCCGGATTTACCTAAAAAAAAGGAAAGTTCAATATAACTTATATAAACAAAGAATCTATCGAATACAAAAAGGAAGGGCCAAGGGAATCGGAATTAGTTGTAAGGAGTTCGGAATCAAATTAATCAAATTGACCAAATTGATCAAATTGACCAGAGGGGTCGGAAGAAGCAACAGGCATTGAGATTGCAGCAATTTCTTTTTCTCTTTCTTGTCTTTCTTTCTTTTCTAAAACATCAAGCTTATTCAGAGAATTTAAACCAACCGTTATCAATTTCTGCTTTTACTCATCCAGTAAATATTGTTGTTTATAAAGACAAGAAATCTTGGCTATAACCTTCTACAATATTACAAAAACCTTTTCTTCCTCTTTATAAAGTTTTTGTTTTTGATAATCAATAAAAAACTAATTAAAAAAAGATGGCATTTTGTTCTTCGATTTCATATTATAAATCTTCCCTTGACAACAATATTCAACACATCTACTATTATTGGAATCCGACTCCAAAGCAATACAATAACAATTGGCCTTTTCATATCGAGTACAAACAATTATCTCGCTTTTTATTCGTTTGATACGATTTTTAAGTTCTAATTGCTTTGTCTATTTTTTGATATATTAGAATAATATATTAAAAGAAAGAAAATAGAGAATGAGAATGTTAAATATTACAGATATCAGATAATTATAAGCGATCGAGGATGACACTTAATTAGGAAAGGGATAGTGTTACGAATTATGTTTATTATAATATAATAAAAGCAAATACAGCAATTTGGATCATTGTTTTCGGAAAGATCCTTATCAATAAGGAATCCTAGAATAAGTATCTTAGGATTCAATTAATTTTAAGATTATATATATTCTAGAATTAATCAATTAAATAATTATAATAATTTAGAGTAAGTTATTTTAAGATCTTATTAGTTCTAAAATAGAAAGTTTTAAAATAAGATTGATCCCAAAATTATTATTTTAGAAAATATAATATTTTAAGAAACAAGTTATTTGTTACGAAGGTAACAGCTGACTTGTTTGTATAAGCTAAGGCCATGTGCAAATAAGATACGATTTGTCCATATTAGTATGTGATTATGGTCACCTGAGGATCGTAGGTGCACATACCATCAGAATACACAAACAAGAAAGCTTCAGGCATATATAGTATCAAATCACATGATATATCGAAGATCGAAGTCGATAATCGACGGGATCGATCGTCGAAATCGATATTCGACCAAGAAACGAAGATCTATATAAGGAATGGGATTTCATTAAATGTAGAGCTTCGTGCTCAAGATCAATCATTTAGTATACCATACTATTAGTTACGAATTGCATCATCTTATTATCATTACTTTAAAGTCCCTGCTTGATGCCTAGTTATAAACCTACTTCGAGAGCCTAGAGCACTTCCACGTGATCTAGACGGCAAACCTCGTAACATTATTCTAAGATTAGTATTTTAAGGTTATTAAAAGGATCATATAATAGATAAACTGGATAACCTAATCTATTCAGTTTAAAGGATAGTTTGGATAGATCAGTCTATCCAGACTATTCAATAATATTCAGAAGTATATAGTTAGGATAGTTTCATGATTTAGAAACTTTGTATTCAACTTAATTATCAATTAGTTTACTTATATTTTATTTGATTTAATAATAACTTTATTTCCAAATGAACCTTAGTAATAAAGCCTTAACCTACAACTATCAACCAGACGAACCTCAGGCAGCCGCTGCCTCCAGTACAGAATCGTTATAAGAATAAAGAATTGAAAGTATTCAGATTATCATAAAATCATTAAATAAAGAACTTATAAAAATTAAGAGCTTTGAATAAATTAATGTTCTTATTAATTTTAATTGAGATTAATATCTTTAATTCTATATCATTATTAAATTAATACTTTCAATATTTTTTTATATTTAATATAATATAATATTGCTTTGTTGTTTTCTTTTCTTTTCATTATATTTAATATTTTTATAAATGTTTTAAATATATTATTCTTTAATAGTTTTATTAACCTATTAATTATCTTTTTTTGTTGATTAAAATATAATTAATATTGATATATTTTTTAAAGTCTTTAATATAATAATATATCAGGGGATTTATATTCATTAAAATTTTTGAAAAAAGTAAATCTTTAACAAAAGAAGATTTATTTTTTCTAAAAAATTATATATAATATATTGAATTTGAATAATATTTATATTTTTGAATAGAAATAAATTAATTTTTAATATATATTAATATATTCACTAATCTTAATCTGAAGATTATTTAGACTTTTATATATAAAATTATTTTAGTTTTTTAATTATAATAATATAATAATATAATAATATAATAATATAATAATATAATAATATAATAATATAATAATATAATAATATAATAATATAATAATATAATAATATAATAATATAATAATATAATAATATAATAATATAATAATATAATAATATAATAATATAATAGCCGGTTATTATTAATAATAAAATTTCAAATATTTTATAGATGAATTTTAATTCAAAATTATAAAATTAAATATTTATTTTTTAATTTATTATTAATTTTCAAATTATATATATGATTTAAAGCTTTTTTGCTTATTTTTACATTTGGGCTATATACAAATCCATATGATTTTTTATATTTATTATAGACCAATCAGATCATCAGGATCGCGATTTATTTTAAACGAACATACTTTTTCCAGTCTATCTACTATGATTAACACTCACACGCGCGGCAAGGATGTAATGTAGGCTTCGTTCCTCGCCTTCAACAATGGAAAATCATTAAATTTGAGTGGTTTTCAGTGGTTTTGCTAGTAAAACTATAACCCTTGATAATTCTTTTGCTAGATAGAGTTTTGTCACGGGTTCAGCCCGCTCCTCACTAGCGTAGTTGCCTTAGGCAACAACGCTACCATTGCATATAGTCGTCGCCATTCCTCGCACCTCTTTCCCTCCTTTGTAGAATATCACATATCTAACCTTGTACCTATCCCTCGTGTCCCACACCGTGATAAGTTTATTACAGGCGTGCTGTGACTCATAAAAATCTAAATTGTTATGTTGAACAAGTGAGGTAAAACAAAATAAACAATAGACTGAAACACGGAAAATTCTCCGTCACCACTAGGGTTGGGCATTTGGAGTTATATAATTCATAATGTAAAGCAAAATTTTGACTTTATATAATAATCTACTTCGCATTATATAAGGCTAATATGGTGGGGTAAATTGAAGCTATTTTGAGATCGATTGATCTCGTGATTCTTGTCGTCGCTCTTATTTTTGAATAAATTATTTTCTATGATTTATAATCATTTATAGCTTAATCATCAAAATATACACTAGCAGGGATATATCAGTCACGTATGTAATTATAACATATAATCTAGTAAAAAGCCTTATATACTTTATTGTAATCTAGTTCTGCTTTATATAAAGGGCACATCCCTAGTCACCACCCATCCCATCACTTCCACACTTCACGCCACATCACCTCTCCATCCCAGCTCCTCCTTCATCGATTCATCGCCCTTCCTGCTCCGTCACAATCCATCCGTTCCCCAACCCTATACCACCCAGCCAAACAAAGCACAGTGTCATGCCCAACCCTAATACACGAACCACGGAAATTAGCATCAGGAGATAGACCATACTGCGTCCACAGACCGCAATGCTTTCGGGGAATACGTACAACGACTACGCAGCGCATACACAAGTCTGCGCGCATGTAGTTCCAGCCTGGCAGAAAAGAACATTGCCATTGCATTTGCAGTAGCTACGTTCGCAAATGTTGGTGTCGGTCAGCCCGGATTCACAAGAGACGTGAGTTGCGGAGGCAGTCCACACCAAAGCTGCGGCGAGGAGGAGGTTGGCTGCTAGATTGAAACGCATTTTGTTGTTTGGGAGTTTGTTGGCGATTGGCTGATTGGTGATAGATTATAATTGTATTGTGATTGTATTCTGGTTGAGTTGCTTTCGATTTTTTGAAGAAAATGAGGTGATCGAAGAGGCTTATTTATATCAATCTCGGGAGGATGACAGGCACCTTTGTTAGTATGGAAAGAGTCGCTTCCCACTGGAAAGGATCGAGACTGTCTGACTGCTTTGGCCGGAAATGGGACTGATTACCAGGCTAATGGAAGCACTTGACCAACAACACTATCATCTCACCAAGGATGAGATGGATCCATTCCTGCAATTATATTGAATCCTACCCATAAAAAACAACACAAGAGTGCAGGAGCTTCTTTCCGCAAACTGCGAATGAGACGTGTCTCGGCTGTATCGTACGATATGGAGTAACTGACCTGCCTTGAAAAGACTGGAATCTTGCAGTATACCCTAGTATGCTGGATGCTCTTTTTATGTAGTATAATATGTATAAGACTATATCCATCTTCAACGGTGTGCATGAAGAGATTTCAATCTTGCAAAATACCTAAGCTGCGCATTGGGGCCCCGCGGTGCGGATGATTGAGCTAGTGGATCATTCGCAAATCTTTCACTTACAAGACAAGATGATTGAAAATCTCAATAGGTAAACTGCAAAGCAGATTATTAGGTTATTCGCTTAATTTTTACACAGCAACTATACACTGCTATTAGTCACTTATCAAATTCACACCAAAAATCATCATTTTATTATCTTTTAATTCTAAATTTGAATAATTTCTAATAAATAATATCAATTGAAATCTTATATATATAGTTTATATTTCTCAATTTTGAAGAGTTTAAAAAGTTTTAATATAAAGATTTATAAAATTAAAAAATTAAAACTAAAACTTTTTTTTTAAATCGTTTATTTTATTAGTAAAATTTGATTTTGTGAATTATTTCAATTTCAAACTTAGATTCTATACTCAATTAAATCTATAAAAATATATTAAATATATTAATTAATTAAATAAATCAAATAAATCAAATAAATCAAATAAATTAAATAAATTAAATCTATATAAATTTTTTTTCAAGTTCTAATAAATGATTTATAGATTTTTTTTCTGATTTAAAAATATTTAAATATAATAATTAATCTTTTTAATCTTCATTTAAAATTTTACATTGTAAAAAACTTCTTTAATATTAAAAGAATAAATAAATTATATATTATATAAACTCAATAGCTTTATAATATATTAAATTTATTTTATAAAATAACTATTTATAAATTAGAGTTCGGAATCTTTAAGTTTCAACACTTTTTTAATCTTTTTTTATTATATTATAATTTTTAAATTATTTTATTATTTAAATTTACATTAAATAAATTTATAATTTATAATAATGAGATTTAAAATTCTTAAATATTATTTATATTTTGTTTTTTATTTCAATCTTTTGAAATTATATATAATATTGATAATTATAATAGTTGTTTTTGATTAGTCAAGAATTAAATCGAGTGAAAGGTATTCTATTTTATATAATTGATTATCTTTATTTTTAAATTTGATATCAAATTAATCCCAAAATAAATATACTTTTATAATTATTTAAGAAACCTTATTCTGAAGTAGATTTAATATATTACAAAATTATTAAGTTTATATAATATATAATAAATTATAAACGATATTGGAAAGATATTATTATTAATATCTCAGCTATAAATATCTTTATTTATAAAATATTTGAAATTTTATTATTAATGATAATCGATTATTATCTTTATTATTTTATTTATTTTTATAATTATAAATCAATTATTTTATTTTTATTATCATATTATATAAAGTATTTTATTTCTATTACTATATTATATAAAAAATTTTATTCTTATTATCTCAATTACTTCAAAATTAAAAAAAATCAATATATTATTATTAATTTTATGGTTCACTTTTTATTATTTATTATTTTATTTCATCTGTTGTCTCGCTGTTATCCCGATTAGTATATATATTATCCAGATCAACCAAACATCTTATCGTTGTCTTTGTAGATAATTTGCAGATGTTGTCGAATGAAACAATTGGCCAACCCTAAATGAGTATACGATCTAAACCCCAACAGAAATGCCCCTCACCACACAGAATGAAGAAACCCAATCAAGAATTCTCTTCCCCGGGTTATTTGCCACAAATAACCCGTGAAATACCCATTCGGATTTCCCAATTACCCGCTCTACTGATGGGTAACCCGCGGGTCCCCTGCTCAACTAATAACCTGCCTTGTGGAGCCCTGTTGTACAGTCTACTTATTCTTTTCCCCTGTTACTCACTATCGATCCATTAGATGTCTATAATACAGCTTACGCCTCAGCCCTGCAGATGCAGCTAGAACTATTTGATGGGGTGGGCATAGCACAACGATAGTTTACCCGTGTCATTTCACCTTCAACTGCACCTCGGTATCCACCAACACAGGTAAGTGGGAATTCGTTAAGAAAACCCCTGCGAGATTTCTTCTTCCCAACTTACATTACAACTGAATGGTGCGGCACAGCACCCTGCCGGGGTATAATAAGCAGGCTGGGGTATGGAAGCATGTGGTGTTGGTGTTGGTGTTGGATGGTATATTGAAAGAATAATAAATGTTTGTCTTGTTTATACAGATTGTATTTGTTATACCCATTTATATAATAAAAATTGTGGATAGAAAGAAAGGGAAATTGGTTTGGAATTGGGATTGGATCTGAGAAATAGAAATATATATGCTGTATGGTAATTTTTGGTTAACTATAGTGGGGTACAATATAATGTATTGGAAAAGAGAAGAGAAAAAGATTGGGAAACGTTTGGGAATATTGGAGTGGGGAATAGGACAAAATGGGAGAAATCGGGTGAATGTTAGGTATCAGAAGATGCTTTAACTATTCCGGATGGGTTCGAAGTCGGATTGTAATTTATTGTAATGGAAAGTTTTGTTTTGCTGGTATAATACAATACAGTATGTAGTCACTAGGTGATTGTCAACCGACTACTCGTACTCGGTTCAGTAACTCTAGATATCTGTATCTGCCTCGAAAGCCTGAGCTTGGGGTCTGAGATGATCTGATTCCTATTCGGCATTCATACTTTTCGGATAAGATGTTAGAGCTAGGGTTGGGCTTTTCAGCGTTATATAATTCATAACGTAAAGCAAGATTTTAGCATTATATAATAATCTAGCTCGCATTATATAAAGCTAATATAATAGGGTAAATTTGAGATTATATTGAACCAATTAACCTCATTGTTACTTTTATCATGATCCTTATTTTTGAATGATTTTATCTCCAATGATTACTAAGCAAACAGGGATAAAAATGGAGCTTTGTAATTGGTCAAAACTGATGATGTGTGTGATGTAATTTATTATATAGCTTAAGCGTTACATTATACTTTATCTGTAATCTAGCTCTCCATACCTAGCTAGGCTGCGCAGCGGGGCTCGGCGGGGCTCATTAGTGCCTTTGATAGGTAATCCGCGGATGACCCATTTGCAGGGCGGGTTAATGGAAATCTGAATGGGTAACCCGTGGATTATTTGCGGATATCCATTAATTCGCGGATAATCCGTCGATCCGTGAGTAGGCGGATTATTTGTGGATTATTTGTAAATTATCTGTAAATTATTTATGAAGTGGATATTCGTTTAAATTTTTGAAGCTATTCCTACATTTTTATATTAGTTTTACACAAATTCTACCTATTTATGAATTAACAGATTGTTTACAGATAATCCGCAAATAATCTATGCGGTGCGGATTATTTTAAAATTACAACGGATAATCCGCGGGGTGGATTGTAGGCCTAATGGGTAACCCGCGGGGTGGATAATCTATGGATATCCGCAACCCGCGGGTTATTTTTGCGAAGCCTATACCTAGCTGCCTATTCCGTCAAATTCAGACCTATGCATGCATGCAGTAATACGGAGTATCTCCAAGAGGCCGTCCACCTGTTACCTTACTCGTGATTAGATTTTGTGAGCAGGCATCAAATCACTGTGTACTAAAAAATCTAATTTGTCGATCAACTCAGATCTAGGAGGGTGTTCTTGTGCCACCTCAAAAACTGTGATTTACGCAGGTATATGGGCTAATTTTTGTTTCACCGCCCTCGCTCGCGAGGAATGATTTGTGTGGGCAGAATAGTTTGATTGGAGGCAAAACCAAGACGGTGAGACAAAAATTAGCCCATATACCTGCGTAGAGAAAAATAAAGCTATTCGTTTATGTCAGGTTTTCGTATCACAGTAGGGGATATGTAATATTGACGATAATAGGGTCATATTGAATTATTTAATTTTATATAAATTCATTGATATTAATATTATTTGAAAGTTAATTTTTTAAATTATTGAAATATTCAAATTTGAAATTTATTAGATTATTAATTATAAAAATATTATTAAGTAAAATTGAAAACTATTTAAACTTTTTTTATTCTGAAGTTAGTTTTATAATAAAAAAATTATATTTGAACAATTTAATTTAAATAAGATTATATTAAAAGCAAAAGTATTTTGAGGAATATATTTGATTTAAACTTACAAGATTTAAATTTTATAAATTTGATTTTATAAAAAAGTGGTTTATTAATTTTATAAAGATTTTCAATTTATTAATTAAATTAATTAACTTTAATATTAATGTTACTTTAATATAGTTTTATTTATCATTATATTATTTATTTAATAAATATAATAATAAATAATATTGAATTACAATATCAAAAAATCATTTTGATTACATTAATTGATTTTTAAAATATTTAAATTTAGGAATATACTTTTATTAATTATTATAAATATTAACATATTATTTAATATTTTAAAATGATTGAAATGATTTATAAGATTATTTAATATTGATATTTTTAATAAGTTTTAAATTAATTCCTTTTCAATTCTTTATTATATTTATTAAAGAGATATTTAATTTTCTTTTTATAAAAAATACTCTTGATAATAAAGAAATTTAATTTCTTAAATTAATTTTATAATAACTTTAAGAGATTAAATAGAAACAGTTTCATTTATAAGAATTTATATTATTATTTTTATTTAGAATTTTATTTTTCTTGTTTTAAATAACATGTTTTTTATGAAAAGGGAGCTAGTTATCTTTAAAAAAGAGAAAGTGTATGATTATCCTAATCATTTCTATAAAGGCAGACCCTTTTTCCCATGCTAGAGATAGCTAGCTCAATTGACAAGCTAAATTCCTCTAATGGGTATCCCACAGGAGAAAATATAATAAAAGTGGATATCAATTAATGCTACCATTAAGTCAGCATACCCTAATAGGCAATAGAGCCGGTACTACTTATATTTATATACCCTTGAAAGCTACCCTTATTACAACGGGTAGCTAATAGCTCTAATGGGTAACCCACTAAGTGCATTATCTGCGGGTCCCCACGGGTTGCAGGTTTTTTTTGCACAGCCTAAGAATGAGGCTTTTAAGCCTTAAGCAATATGTATAATGACTTAGTGGCGCCTTTCCCAATAGCTGATGGGTGGTTTAATTTGAAATGATAATATTCCACTTTTAAAAAGGTGGTATCGCCATTTCAGACGCTCTCTTTATAAGAGGAATGGATAATAGACTGTATATCCAACGCTATATCAAAAATAAGAACGTCTACAAAATATCAGTGGCGATAGTTGTGACAATAAATACCGACTACCACCAATATTACCTACCATACTGCCACCATCGCAGAACTCCAGTAGTAGTGCCATATCATGGTTCGCTACGCGTCTCGCATCTGGAGGCAGCGGCTCTTCAAAGCTACCATATGCACATGTCTAATCCTATTTCTCGCGCACAAATTCCAGCTCCGTGAAATCTTGCTGGCACGACGGTACGACACCTGGCCCTGGGATCACAGCTGCTACAGGCTCTCCCCCTTCAGCAGCGCATGCGCCGCATCACGTGCAAAAATTGCGCACGACGTGCAAATCGTCATAGAGACGAGCGGTTCCGAGCCAAAGGACAGACTGCAGTATCAGCTTGCGACGATACTGTCTGGTATTCCGGCTGAGAATATTTTGATATTCTCGGATTTGGAGGAGGAGGTCGGGGCTTTTCGGATTCGTGATGCGCTAGCAGATGTTTCGACGCGGGAACGTGGGGAGTATCCGGAATTTGCGTTTTATGATGAGTTGCAGATGTATCGGCGGGAAGGGAGGGATACGCACGCACTGGAGGGAGGGCAGAAGTTGGCGAGGTATAAGAATATGGCTATTAAGCGTATGATTTGGAAGATGTTGGAGGTCGAGAGGAGTGCGCTGTGGAGGCGGAAGTGGTATGTTTTTATTGATACAGATACTTTTGTCGAATGGGATAATCTGCTTGCGTTGCTGGAGCATTTAAACCCTATAAAAAATATGTATATGGGGAGTCCGGTTTGGGGCCCTACACCCCCGTTTGCGCACGGTGGGAGCGGTTATGTATTCTCGTACAAGGCCTTGGAGACACTTAATATGCCTGGCCGCGGTAGCGACGAAGAGTTAATGTATAGTCAGTATGGCGTAAACACGACCGCGCTGTGCTGTGGTGATGAGGCTTTGTCGGTGGCGCTGAAGCGGAAAGGCATCGGAATCAAAGGGTATTGGCCTTTGTTTAACGGAGATCCACCAGTGACGATCAATTTTGGGCCCGAGATGTGGTGTGAGCCGGTAATTTCCTTGCACCACATCACTGGGACAGACATGGAAGATCTATGGCGATGGGTCGAGAACTGGAAATCCAGAGCAATGAGCACGGTATGGTATCACTTTATATTCGAACCCCTTCGCATATTGTCTCCTGATTCTCTGCGTTCAACATCAATACCGTACTAAGTATACTTATCATATAGCAACCCTTCCTATTTAGAGATTTGTTTGAGTACGTCGCTTCGCAACTAGTTCACAGAATGAATGATTGGGACAATACAGACGACGGGTGGAAAATATTTCACCATGTTAAGGGTACCAAGAAAGACGCTTTGGCATCCTTTGAGCAGTGTGAAGCAGCCTGTGAAGCGGACAACCTGTGCTTTCAGTTTGTCGTCAACGGAACAACATGCGCCCTATCGTACAATATCCGGGTTGGAAGGAAGCGCGTGCCAGATACAGAAGGAGCGCACCGGTATATCTCAGGATGGAATTTGCAGAGAATTCAGGACTGGACAACGAAGACGAAGTGCACGAGCGCACATTGGGTGCATTCAAATCCGTGAGTAGGGTATTGGTATCGAATTGGTTGCGATTCGCTTTATAGAAATAAGAATGTCATCGTACAGCGTCTGTAAAGCAACAAGAGCCCAAGCTCGTTCAATTTCTGGCGGCCTGTGGTTAAGCGAGTGGAACGGCTGATTACAACTGTAACAGCTCGGCTCGGGATTAGCATAGACTTTACAGCCCTTCTGTATAAAACAGCGGTTTCCTCCCGCTGAAAACAGAGTGCAAATCATTAACATCTAGTTACTTGTAGATCTTTGTATTCAAGATAAATCATTTAATATAATTTATTATTAATTACGAATTATAATTATTATTAACGTGGTTTATCAGCAGTCCGCCCATATCACTAGTCCGCCCACTTTTCTCTCAATTCACACCTTCAAATCTATATTATTCAACAATAATTGAATCAATTGATTAAAACTATTAAGAATCTAATAATCTAGGATTTATTATATTGTTTTAACAAATTCTTGAATTATGATCTAGTTTTCTATATTTATTATAATATCTATTAGAAGATACTTTCCTATTAGGATTTCCCCTATTTTGATGTTCATTATATTGAATCTGAATATCAATCTTTTGCTGAGATAATATATCTGTAATTTTTTGTTTAGTAAATACTCCTTTATTATGTAGTTGAATCTTTTTAGTATATCGATGTTTGCTTAATACCTTATTTACCTTTCGAAATATATGATTCTTTGTATTTAAAAGTATATTTTTGTAAGTGTTACGAGGTTTGCCGTCTAGATCACATGGAAGTGCTCTAGGCTCTCGAAGTAGGTTTATAACTAGGCGTCAAGCAGGGACTTTAAAGTAATGATAATAAGATGATGCAATTCGTAACTAATAGTATGGTATACTAAATGATTGATCTTGAGCACGAAGCTCTATACAAAGGAAATCCATCTAGCTTATATAGATCTTCGTGTTCTACTATATCCTCTGGATCCTAAAGGATGATGGACCTATAATTCCTATGGACCTACGATTCGTATGGACCTACGATTCGTATCCCTGAATATGTAGGGTCCATCACGTGATCCAGATTGATTGGTCATCCTTACCATCCTTACCATCCTTACCACACGTGACTCTATGTTGCGATGATTCGTAACATAGGTGTTCTATCTGTTCAATCTCTATATCCTTTGATCTTCTCTTTATTATAAACGATTCGCATTTCTATAAAATTTGTTGAAAAAATAAAGAGAAATCTCGCTTTGTTATTGAAATTCAGAATTCCGATATAGAAATGATTCTTTGTATATATTATTGTATAAAAGATCTATATTATATTAAGATTCTGAATAATATACAAAAGATTTATTGTTCCGAATATATATGTTCTTGTACTTTCTGCGATACTGAATATTGTCTAGAAGATATATAGGATAAAGAGGTCCCAAGAATAAATGATTGGGAATCCTTGGATAGATAAGAAGAAAAGCTTCGAAAAAAGAAGGAAGAAATTATGGCAAAAATCCTATATCTTCGAAAATAACAGGATTATTTGTGTGAACATTATAAAAAGATGATTGAGCGAGGCCTCAAGTATATTAATAAGTTTAATGTTTTAGAGGAGAAGGAAAAACAAGAAAAAGAAAAAGAAAGAGAAATTGCTGCAACTTCAACGTCTGTTGTTCTTTCCAATCTTTTTGGTCAATTTGGTCAATTTGATTCTGAACTTCTTATGATTAATTTTGGCTTCCTTGAATCCTTCTTTTTATATTCGATGGATTCGCTATTTGTATAAGTTGTATTGAATTCTTTTTCTTTTTGGGTAAATCCGGATTTTGTTAACGAAACTCTTCAAACTTCTCAAGATGCTTGAGGTCTTTCTCTAATTCCTATATGTTCTCGGAGTCCAAATAATTTTCTTATTTCATCAAATATTTGATTTTGTTTCTAATATATTTATAATCTAGTATTTTCTTCATCTTATATTTGATGTTTTAATTAATGGATATGATTTCTATTTCAGGAGCTTTAGATGTTTTTGATAGTGCTAGTTCGAGCAAGGATATATGAAATACTGGATGGATATTTATACTTCTTGATAATACCAATTTATAATTCAAAGATCCCTTAATTTTCTTGATTTTGAATAATCCCAATTTCTTGTAATCTAGTTTTGTATTTGATCTCTTTATCTTGATGTTTTTTTGAAGTAGATAGACTTTATCTCTCTTTTTTAGTATTGGCTTCTGACTATATTTCTTATTGTAATAATGAGTGTTCTTTTCAGTAATGAACTTGAGTTCTGTTATCAATTCTTTATAAACTTCCTTGAGTTTCTTTGTCTGTATTATAGCAGATTGGTTTTCTATTTCTGGAATGTCTGGTTTTTGGTATACAATTAATTCGTATCTGAAGTTGGTATAGTTTGGGGAGACTTAGATAGTTTCTGAAATAGAGCTATTATATATAAATTATATTAAGGATAGTAATCCTATCCAATTATTCTGTTGATAATTCATATAATAATGAAGATATACTTCGATAATCTGATTTACTTGTTTATTCTCTTTATTCGTTTGTAGATAGAACGCTATAGATATTTTCCTTTTTACATTTAGTAATGTTATTAAGGCGATCCAGAATTTTGATGTGAAGAGTTTATCTCTATTGGATAATATCTCTTTTGATAATCTATATATTGTAATGATCTCTTTTAGGAATATAACTGTTAAGGTTTCTGTAATTAAGGTGGTTTTATATAATATTAGTATTATATACTTGATCAATTGATCTATAATAATCAAGAGATAATTGTACTCTATTTTTATTGTTAAATCCTTGGATTTAGATAGCAGATCTATAAAGTCCTATAATATCGATTTCCATAATGTTAGTGGTATTTCGGTTGTATATATCTGTTTATAAGAGGTATAACGAAAAGTCTTGTTCCTGATATAGATATCATATTCGATGACTACTTTTTTGATTATAATTCGGAGTCCTGAATTCCAATATTGTCTCTTAATTCTTAAATATGTTCTTTGTATTCCCTAGTAATCATGAGTTGGCAATATATGCTGTTCTTCGATGAATTCGGTGGCAATGCTATTTGGTAGCCAAATTTTCCCTACGACCTATATCAATCCATCTATAGTTATTGGTGGCTCAGATCATTTAATATTTTCCTTATTCAATTGTATATCTGTAAGTTTGTTTTTCCAGACTTCTATTGGTTTATTCTCTAAAATAGCAATTTTTATTAGATTTGGAATAAGGTCTTTATTTGGTAAAGATTTCAAGATTGCTATCTCTTGATAGATCTTATTATCTTTATACTCTAATAGCTTATTTAGTGTATTTGCTTTTGTATTATCTTTATCTTTGATATACTTGATTATTAAATCGAAATCAGCTAATTCTTTAGTTTATCAAGCTAATCTTTGATTATTCAGGATCTTAATTGTAATAAAGGTTTATAGATTTATATAATCAATATAAATGATTATTGGGAATTTAGCTTTTTAAAGATAGATTCTTTGATGTTTCAATAATTTGATTATAGCTATAAATTCCTTTTTATAGATATTGTAATTCTGTTCTATCTTATCCATCTTGCTGGAATAATAAGCAATTGGATGTAGTTTCCTATTGTTATTTCTTTGAAGATGAACTCCCGCTATATAGGTATCGGAAGCATTTGTTTCAATGATGCTTTCTCGATTATTATAATAATTATATAATATAGGTTCTTTAATGAATCTATCTTTGATTTTTTGGAAGATTTACTTTACCTTTTTGTTTTATATAAATCCTATATCTTTTTTTATCATTTTTATAAATGATTTTATTATTTTGGAAAAGTCTTTGATGAATACTTGACAAAAATTGGCGAATCCTAATATAATCTGTATATCCTTGATATTTCTAGATCGTTCCCAATTCTTTATTTTCTTGGTTTTCTTTAGGTTAATGTTTATCTATCCTGATTTGATCATATATCCCAAAAAAGTTACTTTTTTGATTTCAAACTTGTATTTCGATAATTTAAATCGTGAATCGATCTTTCTAAATATTTCGAATATTTTAAGGATATATTCCTTATACTCTTCCTTTTTTTGAGAGAAGATAAGGATATTATCTAAATAACAAATTACAAATAAACTAAACTCTTTGAGTATTTTGTTGTTTTATTATTGATAAATAATAAATATATTTGTTAATTCAAATAGTATAATAATATATTCCTATAATCTGGAAGGTAATATAAAAGTGGTCTTTTATTCATATCCTTCTTTGATTTGTATAAAATTAAAGGCATTTCTTTGATCCAGTTTAATATAGATCATTATCTTGCTCAATTTATCCCTTAACTTTTGGACTTTAAGTATAAAGTATATATCCCTAATAGTCCTATTGTTCATTTAACAATAATCTCTGTAAAATCAATCATTTGAATCTTCTTTTTTGAATGTTAATAATACATTGATTATATAAAGAGACTTAGATTTCCTAATCTATCCTTTCTTTTCAGTTTTAGATTAATACTCTTTTTATATTCTTAAAATATTAGGGTTATATAATCTCAATTTCTTAGTTGAAGATGTGAATCCCTTTTTGAAATTGATTTCATGATTTCAAAGCTTATATTCTAATAGGGCTCTCAAATCCTATAGATCTTCGAACAATTTGGCGAATTTTCTGTATTATACTGGAATCTTTTTTGTATCAGTTTCATCAATCAATAAAGGATCTGTGACTATTATAATACAGTATCCAATCTTCTTGGAAGTCTGTTCCTTTGAATCATATAATCATTCATTCTTGTATCTACAACAATCGAATATAAGGGTATCCTTTACTCAATCAATATTTGGATTATGTTTTCTAATCCAAAAGGTTCCTAAGATTATTGTATATCTGCCTAATAATACTAAGTCCAATTTGATTTGTTCTATATACCCTTTTAATATAATTATTTTGAGAACATTAGTTTGTCTTCGTATTTATTCATCTACTCCAGCCTTCTTTCCTTCCAACAATATCAGTTGATACAAATATTCTTTAAGCTTAATAGGGATTCCATTTTCTTCAACAAAATTGGGATCTATGAATATTCTTATAACTTCTGAATCGATTAAAGCTTTAACTTTCTGTTTTCCAAGATTGATTCCTATGATTAATTATCCAATCCTAATTGCATCATTGAGTTCTAGCGATAATAATTTGATAATCCATTCTTTGATAAGGAGATTCAATTATTCATATTAATGTTTGTTTATACTCAACAATTTGTAAGGAATAATTATTAATAATTCTATTTGTCCTATTTGAAAGTCTTGGCAATAATCTTCGGCCTATCAGTATTCGTAGTAAAGATTAATCCTATGCCAGATCCTGCTGTTACGAGGTTTGCCGTCTAGATCACGTGGAAGTGCTCTAGGCTCTCGAAGTAGGTTTATAACTAGGCATCAAGCAGGGACTTTAAAGTAATGATAATAAGATGATATAATTCGTAACTAATAATATGATATACTAAATAATTGATCTTAAGTATAAAACTCTATATTTAATGATATTTTATTCCTTTATATAAACCTTTATCTTCTTTGGATAATTGGGACAGCCGAGCATTCCTAGAGCATTGTTGTTTTAGAGCTGTCCATTATATAATGCTTAATCTCGTGATTGATATTGTATATACCTAAAGCTTTCCTGTTTGTATATATTGATAATATATATATATATAATCTTCAGATAATTATAATTATATATTAATATAATCGAATTATATCTTGCTTATATATAACCCAAGTTCATATAAACAAGTCAGCTGTTACCTTTATAATATTATCCCTTTTTTAGATTAGTATTAGTCCTAAATGTTTATATTAGTATATCTTTTTTCTTTTTTAAATGATTGTATACTTTCTTTCTTTTTTTATTATATCTTCTTCAATTATTAATAAAAGAAAAGAATAAATTCGTTTTACTTGTTTTATTAAATAGAAAGGTTTCGAAATACCTTTATGCTCATTGTACGAATGTATAGGTCGCAAATGTATTGTTTCGCCCTCTGATTCTTCGTAGTGTAACGAATATATTCGTAATAGTAAGAAATATAATGTTCAAGATCCATCTGAAAATGATTGGGAAAGTCTATCCTGATAAAAGAAACAATTGGATCAAGAGGAAAAGGAAATTATAACTAAAATTCTGTATTTGTGAAAATAGAAGCGTTTCTTATTGAAGTATGAATCCGAAATGCTTTATTGTGATTTGCAGATTCTTAATGAATTAGTAGAAATGGAAAAGAAAGAAAAGTTGGAAAAAGAGTATGTGGATAAGGAAATCACTGATGTTATTGTTTTTGTCCCTAGTGGTTCCTTTTCTTTCGATTTCCTCGATCCTTTGTTATCTTTATTATCTGATACCAAGCTCGAGGCTCTATTGGCAGATGTAGGTATTTCAGGTGGAATACCTATAATTTCTCAGGGCAGTTAAGATCTTTCTTGAATTCCCATATATTTTCTGAATATAAGTAATCTAGCTATTTGATTAAATATTTGATCTTGTTTCTGATATATTTGCAATCTAATATTGTTTCAATATTATATATAGTGTTAAGGTTGATTGATTCGATTTTTATAAATGATATGTTTAGTACTCTTGATGGTGCTGATTTAAGCAAGGATATATAAAAAACTGGATGGATATTTATAATATATAATAATTTGAATTTGTAGTTGACTAATCCTACCACTTTATTGATTTTGAATGATCCTAGTTTCTTATAGTCTAATTTATCATTGGATTGTTTTGTCTATATATTTCTTCGAATAAGATAAACTTTATCCCTCTTTTTAAAAGTAGGTCCTATACTTCTTGATTTGTTGTAGTACGATATTGTTCTTAAAGCGATGAACTATAAATCCAAAAAGAGTTGTTCCTGAAGCTCCTTGATTTCTGTGATATCTTTTATGGCTTCGTCTATATTCGCATCTTATGATAATAGTGATTTGTAAGCCAATAAATTGAATCCAAAGTTAGTATATATTGGCATTACTTTTGTGGTTTCTGTCTCTGATATATTATATACAAATTATGTTAAAGGCAATAATTTAACCTAATTGTCTTATCTGTAATTGATGTAACAGTAGAGATAGGCTTTCATTGTTTGGTTTAGTCGTTCTGTTTAGCCATCTGTTTGTGGATGGAAAGTTATCAAGAGCTTTCTTTTGATTCCTAATAATACTATAAGAGTAGATTAGAATTTCGATATGAATAGTTTGTTTTTATTTAAGATGATCTTATCTGGTATATTATAAATACTGACTATATTCCTTATGAATATATAAGCAAGATCATCTGCTATCCAAGTTTCACAGAATGATATTATATAAACGAACTTGATTAATTTGTTTATTATTATTAGTATAGAATCATATTCCTTTTGGGTAATTAGATCTTTGGATAATAATAATTTTATTACAAAATCCTAAATAATGGACTTCCAAGGTTGAGTAGATAATTCGGGGATTTTGAGCTGACTATAAAGGGTATACCAAATAACTTTATTCCTTATACAAATATTGTAGTTCTTAATTATATTCTCAACTATAGTCCTTATCTTTGGAAAGTATACTTCTTTCCTTATTCTGACAAAGGTTCTTGCAATACCTTGATATTTATAAACTGGAAGCTTGTATTATTCTGTAATATAATCCTTAATTAAACTAAAGGGTATATAAAGCTTGTTATAAAAATGGATGAATCCATTTTCAATAATGAATCCTTTTTCTAGATTGTCTGATATAGCTAGGATTCTTTTGGCTATAATGTCTGTTGTGTATTCCGTTTTTATGATATCTTTGATAGTATTATAATTTATTCCTGAAATGGCAGTGAATTGTGGTTTATTATGAACTAAATCATTATTATCTTATCTTAATATTATGTACAATTTGTGTATTTTGTTTTATAAGTATTCTGGTTTTCGGCTTAAAGTATCTGCCCTAGCATTTTCGTTTTCTTTAATATATGAAATTCTGAAGTTGTATGCGGCCATAATTTTCGACCATTTGACCTATCATCAGTTTAGTTCCTTTGTTATAATAAAGTAAATCAAATTCTTATAATTTGTGTATACCTATACCATATATTTCGATTTTTTCAAATATACTCTCTATTCCCTAAAAGTATTTATTATCATTAGTAATTCCTTATTATATATTTTATAGTTTAATTCGGCTAATAATAATTTATATGAATAATAAGCAACTAATTGCTATTTCTTGTTCAAATCTGGTTGATTGAGTACTATGTTTATTGTATAGTCTGAGGAGTTTGTCTTTATAATTATTGGTAGTTCTGGATCAAAAGTCTTGAGAACTGATTCTCTTATAAATACTTTTTTAAAGTATTCGAATATTGTTTATACTGTTTCTGATTATTGAAATTCCTCTTGATTCTTTTTAATAATCTCGGTTATTAGGGCGGTTATTTTCAAATAATTTTTGATAAATTATTAGTAAAAATTGGCGAATTCTAGAAAGGATTATATTTCTTTCATATTAGTTGATGATTTCTATTCCTCAATTATTTTTATTTTATTAGGGCTTATTTTGAGGTCTCTAGAGAATATGGTATACCCCAGAAACTCTGTTTCCATGATATGAAACTTACATTTGCTGGGTTTGCATTAAAGATCAGCTTCTTCCAAATATAATAGAACATTATAGATATCCTTGATATATTGTTCCTTTGTTTCAGAGAATATCAGAATATTGTTTAGATAATATATACAACAGATATCTAGGTATTTTCTTAATATATTGTTGATCAAATATATATATATTATTGATGCATTTGTTAAACCAAATAATATTACTTGATACTTATATAATCTGTAGCGAATTCTGAATATTATCTTCCATTCCTTACCTTCCTTTATTCTAATTAGGTGGAATCTGTTTCAAAGATCAAACTTAGAGAAAATCTTGGCTTTTCCTAATCGATCCCTTAATTCTATAATTAATGAAAATAGGTACTGATTTTTGATCATTATATTGTTGAGCTTATAATAATCCATGCAAAACCTTCTTGTACCATCTTTCTTTGATACAAATAATACAGGGCTAGCTGCCTGTGAGATGGATTCTCTGATCTATCCCTTTTTTAATATATCGCCAATATAATCCTTAAGTATCCTTAGATCAAAGATTGATATTGAATAGATTGGGCTGAATAAAGGCATCTTACCTTCCTCCAATACTATCTCATGATCTTATAGTTTATGTTTTGGTAAAGTGTTATAGCCTTTTCTTTTTTCAAATAATTTCTTGTACTTTTAGTACTGTACCAGTATTGGTGTTTTGTCCTATTTTGTTACAAGGGTATTTTCAAGCAACTTCTTTTGTTTATTCTTCATTTGTATAGGAGGTTTATCTTTCTTCATTGTTAATAAAGAACCCTAAATTTAATGTCCTATATTAATAATATTATTCGCCTTTAGTTCTTTATTATATATATTCAACCTTATTAGCTCTAGTATATCTTGTCGATCGCTTTTCTTCAGAAATGATATAATTTCCGATGACCAATCAATCTAGGGGTTGTATGCTTTCAATTATAGCATTCCCAGAATAACCTATTGATTCCTTAGTGAAATAATATCGAATTGGATAATCTCTTTGTATTGGGTTATACTTATCTGCAAAAGGCGAGTCTCCTGCAAAATCCTTCTGTTCAATCTGGCTAATTGTCCATTAACTAATTGCAATTGATATAATACTTGTTTCGCTTGGAGCTGTACTCCTAAATGCTTTATAATTCCTGGTGTAATAAAATTTCCTGTGGTTTTTGAATTAATCATAATCTGGATTATTTGTTCATTTATCTTTGTAACACAATATATCTGATTTGTTTGACCTATAATATTTAGTTGACCTTGACCTAAATCCTTATTGTGATTGTTTTTGTCAATTTGGTCAATTTGGTCAATTTGATTAATTTGGTCAATTTTGTGATTATATGATGATCTTTTCGATCTTCCCTTCTTGTAGGGTTTTTTTGCTTTTCTTTGAGGAAACCAACCTATAGCTTCCTTACCTAATAAATAAATCTTACAGGAATCATTATAATAAGCTATCCAATTCTTTGTTATATATTCTATTGACAATATTTCTTTTAATTCTCTTTCGATAATAAAGAATGAAGGGGTTTGGAGATGCTTCAATTTGTATTGGTCTATAATGTTCAATCCTTCCTGATCTTGTGGCATTATATCAATTTCTTTTTGATATTCTTCACATTCATAGCTATTATCTTCTATTAGATTTGAAGTGTATAATTAGGGTATGAAGATGATATTGAGTTATCCTTTGCCGAATTTCTTGTGGTGACCACCTCCTAATAGTCTCTTGCTTCGACAATCCCTGGCCTAATAACCTGATTTACTATATTCAAAGTATAGCTTGTCCTTTCGCCTTCATTCTACCTTTCCTTTAGATAATTTATCTCTGAAGATTGTATCTAATTATATAGGGTCTCTATAAGGTTGTCTACTCTCTCAAGATCTTTCTTCATTTTTATAATACTTGCCACAATCTCGATTTTCTTGAAAATTAAAGGATCGACATTTTTTTTGATACTTGTATAATATCTCATTTGTTTTAATGGATTCCTCAATTAATTCGTTTAGATCTTCCCAAATATAATTATGATCCAATTCTAACCTGACTTCAGGTTTGAGCCCTTTCTTGTAATAGTTTATTATTACATTTTCTTCTTATTCAATAGTATCTATATACCTCCTAAATTCCATAATATACTTGACTGCTGACCCTATTTGTTTGAGATTATAGATCTTGGACTCAATATCTTGTAATTCATTAACATTTCCGAATACTTGTTATATTTCCTTCTTAAACCCTTCGAATTTCCTAAAGATAATTTGTATTAGGTATATTCGCTTTTTAGACTTATTCAAATTAATAAAATAATCCTTAAGATAAGGTTGGATCCATTTAGTAGCTTCTCCTTTGAGATAAGAGATGGTTTAGACGCTTTTGTCAACATCATAATTAAACTTATTCTGGTTGAATTGAAAGTAGATCTCAAATTGGAGTAAGAAGGTTTCTAACTCTTATCAATTATCTGTAAATCGGTTTGGTAAGGCGACTTTAAGAGTTTCGGTGATAATGATCTCTTTAAGGTCTTCGATACCTCCCATAGAAATGTCTCCATCCTTATCGATACTTTCGAAGATGACCCGGTTACTTATAATTGGGTTACTAAACTATGATATCATAAAAGATATAGCTATCATTACTTATATCGAGTCGGTACTTGAGGTAATAATAATGCTCAAAGTATTACAAGGTTTGCCATCTAGATCATATAGAAGTGCTTTAGATTCTCGAAATAGGTTTATAACTAAATATCAAACAAGAACTTTAAAATAATGATAATAAGATAATATAATTTGTAACTAATAATATAATATACTAAATGATTGATCTTGAACATAAAGCTCTATATTTAATAATATCCTATTCCTTTATATAAATCTTCATCTCCTTTAGACAATTAGGACAGCCGAGCATTTCTGGAGTATTATCGTTCTAGAGCTGTCTATTATATGATGCTCAATCTCATAATTGATACTGTATACACCTAAAACTTTCCTGTTTGTATATGCTGATGGTATATACACATATAATCCTTGGGTGATTATAATCACATACTAATATAGTCGAATCGTATCTTGCTCGTATATGGCCCAAGCTTATACAAACAAGTCAGCTGTTACCTTCGTAACACCTGCGATATCCAATTTGTACCAGGATTTCTTATATATCTTCAATCTTCAGATCATAATCGTTGTGCTCTTATCCTTCATTAATATAAAAAGAGTCTAAGTTCACAACAAATCTCTTAGCATTGTTTTCCCTTATATTCTCCTTGAATATTATTCGGTAAAGGTTACTATAAATGATAATATAAAGGATCAACAAGACTATCAAGATAATTGGTTATATACTATAACTCGTTTTCTTAAGGTTTTAGATGAATTTTGTTGATCTATTAATTGTTTTCAGATCCTTCGATGGATCCTTTTTTTTCGAATAATTCGATTAACTTGTGATTCCTTATAAGCTCGATTTCCTCATCGGTATTTCCAGATAGTTCTACTTCTGTATATAAAGCGATCAAATCCAATTCCCTGAATTGTTCTGGATATAGTTAAGGTAACTTCTTTTCTAACAATTCTATTTCGCAGAAATTACCCTTTAGTATACCTACTTTTCAGGGTCCTTATCTCTTATTTCCAAATCTCATTTGTTTATTGCCTTTCGTAGCAAATAATTTCTTTTGGTTATAGTCCCAAAATATATACCTATTCTTTCTATAAGTGAAATATAGATTAATTTCTTTACATTTTTTCTTTTCTTTAATATTAAGTCCATTTGATTTATATCGACATTTGGCTTTATTCAATTCTATTAGATCATTAATATTATAGTATCTGTTCTAATATTAAGTTTTAGAAAACTTTCTATTTTCCTGAGTGATTCCCTTTTTCTTTATTTGTCTTTTGTAGAAACAATTGTTACTTAGAATAAAGATCTTGATTAACTTAGAAAAATTTGGTGGTTTCGGAGCTCTCGCTAGCTCATCTTTGATAATATCCTTAAATCCCTTATAGAACTAGGATCTAAAATAATCATTATTTTATATAATACATTCAGTATATTATTGAAACTTAGTAGTATAAATTATGATTGATTTTATCTGCTTAAGTTATTGTAATGCTCTCTCAATTATATGATCAGGGTCAACTTCCCCGAAAGCCTTGTCGAAACCTTGTCGAAATGATTCGTAAATATCAAAAAGACAATATATCTCAGATTTCATATTTTCATTAAATTAACTATTGATAGTTTTGGTTATTAGGTTATTAAAGAAAAGTTCGATTCAATTGAATACAATTCCTTGAAAGAACAAGATTAACTACAAGATCCTCTATATTTGTGTTAAAAAGAGATATCCATTAAAAGCATAATAAAGATCAGCTTATACAATAAAAGCTTGATATTTGCTACAATCTCCATAAAATAAATCAGGGGTAGATACTTGGATTATTCGTCTCGGTTCTATATTAGCGATAGCCTGCCCTGAGGCTCCGATGAAGAAGAAAGAAACTGGTTCGGTGGGTTACTAAATAAAGTCTATTGTAACTGATATAACTTAATTGAAACAATATTCAAAATATAACGATTCTGTATTATAAGCAACAGTTACCTGAAGTTTCATCGATTGATAATTGTAAGTTAAGGCTTTATTATTAAGATTCACTTAAAAATAAAATTGTTATTAAATCAAATAGAATATAGATAAACTAATTGATAATTAAATTGAATACAAAGTTCCTAAATTATGAAACTACTTTAATTATATAATGATTTCTTCCTGAAGCTTTGAAAAGCTTATACTCCTAAAGGCTCCTAGAAGCTTTGAGGAGCTTATACTCCTAGAGGCTCTATCATATAATCTTATATAAGCTTTAGAACACTAATCCTGGAGTGATTCCAATTCTAGGATTATAGAGTTCCTAGAATAATAGTCTTGGGATGAATATTATTCTGAGATGCTTTACTTTAGAACGAATCATATTCTAGAACATTTGTCCTAGGATTAAATGATTGCCTAATCCTTTTTTCCTAGAATACTAATAATCCTAGAATCCTATTTATCCTAGGATTCCTTATCGATAAGGATTCTTACAGAAACAACGGCTCAAACCCTTATACTTAGTTTTATTTTATAATAATGAGCATGATTCGTGACAATAGGAACCCTAGAAAACGGATATTTTAAAAAATAATTTCTACAAAATAAAATTATTAAAGAAGGAGTTATCTCAATTATACTTAGAACAATTTAGATAATTAGATATAGATACTTTAAATATAGGAATAGAATTATCCGAAAATATCAATGTGAAAATTGAGTTTATAGAAAACCCTAAGTTAATTGAATTATTCGAAAAAAAAAAAGAATTCAAGGGCAACCAACAAATCGATAAAGTTCATCTAAAACTTCAAGAAAACAAGTTATAATATATAATCAATTATCTTGATAAGAAATATATATAGTACTATTACAAAGAACAGAAACCTGATTTTATAGAAAAACATCAAATCTATAATTATCTAATCTTATTGATCCTTTACACTATCATTTATAGCGATCTTTATTAAATAATATTCAAGGAGAATATGAGAGAAAGCAATACTAAAAGATTTATTATAGATCTAGATTCTCTTTATATTAATAAAAGATAGGAATATAATAATTATAATCTAAAGATTAAAGATATATAGGAAATCCTAGTATAAGATAGGTATTATAGAATCTAATATAAAATTAATCTTTATTATAAATGTTGATAGATTGAAGATTATTATCAAGATTTTCAAATAGGATCAATAAAGTTGTTACTAATTATATTCTATAGATTATTAGGTATAAACGAATATTAATATAAATAATTGAACCTCTTCACCAAAGAATCAATTATTAAACCATTATCGTTAAAACTCAATAATATAATTGGAATTGGATAATTGATCATCGAAGTTAATCTAAAAAGATAGAAAGTCAAAATTCTAACTGATTTAGGAGTTATAGGGATATTTATAAATCCTGATTTTATTAAAGAAAATAGAATTTTTATTAAACTTAAAGAATATCTTTATTAACTAATATTATTAGAAGGAAAGAAGATTGGGGTAAATAATTGGATACGAAAACAAATTAGTATTATCAGAATAATTATGCTAGATAAATATATAAAGCAAATCAAAATAAATTTAATATTATTAGGTAGATATATAATTATCTTAAGAATCTTTTGGATTAAGAAATATAATCCAAATATTGATTAGGTAAAGGATACCCTTACATTTGATCATTGTAATTATAAGAACAAATGATTATATGACCCAAAAGGACAAACTTCTAAGAAGGCCAGATATTATATTATAACAACCACAGATCCTCTATTAATCGGCGAGATTGATACAAAAGAGATTCTAATGCAATACAGAAAATTCGCCAAATTATTCGAAGACCCATAAGATTTGAGAACCTTATCCGAATATAAGTCTTGGGATTACAAGATCAACTTTAAAAAGAGATTCATATTTTTTGCTAAAAAGTTGAGATTATATAACCTCAACATTCTAAGAATATAAAAAGAGTATAGATCTAAAACAGAAAAGAAAGGATAGATTAGGAAATCCAAGTCTTTTTATATAACCAATATATTATTAATATTCAAAAAAGAAGATCCAAATGATCAATCTTATAAAGATTACCATCAAATGAATAATAAGATTATTAGGGATATATATCCTATACCTAAGATTCAGGAACTAAAGGATAAATTGAGTAAGACAATAATTTACATTAAATTAAATCAAAGAAATATCTTCAATCTTATATAGATCAAGAAAGAATATAAATAAAAGATTATTTTTATATTATCTTCTAAATTATAAGAATATATAATCATATTTTTTGGATTAATAAATATATTTATTATTTATCAATAATAAAATAACGAAATATTTAAAGAATTTAGCTTATTTATGATTTGTTATTTAAATGATATTCTTATCTTTTTCTAAAGAATAAAAAAATATAAGGGATATATCTTGAAAGTATTTGAAATATTTAAAAAGATTGATTCATAGCTTAAATTATCGAAATATAAGTTTGGAATCAAAAAGGTAACTTTCCTAAAATACATTATCGAATTAAGGCAAATAAGTATTAATCCAAAGAAAATTGAGAAAATAAAAAATTAGGAACAATTTAGAAACATCAAAGATATACAAATTATATTAAGATTCGCCAATTTTTGTTAAATATTTATCAAAGATTTTTCTAAGATAATAAAGTTATTTATAGAAATGATAAAAAAGGGTATAGGATTTGTATAAAACGAAAAAGTAGAATAAATCTTCTAAAAAATCAAAAATAGATTCATTAAGGAATTTATATTATATAATTATTATAATAATCAGGAAAGCATCATTGAAACAAACGTTTCCGATATTTGTATAATAAGAGTTCATCTTCAAAAAGATGATAATGGGAAACTATATCTAGTTGTTTATTATTTCAATAAAATAGATAAAATAAAGTAAAATTATAATATTTATAAGAAAGAATTTATAGCTATAATTAAGTTATTAAAATATTAGAGAATTTATCTTTAAAAGATTAAATTCCTAATAATCATTTATATTAATTATATAAATCTACAAACCTTTATTATAATTAAGATCCTGGATAATTGAAGATTGATTCGATGGATTGAGGAACTAGCCAGTTTCGATTTGATAATCAAGTATATTAAAGATAAAGATAATGTAAGGGCAGATGTATTAAGTAAATCATTAGGGTATAAGGATAAGAAGATTTATCAGAAAACAATAATCCTGAAAGTTTTATTAAATAAAGATCTTATTCCAAATCTAATGGAAATTGTTGTTTTAAAGAATAAATTAATAGAAATCTGGAAAAATAAATTTATAGATATATAATAAAATAAGGAGAATATCAAATAATCTGAATTATTAATAATTGTTGATGGATTGATACAAATTACAAGGAAAATATGATTATCAAATAGTATTACCCCCAAATTTATCAAAAAGCAATATATATTACTAGCTTATAATTATTAGAGAGTATAAAGAATATATTTAAGAATTAAGAAATAATATTAAAATCCAGGATTCTGGATTATGATTAATAAAATAATCATTGAATATAATACCTATATTAAGAACAAGATTTTCTGTTATACTCCTTATAGATAAATATATATAACCGAGATACTATCAATATTATAGAAATTGATATTATAGAATTTCATAGACTCATTATCTAAATCCAAAGATTCAATAATAGGAATAGAATATAATTACCTCCTAATTATTATAAATTAATTAATTAAGTATATAATATTAGTTTTATATAAGATTATTTTAATTATAGAAACCTGTCACGAATCACATTCATTTTTATAAAATAAATCTAGTTACCAATGTTTGAGCCGTTTTCTTCAAGGGGATCCTTATCGATAAGGAATCCTAGGACAAATATTGTTTTAGGATAAATGATATCCCAAAAAGAATAGATTAAACAATTATTAGATCTTAGAACAAATATTCTAGAATATAATTCGTCCCAGGATTATTATTTCAGGATAAAATCTATCCCAAGATAAGATTTGTCCCAGGATAATTGTTTTAGGATAATATTTATCCCAAAATTATTATTTTAAGATTGGAATTATTCTAAGATTAATATCCTAAAGCTAATAATAGATTATATGATAAATAGACTGGATAGACCAGTTTATCCTATCTATCCAGTTGGATGGATAAACTGAATAGATCAGTCTATCCAAACTATCCAAATTATATTTATTAATATATAATCAGAATAATTTCATAATTTAAAAGCTTTATATTCAACTTAATTATCAATTAGTTTATCTATATTCTACTTGATTTAATAACGATTTCATTTCCAAGTAAATCCAATTAATAAAGCTTTAATTTATAATTATCAATTAATAAAACCTTAGGTAGTTGTTATCTCTAATATAATATTGTTATATTTTGAGTATTGTTTTGGTTAAGCTATATTAATTATAATAAACTTTATTTAGCAATTCATCAAATCAATTTCCTTCTTCTCTATAGGAGCCTCAGAATAAACTATTGTTAATATGGAGTTAAGATAAGCAATCCAAGTATCCATCCCTGATCTATTTTATGGAGATTATAGTAAGTATCAAGTCTTTGTTATACAAGCTGATCTTTACTATGCCTTTAATGGACATTTCTTTTTGATATTAATACAGAAGATTTTGTGGCTAATCTTATTCTTCTGAGAAGCTATATTCAATTGGATTAAACCTTTCGTCAATGATCTAATGATTAAAGTTATCAATAGTTAACTTAATAAAAATATGAAATCTGAGATATATCGTTTTTTTGGTATTTACAAGTTATTTCGACAAGGTTTCAATAAGGCCTTCAGAGAAGTTGACCCTGATCATATAGTTGAAAAAACATTACAATAATTTAAGCAGATAAGGTCAGTTATAACCTATACTGCTAAATTCCAACAATACATCAGATATATTATATAGAATGATGATTATCTTAGATCCTAGTTCTACAAGGGATTCAAGGATATTGTTAAGGATGAACTAATAAGAGCTTCAAAACCATCAAATTTTTCTAAATTAATTGAAATCTTTATTCTAATTGATAACTATTTCTATAAAAGATGAATAGAGAAAAAGGGAATTATTCAGGAAAACAGAAAATTTTCTAAACCTTAATATTAAAATAAATATTACGATACTGGCGACCCAATAGAATTGGATAAAGTTGAACATTATTATAAATCAAATAAACTTAATATTGAAGAAAAGAAAAGATATAGAAAAAATAATCTATATTTCACCTATAGAAAAGGTAGATATATATCTTGAGACTATAATTAAAAAAAACTATTTATTGCGAAAGATAAGAAACAAGAAAGATTCGGAAATAAGAGATAAAGACCCCAGAAAATGAGTATACTAAAAGATAACTTATATAAGATCAAATTGTTAGAAAAAGAATTACTCCAATTATATCCAAAATAATTTAGAGAGTTGGATATAGTTATTTCATCTATAAAAATAGAATCAATTAGAAATATTAACAAGGAAATTGAGCTTACAGATAACCATAAGTCAGTCGAGTTGTTTGAAGAAGAAGGATCTGAAGATAATCTACAAATTAATAAAGTCTATCTAAAATCTCAAAAAAACGAATTATAATATTTGATCAATTATCTTAATAGAAAACATATATAATGCTATCATAAAGAACAGAAACCTGATTTTATAAAAAAATATCAGACTTATAATCATCCAACCCTGCTGATCCTGCATATTATTATTTATAGTGATTTTTATCGAATAATATTCAAAAAGAATATAAGAGAAGATAATATTAGGAGATTTGTTATAAATCTAGATTCTTTTTATATTAATAAAGAATAGAAGTATAATAATTATAATCTGGAAATTGAAGATATATAAGAAATCCTATTATAAATTGAATATTGCAGAATCTGATGTAGGATTAATTATTATTATAAACACTAATAGGCCGAAGATTATTGCCGAGATTTTCAGATAGGACCAATAGAATTGTCAGTAGTTATACCCTATAAATTATTGAGTATAAGCGAATATTAATGTGAATAATTGAATCTTTTTATTAAAGAACAGATCACCAAATCATTATTGTTAGAACTCAATAATATAATTAGGATTGGACAGTTAATCATAAGAATCAGTTTCGGAAAACAGGAAGTTAGAGTTTTAATCGATTTAGGAACTATAGGAATATTTATAGATCCTAATTTTGTGGAAGAAAACAAAATCCCTATTAAGTTTAAAGAACATTTATATTAATTGATATTATTGGGAGGAAAGAAGGTTGGAGTAGATGAATAGGTATGTAGATAAATTAATGCTTTAGAAATGATTATGTTAGGAGGGCATATTGAATAAGTCAAATTGGACTTAGTATTATTGGGTAGATATATAGTAATCTTAGGAATCCCCTAGATTAGAAAATATAATCCAAATATTGATTAGGTAAAGGATACCCTTATATTCGATTGTTGTAGATACAAGAACGAATGATTATATGGTCCAAAGGAACAGATTTCTGGGGAGACCGGATATTATATTATAGTAGCCATAAATCCTCCACTGATTGGCGAGATTGATATAAAAGAAATTCTAGTGTAGTACAGAAAATTCGCCAAGCTATTCGAAGATCTACAGGATTTGAGAGCCTTGCCAGAATATAAGCCTTAGGATTATAAGATCAATTTCAAAAAAGGATTTATATCTTTAATTGAGAGATTGAGATTATATAACCCCAATATTTTAAGAATATAAAAGGAATATTGATCTAAAACTAAAAAAAAGGGATAAATTAGGAAATCCAAGTCCCTTTGTATATCTAATGTATTATTAATGTTCAAAAAAGGAGATCCAAATAATCGACCTTATAAAGATTATCACCAAGTAAATGATAGGATTATTAGGGATGTGTACCTTATACCTAAAGTTCAGGAGTTAAGGGATAAGTTGAGCAAGGTAATGATTTATACTAAACTAGATCAAAGAAATATCTTCAATTTTATACAAATCAAGAAGGGATATAAATGAAAGATTGCTTTTATATTACCTTCCGAATTATAGGAATATATTGTTATATTATTTGAGTTAATAAATATATTAGTTATATATCAATAATAAAACAACAAAATACTTAAGGAGTTTAGCTTATTCGTAATCTGTTATTTGGATGATATCCTGATCTTTTCCCAAAAAAAAAAAGAATATAAGGAATACATTCTTAAAGTATTTGAAGTATTTAGGAAGATCGATTTATAACTCAAATTATCAAAATATAAGTTTGGAATCAAGAAGATAATTTTTCTAAAATATATAATCAAATTAGATTAGATGAGCATTGACCTAGAAAAAACTAAGAAGATAAAAAATTAGGAACGATCTAGAAATATTAAAGATATATAGATTATATTAAGATTCGCCAACTTTTGTTGAATATTCATCAAAGACTTTTCCAAAATAATAGAATTATTTATAGAGATAATAAGAAAGGATATAGGATTCATATAAAGCGAAAAGATGGAGTAAGTTTTCCAAGAAATCAAAGATAGATTTACTAGGGAACCTATATTCTACAATTATTATAACAATTGAGAAAGCATTATTGAAATAGATGTTTCTGATATTTATATAATAGGAGTTCATCTTCAAAAAGATAATAATGGGAAACTACACTCAGTTGCTTATTACTCCAGCAAAATAGATAAAATAGAACAAAATTATAATATCTATGAGAAGGAATTTATGATTATAATCAAATCATTGAAATATTAGAGAATCTATCTTCAAAGAATTAAATTCCTAATAATCATTTATATTGATTATATGAATCTACAAACCTTTATTATAATTAAGGTTTTGGATAATCAAAGATTGGCTTAATGAACTAAGGAATTAGCCGGTTTCGACTTGATAATCAAGTATATCAAAGGTAAAGATAATGTAAGGGTAGATGTATTAAACAGACCATTAGGATATAAAAATAATAAAACCTATCAAGAGATAATGATTTTGAAATCTCTTTCTAATAAAGATTTTATTCCGAATTTAATAGAAATTGTTATTTTGGAGAATAAATTAATGGAAGTCTGGAAAAACAAATTTACAGATATACAATTGAATAAGGAAAACATCAAATAACCTAAGCCGCCAGTAATTGTAGATGGATTGATACAAGTCGTAGGGAAAATTTGGTTACCAAGTAGTATTACCATTGAATTTATTGAAGAGCAATATGTATTGTTAGCTTATAATCACCAGGAAATATGAAAAATGTATTTAAAAATTAAGAGATAATATTGGAATCTGGGATTCCGAATTATAATCAAAAAAGTGATTACCGAATATGATACCTGTATCAGGAATAAGGCTTTTTGTCATGCTTCTTATAGACAGATGTATATAACTGAAATATTATCTACATTATAGAAATCGATATTATAGGATTTTATAAGATCGCTATCTAAATCCAAGGATCTAATAATAGGAGTAGAATATGATTATCTTCTAATCATTATAGATCGACTAATCAAGTATATATTATTAGTACTATACAAGATTATTTTGATTACAGAAACCCTAATAATCATATTCCTAAAAGAAGTTATTATAATATATAGATTATTAGAAGAAATATTGTCTAATAGAGATAAACTCTTTACATCAAAATTCTGGATCACTTTAATAATATTACTAGATATGAAAAGGAAAATGTCTATAGCATTCCACCCACAAACAAATGAAGGAAACAAACAGGTAAACCAGATTATTAAAGTATATTTTTGTTGTTATATAAATTATTAACAAAATGATTGAGTAGGATTATTATTTTTAACACAATTTGTATATAATAACTCTATTTCGGAAACTACCCAAGTCTCACCGAACTATATCAACTTTGGATATGAATTAATTGTATACCAGGAACCAAATATTCCAGAAATAAAAAACCAATCTGCTATCATACAAATAAAGAAACTCAAGGAAGTTTATAAAGAAATAACAATAGAACTCAAATTCATTATTAAAAGAAATGTTCATTATTATAATAAGAAGTATAATTAGGAGTCAATATTAAAAAAGGGAGATAAAGTCTATCTACTCCAAAAAAACATCGAGATAAAGAGACCAAATATAAAACTGGATTATAAGAAATTGGGACCATTCAAAATCAAGAAAGTTAAAGGACCCTTGAATTATGAATTGATATTACCAAAGAGTATGAACATTTATTTAGTATTTTATATATCCTTATTCGAACTAGTATTATTAAGAGTATTTAAAGCTTCTAAAACCGAAATTATATCTATTAATCAAAATGCTGAGTATAAAATAAAGAAAATACTAGATTGCAAATATATTAGAAATAAAGTCAAATATCTAATGAAATAGGAAAATTATTCGGACTCCGAAAATATATGGGAATTAAAGAAAGATCTCAAATATTTTGAGAAGTTTGAGGATTTTCATTGATAGAATCTGGATTTATTTAGAAGAAAAGAGAATTCAATATGGCTTATACAAATGACGAATTTATCGAATACAAAAAAGAGGGATTGAAGAAGTCGGAATCAGTCATAGGAAGTTTAGAATCAAATTGATCAAAAGGATTGGGAATAACAGGCATTGAAATTGCAGCAATTTCTCTTTCTTTTTCTTTTTCGAATCTTTCCTTCTCCTCTAGAACATTAAGTTCATTTAGAGAATTTAAATCAGCCACTATCAATTTCTGCTCCTGTTTATCTAATAAACATTATTGTTTACAAAGACAAGAAATCTTGGCTATAGCTTTTTACGATATCACAAAAGTCTTTTCCTCCTCTTTATAAAGTTTTTGTTTTTAACGATCAATAGAGGATCAATCGGAAAGGGATAACATTTTGTTCTTCGACCTTATATCACAAGTTTTTCTATGATAACAATATTCAACACATTTACTATTGTTAGAGTCCAACTCCAAAGCGATACAACAACGATTGGCCTTTTCATATCGAGTACAAATAATTATTTCGCTTCTTATTTGTTCGATTCGATTATCAAGTTCTAATTATTTCATTTGTTTTCGAGTATATTAAGATAATATATTATAGAAAGAAAGAAAAGAATATAAAGGATAGATATTATAGATCTCATATTAATTATAAGCGATCGAGGACGACGCTTAACCAGAAAGAGGATAGTGTTACAAATCACATTTATTTTTATAAAATAAATCTAGTTACCAGTATTTGAATCGCTTTCTTTGAGGGGATCCTTATTGATAAGGAATCCTAGGACAAATATTATTCTAGAACAAATGATATCCCAGAAAGAATAGGTTAAACAACTATTGGATCTTAGAACAAATATCCTAGGATATGATTCATTCTAAGATTATTATCTTAGGATAAGATTTATCCCAGGATAAAATTTGTCCCAAAACAATTATCCTAGAATAATATCTATCCCAGAATTATTATCTTAGGATTAGAATCGTTTCAAGATTAGTATTCTAAGGTTAATAATGAATCATATAATAGATAGATTGGATAAACCAGTCTATCCTATCTATCCAATTGAATGGATAGACTGGATAGACCAGTCTATCCAAACTATCTAAATTATATTCATTAGTATATAATCAGAATAATTTCATAATTTAGGAGCTTTATACTCAACTTAATTATCAATTAGTTTACTTATATTCTACTTGATTTAGTAACGATTTTACTTCCAAGTAAATCCAATTGATAAAGCCTTAATCTACAACTACCAACCAACGAAACCTCAGGCAGCCGCTGCCTCCAGTACAGTATCGTTACAAAACCCTAACAATTATATTCCTAAAGAAAGTTATTACAATATATAGATTATTGGAAGAGATACTGTCAGATAAGAATAAATTCTTTACATCAAAATTCTGGATAGCCCTAATAGTATTATTAGATATAAAAAGGAAAATATCTATAATATTCTATCTATAAACAAATAAAGAGAATAAATAAGCAAACCAAATTATAAAAATATATTTATATTATTATATGAATTATTAATAAAACAATTGGATAGGATTATTATTTTTAATATAATTCATATACAATAATTCTATTTCGGAAATTATATAAATCTCCCCGAATTATACTAATTTTGAATACGAATTAGTTGTATACTAGGAATTAGGTATCCTGGAAATAAAGAATCAATTTGTTATAATACAAACAAAGAAACTCAAAAAAGTTCATAAGGAATTAACAGTCGAATTCAAGTTTATTGTTGAAAGAAATGCTTATTATTATAATCAGAAATATAATTAAGAATTAACATTAAAAAAAGAGGGATAAAATCTATTTTCTCCAAAAAAATATCGAGATAAAGAAACCAAATACAAAACTGAATCACAAGAAATTAGGATTATTCAAAATCAAGAAAATTAAAGGATCTTTAAATTATAAATTAATATTATTAAGAAATATAAATATCTATCCAGTATTTTATATATCCTTACTTGAATTAATATTATCAAAAACATCTAAAGCTTCTGAAACAGAAATCATATCCATCAATTAAAACATCAAATATAAGGTGAAGAAAATACTAGATTGTAAATATATTAGAAACAAAATCAAATATTTGATAAAATAAGAAAATTACCCAGACTCCGAGAATATATAGGAATTGAAGAAAGACTTTAAGTATCTTAAAAAGTTTGAGGAATTCTATCAATAGAATCTGGATTTACCTAAAAAAAAAAAGAATTCAATATAATTTATATAGATAAAGAATCCATCGAATACAAAAAGGAAAAATCAAGGGAATCGGAACTAATCGTAGGAAATTCAGAACCAAATTGACTAAATTGATTAGAGGGGTCGGAAGGAGTAACAGATATTAAAGTTGCAGCAATTTCTTTCTCTTTTTCTTATCTTTCCTTCTCCTTTAAAGCATCGAGTTTATCCAAAGAATTTAAATCAGCCATTATCAATTTCTGTTCTTGTTCATTCAGGAAACATTGTTGTTTCCGAAAACAAAGAATTTTAGTTATAATCTTGTCCTTCTCTTTATAAAGTTTTTGTTTTTGATAATCAATGGAAGATCAATCGGAAAGAGACGATATTTTGTTCTTTAATGATATATTGCAGATCTTTCTCTAATGATAATATTCAGCATATCTATCATTATTGAAACCCAACTTCAAAGCAATACAATGATAATTAGCCTTTTCACATCGAGTATAAGCAATCATTTCGCTTCCTATTCGTTTGATTCGATTTCCAAGTTCTAATTGTACTATTTGTTTTTTGATATATTAAAGTGGCATATTATAAAAAGAGAAATAAAGAATATGAATATTGGATATCATAAGAATCGGATAATTATAGGCGATCGAGGACAACATTTAGCTAGAAAAGGGATAGTATCATGAATTATATTTATTATAATATAATAAAAATAAGTACAACAATTTGAACTGTTGTTTTTGGGAAGATCCTTATCGATAAGGAATCCTAGAATAAATATCCTAGAATTCAATTAATCCTAGGATTATATATATTCTAGAATTAATCAATTAGATAATTATAATAATTTAGGGTAAGTTATCTTAGGATCTTATTTGTTTTAGGATAAAAAGTTCTAGGAAAAGATTGATCTCAGGATTTTTATTTTAGGAAGTATATTATTGTAACGATACTGTACTGGAGGCAGCGGCTGCCTGAGGTCTCGTTGGTTAATAGTTGTAGGTTAAGGCTTTATTAATAGGGTTCATATCACGAATCATGTTCATTTTTATAAAATAAAACTAGTTACTGGTGTTTGAGCCGCTTTCTTTATGAGGATCCTTATCGATAAGGAATCCTAGGACAAATATTGTCCTAGGACAAATAATATCCTAGGAAGAATGGGCTAGGCAACCATAGGGTCCTAGGACAAGTGTTCTAGGATATGATTCGTCCTAGGAAGATTATCCCAGGATAATATTCGTCCTAGGAAGATTATCCCAGGATAATATTCGTCCCAGGATTATTGTCCCAGGACTATTATCCCAGGATCTATACAATCCCAGGATTGGAATCATCCCAGGATTAGTGTCCTGAGGCTAAGGATAGATCACGTGATAAGGAGCCTTAGGAGCTTTTTGGAGCTCTAGGGCTCCTCAGAGCTCCTTTACATTCATTAGTATATAGTCAGAATAGTTTCATAGTTTAGGAGCTTCGTGCTCAACTTAGTTATCAATTAGTTTACCTACATTCTACTTGATCTAGTAACGACTTCACTTCCAAGTGAACTGTAACGATACTGTACTGGAGGCAGCGGCTGCCTGAGGTTTCGTTGGTTAATAGTTGTAGGTTAAGGCTTTATTAATTGGATTCATTTGGAAATGAAATCGTTATTAGATCAAGTAGAATGTAGATAAACTAATTGATAACTAAGTTGAGTATAAAGCTCCTAAATTATGAAATTACTTTGATTATATATTAATGAATCTAATTTGGATAGCTTTGGATAGATTGGATAGATCAGTTTATCTAAGCTATCTAGTCTATCCATTATATGATTTGCTATTAGCCTTAGGATATTAATCCTGGGACGATTCCAATCCTAAGATTATAAAGGTTCTAAAATAATAATCTTGGGATAGATATTATTCTAAGACAATAGTTTTGGGACAAATATTATCCTGGAATAATAATCCTGGGACGAATTATATCCTAAAACATTTATTTTAAGATTCAATAATTATCTAACCTATTCTTTTTAGGATATTATTTGTCCTAAGATAATATTTGTCCTAGGATTCCTTATCGATAAGGATCCTTTTGAAAAAAGTGGTTTAAACATTGGTAACTAGTTTTATTTTATAAAAATAAATGTGATTTGTGATATTATCCCCTTTCTGATCAAGTATTATCCTTGATCGCTTATAATTAGTATGAGATCTATAATATCTATTCTTTATATCCCTTTCTTTCTTTCTATAATATACTACCTCAATATACTTAAAAACGAACGGAGCAATTAAAATTTGGAAATCGAATCAAACAAATAGGAAGTGAAATAGTTGTTTGTACTTGATGTGAAAAGGCCAATCGTTATTGTATCGCTTTGGAATCGGGTTTCAATAATAATAGATATACTGAATATTATTATTAAGGGAAAACTTATAATATAAAGTCAAGGAACAAAATATCAGCTCTTTCCGATTGATCCTTTATTGATCGTCAATAACAAAAGCTTTATAAAGAGGAAGAGAAAGCTTTCATAATATTACAAGAGATTATAATTAAGGCTTTCGTAGTATCACAAGAAGCTATAGTTAAGGTTTCTTGTCTTCGTAAATAACAATGTTTATTGGATAAGCAAGAGCAGAAATTGATAACGGCTAATCTAAATTCTCTGGATAAGCTTGATGCTCTAAAAAAAAAGAAAAAATTTGAAAAAGAAAAAGAAAAAGAAATTGCTACAATTTCAATATTTGTTATTCCTTCCAATCATTTTAATCAATTTGGTCAATTTGATTCTGAACTTTTTATAATTAGTTCTAATTCTTTTGATCCCTTTTTTTTGTATTTAATAAATTCGTCATCTATATAAGCTGTATTGAATTCTCCTTTTTTTTAGGCAAATCTGGATTTTATTAATGAAAATCCTTAAATTTCTTAAAATACTTAAAATCTTTTTTTAATTCTTATATATTCTTAAAGTCCAGATAATTTTTTTATTTCATCAAATATTTGATTTTATTTCTAATATATTTACAATTTAGTATTTTCTTCATTTTGTATTCAGCATTCTAATCAATAAATATAATTTCGGTTTCAGAAACTTTAAATACTTTTGGTAATATTAGTTCGAATAAGGATATATAAAATACTAAATAGATGTTCATATTTCTTGGTAATATCAATTCATAATTCAAGGGTCCTTTAATCTTCTTGATTTTGAATAATCCCAATTTCTTATAATCCAATTTTGTACTTGATCTTTTTATTTTGATGTTTTTTCGGAGTAAATAGACTTTATCCCCTTCCTTTAATGTTAACTCTTGATTATATTTTTTGTTATAGTAATAAATATTTCTTTTAGTAATAAATTTGAGTTCCATTGCTATTTTCTTATGAACTTCCTTGAGTTTCTTTATTTGTATAATAGCAGATTGGTTCTCTATTTCTAGAATATCTGATTCCCGATATACAATTAATTCGTATCCAAAGTTAGTATAATTTAGGGAGATTTGGATAGTTTCTAAAATAAAGCTATTATATATAAATTATATTAAAAGTAGTAATCCTACTTAATCATTTTGTTAATAATTCATATAATAATAAAGATATACTTCAACAATCTGGTTTACCTATTCGTTCCCTTCATTCGTTTGTGGATAGAATACTATAAACATTTTCCTTTTTATATCTAGTAATACTATTAAAGCAATCCAGAATTTTGATGTGAAGAGTTTATCTTTATCGGACAATATCTCCTTTAATAATCTATATATTATAATAACTTCTTTTAGGAATATAATTGTTAAGGTTTCTGTAGTCAAGATGATCTTATATAGTACTAATATCATATATTTGGTCAATCGATTTATAATGGTTAGGAGATAATCGTATTCTACTTTTGTTATTGAATCCTTAGATTTAGGTAACGATCCTATAAAATCCTATAATATCGATTTCTATAGTATTGATAATATTTCAGTTATATACATCTATCTATAAGGGGTATAGCAAGAAGCCTTATTCCTGATATAAGTATCACATTCGGTGACCACTTTTTTGATCATAATTCGGAGTCCCAGACTCCAGTATTATCTCTTAATTTTTAAATACATCCTTCGTACTCCCTGATGATTATGAGCTGGCAATGCATACTGCTCTTTAATGAATTCGATGGCAATATTACTTAATAACCAAATTTTTCCTGCGACCTATATCAATCCATTTACAGTTACTGATGGCTTAGATTATTTGATGTTTTCCTTATTCAATTATATATCTATGAATTTGTTTTTCCAGACTTCCGTTGGTTTATTCTTTAAAACAACAATTTCTGTTAGATTTGAAATAAGGTCTCTATTCAGAAGAGATTTTAAAATTGTTATTTCTTGATAGGTCTTATCATCCTCATACTCTAATGGCCGACTTAATATATCTGCCCTTATATTATCTTTGTCTTTGATATACTTGATTATCAAGTCGAAACCAGCTAATTTTTCAGTTCATCAAGCCAATCTTCGATTATCCAAAATTTTAATTATAATGAAGATTTATAGATTTATATAATTAGTATAAATAATTATTGGGAATTTAGTTCCTTAGAAATAGATTCTTTAATATTTCAATAATTTGACTATAGCTATAAATTCCTTTTTATAGATATTATAATTTTGCTCTGTTTTATTCATTTTGTTAGAATAATAAGCAATTGGGTGTAGTTTCCTATTATCATCTTTTTGAAGATGAACTCCTACTATATAAGTATCAGAAGCATCTGTTTCAATAATGCTTTCTTAATCGTTATAATAATTGTAAAGTATAGATTCCTTAATAAATCTATCTTTGATTTTTTGGAAGACTTACTTTGCCTTTTCGCTTTATACAAATCTTATACTCTTTTTTGTTATCTTCATAAATAGTTCTATTATTTTGGAAAAGTTTTTGATAAATATCCAACAAAAATTAGCGAATCCTAATATAACTTGTATATCTTTGATGTTTCTAAATTGTTCCTAATTTTTTATTTTCTTGGTTTTCTTTAGATTAATGCTTATCTGACCTAATTCGATTATATATTCCAGAAAAATTACCTTCTTGATTCCAAACTTATATTTTGATAACTTGAATCATAAATCGACCTTCCTAAATGCTTTAAATACCTTAAGGATATATTCCTTATATTCTTTTTCTTTTTGAAAGAAGACCAGGATGTCATCCAAATAACAGATTATGAATAAGCTAAACTCCTTGAATATCTCATTATTCTATTGTTGATATATAGTTAATATATTTGTTAACCCAAATAATATAACAATATATTTCTATAATCTGGAAGATAATATGAAAGCAATCTTTCATTTATATCCCTCCTTGATTTATATGAAATTGAAGATATTTCTTTAATCTAGTTTAGTATAGATCATTATTTTATTTAATTTATTTCTTAATTTCTAAACTTTGGGTATAGGGTATATATCCCTGATAATCCTATTATTCATTTGATAATAATCTCTATAAAATCGATTATTCAAATCTTTTTTTTTGAATATTAATAATATATTAGATATATAAAGGGATTTGGATTTCCTAATCTATTCTTTCTTTTCAATTTTAGATTAATATTCCTTTTATATTCTTAAGGTATTAGGATTATATAATCTTAATCTTTTAATTAAGAATATGAATCCTTCTTTGAAATTGATTTCATAATCCTAAGGCTTATATTCTGATAAGGCTCTCAAATCCTATAGGTCTTCGAACAGCTTGGCGAATTTTCTGTACTGCACTGGAATCTCTTTTGTATCGATCTTACCGATCAATAAAGGATCCGTGACTGCCATAGCACAATATCCGATCTCCCCGAAAGTTTGTTCCTTTAGATCATATAGTTATTCGTTTTTGTATCAGTAATAATCAAATATAAGGGTATTCTCTACCTAATCAATATTTGGATTATATCTTTTAATCTAAGGGGTTTCTAAGATTACTATATATCTATCTAATAATATTAAGTTCAATTTAATTTGTTCTATATACCCTTTTAATATAACTATTTTTAAAGTATTAGTTTGTCTTCGTATCTATCTGTTTATTTTAGTTTTCTTTTCCCCTAATAATGTTAATTAATATAAATGTTCTTTAGGTTTAATAGGGATTCCGTTTTCTTCTATAAAATTGGGATTTATAAATATTTCTATAGCTTCTAAATTAATCAGAACTTTAACTTTCTATTTTCCAAGATTGATTTTTATGATTAATTGTCCAATCCTAATTATACCATTGAGTTCTAGTGATAATAATTTGGTGATTCTTTTTTTGGTAAGGAGGTTCAATTATTTATGCTAATATTTGCTTATACTCAATAATCTGTAGGGTATAGCTATCAATAGTTTTATTGGTTCTGTCTGAAAATCTTGGCAATAATCTTTGGCTTATTAGTATTCATAGTAATAATTTATCTTACACCAGATTCTACAATATTCAACTTATAATAGGATTTCTTATATATCTCCGATTTTTAAATTATAATCATTATATTCCTATCCTTTATTAGTTTAAGGAGAGCTTAAGTCCACAACAAATCTTCTAATATTGTCTTCCCTTATATTCTTTTTAAATACTATTTAATAAAGATTGCTATAAATGATGATATATAAAATCAATAGGGTTAGATAATTATAAGTCAGATGTTTTTCTACAAAATTAGGTTTCTGTTCTTTGTAATAATATTATATATATTTTTTATTGAGGTAATTGGTCAAGTACCATAACTTATCTTTTTGAGGTTTTAGATGGATTTCGTTGATTTGTTGATTATCTTCAGATCTATTTATAAATCTTTCTTCTTCAAACAACTCAATTAATTTATAATTCCTTATAAACTTGATTTCCTTATTAGTATTTCCGGATAATTCTATTTTTGTAAATAAAATGATTATATCTAATTCCTTAAGTTGTTCTGGATATAATTGGGGTAACTCTTTTTCTAATAATTCAATCTTATAAGAATTCCTTTCTAATATATTTACTTTTTAGGGTCCTTGTCTCTTATTTCTAAATCTTATTTGTTTCTTGTCCTTCATAATGAATAACTTTTTTGATTATAATCTCGAGATATATACCCATTTTTTCTATAGGTGAAATATAGATTATTCTTTCTGCATCTTTTCTTTTCTTTAGCGTTAAGCCTATTTGATTTATATCAACATTTAACTCCATCCAATTCTATTAGATCACCAGCATCGTAATATCTGTTCTAACACTAAGGTTTAGAAAACTTTCTATTTTCTTGAATAGTTCCTTTTTTCTCCATTCGTCTTTCGTAGAAATGGTTATCAATTAGAATGAAGGTTTCGATTAATTCGGAAAGATTTGGTGGTTTTGGAGCTCTTGTTAGTTTATCTTTGATGATATCCTTGAGTTCCTTATAGAACTGGGATCTAAGGTAATCATTATTCTATATAATATATCTAATATATTATTGGAACTTAGTAATATAGGCTATAATTGATCCTGTCTGTTTAAATTGTCATAATACTCTTTCAATTATATGATCAGGGTTAACTTCCTTGAAAGCCCTATCGAAACCTTATCGGAATAACTCATAAATACCAAAAAGATGATGTATCTCAGATTTCATATTTTCATTGAGTTGATCATTGATAGTTTTGGTTATTAGATCATTGATAAAGGGTTTGATCCAATTAAACATAATTCCTTAGAAGAACAAGATTAGTTATAAGATCCTTTACATTGATGTTAAGAAAAGGTGTTTATTAAAGGTATAGTAAAGATTAGCTTGTATAACAAAAGCTCAATGCTTATTATGATCTCTATAAAATAAGTTAGGGGTAGATATTTAGATTGCTTATCTTAACTTTATGTTGGCGGCAGCCTGTTCTGAGGCTCTAATAGAGGAGAAGGAAACTGGTTCGGTGGGTTATTGAATAGAGTCTATTATAACTAATATAGCTTAACCAAAAACGATGCTCAAAGTATAACGATATTGTACTGGAGGCAATAATTATCTAAGGTTTTGTTGATTAATAATTATAGATTAAGATTTTATTAATTGGATTCACTTAAAAGTAAAGTCGTTATTAGATTAAGTAGAATATAAATAAACTAATTGATAATTAAATTAAATATAAAGCTCTTAAACTATAAAATTACTCTGATTATATACTAATGAATCTAATTTGGATAACTTTGAATAGACTGGATAAATTAGTTTATTCAAGTTATCCAGTCTATTTATCATATGATTTGCTATTAATCTCAGAATATTAATCTTAGGATGATTCTAATCCTGGGATTGTAAAGGTTCTAAAATAATAATCTTAGGATAGATATTATCCTGGGACAATAGTCCTGGGACAAATCATATCCTAAAACACTTATTCTAAAATCTAATAATTGCCTAACCTATTCTTTCTAAGATATTATTTGTCCTAGGATAATATTTGTCCTAGGATTCCTTATCGATAAGGATCCTCCTGAAGAGAATAGCTCAAACACTGGTAACTAGTTTTATTTTATAATAATGAGCGTGATTCGTGACAATTATCCTAGGAAACAAATTATCCCAGGATTAATATCCTAAGACTATTAAGGGATCATATAATAAATAGATTGGATAATCAGTCTATTTAGTTTAGGAGATAATCTGAATAGCTAATTTATCCAGATTATTCAATGATAATCACAAAGTATATAATTAGGATAGTTTTATAATTTAAGAACTTCATACTCAATTTAGTTATCAATTAGTTTACCTATATTTTACTTGATCTAATAACAACTTCATTTTCAAATGAATCTCAGTGATAGAGCCTTAACCCATAATTACCAACCAGACGAACCTCAGGCAGCCGCTGCCTCTAGTACAGAATCGTTATATTATGCTTCTTTAAAATGATTCTCCATAAATAATTATTGATAAAATACATATTAAAGTAAAAGAATTGAAAATATAAAAAAAGTGGGCGGACTAATGATATAGACGGACTGCTGATAAACCATATTATTATTATTTAAGTCTTTATTTGACATCTAATTATAAACTATATCATAGGGACCTTATATGTGACATTAGAAGGGAGGCCTAACCCTTTCCGATAGTGGACCGAAGAGTGAAAGAGCCTTTATCTATAGGATAATAGTTTATTGTAACGATACTGTACTGAAGGCAGCGGCTGCCTGAGGTTCGTCTAATTGGTAGTTGTAGGTTAAGGCTTTATCACTGGTTTTCACTTGGAAGTGAAGTTGTCACTAGATCAAGTAGAATATGGATAAACTAATTGATAACTAAGTTGAACACGAAGTTCCTAAACTATGAAACTATCCTAACTATATATATTGATTGCTTTCCTTGAGGGCTAGCTATACTAGCATTGCCCTTGATGTTAGCTCTATTAGCTGGCTAGCAGAGCTAGCATATCACGTGATCTTTACTTGGCCTCAGGACACTAATCCTGGAATAACTCGTTTCCTAGGATACTATGTTTCCTAGGATTATTATCCTGGGACTACTATTATCCTAGGACTCTCTATCCTAGGACGAATAAGATCCTAGGATATCTTGCCCTAAGTTATCATAGCTGCCTAATTGATTAGCCCTAGGATAATTATGATCCTAGAACTTATTGAATCCTAGGACACTTATCCTAGGATTCCTTATCGATAAGGATCTTTCCGGAAACAGCAGCTCAAACCACTGTACTTGCTTTTATTGTGTTATAATGAACGTGATTCGTGACATTTATATAGGAATCCCTTTACCTTTAATTATAAAAATGAACTTGAAAAAAAAAAGAATTTCATCAAATATAAATGATCTAATATTATACATACAATTCATATGAAGCTTCAACCTATCTTTATTAATATTTTTCTTTCAAATCCTAATATCACCTCACCATACCCTCTTTTATATATTACAACCCATATCTCCTCATCCCTCATATAACAAAACTACAAAAGCCTCCCAGATGTTACGAGGGTAGCCGTCTAGATCACGTGGAAGTGTTCTAGGCTCTCGAGGTGGGTTTATAACTAGGCGTCAAGCAGGGACTTAAGTAATGACAATAATGAATATGCTATTCGTAACTAATAGTAGAGTATACTAAATGATTGATCTTGAGCACGAAGCTCTATACAAAGGAAATCCATCTTGATTATATAGACCCTTTGTGTTCGGGCTCTGTTGGCTCTAATTAGAGTCTCTAGAGCCGTGGCTCTAAAGGCTCTAGCTAGATTGATTAGAGCCGGTCACTTGAATGATTATGTGACCCAGGGTTTATGTTAGCCGTTGTAACACTATCCCCTTTTTAGATTAGTGTTTGTCCTGAGCATTTATATAGTTCTTTCTCATAAGTTACTAATGGAACTTCATAATTTCCTGATTTTCATAATACCTCCAGTTCGTTCTTCCAAGTCAACGAATAATTGTAAGTTACTTTATCAACGGATTAAGGAGAGTGGTTTAATCATATCGCCCTGTTCATGTTGTGTTGCTCGCGATCTCGAGTATCAGGTTTCCGAGGATTCTCGACGTTGTGGTAAATGCATTCGTACAAATGGTAGTGGCAAATGTGATGTTTTTGGTCCTTCCGCTTCTGATTGGGAAGCTTTGGAAAAGGAAGAGCGGAGGATAGAACAAGAGCTTCGTGAAGTGTTATCGAAACAACTTCGTTTATTGACTCAGCAACGAACTCTTCGTTCTAGGGCTGGTGAGATGTTGCAATGTGGTTTGAAGACTTTAGACAAGCTGGACGAAGCAGAGGAGAAGGAAAGGTTAGAAAATGAGCGTATGGAGAAGGAGAAGGAGAAGGAGCAAGCAAATGTTGGTTCGTCGGCGCTTGCTAAGGCTAATTCGAATGTATTGGACGACTTTGACCCTTCTTCCTTTTTGAGTCCTTCAGATCCTTTTTGGGAAGGTCTGGGTAACATTGATGGAATTCCTTCAACAGATCAGAAGTACCAAGGTTCTTCTTAAGTTCCCAAATGTTTTCTGAGTGTGGGTAGTCTTACCATTTGATTAAATATTTGACTTTCCCGTTAACATATTTGCAATCTAGTATTTCTTCGATATAATATTCTCTCTCTGGATTGACTAGGTCGATTTCCGGGTCTGGTGCTTTTGATGCTCTAAATGGTGCTTTCTCGAGGAGTGAGATATGAAATACCAGGTGGATATTCATTGTGTGTAATAGTTTCAATTTGTAATTAACTGGTCCTATTACCTTATTGATTTTGAATGATCCTAGTTTCTTATGGTCTAGTTTATCGCTTGGTTGTTTTATTTATATGTTTCTTCGAATAAGATAAACTTTATCCCCCTCTTTAAGAGTAGGTCCTATACTTCTTGATTCATTGTAGTACGATGCTATTCTTAAAGCGATAAACTATAAATCCAAGGAGAGTTGTTCTTGAAGCTCCTTGATTTCTGTGATATCTTTTATGGCTTCGTTTGTATTCGCATCTTGTAGCAGTGGTGATTTGTAAGCCAATAGGTTGAATCCAAAGTTAGTATATGTCGGCATTACTTTTGTGGTTTCTGTCTCTAATATATTATATACAAATTATGCTAAAGATAATAATTTAACCTAATTGTCTTGTTTGTAATTGATGTAGCAGTAGAGATAGGCTTCCATTGTTTGGTTTAGTCGTTCTGTCTGGCCATTTGTTTATGGATGGAAAACTGTTGAAAGCTTTCTTTTGATTCCAAGCAATATTATAAGGGTAGACCAAAACTTTGATAAAAATAATTTATCCCTATCTGAGATAATCTCATCTGGTACATTATAAATGCTGATTATATTCCTTATAAATATATAAGCAAAATCATCTGCTGTCCAAGTTTCACAGAATGGTATCATATAAGCGAATTTGGTTAATCTGTCTGTTACCATTAATATGGAATCGTACTCCTTCTAAGTAACCAGGTCCTTGGATAATGATAGTTTCACTACAAAATCCTAAGCAATGGACTTCCAAGGTTGAGTAAATAGTTCGGGGGTTTTGAGCTGATCATAAAGGGCATGCCGAGCGGCTTTATTCTTTATGCAAATATTGCAGTTCCTAACTACATTCTCAATTATAATCCTCATCTTTGGAAAATATACTTCTTTCCTTATTCTGGCAAAGGTTCTTACAATACCCTGATACCTGTGAGCTGGTAGCTCATATTGTTCTGTAATGTAATCCTTAACTAGATTGAAGGGTATATAAAGCTTATTATAAAAGTAGATGAACCCTTCTTCTATAATGAATCCTTTTTCTAGATTGTCTGATTTGGCTAGGATTCTTTTGGCTATAGCGTCTATTGCATATTCCGTTTTTATGATATCCTTGATAGTATCGTAATTTATTCCTAAAATGGTGGCGAGTTGTGGTTTATTGTGAATTAAAGCATCACCTTCCTATCTTAATATTATATATAATTCATATGTTTTGTTTTGTAAGTATTCTGGTTTTCGGCTGAGAGTATCTGCTCTAACATTTTCGTTTCCTTTGATATATAAAATTTTGAAGTTGTATACAGCTATGGTTTCCGACCATCGGATCTATTGTCTGTTCAATTCCTTTGTTGTAATGAAGTAAACCAAATTCTTATAATCTGTATATATCTACATTATATATTTCGATCCTTTTAAGTACACTCTCCATTCCCTAAAAGTGTTTACTATCACTAGTAATTCCTTGTTGTATATTTCATAGTTTAGTTCAATTAATGATAATTTGTATAAATAATAAGCGACTAATTGCTATTTCTTGTTTAAGCCTGGCTAACTGAGTATTGTGCTTATTGTGTAATCTGAGGAGTCTGTCTCCACAATTATTGGTAGTTCTGGATCGAAAGCCTTGAGAACTGGTTCTCCTACGAATGCTTCTTTGAGATATTCAAATACTGCTTGTGCTGCTTCTATCCATTAGAACTCTCCCTGATTCTTTTTGGTGATTTTAATCATTAAGAAGGCTATCTTCGAGTAGTTTTTGATGAATTGTCAATAAAAATTGGCGAATTCTAAAAAGGATTATACTTCTTTTATATTAATTGATGGTTCTTATTCTTTGATTGTTTTTACCTTGTTGGAGCTCATCTTGAGACCTTTTGAGAATATGGTGTAGCCTAGGAATTCTGTTTCTGTAACATGAAATTCATATTTGCTAAGTTTGCATTAAAGATCTGCTTCCTCCAAAAATTGTAGAACATTATGAACATCCTGGATGTATTGTTCTTCTGTTTCTGAAAATACTAGTATATCATCTAAGTAGCATATATAGTATACATCTAGATATTTTCTTAATATATTGTTGATCAAGCATATACATATTGCTGATACGTTTGTCAAACTGAATGGCATTACTTGATACTCGTATAATCCATAACAAGTTCTAAATGCTATCTTCCATTCTTCACCTTCCTTCATTCTGATTAGATGGAATCTGTTTCGAAGATCAAACTTGGAGAAAACCTTGGCTTTTCCCAATCGATCCCTTAATTCTGTAATTAATAGAAATGGGTACTGATCTTTGATTGTTATATCATTGAGTTTACGATAATTTATATAAAGTCTCCTTGTACCGTCTTTTTTTAATACAAATAACACAGGGCTTGCTGTTTATAAGGTGGATTCTCTAATTTATCCCTTTTTTAATGTATCGCCAATATAATCCTTAAGTGTCCCTAGGTCAAAGGTTGACATCGGATAGATTGGGCCGAATGAAGGCGTCTTGCCTTCCTCCAATACTATCTCGTGATCCCATAGCTTATATTCTGGTAAAGTGTCATAACCTTTTCTTTCTTCGAATAATTTCTTGTACTTCTAGTACTATACCGGTATTGATATCTCTTCCTATTTCGTTACAAAGATGTTTTCAAGCAACTTCTTTTGCTTATTCTTCATTTATATAGGAGGTTCACCTTCCTTCGCTATTAATAGAGGACCCTGGACTTGGTGTCCTATATCAATAGTGTTATTCGCCTTCAATTCTCTATTGCGTGTATTCAGCCTTGCTGACTCTAATGTATCTCGTTGATCGCTCTTCTTCGGAAATGATATAGTTTCCGATGACCAATCAATCTGAGGGTTATATGCCTTCAACCATAGCATTCCCAGAATGATTTGTTGATTCCCTAATAGAACAATATCGAACTGAATAACCTCTTTATACTGGGTTATACTCATTTGTAAAAGACAAGTCTCCTGCGAAATCTTTCCGTCCAATCCGGCTAATTGTCCATCGACTAGCTGCAATTGATATGGTGCTTGTTTCGCTTGGAGTTGTACTCCCAAATACTTTATAGTTCTTGATGCAATAAAATTTCCTGTGGCTCCTGAATCAATCATAGTCCGGATTGCTCATCCATTTATTTTCGTATTGTAATAGATTTGTCCTGCCTGTCCTACAATATTCAATTGGCCTTGGCCTTTTCCATAGGTCTTAATTGACCTTCCTTTCTTGCAGGATCTCCTTATCTTTCTTTATGGAAACCATCCTGTAGCTTCTTTATCCAATAGATGAATCCTACAGGTTTCATTATAACAAGCGGTCCAGCTTATAACAGTATACTCAACTGTTTATTCTTCCTTTGTTTCCGTTCTGAACAAAGGTAGGGAGGGAGTTTGTAGATACTCCTATTCCTATAAATCTATTATATTGAGGCCTTCTTTATTCTTTGGTAATTCATTTAGCAATTTCTTGAATTCCTTATAGCCTACACATTGAATCTTTTCAGGTTCTGTAGAGATTGTTGTACATAGTTGAGATATGAAGATCGCATTAAATTGGCCTTTGCCGAATTTCTTATGATAACCTCCTCCTGATGGCTTTTTGCTTCGACAATCTCTGGCTTTATAACCTAGCTTGCCGTATTCGAAACAAAGCTTATCTTTACATCTTCATTCTACCTCTTCCTTAGATAATTTGTTTCTAAAGGTTGCATCCAATTGTATTGGGTCCCTATAAGGTTGTCTGTTCTCTCAAGGTCTTCCTTCATTCTTATAGTACTTACTATAATCTCAGTTCCCATAGAAGTTGAAAGAACGGTGTTTCTTCTGATACTCGTAAAATATCTCATCCGCTTTAATAGACTCCTCGATCAACTCGTTTAGATCCTCCCAAATGCAATTGCGATCTAGTTTTAGCCTAACTTCAGGTTTGAGCCCTTTCCGGTAATAGCTTATTGTTGTATTCTCTTCCCATTTAGTAGTATTTATATACCTTCTGAATTCCACAATGTACTTGACTGCTGATCCTGTTTGCTTGAGGTCATAGATCTTGGACTCAACATCATATAGTTCATTGACATTTCCGAACATTCATCGTATTTCTTTCTTAAATCCTTCGAATCTCCCAAAGATGGTTTGAATTAGGTACAATCGCTTCTTTGGCTCATTCAAGTTGATGAAGTAGTCCTTGAGATATAATTGGATCCATTTAGCGGCTTCTCCTTTGAGATAGGAGGTGGCCCAAACACTTTTATTGGTGTTATAATTGAACTTATCTTGATTAAATTAGAAATAGATCTTAAGTTGGAGTAAGAAGATCTCTAATTCTTGTTGATTGTTTGTAAATCGATCTGACAAGGCAATCTTGAGGGTTTCAATGATAATGATTTCCTTGGGGTCTTCGATACCTCCTATAGCGATATCTCCATCCTTATCGGTACCTTCGAGAGTGCCTTGATCGGCTGTAGCAGGGTTGCTAGGCTGTGGTGTCTTGGAAGATATAATGTTGTTACTAGTCGAGTCGGTACTTGAAGCAATAATGGTGCTCAAAGTGTTACGAGGGTAGCTGTCTAGATCACGTGGAAGTGTTCTAGGCTCTCGAGGTGGGTTTATAATTAGGTGTCAAGCAGGGACTTAAGTAATGATAATAATGAATATGCTATTCGTAACTAATAGTAGAATATACTAAATGATTGATTTTGAGTATGAAGCTCTATATAAAGGAAATCCATCTTGATTATATAGACCCTTCGTGTTCGGGCTCTGTTGGCTCTAATTAGAGTCTCTAGAGCCGTGGCTCTAGAGGCTCTAGCTAGATTGATTAGAGCCGGTCACCTGAGTGGTTATGTGACCCGGGGTTTATGTTAGCCGTTGTAACACCAGACGAAAAATCCCAAGCAAATAACATCATAACATAAGTATTCGAAGGCAGTATCGATATCGAGTCAAACACAGCCAGCCAGCAAGCAAGCAAGCAAATTATTATTCAAAATGAAGTTCCCTACACCCATCCATCCCATCTCCCTTTTAATACAAATCACACTAGATACCTACCTACCCAGCATCCGAATCTGAATGTTCAAGAACAGTAAACTTAGTTACACACCAAGAAACCAGAAACTTTGTCATAATTAATCATCATAAGATATTATCAACACCAGGCCCAATTCGTGTAACTTTCATAACCACTGGATTTTATTATGATACCTGGTAATATCAAAATACTAGCGGAAAAGCAATCACACTTTCACCATAATTCCGCATCTTTTTTCTTCTTTCGTCTTTCTTATTTCCTCGAATGAAAATCCGATTATGAGATAAGTGGTGCGCGGACATTGAATCGTCTGTAGAAAAAAGAAAGAAGTAGAGGGCACAGATGCAAGGGGGGAAAAGGCCAGCAACCTCGAACAAGAAGGGTAGACAGCAAGACTAAGAGACAACAGGTATTAGAATTTAACACGAGGCCAGTAGTCAAAGAAAATTTGTAGTTATTTCTCTTCCTTTAATCCGACATAGGAGATTTGAAATAGAGGTTTAGCGAATGTATGTGAAAAGTTTCCGATAATAATAAGTTATAGCAGTTGAATAAATGAACTTTGTTAGATGTTTCCTTGTATTTACCTCCTCGGTATACGAATATATATATACATATATACATATATACATATATACTATATAACTTCCAAAGATCCACAGTCTGTGAATACACCAAATATCAAGAAATATGCTATGATGAGAAGCCAGAAACAACAACATATATTTCATATTACCCTCATAGAAAATCTCAAATTAAACCCTATTGAACGCACCTAGCATTGCATCGCTCCCAATATTACCCACTGCTCCTAAGCTATCAACATATCATCCCAAAGGATGAGTATCATCCGGCGCAGGAATTAAGCCAGAGTTCAGACGAGCCATGTAATCATGATTCATTCATACTCGAAGCATGTCCTCAAAATGAAACGCACAAACAAGTGCTAACAACGCAAGATTTCCCAGATAATAGTGTAATGATCGCCAGTATTATAGGCAAGCAAATAGCTAAAAAGAAAATTAAAATAGCAGTGGTTTGACTTGATATCGAGGTTCAGATTATCTCTAGGATGTGACAGACTCCTATTTCTATCAAACTTCTTCCCTTATACATAGATCGTAGGAAACAGCGGCGTTGGGAGTTTACGCAGGAATTTCGACTCTCGGTAAATATGGGATGCTCCTTAATTATCTACTTACTCTATTTAAAGGGAACTGCTACTAAATTTAAATGAAAGATATATGAGATCATTGAGATTTTAAATGATATTGCATACTCGAGATGACGAAGATAGAGGGAAAAGGCAATTCTGGAAAGATTTACCCTCGAAAGCATTCTAGAATGAATCTCAGATCATCATGAATGCATCTCCCACTTGGAATTTGTACTTTTTTCAGCTAGAGCATTTGCAGTAAAATGAGCCCATAATCAGAGCCATACTAGAAAGATATGAATGAGGAGTTAGGAATAATGCCAGAAGGAAGATTGGGAGGATGTTGTAAAATATTACAATATAGCCTTCTCATCACTCTTACAATAATTCAAGTGATCTGCATATTTTGAGATATGCAACAAAGAAGACAATAAATTGCTCTTACAGAATTCAACATGCGTTACCTACTAACCCTTTGTTATAGGATCTACAAAATGAGATATGCAACAAACACAATCGACTACTCTTCAAGGTCCAATATGTCAAATATGCATTTGCAACCCATCTATTACAAGATTGCAAAAATTAGACATACAATAAAGACAATGAGTTATACTTCGAAATACTACTAAAGGTGTAAGATGGTCGTGAGTAATTCCCCTATTCAAAGATCAACAAGCAAAATTTGCAATAAGCACAACCTGGTGGAGCTTGAAAAAGCTGCTATTGATGTCTTAATAAACTGTAAATGATCCAAAACCTTGAGATGGGCAGCAGAGCACCAAGGGATGCGCTGCAAAATGCTGCTCTTGGTGTTGTACGTATGTACAAGATGATGGACCGTTTCCAAAATTATTTCTTTCGCTTTGACTCGAATAATTATCATGCCTATTTCAAGTTGGATTCGGGGCAGAAATATTGTTTCTCAGACCCCTTTTCGATAGATCACCTCCATTCCCAGTGGTGGGTACCAGTAGACTTCGAGATCTGCAGCGAAGATCACCTGTAGGAAAGTCTCAAATCATTTTCGCAGATAAAAAATTGGCACCTAATAAGCTTATGGGCTATCCAAGCCAAATTTCAATTTCTGAGCCAAAAAAAGAACATTCTCGTCCCGTTATGTTGAAGATGGATGAATCTTGTATATCAATGGAATGCCTCAAGTTCGAGTTTATGAGAGGGCCTATCGCGAATGCGTTGCTTGGACAACATTGCACAGTGTGCTGCTGGTGTATTTCTGAGTCCTGACTACAGTGATCTGGAGTTTTTAGTCGAGCTTAACTTGATATAGTTGTGCGTATGATCATCCAAAGGGTTGAGATTGGATTGTTCCAGCAAAGCGAGTAAGCTATCTCGGTATGTTGATCGGCCTCTGTATATGGATGTGTAAGCTAACCGTATAGGCATTTGAAAAGGTTCCCGAGGTTGATGCGATTCGGGATAAAACCGGTACAAATCTCCCCGCCGTCCGTTCCGGTAACCTTAGGCCAAAACTTCTACTCGCACCTCGCACGGCAATGGATCCAACTACCTAGCAGTCATGCACCGAAAGAAGTACAGATGAAAGAGAAAGAGCCTTGACTCGAATAAAAATTGGCGTTGTCTGAACTCAACACAGAGCATTGTCCAAGAGTTGTGGAACCGGAATCAGCCAATCATAGAGAGATATTTGATATCATCGGAGTTTGAGTTTTCCATACCGAAGAGTATCGAGAAATGAGAATGCTGTGTTTTAGTCGCGAGATTTGTCAAATTGATCCAACAGCTACTCGAGGACAGGTATTCATAGACCAATCAGTGCATTACTTGTACCTATCGCATGCGTATATACTTGGCTACGTCGATTGCGAGTTCATGAACTGGTCTGGTACACTTGTTCACTCACAATCTCCATATTCTGGTTGTACGGTAATATCCACCGTGGGGGAATGATGCAATGGATACTAGGTATATTTTCCAAGGTTCTTCTTAAAAAGCCAAAATCCTCAAGGCTTGATGGAAAACGAAAATAATGAGGAAAGTTATTCCATCACGTGTACAATTAAAATATACTGTATGCCCTTTTTTATTCTCGACGAAAATATAAAATACATTTGAGCGCCCGTTCAGCAGATGTGTTGTCGTTTCTATCTTGGTTTTCGGTAGGCGATTGATCGATCGACCGAATTGAAGGAAAAGATGGTTTTTCGTGAATAAAAAGTGGGAGAGAGATCCCTTAGGATGACGTCAGTGGTGCTTCCCAAAGTTTCGAATCTGGGTGTGTACCTTGAAATTGATCTAATGCCGCCTTAGCTAAAATATCCATCTTCGATCTATGATCTATCATCTATCAGACCAAACTTTGATCAGTTCCCTACACCTCCCGCTTTTCAATATAATAAAGTACTCGAGTCCAGTCCCCGCTTTAGAGAGGAGAGAAAGGATCAAAAAGAGCGAGACGTGTATCAGTCTATTCCTGATAAATAGAGAAACTTGTTAATATTTGTATATTTGCATACTTTACAAATGTCCAGGGCTCCTATTTAGGTAAGGAGGGTATCCTTGACCCTCTATTGCTTGAGTCTGCTCTTACCTCTTCAAGCTACTACCTCTAGTCTACTCGGTCGAGGCCTAACGTCGTTCACATCAATCCATCAATTCAGCTAGACATTGAAAAAATGGCCAAAAAACAGCCATGAGCGGCTGGGCATGCAAAGCAGGAAATCTTGCATTGCTGATGGTTATCAACATGCTGTCTTATGTTGGCTGTCTATCCACTGTCAAATATGAAAAAAGTGTATATAAAGTTAGCTTCCCCTCTCTGAGTAACGATCATCCATATCTCGATTCCATTCACAACCTTCATTGAATTGAGAAGATATTCTTTCTATTCAAGAACGAGACCATTTTTATCTAATAAATTCATAAAACATACTTAACGCTCCTTCCCCCAAGTCGCCAAGTCACGATTATCAAGATTATCGGCAAAATACGAAAGAAATACTACCACTGGGGACTGTATAAGTCGATTGGTACCTGGGTAAATCGATAAAAAGATTATTAATTCTCAATATTATGATTAACAAATTTGTTAATTAAATCCATACATCGATAGCGAAACAGCTTGGGCGCACAAAACGAAGCCAACAAACATTTTCGCACGTTCAGACGTTCACTGCCCAGGGTCTACCTACTGTGTTAGTCCATCAACTTGTGTCTAGATCTCGGTCGGACCCTTTCATCCAAATCAGAAATCAGTCAGTCAAGCATCGCAAAAGCGGCATTCGCTCCTTACCTATTTGTACTTGGATTTATTTGTATTTGTTATTTTGGGTGGTGGTCCCTAGGTACTCCATAAAGAGATTTAAAGGTAAAGCTCGATTCACGCTGCTTTGCTACTACTTACCAACTCCCCCCAAGACAAGGAATTTATTTATTGACTGACTGACTGACTGAACTTTACTATTATTTTAGGCGACATTCCCACCCCCCATCTCAAAACTATCTTGCAGTCTTCTTTCTCAATAATTCATCCCACTCACTACCAAACCGCCACGCGAAATTCCGATCCCAATTCCAATTCCGCTCACTCACTCACCCACCCACCCACCTACCTACCTACCTACCTACCTACCTACATCCTCTCTCAACGAACTTTCTTTTCTTACAAAGATTTCACTTCCTTCATTCCTACCAAAATAATTCCTCTTTCCCCTAAGATATTACTTCTCAAAAGAGATCACACAAATTCAAAATGGCTGAATTCGTTAGAGCTCAGATCTTTGGGACAACCTTTGAGATTACTTCCAGGTACGCGGGGCTCAAACAACTCGAACAAAATGTCAAGAAAATTGTCAAATTGTTAACCACCCCTTCGCCACTATAAATATTGATGCTTTGGTGATACAGGTACTCTGATTTACAGCCCGTGGGCATGGGCGCATTTGGTCTCGTTTGGTATGATAATTCCTCCCATTTTTGCCCTTTTGGTGATGAAATCTTCAATTGAGGGGTAAAATGATCACTTTTTCTCAACAAACACTAACTCATCTCATTTGCACAGCTCTGCCAAAGATAACCTCACCGGTTCAAATGTCGCGGTTAAAAAGATCATGAAACCATTCAGCACACCAGTCTTATCCAAGAGAACTTACAGAGAACTGAAGTTGTTGAAACATCTCAAGCACGAGAATGTACGTTTTATTGCGATACCGCAGATATACAATGATGGCCGGTCCGGGAAATACTAAACGTTTACAGGTCATCTCGCTCAGCGATATCTTCATTTCCCCTCTCGAGGATATGTATGCAGACTCCATCAAATTTAAAGGGATTTTAGACTGATGATCATTCAAGCTACTTCGTCACCGAACTCCTTGGCACAGATTTACATCGTTTGTTGACCTCGCGACCACTTGAGAAACAATTCATTCAATACTTCTTGTATCAAATTTTGGTATGTCATCTTGTTTCGGTTGTGCTGTATTACCGCAGAGAATCAGGCTAATGTTACTCCCAGCGTGGATTGAAATATGTTCACTCTGCAGGAGTCGTTCATCGTGATCTCAAGCCAAGCAACATTCTCGTCAATGAGAACTGCGATCTTAAGATCTGCGATTTCGGTCTTGCTCGTATTCAAGATCCTCAAATGACCGGATATGTCTCTACAAGATACTACAGAGCACCAGAGATTATGCTTACATGGCAAAAGTATGACGTGGAAGTTGATGTTTGGAGTGCGGGATGCATTTTCGCAGAGATGCTGGAAGGCAAACCTTTGTTCCCTGGAAAGGATCACGTCAACCAATTCTCCATCATCACAGAACTCCTCGGAACACCACCAGATGATGTTATCCACACCATCGCCAGTGAAAACGTGAGTAATTGTGTATGGACAACGGGATATAGCTGATAATAGTTCAGACCTTGAGATTCGTACAATCTCTACCAAAACGTGAGAGACAACCTCTCGCAAACAAATTTCATAATGCGGATCCATTAGGTACGTCTTGAGCTTTGACTTCTATCCTATTGCAACCCTCATTGACCTGTTCTAGCCATTGATCTCCTCGAGAAAATGCTGGTTTTCGATCCCAGAAAGCGAGTCAAGGCAGCCGAAGCGTTGGCACATGATTACCTTTCTCCTTACCACGATCCTACCGATGAGCCAGTGGCAGAGGAGAAGTTTGATTGGTCATTTAATGACGCAGACCTTCCAGTGGACACCTGGAAAATCATGATGTACGAACAACTTTTCGATTACCAACAAAAATAGTTCATCCGCGTTCATCTGCAGAAGTATTTGGTTCATCGAGCGCATCCGACGGACCAAGATAGTAGAACTGACTTGGAATGTTATGCAGGTACTCCGAGATTCTTGATTATCATAACGTCAACGACGCCCAAAATCTGGTGGATGGTCAGTAGACATGCATCTGTTTTTTCGATTAAATATGGTCATCAAAGGTATCGCCTAGGTACAACTTTCAGTATGGGATGGTTACACAATTATGGGATGGCTGGTTAGGAGTGTTCTCTGGTGCTTTCTGATTTCGCGCAGCGCAACGCAACTCCTGGCGAGAATCGGCTTTTCCCCCCCTTTCGACTCCTGGCGTACATATTGCTACCCCCACGGGTAACGGAAACTTACTTTTTCCAAGTTTCTGAAATCTACATTTTTCCTGCCCATGGTTTATTGGATTGTGTACGGCTTGACTGGAGCGATGAGATGGAGAGGGGGGTCTTGCACGCAGTAGAACAATGAATTTCTTTCCGCAAAAGTTGTACTTAGATGATTGGGCGCGTAAGGTTTTTGGCGTTTTAATGGACATAGAGGATGTATGAATTACGATTATAATGATTGGGCTATGTCACACCAAGTTCCTGGGCGTGATAATGTTTGACTGAATCATCTTCACCATAATTGGATGAGAATAATTCATTATACTGCGACCTGAAGAAGAATGTCTTCACTGTAATGAAACCCAACTGACACAAATGGAGACCAAGAACTGCCCAAGCACTCCCCTAGACCTATCAATATGAATCTAGGAATGGCAAATGACAACCTCAGAACATGCAATACAGTTGATCTCACCTCATCATGTGATCAGAACAGACTCCAAGTCGGCTATCTTCTCGATCCCTGTACGCACAGTAAGCCTTGAAATGGATGCGAAGTATTGGGCAATAAGGCGATTAGTAGATATTTGTGGCGTACATGGAGTTGCAAGGATGGTCTTTTTCTGGACTTATTCGCTGGCCTTGCAGACTGAATTTCAGGTGGGATTGGGGGGGAGAGGAATGTGAGGAGGTGTGATAGAAACTGGGTGATGGTACTGCGGCATTGTGGTTAGTCATTTTTAAAGTGGAAGTTTTATCGTAGCCGCAGTGATTTCAAATTGAATTGTTGAGGCAAGCAAAACAAAACATATCGATAGATAAAGTTGCGATAACCTTGCCCCAGCCTCCGAATGAGGCTGAGAAATTAATTCTGGAAAACTTCGGGAATTCTTCTGGAAATTGCGATTCAAGATTGGGCCGACTTTGATACGGATCGTCACGGTTAATTTTATCAGAGGGGTAAAGCTCATTGCGTTTCGCAATATCGAAGCCCGGGAGGGAGCATTGGCCAGTTATTAATTGCGAACGGAGCGGGTAGATCTAAGCTGGGGAAAGGAGAAGAAGATCGATAGGAGGAGACACAACGAGACAATAACGATATACCAAAGACCCGCGAGACGAAGTGATCTTTCGTGAGAGGAAGTCAACAGAACAATATAAAGTTGGAGGTTTGAAATGAGGATCTAAGGAATATGATGTTTTGATTACAAGAACGATTACTCTACTTTGTTTACTCGAAACATCGGAGGCTCGAAGGACAAGCAGAGGCAAACATTGTCGAATAGACGGAGCGAAACGATCCAAAACCGATATCAATATTTACCTACCTACCTAGTCACATATCCACCTACCTATTGACCGTCTACTCGCCGTTGATTTAGGAGACTCAAGGAGGGACTCAGGGGGGCCTTTGGTTGCCTTTTTTTGCCTTTAACTTTTAGCCTTCAGGCCGTGACTTCTGTGAGGGGGACTCGAGACAAAGTGCGGCTCCGGATTGGTACAACGTATCGAAGGTCGACTCACTATAGCTTCGGCGAGAAAGTAGAAGAGGGTCAGGCGCACTGGATGGAGAATATTGAAAGGAAGGGCGGGGATGAGGAGGTACCGGCGGGGGGGAGAAAAGGGTTTGTGCCTTTGGTTACGGTGGTGGATTTTCACCATGCGAGGTATGTTTTTCGGGGGATGGTGGGGAATAAGAATGATGGGTTTGAGGCGGAAGTGAGGAATGCTGGCTAACATAAGTTTTTATTAGAGGACCGGAAGTCGAATATTGGTTTGGGGCAGAAGAAGGAACTGATCCTGCGGTGGAAAATGAATGGCCTTTATTGCCGTTCATGGCTTTGAGTGATGGAGCGCATGCGTAAGTTGCTACTTTCGGATTTGCACATTGGGAAAAGAAGATCTGAGGCTGACGGGTAATCATAATGGCAGATCAACAGAAGACTTCTCATATTTCACGCTCCTACGGCCTGCGCGGGAAAACCTACCTCCCACATCTCTATTTGGTATCTCATGCACACAACAAATGGACGCTTCGATACTGCGCAACCGTCCCGCAGATGTAACTCGATCGACAGTACAAAAGGCTGTAGTTGTGATAGCCGATTCGCCCCAGTTCTTTGGGATGTTGAGAGAAAGATTGGGAGTCGTTACGAAGGCTTGGTTTGCACAACGAGAATTTACAGATACCGAGATATTGAGGAGGTTTCAAGAGAGTCTGGCGGAGGAGAAAAGTAGAGGAGAATTAGGAGATAGGGAGGAGTATTTAGGAATGAGTTTGAGGGAATTGGTTAAGGAGTTTAAGTGGCAGACTTTGGTGCTTTTCAAATGTTGTCTGCTGCAACCGAAGGTAATTCCCCTTCTCTGGTGAATTTGATAGAGATTGACTCGAGGTATAGATGTTATTCTTTGGTACGAGATGCGAGAGACTATGCATGATGCAGTTCTCACTTATATCTCTCATACCGGGTCTGATACGGAATTTACAAGATTGTGCCGATCCGGAATTGGATGATTATAGGAAAAATCTGGTGAAACCGACGAGTCTGAAAACGAGCGATAGAACTTCGCTGTTGAATTATATGGGATTACCTTTGCAAATATTTGGCAAGGTATAGTCCTCTTCGCAGTCCTGTGTTTAGCTATTTTACTAATTGCATATATAGGGAAGTCTTTTTGGTCCTTATACCCCATTACAGCAACTTGATATATTAGCGGATTACGGCACAAAATCGTATATCGTTGGTTCAACGAATTCTTTACTTTTACAACAGAGAGATCGATATAGCGATATTCTCATTAATTTAGATGAACTCACAATTAATATCACATCGGCATCACTGAGGTCCGCATTAGCACTCTCGGCGGCCGATCGACGCTGGATTGATTTCATTACCCAAACCGTCAATGACACTTGGGATGAATCAAATCCAAGTCGACCTAAAACTATGGGCTATGTCGGCTCAGAAGAATTTATTCGCATGCAATTTGAAGAATATCTCCTTTCCCTAATCTCCTCTGTCAAATGCCACAACTACCTTAGCGTCAACGCTCACAACCCAAGAGCTCAACTTCCACAAGTTGATGGAGATCCTGCTTATGATTTCAACATGGATTGGATAGAAGCGTGGACACGAAGCGAAAATTATGAAATTTGGAATAATCATACGGATTCACATCTTTTCGACATCGTGGAGCCTAAGCATCCTTGCGCAGGTGGTCTTACGATAGATGATGTTCAAAGACGTATTGCTGAACAAGTTAAGGAAATGCATCTTGATGAAAGATTTGCGGTAGGTAAGGAAGTGTTGGGGAGAAACCTTGCTGCGGGAAAAGAAAAGGCTAGTACGGTCTTCAATAAATTGTACGCGGACATGGAATCCTATCGAGAGAGTCAGAGAAAGAGAAACGAGGAGGCTAGAATTGCAGCCGAGAAAGCGGCGACTGCAAGTGGTGCATCAAGTCCAGTGGCCAGTCAAACGGATTTTAATGGACCAAAGTCGCCGTCGGTGCAAAGTAGAGCGGGGGCTTACATAGGAAGCTGGGGTACGTGGATGGGAGAAAAGAGGAAGGCGGGGTGGGGGAGGAGTTCGGGTAGTCAGGATAAGATACAGCAGATTACGAGTAATGGGAAGAGAAATTCGAGGGGGTTCTTTGGAAAGGAAAATATTCATGTAGTGGAGGGCGGAACTGGGGGAGAGAGGAGCCCACTCAGTCCAAGGGATTCACAAGGTGGGTATTCACCGTTGGGTGAGAGGCCGAGGACAGCGGAGAGTTTTAAGGAGAGTATTTTTGATGCCGAATTGGAGGCGAATGGGGCTGGGGAAGGAGATGTGGATGGGTATCGAAAGGTGGACGTGGTGGAGAAGATTAGTGATGCGCCTCCAAGAGTTGAAATTCCGGGATATTTCTCGAGGTTTCGTGAGGATATGAGAGATGAGAGGAAAGATCACGATGATGATAGCGATAGTGGTGAGGAGGAAAGGAAATCGATCTTGCCTGTATCGAGCGAATCAAATGTTTGGGACGATGAAAGAAATGGGGATGCAGATAAAGATAAGCATGAGAGGGCGGAAAGAGTAGCAGAGGCCATGCAAGAGGCGGTGGATTCTTCGATTCATTCGTAGGTTTGTTTGTGGCAATGGGATAGAGTGGCAAGGTGGTATTCTTTGGACTTGGTCATGTTTTGTTTTGGATTGATTGGTTGGTTGGTTGGCTGGTTGGTTGGTTGATTGGTTGGTTGAATGAATGAATGCAGAGTTTTGGTGTTGATGCTTTAAAGTAGATAAGGAGATTTGGTTTTGGTGTGTGGAAGAGGAATTGGAGAGGGCTTGGAGTGATGGGTGCAGGAGGGAGTAGGGTAGGAATGGACGGGAGTAAGATGGATGGATGGAAAATCACGGGATTTGGAAGTGGAGGGGAATATATCACTTATACAGTACAATACGATGCACGTATACAAATACTTTGAATGGAATATATTTAATATTGACTTTGGTATTGATATTATCTGGTATTGGTATTGAGAAGAAAGAACTCTGGTTGAGTTGAAGGATAATTATATATATTTATAAAGTTAGGTTCGAAGCAATTAGCAATTAGCAATTAATAATATCGTCTCATATAGGATGACTCAGTACTCGGGTTCGGGGAGCCTTGGATGAATATCTACTAGCTAGCTATTCTGTCTATTTTGACTTGCTTACCTAATCGTAATTTGATTGAACTCGGGATCTCGGAAGATTGATACGGATTTAGCGCTTAGATTTAAACTCTGGCGGGTTTTGACGCCTTACCGTAACTGGTGCTGGCTGTACAAGGCTATAATAAGGCATCTATGCATCACACTTCCTGTGCACGGCAGCCTGCTTTCATTCATACTGAAATCACGAATTCTCACCAAGGGCAAATGAGAAAGGAAGCATACTTACATACATACATACATACAGTATTCACCTTTTTTCTTAATTTATCCAGATATTTCACCAAGGGAATGATAGCACTTATGAACCGTAGATAATTATTTTGCACGGTTACAACGTTTACGGTATACTATTTCTTCTAGTTTATACCTGTTGTGGATAGTTTCCTTCCACTGATTGATATATTATCCTTTACATCATCTTCCAACACAACCCATCGTCCAGATTACAACCCTCCACAACTTGAACTCCAACCTCGACCTTAATAACTTCTCGGACTTGGAGTACCTTTTGTATCACAATCTGTGATTTATCACAAAGGTGCTGATCTGCCACCCAAAATTATCCAACACAGACTTGTCTCGGCTCTCCTTCCAGTCGCTGGTTTAATTCCACTGGTTCCTGACCCATTTCGAATTTATTTCAAAACCACACAATCCTTATCTTTTCATCACGTTCATTGAAAAATACTCAAGATGTCGGTAGCTACCAGGACGGTTATTATGCCGCCAGTCCCAAATCGGGAGGACTTAGATGCGACGTTCGTACTTGATCTTTCCATCTCCTCTTGCCTCCTCGATCTTATTGTATCCAGCATGCTAACTATGAATTTCTGCGATTTAGATGGAAATACCTCGAGGCTGGAGTATCGAAGGTCATGCTACAATTGTCAGATGGTGTTGATATGACTACGGTAGGTGCCCTCTCTCCAACTTTCTCCCTTCATGATGCGCATTTACTGACTTTTTACCTGTAGTATATGGGAGTATACACGTAAGCCTTCCATATTCAAACTCTCACAGCATCATCTAACCCTTACAATAGAGCCGTTCACAATTTCTGTACATCACAAAAGGCAGTCAGCAATACTGGTCCAGGAGTTATTGGAGGCGCGCATCGTGGAGGTGAAGCATACACCATTCTAAATACAAGACATCCATATACTCATAAATCTATAGCACATCTTCTCGGCGAGGACTTATATAAAAACCTCATCTCCTATTTAACACAATATCTCAAGGAACTCCTTCTCGCCTCTAAAACACACTTCGATGAAGCTCTCCTCAGTTTCTACATTCGAGAATGGGACCGATACACGACGGCAGCAAAATACATCAATCATTTGTTTCGATACCTCAATCGTCATTGGGTCAAGCGGGAAATGGATGAGGGAAAGAAAAATATCTACGATGTTTACACTCTTCATCTTGTTCAATGGAGACAAACTCTATTCCAATCTGTTCATGGAAAGGTTATGGATGCTGTTCTCAAAATGGTCGAGAGGCAAAGAAACGGCGAGACTATCGAGCATAATCAAATCAAGGCCATTGTCGACTCCTTTGTGTCACTTGGGTTAGATGAGGCAGATCCTACTAAATCGACCCTCGACGTTTACCGGTTCCACTTCGAGAAGCCATTCTTGGCAGCCACCGAGGCATTCTACAGAGCCGAATCGAAACAATTTGTTGCGGAAAATAGCATAGTGGAATATATGAAGAAAGCCGAAATTCGATTGGACGAAGAGGAAGAGCGCGTTAGAATGTACCTTCACCAGGATATCATCATCCCATTGAAGAAGGCCTGCAACACTGCTCTTATTGCAGACCACTCCGTCATTCTTCGAGATGAGTTCCAGGTTCTTTTGGACAACGACCGATACGAAGATATGGCACGTATGTATAATCTGTTAGCAAGAATTCCGGACGGTCTTGAGCCCCTCCGTACCAGATTCGAGGCCCATGTTCGCAAAGCCGGTCTTGCAGCAGTTTCGAAAGTCGCTAGTGAGGGTGATAAACTCGAACCTAAGGTTTACGTCGACGCTCTTCTTGAGATTCACACACAATATCAAGGTCTTGTTAAGCAAGCATTCAAGGATGAGCCGGAATTCACTCGATCTCTTGATAACGCTTGCAAGGAGTTTGTCAACCGCAATGAAATCTGCAAATCTGGATCGAATAAGTCACCTGAGTTGCTCGCCAAATACGCTGACTCGTTGCTAAAGAAGAGTGCCAGCGGAGCTGAGGAGAGTGATATTGAAAACTCACTTACACAAATTATGACAGTCTTCAAGTATATTGAGGATAAGGATGTATTCCAGAAGTTCTACTCACGTATGCTTGCTCGAAGATTGGTCCATACTAGCTCTTCATCGGATGATGCCGAGACAAGTATGATCAGCAAATTGAAGGAGGCATGTGGATTCGAATATACCAACAAACTTCAGCGCATGTTCCAGGATATTCAAATTTCGAAGGATTTGAATAGTAGCTTCAAGGAATTTGAGTCAGGAATCTTCACTGGAGGTGGAGATAAACCAATCGATGCCAGCTACTCAATCTTGGGTACGGGTATGTGGCCTTTGAATCCACCGAACACAGACTTCACTCCTCCAATGGAAATTTCTAAAGCCTATGAGCGTTTCCAAAATTTCTATAACCAGAAGCACAGTGGTAGAAAACTCACCTGGCTTTGGCAGTTGTGTAAGGGCGAGATCAAAGCAAACTATTGCAAAAACCAAAAGACTCCATATACTTTCCAGGTTTCGACTTACCAAATGGCCATCCTTTTACTGTTTAACGAGAGCGATAAGAATAGTTATGAGGATCTCGCCAAGGCAACACAACTACAGGCTGATGTCCTTGATCCCATACTCGGTATCTTCTTGAGATCCAAAGTCCTCACTATGACTCCAGCAGATGATAAGCCAGGACCTGGTAAAACCTTCCACTTGAATTATGACTTCAAGAGTAAGAAGATTCGTGTCAATTTGAACATCGGTATCAAGTCGGAGCAAAAGCAGGAGGTGGATGACACACATAAGACTATTGAAGAAGATAGAAAGTTGCTGATGCAGGTATGTAGAATTCATTCATGTATTACGATTGAACTCCCACTAACTTATTATTTAGTCCGCTATTGTTCGTATCATGAAGGCACGAAAGAGGATGAAGCACAGCCAACTTGTCGGAGAAACAATCAACCAGATTCGCTCCCGATTCTCACCTAAGATTCCAGATATCAAGAAGTGTATTGATATCTTATTGGAGAAGGAATATCTCGAACGACTTGATGACGATGAGCTCGGATATCTTGCATGATTCATGAATTTTTCTTTAACCATACATCTCTTTCATTTGAGATTCATGATGAATGACTTTTTATGAACTGACGGCTCATTGAAGTTGATTATAAAAGTTAGTAGTCCTCACACGACATTGGCAGGATTTGGTATTAGTTTCCTGCTAGTTATCTTTTGATCACAGTCAAAGGATGAAGAGGCAATAATCAGGCGTATTCATGCATTTTTCATCGTTTTTGTTCATCTCCTTTCTGGTGCCAGTCTTGACCAATTTTCATCGGGCATATTTGGGGTGGAAGGGGGAGTTGAGAGAAAGCTACTGGTTGCTTATTGTGGAAACACATTTTTTGTGTTCTACACCTGAGTTTTTTCCTGTTTTTAATTTTTTCTTTTTTTTGATACCGCGGATACCTAACTCATAACTTTGCACATCACATTGGGGAAATTTAGTTCGATGGATCAGAACGAAAAATACTTATATGGATTGCGCGGTGGGTAGGACTCTGGGATGGAGGTATGGAGGGCAGACTGTAACATATCGCAATTGGTCATTGTTGAATTTGATGATTGAGGAATGAACGGTCTGAGGGCTGGGAATGTGTTGTGACGTCTGGGTCTAGGATGAAGAGGGGTGGATGAATGGTTGGTGATTGGGAGGTTGAGCATTCAGGAAGCAAGATAAATAGAGGTGTTGATGAATGAGAGAAGGTTTTAGCAAAACTTCTCGTAGATCTTCTTAGGTAGACCGTCTTAGGTTGACCTTTTTTAGGTTGGGTTGTATAATGAGAAAACGTATTTATTTATTTATTTGATAAATTAAATATTTGAGTGTGATGGTGTTTGTCTTTTGAATGTGTGATGGTTTGAATAATTCTGTGAGATGTGTGTGTGTGTGAGGTGCGAGGTGATGTTGTGTCTTGTCTGTATAGCTGTCTGGTATTATGGATTGTGAGTTGTAAATTGTATCGATAATCTATACTGGTAATGGTAGTATGGTAATGGTCAGAATACTTACTTACTCACTTATTTACTTATCTACTTGTTTAATACCTGCTTGGTTTAAGTGGGTGGTGGGTTGGTGAGTTGTATTGATGGTGGGTGAGTGATGTGAGTGATGTGATGTGAGTGTATATATACTTGTATTTTGGTATGTATTGTTATATATTTATATATGTATACCAAATAGGGTGGGATATGAGAGGAAGGGGAAGGATGGAATGTGAAATGTGAAATGTGAAATATAAGAGGGCATTTTGATATAGTTCGTTGGTGTGGGTTTATATATAAATGGAGATGGAGATGAATTGGAAATGAATTGGAAGTTGATTTTGACTAGGTGGGAGAGGGTAGTATAAGGAGAAAAAGGAGGAAGGGATAGAGAGGAAGGGAAGGATTAAAGAGGAGATGGAAGGGTGGAGAAGATGGAAGATGGAATGGAAGATAGAGAAAGAAGGGGAATAGGAAAGGAAATAAAGGAGGAAAAGAATGAGTGGAAGAGGTTATAAAGATGTATATGTTATTCTTGTTTGTTTGTGTATGTTTAGATATATAGGTAGGTAGTGTAACGATACTGTACTGGAGGCAGCGGCTGCCTGAGGTTCGTCTGGTTGGTAGTTGTAGGTTAAGGCTTTATCAATAAAGTTCACTTGGAAGTGAAGTCGTTACTAGATCAAGTAGAATGTAGGTAAACTAATTGATAACTAAGTTGAGCACGAAGCTCCTAAACTATGAAACTATTCTGACTATATATTGATTCCTTTCCTGGAGCCCTGGGGAGCCTACGCTCCTGGAGGTCCTAGGAGCCTTGAGGAGCCTTCGCTCCCAAAAGCTCCATCACGTGATCACATCTAGGCCTCAGGACACTAATCCTGGGATGATTCCAATCCTGGGATTGTATAGTTCCTAGGATAATAGTCCTGGGATGAATATTATCCTGGGATACTTTACTCTAGGACGAATCACATCCTAGGACACTTGTCCTAGGACTAAATGGTTGCCTAGCCCTTCCTTCCTAGGATACTAGTTATCCTAGGATCTTATTTATCCTAGGATTCCTTATCGATAAGGGTTTCTACGAAAACAGCGGCCCAAACCGGCGTACTTGGTTTTATTGTATTATAATGAGCATGATTCGTGACAGGTAGGTAGGTAGGTAGATAGGTAGGTAGGTAGGTAGAAAGATAATTAGATAGATAAATAGATATCTGATAATATAAGATTACTTTAATATCTTAATTCTAATTTATTAACTTATTAACTTATTAACTTATTAACTTATTAACTTATTAACTTATTAACTTATTAACTTATTAACTTATTAACTTATTAACTTATTAACTTATTAACCAATGGAGTATTAATTAGATTATATAAATAAACGAGTATTTAAATAATTATTAAATAATTCACAAAGAATATATATTTATTTTAATTTTATTCTATTTATATACAATTTTATCTGTTAATTATATAATTAAATCATTAAAATTATCAAATACTTTAAAAAAGAACCAAAAAATATAAATAAATAAATAAATATATAATAAAATATCTTTTTTTCAAAAAAAAAGTTAATAAAAATATCTTTTTTTCAAAAAAAAAAGTTAATAAAAATATCAATACTCTTATTATATCTACTTCACACTCAATCCCTCCCTAGATATTTTCTACAATAGTAAATAAAATCAAGAATCAAAAATCAAGTCAAAGCGCCGTGTTCCGAAATTGAGCGGATAGCATACCTAGCAAGTAAGCAGGCAGCACTTGATATATCCTTATCTACCTCGGTATTAGTAGCACGTAGATACTTTATCAGGTAAGATACTTTATACTCTGTGCGATAGAGTCAAGAGTCAAGAGTCAAGGCAAGTAAGGTGAGGTGAGGTGAGGTAATGTAGTAGACGGGAGGGAAAAAACAAAATTATTAGTGTGGATATGGATATGGATATCGCGTGGTATGTGCGGGGATTGAGGGACTTGACTTTATTAGAGGGTATGGTCGAGCCATGCTTGTTTCGATCTTTGAGCCGCGGTGGGTACTACTGTACTGGGTAGGTTGAGATGTGTGATGGGATGGGGTGTGATGTGAGATGGGATGTGATGGGATGTGATGGGTGTAAGGCAGAATGGAAGGCTTTCTTAATTTGATGTTTGATGTTTGGTATGTGGTTTTGGGAATTGTGTGTGTAATTGGTATCGTGATTGCGGTTGGAGTGGTTATAGATTGGATTGGGTTTGAGGGTTTGCGATGATGGGTGGATATGGATGTGGATGGGATGAATCGTGAAATACAACTAGATCTTATGCTTTTTTGTGTTGAAACAACTAGATTTGCGAGTGATGTGTTGAATTTATAGATGACACTACTTGCCTCGCAGCTTTTCATTCTAAATGCGGCAGAGGCGTCTTGAGGGTAAAAAATGAAATATATTTAAATACGTTTCCCTGCATTTCAATCATACATACGTATCCAAAAACGAGGCCCGAGGGAATGGATGCGATTAGATGTGGAAGTAATTAGTCCTATTATGTTTGGATGAATTGGCAGATGAAGTACAAAGTGCGTTGATGAATTCATGAATCATGGTTATACGAGATTCCTGGTAATTACGTGTGTTGTTAAGATTTTGGATCTTTGATCTGGTGTTTACACGTGGATGATTTGATCGGATTTGAGATTTGAGATGGAGATGGAGATCTGGTGTTGGACGGACGTATTGGTGTATAGTGGCCAATATATGAAATATGAATGAAATGAATGAAATATAAATACGAAAATGAAAATGAAATGCAAATCCCCTAATCCCCTGTTTCGAATACATACAAGATGAGCAATTCACATTCCCTTTTGCGTTAAAGTTTCTAGCTCACGTTTGTAATATAGATGTATATATATATATATATATATTACGTATACTCCATACGCATTGTTACTAATAACGAGAGAATGAAAGAGTTAGGGATGAAGTTGCGAGTAAAGTGGAATAAAAGTGGAAATCGTTGAGAAGATCGGTGAAGCTTGGGGCAAATGGTGGGTGGTGAGTTATTGCGGCCACGAGGTGTGTTGGGTTTGAAGCGTGGTTTGATGATTGAGCGATTGAGTAATTCATGGATTAAAGATTGGGATGTTTGAGATTCGGGGTCCCAAGGAAGGAAGATCTTATTTCATGACCTACTCATGTGTGATTTGGGAATTGGTAGGTAAAGGTAACTTTAGATTTATAGGGATTCTCATTTGAAGATATAAATATACATACCCGCGATAACACAACATATTAGAGAAAGCGAACTGCTTCGATACTGCACTGTGCCGACCGGTATCCAGCACAGACTTTGCTGGAACGATGAGAGAAATTGTAGATGGGACTTTATTCGGTGAGAGATGGGCAGCATTTGGAAACAGGCATCGTGAGAAATCATTCGCCCAGACCTTTGATGGATCGAACTGTGCCTTGCCGAACCGTCAATCTCCAATCAGATTTGTAGATGATTTCTCGTTATATTGTTGGCTGCCATTTCGGATAGGGCTTAAGAATAGCAGCGCGTAGATTTAGTAGATCTTTGGACAGGTTCTAGTCCAGCACAGTATATATATCGAGGAGAGGAGAGAATGGAAGATTACCTAGGCGAGGTACTAATGACATCTATGATAAATGTTGAGGTCATAAGGTTGAAACTAGCTTGACACCAATACATTTTCTTGATGCATCCAATCATGCCTCTCTTCCTCCGTATATCAATCCAGTTACTTTTTTTAAAATTGGTGAGAATTATAAAATTTCCGAATGGTTGCAGATCTAAACGTGGATGCCCGGCTGATGACTTTGAATATCAAATCCTCCGGCAAATCATCTCACCTCTCTACCTGACTTTTAAGGTTTCGTCACCCTGTGATGCTGATATTCAGTAAGAGCAGGTTTCCCCATATATAGGAATGTACAGTACAACTACCCAGGTATTCGGATCTTATTTCACCAACTCACTCTCTTAGAATCTATTATTCGAGGACTCGTGTCAAACACTATCTGTATTTGGACTTTCTTCCCATCTCATATATCCACCCACCTCCTCCACCATTGTTTGAACTCGAATTAAGAAATACCTCCCAAGGTTATTCGCCTAGATTCATTAATCATTAACAAAGGTTGCGAGGAGCTAAGACCATCTCTCCCTCTTCATTCGAGTCCAGTGTCCACCCTTTCACAGACAATCAATCAATCAATCGATCGATCAAATCATCCCAACCTCCCCTTGTCATCTTTCTCCAATCCTCGAATCTCTTTGTTCATAAAATCTTGATGAAAAAAAGGATTTCGTTTTACCTCTTCTCAAAACCTCAAATCGCATCACACACTTTGCAAGATCCATACAAAGACAATCAACCAAAACCTAAAACAATTAGCTTTGTTCGCTATAAAAATTCCGATCCAAAAGGAGAGAAAAAATTCCTTATTGACCTCTGCCTCGGGTGATTCTGTCTCACTAAAACAACCCATCCGCTTCTTGTGGGCTGTGGAGACTCGGTATGTATTGTACTGAACGGCATTTCAAGAATATATCCTTCTTCAAGTCTATTTCCGTCACAACTCAAACCATCATCCATCGATCTTATTAGCTTTACCTTGAGCTTCTTCACAACTTATACTTACGAAATCTCGACTCACAATAATCCTTGCCCAAATTTATACACTTTCAACAATACAATTGAACCACATCGATAGCCTCGCGAATCGTGTTGGATATCGAGTTGGACTAAGGATTGCACTATAACGTCACAACTCAATCAACTGACGACCACGCTCCCGACATATCATCGGCAAACGGTATAGAACGAATCAGGATCAACTCATCATTATTATATTCATCGAAATCATTACAAGGAAAGCGGGGCTGCTTCTGCAGCCAGGCAGGTGAAGCACAATGGGGGCTTGTATGAGCTCGAATGTGGAAGATACGGAACAGAGGAAGAGAAGTCAAAGGATTGATAAGACGTTGGAAGAGGACTCGAAAAGACTTCGACGAGAATGCAAAATCCTTCTCCTAGGTATACATACAATCGACCATCTTACCGTCTTCGAGACAAAGACCAAAGTGATACAGTACTAACCATCATCGAAATAGGTTCGGGCGAGAGTGGTAAATCAACGATAGTCAAGCAGATGAAGATCATACACCAGAATGGGTACACCGTGGACGAGTTGGCTTTATATCGATTGACGATCTATAAAAATTTGATTGATTGTGCTAAAGCATTGGTCGGTGCAATGCGACAGATGGAGATTGAGCCAACGAATCCGGCAAATAAGGAGTACGGCTCATTTTTATTAGAGTATATCGTCGACCCAGATCCTCATACACCACTTAATCCCCGAGTTGGTACGGCTGTAGCATCGGTCTGGAAGGATGGATCTATGGAACGTTTGTTGGCAAGGCAGAGTGAATTCTATTTGATGGATTCAGCACCATAGTATGTAACATGTAGTCTTTGGACACAAGCAGTAACTCTAACTTCTTATAGCTTCTTCGAAGAAGCTGGAAGGATAGCAGCACACGACTACATCCCTACCGAAGCCGATGTTTTGAGGGCCAGAACAAAGACAACTGGTATCTACGAGACAAGATTCACAATAGGCTCATTGAGTATACAGTCAGTGTTGATGATACTAGCTTCCTACCTCCAACACTAACTTTGTGATAGCATGTTTGATGTGGGTGGACAAAGAAGTGAGAGAAAGAAGTGGATTCATTGCTTCGAGAATGTCACCTCAATCATCTTTTGCGTTGCTTTGAGTGAATATGATCAGGTTCTTTTGGAGGAGAGTAATCAGGTAAGAGTTCCCTCTACCATCCCAACAGCAATCCTAACAATATATAGAACCGTATGATGGAGAGTCTGGTCTTATTTGATTCGGTCGTCAACTCAAGATGGTTTATGCGAACCAGTATTATTCTATTCCTCAATAAAGTTGATTTGTTCAAACAAAAGCTTGGTCGATCACCTCTCGAGAGTTACTTCCCGGATTACTCTGGTGGAAATGATCTGAATAGAGCAGCGAAGTATTTACTTTGGAGATTCAATCAAGTTAACAGAGCTCATTTGAATCTATACCCACAGTAAGTCCCATGCAAATTCACCCCTGGACTGAACACATCCTAACATCAACAGCCTTACTCAAGCCACCGATACTTCGAATATTCGACTCGTATTCGCTGCTGTTAAAGAGACGATATTACAGAACGCTCTCAAAGACTCGGGCATACTCTAATCAAATCAATAGTATGGTCCGTGATGAATAATGTCCTAATTTATATAATCCATCTGATATTGACTGGAAACTGGTGTTTGGTTTAGGAGTTTAGGGAAGGATGTGTGATAAGACTTCAAGGTGTATGCTGCATGATCTGGATTTGGATGACTCTCGGTAGGCAGGAAAGGGGATGATGGTAATGCATGAACAACGATTTCTATGTCGTTTGAATTTGGTTGGTGGGGTACGGGTATCACTTCCATGATTTTTATATATGTGTGGAATTACATATTGCAACTGTGAGGACTTTGGAGTTTCAAGGGACAATTGGGAAATGGATCCATTTGGTATTTGGGGAAAATGCGACGAAATGGATGGACTGGAACCAGCGAGATATTAGCATTTGCATATTTACAAAGCGGGATAGATCGGGAGGATCTAACCAGTGTCATTGTCATCATATTGGGTGGAGGGGATGGGAGATGGAGATGGGGATGGAGATGGGGATGGAAGTGAAATGACGATGATGATGACGGTATAGAAAGTTTAGTAGGTAATGAGCGATCAGATCAGATTCGGTGTTGATTATTTTGATGGATGAATGAAGAAATTAGTTAAAAGATTATCTGTATTTATATATATATATCTGTGTATATGTGTTGTAATGTTGGTTGAATGGTTTATAGATGATGATGATGGCAATGGTGGTGGTGGTGATGAGGTTTTCACAGGAGGATAATAATAATAGTGTGGGTTTATAGAAGGATGATTATAATAAAGATAGTTATAATAGATACATATAACAGTTATATCTTTGATTTTATTAATCATATAGTTTGATTGTGTAGTAGATTATATATATATTTATATATGTATGTATGTATGATCTGTAATGTAGATGGGTGGTATTGATGATTGATGTTTAGAGCTGAGCTGGTGGGATGGTTGGGATGGTTGGGATGGTGGGGGTTTGGGTGAAGGGGAGGGGAGGGGATGGGATGGGGAAGAGGTTGGTAGATTGAGAATTGGAATTGGAATTGGAATTGGAATTTGTTGGGGTGGAGGCAGAGGCAGAGGGAGAGGGAGATGGAGGCAGAGGGAGAGGGAGATGGTGGGTTGGTTGGTTTGATTGGGGAGGAGGAAGAGGAGGAAGTGGTGGTTGGATGTGTATAGATATGTATGCATGGATGGATGGATGTGGGGAGCTCAATATTGAATGGTATTCATGGATGGATGTTGATAAAGCCGTATGTTGTTGTTTTGCTGTCATGATTGTTTGTTGAGCTGCTGGTTGTTGTGTTTGGGTTTACGTTACCCCGCTATGCCATGCTTGGGTTGGGGGAAAGTAAAGTTGTTGGCATCATTTGATATTAGGATAATTGAGAAGCTGTTGGAGGGATGGTCATTTATCTATCGATTGGATTTGGGTTGCAGGATTGAGATGGGCTGCGGGATAGTGTATACATATATCGTTTCTGACGGGAAAATGTATATCAGATTTGAAGACATTCGCAGCCCAAAAAGTCATCGTTGGCAACACAGGAGAGAATCGTCATAAACAGCTCATTTTCTTGTACGTACGATTAAACTGGGAATTTGAAAACGTGCAGCCAACCCCACATTATCAACGTAGGTAGGTATGGTGGAGGGTGGTGGTCGGTGGTGGTGGGTGGTGGTACCTCTGTACTCTGTATGGATTTGCACATGCATATCAGATGGATTTTCCAGGATGTCGTTTCGTATAGCTTTACCTTGTCCCTGTTGATACTCAGGCTCTGGAGTTGTATCGTGTATCGTGTATCGTGTATCGTATGTATCGTATGTTTTGATGGGTGGTACCTCCCCCACCATTCCTTCTGCTTAAGGTTATGGGGTAGAAAGGAAAGAGCTATGAAAATGGTATCATTTTATTGCATCGTCTCATAAACAGACTTCTTCCTTGATTTGAATTTCTTCTTCTTGTTGTTGACTTGTCCTTGTCGTTTATTACATTACTAAGTTGCTCAACAAGTCCCGTTTCTCATATTCTTTTGGGGAAGATTCACTGCTTTTTAAATATCCCTTTTCTTTACATCCATACATACATCCATACATACATACATACCTACCTGCCTGCCTACCTCTCGTACATGAATACTTAATATATATCACCTATCATATCACACCTCATCCACTTCATCCAGACATACTCGCATCCCCCGCAGTTTGAAGTGACTGAGTTGGACCCGATCTGATATTAACCCCGCATCAAAATAACGAACGAGCACGTAACACATACTCTCGAATACATTACCTATAAACCTACCCACCTTGACAGATACTTTGCTTCTTCCTTCTTCCTTCTCATTATTTCTTTCTTCATTTCTCTTTTGAGTGTGGAGGTTTTATACTTCAGTGAAGAAGAAGTTTGGATAATATCATACCAAAAAACAAAAAAGCAACATGGCATCCCCAAAAAGAGAAAGACGTCCTTCAACTGGAGCTCCTATTAGTGAGCTACAAGGTCCTGTTGGTCCTGCTGGCGTTACAAGACCTAAACATAGGCGTACCTTTACCGGTTTTGGTGCTGGGGAGATTAAAAATGTGGAAGGTATGATTTATTTCTTCGATTCTATGAACTTGCCTTTCACCACGTATATCGATGTCATCTTGGGATACATACTAATCATTTACTTCACACAGCATCGATCCCCGAACCTCAACGTGAAGCATGGAAGAAATATGCCCCTCATGGATTTGATAACAAGGAGGATTTTGAGAAAGAAGTGGTTCGTCACGTTGAAACTACATTGGCTCGTAGTATGTTCAACTGCGATGAGACGGCCGCATATGCAGCTGCCAGTTTGGCTTTCAGAGATAAATTGATTACGTCGTGGAACCGCACTCAACAAAGACAGACTTTTGCGGATAGCAAACGTGTGTACTATTTAAGTTTGGAGTTTTTGATGGGGAGAGCACTTGACAACGCCATGTTGAATGTTGGGTTGAAGAATGTTGCTAAAGGTATGTTTGATGTGATGGTACTCATATTGGGTGTGATTCCTAACTGTTTTTAGACGGTCTTTCTGACCTTGGTTTCCGAATTGAGGATATTATCAACCAAGAACATGATGCCGCACTTGGTAATGGTGGTCTTGGTCGATTGGCAGCTTGTTTCCTAGACTCGCTTGCATCCTTGAACTTTCCAGCATGGGGTTATGGTTTGAGATATAGATATGGTATCTTCAAGCAAGAGATTGTAGATGGATATCAAGTCGAAGTTCCAGATTACTGGCTTGACTTTAATCCTTGGGAGTTCCCTAGACATGATATTGTTGTTGATGTAGGTTCCCATCGACGCAGTGATTACTCCATAAGCTAATATTGATCAGATCCAATTTTACGGTCAGGTTAGAAAATACCAGGATGAGCAGGGAAAATCCAACACCGTCTGGGAAGGTGGAGAAATCGTCAAGGCCGTAGCCTTTGATGTTCCAATCCCTGGTTATGCTACTCCAGCCACCAACAACTTACGTCTTTGGTCTAGCAAGGCTGCTAGCGGTGAATTCGACTTCCAAAAGTTCAACAGTGGTGATTATGAGAGTTCCGTAGCCGATCAACAACGTGCCGAGACTATCAGTGCTGTGTTATACCCCAACGATAACCTCGAACGTGGAAAAGAGCTTCGTCTAAAGCAACAGTATTTCTGGGTAGCCGCCTCTTTGTACGATATCGTTCGCAGATTTAAGAAATCCAAGCGTGCCTGGAAGGAATTCCCGGATCAAGTTGCCATTCAATTGAACGATACTCATCCAACTCTTGCAGTTGTCGAACTTCAACGTATCCTTATCGATCTTGAAGGCCTTGAATGGGATGAGGCATGGGGAATCGTCACCAAGACCTTTGGTTACACGAATCACACTGTTCTTCCTGAAGCTCTGGAGAAGTGGTCTGTTCCTCTCTTCCAGAACTTACTCCCCAGACATCTTCAAATTATTTATGAAATCAACTTGTTCTTCCTACAAAGTGTGGAACGTAAGTTTCCCGGAGAGAGGGATTTACTTGGCCGAGTCTCGATCATTGAAGAATCTCAACCAAAGATGGTTCGCATGGCTTTCTTGGCTATCGTTGGTTCTCACAAGGTCAATGGTGTCGCTGAACTTCACTCTGATTTGATCAAGACTACCATTTTCAAGGATTTTGTGAAGATCTTTGGCCCTGACAAGTTCACTAACGTCACCAATGGTATCACACCTAGAAGATGGCTTCACCAAGCTAATCCTAGATTATCCGAGTTAATTGCCAGTAAGCTTGGTGGTTACGAATTTCTCAAGGATCTTACTCTTCTGAACAAGATCGAAGCATTCGCTGATGATAAAGCGTTTAAGAAAGAGTGGCAGGAGATTAAGTACGCCAACAAAGTTCGCTTAGCTCAACACATCAAGACAACTACTGGTGTCACCGTTAACCCAGCTGCGTTGTTTGATATTCAAGTCAAGCGTATACATGAGTATAAGCGTCAACAAATGAACATCTTTGGTGTCATTCATAGATACTTGACTATCAAAGCCATGAGTCCACAAGAGCGTAAGAAGTTGGCACCACGTGTTTCAATCTTTGGTGGAAAGGCAGCTCCAGGTTACTGGATGGCGAAGACGATCATTCATCTTATCAACAAAGTTGGCTCTGTTGTTAACAACGACAAGGATGTTGGAGATCTCCTAAAGGTCATTTTCTTGGAAGACTACAATGTATCCAAGGCTGAGATGATCTGCCCAGCAAGTGATATTAGTGAGCATATCTCGACAGCAGGCACAGAAGCTAGTGGAACTTCAAACATGAAGTTTGTGTTGAACGGTGGTTTGATTATCGGTACTTGCGATGGCGCTAATGTAAGTTTGTTCCTTGTTGTTTTTGTCCCACAATACTAACAATGTTTAGATCGAAATCACTCGTGAGATCGGAGAAAACAACATCTTCCTCTTCGGTAACTTAGCTGAGGATGTCGATGATCTTCGTCATGCACATACTTATGGTTCTACCCAGCTTGACCCTGATCTCCAGAAAGTCTTCGAGGCCATTCAAAAGGACACTTTTGGTGATGCTAGTGATTTTGGTGCTCTCATCGGTGCTATTAAAGATCATGGTGATTATTATCTCGTATCCGATGACTTTAACAGTTACAACCAAACTCAAGCATTGGTGGATGAAGCTTATAAGAATCAAGATGAGTGGACCACAAAGACTATTACTAGTGTGGCTAGAATGGGTTTCTTTAGCAGTGATAGATGTATTAATGAGTATGCGGAATCGATTTGGAATATTGAACCATTGAATGCGGAGATGGAGGCTGGGTCGAAGAATTAAGGGATGTGAAAGAGGTGATGAGAAGATTTGAGTATGATGGAATTGATTTGCCAGGATGGAAGATCATTATGATGATAATGATAATGATGACGAGGGTAAGGGTGAGAAAAATGGGCGTACTAAGTATTGCGATACGATACGATACATCAAATCATGATTAGTTTAGATTGATGAATGAACTTTTTACCTATACCTGGAATTTAAATCCGCTCTTTATCCTTGATTGATTGAATGGTAGATAGTTGTTATCTTGGAAGAAAGGACTTGTATCTTACACTCTCTCTCTTCCAGAAGCAGAAGGGTAATTCGAGGTAACTCAACAAACTACTGTAATATAATCAACTTAACTCACTTACTCATTGATTGATTATCCAAGCCAAGCCAAACCAAGCCAACTCATCACTCATAATATCCCATGTAAAACCAACTTCAATATCTTACTAGAACTCACACATACATACATCCATTCACACAGTCATACATTCATAACATTCCATTCTATTCCGTTCTATTCCCTTAACCCTACCTATCTATCTATCATACGTATCCTGTTAAGCAGACTAACAAAATAAATAAAACCCTACGGATCCAATCGAACCCAATTAAACCCAATTTAACACCCAACACCAAACCCAATCCCACGACAACATCTCGAGTACATCTCGGCATTTGAGATCCATCTATAATGATCATGATAGCCCAGAGCTAGAACACCACTCAGCCCAAGCCAACCCAAGCCAACCCAACTCAAAGTTCCTCCTTCCTGTGCTGTATTTGCTGTATCGTTGAGCAGCCCAGCCCAATCCAGCCCAGCTTAACACAACACAACACAAAACAAAACAACACACATCAATGCAACATCAGTAATACCACCACAACAAGCACAAAATGAAATAAAATAAAATCTTCAGAGTACGAAACCCATCAAACAACCGCACTTCAACCCACCACCAGGGCGTATATCAAAAACCACATTCTTGACATCAAAAGTTGAAAACCCCCTCCTTCCCATTTATCTCATTCTCTTATTTCCTCTCATTTCTTGTTGTGTGGTTTTGTTAACCTGACCCGTTCATATCCATCCATACCCATATGCGTAGACGCCCAAATCCAAACCCCAACGCCAACCCAAACCACATTCCCCTAGACTTTTTTTCGCCGTGTCGCCGAGTTTCCCGAATCCGGTATTTTGTTTATTGCATGAAACATTGAAACATCAAGAGTGAAAACATGAGTGTGTCAAAGAGAAAAAAAATATGTACAGTGGCACTGAAAAAATCTCCGACCTAACCAGCGTACAATGTCGTGCCGTGGAGTGCCATAGAGTGAAGTCAAGTGAAATCCCCGTTGTCCTGCTTGGTCTATGTTGCGATGCTGAAATCTGAATGTCTGCTATCATCGTACGCTCGTGGATGGAGGACGCTCAAAGACACATCTCTTGCGTGGAAACTAAAAGCGTCGCTCTAGAGCACCCCCATAAAAAGCCATTCAAACCCAAAACCCAACACAACCCAACAGAAAATAGACCACAAATCACTAGAGGATATCACGAAGAAATAAAAGAAGTCAACGCAACACCCTGCACAGCAATCCTCGGAATATCAAGTCGATTGGTCGATGAAACAGGTGATCCAATCCGACACTTACCACCCATAATTTCCAACGCTTCATCAATCGACTGAAGACCCACGTCAGCCTTCCCATTCCCCCTAAACAACCTCTCAGAAAACATCTGCTCGGGCAAAAGCAAAGTTCGCGAAGCCGACGTTGGAAGCCCCATAGTAATCGTTCGCGTACCCTCCATAAGCGGGTACGTACCATTTCTCGAAACCCTCGGGCCATAATGCAGCGGAATACCATTCGTACGCCACATGGCCAACACGATCTCTTTATCTCTCCTTCCACCCTCCTTGACCATCCTCGCAATCCAATTTTCGATATTCCGTTTGCTGTGCAAGGCGCTCGGTTTGAGTTTCTGAGCCTGCACTTCATTGTCCCTATAGATAGCATCTTTGGATGTGCAAACCCGACACGATCTTTCCGCATACGTAGCCCGGAGTCCACTTCTACATTTCCACCAGCCTCCGCGTCCCTTGGCTCGTCCTATTTGTTTCCATTTGTCGTCATTTTCGTGAAACTCTAGATTCCATAGGTGACGCTCTGGGTTCTCTTTGTGGTTGTATCCTTGGTCGATTTCATTGAGACGGACCCAGTGATTGATTATCTCGGTGAAGCTTGTCCATGGTTTATGGATTCCTTTAGTTGGAAACCATTCGGGTAGGTATGCTCCACAGGTGTCTCGCTCTGGTAGTGTGAGGGTAGAGCCGGGCGGGATGTGGCGCTCTTTGCACTTTTTGCAGTATTCGATTTGGGCTCCTTCATCCAAATTTTTGATGAAGTCGGCTTTTTGTTCATCTCTGTGAGAGCGAGTGTATTAGTAGATGTTTGTTAGTAAGAGCTTGAGCAGTGACATATAGTATGAATCATAGCTGATGGGTCTCTCAAATAAATAAAAACCGGGCTTACCCGCTGTAGATCTCACCAATAACTGAAGGTTCAAATTCTACCCATGCCTTTTGTGTAAAGTCCATTCCCGTGGCTACAATACCACCAACCGACAGTCTTCGCCTAGTATGCCTAGTAGCTCCAGCAAGCGCAGACTTTTGAGGAGAAGGTGTATTCTTGATAGCTAGTTCAGCTCCATCAAGAGCAGCATCAAAAGCGTCATATTGTTGAGGATCGTAGTCCTCCTCGACCTTTTCAATTCCCATGTAGGCAGCATTCGCCGGTGGTGGAAAAATCTTCCACGGTTCTACTGGCTCCTTTGGCTTTGAAGCAGGAAGTTCAATTTGCTCAGGTGCTCGTTGACAGCCGAAGCCCTTGATGGGTGTTGTATTCGCATTGTACTCGATATAGGTATAGTTGATAACTTGTCCTGTGTAGGGGTTCTTGCTAGTGCCGCTCATAATCCTTTGTACAGCCTTCTCTGGATCCGGGTGGAAGCTGCTGTGCAAGGCACTCGAATTCGAATCTTGTTTCGAATCAGATCGAGGTCGGAGGCCTAGATATCTATAATCATCTGAGTGTCTACTTTCCGAGGCCACAGCTTGAGAACCAGGAGAAGTATCTTTAGTTGAATCTTCATTATTCCTAGAAAACGGAGCTGGACCGATTTCATTGTCGGAGCCGACTGAACCAGAGGAAGATAACATTCTAGATTCATCCATGGTGAAAGAGTCGGTAGGAGACCAACCGAAATGATATGAATGGAGGCAAAACAAAACCAATGAATTTGTGTCTTTATATTATTTAATGTCGAAGAAGATTGCCTCAACAATAATTTATACTACAAAGGGTTGTCTGGAATAAGATAAAAGTTAATTTTATTTCTATATTTTAGTACGTCATGCCTAGGTAAGTCTAGGTAAGCTTGACACTATCCTAATTCAATTTCTTAGTACCAGTGGGGAAACTTACTTGTTAAAATTACTTTGAGATGAATGAGAAGCTTCAATGAGCCACGGACTCAGAAGGATACGATTGGTAAATTGCTGCGATGTAAGTTGTACTGTGTAGAGATGAGAGAATGAATAAGCAGAAGTGAATAAATAATTTATAATAAATAATTTATTCAGCAAAAGAAAAAAGCTCACTTCACATTGATGGATGAGGACAAGAATAAATCAAAGCAGTGTGATACAACAACTGGGTTTCCACAGATGGTTGAAAGAAATATGAAGGTTCCATGTTTAAAACAATGGCAAGAGCTTAACATGAGCAGAATAGAAGGTGAAATGAAAGACTAAATATTAAACTTACGCAATCATAACTACAAAGGATAAGGAACAGCAAGATAATGATATTGCTACATAATTTACACAGTAACAGAGATATCATGCAAACCGTTGGTTGTTAGCTCCTCAGCTCCTTAGTGGCCCAACACTGACCTTTTGTCTCTCTGCCAAAACAGCGTCCTGCTTTAGCTTCGACTGTGATTTATCGGCTCGTCTTCTCTCTGCCTCCAAACTCGAGAATCTTCCCTTCGCACCGTGCTTGAGTTTTGTGATCATGTCCCCTGCCTTGCCTTTCGTAAGGTCTGCAGAAGTTAATTGATCGTCCTGTGGGCGGATCTTGTTAAGAAACATCAACTGCCCTTCTGTAGCAGGTCCATTTCTCCAGGCAACCCTTCGACTGATAAATTGGAGAGGAAATCTTTTGTTCGCATAAGTATCAGCCGCATGAACGGCATCTAACATGGTTTCTGTAGCGACAAGTTCGCGCGGCTTTGCGAATGGTGATTTTGACTTGGAAGCCCTTAGACTTGCCAAAGCAGTGGTCTCGGTAACGACGAACTTCTGTTTCTGCCCTTCAAGCACTTTCTCAATCTTAATGTGACTACCATTTGCACTACTCAAAACATATCTGTCCGGACCAACACATACCCATGCAAAGGTGGAGATTGTTCTAATATGTCGTTCTTCAGAGGTATCCTCGATGAGGTCATAGACAGAATCATAATCGGTGAAGCTCACAGTTCTGATGTTAAAGCTTGCGGATGTCGGCGAAGCCTTGGCTGCCGCTTCTTCAGCCTTTCTTTTTCTCTCCTCTTCCTCTTCCTTTCGTTCTTTGAGAGACTTCATGTCATCTGGTTTCGCTTCGTCAACAATTTCGGAAGGATCAAGGCCAAAGAGGGTTGGCGTCGTTACGATGCCAGTCGAGAGAGTGGCAACCATGTCAATGATGTGGCAATTCTCCTTCCCAGGATGTAATCTCATACCTCGGCCGATCATTTGAACGAGCAAATTGCGCGACTTAGTAGGTCTTGCCAATAACACACAGTCGATATTCGGAATATCAGTCCCCTCAGTAAAGACTCCGCAATTAATCAACACTGGGAACTCACCATTCCTGAAAGCATCGAGCCTTGTACTCCGCTCAATCTTTGGGGTATCGCCTGTTACGAATTGTGCATCGATTCCATGTTCACGGAACTTGTTGGTTAATCCTCCCACGTGAGCAAGATCGACACAGAAGACTATTGTCGATTTCCTCCCTTTGGCCTTTGCAAACCAACTCCGCACGGTGAGTTCGTTAATTTCATCGGTGTTGACAACCTGCGATAATTCTCCAGCTTGAAAATCACCATTTGGACCCTTCCTCACGGAAGAAACATCAGCTTTCGATTGTACGGTAGTGAAGATAACCCCAGATAACCAATTATCTTCAATCATATCAATATAATCTCTATGATACACAATCTGATCAAGAGCAGCGCCTAACTTCAATCCATCGGTACGAGACAAAGTAGCCGACACGCCTACGAGTGTAGGCGAGCTCTCCCGCTTTTCGGAGAGTCCAAAATGAGCCAAAGTCTTTAAGTACTGTGGTGCAACGATATGATGTGCTTCGTCAATAAGTATCAGCTTGAAACGGGTAGGGTCGAACTTTTCGATCCGGTCACCAGATCCAATACTTTGAATACTTGCCACAGTGATGTCTGCATATCCACTAGCATGCATTTTCCCCATCTCTATCTCAATTCGCTTGTCTGGGTAAGCATTTTCACAGTGGCGAGCTGCCTGCTCAACCAGTTCTTGTCGGTGGGCCAAGATTAGTGTTTGGGTTGCGATTTTAACATGCGGTTGAACTCGATCAATCAACTGTGTAAAGATCACCTGCAAATCTGATTAGTAAAAGTAGATAAGGATAATCGCCATGAATGTACTTACAGTTTTCCCACTTCCGGTAGCTAGAGACACACCCATACGTTTGTGACCTTGGTCTATATGAGAAAGTACTGCTTGAATACATTCTTCCTGGTACTCCCTTAAAACAATGGGTTGACGAGCTCTCGCCACAGCCGCCGTTTGCACCTTAGGAGTGGCTGCAGCTCGTGCATAATTTCTCACGGAGTTTGGTAACCTTATTGGTCGCCAGGACCTTGAAAAAAGGTTTAATAGTCCCCTTGAAGTAGGAGGCATGTTGTTCTGCGACTGCAATAATGAATTGATGTCACTTCTGATGAGTTTTAGGCGCGATAGACGCGTGTGGCTGTATGTGGCTAGTGGCTTCGACAAAGTACAGCGCCACATTACGGTCAGTGCTAATTTTCATCAATTTCATTCTTATTTTTTGCTTTTCTTAAAAAACAAATAGAATTTACCAAAGCGCAATTATTCATGTTCGGAACTCTTACCTTTCGAACTATGTGGACGAGAGGAGAACTACACCTTTATCGATTGATGCGCTTTAAAGATCGATAGCCCATATGGATCCTAATGATTCTGATCCTTTTGAAGGCCCATTTAATATTCCTGAACCAGACTCAGGATCAGCCTATGAGAATTCCGACAGCGATTATGAGAAAATATCACATGACAAAGGAGTGCATGCAAGCGATTCTCGAATTGAGGAAAGGAAGGATGGAGACAATGTACATTCGGAAGGAGAGAGTGATCCTTACTCGACTTCCCTAGCAAATCCAATCTCAGATAACAAATTTACGGATGAATGGATAAGTGCAGATGCTCTCAGATGGGCAGCTACGTTTGAACCTCCTGAAGTGGAAGATATCCCCATCCCGTCGAGAGGAATCTACCGTCCCAGGTCCAAAAAGCGAAAGCTGGAGCGAACGAACGGAAATCTGGCGAGGGCAAAACGTGTCAAAGGATTTTACAGCAAGGATTATCGCAACCTTCTGAACAATGAAATTTATGATGCTGGAGCGAGGTCAATTCTCGAGGACAATATTCCATTGGAAAGCAGCCAAATTGGTTGTTCCTTTTGGTCTACGGAGGAGAAGGACTTGTTCTTCACTGGATTGTCAAGGCTGGGTAGAGACAATGTAAGAGCTATTGCCGCACGCATCGGGAGCAAGTCAGAAGTTGAGGTGCAAGAATATATGCAACTACTACACCAAGGGTTAAAGGAAAAGAAAATGTATGATGCGAGACTGTTGGATGTTACAGAGCATCCAATTGCGGCGGAACTTACCACAGAATGCTGCGATATCATGGAGCGAGCTGCGGACGGTCTTGCTTTACGGCAAGAGCTATATGAGGAAGATGTCGAGGAGGCTAAATGGGGTAAATATTGGCTTTTGACCGAAGAAGTGAGCAAATCACTAGAGAAAAAACGTAGTGTGAGCACGACCAAAGACGACGAGGATATACAGGATTTGCTACCTGCAGTTCGTCTTCTGCACCTCAAAAATTGGCTTACCCTATCCGAGAGAGTGTTCATGAATCCTTCCGAGCCTCGGGAGGATAATTGGAGGCAGGTGGGAGAGCTTGGAGAGACCCCGGCTATCCGCGCAACTGCTTTCGACGATTTCCATTCTCTAACAGTCAGTATCACGAAACGTCTCGTCTCAACCGTTATCTTCTGTACAATGTCGAGAATGAGAGCCATGGACTCGAACAAGACCAAAGCAGCGGATATCAACGTTAAAGACGTGGAAGCTGCGACCAAGATTCTGAAAATGAACGCCAACAGTAATGAATTTTGGGTGAAATGTCCCAGAAGGAATTATCTCTCTGTTTCTCGTGACGATGATCTGAGCGACTCAATAATGTCATATTCAGACGTAGAAACCGAACTACGCAAAGAATACAATGAAAGGAGGAGTAGATCTCGTTCTCGCAGTCGTCCACACGTAGATCTTCCTGAAGATATATCTGAAGTGTATATATCCGCATCCGATTCTCTGCTCGACACCGACATTGACTCCTCGGATTCCGAAATCTCCGATCATCTCGACGACAATCCTTTTACACAACGGTCTCCATCCCCCTCTCGGTCACAATCGCAATCCCAATCACGCTCCCAACGCAAATCACACATCTCACCAGAGGCTTACGAGCACGCACTTGAAACTCACGTTTCTGCCTTTGATGCACGAGTCAGTAGATCCGAAGAACAACGCATCTGGAATTTATTGGGCCAAGATCCACCACTTGATATCAAAGCCGCGGAAGATGAAGATTTGCCAGAGAGACCTGTTAAGAAAATGGACGTAGAGGGAGAAAATAATGGAGAAGATTGGAGAGAAAAGGGATTCTGGAGTGAATGGGAGGCTGTGGGTATGGTTGCCGAGGAGGAGTTTGTTAGAAATAGGGAAAGAGTTGGCAGGAAAGAACGGAGGGAAAGGTTGAGAAAGAGTCGTGAAGAGAATGAGATGGCAATGAGGACGAGGATAGACGTGAGGAATGAAGGAAATCTTAGTGAAAGCGGAAGTGAATGGGGCGAAATAGACGAGGCGATCTTGAAGGGTCGGAAAAAGGGAAATGTCGGAGGTTTGAACGACCACCACGACGAAAGTGTGGAGCCAGAAGACGTTGCCAAGCACAGATCTTACGCGGTTTACAATAGCGACGATTAGCGCAGCAGTAATATTACAACAATTGAGATATATAATCATAATATAAGTGTCACTTCATTATCTTAAGAATACACATGAGCACACGAGATGAGATGTGAAAAGTAAACGCGTAAGACTCCTCTTGTATAAAGGCACCTCCCCGATCTCAAAGTACAAACACATACATATGCGTAGTTTTATTACGCATGTGGCCGGTAATTATTCCATATTCAACCCCAATTGCGCCTTGTAATACCTACAGCCAATTCATTCCTTGCCGCCTGCTCGCACCATTCCTAAATATCATAACTCTTGATCTGGCCTTCCGCACTCAAAGGCTGTACGCTTCCAGGGGTAGCCGCAACACCATTGAAAGACATTTTCTCCCCTCCTTGCATAACATCTTGAGCCATTTTAATTCCTTGTTCTCCGCCCGTTGCCGCGGCTGTTTTTAGGCCTTCCTGTACATCTCTAACACGCTTTTTAAAGGACAGGCGATCTAAAAAGAGTTGCTGACGGCCTCTTTCTAACTCCCTTCGCTCCGCTTGTAGAATATCCTCCATTTCGTTAAATTGCTTCAATTTCAAATCGAGCTTCGTTAATGTGATATTGACAGCGGCTGATACTAAGCGAGTCATTTCGCGTTCTTCATGGGATGCCAAGGCACCAGCACGACCGGCGACAGCAACCAAAGGATAGCCAGCAATCTCATTTAATGATTGTTTAGTTGACTCAGTAGTGTCAATCTCCATCGAGTCCGAAACTGCCTCTTTGTCGTTCCCCTTCTCGGATCCTTTCGGTTTCTCAATCTTTTCTCGTAGACTTTTCTTCATCGCGTCTACCGTTTTACCAGCTGAGGCTGCCGTAACCTTAGGATCCGTGAGACTCGCCAGGAAGCCAATCACAGACATAAGCGGGTTGTCCGCTTGACTGAAGGGAAGCATGCCATTCTCGGGGCCTAACATACCAACGCCGATGGATTTATCGGTGTTGCTTGGCTCAACATCGATATATTTATCCTCGATTTCAAATTGCAGGAATTTGACCACACATTCTTCTTTAGTTCTGGTACCAACATACTCCGCAACTGCCGTCCAGTCATCATCGTTACTCTCTAAAGCCTCTAAGAGTCGCAGGACCTCGGTATCACTCCAATCACGAGTAAGCTCAGGAGCGGCGCTGTATGTTGGATTCTCCATCTTTTGGTATTGTAATCGGGCATGGTTGTGAGGGTATCGGCCTTCCATGAAACAGTTTGAACAGATATCTGATTTACCCTTAGTGGTTCCAGAGGCTGCCGGGTCCGCTGGAGACATGTGATGATAATAAACACGAGTGCAATCAACACCGCAAACAAAACAGAGGATCTTCGTTGCTGGGAGCTTCACAATGTCCTCGATGGATTTTTGAACAATGTCCGAAGTGCCATTGGTGCTCGCACCCTCACCATTCGTTTGTTTTCTAGAGTCAGCACTCAGTCTATTTTCCTTGGCAGTAGCGTCGTATATATTGCGTCCTATCTGCAGATTCAAGTCGGACTTGGAAGCTGGCTCTGCAGCCGCCTTGGCTTCCGTATCTTCATGTTTCTTGCCCTGGAGAACAATCGGATCGGCGGAAGGTTGCCACGGCTGCAGGCCACGGGGGGTATCGCATATTACCTTGAAATGCCCGGTGAACGGAGGACCGACCTGGGAAGGTCTTTGTTGTGCGTCAACCTACACACGTTAGCAAAGATTGTAATTGTTTGAATAGTGAGAATAACATACTTGATAATTGATCAAGCCCCATTGCTCGAGAAAGGCATGAACACGCATAATAGCGCAAACATCTCCCGCCAAATTCCTCCTGCATGCTGTCACAGTTAAATACTCTATTGGGTTCAATCGGTAGGTATTGATCATGAAGTCCCGATAATCTTTGTAGACAGCTGGGGTCTTGCTACGATTGCGGTTGTTGAAGAACTCCGGCAGAGACTTCTTTTCGACAGGTGCAATGACACGCATGTCGAACCAATTACTATAACTCGGTATTAGGGTTAAATGTGTTTGCGATATGAGATGTTCCCTTGCTGATGCTTCGATCGAAGCCTTTGTTTTCTCAACCTGTCCATCTGTGGTTCCATTTTCTCCGTCGCCTTCTTTGCTTTCCTTCACATCGTCTTGTGCTTGAGAATTGCCCATCTCCTCATCCTTGGGTTCATCTGCTTCTGGACGAGGTGCATCTGGCGCATCGAGCGGATTGTCCGAGACGGGCGCAGTTGAGCTTTTCTTGATGTCTGGATCAACGGAACTAGCTTCACCCATTGGAATATCTGTAGATAGTTAGCTGCTAAAAATCGCGCATAGTGTGAATAGGTGATGATTTATACCTTCCGCTGCTTGGGTTTGCCCAGTAGTCCCTTGACTTGGTGATGAAGTAGACTCTGCAGGAAGTGGTGGCTGCTCGAGTATGGCATTACTGCCTGGAGCCGAATCGAAGTTTAATGAATTATCCTCCATATTTGATTATATTTTGATATAGTAAATCTGTCGCAATCGTTTACTCGTAAACACTTTCTGAATTTGGCGCAAGAGGAGTCGCCCTAGATCTCCAAATGGATGTTCGAATTCTCATGCGCGTCGAACCGATCAGAATCTAAATGCACAACTTGGTGCAAAAGGAATTTATGTGGTAGTAAACGATTGAGAGTTTGAGGCGCAAACACTATTGCTGTGAGTCGCGTTGATGATTTTCTGGAGGGACGTCGCGTTTCGCTTGCTAGATTAATAAAGCTCAAGATGGAGCCAAATTCAAACAGCAAGAACGATGATATTTCACGTGACTATAAATCATGACTAATGTTTACACCCCGAGGGTTAGGCCATCATGTACAGGCACAAAATTAGGTCCCTCCCTCGGCTTGAAGCGGCGCGCCGCGCCGATGGTCAGGATTGAAAACATGGGGTAAAGTTACTTGGTGGATTTCCCATTGATAATGTTCATCAACAATTTAGTCTTTCAAAATTTCCTTCCTTCAATTCCATAACAATGCTTTCGAGAGCCGGTCAATCTATCTTACGCCAGGGGCGTAGTCAATTACGACCACAAGCTGGTCCTACGCCTGTTGCTTCACTATCCGCACTCGCAAGATTATTATCCTCACTGGCCGTCTTGGAACAAAGGGAAGGCAAACTTAACCATGGTTCACTCGGCGCAGTCACCGCAGCTCAGAAGCTAGGAGGGTCGATAACTGCATTTGTCGCGGGAAGCAATATCAAATCCGTCGCTGAGGAAGCAGCTAAAGTTGCAGGAATCGAAAAAATTATCGCGGTAGACAATGCTGCATATGACAAGGTGAGGAGATCTACTTCTTTAATAACCCAGTTATGCTAAATTAGCAATTTCTGATTCTTTCGTTTTAGGGTTTGCCAGAAAATTATGCTCCTTTATTGGTAGAAAATATCAAGAAAGGCGGGTTTACACATATCATTGCCGGACACACAGCTTTTGGAAAGAATCTAATGCCCCGCGTTGCCGCATTGCTTGATGTTCAACAAGTATCGGATATTACAGGAATCGAAAATGAGAAGACCTTCGTTAGACCAATCTATGCTGGTAACGCAATTGCCACTGTCGAATCTTCAGACGAGATCAAAATCATCACTATTAGAGGAACAGCTTTTGCCGCCGCTGCGGCTGAGGGAGGCTCGGCATCAATCGAAGATGGTGTAGATCCTAAGGTTGAGTCACAGACGGAATGGGTTTCGGAAGATCTCGCTAAATCAGATAGACCAGATCTCGCCACTGCGGGTAAAGTAGTATCTGGAGGTCGAGGATTGAAATCGAAGGAAGAGTTTGATAGAATAATGTTGCCCTTGGCGGATGCATTAGGAGCAGCTGTTGGAGCGTCAAGGGCGGCTGTGGACAGTGGCTACGCCGACAACAGTTTACAGGTCGGCCAAACCGGAAAAGTTGTAGCACCACAATTGTACTTGTGTGCAGGCATCTCTGGTGCTATTCAACATTTGGCAGGTATGAAGGACAGTAAGGTCATTGCAGCGATCAACAAAGATGCGGATGCTCCAATTTTCCAAGTCGCCGATGTTGGGCTGGTTGGGGATTTGTTTGATAAGGTCCCAGAGCTGACGGAGAAGTTAAAGTAATGTACAATATTGTTAGTTTAGAATTTCCTGGTTTAATCTAGAACCTTGAGCATATCTTCCACATTTGTAAATTTTTCTCGTTCCTTTCCATTGCTGTTACCCTTCCTACGCTCGGCAGTGTCGATCTTCTGCCAGTCTTCCCAACTGACTCTTCGGCACGCTTTTCTTTCCGCCTCAGCTTTTACTCCATCCCATCCAAGGCCGGAACCTCCAGCATTACCGTTCAGAAATGCTGCATGCGTATACCAGTCTTCCGCAATCGTATCTGCAGTTGAGAAGGCATCCAGCATAGTACTAGCAATTACACCCGTTGGTCCTCGTTTTACCCACCCAGCACAATACATTCCTGGAATATGCTTGGACGAATCCGAACTCGACCACCCTTCGTTGTCATTGACTACACGGCCCAGTCGATCGTTTGGTATGATGCCCAGGCGATCATCAAATGGTATATCCAGGTCCATGAACCCTGGCAAAGCTTCTGACTTGTATCCAATGGATCGAAAAGCTAGAGAGGCTGGAAGGTCTACAATTTCACCTGTGCCATTTGCCTTAGCCGCAGGATCGAAGGGATCCGGGCTCAACAGGGTTTTCTCAAATGACATGCTACCTAGTTGAAAGGGAGAGTGATGACTTTGATTGAATGATTTTGGTGAAAGACAGAAATCAAATGACCATGACTTAGCTGCCGACTCTAAGGAAGTACTTGACCCCTTTTTGATAATTTCCATGATTCGCTTCGAGGCTCGAGGTAATTTCGAGATATCCTCCGGGATTAGTGATCTATCAACAGGATGAAAAGCTACCGAATCTAACTTCACCAACTCACGAACCTCTTTGATCGTGAAGGCCGCCTGAAATCATCAGCATAAATACGCTCCACTTAGCCCCATAAAACGAACCTGCAAAGGACCTCTCCTCCCCACTACCCTCACTCTTCTGACCCGACTTTTTTGCAAAGTGTCAATGGCTCTCTCCGTGATATCGGTTGTCCGCAGTACATCAGGGTCCTGCAATAAGATTCTTGCAACATCCAAAGCTACATTTCCTTGCCCAATAATTATAGCCTCATCTCCTTGCGTGAGATCTGGTTCGAGATCTGCATATTCCGGTAATCCATTATACCATCCCACAAATGCCCGCGCCGAATATATACCCTTCAAACTATCCTCCCCTGGTATATTCAGTGTACGATCTCGAGATGCGCCATAGGCAAATAATATAGCATCGTAATGTGGCAATAGCGATGCAAGAGGTAAAGCTCCAGCATGATCACCTATAGATATATTCCCAATGAAATTAAAGTTTGGTGATTCAGCTACCTCGTTGAATTTATCTTGACAATTCTATTTAGCATCAGCACGAAGTTTTCTCATTTGATCTAGAGTTGCCAGACGGGGCTTCACCTTCACTTCAGGATGGTCCGGAGCGACGCCAAATCGTACCAAACCAAAAGGAACTGGCAGATGCTCATACATATCCACAGTTGAATTCTCAATCCTAGACATCACCTTATAAGATGTATAAAATCCAGCAGGTCCCGAGCCAACAACAGCCATTCTAAATGGTCTACCATCATGAGCTCTAGGTTTCTCAGTATATTTTCGGGCGGTATTCGTGATCGTCCTTGATCGAGTGATCGAATGTACGCGTTGCTGTAAAGAGTTCGCACATCTTGTGCAAAGCCAAGGTCTCGCGATCCTGTTCATTCTCTCTCGCTCTCAAACGTCATATGGGAAGCCTTCGGAAATCTTTATCGCATTGACCGATAACACTTGTGCTTCGTAACATTACCGTGTGTTGCTCTGTCAACAAAGCTTGGATCCAAAGTTTGGTGATCCAAGCTCTAGAATGATTATCATCGCATATATTTGTGGTTCATTCTTTTGCAAGATCCACGTTCCTGGCTTCATTCCTGGAACATTCCACCCTCTCTTTCGTCATTCATTATTGTCGGGTACAATGGGCATTGAACCACCCTTTATTTATGAACCGGTCAAAACAGATTGGTTTTTTGATCCAAAAGCCGTATCCAGAGCCAGCTTATCTCCGCCAGCTCCACGGCCAAAGCGACCAGATGGGCCGTTGGTCAGTTTCAATGCACACCCTGAGTACGTTTGAGTATGCGCTTATAGTCCATGAAATCTATGCTGATCTTCTCTCATCAGTTCTTATCTAATTGTTCCTTCTGGAAATGTGGATGTCAAATCAATGCCCCCTTCTGTCAAGAAGAGAATCAAGTGGACCAGAAAAGTCACACTGGTATTACGATGCTTTCAAGCCCTAGCAGCAGTCGGACTCCTTATCATGTCAATCTTGATTACCGGCTTGGATATTATATCAGGATGGATTATGAAGCTTGCGGTATGTTGTTCCGGGAATGCTTTAATTTTCCATGACCGACTGACATGTTTCAGCCTGCTATAGCAATTTTTCATACCATTTATGGAGCATATCACCTAGCACGAAAACCTGACGGTAGAGCACCTGGATCCACAGCATCATACATGCTATTCGCATCTTTGATTGATATAACTATTGTGCCATTTTATGCATATATTTCTTTGGCGGCTAAAACGAAGCAAACGACTTGGACTACGTCTCTATCTGACAAGAATCTTCTAACAGTCTTCACCGACGTTCTGTTTTACGCAGCTACGGTTGGAGGTGGACTTCATTTAATATCTTTATCTATTTCTCTCTATCTCGCTGTCACATTCCGCAAGATCAATCAACTCCCTCCGGATATGAACCCACTAGAAGATAATCTCACGTCTCGTCACAAACGCAACAAATCCTCCATCTCAACCTTCACTACCATCACGTCTCCATCCGAGAAAAGACTATCAAGGGGATCCAATCTTGAGGATAAACGACGTTCTGGGGCCCCTTATGAGGATCTTGATAGACCCCCAACAATTCCCTTCCTTCATACTCGCACCAACTCCAATGAATCATTCCAGACTAATCAATCATCACCTCGTACATCACGTACGGGTTCTCCGGCTCGCTATAATGCATATAAGCCTAATCAGTCGCCTCGTCATTCAGTTCCAGACTTCAAGCCGGCATCCCGTCACTCCTACACTTCTGTTCCCGCATCCGACCTCTCCTTTCACACGGCTAATGAGTCTGCTAATAAAAATAATACCAACGATGGCGTCATAAGCTGGTTCACCAATGATTCTCTCGGTAAAAAGGGCAATCGCAGCAGCGTACCAAGCTCTCGTCCCCACTCACCCCAGAAATCTTCCACCTCTATCAAGTCTTCCTATCATCCCTTACCGCTTGACCCTTCCGCGATTGACGACGATGAAGATAGCTTCCGCCTTCCTAATCCGTTAACGGAAAATCCGCCAACCCCGCGTCACGATTTCCCCTCTTCATCCTCCAAATATTCCTCTCAAGCTCCCTCTGCAATGGCTCCAGATAGCAATGAACAAACTGGCGACTCCAGCACCGACATAGCAGACGAACCATCCTGGCCTTTACCTCTTCGCTCCCCAGAGATACGCGAACTAACACCTAAGCCCCTGCGCACCCGCGATTCAGGCTCGTGCGATAGTTTCAAGTCGAAGAGTTATGGAGATTTAAAACCTGCGACACCACCTATCATGGTTGGCGGTGACGGAATCGGACGACAGGTCAGCAGTGGAACCGATTTTGCAGGTCAGCGAGGAAGTTACAGAAGAGACGTCAGTGGGAAAATAGCGGAGGAAGGGAGGGGAGGTGCAGCCTGGGGAGCGAGATTGAGGAATATTAGCGGCTTGCAAGACTTGTAATTTTACTACTGATCATGAAATGATATTTTGGGATATAGGATGAAAGTTGTCCGGGAGAAAATCGCGATGGAGCTTTTGATGTAAGATTTTGGACAAACAAAGTCCCGGTCTACGGGGCGAAGGTATAAATTAGGTCTTATCTTCCATGATCGCTCACTTCTTTGACTGAAACGTCATTGGGATGATGGGATCCATATACGTTGTATACAATTCTTTGCTGTAAAGATGTTGGACGATGGATACCGGAAATGTCGGGTGCTGGGTGTGGGTGTTAAATATGGAAGAAACACGGGAACTTGGGTATACGTATACGAGGACATGTTAATATGGGATTTTTTTGGTTTGTATTTGCGTCGGTATTTATGAAGAAGGAAACAGGTTTATTTTACAGATTATTTAGCTTATGCCATTTGTAATGTTTCAATATTCATTGTATATATATCCCGGTTATCAACACTATATACTGAAAATGAACTGCTCTTTCTCTAATTCTGCTGTTAAGCTCTTATTTATTATATTATTAAAGGTACTCTTACGGTGCTTGAAGTGAGCATAGTGGCCTCTGTCAAAGAATAAACAATATTAGTTGAGATGCTCGATGCGCAACGATCAATGGCTCACCAGCTCACTTGATAAGTCGTCAAGGAAGCTCATTTCCGTCACGCATGGGGTTTAAGGAGGTCACATAGGCCTCATGAATTTGGCCAAAGAGCCATTTCTACCCTAAGTGGATGGTAAACGGCGTCTTCCTCAGTTGGGAAAACTCAATGGAGAATGTTAGTTATATATCGCCATTTGCTCTCTGAAGATAATGCCCCTTCTTTGTGGGGAGAGCTTGACTATTTCTTGAAGTCAATCACAGCATGGATATTGTAATTAGCGACCCATTTTAAGGACATATCTTGGAACCAATTATATCCGAAGACTCTTCGCATCATGAGCGTTTGCCCGTTTAAAACTAAGAATAGATACAAAGTATTACATATGGCATTTCAGTCTATTAGCATCGTTGTAAGCCTTTTTATGTGAGGATAAAATGGTGTTTACATGTTAGCTCTTTGGTATTTCAGAAAGGTCCCTTCAAGTTTGCTGATCATATAAATCACCATAATCCTCAAGCTGTCCGTGAAATATGAGGGTTTTCAATTTTTCTTTAATATTTACCGTTTCTGGTTGCAACCTCCCCTAATTTTAGCCGAGTTAAATATATGATGAAGCGGTGATTTTTAAACAGTGATACAGTGTGGGAACTAGGACCAATGAAGCTGGCTGAGCCCTTGATACAAGGAAAGTTCTTGTATCTAGACTTTTCCACTTCATCGTATATATACCAAAGAGTAGTCTCTTCTCTGACGCTATGCTTCCAACTTTGTCTATCCTAGAGCAAGTCATTTTTAGCAGTGATCACATGTAACAAGAAATTGTGCGATGAGTGATGAACTGAGAGTATTGGCCAAATAATACTGCGTTCAACACATTACTGCATATACTTATTATATTCAATTCAGTTTACACATGAAATCAAGTTGAAGCGCCACATCAATCTTATTTCTTGGCTTCATCAGGAGTAGTGCGACTACTGGAACCAATCACTGGTATCGGATTGAAACATCTACACTTTCTCAGAACGAAAAAGCTCTCCAGAATGCAGCAGTGCGGACTATTTAAACTCTACTTCAACTTGGCGCTATGCGCTCATTATTAATTAAGTGCAATGGCATTTTTCAGTTTCATGTAAGAATTACAAAAAACAATAGGGGGCAGATTGGTTCCTCTTAAAGATATTGCGCTGTCAGGACCTTTGGAAATCTTACATGGCGGAAGTCATCAGTGAGCGGGGTAGGTACCAGAAGTAAGACCTCTTCCGTATAGGAAGATGCGTTAGTAAATAATAAGACAAGTTAGTTATTTGTGAGGCCGTCCTGCTATACACGAGAATAACAAATGGTACATATGAAATCCGAGTACTTTGTTCATACTTCCTAAGTGGGTACGTGTTAGTGTTCCTGGAAGTTAGCTACACTTTCGAACGTGCTACGACAGGAATTCACACATCTCCCGCAGTCTAGGGAATGGACAAGGACGCAGAGGAAGAAGGAGGAATATTCGAATTCAATAGAGTAACAGAAACAAGTCCAAAGGCCCACCTTTACATTACAATACGAGCGTTCGAGAATCCTGATTCGAAGAGTAGCACTTTCTGTTCCGAAATCTGATGGAGTCAAGACATTCAAGTGCACAGTTGCTATTGGGACATTAAAATCATTTTAAAAATTTTTTTTCATTTTTATTCTATAGAAGCTAACACTGATACATACTAATACTGACACTGATACTGAGACTGATACTGGCACCGATACTGGCACTGAACTTGACACTGAACTTGATACCGAGACTTATACGCACAAAACCGCAAAACCAAAACCGAAAAAGATGAAAAGGGAAGCGACCGAATGAAGAAAAAACCAAGCCAAAAAAAACACAAAAACCAAGACCTCCTTCCCGTCCAAAAAATAGACCAAAAAGCCTTTTAGTTTTTTATTTTATTCAAAAAAGACCACCGACTCCTCCTCCTCCTCCTCTTCTTTCCGTCCAAAAATGGTACCAAAAACTCCTTTTCTTTTTTTTAATTATTCAAAAAAGACAAGCGATGCCTCCTTTTCCTTTCTTCCTCTCCTTTCCCTCCATACAAAGTGGACCAAAAAAGCATTTTAGTTTTTTAATTTTTATTCTCCTCTCCTTGCCCTCCAAGAAAAAAATAGACCAAAAAGATCTTCTAGTTTTTTTATTTTATTCAAAAAAGGACGATCGATGCCTCCTTCTCCTCCTCTCCTTCAATCGTCGACCTTGTCGAGCAGTCCGAAGGCCGCACGAACCATCTCGCCCAATGGTCCAATGGTGATGGTGGACATGGTGATGCACTTGTTGGCGGACTTGTCGTGTACTGTCAAGCCCAAGTGCTTTCTCTCGGCTAAAAAATCGCCCCAAGCATTTGTAACTGGCTCAAGGACTTCTGCGCATTCCGGTTCTTTGGCTGGCTCAAGGACTTTTGTACATTCGGGTTCTTTGATTGTCTCGGAAACACTGGCACTCTTCTTCTTTTTGAATCTTCTGGGAACCCTGCGATCATCAGCCGAGGACCTTGGAGAACGTATAAGCCTGCTTTCCCAGCCATTTTCGGTGCTGGCCCAGTGGACTCGTCGAGGAGTTTTATGCTCCTCAGACGAATCCAAAACACCCGTTCGTGGGTTGAATCCAGTGACACCAAGGCGATCATCAGTCAAATGATTGACGTGTCCAGCGTGGTCTTTGATTGAAGATTTTTGGGGCTGACGCTGCTTAGGGACTTGCGGAATTTGTTCCTCCACCTTTTGCTCTGCAGCAGGCGACTTGATACCGAGGAATTCATCGGACAAATCCTTGATGTGTAAGATATAGTCATCGGCCGAAAAGGCTTCGAAGCTAGAATGCTCCTTGACGGGCAGAGCTTGTTCCTCCATCTTTTTCTTTCCAAGAGGGCAGCTTGGATGAGGCTCGCAGGAACAGCTAACATGACGAGGACAATAGAAGATTGGAGCCTCAACCTCATCAGTGGACTCAAATGGGACTGTTTCAAAGAAAATTGGGGCATTTTCCAAAGCTTCAAGGCGTTCTTTATTTAGTCGTTTAGCGTGGCCCCTTTCTGCTCGGTTGCTAGGGTGCAATGCCTTTAGGGGAGCCATGAGCTCATGAGTTGAAGATACATATTGGCGAACCTTGCTTCGGCACCTTTCACGATTTGAGGTTCGGGTGTTTTCCAACGAATTGTGAACGACTGTCTCTGATTCTGAGACAGATTTTGAGGTGGGATCACTGCGAAGCTGCGAATTCTCTGAGCGAAGTTTCTTTAATTCTAATTCTTGATTGAATAGCTTCGCTTTCAAAGCATTCATCTCTCTCTCCTGTGGAGATACGACGACCTCATCAATGCTCTCTTGTGAATAGATGGAGATTGAGTAATCAGAGGTGGAGAATTTTTTCTCTTGGTAAACATTGTCTGTGTATTCTACCTCCAATGTTTTTGATGGTGCAATAAGTTGCTGAGTCGAGGAGAGTGACTTCGATGATAGGCATCGGCGAATTTTGTTCTTGTATTCTTGACGCCTTGAGATCTTGGGGACATCGGAGGTTTCCAATGGGCTATGGATGATTGTCTCCGTGGAGTCTTTAGAATCATCTTGGTCAATAATATAATGAGTAGAAGATTCTTCCTCCAACTTGGTCAAGGGTGCAATGGTTTCCTGAGTTGAGAATAGAGATTTGGAGGACAAAGATTTCGAGGATAGGCATCGACGAATCTTGTTCTTATAACCTTGACGCAGTGAGATCTTAGGGACCTCGGAGGTTTCCAATGGGTTATGTATGATTGTATCTGTAGAGTTTTTAGAATCATCCTGGCCATCATGGCCATTGATGTGATGAGTCGAAGATTTTCCCGTGGGTAGATTATGCGTAAGGCTGCCCATGGAGACTTCTGAAACTGGGAATTCCGAGGATCCTTCCTTCAGGGTCTCGAAGTGTGCAACGAGTTCCTGAACGGAGGCTGGACATTGAGGAAGCTTATTTTCCTCGGCCTCACATGGGCCATCAATGACTGTCTCGGCTGAGTTTTCCGAAATCAATGGATCTGGGATTTCCTCCACCGAAGGGACCTCATACAATACAGCCTCTTCATCTGAAGAAAGACTATGAGAAACGATCTCTTCTTCTGGGAAGTCCTCCACAGAAGGAGCGTTGTAAAACACAGTCCTTTCTTTTGAGGAGGGGCTATGAGAAACAGTCTCCTCTTCTGAGAAGTCTTCCACTGAAGGAGTCTTATAAACTATACCATCTTCTCTTGGAGATGGCTTGAGAGAAACGGTATCTTCCTCTGGGTTATCGTCCTCTGAAGGGGCATAACACATTATAGGCTCTTCTTCTGAAGAGTCTTCCGATGAAGTGGCCCTATAAAATTCACTATCTTCCGAGGAGTCTTTATCAAAGACAGAGTCATCTGCCGGAGAGGATCTACACCGTGATACAATCCCTTCCTTTGAAATATATCTAAATCCTTTGGATCTTCTAGAGTGTCTCGAGCGACGAAGTCGAGAGGGTATAAGATCTTTAGCACCGCTCAATGCGGTGTGCACGATGGCGTTAAAGCCCATCTTGATGATAGATGAGTCGACGAAGGTCGACTCGAAGGCGATGTAAAGGGTGGTTTAGTGGTGTTTGAGATGTAAAGTTGAATGTGTGATATGTATGTGTATAATTGGGATGGTAATAAGTCGAAAGCGTGTTAAAGACGATATTAAGAGTGGCTTGAATGGTATTTGAGTTGTAAACTTCAATGTATAACATACACGTATACAAGTGGAATTGTGATAAGACGAAAAAGCGTGTTAAAAGTGTTGTAAAGTGTGGTTTGAATAGTGTTTGAATAAGTAAAGTTGAATGTTCAAAATGTACAATTGGAATTGTGATAAAGCAAGTAGAAATTGTTATCAAAAAGTATTGTACGTTTTGAACTTTGTCCGAAGAGCGAAGAAAGAAGAGAGAAAGAGAGGGGGGGGGAGGAAAAGAGGACCATCTTATAGGACAAGACGCCCACATCTTCCAGTCCTCACTCTGGCATCATCTAGCTATGGCTATACCATAGCTTGACCTAAATCGAGTCCATGGAGAAAACTTCTCCGCTAGTGATCAGTAGTATGTGGAACGGAGACATACCCCAGATCACTAGAGGGGAAGCGCTTCAGCCATTTTAGTTTTGTTTGTTCAAGCCCTAAAAAGATTTTCTCTCTCTTTAGGATGGTCTACCATTGGTGCGGCCTCCATACGCGTCACCTGACTCTAGTCAAGATAGAAAATCAGATGGCTCCTTCTAGATTTGGCGAAGTATGTTGACTTTCCCACTAAGTCAAGCACAAAGTCGTTTAGTTACTGACTACTTTAGTGACAGCATCACGGCACACCAATGAGTTAAGTAGCTTTTGATATACTTAGTGTGTTCTCAAGTCTACTTAAGTTGTAAAAATACCCCAAAAGAAGCAGACTATAGCTAGAAACTGTTTGCACCAAAATTGATACTTATCTGGAATGATATAGTGAGAGCAAGAGAAGAGCTTTTATTGTCGGGTTTAGCTGTGTACACTCCTGCATGATACTACAGCATTTTGCTTTAATCCGAATACTCTTAACCATCTTCTGCCAATATGAGCTGAAGTATCACCACACTATGGCTCCTTAGGATCAAGTAACGTATTATACCATAGGTGCGAGATGTTTTCAAGCCTAATCTTTGACAAGATTCTAGAATTTGATTTTGCTGATATAGGCCTCTGGTTCAAGCTTATGACCGAAACTCTGTCAGGACTTAGTAAAAATTGGCGTTATTGAAAACCCGACAATGATTAACAAGCATCGACAATTAATTTGCAAACCAACGATGGGAAATTTTGAAATGACAGCAATAGCCGACGCCCTATTCTCAAATACCGAGACACCTTTCCCAGCTAGTGTAAAGAATCACTCTAGTTTTCTAGGGTCCAGCTCTTAACAAGTGCGTTTTTTAGCGTCCGGTAGCCTACTACATTGAGAAGGAATGACGGCACTTCACCACAACTCTATTGTTGAGCTACGTATATAAGAACGTCTCGATCGTTGAACTTTATGGATCGATTAAGAGGAACGACCGTGCATGAATCGTGAACTTTATCAATGATGCTATATTGGTAGGTATCTATCGGAGCAAGGCTGCATTTATTTCACCAGACATTACCACGGTCTCGGAGCAAAAATTCACACAGCGTCGAACTTCAACATCAGGGCAATGTGCACACATATATTGATTTAATAGAATCTCCAACACACATATATTTATTGACTATGTTTCCTGAAAATACTTTACAAATAGAAACCCGCAACTATATTTCAATGCAGCGTGACACATAGTTAAATAAATCAGTGTACGTTCCGCTCCAAATCATACTCCGTATGTACTTCAAGCGGAAGGCTACAGCCTGCAGACGTAAGGGAATACAAACAATGGAAATAAAGTTCTGCACAAAGAAATAAAGCGCCAGACCAACTGGCAACGAACGATAAAGAAACCCATCATTTACCGACACAACACTCTCCTTTACCCCACCAAAAATAAGCGAGAAGAGAAAAATAAGACATACCACCACCGCAATTTCAGAACTTATTAGCATTATGAGCGGATGAAAAAATTGGACCCTGGTAATGGGATTTATCATCATTATCCTAACCCAGTATTACCAGACCTGTTAAACCCCCAGAAATGCATTGTACAAGTGAGTTATAAAAGAAAGATAGAATAGGCTATAAAACAACTACCATCTCGAAGGACCCCTTCTGTACAGACTCTGGTCAACATTCCCTGCCCTTGCATTCGAAAAGTTATCACTAACTCTCCTATCATTTTCAACATCTGGAAATGGTGATTTGCCAAATGGTCGCAGATCGCTGCTCCCATGCACCCTCTTTTTTGGACTTGATTCTCTTTCCCTTTGGTCTCTTATTTCCCTTCTAGCCATATCTAGAGAACTTTTTGGTGTATCTCGACGATCTCGTCCCTGCATGTCAAACGTGCTACTGGCCTTTTTCAACGGTGAATTGGCATGACTGTATATACCCAAGCTTCCACCATCCGCTGTTCCCGTAGTTGTAGATGTGACACTGTTGGGTGTGGTTTGGCGAAACTGAGGTTGTCTCATCGCTGTGTTTGGTATCTTTCTGTTGTAAGGCGAATCTCGCGGCTTGTTGAAGGAAGTAGAAATAAAGGATGGAGCAGGAGAGAAAATCTGTCGGGAGACTGGCTTGCTAGGACTCACGCTGTCTGGATCGACAAATTTAGAGTAATTAGGGTTCGGATTAGTACGAAAGCCTTTTTTGAGAACCACACTTGGTGTATATATTTCAATTTCTTCCTCTCGGCCAGTCTTGACTTTAGCACCCGGCCCAGAAAACTGCGTGCCGACATCTCGCATGACTGGATTCATTCGGGGATGGACAAATTTGATATCATATTCACTCATGACTTCTTTCTGTATGATGCTAGTGTCCTTTTCTTGCTGTGAAAAGTTTGTTTGTAGGAGAAGTAATTGTCCAGTCATCAACAGTTCCAAAACCAGAGTTGTGAAAATCGTAACACTTGGTCGCGAGTCTGATGATAACGTCGGGAGAAACAGCCAATAGACCAGCACGTGCCCCGGACTGAACAGACAGAATAATCTTAGGCAAACTGGTATAGGATCCCAAACAGCAATCTCCCAAACGTCCCGAGTTGGATCTGGATGAGCTCTTGACTGCGCGTTCGTATCCCCTAGTATAGTTGAGAAGAAACGAAGAGGAGAGGAAGATACCGGCGAGGAGTCGATGCGCACTCTTTGAGCAGAAGGGGTAGTGGGTGCGGCCTCGATGGAGCTCTCGAAGAGGCGGTAACGTCGTTTTCGTGAGAATGTCGAGATTGCATTTAAGATCGACAATGCCGTCAATAGATAGACAATTAGTGTAGACTATCATATCAGTTAGTTTCAAGCTCCAGAAGCCAGTATTCATAATGGTGACCCCTACCAAATAGCTCAACCAGCCAGAACCTGAAGGCACATCTCCAAAGACATCGTCTACATTCCCAGATCCCTCATTTCCACTATTCGCTCTTGCAATTAATAGTGTAAAGTGCAATCCAAATGCCAGAGGATTAGCATATGCCTTAGAGTCCCAATCTCTCGTCTCGATTTCTTCTGAAACCCATAGCACCCAATCGTGAATGTTAAACCAATCCGTAATTCGTTCACGAAGCGGTCTTCGGCGCACAAGTCGCGGCATGATGGACAATATATTGATAATATTCTCACATCATTGAGAGCCAATACTAGGAGCGACAATCGTGAAGCCGATGGAAAAATGGAATCGAATTTGCTTTGTTGAGATTTTCCTTCCTCTTGTTTATTACAAGTTGTTCTGGAATAAATAATGACTTATTTTGGTGTGGGTCGTAGAAGCTGCGGCTGCAACCAGGGGTACCGTACGCTAGCGCTGAAATTTAGTGGGGTCCTAGAGCTCACCTTGATGTTGCCGTTGTATTGATTGCTTGGTGAAGTATATCAAGCAAACAAAGAAAAGATGGCCGCTCCAGCATCTGCCTATAAAGATAGGCAATTCCTCGCTGTTATTGGTGATGAGGTGGGCTTCAACCTTATCCAAGCTGTTGTCAGTATTGCTAATCAGCCTTTAAGGATTCCGTAACTGGATTGTTGTTGGCAGGTATTGGTGTACGAAATACCCTATCCCACCATACGTTTACTGCTTGAGAAGGAGGTCACTGATGAAGGCATAGCATGTCACCTCGCCACCGGACTCGCAGAAGAACTTCCTCGTTGTCGATAGCAAGACCGATAATACTGCCATTGAGGAGGCCTTTGAGAGATTCACAACTGAGAGGAAGGATATCGGCATTCTATTGATCAACCAACATGTAAGATAATTGTGAAAACTAGTGATAGAGGCTACGAGACTAAGAGAAGTTTTGCAGATTGCGGAACGTATACGCCATCGGGTTGATACCTACACAGCCGCATTTCCAGCATTGCTGGAGATACCTAGTAAGGACCACCCATACGACCCGGAGAAGGATAGTGTTTTGCGAAGAGTCCGAAGACTCTTTGGAGAGTGAGCGTTTGTCCAGGCAATTCTAGGAGGTGATTACGCGTTATTGTTGGGGTTGTGTGTTTATATTGCTAGAGAGTTGGGCGTTTTCGAGATTGACACCTGGAACGGGTTATTTATATCAAACAATGAATACAAGAGCATGCCAATGTCACGATTTCACGCATCATGCCTTGAGGTCTTTACGAATAGACATAAGCCCACCTAATGATCAATGAGCTTCAGCGGCCGGGACTTTGCATAGTACCCACCCTGGTCAGTTGGAAATCATTCTTTTGACATGGACTAAGCACAGTCAATTGATACATGGAGGGCCAAAACAACGGTTCCCGTATTAATGCATTCGTTTATTCTCGTAAAATCAGTTCTCGTAAAACAGCGCACCAAAACGCAAATCAAAAGCTCCGGGATCAGAGTTGTCTGTCCAGGTACAGCGTGCCCTAGAAAGAAAACTTCCTCATCATCCATTATCTCAACAAGTCCATGTGTAAATCTCTGCTCTTCGCGAAATCCTAAGTACAATTTGAGAGTATTATGCCGCTATCGTAGTACGGGGTTTGTCTAACGAGTAAACGTAACTGTTGCTTCTAAACAAATGATATGTTCCTTGCCATCCTTGGAATATGCATCGGCGAAGACGGTGTAAGTTCCCTGATATATGGGTTAGAGAAGAAAAGGAAATAGAAGGCACGCAAAGGACTTACAGGAGGAATCTGCTCTGGAAGGTCAACATCCTTTGTGATTGTGATCTTTCCTTCATCAATCGGGCAATCCAAATCGACGTTAGATACCTGATCGCACAGATCCTGTTGCATATTGATAAGTCTTATCAAGCCATATTTGACCTGCAAGATAACATATGCACCCTTCTCTAACTTCTGCGATAATGTACCGACCGCCTCGATGGTAAGTTTATTCCCACTATTATCTAATTAGCCTCTGTTGCCATTTCCCAAGATCTCACAGATTGTGCATACGCAGTTGGAGGATTAGGAGTCAAATTGACGTGATCGAGCTTTAGGATATCGGGAGAATGGTCGGCTTTGCAGTAGGTAAGAGGATTGCTGCCAGGAACAGGTCCTCCCTTATCGTCGAGGACTTTTTGACCGTTTCCAAAGAACGATAAGCCCTCTGCAGCAACGAAAGTGCTGCAGAAAAGCAAACTGATGAGATTGATGGAAATCTTCATGATTGATTTTGGTCGATGGTATCTGGTGTTGTTGTTGTGCAGCTATTCACAAGATTGGGCGGTGATGAAGTATTGAAGAGGCGGGTATACCTAGGCATTAATTACACTTAGGTTGCTAGCCCGGTTGGGATGACGTTTGGGTCAGAAGACAGCCTGTACCAAGCTAAGTGTGGCTGAGGAGTGGTGGAATTTAGGTGAATCTGATTGTCTCTTTTATCAATATCGGAATGCTAAATCAGTATAAATATAAATATAAATATCAAATTGATAAATGATGTTTGTCCAGATGTAATATAGTAAATACCCATACAAAGCATCTAAAAACTCAAATGTTACATTCACAAATATCATAGGTAACAAATAGATGAGCCTAGATCAGTACGTATCAAGCCCCCTGACTTGCTCCGTACGCTAACCCCTCATCAGCTATCGTGCTGTGGCTGAGTGGGCACCTACCATCATTCGATTCATCGTTGTTTCGCCATTTGACTGGTCTAACTTCTTTCTATATAAAACAAGCATCACCTACTAGGTATCTACACCTGTTTATTGCTCAAATATCTCACGCCTACGGGAGAAAGCTATCTACTTTTCCTAAAGTACCTGAAGTTCTCATAGCAACTCATAAAGAAACGTCACTTTCAAGATGGATGAATTTGCCCCTCCTACCGGCCCTCCGCCCCCCAAAGTTCCAGCAGGATACAAAGCAGTATGGAACGACCAATATAAAGAATGGTTGGCATTCCATCTCCCTTAAATGACCCAATGAGAATTAACAGTTGCTTAGGTTTTATGTAAACATTTACACCAAAAAGTCCACCTGGGACAAACCCACTGAACCCGTCTACCCTTCCGACGATAGCGCCCCCGCCGGTCCCCCTCCCGGGTATTCCGGCGGCTCCTCCTCAAATTACCCCTCCGACACAAAAAGTAATCCCTACGATCCCTCCCCCAATACTGAAAGCGATGCTGAGCTCGCCCGCCGTCTGCAGGCCGAAGAAGATGCCCGCGGAGGTTCAAGCAGTGGGATGCGGGGAAACGCTCAACAGGATTATCAGAATACTCCTATGCCTTCTTATTCAGAACAGGAATTGCCTCCGCGCGAACAGAAAAAGGGTTTCTTTGGCAAACTCTTGGGAAAGGCTGGTGGATCAGGTTCGAGCCATGCGCCGCAGCAACAGTATCAACAGCAATATGCGCAACAGCCGCAATATGGTGGATATCAACAACAACAACAACAGTATCCACCACAGGGGTACCCACCTCAAGGCTACCCGCCTCAGGGCTATCCGCCGCAACAAGCCGGTTACGGAGGATATGGAGGGGGTTACGGAGGTGGCTATCAGCAGAGGCCGCAAAAGAGTGGTGGTGGGTTGGGTATGGCTGGAGGAGCGGCTTTAGGATTAGGTGGAGGATTGATTGGTGGAATGTTACTTGAGGATGCGTAAGTTGTCAAAGATTGCCATGGGAGAGATACTGACTGATTTCCGATACAGCATCCAAGATCACGATCAAAATGAATACAATCAAGGTTACGTGGACGGCGCAGATAATGGTGGGGATTTTGGCGGAGATGATGGAGGAGATTTTGGTGGTGATGACTTCTAGTTTCGAGAGGCTACAAGTTGTTATGAAATGATGAAATGAATGATATCAACTCGATATTTACTGCAAATACTCATGATGAATATAAATTATATACTATAAAATAGTTAGATCTACTACCCTAGGAGAAAATCGAGCCAGGGAAGCTGTAAAAGGACATGACCTGAGCACGCTTCATATCCAAATGCCCTTCTAGACATTATATACCTCAGTCCAGCTCCGCAACACATTTCAATGTTCGATGTTCAATGTTCAAACTTCAAACTTCAAATACAAGTTCAACAAACAAACAAACAATCTCTCAGGTCCATCTAACATAAAATCAGGAAAAGAGTATATTTCAGTACCTATGTAACTATTTTTATACATCGCATGACTACTCGAGTAGAGTAGGTGGTCTGGTCTCCAGCTTCACTCGTGGCCTACATAGTAGTTTCCTAAAATTATTATTTCAAAGATCTCTCTTATATCTTATCCCTCATCTCCCATATTCCCATATTCCCATATTCCATACGAGCTTTGACTTCTGATCTACGATCAGCTCGTTCCATATGGTTCTTCCCGGAGATATATTTACCTAGCTAGATAGCTACTAGATTTTTGATACTAGAAACTAGTTATTGGGCATCTGCTATATCATGCGAATCTAATTCGATCGATCAATCGTACCTAAACGCCTCGCTTCGTTTCTCCTTCGGCATTGGCTAGGTAGGTACAGTACCTAGCTAGTAATATCTCATTTTGATCAACCGAATCCTTTCTGTGTATACAGCGAAGGATTAGATTAGACGGTGAATTTTTGTCCGAATCACCTATGCTTTTCCCCAACGCCGAGTTTTATGTTTTTCCCATTTGCGCGGGCGTTAGACCTGCCGATTTAAGCCGGCCTGATGGGACCAGCCTGATGGGACCAGCCAAGCATGGCCAGACATAGCCTACTCAATCATAGCATCTACATCCTTTTCCGTACTCCTCGCTGGAGCTCCTCCTGCTCCTCGCCCACTAGCACCACTAATCAGGCCTCTAGTGTCGCTCTGGCACCCGGGACAATTATGCACCACATCATGTGCAAAAACATCACAGTCTATACAAAAGTGATTTCCACAAACCTCACATGCATACCTCCCACTTTCACTCATACTCTTCAATCCGAGTTCTGGTGCTCCCTTCTCATGTTCATCCCTTCTCGGGAAAGGTGCTTGACATCCATAACAAGTCTTAGATTTCCCCGCATCTTTCCAGAGGACTTCCACCCAGTTTCGCAAAGGGAATAGATGATGATATGAGCGGGCCAAATGGGTGGAGAGAATAAGTGTAAGACCGCATGCCGGGCATTCGGCCGGTAGCGAGCACACTTTACTGTCACAGCGAGAACAGAGGTAACCTCCTCTACTCAACTTTCCATGACATGCGCAAAAACTCATACTTTTCCCCGGCCCGAGCGTTCGAGATGGAAACCCCATCATGAGTAAACTACTCTGAGATTGTTTTTTAGTGCGCGTCACGGGGGGCGTTGTAGTCGCCATCATCAATTGTCTGAAGTGCTCCTCGTTCAGCGCAACAGAATATGCCGTGTCATCTCCAGCATTAGTGCGTGAGCATATTTCGGCGCAAATAGCAACTTGGGCCGCGAGGCCTACAATACTAACCCGTATGCGGTCCGTCATGAGCGAGGAGATTGTTTCGTGGATATCGCCCGGATCACTCGTAAGCAGAGCACCGTATATAATAAGGATTTCCCTTGTACCATGGCTTGGGGCGTTGAAAAGTGCGGCTCTGCTCATCTCCAACGCATTTTGTAGACTAGGATTTCCTTGACCTTGGTCTACACGGAGACCTTTTAATCGTTCAATATGCTCGGTAGGATTTCCACTCATATCTGAAATACGCACTGCGATGCCATCGCGCATGCCAATGATGCCAAGCTGTGAGATGGGGTTTTGTTCGAAGTATTCTATGACGAATTCGCTGGCGTAGCGGAGAGTAAGAAGGTAGCGCGTGGGGCGCATGTCTTTTTCTGTCATGGCGAAGGATAGGTCGAGGATGAGTATTAGATGGCGGATAATACCTCGCTGTAAAGGCGTTGTATCTCTCAGCAATCTGTATAGCCCTATATCAGCACGTTGCGTAATCCCAAGGCTTTAAAGAAAGAGAGCTTCTCTTACCTCTTCCTCTTGTTAGCCTCCCTCAGCCCCTCAACCGCAGAATTGATACTACCATCTGCTCCTTCGACGACGGTGTCCCAACTTCTTTGAATGTCTTCCCAGGCAGCTCTCCGTCTATTGCCTCCCCCATTTGTAGCCTTTTCTCTGGTAGTTGATCCGGCGGGCCCAGCAGCAGCTCCAGTAGACCGCGTGCCATGCCCGGCATTTACAGTGGCGGGCGCTCCAATATCATCATCTGAGAGATCATCCACATATTCACCATCAGAGTCTGTCATTGTTGCAGCTGAAGCAACTGAAAGAATTGAATCTGGGGGACAAGGAATGTATGGATGATATTGAAAGACAAGGCTGAGGTCTTTGACAAATGTCAAGGCTAGAACTTGCCGGAGAATTTAGTGGAGCTACTTAAGTGGTTGATTGCCGAGCCGAGATTAGGAGGGCATGATTAACCATGCTTTATTCAGCCTTACGGAAAGAGAGAAATAAATTGGGACATGTCATTCTGATGGTCAGATCAGAAGAATTAATCTAATACGCTTTTTTCAGTACGTTGTGGATATTAGAGCTTAAGGTCAGGGTCAGGGGCAAAGCAGATGATAGAATCTCTTCATTGGCTTCACCGTCCCATGAGGGTGCCCAGGAACAAAGCACTTCTCATGCAAGTCTGCATTGGCATCGATCCACGCACTGCACAAGCTATCTTTTAGCAAGCTACCACGCGTTGAAATATTAGATGAAGTGGGGCACAAGTCCAAGATTGCATACAGTCAAGGTATGATGTAGTAATATGATCTACTCTGATGCTCTGAATTAATCTCTACTCTCCTCCTATTATAAGTTCCATGTTGGGTATAATACTCGCAAAATCACTATACAAGCCATTCCACCAATTCATATAATCATTCCCAGCTGCCCCTGCCATTATTACTCGCCATCTTGTCGTTTGGCGTCATATTTCCCGTCCCCATTACCCCGTAGACAGGAGCTGTAGCTGCAATACATACTATCCTTTAAGCCAATATTCATGCTATTTATGTAGCAAGATGTACCACTCCGCGCATTAAATTAATATTGTTGAAAGACTTTTCGTATCCGCATTATAACAAAATTCCCAATTCCATTGCTCCCTAATTTTCTTAATTTCGTCATGAATATGTGTTTGTGACTGGCATTGGCCAATCATCTTCTGTGATACTTGACCAAAAGGTCCATACCATGACCACAGATAGTAGAGTAAAGAGCGTCTCGAAAAGAGCTCCATCGATTTTTCCGTTCGTGCCGTTACAAATATGAGGGCTGATAACATAATTGAAGATCTGGCCCAGAGCGAATAGAACAGCTGCACCAGCTAAGAAGATCATGGGCTTACGCTCGCCCAAAACCTTGATGACCAAAACTGTCTCTAGGACAAAAAATACGAACAAAAACACCAATGGCGCGAGTTGATATAGGACGTAGAGCGCGATATTTCGATTCTGGCCATTGCCATGGCCAGTTATACTTGAGTCGAAATGTCCTGTCCAGCTGTACCCAGTATCAAGGGCGATGTATCCAGTTCCGATGAAGATAGCTGCTGTTGAAGCAATCATAAGGCCTAATGACATGGCTGTCCCGTCATCAATTATCTGATAGCCCACGACAGCATTCAACATTAGAATCCATAATGTTGCGCTAATCATTCCGAGGTGGATACCTGTGAATGCCTGGAGTAACGGTCAGCTCCCGCATATGGGACTTTGGAGCTTGGTCCTACTTACTATCCGAACAGTTGCGCTTAGAGGAAACTCTCCCACAGTAAATATTTCACATATTTCAATGATCAGATAGCCTAAGAGGAAAAGCTGCATTTCTCTGAGGAGAAGGAATATTAGCAAAGAACACAATCCAACAATTTATCTCTAGAAATTTGGTATACCTTCTTCCCACTGCTGCCTGTTTTCGGTCCGACCGCCATATCAAGAATGCAGTAATGACAATTGCGATTCCTGCAATTAATATTGAGCCTCCGGGAAAGTTAGTCTATGGCTTTGCAGTAAATTGAATTGCGGGAACGAACCCAAGTTTCCCAAATATTTTCTACCACCCAATGATATACCGGTAAGCTCGCAGCCCCCGTATCCGAAATTGTTGTTTCTAGGAGGATTGAATAGCTATTGAAAAGCCCGGTTAGCAACGTTGAATCGCGAATCGTATTTTGAATCTGGGGAGTGGTACGAACGTTGCAGACCGGTAACGTCGAGTCACGGCAGAAATTCTGGATAGGACGTGTGTCAGTGATCGAATTCAAATTTCAATAGCAATTGGACGGTGCAAATCTACTCACATGGAAATTTCCAAATTGTGTTGAGCCCATCTTCTCCCAATGAAGCAAACAATTCGCGATTGAGCGCAGGAGATCTCGGTAATATTTAATTGCTTTATTTTATTGTCTTGTAAACAAAGAGTAAAATTGATTTTTTTTCGTAGTTGCGAAATTCCAAAGCGCGCGTTTATATTGTGATTTGTGTTTGTGAATGAAGCATTGATCGAAGGTAATGCTGCTTCACAGTTCCCATTCCAATGGGATCTGTTTCTGTTTGTAGTTCTGTTCTTTCCTGACTCTAAACCCCTCAATCTCGAGCCTTCCCTCAGCTCAGCGTTCCCCAATTAATGTTGATGTACTAGAATGGAATTTCAGGAACGAGACGCTAGAATTATTAGTATGCTGCTTTAGATTGGCGTTCAACGATTGTTTGAAGTAATCCTGGTAGTAGAATCAAGTTTCGTAATTGCGAGTATATTTGTAGCCTTATATGAGTCTTGACGGATCTTGATACAATGGAGAAACTGAAAAGCACACGGAAAGTATAATTTTGATAAGATTAGAGATTGAGAAAGGCAGATAGATTATGTGTGCAAAGCGTGAGTTATTCAAGGACTGGGAAGTGAATTTGCTTGATGCAAAATGCGCTGGTCAAAATGGCGAAGGCTGGTCACCGTAGCCAAAACGAGGTAGACAATTCGATGACTTGAAATTATGCAATGGCATCCGACCCGTTCGAATCCTGGAAATCTTTCCTTTTCCTTCATAAAAATGTCATCAATCCCTGGTTCCTTAAAATGCTCGTTACCTGGAGAAGATTATTCTTCCGTGGTAGCGAAATGATCGTGTCGGAGCAAAATTGATCTAAGGTCGAATCAGGTGGTGAATGGTTACAACAGATGAAATGTGATTGAGCAAGCATCAGAAAAAAGGAAGAGGAGGTAACCGGCAAGAAAAGTCACAGAGAAGGGGAACACGTCTTCACGCTGAATATAAGTCTTCAATTCGCAGGGTTGCTTTCCGGGCTGTTCGCCAGGTTCTTTCAATTCCTTTGGACCCAAGGGATGGGATGGTAAGATTCGAAGATGATGGGGTAGTGAAAATAGCTATTATGCCTACAAAGGGAGTTGAAGCTCAGCCTCTCCCTTGTCAGGTTTTCAGGAGCGCAGCCGCCACGAAATATATTCACCCCTCGCCACCGATCTTACGCAGAAAGCAATTGCATACCAGGCACCTCTCGAAAAGCAAAAAAGCCACTCATCATGTGGTGGGAAATTAATATTGGCGGGGGTTTTGCACTTGTACGAGACTGGTGATACTGGTGAGGTTAAGCGGGTTTAATGGAAAAGGAACGGATAAATGGAATGTCTATCATTGTCGCGGAGTACCAGAAAGAACGAATTATTGGAAGAGAAAAACTTGTCCTTACTTGATACGCTAATCCTTTCTTCAATGATTTTCTATTTTGTCTGGTTGAGGGACAGGATACCAATTAAGGGCAATAGCTCGAACACCTGATTTTCGCGGGTAATCTAGTTGAATGATGTACATTCCACCTGTCGGCAACTGTTGGAAGTTGGAACTAATTGCTACCATAGCTGTACCTGGTGGGATTATCTAGAGTAAGCGCCCGCAAGGCTCACCTTCCATTCTGTTTTTAGCACCCAGGAGCCTTGCGTATCTAAGTGTTCCCCAGACGGTAGTTTGGGAGAAAGAGCTCGGATACGACGATTTAGTTAGTAATGAACTCATTAAACATGTTGAACATATTGTGTGGAAAGTAGCCCTGAAGGTTGCGCCAAGCATGCAACATTTTCTCCAACGAAAAGCTTCAACCATGCAATTTATATAGGAAAGGTGCTAGATATTGGTTAGGCCCGACAAATCCTTCTCAATTTCATTATATATCTTTTATATCATGTGAAGGAGGGAGATATACCGGTAGCTGTGAAATTTCAAGGAAATGCGTGGCCCCGGTAACTTTTTCTACTCAAGTCGAGTTGTCGGGGAGCTTTAGAACTTACATACCTTTTTTGCTACCCAGAAAATTTTCATTCTTGTAATAGACCTCACCTCCCGGGTCCAATAATTTCCCATTTGTCTATCCTAATTGGAGTTTCAGGGATAGCTCGCCGCAGGGACTGGAAAGAAATCTTGACCACTTCCTAGCACCTCTAGCGACAGCTTTATGATATTTATATCTCCAATGGGTAGAATCTCCACGTGATAATCATTCTCTACTACCTGTATTCAGAACAACTCCATGGCATGGCGGAGAACATTACCTGACCTTGGAGGGCATATAATAGGGAATAAACACTCGAAATGCATTCGAGCCAGCGACCCAAAGTATTTCTGCGCACCAATAACCAGGCCGCAACTTCCTAATATAAAGTTGCATCTTTAATCTCCACTGTCAAGTAACCATTCATCCCACCCCATCCTATGACTCATCATTATCCGCAAGAACATTCTCCAAAATCCGAGTATTCGGTATTATACAGTCCTAACATACTTCACTTCCCTTTGACTTCCTGCCCCCCCTCTCCCCCGATCTCCCATCCCCCAAAAATTGTTGTATATTTACAACACCTTTCCGAGACTTCTTTGCAGCACTGCTTGAAAATCTAGTGCTGATAATGCTGGGCCCCTTACCCCTAGTCTCCTTTTCGTTCAAAAGATGACTATTCAAACCTACAATCATAGTTTTGAACGGTTGGACAAGCACTTGAAAATTTTGATATCGCGGATGGATTTCATGCTCTACCATATGATAGTTCCCAAAAAACTTCCACTATTCGGATACTGTGAGTATCTGAACATGGCACACTGTTCTCAATGGACTTGGTGACCCAAACACATTTAAAATCCGGAATGGTTTCAGGGATTCTTCTTTGCAGTGCAGAAAATTTCCGGATTATCTACTGGAAGCCATAGAAAGACCAGAGTCTTCCCATTATCACAATTGAGTCGAGTGTTCATTTTCGTGACAGGCAACTGCCCGCCGATTTCCATCTTCAGCCAGCGAAGAATAGAAGCCTGTATCTATGCCGACCAAGATTTTAACAATACTCGCGAGAATATCACAACGCTTGAACAGAACATAGAAATGAAGGGCAGAAGTAAACAGAGTTTTCCATAAATTTGGGGCTCCGCTTGAGTCTTGATCGATAGAAAACATCTTGTGCCTCTTTTAGTCATCAGAAGACAAGGACACATGATTGTGCTTGTGTCCAGCTTATTAACATGGAATTCCTCATTGTCCAATAACTAACAGAGAAAAGTAATCGCGAAGTGATATCAAGTCAGCGCGGAATTCAAAAGGCCATATTACTTGATAGATATGACCTCATTGGACAGATTCTTGGAAAATTATACCAAGCTACCTAGTTGGTCATGCAAAGGTTGGTAACGAATTGTCGTTGATCTTGACCCATATCAACCCGAGAGAGTACAATTTTAGTAGTAACTTGGCAGATCTCAAAATGGATGTGAAGTGAAAGGTGGAGGTGGAGGGTGGAGAGAGATAACAACGGTTCTCCATATTCTTTTGTGGAGTAATAAATTTCGAGGTCTCTATATACCTACCTAATATAGAGGATGTAAGCATGATTACTTTCCTGAACAACTTGATAGAATGGCAGCTGAAAGTTTGATGTATGATGAGATAAATTGACAAGAAGAAAAGGGGCATTTCTTGAGATTATTATTGTCCAAATTTAGTATGTAAGCACGTGATATTCTTGTTATTAGAGCTCCGCCTCTAGTACTTAGTGAATACCAGCTCTCAATTGCAGGATCGTTCTATGGCCCGCGTACCTTACTCGTCATCATCCGCCCATATCAGTAGGTCAAACAACACATAGCCTTCTTTTTAACATCACCAACCAACATCGTATTCAATCACATACATCACTACGTTGTACTACGAATTGTAAGGGAGATACAGACGCCGAGATTATTTTGTTCCATTTTTCTTATCATATGAATACTCAATCTCGCCGCGTGGGATCCACAATTAACAATCACGGCCATTCAGGGTCTCGGTGTAGTGACGTGCCATCTCATCCATCCACTTTGTGAACTTCTTTTCTACCCCGACCTTTTCCCCACCAATCCAACTCCGTGCGCTTTGGGCTGCTGCTACAGCTCAATTACCTTCAACATTCCTCCTTCAAAATCATCTCGTCGCCCTGCGAACATACCATTACGAACATTGTCCACAGCACATCGGTCGACTCCTAACCAAGGATTGCTGGGCTCGGACGAGAAGCAGGGTCGGCGGCCTCCCCTTTCGCGCTCATCGTCACCCGGCTCCGAATTTTCGTGGAGTGACACAGGTGATCTCGCAGAGCAACTTGCAGACGAGGAAGACCCGTTACAAATTCGATTACGAGCATCCCTTGACGAAGAGGTTTTTGGTGGTTCTTCCAAAAGAAAGACAAGAAAAAGGGTTCGATATAACGACGAGGCCAACGTCAAGGAGGAGAAATACTACCATCCTGGACTTGTTAAAGAGGATATTGAAATTCCCGATCCTGGCCCTCGACAGATTAGTAGAGCTGAGCATATCTTAGCCGCAATCATGACGGGAGGTGAGAGGCAGATGCACGGCCTGACAGGCCGGCCGTTAGTGTAAGGATATCGGTTGATATACTCTGCGCATAGAACTGATGATAAGACAGGTATTTTACAAGTATTTTTGTATCATTAGGTGTGTTTTTATTTGGATATGATCAAGGAGTTATGTCTGGCATTATCACGTACGTATAATTCTGACTACCTGGATTTCCACTTTTGGCTAATTGCCTCGAAGCGGACCTTACTTCAAAGATTATTTCAATCAACCTTCTCGAGCCGAGGTTGGTACTATGGTTGCTATCTTGGAAATCGGCGCATTCATTTCATCTCTCGTTGTCGGGAAGGTCGGCGACATAATAGGGCGAAGAAAGACAATTTTATATGGGTCCTGCATCTTCTTCATTGGAGGCGCACTTCAGACGTTGGCCACTGGCATGCCTATGATGCTCCTTGGTCGCATTATTGCAGGTGTCGGCGTTGGCATGCTGTCAACGATTGTGCCCATATACCAATCAGAGATATCACCTCCTCATAACCGCGGAAAGCTCGCCTGTATCGAATTTTCGGGCAATATCACAGGATATGCGACCTCTGTATGGGTGGACTATTTCTGTAGTTTTATTAAGGGAAATATGTCATGGAGAATACCTTTATTGATGCAGTGCGTCATGGGTGCTCTTTTGGGTGTTGGAAGTTTGATCATCGTCGAGTCACCACGGTATTTATTATTCGTTGCCTAAATTATTCGTTTGACTGATCCCATCTAGATGGCTTTTGGATAATGACCACGATGAAGAGGGTATGGTGGTTATTGCCAATCTTTATGGCGCTGGTGACATTCATAATCAGAAGGCACGAGAAGAATATCGGGAAATTAAGATGAATGTATTGATGGCTCGCCAAGAGGGTGAGAAATCTTACAAAGATATGTTTCGACGATATCGTACCCGAGTCTTCATCGCTATGTCGGCTCAGGCTTTCGCTCAACTCAATGGTATCAACGTCATTTCATACTATGCTCCACTTGTCTTCGAATCCGCAGGTTGGCTTGGCCGTCAGGCGATTTTGATGACTGGCATCAACGCTATCACGTATTTCATGTGTACCATACCGCCATGGTACCTGGTAGACCGTTGGGGCCGACGTTTCATTCTTCTTAGCGGTGCAATAGCTATGGTTATATCGCTGTCCGCCATATCTTACTTCCTATTCTTGGACATACCATCTACACCTACCTTGGTAGTCATATTTGTTATGATATATAATGGTGCTTTTGGGTTTAGTTGGGGGCCAATCCCATGGCTTTATCCACCGGAGATTTTACCCCTCAGCATTCGATCCAAAGGAGCCAGTTTGTCTACCGCCACGAACTGGGCTTTCAACTGGCTCGTAGGAGAATTGACGCCTATCCTACAAGAATTAATCACATGGCGTCTATACTTGGTTCATGCCTTTTTCTGTGCAACAAGTTTCGTCGTCGGTAAGTCTACTTATGGTGCTTCTCATGTTTTAAAACCTAACAACTTGTAGTATACTTCATCTATCCTGAGACAGCCGGTGTAAGATTGGAAGATATGAACATGATCTTCGGTGACGCGACTACAGCAATGCCCACGCCAGCAACCAGAGCTGAAACTGGATCGTTGATGGGCGTCAGCTCGCCTGTCCCTTCTGTTGATCTGAGACGTGGATATGGGGGTTCGAATGGTATTGGTCCTTCAAGTGCCATCCCTGGTCTTGATATTGACCCACCAAATGTCTCGATAGTCAATGGAAAACCTCAATACGGCGCAGATGAAGAGTCGGGAGAAGGTGTCGGAGGCTGGATCTCACGTATGGTGAACCGAAACAAGGGCGAGGGGGGCAGTATAAAAAGTGGAAAGTATAAACCATTAGATCAAGACGAGGAGTGAGCGTCGTTATACTGGTAGGATATTAGATTGGAATTAGCAAGAAGCGGGCGTAAATGGAACCTCGAAGGACGGAGTGTAATACCAGTGCCATCTAGAGCACGTATAGAATGTGGATTTATCGGGATTTGTAAATTATTTCTAAATGCTAGGTATTTTTACTTTATTAGGGACTTCACATTTACAGCTAAACTCACCCCATGCATTGAATGTAGAGGAGTCTGAGGACTCTTGAATGACGATTACTAAGTAGCCTGATGGCCCTATGTTAGTGATTTTAGTCTGGCAATGACAGACCTGTCGGATCAGCACTTCTTTTCTGTGATTAGATTTATTTGTACAAAAAACGCGCGTAGGTTCGTTCAGTATGTATATGTGTATATGTGTCCAAATCATATGAACTAAGATCTTGGATTGCAAACGAACATCGCAAGTTAATACTGATATGTAGATCTACACATGTCAAGCCAACAGTAGTAGGTAAATCTAAAAATGTTCTAACTTGCTACAGCCTCGTCAGCCTCAGAAGGACAGATTTCGGGTAATTTGATGGTGCACTAATTTTAGATCCCCCAATTGATTTCAAGCAAGGTAGACTTAGTATAATCTAGAGCTCAACTCCTTTTTACAAACTTTCGCAAGGGATTACGTCTTTACCTGCTTCCTCTTCATCTGCGAATCTGCTCCTAGAAATTGCGGAGAGATGCGAGACCTTTTTCATTAATTAATTCTTTCTTCAATTCTTCGACATTCCCTACAAATTCTTCAAGTTGTGACTTTTGACTTTCGAAAGCTGCATCATCAACCCGGGCCACAAACATTAACCTGATCCCACTGCAGATCATAAATTTATTGAAGGTTACTTTGGGAAATACGCAACTCGGAGGGACAACGCTTTTTTTCTTTCGGAGCCTCTCGCACCCATTCGAGATGGCTTCCAGCAAGGCAGCTGTTGCTTCTGGCGCAGATCATGTTCAAACAACTCGTCGACGTAATGTACCATCATCCAATGGTAGTCTTGTAGACACGGTGGAGATAGACGACAAGAAGACACAAGTCAAGAAGGTGAGCAAACCTTATGAGTTTTTCGCAATATCTTTACGAGCCAGAGACTGATTACGATTAATTCACGACAGGGAAAGCAGTCTATAGTGCAGTTCCTTGATGAGTGGGAGTTCTTGATTGCTCCGTTGATCTTCACAATATTCGCATTCTTCACCAGATTATACAAGATAGGTCTTTCACCTATTGTTACTTGGGATGAAGCCCAGTAAGTATATTCTTTACATTCAAGACCTTAACATTTTGAACTGATCATGTCGGGTGTAGTTTTGGAAAATTTGGATCTCACTACCTTAAACGGGAATTCTACTTCGATGTTCACCCTCCTCTCGGAAAGATGTTGGTTGGCCTTTCCGGATATCTCGCAGGTTACAACGGCACTTTTGAATTTAAGTCTGGGGACCAATACCCCGAGGAAATTAATTACACCTTTATGCGTGCCTTCAACGCCTTCTTCGGTGCCGTCACGATTCCTTTGGCTTACTTTACTGCTCGCGAATTGAACTTCAAGAGACCGGCTGTATGGTTCGTTACATTGATGGTTCTCTGCGAAAACTCCTACACCACCATCAGTCGCTTCATTCTCCTGGATTCTATGCTTTTATGCTTTACATTCACCACAGTTCTCTGCTGGGCTAGGTTCCACAATCTTCAAAACCAAAGTTGGACCGTGGAATGGCTCATCTGGCTTTTCTTGACTGGTTTAAGTATTGGATGTGTTTGCAGTGTAAAAATGGTCGGCCTATTCTGCACAGCCATGGTTGGAATTTACACAATTGAAGATTTATGGAACAAGTTTGGCAATACCAAAATGCCAAAGGTAAAACAAGTCTAATTGCTCTTTCGGTTGGTTGACTTGCTGATGTATCTTTAGGTCGAGCTTGCGGCGCATCTCGGTATCAGAGTCCTTACTCTAATCGTCATTCCCGTACTCGTTTACATGTTATCTTTCGCTATCCACTTCTACGTCTTGGAAAACAGCGGGCCCGGTGATGCTCAAATGAGCTCCTTGTTCCAGGCCAATTTGAGAGGAACTGAAGTTGGAAAAGATAGTCCGCTTGAGATTGCATATGGATCTCGAGCTACGATTAAGAATATGGGATACGGCGGTGGTCTTCTTCATTCCCACGTTCAGACCTATCCTGAAGGATCCAATCAACAGCAAATTACTTGCTACCACCACAAAGATGCTAACAACGAGTGGTGGTTCTACCCTAATCGTTCTCAACTAGAATTTGACCCAGAGGCACCGCTCAGATATGTTGCCAATGGCGATGTTCTACGTCTCGTTCATTCACAAACTGGCCGCAACCTTCACTCACATGATGTATCAGCACCTATTACTAAGGCCGACAAGGAAGTCTCGTGTTATGGAAATACCACTGTTGGTGATGACAAAGATCACTGGACCATGGAAGTTGTCAAGGATGTTTCGTCAAATGACCGAAGCAAAATTAGGACCTTGACCACTGCTTTCCGACTCAAGCACACTGCTTTAGGATGCTACTTGCGAGCTGGCAATGTTAACTTACCACAATGGGGTTTCAAGCAAATCGAAGTCACTTGTACTAAAGATAACAATCCCAAGGATGTTTACACTCATTGGAACGTGGAAGCTCACTGGAACGAGAAATGTATGTTGGTTGTATCGATTAAAGAAGAGCCTACTGACAACATTTATAGTGCCCGCTGCTGACGCTGGAGCTTATAAGTCTCCTTTCATTCACGACTTTATTCATCTGAACGTTGCCATGATGACCTCGAATAATGCACTTGTGCCAGATCCTGACAAGCAGGATGATCTAGCTTCTTATTTCTGGCAATGGCCAATCCTTAATGTAGGATTAAGAATGTGTGGATGGGATGACAATATAGTCAAATATTTCCTTCTTGGAAATCCTCTCGTATACTGGGGCTCTACCGCCTCCCTTGGTGTCCTCGGTGTCCTCGTTCTCTGGTACCTCATCAGATGGCAGCGTGGATATGGCGAGCTCAGCCAGACGGACATTGATCAAATTCATTATGCTGGTCTGTACCCAGTTCTAGGATGGTTCCTTCACTACCTGCCATTTGTCGCCATGGCTCGTGTCACTTACGTTCATCATTATTATCCAGCACTCTATTTCGCCATCTTGACTTTTGGCTTCTGCTCGGATTGGATCCTAAGAAACCAAGCTAAGACTTTGCAATATGCCATCTATGGTGTTTTGTATGGCTTGACGATTGCACTTTATATTTTCTTTATTCCTATCTCCTGGGGCATGTCGGGACCTAGTAACGAATATTCCAGATTAAAGTGGTTCGATAGCTGGAGAGTTACGGATTAAAGGGGGCGCCTTTTGACTGATGCATAGATAAAGTCCTTCATGTAGGAGAGGCAATAGTTCCAAGTTGGAGGTGGATGAATGGATGGATGGATTACAATCTTATCTTGTGGGCAAAGGATGAGTGTCGAAAGGAAAATCTGGAAAAGGAAAATTTCGCATAGTAAGGTGTAGGCATACCTGATTCTGATACGAATTTCTGCTTTACTTTACGGATACACATGTGTAACAAAATCTCGAATTTTTATCTGTTGTTTCGCCTTATTTTGCAGAGCTTCAATGTGTCATTGTATTGTATGTTTGTATCTTACCGATGCCAGTCCTCATGGATGGAAAGGCGTGCGTGTGGGTGGTTAATCCTAGGGTGGTTAAAAAGGGATGGGCGGGTAATTGGCAAGGGCAAGGAATGAGTGGAGCGGAGAGGTCAATGCGAATATATTGCATGCAAAATAGTGGATACTTCGTATCAATCAGTATAAGTAAGATACGAGTTATGAATTCTAATTAATACTGTTCTGATATAGTTAAGTCTATGTGTATATGTGTGTTGGTGTGATGTATTGGATTGGATTGGATTGGATTGGATTGATTTGGGGAGTTTTATTGGGGGTTGGAGGTAGGAGGTAAGGCTAGGGTTAGGGTGTAGGATTAGCGTGTAGGGTATAGTGTGTTGGTTGGTTGGTTGGTTGGTTGGTTGGTTTTTTGGTTGTATATAACTTATTTGAGGCTTTAAGGGAATATTGAGGGTTTGAAGAAATATTGAGAGGGTGAAGGGAGCTTGCTGCTGGGGGAGGTGAGCTTTGTAAGTTTGGAGGTTTGCAGGATGGGATGGAAGAAGGGATGAAATGGAAATGATAGAGGGGAGGGAGGAAGAGAACAAAGGAGGGAGGAAAAGAAGTATTAATTCAAAGTTAGGATATTGAAAATAAATCAGGAAGAATATTTATTGTAATTATAACTTGTAGATTTAAAATAAGATAAAATATATTGATAATTTTAATTCGAATTATATTCAATTATTATTATTTCATAATTATATATTATATATAAATTAAAAATTAAATTATAATTTTATATATTTTATATGTATTTTATAGTTTATAAAACAAACTTTATTTTTAATCTTTTGATATTTGTCACGAGGACGTGACACAGGAGGAGAGAGGCCTAACTCTTTCCGGCGGTGGTCCGGAGGATAAAAGGTCTTTATTTAAACTCTTATATAATAATAGATTATATAAGAATTAATTTACTTTTAAATACAAAAGGATAAGATTTAGTTTTATATATAATATAATCTTATTATCGTCGATATTATATATCCCCTATTGTGATCCGAAAACCTAACAAATATATTTTTAATAAATCTAAATTATAATTGATTAATTTAAATCTAAAATATTTAGGGAAGTTTAAGTATTTTTAATTTTTATTAATTTTTATAAACATTTTATTTAAAGATATTTCTGAATAATATCTGGACTTATAAATATATTTATAAAAATGAAATTAGAAAAGAAAATAAATCTTTTTAAGATAATTTTATAAAGATTTATTAATTTTTTAATCCTGAAATAAAAATTTCAGAAAGTTTTTATATTATATTATTTCGATCTAAATCTATCAATTAAAATTGTCGGAATATCGATGAGATTAGGGTTACGTACAACTATACATATACTAATACCTGTATGTACTACCATATATATAGTAGTATCTATATATATTACTGTATGTATATTATCAATATATATATTATTATATATACACTAGTATTTGCATATACAATTATATATATACTGCTATTTGTATTTATGTATATTATCTCTATAAATAAGCATTCCCTCTTTGTATAAGAGGGAATCAAGCAGAATACAATATACCATTTACCCTTATACTATTGATTTAGTGTGCATACCTTTGAAGTCAACCCAATTGTCGGAACACTAGCTCCTGAGCGCTCCGCCGCTCAGGCGCACGGGCTCAGGCCTATACATGCCCAGGTTTACGAACAAAGAGAAGGCACTGTTACGAGGTTTGCCGTCTAGATCACATGGAAGTGCTCTAGGCTCTCGAAGTAGGTTTATAACTAGGCGTCAAGCAGGGACTTTAAGTAATGATAATAAGGTGATGCAATTCGTAACTAATAGTATGATATACTAAATGATTGATCTTGAGCACGAAGCTCTATACAAAGGGAACCCCTCTTGGTTATATAGACCTTCATGCTAGTTGTAATCCTTTGGATCTTTTGGATCTATTGGATCTAGAGTTTATTTGTCTAGATCCCCTAGATCCTCTAGATCCATCACGTGACCCTAATATGGTGATTGGTCATCCTTACCATCCTTACCACACGTGATTCTATGTTGCGATGATTCGTAACAGGCACTTCCCTATAAATAGTACCCCCTTCTCCTCCAAAAGAAAAAAAGGAGTTAAACAGAATTACAATTTACTTTACCTATTACTTATATACACACCTTGAGAGTTTGTCCAACACCAACAAAAATAGAAATGAATACCTTTTAAAAAATTATAATTAAAATAATATCCTAATAAAAAAATAAGCAAAAAAAATTAAAAAATAGAAATATTAATATTTTTTTATTTTTTAATTAAAAAAATTTCAAAATATCAGATTTTTTGTAATTTTATTAATTGAGATATTAAAAATTGAAATTATAATTTTCAATTTGTATAGAATTTATATGTCACGGGGTCACTATGCCACAGAGAATAGTGCCGCCCAGGAATAGCTAGGGAGAGGTTATACCGCCTGAAGGCAAGGACTAAGCCTAAAATGGATTAGCCCTTGCATAAATTATATTTAGAAAGCTTCTCCTTTCCTAGAATTTGTAATTCTTCGAGCGACATCTTTTCAAAATAAAGAGACCTGTTTCCCCTCCTAAACCCATCCTACCGTACTGTAACGATACTATACTGGAGGCAGCGGCTGTCTGAGGTTTTGTTGGTTGGTAATTGTAGGTTAAGGCTTTATCACTAAGATTTATTTGGAAGTGAAGTCGTTACTAGATCAAGTAAAATATAGATAAACTAATTGATAATTAAATTAAGTATAAAGCTCCTAAATTATGAAATTATTCTAATTATATACTTTTGAATATTATTGGATAGCTTGAATAGATTGGTTATCCAGATTATCCTCTAGACTGGATAGATTGGTTATCTAGTTTATTTATTATATAATCTATCATTAATCTTAGAATACTAATCCTAAAATGATTCCAATCTTAGGATTGTAAAGTTCTTAAGATAATAATCCTGGGATAAATATTATTCTGGAATATTTTACTTTAGAACAAATTATATTTTAAGATACTTATTCTAAAACTAAATAATTGTCTAATTCTTTTTTCCTAAGATATTAATTATTTTAGGATCCTATTTATTTTAGGATTCCTTATTAATAAAGGTTTCTACAAAAACAATGATCCAAATCAATATACTTGGTTTTATTATATTATAATAAGTATGATTCGTGACACCATCTCTTTTTTAGCTAAGCGTCGTCCTCGATCGCTTATAATTATCTGGTCCTTATAATATCCAATGTTCATATTCCTTCTTTTCTTCCTGTATTATATCATCTCAATATACCAAAAAACGAACAGAACAATTGGAACTTGGAAATCGAATCCAACGAACAGAAAACGAGATAATTGCTTGTACTCGATGTAAAAAGGTCAATTGTCGTTATATTGTCTTGGAATCGGATTTTAATAATGGTAGATATGCTGAATATTATCGTTAAGGGAAGATTTGTGATATAAAGTCGAAGAACAAAATATCATCTCTTTTCGATTGATCCTTTATTGATCATTAAAGACAAAAATTTTGTAAAGAGAAGGAAAAGGCTTTTGTAGTATCACAAAAAGCTATGGTCAAGATTTCTCGCCTTTGTAAACAACAATGTTTACTGGATGAGCGAGAGCAGAAATTGATAGTGGCTGGTTTAAATTCTCTAGATGAACTTGATGCTCTAAAGGAGAAGGAAAGATAAGAAAAAGAAAAAGAAAGAGAAATTGCTGCAACTTCAATGTCTGTTATTCCTTTCGATCTTTTTGGTCAATTTGATCAATTTGGTCAATTTGGTTAATTTGATCCTGAACTTCCTACAACTAATTCCGATTCCCTCAAACCCTTCTTTTTATATTTGATGAATTTGTTATTTATACAAATTATATTAAATTCTCCTTCCTTTTAGATAAATCCAGATTTTGTTGATGAAACTTCTTAAACTTCTTAAAATACTTAAGGTTTTTCTTCAATTCCTATATATTCTTGAAATCTGAATAATTTTCTTATTTTATTAAATATTTGATTTTGTTTCTAATATATTTATAATCTAGTATTTTCTTTACCTTATACTCGATATTTTAATCAATAGATATAATTTCTGTTTTAGGAACTTTAGATGCTCTTGATAATACTAATTCAAATAAGGATATATAAAATACTGAATAAATATTTATACTTCTTAATAATACCAATTTATAATTTAAGGATCCCTTAATTTTCTTGATTTTGAATTATCCTAATTTCTTATAGTCTAATTTCGTATTTGATTTCTTTATTTTGATGTTTTTTTGGAGTAAATAGACTTTATCCCTCTTCTTTAATATTGACTTCTGATTACACTTTTTATTGTAATAATGAACATTTCTTTCAGTAACAAACTTAAGTTCCATTGCTAATTCCTTATAAATTTCCTTGAGTTTCTTTATCTATATTATAGCAGATTGGTTTTCTATTTCTAGAATATTTGGTTTTTGGTATACAACTAATTCTTATTCAAAGTTGATATAGTTTAGAAAGATTTGGATAATTTCTGAAGCAGAGCTATTATATACAAATTATGTTAAAAGTAGTAATCCTATTTAATCATTTTGTAGATAATTTATATAACAACAAAGATATATTTCGATAATCTGATTTATTTGTTTATTCTTTTTATTTGTTTATAAATAAAATATTATAAATATTTTCCTTTTCACATCTAATAATACTATTAAAACAATCCAGAATTTTGATATAAAAAGTTTATCCTTATTGGATAATATCTCTTCTAATAATCTATATATTATAATGATCTTTTTTAGGAATATAACTACTAGGATTCCTACAATTAAAATAGTTTTATATAATACTAATATTATATATTTAATCAATCGATTTATAATAATTAAGAGATAATTATATTTTATTCTTATTATTAAATCCTTGGATTTAGATAACAAACTTATAAAGTTCTATAATATCAATTTCCATAATATTGATAGTATCTTTATTATATGTATCTGTCTATAAGGGGTATAACAAGAAGTCTTATTCCTGATACAGATATTACATTCAATGATCACTTTTTTGATTATGATTCGGAGTCCTAGACTTTAATATTGTCTTTTAATTCTTAAATATATTCTTTATACTCCCTGATGATTATAAGTTGGCAATATATACTACTCTTTAATGAATTTGGGGGCGATATTATTTGATAATTATATTTTCCTTATAATTTGTATTAATCTATTAACAATTATTAGCGGCTTAGATTATTTAATATTCTCTCTATTTTGTTATATATCTGTAAGTTTATTTTTCTAGATTTCTATTGGTTTGTTCTTTAAAACAATGATTTCCATTAGATTTGGAATAAGGTCTTCATTTAGTAAAGCTTTTAGGATTGTTGTTTTCTGATAAATCTTCTTATTTTTATATCCTGGTGGCCTACTTAATATATTTGCCCTTATATTGTCTTTACCTTTGACATACTTGATTATCAAGTCGAAACCAGTTAGTTCCTTAATCCATCAAGCCAATCTTCGATTATCCAGGATCTTAATTATAATAAAGATTTGTAGATTTATATAATCATGTCACGAATCATGCTCATTATAATACAATAAAACCAAGTACACCGGTTTGGGCCATTATTTTTGTAGAAACCCTTATCGATAAGGAATCCTAGGATAAATAGGATTTTAGGATAACTAATATTCTAGGAAGAAAGGATTAAACAATTATTTAATCCTAGAATAAATATCTTAGAATATGATTTGTCCTAAAATAAAATATCTCAGGATAATATTCATTCCAGGATTATTATTCTAAGAACTTTATAATCCCAGGATTAGAATCATTCTAGAATTAATATCCTAAGGCTAATGATAGATCATATAATAAATAGATTAGATAATCAATCTATTTAGTCTAAGGAATAACCTAGATAGCCAGTTTATCCAAACTATCCAATAATATTTAGGAATATATAATTAGAATAATTTTATAATTTAGGAACTTTGTATTCAATTTAATTATCAATTAGTTTACCTATATTTTACTTAATCTAATAATGATTTTACTTTTAAATAAACCTTAATAATAAAGTCTTAACCTATAACTATCAATTAATAAAACCTTAAACAACCGCTATCTTTAATACAATATCATTACACTTTAAATATTGTTATGGTTAAGCTATATCAATTACAATGGACTCTATTCAGCAACCTACTAAATCAGTTTTCTTCTCCTCCTCCAAAGCTTTAGGGCAGACTGCTACTACTATAAAACTAAGACAAATAATCCAAGTATTTATCCCTAATTTATTTTATAAAGATTGTAACAAGCATCAAACTTTTATCATATAAGCTGATCTATACTATATCTTTAATGAACATCTTTTCTTAATACAAATATAAAGAATCTTATAATTAATCTTGTTTTTCCAAGGAATTATATTCAATTGGATTAAACCTTTCTTTAATGATCTAATAACCAAAACTATCGATAATCAATTTAATAAGAATATGAAATCTGAGATATATTGTTTTTTTGATATTTATAAATCATTTTGATAAAGATTCGATAGGGTTTTCGGAGAAGTTGACCCTGATCATATAATTGAGAGAGTATTATAATAATTTAAGCAGATAAGGTTAGTTATAACCTATACTGTTAAGTTCCAATAATACATTGGATGTATTACATAAAATAATGATTACCTTAGATCCTAATTTTATAAGGGATTCAAGAATATTATCAAAGATAAGCTAATAAGAGCTTCAAAACCACCAAATCTTTCTAAATTAATCGAGATCTTTATTCTAATTGATAATCGTTTTTATAAAAGACAAATAAAGAAAAAAGGAATTATTCAGAAAAATAGAAAGTTTTCTAAAACTCAATGTCAGAACAGATATTACAATGCCAATGATTTAATAGAATTGGACAAAACCGAATGTTAACATAAATCAAACAGATTTAATACTAAAGAAAAGAAAAGATATAGAAAGAATAATCTATATTTCATCTATAGAAAGAATAGGTATATATCTTGAGACTATAATCAAAAGAAGTTATTCATTATGAAAAACAAGAAACAAATGAGATTTGGAAATAGGAGATAAGGATCCTGAGAAATAAATATATTAAAAGATAATTTCTACGAAATAGAATTATTAGAAAAGGAATTATCTCAATTATATCTAGAATAATTTAGGGAATTAGACTTGGTCATTTTATATACAAAAATGGAATTATCTAAAAATACTAATAAGGAAATCGAGCTTACAAGGAACTATAAATTAGTCGAATTATTCGAAAAGAAAAGATCCATTAAAGGATCCGAAAATAATCAGTAAATCAACAAGGATCTTTTAAAACCTTAAGAAAATAAATAATAGTATACAATAAGTTACCTCGATAGAAAACGAATATAATATTATTACAAAAATGAAAAGCCTGATTTTGTTAAGAAACATCGAATCTATAATCATCCAATCTTACTAGTATTATATATTGTTATCTATAATAATCTATATCATATAATATTCAAAAAGAATATAAATGAGGACAATATCAAAAGATTCATTATGGACTTAGACTCTCTTTATATTAATAAAGGATAGGAGTATAATAATTATAATCTAAAAGTTAAACATATATAAGAAATTCTATTATAAAACAAAGATCAAAGAATCTAATATAAAATCAATCTTTATCATAAACATTGATAACCTAAGGATTATTATCAAGATTTTCAAATAGAATTAATAAAACTATTACTAATTATATTTTATAAATTATTGAGTATAAATAAACATTAATATAAATAATTGAATTTCTTTATTAAAAAACAGATCATTAAATTATTATCACTAGAATTCAATAATACAATTAGGATTGGATAGTTAATCGTAAGAATCAATCTCGGAAAACAGAAAGTTAATGTCACGAATCATACTTATTATTATAAAATAAAACTAGGTATGAGAGTTTGAGCCGCTGTTTCCATAGGAATCCTTATCGATAAGGAATCCCAGGATTAATAAGATCCTAGGATTATTAGGATCTTAAGAAAAAAAGGGTTAGACAATTATTTAGTCCTAAAATAAGTGTTTTAGGATATAATTTGTTTTAGAGTAAAGTATCCCAGGATAATATTTATCTCAAAACTATTATCCTAGGAATTCTATAATCCCAGGATTAGAATCATCCCAAGATTAATGTTCTGAGGCTAATAATAGATCATATGATAAAGAGCCTTGAAAGCTCTGAAAGCTCCTAAAGCTCCAGAAGCTCTTTGAAGCTTTAAAGCTCTACAAAGCTCCCTTATATTTATTAATATATAAATAGAATAATTTCATAATTTAGGAGCTTTATATTCAACTTAATTATCAATTAGTTTATCTATATTCTATTTGATCTAATAACAACTTTATTTTTAAGTGAATCTTAATAATAAAGCCTTAACCTATAATTATTAATCAATGAAACCTTAGGCAGTCGCTGTCTTCAATATCGAATTGTTATACTTTGAGCATTGTTTCGATTAAGCTATATCAATTATAATAGACTTCATTCAACAACCTATCAAACCAGTTTCCTTCTCCTCTATTGAAGCTTTAGGGTAGGCTGCTGCCAATATAAAGCCAAGACAAGCAATCCAAGTATCTACTCTTAATCTATTTTATAAAGATTGTAGCAAGTATTGAGCTTTTGTTGTACAAGCTGATCTTTATTATGTTTTTAATGGATATCTCTTCTTGATATAAATACAAAGGATCTTGTAGTTAATCTTGTTCTTCTGAGAAACTATATTCAATTAGATCGAATCTTTCTTTAATGATCTAATGATCAAAATTATCAATAGTTAACTCAATAAAAATATGAAATCTGAGATATATCGTCTTTTTGGCATTTACAAATTATTCCAATAAGGTTTCGATAAGGCTTTCGGGGAAATTGACCCTGATTATATAATTGAGAGAGTATTACAACAATTTAAATAAACAAAATCAATTATAACTTATATTGCTAAATTTTAATAATATATTAGATATATTATATAGAATAATAATTATCTTAAATCCTAATTCTATAAAGGACTCAAAGATATTATCAAAGACGAACTAACAAGAGCTCCAAAATCATCAAATCTTTCTGAATTAATTAAGATCTTTATTCTAATTGACAATTGTTTCTACAAAAGACAAATAAAGAAAAAGGGAATCACTCAGAAAAATAAAAAGTTTTCTAAATCTCAATATCAGAACAGATATTACAATACTGACGATCTAATAGAATTGAATAAAGCTAAACGTTGATATAAATCAAATAAATTTAATATTAAAGAAAAGAAAAGATATAGAAAGAATAATCTATATTTCATTTATAGGAAAAATAGATATATATCTTGAGATTATAATCAAAAGAAGTTATTCGTTGTAAAAGGTAAGAAATAAATAAGATTTGGAAATAGAAGATAAAGATCCTAAGAAATAGATATATTAAAAGATAATTTTTATGAAATTGAATTATTAAAAAAAGAGTTACCTCAATTATATCTGGAATAATTTAGAGAATTGAGCTTAGTCACTCTATATATAGAAGTGGAATTATCCAAAAATACTGATAAGGAAATCGAGTCTACAAAGAACTATAAATTAGTTGAACTATTCGAAAAGGAAGGATTCATCGAAGGATCTGAAGATGATCAGCAAATCAACAAAGTTTATCTAAAACCTCAAGAAAACAAGCTATAATATATAATTAATTATCTCAATAGAAAATATATATAATGTTATTATAAAGAATAGAAACCTGATTTTGTAGAAAAATATTAGATTTATAATCATCTAACCTTATTGATCTTTTATATTATCATTTATAACGATCCTTATTAAATAGTATTTAAGGAGAATATAAAAAAAAGCAATATTAGAAGATTTGTTATAGACTTAGACTCTTTTTATATTAGTGAAGGATAGGAGCACAATAATTGTGATTTGGAGATAAGAGATGTATAGGAGATCCTATTACAAGTTGGATATTGTAAAATCTGATGCAGGATTAATTTTTACTACAAACGCTGATGGGTCAAAGATTATTACCAAGATTTTCAAATAGGATCAATAGATCTATTAATAATTACTCCTTATAGATTATTAAGTATAAATGAGCATTAATATAAATAATTGAACCTTCTCACCAAAAAACAGATCACCAAATTATTATTGTTAGAACTCAATAATATAACTAAGATTGAACAATTAATCATAAAAATCAATCTCGGAAAACAAGAAGTTAAAGTTTTGATCGATTCAGGAATTATAGGAATATTTATAGATCCTGATTTTATTGAAGAAAATAGAATCTTTATTAAATTTAAAGAATATCTATACCAACTGATATTATTGGGAGGAAAGAAGGTTGAAGTAAATAAATAAGTACAAAAACAAACTAATACTTTTAAAATGATTATGTCAAAAGGGTATACAAAGCAAGTTAAATTGGACTTAATATTATTAAGCAGATATATAATAATCTTAAAAATCTTTTGGATTAGAAAACATAATTCAAATATTGATTAAATAAAGGATACCCTTATATTCGATCATTACAAATACAAAAAAGAATAATTATATAATCCAAAAAAATAGACTTCCAGGAAGATTGGATACTATACTATAATAGTTATAGATCCTTTATTGATTGATAAGATCGATATAAAAAAGATTCCAATGTAATACAGAAAATTCGTTAAGCTATTTGAAGATCTATAGGACTTGAGAGCTCTATCAGAATATAAGTTTTAGGATTATAAGATCAATTTCAAAGAAGGATTCATACCCTCAATTAAGAAATTGAGATTATATAATCTTAATATTTTAAGAATATAAAAAAAGTACTAATCTAAAACTAAAAAGAAAGGATAGATTAAGAAATCCAAGTCTCTTTATATAGTTAATGTATTATTAATGTTCAAGAAGAGAGATCTGAATGATCAATCTTATAAAGATTATCATTAAATGAACAATAGGATCATCAGGGATGTATACCCTATACCTAAGGTTTAGAAGTTAAGGGATAAATTGAGCAAGGTAATGATTTATACTAAACTAAACCAAAGAAATATCTTCAATCTTATATAAATCAAGGAAGAATATAAGTAAAAGATTATTTTTATATTACCTTCCAGATTATAGGAATATATTATTATATTATTTAAATTAATAAATATATCTGTTATTTATTAATAACAAAATAATAAGATATTAAAGGAATTTAGCTTATTTATAATCTATTATTTAAATGATATCCTTATCTTTTCTCAAAAAAAGAAAGAGTATAAAGAATATATTCTTAAAGTACTCAAAAATATTTAGGAAGATCAATTTATAATTTAAATTATTGAAATATAAGTTTAGAGTCAAAAAGGAAATCTTTCTGGGATATATGATCAAATCAGAATAAATGAGCATTGATCCAAAGAAAATTGAGAAAATAAAGAATTAAGAATAACCTAGAAATATTAAGGATATATAAACTATACTAAGATTCGCCAATTTTTATTAGGTATTTATTAAAGATTTTTCTAAAATGATAAAACTATTTATAAAAATAACAAAAAAAGATATAGGATTTATATAAAACAAAAAGATAGAGCAAGTTTTCCAGAAAATCAAGAATAGATTTATTAGGGAACCTATACTTTACAATTATTATAACAATCAAGAAAATATTATTAAAACAAACACTTCTAATATTTATATAGCAAAAGTTTATCTTCAAAGAGATAATAATAGGAAACTATACCCAATTGCTTATTATTCTAATAAGATAAATAAAATAAAGCAAAATTATAATATTTATGAGAAGGAACTTATAATTATAATCAAGTTATTGAAATATTGGAGAATCTATCTCCAAAAGGCTAAATTCCCAATAATTATTTATATTGATTATATAAATCTATAAATCTTTATTATAACTAAAGTCCTAGATAATTAAAGATTAATTCAATAAACTAAGGAATTAGTTGGTTTTAACTTAATAATCAAGTATATTAAAGACAAAGACAATGCAAGGGCAGATGTATTAAGCAGGCCATCAGGGTATAAGGATAAAAAGATTTATCAGGAAATAATAATCCTGAAAACTTTATTAAATAAAGATCTCATTCCAAATCTAATAAAAGTTGTTGTTTTAAAGAATAAACCAATAAAAGTCTATATTTGAGCTATAAATTGATTTTCCTAAATACTTTGAATACTTTAAGGATATATTCCTTATATTCTTTTTTCTTTTAAAAAAAGATAAAGATATCATTTAGATAATAGATTATAAATAAACTAAATTCCTTAAATATCTCATTATTTTATTATTAACAAATAATAGATATATTTATTAATCTAAATGATATAATAGTATATTCTTATAATCTAGAAGATAATATAAAAGCAATCTTTTATTTATGCCCTTCCTTAATTTGTATCAGATTGAAAATGTTTCTTTGATCCAGTTTAATATAAATCATTATTTTGCTTAATTTGTCTTTTAATTCTTAAACTTTGGGTATTAGATATATATCCCTGATGATTCTATTATTTATTTAATGATAATCTTTGTAAGATTGATTATTTGGATCTCTCTTTTTGAATGCTAATAGTATATTGATTATACAAAGGGACTTGGATTTCCTAATCTATCCTTTCTTTTCAGCTTTAGATTGATATTCCTTTTATATTCTTAAGGTATTAAGGTTATATAATCTCAATTTCTTAGTTAGGAATATAAATCTCTTTTTGAAATTGATCTTATAATCCTAAGACTTATATTCTAATAAGACTTTCAAATTCTATAGATCTTTGAACAATTTGGCGAATTTTCTATACTATATTGGAATCTTTTCTATATCGATCTTATCAATTAATAAAGGATTTATGATTACTATAATATAATATCTGACCTTTTTAGAAATCTGTTTTTTTGGATTATATAATTATTTATTCTTGTATTTACAATAATCGAATATAAGAATATCCTTTACCCAATCAATATTTGGATTATATTTTCTAATCTAAAGGATTCCCAAGATTATTATATATCTATTTAATAATATTAAGTCTAATTTGATTTGCTCTATATACTCTCCCAATATAATCATTTTGAAAGCATTAGTTTGTCTTTGTATCTATCCATCTACTCCAACCTTCTTTCCTCCCAATAATATTAATTAATAAAGATGTTTTTTAAACTTAATAAAGATTTTATTTTCTTTAGTGAAATTAGGATTTATAAATATCCCTATAACTGTTACGAGGTTTGCCGTCTAGATCACGTGGAAGTGCTCTAGGCTCTCGAAGTAGGTTTATAACTAGGCATCAAGCAGGGACTTTAAAGTAATGATAATAAGATGATGCAATTCGTAACTAATAGTATGGTATACTAAATGATTGATCTTGAGCACGAAGCTCTATATTTAATGATATCCCATTCCCTTATATAGACCTTCGTCTCCTTTGGACAACTGGGACAGCCGAGCGCTCCTGGAGCGCTGTCGTTCTAGAGCTGTCCATCACGTGATGCTCAATCTCGTGATTGATGCTGTATACGCCTGAAGCTTTCCTGTTTGTATATGCTGATGGTATGTGCACATATGATCCTCGGGTGACCATAATCACATACTAATATGGTCGAATCGTATCTTGCTCGCACATGGCCCAAGCTCATACAAACAAGTCAGCTGTTACCTTCGTAACAATAACTTCTGAATCAATCAAAACTTTAATTTCTTATTTCCCAAGATTAATTCCTATAATTAATTGTCCAATCCCAATTGAACTATTAAGTTCTAGTGATAATAATTCAGTAATTTATTTTTTAATGAAAAGGTTTAATTATTTATATTGATATTCGCTTATATTTAATAATCTATAAGATATAATTGATAATAGTTTTATTAATTTTATTTGAAAATCTTGATAGTAATCCTTAATTTATTAATGTTTATAATAAAGATTGATTCTGTATCAGATCCTTTGATCTTTGTTCTATAATAGAATTTCTTATATATCTTCAATTTTTAGATTATAATTATTATACTCTTATTCTTCATTAGTATAAGGAGAGTCTAAGTCTATAATGAATCTTTTAGTATTATCCTTGTTTATATTCTTTTTGAATATTATATAATATAGATTATTATAAATAATAACATATAATACTAGTAAGATTAGATAATTATAGATTTAATGTTTCTCAACAAAATTAGGCTTTTTATCTTTGTAATATTATTATATTCGTTTTTTATTAAGGTAATTTATTGTATATTATAGTTTATTTTCTTGAGGTCTTAGAAGATCCTTGTTGATTTGCTGATTATTTTCGGATCCTTCGATGAATCCTTCCTTTTCGAATAATTCGACTAATTTATAGTTCCTTATAAACCTAATTTCCTTATTAGTATTTCTGGATGATTTTATTTCTATATATAAAATGACCAAGTCCAACTCCCTGAATTATTCTGGATATAATTGAAATAACTCTTTTTCTAATAATTCTATTTTATAAAAATTATCTTTTAGTATATTCATTTCTTAGAGTCCTTATCTCCTATTTCCAAATCTTATTTATTTCTTATCTTTTGTAGCAAATAACTTCTTTTGATTATAATCTCAAGATATATACTTATTCTTTTTATAAATGAAATATAGATTATTCTCTCTGCATCTTTTCTTTTCTTTAATATTAAGTCTATTTGATTTATATCAGCATTCAATTTTATCCAATTCCATTGGATTGTTAATATCGTAGTATTTATTTTAATACTAAGTTTTATAAAACTTTCTATTTTTCTGAGTAATTCCCTTTTTCTTTATTTGTCTTTTATAAAAACAATTATCAATTAGAATAAAGATCTCAATTAATTTAGAAAGATTTGATGGTTTCAGAGCTTTTTTTAGTTTATCTTTGATAATATCCTTGAATCCTTTATAAAATTAAGATCTAAAATAATCATTATTCTATATAATATATTTAGTATATTATTAGAATTTAGCAATATAGATTATAATTAATCTTATCTGCTTAAATGTTACGAGGGTAGCCGTCTAGATCACGTGGAAGTGTTCTAGGCTCTCGAGGTGGGTTTATAACTAGGCGTCAAGCAGGGACTTAAGTAATGACAATAATGAATATGCTATTCGTAACTAATAGTAGAGTATACTAAATGATTGATCTTGAGCACGAAGCTCTATACAAAGGAAATCCATCTTGATTATATAGACCTTCGTGGCAAGCGTCTCAGTGCTCCCAGTTGTCCCAGTTGCATTGGGACAGCTGAGCCTACTGGGATCCCTATATCACATGATACTAATCACGTGATAATAGGTATGTGAGATCTGTCGTAACACTATCCCCTTCTTAGCTTAGCGCTTGTCCCGAGCGTTCATATAGTGCTACCAATCCCCTCATTAATTCTTTCAACAATAATGATTTCCTTTTCTCTTCATTATGCCTCCTAGTCGTAATTCTTGATCCACGAAAAGTCGTCAAAACCTATATAATCGAAGTAAGGAGAAGGGTATTATTATGCCGTTTACCTATAGTCGTTGTACAGACAAAAAACTTGAGTGTCGGGTTTTGCCTGGCAATAATAAATGTGGTGAATGTTCGAAAAGTGGTATGGATTCATCATGTAATGTGTTTGGTCATACGGTAGTGGATTGGTCTAAGGTTGATCGCGAAGAGCAACGTCTTCGGGAAGAAAATGAAAGGTTTCAACGGGAGGAAGAAGAGGCGATGTCAAAGATCCTCCGGTTGCATGCGCAATCTCGTCAGACCTTAGCGAGGCTCGATGTTCTTCGGGAGAAGGCGGGCAAGATGTTGCAATATGATCTTCATACAATCGAGGCCCTGGAAGAGTTTGAGGCAGAGGAGGAGCGGTTGGAAAATGAGCGTGTGGAGAAGGAGAAGGAGCAAGCAGGTGCTGGTTCGTTGACGTCTGCCGAGGCTAGTTCGAGCGTATTGAACAGTTTTGACCCTTCTTCCTTTTTGAGTCCTTCGGATCCTTTTTGGGAAGGTCTGGATAGCATTGGTGAAATTCCTTCAGCAGGTCAGGAGTACCAAGGTTCTTCTTAGGTTCCCAAATGTTTTCCGAATGTGGGTAATCTTGCCATTTGATTAAATATTTGACTTTCCCGTTAACGTATTTGCAATCTAGTATTTCTTCGATATAATATTCTCCCTCTGGGTTAACTGGTTTGATTTCTGGGTCTAGTGCTTTCGGCGCTCCAGGTGGTGCTTTCTCGAGGAATGAGATATGGAATACCAGGTGGATATTCATTGTGTGTAATAGTTTCAATTTGTAATTGACTGGTCCTACTACTTTGTCGATTTTGAATGATCCTAGTTTTTTGTGGTCTAGTTTATCGCTAGGTCGTTTAATCTGTATGTTTCTTCGAATGAGATAAACTTTATCCCCCTTTTTAAGAGTAGATCCCATACTTCTTGATTTGTTGTAGTACGATACTGTTCTTAAAGCGATGAACTGTAAATCCAAGGAGAGTTATTCTTGAAGCTCCTTGATTTCTGTGATATCTTTTATGGCTTCGTCTGCATTCGCATCTTGCAACAATAGTGATTTGTAAGCCAATAGGTTGAACCCAAAGTTAGCATATGCTGACGTTACTTTTGTGGTTTCTGTCTCTGATATATTATATACAAATTGTGCCAAGGGTAATAGTTTAACCCAATTGTCTTGTCTATAATTGATGTAGCAGCGGAGATAGGCCTCCATCGTTTGGTTTAGTCGTTCTGTTTGGCCATCTGTTTGTGGATGGAAAGTTGTCGAGAGCTTTCTTTTGATTCCAAGCAATACTATAAAGGTAGACCAAAACTTCGATATGAATAATTTGTCCCTATCTGAGATAATCTCATCTGGTACATCATAGATGCTGACTATATTCCTTATGAATATATAAGCAAGATTATCTGTTGTCCAAGTTTCACAGAATGGTATCATATAAGCGAACTTGGTTAATCTGTCTGTTATCACTAGTATAAAATCATACTCTTTCTGGGTAACCAGGTCCTTGGATAATGGTAGTTTCACTACAAAATCTCAAGCAATGGACTTCCAAGGTTGAGTAGATAATTCGGGGGTTTTGAGCTGACCATAAGGGGCATGCCGAACAGCTTTATTCCTTATGCAGGTATCGCAGTTCCCAACTATATTCTCAACTATAATCCTCATCTTTGGAAAGTAAACTTCTCTCCTTATTCTGGCAAAGGTTCTTGCAATACCTTGATGCCCGTGAGTTGGTAGCTTGTATTGTTCTGTAACATAATCCTTAGCTAGATTAGAGGGTATGTAAAGCTTATTGTGAAAGTGGATGAACCCATCTTGAATAGTGAACCCTCTTTCTAGGTTGTCTGGGGTAGCTAGGATTCTTTTAGCTGTAGTATTTGTTGCGTATTCCGTTTTTATGATATCTTTGATAGTATTATAATTTACTCCTGATGTGGCGGCGAGTTGTGGTTTATTGTGAACTAAATCATCACCATCTTGCCTTAATATCGTGTGCGATTCGTGCGTTTTGTTTTGTAAGTATTCTGGTTTTCGGCTTAAAGTATCTGCCCTAACATTTTCGTTTCCTTTGATATATGAAATTCTGAAGTTGTATACAGCCATGGTTTCCGACTATCAGACCTATCATCTATTTAATTCCTTCGTTGTAATGAAGTAAACCAAGTTCTTATGATCTATATACATCTGCACCATGTATTTCGATCCTTCCAAGTATACTCTCTATTCCCTAAAAGCATCTACTATCGCTAGCAATTCTTTGTCGTATATTTCGTAGTTTAGTTCGGCTAGTGATAGTTTGCGTGAATAATAAGCAACTGGTTGCTATTTCTTATTCAAACCTGGCTGGCTGAGTACTACGCCTATTGTATAGTCTGAGGAGTCTGTCTCCACAATTATTGGTAGTTCGGGATCAAAAGCCTTGAGAACTAGTTCTCCCGCGAATGCTTCCTTGAAATATTCGAATACTGTTTGCGCTGCTTCCGTCCATTGGAATTCTCCCTGATTTTTCTTAGTAATTTCGGTTATTGGAAAGGTTATCTTTGAGTAGTTTTTAATAAATCATCAATAAAAGTTGACAAATCCTAGAAAGGATTATACTTCCTTTACACTAATTGGTGGCTCCCATTCCTTAATTGCTTTTACCTTGTCGGAACTCATCTTAAGACTTTCTGAGAATATGGTGTAGCCTAGGAATTCTGTCTCTGTGACATGAAATTCACACTTGCTAGGTTTGCATTGGAGATCTGCTTCCTCCAAAAGCTGTAGAACATTATGAACATCCTGGATATGTTATTCTTCTGTCTCTGAAAATACTAGTATATCATCTAGGTAGTATATACAGTATATATCTAGGTATTTTCTTAATATATTGTTGACCAAGCGTATACATGTTGCTGGCGCGTTTATCAATCCGAATAGTATAACCTGATACTCGTATAGTCCGTATCGAGTTCTGAATGCTGTCTTCCATTCTTCACCTTCCTTTATTCTGATAAGGTGGAATCCGTTTCGTAGATCAAACTTAGAGAAAATCCTGGCTTTTCCCAATCGATCCCTCAATTCTGTAGCTAATGAAAGTGGGTACCGATCTTTGATCATTATATCGTTGAATTTGTGATAATCTATACAAAGTCTCTTTGTACCATCTTTCTTTGGTACAAATAACACAGGGCTAACTGCCTATGAGGTGGATTCTCTGATCCATCCCTTTTTTAGTGCATCGCTAATGTAATCCCTAAGCGTCCCTAGGTCAAAGACTGACATTGGATAGATTGGGCCGAATGGAGGCGTCTTGCCTTCCTCCAATACTATCTCATGATCCTATGGCTTATGTTCTGGTAAAGCGTTATAACCTTTTCTTTCTTCGAATAATTTCTTGTACTTCTAGTACTGTACCGGTATTGGCGTCTCTTCCTGTTTCGTTACAGGGGTGTTTTCAAGCAACTTCTTCTGCTTATTCTTCATTTATACAGAAGGTTCACCTTCCTTCGCTGTTAATGAAGGACCCTGGACTTGGTGTCCTATATCAGTAGTGCTGTTCGCCTTCAGTTCTTCACCATATATGTTCAGCCTTACTGGCTCTAGCGTATCTCGTTGATCGCTCTTCTTCGGAAATGATATAGTTTCCGATAACCAATCAATCTGGGGGTTATATACCTTCAACCATAGCATTCCCAAAATGATCTGTTGATTCCCTAATGGAACAATATCGAATTGGATAACCTCTTTATGCTGGGTTATACTCATTTATAAAGAACGAGTCTCCTACGAAATCTTTTTGTCCAATCCGGCTAATTGTCTATCAACTAGCTGCAATTGATATGATGCTTGTTTCGCTTGGAGTTGTACTCCCAAATACTTTACAGTTCCTGGTGCAATAAAATTTCCTGTGGCTTCTGAATCAATCATAGCCTGGATTGCTCGTCCATTTATTTTCGTATTGCAATAGATTTGTCCTATCTGTCCTGCAATATTCAATTGGCCTTGGCCTTTTCCATAGGTTTTAGCTGATCTTCCTTTCTTACAGGATCTTTTTGCCTTCCTTTATGGAAACTATCCTATAGCTTCTTTATCTGATAGATGAATCCTACAGATTTCATTATAACAAGTGGTCCAGCTCATAATAGTATACTTAGCTATCTGTTCTTCCTTTGTTTTCGTTCTGAACAAGGGTGAGGAGGGAGTTTGTAGATACTCCTGTTCCCATAGATTTATTATATTGAGGCCTTCTTTATTCTTTGGTAGTTCGTTTAGCAATTTCTTGAACTCCTTATAGCCTATACACTGGATCTCTTCAGGTTCTATAGAGGTTATTGCACACAATTGAGGTGTGAAGGTTGCATTAAGTTGGCCTTTGCCGAACTTCTTGTGATAACCTCCTCCTGATGGCTTTTTGCTTCGACAATCTCTGGCTCTGTGACCTGACTTGCCGCATTCGAAACAAAGCTTGTCTTTGCGTCTTCGTTTTACCTCTTCCTTAAATAGTTTGTTTCTAAAGATTACATCCAATTGTATTGGGTCTCTATAGGGTTGTCTGTTCTCTCAAGGTCTTCCTTCATTTTTGTGGTATTTACCACGATCTCGGTTTCCATAGAAGTTGGAAGAACAGCATTCCTTCTGATACTTGTAAAGTATCTCATCCGTTTTAATAGACTCCTCGATCAACTCGTTTAGATCCTTCTAAATACAATTGCGATCTAATTCTAGCCTAACTTCAGGCTTGAGCCCTTTCTGGTAGTGGCTCATCGTTGCGTTCTCTTCCCATCCAGTGATACCTATATACCTTCTGAATTCCATAGTGTACTTGACTGCTGACCCTGTTTGCTTGAAGCCATAGATCTTGGATTTAGCATTATATAGTTCATTGATGTTTCCGAACACTTGTTGTATTTCTTTCTTAAATCCTTCGAATCTCTTAAAGATGGTTTGAGTTGGGTACAATCGCTTCTTTGATTCACTCAAATTGATGAAGTAATCCTTGAGATATGGTTGGATCCATTTGGCAGCTTTTCCTTTGAGATAGAAGGTAGCCCAAACGCTTTTATCGATGTTATAATTGAACTTGTCTTGATTAAATTGGAAGTAGATCTCAAGTTGGAGCAAGAAGGTCTTTAATTCTTATCGATTGCCTGTAAATCGGTCTGGCAAGGCAATCTTGAGGGTTTCGGTGACAATGATTTCCTTGGGGTCTTCGATACCTTTTATAGCGATATCTCCATCCTTATCGGTACCTCCGAGAATGCCTTGATCGGTTATAATAGGGTTGTTAGATTGTGATGTCTTGGAAGACATGATGTCGTTACTAGTCGAGTCGGTACTTGAAGTAGTAATGATGCTCAAAGTGTTACAAGGGTAGCCGTCTAGATCACATAGAAGTGTTCTAGGCTCTCAAGGTAGGTTTATAATTAGGCGTCAAGCAGGGACTTAAGTAATGACAATAATGAATATACTATTCGTAACTAATAGTAGAGTATACTAAATGATTGATCTTGAGCACGAAGCTCTATACAAAGGAAATCCATCTTGATTATATAGACCTTCGTGGCAAGCGTCTCAGTGCTCCCAGTTGTCCCAGTTGCATTGGGACAGCTGAGCCTACTGGGATCCCTATATCACATGATACTAATCACGTGATAATAGGTATATGAGATCTGTCGTAACATTAAATTGTTATAATACTTTCTCAATTATATGATCAGGATCAACTTCTTTGAAAACCTTATCGAATCCTTATCGAAATAATTTGTAAATATCAAAAAGACAATATATCTTAGATTTTATATTTTCATTGAGTTAATTATTGGTAGTTTTGGTTATTAAATCATTAAAGAAAAATTCGATCCAATTGAACATAATTCCTTAAAAGAACAAGATTAATTATAAGATCCTCTATATTTGTATCAAAAAGAGGTATTTATTAAAGATATAATATAGATCAGTTTGTATAACAAAAGCTCGATATTTGTTATGATCTTTATAAAATAGATCAGGGGTAGATATTTGGATTGTTTATCTTAACTTTATAGTAGTAATAGCTTACTTTGAGGCTTCAATAAAGGAGAAGGAAACTGGTTTGGTGGGTTGTTGAATAAAGTCTATTATAACTAATATAGCTTAACCAAAATGATATTTAAAGTATAATAATATTATATTGAAGATAGCGATTATTTAAGATTTTGTTGATTAATAATTATAGGTTAAGGCTTTATTATTAAGGTTTATTTGAAAGTGAAATTGTTATTAAATCAAATAAAATATAGATAAACTAATTGATAATTAAATTGAATATAAAGCTCCTAAACTGTGAAATTATTCTAATTATATACTTTTGAATATTATTGGATAATTTAGATAAATTGGCTATTTAGGCTATCCCTTAGATTAAATAGACTGGTTATCCAATCTATTTATTATATAATCTATTATTAATCTTAAAATATTAATCCTAAAGTGATTCTAATTCTGAGATTGTAGAGTTCCTAGAATAATAATCTTGAAATGAATATTATCCTGAGATACTTTACTTTAGAACAAATTATATCCTAAAATATTTATCTTAGAACTAAATAGTTACCTAACCTTTTTTTCTTAGAATACTAATTATTCTAAGATCCTATTTATCCTAGGATTCCTTATCGAAAAGGGTTTCTATAAAAACAACAGTCCAAATCAGCGTACTTGGTTTTATTGTATTATAATGAGCATGATTCGTGACACGTACCGTGACATTATATACAAATTTGAAAATCTTGAAAATCTTGAAAATCTTAAATAACTTTTCATCAAAAATTATTAAAAATAAATAATAAATCTTTTCAAATATTTATATTATAATTGATCGAATAGATTTGAATTTTGAATTTTAAATTATATAAAAAACCTTTTTTTATATTTCTAGATTTTATAAAGATTAAAAATTATTATATTTTAATTAAAAAATTTCTATAAATTATTTTTCAAAATAAATTGATTTATTTGATCAATTATAATACAAATACTTGAAAAAAAAATTATAATATATTTTTAATAATTTTTATTGAGAAGTTATTGAAGGTTTTTAAGATTTTTTAAATTCATATATAAATCTTATACAAATCGAAAATCGAAAATCGAAAATTTTAAAATTATAGATCTCGATGAAGTCAATTATAAAAAATCTGAAATTCTCAAAAATAATTCATAATTGTATAATAAATCTATAATTCAAATTTTATCAAATTTTATCGATTAATTGTAAAGTTATTAATAGATGAAAATCATAGTTTTTGATGTAAAGGAGTAGTCTAGATTAGAGGTGACTCAGAAAGGGGGTATTAGGATCTATATTAAAGGTAGCTCAGAAAGGGGATATTAGACCTATCTATTAATAGTTATAATTACAAACAAGACTAGTAGAGAAAAAAAATTAACGAATGAGAGGATTTTCGGAGTCATCTCTCCGGTGTTATTTATAGATTGTTGATTATTCTTTGAAGATGATTTTTGAATAATATTTATAACATATGATTGTTTTATAATAGAAAAGAAGAGAAATAAAATAAGATAGAAAACTAAATCGAGAGGAGATCGATAAATTGATAAAGTAGATTTACTTGATGGTGGATTCGAATTCTTAATTTGGATATTGATACTAGGTAGGTATGCTTATGGATAGATACGAATGAGTAGGTACCTAGCTACCTACCTATGAATGAGTGGAATTCTCGGTTAGTAATCCTGCATATGTGTATGCATACATGCAGAAGCAGATGGATAGATAAGATGAATGGATGGACGGGAATAAAATAACGTGGCGGGGGTAGTTATGTACGTAGCCTACCAGGTACTTTCAAATCAATCAACAAGGCATAGCTAGCCATGAATATTCGATAATGTAGTGTAAGGATATATTGAATCTCTTCCTTTAGTATTTTTAATCCTGACAGTGTAACGGTACCTATGACAGTATGATGATCTTCGTCCTATAATTCCTCTAGTTGTATCTATTTATTATCTCTTGCTTCGCTGCTTCGGATTACCTAAGTTCCGACGTGGTATTCGGATGTCCTTCCGGTGTGTGTGCGTAGATGTGCGTAGATATGTATGTATACTTGTACTTGAGTTATAGGCGACGTTGGTTGCTGTTTTTGGTGTTACTTCATGTGGCGTATGTATGTATACTGGTCGGTATATACTGTGTCATTGTTTGGCAGGATAATTAATCTCTTGGCGTCATTCGAGGGAGGCGATAGATGTATGTTGTTTGTATGTATGTTATATATTCATGTATGTATGGTGAATGTGTGTGGGGTGTGAGTGGTGTGTGTAGTGCAAATCAATGTTCATGCAATTTGTTTGCACTTTTGGTTGTAGTGATACAAGCCATGCCATATATTTCCATCTTGTGCATGGGGTGGTGTGGTGATGTGCAAAGAGAGAAGAGATGAGATAGCTTTTGTGGTAGGGGAGCTGGATGGATGCGGTGCCGGTAGTGTCGTAGTGCCCGATATGGAAAAGTTGAGGGTGTGAGAGTGTATGATTGGTCTGACCGGGGGTTAGATGGAGGTCGTTGAAGAATGGTTGCATTGATGAAGGGGTTTATGATTGGGTAAAAGACCATCCTGGTACCTAATGCCGGGATCACAACATAGACCGACATTTAAAATCTTCAGGAGAAATAACTTGATATCAAAGCTGAATCATGACCGTTTCGTCGTCAAGTACCTGTACCTTGCAGTATTGCATGCATACCATTTCTTGGTACTCGTTTGAAGATTCTTTCTCCTTTGTGCACTTTCATGACGAGATAAGTACGCGCTATACTCTATCCTCACTGTATCTTCATGTATAGTTGCAGTACCTATGCACATGTGGATATATGTATGTATATGTAGTAACACGCTGTGCATGTGTAGAAAATCGACATTGGAAGTCGAGGTGGCAGTCTGGATGGAATGGGATGGGATCTTCCATGAGATAGACGCTATGCTAGCTACCCTGTAAATACACAGCGTTACTTTGGTGGATGATGATTAAACTTGGAACTGGGTAGACTGAAACCTATATTGTATTTAGATTGTCATTGAGCTGTTGTGTTAGTTAGATAAGACAGTTAAACATGCTCTGTATGTGATTTGATCTACAAGTTGAATACGAATCCTAGCTCCTAGAGATATTCGCTGTTGCAATATGTGTTCGGGCAGACCAGGCTATGCTGAATTGTTTGGGTAAAGACTGGCGGATGGTTAGAATGGATATGTATTGTTGTCTATTATGTTTTGGTTATGTTGCAACTGGAAACACCGGCGAGACGAAAATGGGATTGAACTCAATGGCATTGGCGGATTAGTGCTTATGTCATTGTATTGTGGCGATCAGTGATTAGCAGGTTTGAACAAATTTAAATGTAGATACATGTACGTCCTTTCATTGGGCGCGGATGAAAATGTACCTGCTAGCCTCTGTAACAATTACAACCTTCCGATGGGGGCTGTTCAGGCGCGGGGAGAGGATCTACATCGAACGGTCTAGAACTAGAAGAGAAAGGGAATTTTGAAGCTGAAAACTGAAAACTGAAAATCGAGGAAATGAACGACGTGGGGGGTAAAGTGAAGAGTGGAATGCAAAGAGGAGAGGGGTCTTTTCCAATGAAGATGTTGTGCATTTGGTGTTTTCCTAGAATGTCCATATCAGATAAGCCACCCGTACCAAGATGCTGTTAGAGAGCTCCAGCTGCTTCAAGTGCTTTGTGTAGTTATTTGTTAGATGATAGCCAGTTGTAAAATCATACATGCAAATATGTAAATAACAAGAGTAAGAGGTATATTGACTGAGCCAGCCTCGACATAATATGCTGTGATCACAACAAATATAAGCTCGGAGAAGACATGAAAAGAATAAATGGTATTGCATTCTGAAGCTTGATCTAGACTACGATCCATCCAAAAGCACAGTTAAGGAGGCTTTGCAGTAGCGAGGTAGCTCCAGCTCTTGTCTCGAAAACTACTATTGAATATTTATGTGGGCATGGAATTTGATTATTTGCAATTTTGATGATTACACGTTTAAATTTAAAACACTCAACTGATGTACCGAACAAATGAGAGCAGGTGCTGTCCCACTTAGGACGTCGACGGATCGAAGGATGATTAAACACCCATGTTAGATACTAAGGGATGACGGACAATGATCTTTAACTAATGGGGTTTGATGTATGTGACTTCGGCTCGGGTGCTAAATGCAAGGGGCGATTATTGCCGGCATGCCGATAGAGTGCTCAATTGACCACAAACGGAAGGCCTGGTCCTTTCAAGTAAGGGGACTGGACCAAAGAAGGTCGACTCGCTTTATTGGTATCATGTAGAAGCCACCCAAATAGCATATTTTAGAATTCCTTAGCTCTGAATCGTCCAATCCAATATCAATGCATCTAGACGTGGGGGTACTAAGCAATGTATAGTACACGAGGTATACCTCATTCGCCGATCCAAGGTCCAATTGTCAGGTCGCCTCGTCTCAAACCCTCGAAGAATCTTGGATGGTCAATGCTGTTTGCGGGTAGAATTGCACAGCGGACGGAAATGCAGCGGTCAGTCATGCGAGATGATATGTATCTAATAGTGTATGTTGCTTGAATTAAATTGACAACAAGAATGCCATGGCCTGCATGAGAAATGGAGAACATCATAAAATGCTGGGGTGGAGAAAAGAACCTGGGTGAAGAATCATGAAGTATTCCCCGCATAGAACGACTTCCTTAGAATGGGAAGAATTAACACCAAGAGAGCTGACAAATCAAACCATAGACTTTCAAAGCAAACGTAATAAATCAAAGCAAAATCAAAAGATAGACACTCGTCCTATTATAATACAATGATACATACTACGCGACCCCACTCAAGCATGCCCTTGCTTCGAAACAGTAAAACAGTAAAACGGACTAGCTTTTTCCTCGTGAGATTGGCGACAAACGCTTTACCATAGGTCCCTAGGCGACTCCTTGTAGAACGATCAAACGTTGGTGACTACCTAGAGTCTAGCATGCAAGTGGTTGGGGGGAAGAGAGAGAGATCATGCCATGGCATACATACCTTGGCGCGCGTCCATATGCAAGCCACGCTCCTAACCATTTCCAAAGCGGATGGTATGATGATAATGGTATTCACTGGAAGACAAAGATGGTGCCAATTATAGGGAAGAAGGGAAGAATCGGCATCGTCTTTATCTTCTTTGCTTGCCCGCAGCCCAAGGCCTCAAAGAGAGTTGAGCCTATCCAGAGAAATTGAGGTCCGTAATCGTAATCATGCATCAAACCCCTCGCTCTCCATCAACCTCGTCTCTTACTTTGTTTGTCAGATTCTTGGACCTTGCTCGCACGTTATCCATGTTTATCCATGCAACTTCGCTATCCAAGTTCCAACCATCTTCCTGCACCAGCTGTCAACGAAACCCTGTCTCCCCATCGACCATCTCTTCCTCTTGTGCGTGTGTTGTTTTGTCTCGAGTCTGCATCTGTATTGCATTGTGGATGAAATCAAGCATAAATTGTGGAGGAGATATGGAATGAAGTAGGGGATTTGGATTTTCGAGAAAAAGGTCGTGGAGGAAGACCAAAGAGCAATATCATGCATGGTACATGAAGGAGGAAGTGTAACCTCATTGGAGCGAGTAAGAAGCATTTTGGCGACGTTTTCTTTGTAATAGTTGGTAGATAGTCATCCCCCATGGTTACCTATTTGTTGGGAAAATGGTAGAGATGTGAAATACCAGTACCTAGGTAAGGTTAATCAATTAATTCACTTTGCAACTTCATCAAGGTTATTGAATTGTGCCTCCCTCTACAGTATATTCACATTTATTTACTTTGATGTTTAATGCTGACCTCTTTCTCCGCTTTCTCCTCGACCAACAAGAACCTGTAGAAGTTTTCTCATGCACGAAAACTGCAGCCTGAGGATTACATAAAAGACGAGGATCGCCATCGACCAAACTGGTGACCAGTGCAGAAGTAGTATTGTGTATTGTACTCCACCTGGTGCTTTACAAAGTACACACTACCTAGTCCTTACATCTTCGTATCCTGTACATTTTTATTATCTTTGTTCTTTCCACAAATCTTTGCTCCATTTGCACCCAAGATACCCTTTTAAGTGACGCTACTTTCGACGCAACAGTTCCAATACCACCCAAGCAAATCTTTCATCGGCTTTTTACTTCCTGTCTTTTGACGCACACCTCACACTTGGCGAGTAACGATCTTCGTCCGACTCCATACGCCCACAACTATTTTTTCCCTATTACATACAGTCCAAGAGGGTAGCAAATAATGTTCCACTAGTATTCATACAGTCGGGATAGAGGTTATCGCTAGGTCGACTATCTTGCGCCTAGGATTTGGCTTTCCCCGGACCAGGGCCCTCACAGATCCTCTACACGTAAGGATATACAGTACCATTTGAAGAGCCCTGCTTTACATACTAGAGGCCATGCAAGAACCTGTATCTGCAAGCTCGCCGCCGTTCATTCTCAATTCAGATATGTCGGGGGCGGACTCTGACCCCGATTTCGAATTCCTTGATAGTTCACATTTACCCTTTGAGACAAGCTATAGTCCAAACAATCTCTTCGAGGAATTCTCACACGACTCGCCCCCTTACTATTCAGCATATGCAACACCGAGTGTCGCGGGTCACAAAAGTCCCGAACAACCATCGTTCATTAACACGACGATACTGCAGGCGCCTTTGTCAGCTCCATCGACAGCTTCACCGGCTGGCTCGTCTCAAAGCTCTACTTCCGATTCGATGGAATATAACAGAAAGTCTAGTTCGGATTCGTCACGATCTACTTTGAATTCAGGGGCCGCAATGATTGGGGATGACGTAGACATGGGAGATTGGAAAGGCGACGATATGATCAAAGGGGAGAGCATCTCGACTTTTGATGACTACACTGGAAATGGAACTATCAATCCGTCAGCAATGATTAATAATTTTGGATTCAATGACAAGAGCATGGAAAATGATTTCGACTTCGACAGCGCGTCGAGTAGCCCAAGTCCTTTTGCGATAAAAATGGATATGGAATCACCAGAAATGCCGACTATCAAGCATGATATCCCGCGTAAGATATCACCAATCGTTAGGAAAAAGTTCAGGAATCATAACAAATCAAATTCTGTAGGTCAATTTTTATTCACTATTACGTTTCCAATATACAAATGTACTAACGTGTTCATCAATGGCAGCAACATTCGGCAGTACACTCTACACATGTATATCATATGGGTTCAAGGGAAACGTCGCCCTTGTCCGCAGCATCGATAAGTCAAGCGTCGTCCCCTGCACATAATTTGTTCACCAACTCTCCGTCTCCCAAAGCTGGGCTTGAATTTATGTCTGGCGCAATGCCCAATGGGGCTCATGGCCTTCCTCCTTGGACAAGTAGCATGGAACCACCTCATAACATGATGAGAACTCAAGTCCAGTTTAATACCATGTCATTCCAAAACACACCTCAATATAAGGGCCGCCAGAATCCGGTTGCGTCATATACGAAGCCAATTTTGACATTACACCCCACACCATTGAAGTCGCGCGTTGAGACTCAGATTCCCATCAAAATGACACTTTTCCCTGTCCCCCAAGGTGTTACCAAACTCCATCTTCCAACACAAACTATTTCGAAACCCAAACTTCTCGTCAAACCTCCCCCGGAACGCTCACCGGACACTTTGGAGCTTTATACCATGTTGGTCTGTTCTAGTGCAATGGACAATCCGGAAATTCTTCGAAAGGCCTTGGAAAGAGCGGCGGCGCCCGAAGATTCTCCAAGTCAGTCTTCGGATGCTGGATCTGATGAAGATGATGAAAGAAAGCCATTGAACGGGGGAGAAGTCTTGATATGTAGCGGCTGCATTACACGTGAGAGGAAAAGGGCCGCTCGAAAGAAGATAAAGAAGGTCGAGGAAGAAGAATCATGGCATAAAGACGAGGCCAAGCGGGTCATCGTATTCAATACTCATGAAATCAAGGATTGGCAATCGCCCACAAGCCAACCACCCTCGGAAGCCACTGGTGACCGACCTGAACCTGTCGTACCTGATGGTGCCATGCAAGTCGATGCTCCGATGCGAATCGCATGTTATTGTCGACATCAAAATGAAAAGATCGGATTTCGAGTAATATTTACTATCAAGGACTATCAAGACCGCCTGGTTGCACAAGCTATCACCTCTTCAATTATGATTACAGATGATCACAAGACGCATAATTTATTACCTATTTCTGGGCAAGTATCTGGTGCGACCGATGGACAAATATATCCAAGTTCGACTCCGTATTCGAATGAAAGAACCTTTGATATGACGTCTGGTCCTGTTCCTGGTATGCATCCTTTCCGTGTTTCACCATCCGCGCCGGATCTTCAGAGCCTACAACAGAATTTCATGCCATACCCACAGCCAGTGGCTTACCCAGCACCTAATCCACCTCAAGCAATTTCTACTGCGATCTCACCTCGGCAGATATCGCCACAAGCATCGCCTTTGACACCATCTGGCGCTCCATTGTCTAAGAAACGCAAGGCCAGTTCTTCTGGTAAGGTTCCCACTGGTCTAGCAATGACGAAATTAGAGACCGGGCAGCTGGGGATGAGCGTTGGACCACATGTTTCGGCCAACGCCACTACTTCTGCTATACTATCACCATTTACACCAAATCTTCCAAACTTCCCACCAAACGAGCACCCATTCTGTCAGCCTGTTCCAGTGCAACAATTTCCGTCGCATTTCAACACAGGTCCTCCTACTCCGAATAGCAATGATCAATTATTTATCCCGCATGGCCATCGACCTCAATCAACGGACAATTTGGCCATGCATCAACTCTATTCGGCGCCTCCTTCGGCGCATCCTAGTCGTGCCCCCAGTCCGAATGGTATGCACAATAATGTTCAAATTTATCAGCAGCAGCAGCAGCAAGCTCATATGGCACAAGCTGCGGCCAATGGAATTTATGGCATGCCCTTGACTCTGAGCCCACAGCGGCCACCTGTGATTCATAAACTGATACCAAACGAAGGACCGAAGGCTGGAGGAATAGAAGTTACCTGCCTGGGTAGTGGATTTTCTCAAGGGTTGGAAGTCATGTTCGGTGATGCTAAAGCAACAACGACGACATTCTGGGGTGAGACATCTTTAGTATGTCTTTTGCCCCCGTCTGCCATTGCCGGTACTGTGCCTGTCACCTTCACACACCAGCATCAACAAAGGCAGCAATATCCAACACCACCAATGCCGAAACAAACCGCATTCTTCAAATATGTTGATGACGATGAACAACAGATCATTAGAACAGCGTTGGCCGTATTAGGTCACAAGATGACCGGCAAAATGGAAGATGTGCGTGATCTTGCTAGAAGAATTGTGGACGGTCCTTGGGGAGCACCATCAGGCCAATCGCCGCCTAGCGGGGGTGGATCCTCACAGCATGGCGGCGGATTCAATGCGGCAAGTTTTGGCGTCGATGTTGAAGCGACGCTATTGAGATGTCTGGATCTTATTGATCTCGATGATAGTCCGACCAAGCCGCGATTTAACCTGCGTAGAACCTCTGGGCAAACAATGCTTCACCTCGCTTGTTCATTGGGACTTCACCGCTTCGTCGCCGCTTTACTGGCACGAAACGTGAATTGCGAACCACGAGACAAAGGTGGATTCACGCCTATGCATTTCGCTGCTCTTCATAACCACCCACAGATCGTTCGACGGCTCATCCTCAGTGGTGCCGATCCATTGATTAGAAGTCTCCAAGGATATGCTCCTGCAGATATGACAGCTTCCGAGGAAGTCCATCGTGCGGTTCGCAGAGTGGAAAATCATTCGAGAAGACGAAGTGGTTCTTCATTGAAAAGTAGAACCAGCAGTGCCACATCATTACGATCATTATGGCAACCACCAAATGCAGAGATACCTAATGAAAGTGGCATCAGCGATAGTGACGAGGATAGCAACGAATATGAGGACGAGGACGCCGATGTTGAAACCGAAGCTGCTATTGACGGTACATACCTGATGCGAAGTAGGCAATCTAGGGGATCAACTGCCGGGAAAATATCAAATGAGGCTATTGAAGCAACTAAAACCCCTGTTTTGGATATCCCTGAAGTCGAAGCAGATGAAGGCTTGGCGTCTCCAACATTGGCCATGACCGCAATCCGAGATCAGATGTTCGCGCAATTCACACAATTCACAGCTCAGATGCAACATCTACAACAAAGCTTCCACAATGGTATGCAACTTGGTCTCCCAACCCTGCCTCAGATGCCTCAGATGCCTCAAATGCCGCAAATGCCGCAAATGCCTACTCTTGCAAATCTTCCAGGTTATCAAGCTTATCTACCAAGCCCAATGGCCCGCCGCATCGCCAGCCGTCCAGACAGCCCTAACCGTCAAGAGGGCGCCAAGGAACAAGGCAACAAATGGTGGGATCTTTTCTCCGGTAACGTAGCTGCTGCACCACCTGCGTACGAAGACATCTTCCCACAAAATGATATGGATGTGAAACGAGCTTCCGCAGAACAGGCAGCTGCGGACACCATCGCGGACAACAAATGTACTCAAGTCTTCGATCAAATGACAACACAAGTTGAAGCAGCCACATCTGTAGTCAACGCAGAAAGTTCAACAGCTGCTATGATCAAGAGACCAATGCCTATGGGCACCCTCAGAATCGGCGGAAAGGAAGTAGTTACGGTGGAGCAACAGAACCAGATACAATTGCTACGCCAGGAGAAATTGAAGAGGGTTAGGAGTGACAGGAAACTGTTCCTTGTCTGGGTATGTTCTTGTTCATGTTATCTTTTCTTGTTCTTGTCACACTTCTCTCCTTTCCCCCTGTCATCTGAACATTCATCCAAAAATATTTTCAAACTAACAATTCTCCTCACAGATCCCCCTACTTCTCGTAATGATGCTCACTACATTCCACGCTCGCATTCCTGCTGTTTGGTCCCGCGCGTCTTATGTTTTCACCTCTCTTACAGATCGAAACCAAGATCAGGGGCGTGTGGTGGAAGTATCATAATTGCTTGTAAAATCACAGCATCTTCCCTGATACTGCGTGCCAGCTTTTTTTTCCCCGCTCACGTTTTTTATAATTTTTTATTCATCTCACGTCACGTTAGGTTACCCCTCAATCGCCTTTACCCCAGAAAGGTTGGATCTCTAGTACTTTGTTTATTATGCATTTTAGCGTTTATGATGATTTTGATTCTGTTTTGATGGTGGTGTGATGGTTGCTTGCTTGGGGTTGGCTGGTTCCTGGGCTTTACCTGTATGGGATAGTTATGGGAAGGAAGGATGGATGGATGGATGCAATGAAAGTAATGGGAAACTATGATAGATGGGAATGATGAATGAATTGACGGATGGATGGATGGATGGATGGGAAGAAAGATGAAAATCTCAATTGATTAATCCAGCAGAAATATCTTGGAAGATAGATGAAGGAAGTAATGCAGTTCAGTTCAGTTCAATTAGTCATATCATGCATGCATTCATTAGCGGGATTCCCATCATACAGTGGAAGTTGGAAGTTGGAAGTGGAAGTGAAAGTGGAACCTTTTTATTTATTTATTTATTTATCAACATTCGGTATTTGTTCTTCTGGAATAGTCTAGGTATTTAATGTACAGATGGATGGATGGACGTATAGATGGAGAGAGATTCGATATTCAAGACCGATCTATAATCTTATTAGGTAGTTAGAAGAGAGAGATAGATAGTGGTGCACATGATAAATTTGCAACACACCATCCATACCATATCATACCAACAACCATCTGAAATACAATGAAAAGGCCCCCTCCAATTCGAGTTGAACGGAGACGAGAGAAAGGAAATTCATTCCTTCTTTGAAGAATAGTAAAATCGCCAGGTATTCCATTTCCATCCATTCCATTCCATTCTACCCCTCCCGTTCCCTTTCCTTCCCTTCCCTTTCCACCCCATCCCGATCCAGCCCTTCTATCCTCCCCTCTCCTCAAATTACTCGCCGCGAAAAATGCACATGCATTAAAATGTCCAAAGACTAAAGTGCTCGCTCAAATCACTTTGACTACCTATGTTATGCTATGCGAATGAATGCAATAATACCTTTACAAATAGGCAAAATAAACAAACGTTTTTCTCATATCAGTCGTAAAAGAGTCAAGAGATGTGAACAAAAGAAAAATTAAAAGAAAAAAGTAAACAGGATATTATTAGGTGTATTGCCGTTAAAAAGAAGCGTATGGGTCGTAAATGAATTTCGTAGAATTAGTACAATATCAAATCATCATGTCTGTCGTAAAGTCGTAACACATTCGGGTGAATGTTAAATTGTTGGTTTTGCTGGGGTATTTTCCTCGTGGGTTCTGTATGTAGCTAGTTGTATGCAAAGCATGGCGTGTATGGATCGGAGAATCATTTAAAAGATCTCGAGATCTTCAGGCCAGTCTCCGGGTTCTTTGGTCGTTCGTGTTTGTTCCGGTCTGGAATTCCTGGTGTGAAGCATTTCACCACTGGGGAGGCGGACATGTTGGGGGATCCTGGGTACCGGGGGTGCTCCGTAAAAATCATTTGCGGAAATGGGTTCTCGGTCGTCAGCATTGTATTGAGATTGTTGAGATAGAGATTCCCTCGGCTTAGTATAGTTGAGGAAATCACCGTCAGTCTTGGCGGGAGGCGAATCCTTGGGAATCTTGAGCTTCACGAGAATGCTTCTGGGTCTCTCGGTCTCACGACCAGGAGCAGGATATCGAGCTGTTGGATTGCGAGCATCGTCCGAAACAACTCTCTTTTCGGGAGTAGAAGGGCCGGTGTAAGGACTCTTCTCATTGATTAATTTCCGGTTTCGGCTACTTCTCACCTTCTTGAGCGGTTTGATATCAATATCGGGATCAGATTCGGATTCAGATTCGGGTGTAGGTCTAAAGGCACTATCTTTCTCAGCAATCTTTTTCTTCTTTATTGCGCGAGGTCGACCAGCCTTTGCCTCTTCAACACTGGCTTGTTGTGAAAGAACACGCGAAGCTGTGGACTTGACTTCAACCGCCATCTTGGCACCAGCAGCAGATCCGCCAGTGATAAAAACTTGGGGGTGGTAGCTGTCAGACATATCAGTATCAGATTCAATGCTAGATAGCACATATTCTGACCCCTCCTCTGGCACTGCAGTGGGAGCCTGGCCGGCTTGTACACTACGAAGTTGATTCGTCTTGAACAAATCAGTTGGCCCAGTCGAAATATGATCCATGCTATCTTGTGTTGTAATAGCTTTTCCAATGTTGTGGTAATCCTCATCGTCATTAAAGTCAGCTTCAGGATCAACGTAGCCGCTTAAAAGTCGCTCAGAAGGAAGGGTCGCTAGAGCACCAGGTACAAAACGTGTTCTACCATATCGGTCGGATGGGGGAGGTAGTGGACGTGATGCCTGTTGATGGTATGGTTGCTGGTATGATGGCTGGTGAGATTGCCGTTGTTGAAAATCAGGAGGCTGGTATATCTGCTCCTCAGCAAGCGGCTCCGCGAACGTCTCCGTTAATTGACGGCGAGCGTCTTCAAGCTTCGTCTCCAAGTCACTAACACGCTTAACTAGTTTCTGCTGTCTTTGAAACTCCTTTCTCGACGGTACTTTTCTTACAGATCGAGAATGTTCAGGAAATGCAGGACGCGACATCCACTCTCTGCTTGTCATCTTTCTGAGGTTCGACATCGATGGCGTCTTTCGGTGGAAAACACTTTGAGGAGTTGAAGCCCCAACCGGAGCCGAGAACTTAGAGGCGGGACTGTCATGGTAAAAGTCTTGAGTACTGGTGACAGGTCTGGTCTGTCTCTTGTCATCTAAGGGTGAATTTTCTCTTGAATGGTATTTATCATTCAACTCGACGCCAGAATCATGCTTGAATCGCGGTGTCTGATCCATAGAATGTCTGAGTGGTCTAAAACCCGGCTGTTGAACAATTGCGCCATCTCGAAAGAAGCCATTCGCCTTCAATTCATGATACATCTTCTCCGCCTTCTCTTGGCGCTCTCGTACAGCTCTTTGCTGGGGCGTCTCCTCTATGATTTTCTGCGACTTCGAAAAGATCTTCCAATTGGATGGTTTGATTGAAGCTGCAAGCTTACTACCGAATCGAAAAATAGATGATTGTCGAGAAGTATCGGACATGGCTGCGAGTGAGGATTCCGCACCCATGGATTTATTTGAATGTTGCATAAACCCTTGCTTCCACATCTTCATACCTGGAGTCGCCCGGTCATTCCTCCCCATAAGCTCATCCTCAATGTATCGCTCCCGAAGCTCCTCTTCATGGTAAAGGTATGGTGTGGGCGGAATCTTACTGACTTTATCATTCATACTACCTTCCAAAAATCGTGAGGGACGAGATCTATGGAGACTAGGGCGGGCAGGTGAAGGCGACGCTGTGGATCTTCGACTTCTCTGACTGGTTCGACTGCGAGCGCGTGAAGGATGTCGAGGGGGAGGATTTCCCTGCTGAACAGGCTCCGGAGGTAAAGGCCAATTTTCAGAGCGGTGACGCTTCCCATCTGGATATTCGTCATCATGATCGAAAGCAGGACCCAAATACTTTCCACCTTCACCATCATCTACCAGAATTGTCGGTCGAGCATTGCGATTACTGTACAATCTTTTCGAACCCGTTTTCGAATCGATGGAATAGCTACGATCATCAAACGGACTTTCGTCCATAGGATGATCCATCGACTGGCGGCGAGGAGTCTGATGCGATAAACAATTAGTAATTGTTATGCCTCGAGGAAGGCTACAAGATCGTCCTCGGGAGTAGGGAAGGTGCATGCAATCAATCGAGTTTGAATTATGGATCTTGAGAAGGATGAAAACTAACCTTGTAACTCGCCATTTGCCAAATCTCGAGAGCGTATTTAATAACACGGTGACATTGACGCGTACAATCAAATGTATCTATCCGCGGGACTCCACAAAGGAAAAGAAAGGAGGAGGAGGAGGAGAGAAGGGGGAAAGTCGCAAAGAGGAAAGAAGATCGAAAAAGAGAGCTGAAATGGGGGAGGGGGGAAGATCGAAGTGATTAATATGATTTGAATATGCACCTGCACCTCTATTTTCGGGTACCTTAAAGTAGCGTGTCAGAATGTCTTACTAGCTTTCCCAATAAGTCGAAGAGGATTTCGCGCATCAAAGAGATGAAGAGATGTGATTCGTAGGAATCTTTTGTTGATGGCTGTCTAAACATGCAGGTAGGTTGCATACCAAAGCAAAATGCGGAGTTAGTTGAAAGTGTTAAAATTAGTCTCACCGCTGCATGAACGCGCAGAACACGTTTGTTGAGTTGATTCTTCCTTTTCTTCTTTTTTGCGTTTGGACTCTTTTGAGTAGAAAGTAAACAAAAAATAGGTTGTGTCAACAAACCAACTGACAAACCGTTGCCAAGAAAATAGTTTATTATTAATGTATAAATAAATAATAATTGAGCAGGTCTACACGGGGTTCAATCCCAGCCACTCGAATCAAACTCAATTTTCACACCCTTTTTTCCCCCGCGCTTATAGAATGATCCCCTTTTTTTATCATAATTACTTGTTAAAGATATAAGTATGAATATATACAAACACAGATATATATATATATACATACATACATACATACATACATACATTCCTCTATAATCCACAAACCATAAACCCACCCCATCCCATCCCATCGCATAACACCACTCAAACCTCAAACCTCAAACCTTCCCTAAAACCAAGTCATCAGGTACCGGTACAATATTCCCTCCAAGTTCCAGGGGCAACACGTCCATCCATACCCGCCACGCAAATAACCTCCCTCCACGTTTCCAACCCCCTCGAAGATCTCCTGTAAGTCAACCATTTTCATATGTAAACTGTGTGTATGTCAAGCATTAGTAGATTGGCTAAGAGCTGGAGTACATACGTACATACATACACACATACATATATACATTGTACCTGCATCGTATCTATGGTAACAGCTTCAGCCCGGAAGATTCATGGGGCCAACTCATTCATTGGTGGCTTGAAGATCGCCGTGAACTTAGTAATGGACCCATGATGAGGGAGAAAAAAAAGGGATTTTATTCATAATAGGTAGGGGGGTAGGTAGGTACATACAGATTACATAATTCACTCATTTAAACAATTCAATGTATGTATACATATACATACATACATACATATACAAACATCAATATCCATAATGTAGAATTCTTCTCCAATTCCAGTCTTTTCATTTCATTTAGATAGGTAGGGTATTCAAGTTGTTGCAATCCATTTCCATTCCAGTCCCATCTGCTAAAGGAACCCCTTTCTACCATTTCCAAGCCCATAAATTACAGAATGGTTCTTCAAGCCCGCTCCACTCGGTATCCCATCCTCCAGGTCAAATCCCCCAAGTGTGCTCAGAGCAGGTACCAACAAAACAAAGCAGAACTAAAAGGGGAAGAAAGTCAATGCTTTCCGCAATCTAGATATCGTAAGGAGAAATTCCATGTATGCTTTTCCAGAAGCGTGTAAAACACGCGCAAACAACACCACCACGAGTCGTGTAAGAATATGAAAGGTATATGGGAGCTCATGTCCCCGACAAATTGGTATCGTAAAAATCTGGTCCAAAATCGTATCCTGAAAAAAAAAAATAATGAAAAACTCGACGGCGTGTAGAAAATCCAATCATCAAACGCCTCTGCTATAAACATGGTCGACGCCCATCCCGGCCTTTGAGCTCAATGTTGACATTTAGTTGATGTTAGGAGCGGGTTTCCGTTGGAAGCTGCCATTAGCTCGCCTATAGGTCATTTGATCTCTGAACCTTTGTTCCTCCTCATCTTCTTCTCGTTGACTAATGGCACTTGGCCGTCTACCGTTGTACAATGGTTCACTAGGGGTGATGAAAACATCACTGTAGCTTCTCTTATTGGCTGATCTTGGTGGCTCTGCCTCAATCGGAGGATATTGGCTATATGACCCAGATCTCTCTAGCTTATTATAGTTGTTGCTTGATCCAATACTTAGCATGGGCGCCAGGTTTGGTGGTCCACGAATCATAGAAGTTACTGGGGCAAGCGGAGACATAGCTGTTGGTTGCTCAGCTCGCAATGGTGCGAGAGCGACAGAATCTTGATAGCTATTTGAATACGCGGAAGAAGGATTACGGCTATAAGTAGGTTCCATGGATTGCTGGCTGTAGGTAGAATTTTGAACAGCAGGAGTGGTAGGTTGAGAACCTTGAGGTGCATTGGACATTTGGTATGCGAAAGACATTCTCCGGTAGTCTGGATCATACGACTGTGGTTGAGGAGGATTGGCAGGAGGACGAAATTGACTAAAGGATTGCTTCTCCTCGAACCCACTGTAACTTCCTGGAGGTGGCGGAGGTGGACCTTGAAGAGGTTGTTGACGGAATGGCGTCGATGGGCCTGAGTTAGGGTAGGCGGCCGATATCGGCTGTGAATAGGATGAGGAAGGCGGAGGTGGAGGCGGGGGTGGAGGTTGGATTGCTGGTACAGGAGCATATCCACTGCCTTGTGCCATCCAATGAAGCTGTCCACCAGCAGGTAGAGGTGCGTTTGGCGTCGATGGAGAAAGCGAAGGTGTACGAAATGGAGAACCTGCAGCAGGCGAACGGTATGGTGACATCTCAACTGATCCACGCCTCTGTTGTGGATCCTCATTACCACTTGTACTCAGAGCTCTCTGCCTAGCAGCTTGGATCGCGTAATCAAATGGAGGCGAAGTAGCCCTTCCCTGTTGATATTCATCATCGTTTTCACCAAAGTCTCCTCCAGGCTTCGTGTCTCTTCTTCTCATCCTCACATCACGTCTAATACGTACTCGGCAACCTTGTTCCGCCACAGTCCTGCTCAGATCGGTGCTTTCAGAGAGACCAGGGAACTTCTTTGCACTGTATACAGTAAATTGATCGGATTTAAGCTCCATGCGCCAATCAAAGGAGGATTCAGCGGCGGCCGCAGCGTTCGACATCTTTCGCATGCTTAAATCATTCGAAGGTTCGATATCGACATCCTTCTCCTCTTTTGTCTCCTCATAAAGATTGAAGCTCAACTTGTACTGGCCCTCGTGTCGAACAGACAGATCAGGGAAAATGAAATATCCAGCTTCATTGGGTCTATCCAAGTATGCCATTCCAGACACCGGCATGCCCGTCAAAACGGGTGCTTGAGGAGCCGAAGTTTGTACACGACCTTGAGCGATTGGCCGAGCGACCTCCAAAGTTGCAAATAGAAAGAAGTTTGCATTGTAGTGAAAGGTTATCTCCTTCTCTTGTCGGGGTTCTGTTTCATCGTGAATGCGAAGTTGAACGACAGGAGGAGGATCGACTGGGCGGCGATCGGCAGATGCTAAGAACGGTGTTAGTCTTGAGAACAATATTTTGACTCCTTCACCGAAAGAAATTTAGCATACACTTTGCTCCGGAACCACAAGCTCTAGCACGCTCAGGTTGTTGAATTACAGTCAAGGTATATCTAAGTTTCCTCCCTCCTTTGGTCGTCCTCGTAATTATTTCGGGTGTGCTTTTGGGAGACGTAGACGCTGCCATATTGGAGTCAACACTCCCTCTAAAGTGATTTGAAGCGATAGAAATATTCCGTTCAGCCATTGTTGCTGATTTTGAACAAAATTATTATATATGCTATCTCCTCGTTGTTAGTCCTAAATGCAATAAACCTCCCAGTGGCCGGAAAGTTAATTTTGTTCCCGACACCCAGTTTAATGGGTACGAGTATCGGAAGGTTAAAGTAAGGGAGCGACAATGCGTTATCGAGTCAAATTCTTACCTAGATATGTATGTTCCAAACTTCTGCTGGATTGTGACGCTTGAAGTGATCGTGAAAAATAATTGCAGAGGTTACAAGATGAAAAAATGAATTGTTTCTTCCCCAAACAATCTGACTTCAATGTATGTCGAGGTCGGAGTGGCCGTGCTGTTGGTTGGCTACCATTCAGCTTAAGCTGGAAAGGTTGGGGACGCCTGGGCTGTTAGGATGGTGAGGATGATAACCTGGTACGTGTTTCCCGATGGAAATATTATTGGAACCTCCTTATGATTGGAAGCAAAGTAAGATACAATAAGTATATTGATAACGATGCTTATTGACCGTCTATCCTTTTCAATCACTCCGTACCATTCATTCTGGGTTGGAGGAGTCGACAAGTGAGTGGTGTCGAGTAGTGTCGAGTTGTTGTCGAGTGTTGTCGAGTGGTGGTGTCAAGTTTTCGAGGACGAAAAAGAGATCCAGCAAGTAGAGAACGAGCTATCTCGGCACGACCAAAGGATAATGAGGAATTGAATTGCTGGGTGGTCCCAATCCCACTCCCAATCCCAATCCTAATCCTAGCCAGTTCCAAGTCTCTGTTATTCCCTGTCCACGTCCACCAGCAGGGCTCCTCTCATCAAATGGAAGGAAGAGCAAGCTGTGCCCGGTCGCTTGTACGATCCCCAGGAATTTTAGTTCATTATCAGCATAAAAGAGACCAATCCAAAGGGCCCGAGTGGTAGTTCCAGTTCCAGAGCAGTGATCGATCTTTGGGCTGCCCGCTTTGAGCGCAGTAATGTAATGTAATACGCAGTAATACACTATGTATGCTATGTAGGACCATCCAGAAAAGGTGTTCTAAAGGTTAAGGTTGTGTTTAAAAGAAGGTCAAGTGTTGGATCGCAGAATAACTGGTTAACAAACTACAAATGGCGGGCATATCAATCCATGATACCTACTCCGCGTTACTCTCTCTCGTACAATACATACGTACATGCAGACAGACATACAGACATACACTCACACGCACACACGTACACACTTCAATCCCATCCCATCCCATGGTTACCTATTTTGACCCATCAAGGGAAAACTGGGAATCAACCAAAGCATGCGTTTGACAGGGGAATTTGACAGGCTCGACAACTCGACAGACAGGTTGGGTTGTATGACAGGGCTTAAGCCGTTTCGATAACTGCGTGGTCTTTACGGAGTAGTCTTTAGGCTCATCCAGCTCTCATTCATTCCAGTAGTTCGCACAAAAAAGCTTCCTGTCTAGTTGTCTAAGTTGTCTGGCTTCTCTTCCTTAGCCGTACACTCTTTCTCTGCAATGCGACCTACACCATACTACCACACCCATAAATTAAAAGCAGTAACGAGAGACATTTGCTATATATAAAGGCCATGTGCTCCTTTCCACTCTTTTCCAAAAGTCATTCAGTCGTTTCTCGCATCATCAATATATTTCTACAGAGCTGAGCTGAGCAGAGCACACAATTTTCGTATTCTTTTCGTATTCTTTTCCATGAAACTTTCTTGTCTTTTCCAAACCTTCCCTCCTTATTCGCCCACCTACATCTTTTTTGTCTCAGCGAAAGGAAATGCTTATTGGCTGGGATGAGCGAGATGAGCGAGACTACGAGCGAGACGAGCCCAGTTGGTGGGTGCGGGTATTTTAGATTGGTCACTACGCGGCCTGGGCCAGCAAATCCACCATTTCAAAAAAGGAGGAGACACGGAAATCAGGCTCATGGGTACCGTCATGAAAACGGCAAAAATAATAATAATAATAATAATACTTTGGCTAAAAATGTTGGTGCATATCAGACAATGGTCATTCATGGGAAGAAACACGAGGAGGGACGAGGAAAGTATTACCACAATGGTCCACGGGCGCATTAATAGCTGCATTAATATCTCCGTCTAAACCTTCATTGCATTTCTTGGGAAAACGTTTAAATCTCGAAGCATTTCCGAGTGATAAAATCAGCTCCCATCCGTAAAGATCTGGTCTAGTGTACGGAGTAAGACAAAAATTTAATTTAACCTACATTTACACTGCCCGTCAATCCATTTCTTTTTTCGTGAGTTTCTATTGATGTATGATATATATGAAGTTAGTCTTGCCTAAGTATATTCCATAAAGAATCACATCGATAGTCCGATTAGATTTGCGTCTCCCTCAAGTTCCAACTCTTAACACAACTGGAACTCTCTACTCGAGCATTTGCATTCGAGTCTTTTCATTGACGCCCCTAATCTAGATAAATCCCAAAACATGAAATCAAATCAAATTAATAAAAGTAGATATCATACGATGACCAACCAACGCGGGGGATAATCCCGAAAAGTACCTTCATGCACGGATTTTTACCCAGATTGAGATTTTCGCGATACACGGGAGAGGATGCCACACGATCCCACAATTCCCACAAGTCCCACAAATTCCACAAATTCCACAATTAAAAATCCGGAACCAAACTTTACTCAAACCCGTCTCCCTTCCGCTGGTGTTACCAATCTCAAATCTTTCTTCCCCCCCCCGCCCGGGCAGCGATCTCCTGTGAATCCTACCCAAATGAATCATTTCTAAATTGACAGGATTGACACGATTTGAGATGATTGAGATGATGGAGACGATACCGATACCCGCGTTGGGTCCTTTAATCATTCAGATTGTGATCACCGGCGATAGATAAAATCTCAATGTAATCTGCAAAGAATAAATTATGCTATGCCTAATTACTCCGGATGTGATATAATCTTGTCTTAGTCCTGACTCTTGACTCTTGACTCTTGACTCTCTCACCACGGCACGGGATCGATCCACCTCGAGAATCAGACGCTCAGAGCCTACAAGCAAAAACAAGGCTTTGGGACCTTGAGTTTCCAGTCGTTTGGTAAATTTGATATGCTGCGATCAACATCGGCAAAGCAAGTTCTGGCGATACGCTGAGCCACATAACATCGGAGTCATGGAGGTTATAACTTATAAGCTTCTTTTACGTTTTAGGTGCTGGATCTAGCCTGCACACGCATTTTCCCTTTTCTTTCCCTCGTATTGCTAGCCGAAGGGGAAAGCCCACTATCAATTATTAGCTTGCTGACGCATCTAACCCTCAATCGGGGAACGCCCTCCCACGTTATTGCATGTGTGGAAATGCCATATACCCAATAAGCAAGCTTTTGATCCATGTATGGTGGATGTCCCAGAGTGACGAGGGACGGCTCCGGCGCTCTGGAAGAATTGAGCCTTAGAAAATGGAATGCACTCTGTAATATAAACCAGTAGTTTTGTTTTATTTTAGTTTAGCTTATTAGTGTTTGTTTTATGGATGGGAAAAGGGATCTTGATTAGTGGAATAGAATAGGACAGGAGGATAGGATAGGACGGATATGATGATAGGACAGACATAGGACAGGCTAAAAGACGGGCGACTCCTCTTTTTAAGTTCCCCCCTAAGCCCTTGAAGAAAAAGAGGTTGGGGAAGGACAGACCCTATATCCGGATTTCCCTACGGAGGTAAATTCAATTCAAAATGGTTCTACGGATTTACTCCGTACTCTAACCGACATCAACCCGACTAAAATGTGACTCGGGACATTTTTCCATCACATCACATCACATTACATCACATTACATCACTATCACCATATCCCGTTGGCCAGTCAAAGAAATACTCCCGTATGTTACTCTCTCATTCCTGGACTCTGCCAAATGCGTGCAAGCAAATATTTAACACGATGCTATTTGCTACTTCGTACATGCTATATTGAGATTATTGATTTCTACCTCCTACCTTCGACATACAAGCCCCCACTCCTCAAACCGACTTGGAATTCTAGGGTGTGTCAACGCAATGCAGAAAACTTTTCTCTGGGACATTATGATGGTGGTACTACCTCGTTACCAAAATAATGTAAGTACTTCCCATTGGTCACTTTTCAAAACCCGCAGCAGGACAGGTTGCACGCCACAATAAAACCATCCACCATGATGCTGGGAAACTGTCTCGGGAGCTTCTTTTTGGCTCGCAGGAAAAAAGGCCTTTCCTCGTCCAATGACAGATGGGTCAAAAGCGCCTTTTCTGTCGCATGCATACGATACCGGGGTCCCAAACACTCATCGCCATCCGGCTTGCTTTTTCGATGAACGCCACTCAAGGACATATATCATGAGTAACCCGGATTACCTTAAAATCTGGTGTGGTAGTATCATGCCAGAACAGGGCTTTTTTTGGGTGCAGTCTGTGCGATGCATAAGTCTTTTGGGGCCAGCCGGTAAAAGTTTCCAGCATGACCATTGATCAATATAAATCCCAGTCCCAGATTGCAATGTCGTTCAGATCTAACCAAGATCACCAACTGCCGTTCTCGTCATTTCCCTTACATATACTGCTCATCTGATTTGCTTCTCGTGTCCTGGGTCAACTTCATTTGCTCACAAGGCTGCCATTGCTCTCCATAATAGTATTTGGAAGAATCCTTGCCTTTTCTTATCAGAGATCACTATGTTTAGCCAATGGATCAATCATTTACATTTGAAAGATCATTTAGCACTCGGTGTGGAGGCAGCAAGTCACGCTTATCAAAAAATGATACTCGCTTGCTTGTGAGCTGACAAGAATAGTCTCTTCGCTAGGAGTTGCTCAGCGCTCCTAATTTGTCGGCTCACCAGCTGCTTGAATTCTGAAGTTGGTAGCCATGGTACATCTTGAGTACTTCCATAAAGGTCACATATCGTATGTTTATAATATAAACGAGTTCCACAAACAAGTGTCACCAAAAAATGATTGGCGTGGAAGCTGAATTCTTGTTGACACGTTGAACTACCAAAGAACATGCCGTATCATTTGACTTTCATTCCTGTTTCTATTTATCATATTAGCGAAGATTAGATTCTATTTCTCAAATAAAATCTTGATGTTTCCCACGTTGATCATGCCTATACCCGTCCGACTTGAAGGGAATTCTGGGTCCATACCATGGAAATGCAAGGCAGGCCATTTCCAGCCTACTCTGCTGTATCTATCCGCCCAGGTAGGCCTGCATACAGCAGATAGATTTCACTCATGGCAAGTCAGTTTTGAAACCATTTATATAATACCTCAGTTCACAATGATCTTTTGTCCCTCCCCCTTGAACCCATGTCAGACCACTTTATCTCAATGAGACGATTATCCCTCGGATGAAGATTTGAAAGTTGAGATCTCCCAAGTGCAAAGTTGAAAATCATCACCCGAACTGAAAATATGTCATATCAATTTCGGCGACAGCGTTCGGGACATTTTGAAGCAGCCACCCGTTAGTTTTTGGGCTTGGTGCGTATGCTTAGGAACCACACGGGTAGACGCTCCTGAAACTATGGACACAACGTGATTGTCACTGACACTTTGGGTGGGTGGTGCACGAGTGGTCTGGTGAGTTAAAGAGAATGTTTGGTATTTATTTTGCCTCTTTCATTATCTGAGTGCCTAGAATGGAGATAACCATGATGCTCATCGACTCACTGTCAGAAAGGAGAGATTATGCAGGCTACCGATGTTCTGCTCTTTGAGTCAGACTTCGGGATTCGGAACCAAAGTACTCTGTGCCTTCAGCATTCTAGGGAACTAACATCTGAATATTCACGTAGTAAATTTTTGGGTCCCGACTATAGGTATCCTGGAATGTATAATTGAATTGTATCTCGATAACCTTTTCAATATTATTCTGCAGGAACGGCAATTAGAATTCTAGTGTTGCCTGAAATCATTCCAGACGATCTTTCCAAGCTCGTACTTCCATGACAACAAGTAAGTCAAAACCATTCATCCGTTGATAGTTTAATGGACTCATGGATGGAATCTCCTTGAGGTAAGAAAATTGACATGTACTGATGTCGCCATGTATCACCACCTTACATCGTAGATCCTTGCCCTTCATCGTCGGATCTTATGATTCCCCATTCCTTACTCCAAAGAAAGCACAATTATAACAATTCTATTTAACTCTCATCACCACCCATTTCCCTCTTCATGGCTTGCCGAACCATATCACCACAAAGTTTTGCCGTCGGGTTTGCACTAACAGCCAACGCCTTCGCGATCTCATTCCCATACCTTCCACCTGTCATAAAATCCCTCGAGGCTGCCTCTTCAAAATCTATTGTCTTCCATCTCGCCTCCCTTCTCCTCTCGTCAATCCTCACACTTGCTTCAGTGTCAGAAGACAGCTGTTTCGCTGATAAATGATACAATGCACCACGTTGCGTTAATGCTTGGGAAAGAGTCTTCGCTGCTTGAGGGGATATTGATGCCCAGGGCGTACTTGGAGCTAAAAGAGAAATTGCCCTGTCTAGGTCGGATAATGCGTTGAATGAGGCAAGCTTAATGGTCGCCTCGGATGCTTCCGTATCCAAAGGTACGTTTACATCAGCTCCAGGTCCCTGAACAGAAGATATCTTCACCAACATCAGATCGCCATAAATCCTTCGCAATGCTTGTGCTCTGTTATTCCTCGCGCTTGCATAATTAGGATATTCTTCGATCAAATCATTCAAATTCCGAACGCAAGATTGATATTGCGATAAAGGGGAAATTTCAGGTACGGGTTTTAATCCAGCAATTTGAAGTTCTACATCTTGCATCGAGAGAATAATATCCCGTTCTCGTTGTGCGATTCCTTGATATGTAGATGGGTCGGTGATATGCGGGTCTTTTGAAAGCGAATCATCAATAAGGAGAGGATTTGAAGGACCTGACTCTGGATCCTTTATTTTCTCGAGGACATCAAGGTCGTGTTTTGTGAGTGTTGCCATTTTTGGGGGATGGTTTTTGTATGTATGTATGTAAGTTGTGATTTGGGGATTCTCTTTTGCAATGTATGTCGAAGGATTATCAACCATGAAACTAATAGAAAACTTTAGTTATTATTAGAATTACATCATGCAAGCAGAAGTATCTAGCGTTGATAACAAAAAAACGTTCGGCCATGATGCCGTATTCTACAATTCCGCGTAATGACTAAGCGACTAATCGGGCACTTATGCCGAAAACAGCCGTTTATAAACCGCGCGGAATCAAAACCTCCCCACCCTCAAACCCTAACAATGCTCTAATAAAAGAAAGCCTAGGCCGAAGGATGTCGATCGGTTTAACTTACTGTGCATTCATTGGTAGTCAGTGAACGGGAAGAATCATTGATAATGCCATCCTTCTATGTTCGAGGATGACTTCGTTCACCGTATTGCCGAGCTGTGGACTTCATAAGAAGGATCCATGGGAGTCCATGGTACACCTCTTCTTTTCCAGACATCTTCCTCTGGTATTTAAATCTGCCTCTTTTCGCAAACTTATCTGCAAGCATATCTGTAAGCAAAGTTTGTTTGACAAACTAATTTGAGCTCTTTCCACATACTTAAAGTCTTGGTCGATCATCTGCTTTCAACCTATTTCTGCTTATCTTACTCTCATACGAAACATTCCACCTCTATCTATTCATTTACCTTGATCATATCCTACATTTACATCAATCCATCACATCATGGCACCCTCAGCCGTTAGCCCTACAATTCTAACTCCTACCTCCCTCACCTTCCCTACATCAGAGCACACAAACTCTTCCCTCAGCACCAGCACCCCTAATTTCCACGGCTACGACCATATAACCTGGTATGTAGGCAATGCCAAACAAGCCGCCTCATATTACTGCACACGTCTCGGTTTTCAAACTATCGCCTACAAGGGTTTGGAAACAGGTTCCCGTTATATCGCTTCACATGTCGTTGCTAATGGCAAGATTCGTTTCGTGTTAACTTCGCCTGTCAAGTCATACTCGGGTTTGAAAGATGATGAATCGATTACCGAGAAGGAGAGAAGCTTGCTAAAGGAGATTTATGAACATCTGGAGAAACATGGGGATGGGGTTAAGGATGTAGCGTTTGAGGTGGATGATGCGGCAAGTGTGTATTATAATGCAGTAGAGCAGGGTGCGGTAGGTGTGCAGAAGCCGGTAAAGTCAGTGGATGAGAATGGTGAAGTTGTGAGTACTTATTTTCCTTGCTTCGTTCATTCATTATTTGGAATGTACTAATCTTCGTCCATTTAGACAACCGCAGTCATCCGCACCTATGGTGATACAACACACACCCTAATTACGCGTTCAAACTACACCGGAACTTTCCTCCCAGGCTATCGGGCTACTCCGGCTTCAAAGAAAGACCCTCTAGAGGCACTTCTCCCTTCCATCCCTCTCGAAGCCATCGACCACTGCGTCGGCAACCAAGACTGGGGCGCCATGCAATCCGCCTGCGAGTACTACGAAAAATGTCTCTCCTTTCACCGTTTCTGGTCAGTCGACGATTCTCAAATCAGCACCGCCCATTCCGCTCTCAACAGTATCGTCATGGCATCCCCCAACAATATAGTCAAAATGCCCATCAACGAACCGGCCCCCGGTCTCAGGAAGAGCCAAATCGAAGAATACGTAGATTTCTACTCCGGAGCAGGCGTTCAACACATTGCCCTCCGCACACCCGATATCATCACCACGGTTACAAATCTCCGCGCTCGCGGAGTAGAATTTATCTCGGTCCCTGAAACATACTACGAGACAATGCGAGAGCGATTACAAGATCAGAATGCGGGGAATAAATGGGTGCTCAAGGAGGATTTTGAGGAGATTAGAAAATTGTCCATCTTGATTGATTTTGATGAGGGTGGGTATTTGTTGCAACTTTTTACGAAACCGTTGATGGATCGTCCGACGGTTTTTTTGGAGATTATTCAGAGAGAGGGATTTGATGGGTTTGGAGCGGGGAATTTTAAGAGTCTTTTTGAGGCGATTGAGAGGGAGCAGGAAGAGAGGGGGAATTTGTAAATTGTGGGTTTTTGGTCGGTTTGTGAGTGGGGGGTGGTAAAGGGGGAGTGGTGGAAAGGTGGATTGCGGTGGATAGAATATGGAGCAAAACAGGGAATGTAGTTAAGATTACATAGGTGGATAGTTTACTTTTCGGGGACTTGCTTATTAGGGCAGGTAAATGGTGTTTGGGATTCGGATTGGGAATATATATATGTATATGCATATGCATGCATATGTAGCTTTATGAATGATGATTATTAGTTTATTATATCTTGCATGAATATAGGTGTGAATGAGTATGGGTATATGTAAAGTGATAGTGATAGTGATAATGATTATATCTTATCTTTTTTTTATGAATTTGTATGTATATCTATAGTATGATAAGTATTGTAAAGTCTTAACATTGAAAGATTAGGAGATCAGAATATCTCCACTCTGTAATATATTTGGATCTATATTTAGACTTAGACTTAGACTTAGACTTAAAGTTAAAGTTAAACTTTCATGTATACTAACTAGTATTTGCAAGATAATCTGCAAGGTAATCTATAAAGTATAAGTATATCTTTATCTTTATTTTCTGTATCCACTTATATCTCCTATTTATATATCTATTTGTTATTCTATTTTTATTTATATCTCCATCTGTACAAAGGACGGCTTCAAAAGGGATGCGACTACAGGTGTGTCCATCCATTATAATGACTTGATTCTCGCATCCATTAAGTTACAGGGGTTTATCGGCTTCTTGTAGAGTATATCGAACTGGAATAGAGAGATAGTCAATATTCTCAATTGTTATATATAAGATTATAATTATTTTATTAATTAGAAATAAATAATATATTCTTTTTAACAATCTTCAGTAATTAAATATTTGAAGTATTTTATCATTGTTAATATAGTGTATATACAATAGTATGTATATTGGTAATATATATACAGTAGTATATATAGGTATTAATATACATATAGTAATATGTATAGGTACTAATATACATATGGTAGTATGTACAGGTACTAGTATACGTACAGTTATATGTAACCCTAATCTCATTGATATTCCGACAGATCTCAATACTATTAAATCCGTTTAATAATGAATAAAAAAAAGAAACTATTAAAAAGAATTCAATAATAAAAAAGAAGAGCTTAAAAAGAAATAAATTCAATATTGAGAGGATATAAATCAAGTTTTTATATATATTTAAATTGAATATGTCGGAACACTAGCTTCTGAGCGCTCCTCCGCTCAGGCGTATGGGCCCAGGCCTGTGTATATATAGGTTTACAAACGAAGGGAAAGCATTTACCTATAAGTAGTACCTCTTTCTTTATATAAAGGAGAGGGGATTAGATAGAATTATATTACTTTACTTTACTTATTATTTGTGTGCACATCTTTGGAGTTTGTCCAACAGAATATTTACCTTATTATATTGAAGAGGTTATTAGATTAAAGAATAGAAATGAATATAAAAAGGATAATAATAAAAGTAAACAAAAGATTAGAATATATAAATAAACCAAGTTTTATATCTTCAATTTTATAATGATAATAAGTTTGTAATAATTATTAATATAAAATCTCTATTTGAAATACCAATATATAATTGATAGAACGCTTAGTTATTAGCTTATAAAACTTTACAAAAATCTCTTTTAATATTACAATATCGAAATCTATATAATCTAACATTATATAATCAATATTTTATAAAAGGGATATTTTTATTTTAGTTTTTAAAAGAAGAATGAAAGTTTTAATATTATTTAAAATTAAATAATTCTTTACTATATAATTCTTATATATATTTAAAAATTTTGAATAATATTTTAATAAAAATTATTAAAAATAAATATATAATATTTAATCAAATAAATAATTTGTTATTTTTTTATTAATCTTTATATTTTATCTTATATAAAAATTTATATAAATAAATATTCAATTTATAATAAATTATTAATTAATAATTATTTTTTAAGATCAATTAATTTATTTGATAAATTTTAATTTGAAGATTTGAAAATGAATTTATATTTTATTTTTAATAATTGTTTCTGAAAGATTATTTCAAGTTTTGATAATTTTTAAATTTATATACAAATCTTATATAAATTAAAAATCAAAAATTCGACTTTAATAAAATCATAAAAAATCTGAAATCTTTAAAATCTATTATTTTATAAATAATAAATCTATATTCAAAATTTTAAAAATTTATATTTATAAATAGAAAAGTTTTAAATATCAATTTTTGTTATTTTTGATAAAAAAAGTGGCCTAAAAGAGAGGTGGCCCAAAAATAAAGAATTAGATTTATAAATAAAAAAGTTATTAATATATAGGATTTATAGTTTTTTAAGTAAAAGGGTGGCCAAAGAGGGGTGACCGAAAAGTGAGGTATCAGATTTATTGTAGTTAGATAGTATTTCTCAAGTAATTAATATAATGACGGTTGTTACTGATCAATAGAATGACTTAGAGTTGCGGGAGTAGTCTGAGAGACAGGGTGTGGGTGGTCGGCAGAGTCATAATGGATAGTCGGTTTTCAATCTGGTACTTGAAGTACGTCTTAACCAACTAGTAATATCACAAGGAAGCCGATACTAAGATGTGGTATTATGTATTGAGATCTGTGAGTAAGAAAATAAACAATTGATTTTGACATGAATAACTAGTAATCTCTGAGCCTAAAATCCCCATAGTCACATGTCTAGCTATCTGTCTTAGCATTAACCTTGCTAACCCCCGCCGATTTCAAAAGGTTCTTAAATTCCGTAACATCTACATGCATGCTGAGTTGATCGTCGGAGGGTAATGCAGCAGCCATGAATTTATCATAGCCATTCAAACTACTGGTTTGCAGGATTATCTCGATCGAGCGGACCCCATGATGGAATCTAGGAACTTCCAAAAACGCGTTCAATACTCCCTCATCGATATTGATATGGCCCTTCTTTCCCATAATCTTTTCAAGCAATGTATGGAGAACTATAGCTCGCCGTACGGTATACATGTCATCCTTAACACCGTCATTCTTAACACCGTCATCACCGTCCTTATTTGGACCGCGAATATCAATATATCCACTCAATCTGCTCACAAAGTCGGGTTTTTTCGCTGCTCTAGCCTGCGCCTGGGCTTTTATAAGATGTGTATCATGGGAATCGTGTGCAAGGGCTTTAATATCTTTCGTAAAATCCTTGAAAGTACTGGAGGTACCACCAATGAAAATGAAGATTCCACGACCCAAAGGTCTAACTTGGCCATGATCCAGAAAATTAGCATCTTGCATAGGTGCTAAGAAGTATTTCAACCATCCCAACTGATTGTCTCCGAACGAAGTATCAAACTCATCGAAGAGCACAATTGGAATTTTACCTCGCAATGTTATATCCCGAATCGTGTGAAAGATCGCCACTAAATCTGAATACTCTAAGAACTGAGAAAGATTAACTTCCAGTTCCTCGATCGGCTGTCTAAAATCCCTTGCAACACTCTGGACTACCTGTCGTACCCCAAAGGACTTTCCAGAGCCAGGTGGACCAAAGACACCAATCGATAAAGGCTTCATTCGAGTACTGTTCAAGTATTCATCAATCACTCTAGCAGTAGCTCGAAAGCCCTCGATCTCAACTCTATCCGCAGTAACAAGAGCACCAAACCGAGCAATGGGAACAGTAATATCTGTAAGTCCTTCAAGCACAATTTTACCAGCAATTTCACGACTTTTTTCGATCATGAAAATGGACTGAGGGGGGGATTTATTGGTTTTGAATTTGGAAGTGATGGTCGTAAAACTTATCTGCCTGCTCTTGTAGATATCATCGGCGCTTGGATAATCGATATTTTCTTTACTATCTTTGCGAAACCCGGTTGCTGCAAAGTAGTGAGACCAGCTGATGCCGTGTTTTACAGCTCTTTTTATTGACTCCTTAGAGGACTCGGGTGATAGCACTTTGGGTGCTAATAAAGATCTGGTGGCTAGAGATTCTGTCATAGCAGCGATAAACGCATTTTCGAGACCTGGTATCGGTCCATCGCGAGACCGAACAAGATCACCTTCAGCCATGCTAGGTATCAAATAGAGGTCGACTTCTTTTCCTCGCCAATAGAAAACACCTTCGTAACCGCAGCGCACAAGCAGATGCACAGAGCTAACAAAATAGACTTCGGAGTTTTCCTCTACCCTCTTCCCGAAGGGTTTAACAAAATGCTCATAGAAGTCTTCCATTGTCTTCTCCCAAGAAAAATAACGAGAAATTTGAATACCCTCCGCGCGAAGATCATCAGCGTCAACAACAACAACCAGCTTCTTCAGCCAAGCATCTTCCTTTTCAGCATTTTCCTCAGCATTTTCCTCTTTAGCGTTTTTCTTCTCAGCATTTTTCTCCTCTTCTGGCCCTTTTAAGAACTTTTCGAGGGTTTTCCCAAGTGGTCGAGACATCTGATAGATCATTAACTCTACTTCGGAATCGTTGAGCATATCGAGAGCCGTTTTAGGATCCTCTTTCAACCCATGATCACTATATACAACTATTTGTTTTTCCCCATCTTTCGTCTTGATATTTTCATACTTGACTTTTTCCGCCTTTTTGGCCTTCAGATCTAGTTTCTTCTGTACAGTATATTTCTTGAGCCCGAGCTCTGTGGTATTAGGCTCCTCGGTTGACTCCTTTAATTCAGCGATTGAATTGAGTTCGAGGATGCTCGGAGAAGGGTCTGTTTCCGTAGGGCTGGGAATGGGATGATGAACGAACACTTCAAAGCATTTTTTTTCGTCTTTCGGCTTGGAGTCTTCGTTTGGCTTGGAGAGTAATCGCAGCATTAGATCAACTCCACCATCCACGATTTTTGCTCCATTGGTTTTTTGGTGAGAGTCATCTAGGACTGGAAACGTGATGCATTCCTTTCGCATCTGACCAAAAATATGAATGGTGGGTGCTGCCAGATGAGTTTAGCAACTGGAATGAAATAATGTTATGAGGCAAGATTCTATACGCACATTTTTTAACTGTAATCATCTTGAATCTTATTACTTCTCAAAACGAGAAAGAAATTTTCTAAGGTCTTTGAGTAAATCTGGTAATTTGATTTCACAGTTAGATCGTTGAATGTAGTAGCTAAGAATGAAGGGCTTGAAATCTTTAAAATAGAGGTATTTATAATACAAGTTCAACCAAACTATATTGATGAGATATGATATGCTTGAAATGCATTTAATTTAGAAGCAAGGTAATCAAGTCAACAGTGGAGTCAACGATGAGATGACGAGATAGGACATGAATCAGAATAGATAGATGCCAGTACACGCATACTTCAAATGAATCGTGCTATCTCTCAAATTGGCTCGGATGGCAATATGTTTTAGAAGGTGCAGTGATAAGGAGCTATACATTAATCTCAACGTAAATTGATTTGCTTCTCGAAATGCTATCTCTAACCCCCAGTATAATTGGAGAGAAGATCTTTACATGGACCAGTGTTCTTCTCTTGTCAGCTCTCAATCATTGCAAGGTTAAACATGGCCACGCTACAATGCATTTGCATGAATACTACATTGCAATAGCTATGACGAACTTGAGGGGTCGCTTGAAACTAATAGGATGTCTCATCTCCGCATTTACAACAATCAAACCCCAACCAAACCCCAAACAAACGCAAAGTAGTGGGTAGGCCCACAAAACTTCCGAGGCAGCTGAACAAGTAAACTTCTCCAGGTTTTGCAACTCAATATAAGTGAGATCTATTATGTAGATGCTCGCGGCCTCTATCATCCCCCACTCTACGAGTCTGAATAATATCACTTGCAGTAACCGGCATATGTACAGGCCACAGAGCTAGATGCTCATTATTTCTCCTGTTACCAGACCAATATTATGACTCGCGTTGACAGTCAGGCAGGTGCATCCAAGTAGCTATTGCAAAAAACCGACACAACTGTAAACATCTTGTCATATCCATAATTCGCTGTTCATCTGCCAGCCACTGGGCTGGGAAAGATACCATTGTTTATTACTGAATTTATCAGCTCGAAATATTATGCATATAGTATTTGATCAACAGACTGACAAGCTTGTATAATCTTCTCTATAGCAATCACGATGAATTTCGCTTGGAAGCTCCCCGCACAAGGCATATTCGTCATCATTAGTAAGAGCATTGACGATGATTGAGTTCAGCTCAATGAACATTTTCCCATATTGTTCTGTACGATTTGAGATAATCACATGAAAAGGAACTCAACATCTATCCGTCAAATGAAAATCGATCATAATCTAGCTAGATTTAGGAAAGTGAGCTTATTAATCTCTAAGTTCGGTACTGAAGAAATGACAATGAAAATAAACATAGTGCCTCATACTTTAATTTGTAGCAGTTTATTCAAGTACAGGTGCTTGTAAGAGTTCTAGACCTTACTCATTACATACTATGATGTTTTGTGACAAAATCCCTGCAAAAATCATATTTTTCTATATGAAATTAAATATTTAATCATTTCCTCAATATCCCATTAAATTAATTCAAATTTGAAAATATTATAATTGATCATAAAAAGATTATAAAACATAATATATTTTACTTTTTATTATTTTTGTTCAAAAGTTATAGATATTTAAAATTATAAAATTATAAAATTTCAAAATTTCGAAATTTCAATTGTATAATGTTTTTCCTATACAAAATAAACGGAAATTTTTAAATTTTTTAAATTTTTATTTTCAATTTTATAAGATTTCTCAATAAAGATTTGTTATTTTAAATAAAAAATAATAAAAACTTCTTTTAATATATATATATATATATATATATATAATATTTATTTATATAATCTTACAAGTACTCTATTCGTAATATATTGTACGAAATATGAATGAAAGTATAAAAGGGGTAATCGAATAAAAAACTTCGATTAACCGAAATAAGAAATTTCAAATAAAATAAAAAATATAATCGAGATTATAAATATTATTTAAGTATCTTTCTTTTCTTAAATAAAAATATCTCAAAAAGATTTATAATTTATTTTTGAAAATCTTCATTGAATAGCTATTTCAAGTTTTCAAGATTTTCAAATTTGTATATAAATCCTATATAAATTGAAATTTATAATTTCAACTTTTCATTTCTCGATCAATAAAATCATTAAAAATACGAAATTTTGAAAATCTATTATTAATTTTATAATGAATCTATAATTCAAATTTCATCAAATCTCGTTAATTAATGGTAAAGTTATTAACAGACAAAAATTACGATTTTTGATGAAAAAGGGTAACCCAAAAGTAGGGTATTAGACTTATATCCTAATACCGATACTGCCTTATCACGCTCTACATCCTTTATACGGATTTTTATCTGTCGTACATAGTATTTACAGGCGGCCCAGAATAATAACCGTGGGCAGGGGAAATACTATTTTTTACATTTCTGTTATCTGCCTCCAAAAATTGTGCGACTATTACTTATCAGCTAAGCTTGTTGCACCACCTGAGCTGAAACTTGCATTCAACTTATAGTTGGAATCAATTTATTCGTAAGAACAGAACTCCATACCAACTAACCATTCCAAGTAAGGGAGGGTCTAGAAGTTGTGAAGGTGTTCTATTACTATCGGATGACTTGAAAAACTGTCAGCTCAATGTAGCAATGTACCAATGTAGCAGTTGGAAATTTGTACATCAAAATGGAAATCACGGAGAATATAATGTGTTACATCAACAAGCCTGATTCATATTTTATTGCCCCTCTCGTTGCTTACTTAGCTCTGCCCTATTCAGACTTGCCAGCATTAGTGCTATATCCACTTGATCCGATATCCCAGTACTAGTAACCCGTTGTCTTAATTACTAATGCACGTCTGCGTCACATTAACAAAACAGCCTCAACTCCTCCTCCTCAAGCGGATCAATTCTTAGCTAGTGTATACTCTCTAGACTCAATAACTATTTTATATTACTATCTTGATTCGATATACACTGCTTTCAGATATATTCGTCATCTGTTTTTGACTGAAGGGCGCAAAAGATCCAAACCCCAACCAATAGGCCCCAGCAAGCAGCTTCTCTGTCAGATGGAGATTCTAGAGAGACAATCTATCTGACAAATCTGCCTTCCCCAACTGCAAAGATACTTCCGCAACAGTTTCTTGTCTGTCTCTTCTTTCTACTAGTGAGTCACGGTTCCTCGATTGAGAATAAAACGCGAGACAAAACAAGCTTCAAATCTCAGCAATACCCAATGGCTTACAGAAAATGATCTACTCTAAGGCTCCCGCACTTGCCTACCTTGGTGGAATCTAGAATCTTCCTATCTTGCATCGAGATGGTAGTGCCACACTGCATCCATGTACCCAGATTTGCTATCATACAACACATGCATAATACGAGGGCCACTTCAACAAAACAAGAAAGGATGATGAGGAAACATTGACTAGGTATAGATTTTTAGAGGCCAACGGTAGCTCGGATACCTTGTGAGTATGCAAATGATGGAATTCGTCATCGTTCAGCTGAACTACTGCTTTACATCGAAGCTTAGCTTACCACGTCCCAGACAAAAGTCCTGATTCTTGCTCAGTAGGGCGCTGGAACATGGGTCCATTTATTCGCACCCCGAAATGCTCATTATCGGTTGGTTGTGCGGAAGTCCAATGTCCTTTTCTTGCATTGTAAGAGGCTTTGGTCAAGTCATCCAAATTTCACCGAGCTTAGGATGCTATTTTTTTAAGTCTAGGCCTTAGTTGTGTCCTAACACTTAGTTATGTCCTTGCATATACGAAGTAGTAGATGGCCCAATGCGTTGTCTTTTCTATGTCATCCACGATGGCAAATTGAAGGGAAAGTGAACCGACGGCAGGGGTAGACAGTGTAATGAAAGCGCATGAAGGGAAGACTAAGACTAAGACGCGCGTAGGGAGCGTAGAAAAACACTTCAACCAAGAAAAACTGTCTTCGTTATGCGACCAAGGCCTACTGCCCTGTGAGGGAAATGTAGGATCACAGGCCTAAAGACCTGTCTACTATTATATTGAGATCCAGTTGTAAAAGACATAGATGATGATGGCCAACATCATTTGATAGGTGTTGCAGGACCAAGACTACATCATTCAATTTGTAGCCATATCAAGGTATAAGAGTCTGTAAGTACTATAGCTACCAACACCAACACTAACTTCACATCAGTCTGCTCATGCGAATACCTTCATAACTCTTTCTCATAACGATTATTTATACGGTTAATTATTACTCGGCTGGTATCCTACTTGAACCTTCTTTGTATCTAGTTCCAGCTATCCGAAATTATAACCATCTCGGTTGATCATTCAGTATGTCTAGAGCTACTATTCGGAGCATTATCAACGGGACAGGTGTGGAACTCAAATACAAGTTTGAGAACACCGAACGCACCGTCCGAGCCAATATTGGGGATGGTCCTCAATGGCGCCCATTTCGTGGAGGAATACTAGACGAAATTCCAGAGCACCCCGTATTCATCGAGGTGCTCGCATTGTCCGATCAAGGGTGGATACCACTTGTGCAACTTTTTCGAAAAGATACACAGCTGATGCGATACCAACTGGTCGGAGGGGAGAATGCGGGTGAAGAGGCGATCCAATCCCTGATAGATCCAAAGGCTCATATCCTCTCCTTCGCAGCTGAGCTTACCGAAAACTCAAACAAAATTCAGCTTCAAGTTTTAGAATGGAATAGCGACATGCCTCGAATGGATAAGGACGAGCAAAACTTAGTTAACTTCGCCGGAGCCTTTGTAGACGCAGAAGCTCAACACCGGAAAATTGATTTGCAAGAAATTCTGGCTCCTGCTAACTAAGGGGTTAGGCTAGGATACAATCTCTGTCACAGTTTAGGGTCTCTATCTGTTATGGTTGGAAACAATCATTCAATCATACAATCACCCGGTGATTCAACTCTTTGACTACTAGTATATATTGAGCTCTGCTCATCTCAATGGAACAGTGTAGTCCTCAAATTCTTTCATGTGCTATCATCATCTCTGTGTAACGATACTGTACTGGAGGCAGCGGCTGCCTGAGGTTTCGTCGGTTGGTAGTTATAGATTAAGGCTTTATTAATTGGGTTTACTTAGAAATGAAGTCGTTATTAGATCAAGTAGAATATAGGTAAACTAATTGATAACTAAGTTGAATATAAAGCTTTTAAATTATGAAATTTATTCTGATTATATACTAATGAATATAATTTGGATAGTTTTGGATAGATTGGATAGATCAGTCTATCCAAGTTATTCAGTTTATTTATTATATGATTTATCATTAGTTTCAGGACATTAATTTTGGGATAATTCCAATCCTAGGATAATAATCCTGGGACAGATTTTATTCTAGAACAATAATCTTGGGACAAATATTGTCCTGGGATAATAATCTTGGGACGAATTATATTCTAGGATATTTGTCCTAGAATCCAATAATTGTCTAGCCTATTCTTCTTAGGATATTATTTGTCCTAGGACAATATTTGTCCTAGGATTCCTTATCGATAAGAATCCCTTTGAAAAAAGTAGTTTAAATATTAGTAACTAGATTTATTTTATAAAAATAAATGTGATTTGTGATACTATCCCTTTCCTAACTAAATATTGTCCTCGATTGTTTATAACTAGTATAAGATCTATAATATTCATTCTTTATATTCTTTCCTTTCTTTTTATAATATACTACCTCAATATATTTGAAAATGAACAAAGTAATTGGAACTTGGTAATCGAATCGAACAAACAGGAAGCAAAATGGTTGTTTGTACTCGATATGAAAAGGCCAATTGTTGTTGTGTCGCTTTGGAGTTGGGTTTTAATAATGGTAGATATACTGAATACTATTGTTAAGGAAAAATTTGCAATATGAAGTCGAGGAACAAAATGCCAACTCTTTCTGATTGATCCTTTATTGATTGTTAAAAACAAAAGTTTTGTGAAAAGGAGGAAAAAGTTTTTGCAGTATCACAAAAGGCTATAATCAAGGCTTTTGCAGTATCTCAAGAAGCTATAGCTAAGATTTCTTGCCTTCATAAACAATAATATTTATTAGATGAATAAGAGCAGAAATTAATAATAGCTGATTTAAATTCTTTGGATAAACTTAATACTCTAAAGGAAAAGGAAAGATTCGAAAAAGAAAAAGAAAAAGAAATTGTTGTAACTTTAATATTTATTATTCTTTCTGATCCTTTTGGTTAATTTGATCAATTTGATTCTGAATTTCTTATAATTGGTTCCGACTTCTTCGATTCTTCTTTTTTATACTCGATAGATTTGCTATCTATATAAATTATATTGAATTCCCTTTTCTTTTAGATAAATCCGGATTCTATTAATGAAAATCCTTAAACTTTTTAAAATGCTTAAAGTCTTTCTTTAATTCCTATATATTCTTGAAGTCCAGATAATTTTTTTATTTTATCAGATATTTGACTTTATTTCTAATATATTTGTAATCTAATATTTTCTTTATCTTATATTTAACATTTTGATTAATAGATATAATTTTGGTTTCAGGAATTTTAGATACTCTTGATAATATTAATTCGAGTAAGGATATATAAAATACTGAATGGATGTTTATACTCTTTGATAATATCAATTTATAATTCAAGGGTCCTTTAACTTTCTTGATTTTGAATGATCTCAATTTCTTATAGTCCAATTTTGTATTTAGTCTCTTTATCTTAATATTTTTTTGGAGTAGATAGACTTTATCTTCTTTCTTTAGTATTGATTTCTAATTATATTTTTTGTTATAGTAATAAATATTTCTTTTAGTAATGAATTTGAGTTCTGCTGCTATTTCTTTGTGAACTTCTTTGAGTTTCTTTGTTTATATGATAACAGATTGATTCTTTATTTCTGGAATATTTGGTTTCTGATATACAACTAATTTATATTCAAAATTGGTATAGTTTGATGAGATTTAGATAGTTTCTGAAGCAGAGTTATTGTATACAAATTATACTAAGAGTAGTAGTCCTATCTAATTATTTTATTGATAATTTATATAATAACAAAGATATACTTTGATAATTTGGTTTATTTATTTGTTTCCTTTATTTGTTTATAAATAGAATACTATAGATATTTTCCTTTTTATATCTAATAATATTATTAAAACGATCCAGAATTTTGATGTAAAGAGTTTATCTTTATTGGACAATATTTCTTCTGATAATCCATATATTATAATGACTTCTTTTAGGAATATAGCTATTAGGGTTTCTGTAATCAAGGTGGTTTTATATAATATTAATATTATGTACTTGATTAATTGATCTATAATGATTAAGAGATAATCATATTCCACTTTTGTTGTTGGATCCTTGGATTTAGGTAGTGGCCTTATAAAGTCCTATAATATTGATTTTCATAATATAGATAATATTTTAATTATATATATCTATCTATAAAGGATATGGCGAGAGACCTTATTCCTGATATAGGTATTATATTTAGTGACCACTTTTTTGATTATGATTCGGAGTCCTGGACTTTAATATTATCTTTTAATTCTTAAGTATATTCTTTGTACTCTCTAATGATTATGAATTGATAATGTATATTGCTCTTTGATGAATTTGGTGATAATATTACTTGATAACCAAATTTTCTCTACGATTTGTATCAATCTATTTACAGTTATTGATGGCTTAGATTATTTGATGTTTTCCTTATTCAATTATATATCTATAAGTTTGTTTTTCCAGACTTCCATTGATTTATTCTCTAAAACAGTAATTTCTATTAGATTTGGAATAAGATCTTTATTAAAGAGAGATTTCAAAATCATTGTTTTTTGATAAGTCTTATCATCCTTATACTCTAATGGTCTATTTAGTGTATTTATTTTTGTATTATCTTTGTCTTTGATATACTTGATTATTAAGTCGAAATCGGCTAATTCTTTAGTTTATCAAACTAATCTTTAATTATCCAGAATCTTAATTGTAATAAAGATTTATAGATTTATATAATCAATATAAATGATTATTGGGAATTTAGCTCTTTGAAGATAGATTCTCTAATGTTTCAATGATTTGATTATAGCTATAAGTTCCTTCTTATAAATATTGTAATTTTGCTCTATTTTATTTATTTTGTTGAAGTAATAAGTAATTAAGTATAATTTCCTATTATTATCTTTTTGAAAATGAACTCCTGCTATATAGGTATCAGAAATGTTTGTTTCAATAATGCTTTCTTGATTATTATAATAATTGTAGAGTATAGATTCCCTAATAAATTTATTTTTGATTTTCTGGAAGACTTATTCCATTTTTTCGTTCTATATAAATCCTATATCTTTCTTTATTATCTTTATAAATAATTCTATTATTTTGGAAAAATCTTCGATGAATATCTGACAAAAGTTGGCGAATCCTAATATAATCTATACATCTTTGATATTTCTAGGTTATTCCCAATTTTTTATTTTCTTGGTTTTCTCTAGATCAATACTTATCTGACCTGATTTGATTATATATCTCAGAAAAGTTATCTTCTTGATTCCAAACTTATATTTTGATAATTTAAATCATAAATCGATCTTCCTAAATATTTCGAATATTTTGAGGATATATTCTTTATATTCTTTTTCTTTTTGAAAGAAGATTAAGATATCATCCAAATAACAGATTATGAATAAGCTAAACTCCTTGAATATTTTGTTGTTCTATCGCTGATATATAATTGATGTATTTGTTAACCTAAATAATATAATAGTATATTCCTATAATTTGGAAGATAATATGAAAGCAGTCTTTCATTTATATCCCTCCTTGATTTATATGAAATTGAAGGTATTTTTTTGATCTAATTTAATATAAATCATTACCTTACTCAATTTATCCCTTAGCTTCTAAACTTTAAATATAGAATACATATCCCTAATGATCCTATTGTTCATTTGATGATAATCTTTACAAGATCGATTATTCAGATCTTCTTTTTTGAATATTAATAATATATTAGATATACAAAAGGACTTGGATTTCCTAATCTATCCTTTCTTTTCAGTTTTCGATCAATATTCTTCTTATATTCTTAAGGTACTAGGGTTATATGATCTCAATCTCTCAATTAGGGATATGAATCCTTTTTTGAAATTGATCTTATAATCCCAAAGCTTATATTCTGGCAGGGCTCTCAAGTCCTATAGGTCTTCAAACAATTTGGCGAATTTTCTATACTGCACTGGAATTTCTTTTGCATCGGTCTCGCCAACCAATGAAGGATCTGTAATTATTATAATACAGTATCTAGTCTCCTAGGAAATCTATTCTTTTGGATTATATAATCATTTATTCTTGTATCTACAATGATCGAATATAAGGGTATCCTCTACCTAATCAATATTTGGATTATACTTTCTAATCCAAAAGGTTCTTAAGATTATTGTATATCTGCTTAATGATACTAAGTCCAATTTGACTTATTCAGTATGCCCTTTTGGCATAATCATTTTTAGAGCATTAATCTATCTTCATATCTATCCATCTATTCCAGCCTTCTTTCCATTCAATAATATCAGCTGATATAGATATTCTTTAGACTCAATAAGAATTCTGTTTTCTTTTATAAAATTGGGATCTATAAATATTCCTATAACTTTTAAATTGATCAAAACTCTAACTTCTTGTTTTCCGAGATTGATTCCTATAATTAATTATCTAATCCCAATTATACTATTAAGTTTTAATAATAATGATTTAGTGATCTGTTCTTCGATAAAGAGGTTCAATTATTCTCGCTAATATTTGCTTATACTCAATAATCTATAAGATATAGTTATCGATAGTTCTATTAATCCTATCTGAAAATCTTGGTAATAATCCTCGGCCTAATAATGTTTATAGTAATAATTAATCCTATATCAGATCCTGTAATATTCAGTTTGTAACAAGATTTCCTATATATCTTCGATTACTAAATCATGATTATTATACTTTTATCCTTTATTAGTCTGAGGAGAGCCTAAGTCCGCAACAAATCTCTTAGTATTGTCTTCCCTTATATTCTCCTTAAATACTATTCGATAAAGATCGCTATAAATGATAGTATATAGGATTAATAAAGTTGAATGATTATAAATCTAATGTTTTTCTATAAAATCAGGTTTATATTCTTTGTAATAATATTATATATATTTTCCATCGAGGTAATTAATCAGGTACTATAGCTCGCTTTCTTGAGGTTTCAGATAGACTTCATTGATTTGCTGATTATTTTGAGATCCTTTAATAGATCCTTCCTTTTCAAGTAACTTGACTAACTTATAATTATCTGTAAGCTCGACTTCTTTATCGATATTTCTGATTGATTTTACCTTTATAAATGAAATGATTATATCTAATTCTTTAAATTGTTCTGGATATAATTGGGGTAACTCTTTTTCTAATAATCCAATCTTGTAAAAGTTATCTTCTAATATATCTATTTCTCAGGATCCCTATCTTTTATTTCCAAATCTTATTTGTTTCTTATCTTTTATAACGAATAACTTCTTTTGATTATAATCTCAAGATATATACCTATCTTTTTTATAGGTGAAATATAGATTATTCTTTTTGTATTTTTTCTTTTCTTTAATGCTAAGTTTATTTGATTTATATCAATGTTTAGTTTCATTTAATTCTATTAGGTCGCCAATATTATAATGTCTGTTCTGATATTGAGGTTTAGAAAATTTTCTGTTTTCCTGAATAGTTCCCTTCTTCTCCATTTGTCTTTTATAGAAATGGTTGTTGATTAGAATGAAGATTTCGATTAATTTAGAGAGGTTTGGTGGTTTTGGAGCTCTTATTAGCTTATCCTTGATGATATCCTTGAATCCCTTATAGAACTGGGATCTAAGATAATCATTATCCTATATAATATGCTCAATATATTATTAGAATTTAGCAATATAGATTATGATTAATCTTGTTTATTTAAGTTGTTGTAATACTTTCTTAATTATATGATCAGGATCAACTTCCCTGAATACCTTGTCGAAACTTTGTCGAAATAACTCATAAATATCAAAAAGACGATGTATCTCAGATTTCATATTTTTATTAAACTGACCATTGATAGTTTTGGTTATTAGATCATTAAAAAAAGGTTCGATCCAATTGAATACAATTCCTCAAAAAAACAAGATTAACCACAAGATCCTTTGTATTAATGTCAAAAAAAGGTGTCCATTAAAGGTATAATAAAGATCAGCTTATACAACAAAAGCTCGATACTTGCTATAATCTTTATAAAATAGATCAGGGGTAGATACTTGGATTGCTTGTCTTGGCTTTATATTGATAACAGCCTGTCCTGAGGCTCTAATAGAGGAGAAAGAAACTGGTTCAGTAGTTTGTTGAATAGAATCCATTGTAACTAATATAACTTAACCAAAACAATACTCAAAATATAACGATATTATATTGAAGACAACAATTGTCTAAGGTTTTGTCGATTAATAATTATAGATTAAGACTTTATTAATTGGATTTATTTAGAAATGAAGTTGTTATTAAATCAAGTAAAATATAGATAAACTAATTGATAATTAAGTTGAATATAAAGTTCTTAAATTATAAAATTTATTCTGATTATATATTAATGAATATAATTTGGATAGTTTTGAATAAACTGGATAGACCAGTTTATCCAAATTATCCAATCTATCCATTATATGATTTACTATTAGTCTTAGGATACTAATCCTGGGACAATTCCAATCCTAGGATAATAATCCTGGGACAGATTTTATCCTAGGATAATAATCCTAGAATAAATATTATCCTAAGATAATAATCCTAAAATGAATCATATCCTAAAACATTTGTCCTAGAACCCAATGATTGCTTAGCCCATTCTTTCTGGGACATCATTTGTTCTAGAACAATATTTGTCCTAGGATTCCTTATCGATAAGAATCCCCTCAAAGAAAGCGGTTCAAACACTGGTAACTAGATTTATTTTATAAAAATGAATGTGATTCGTGACACTCTGATCGTGATATATTATGTATTAAACTGTCCAAGCTATAAATAATTATTGATCAGAAGATCTGTAGAGATAATTCGGTTATGAACAGCATATTTAGAATAGACTTTCGGAGAATAAAACAAACAAATCATAGAAAGTAGACCAAATAGGATCCAACCAACCTCATGTCTCTATGATATATATATATAAATTATATATTAATTTTAAAAAAATATAAAAAAGAATTTTTGTTCAAAATTATTTAAATATGTTATATTTCAAAATTAATTAATATAATGAAGAATAATTTTTAATTGATAATTTAATTAAAAAATTTAAATTATAATACATTATTAATTTAAATTATATTCTATTATATTAATAAATTTTTAGAGATTTGATTTTTTTTGAAAAATTTATTTTTAATTATTTTATTAAAATATTATTCAAGGTTTTTAAGTTTTTTAAATTTATATAAAACTACTATTTCAACTTTTAATATCTTAATTAATATAATTATAAAAAGTTAGAAATTTACAAAAATTATTATTATAAAGATTGGACAATTATAAGTGATCGAGGATGATATTTAATTAAGAAAGAAATAGTGTCACAAATCACATTTATTATTATAAAATAAAATTAAGTATAAGGGTTTAAATCGTTATTTTTATAAGAATCCTTATCGATAAAGAATCCTAAAATAAATAAGATCTTAGGATTATTAATATTTTAGGAAAGAAAAGTTAAACAATTATTTAATTTTAGGATAAGTATTCTAAGATATGATTCGTTTTAAAATAAAATATTCTAGGATAATATTTATCTCAGAACTATTATTTTAGGAACTCTACAATCTCAGAATTGGAATCATTTCAGGATTAATATCCTAAGGCTAATTGTAGATCATATAATAAGGAGTCTTGGGAGCTCTGAAAGCTCCTAAAGCTCCAGAAGCTTTTTAGAGCTTTAGAGCTCTATAAAGCTCCTTTATATTTATTAATATATAAATAAAATAATTTCATAATTTAAAAGCTTTATGTTTAATTTAGTTATCAATTAGTTTATCTATATTCTACTTGATCTAGTAACAACTTCACTTTCAAATAAATCCAAGTAATAAAGCCTTAATCTACAACTACCAATCAACGAAACCTCAGGCAGCCGCTGCCTCCAGTACAATATCGTTACAGATGGTCTAAAAGAGAGATACTAGACTTATTTGCTGGACTTGCTTTCACCCAATAGCAGAAACCGGAAGCATAGTTCATATGTAGATTGCGAATGGTATAAGCCTGGAGTGTAATAAAACATATGGAACCTAGGGATCAATTGAATAATTGTTGTATTCAATAAAGAAGAAAGGAAAAGAATTTGCAGATCCTTTTCCTTTTTATACTAGTTAAAGATCTATACACCTGATTTGCTCCTAATATAAAGTGAAAGGAAAGATCTTGAAATATCATCAGGGTTATTATAATATATACATTAGTATTTTCTATATTTAATCTATATATTTATATGATAGTATATATCGATTGTTTTTGAAATATTTATATAGATGATATTCAAATTATAAAAATATAAAAAAGATTTTTGAATTATTCTTGAATTATTCTTGAATTATTTTGGAATTATTTTGGAATTGCTTTTTGATTTATTTTTAAATTACTTTTTTATATTGAAAATAAATAAATTAAATTTATTTACGGTCCTTTTATTTTTATAAATAATTTTTTAAAATTTTAATTATAAATTCATTACTTTTATGATAGAAAATTCTGAGAATTTTAAAGCTTTTTATAATTTTTATTAATAAAGATTATAATATTTAAATTTTCAAATTAAATTATATATAAATTTAAAAAAGTATTAAAAATGAATAATAAATCTTTTTCAAAACTTTAAATTCAATAAATTAAATAGATCAATAGTTACTCTATGAAAGTTATTATATATATATATCTATAGTAATAAAAAAAAGGGGGAAAAAAAGAAAAAAGAACTATATGATTGTAGTTATACTTTGTCTAATTACGCCAAAACTAACCAATCTTGATATCGAGACTCTGCAGGTATAAAAACAGGGAACCCTGAGACACAAAGCCTTCATATATAGCTTCCCAACTAGCAGCCCACAATCCTAATAAGCATTGACTAGTTTCATAGTTCAACAAAGTAATGAGGAACTGGCTTGCCTTCAACAATACCCTTCTCCACAAAGCCGAAGTAAGTCACCAGCCATAAAATTAACAAAGCAAGTATACCAACGATAATGAGAATTATAATGGCATCAGTTATTCCAGAATGTGCCTGTGCCCATTCTTTCACGTTGTTGACACCGCAACTGCCTTCTCGTACGCAGATTTCATAGCCGGCGTTATTTCCTGTCCGCGGCGGATCGCATGTTTCACGGCAGCCAGCAGGGACGCTGCAAAACCATCGTATTAATTGTAGCTATGTATAATTGATTGAAGATCTATTTGAAGAATAACATCATTCTTCTCAGCTGCAAATAGCTTGACGACAAATTTGCGAACAAACTCGGCTCGCTAGGGTGGTCTTTAGTTTGTATAATTGAGCAGAGGTAGACTTCTCATCTAAGAAGGATATTTTGTTTCCGACTATGTCAAACACTCGAATGGCGTAGAGAATATCTCCATGGTGATGATGATTATGAGGGTGGTGCTGGTGGGCCTTTTTGATTGAAAAGCAAGTAAGGTTATGGTTTAGATAGCAATTATTTGCTTCCTAGAGCTAACACTGCAAAGGTATGAAACGAAGGACATTTATTCCTTTGGGGTCGAGGCGGTAGCATTAGGATTCAGAAATGTCGCCAAATAGCGGCCAGCCAGCCTGCGCCCTTTTTTGATGCAAGTAGCCTTCCGACCCTTCCGACCCTTCCGATGGAATTGGTGAGAAATGCAGTGAATGGTGATTGCAGAATGACGAAACCAGAAATAGCAATATTATCCTGTCGTTATCCGTGTGGTTTAAGATAATCGTCCTCTACTTAATGTGTACATGCACATCAGTAGTGTAACAGTAAGATAACAAAAGTTTCACTTTATATCTATATGAAGACTCTAAACAAAAGAAGAAAAGATATAAGAGGGTATATATATGTATATGAATCCCAAGTTAATATTCTGGAAAAACGTTGGAATATACGCTGCCATAAGTATGAGGGACATTAAGACAGAGATTTTCGATACAGCGAAGCAAATCGGCGATCTAGTCGACTGGCTCATTTTGCGCCATGCATCGCCAGAACCGTACGAGCCAACCATGTACATCGATCTCGAAGGCGTAAACCTCTGCCGTGAGGGCTCACTTTCCATCCTCACCCTTCTGATCGATACAGGGATCCCGACTATAAGCGTCTGTCTTATCGATGTGCATGTGCTAGGTTCGCAAGCGTTCAACACCACTGGTGTAAAAGGAAGGACGCTAAAGGATATTCTTCAAGACGAAAAAATCCCAAAAGTCTTTTTCGACGTTCGTAACGATTCGGATGCCTTATTTGCACATTTTGGCGTGGCACTACAAGGGGTAGAGGATGTTCAACTTATGGAGAGCGCTACGAGGAGGACCACGAGTTCTAGGAAGTATCTGAACGGCCTAGCCAAGTGTGTTGAGAAAAATGTGCTACCTGGCAGCGAACTAATGAGCTGGAAACTGGCAAAAGAAAAAGGGGGGCAATTGTTCAAGGCTGAATGTGGCGGTTCCTACAAGGTGTTCGAACAGCGTCCAATCGACAACGAAATCATCTCCTATTGTGTTGGGGATGTCCAGTACCTCCCTCAGTTGTGGAGCAAATACCATTCGAATACCAACAGGTGGCGAGATCTGGTTAATAAAGAAACTAAGAAGCGCGTTGAGGCATCTCAGAAAGCGGAGTACCAGCCCCACGGTCCAGATAGAACGTTAGCTCCGTGGAGCGAAGAGCAGAATAGGATTTTGGATGAGTGGAATTATGTCCCTCCTCTTCGAGACTACGTCGATGAAGACTATGGCTGGGATGATGACTATGGCTGGGATGATGACGATCCAACCAGCTGTAGGGATATTATCGATTCCTGTGACTACGACTATTATTATTCCGACTAAGCTTCAGTGGTATTGATTTCCCTTCCTCTCCTATCCTGACTTGTAGAAAGGGATAGGCTCATTGGAATTCACTATTGGGAGCAGGAAGGAGTGGACAAAAAATTTTCAGGATAGGAATGGAAAGAAATAGTGGAAATTGAGGTTGGGAATGGAGAGGAACAGTCTAAATTTTTATTAGGATTAGGAAGGAGTATTCAACTTTATTCAAAATATTCAATCTTATTTCAAAAACCGTTCCCTTTCTTTTCTATTTTTATTTTTAAGAATAAAAAGAAGTGTAATATTTCAATTATTAAAAGTAAAATAGAAAATCTTCATTTTTCAACTATTAGGAGTGGGATAGGAGAGGAAAGAAAGAGAAAGGGAACATTGGGGAGGGTAAATTATGCTAAGCTTTGTGAACCGGCCACTAAAAGCCAGACACTCGGGTTCTATATCGCCATACTACTATCCCTATTGAATATATAAAGAAAATCTCTGCAGATATTCATACAACTGGAGCACGTTGCGACATTACAGAGCTCAGGTACAGGTGCATGTGGATGTCATCATAACCTAATGGGTTGCAGAATATCTTTATTTATAATCTCTAAAAATTCTTTCCTTCTAAAATTACAGGATATTACAATAATAATAATATAAAGTATAATACTCCTCAAACTAACCCTGAGAAACCACTACTCTTTACCTTTGAATCTCGTAGCTATTTTTCAACCTCTGCATATGCCACCATAGAATCAGTCCTACGACTATCTATTGCCAAAGTCACTTATACCTAAGGATATTGCAGGGAACGATGCTCTCTTTAATCACTATCATTTTAATATATTCAACTTGAGAAATCATCCTTATTTGGACTATTGTAATATTCCTTTTGATTTTTTAATTTTAAATATTTTAGTAATTATATTTGAGATTATTTAATTTTTAAAGTATAGAATATAAATCTAAATATATCATAAGTATAAAAAGAAAAAAATAAAAAAAATAAAATAAAAGAAGATGAAAAAGAGAAAAGAAATAAAACTTTATGAATAAATAAATAAATAAGAATATAGATTAGAAAGTCAAAAAGAAAGAAAAATAAATATAAAATATATAATTAATATTATAGATATTAAACCTATAATTTATGATACATTTCCGCTCTAATCTATCATATAAGTAATCCCTCTTTTTATTTTTTCCTGCTCTTTTTCTCTCTTTATTCTTGATTCTCGATTCTACAAACATTATCAAAGTCCGTAGTATATCATATGATACACAATAGCCAATAGCTAACATACCACTTACCAATATCCGATTTATCAAATTGATTTTAATCTATTCAACCAGAGTACGTATGGATATAATACGATACTATACTAATACAACATTGATCCACTCTTTCTTTTCGCTTCATCGTGAGTTTATATCATATACCAAGTAATATATATGAAATCTCAGTTTTCAACTCTCCACTCATCTGTTCGTTCAGATTTAGAGAATAACATGAAGTGATCGTATCGAATATCACGCTTTAGATTTGAATTAGTCTGTATGAGATGAGTTCTACGATGGAGAATTAGTAATTAATAAAATAAGTAATGGAAATTTGATGGATAAGATCTTAGTCTATGTCTTGATATATGTAGGTAGGGAGAGATACTTGTCATGTGCTAAATTGCATTGTTAAGTGTTGTTGGTTCTTTTCCGCTTGCTAGTCTTACATCTGCTTTGCATTTTTGAGCTATTGAGCTGAGGCGGAATTCATATGCTGGTAAGTTGTTCTCTAGAGAAGAGAATACGATTTGAGGGTTGGCTTTTGGGGATTGGATAGAGGAGGCAAGAGGAGAGGTGATATATTCCGTGTCGAAGTGATAATGCCAAATACTAATTTTAGATGGTTGGTCTTCTTGACATCAGAGCTGTCATGAATAATCACTTACCAAAATAACTAGATGGTATTCATGCATTTATTGCTGTCTTCTGTGAGCGTCCGTTCGCGAGTACAATATTCATATTCCCGTAGACTGCTACGTGAGTATTCTTTGATGTTTGAGAGATTCAAGTATATGATGTTTGAAAGTTCAGGCCTGGCCAAGAACAACTCTCCTTTTCTCAGATCTCTTGGTGAGATTGCAAGTACATTTGTAAGAGCTGATGTGATGTGATGTGATGTGAGGTGAGATTGGAGTCGAAAAGAATCTGACCCGAGTGTTAAAGCATACTTATGCTTTGTACAACTCGTAAAGTTCTATTACCCTACTCCAATAATTATCCCGTAAAATATTGAAGCACACGACACTTTGTACGTGTAGATAGGTAAGGTGTTATGCGAATAAACATGTGCCTAAAACTTCCATATTCGAAAGGTGGTGCAAGTTTTGAACAATCATCACCTCACTTTTCCCCAACCGAATACTCAACCAAGTGCAACCGGAAGACTACTATAGGCTACTCTTTTCGTTTCCGAGTATGGCAGATTTTGTAGTATACAGAAGATTCATCTACTGTATTCCCAAACTCCACACGTAGCCTCGGAGTCCCCGGAGTCAGGATTTTGGGTTTCAAAGTGTTAGATCGCCAGATCTCACCATGGTTCCCCACATTCTTTTCGGCGAGCTAGAATAACAAGATGAAGTTTGATCCTTTCGAACGCCCCCCGACTCGTTGTTGATGAAGGCCGGAGAGTTGCAATTTGTACACCAGTCTCAATTAATGCCAGCTCAACAGCTCCAATTCAACAGCGACTACCGGACTGAAGTAATACTGATGACGATGGTGGTCATGAAGTATGTTGTGCGCACCTCCACAAAGTCTAGTCAAGGTGACTATGCTTGACGGCTTATTATAAGTTATTTGACAAGTAAACACAAGGCTGAATGGAGAGAAAGAAGCATCTGTATTGGTCACACATGACAGTGCCGTAACCGATGTGTTGCATTGTAGGTTCCGGATAAGAACTCGGAGGTCAACCCATAAAGATCTGTGAATGTAACGTGAACCCACTATCACATACGAGGCTACGAAGTTCTTCCGCCTTCCCTCTCACAAATAAAAGCGAGAGACAACTTTTATCACGGAAATTCCGGTTTGTGTTGGCCTTGGCTTTGATTGCCAATATATGATATGCGACCTTCAAAGTGTCCCCTTTGACGTCGAAATCCGGATTTTTGAGTTCGCCGAGACGAAATTGACATTGGCAGAAACGAATCTCTCTTCACAAGACTATCGACAATATCAATATGTTTTTGACATTTGTCGTAAGATTACAGCAAGGACACGGTCATTTTTCAACCGTCTCCGTCTTGGCTCCTCGGCCATCTAGGTTTGAAGAACATGCCAAGTCCGGTCCGGGCATCCGCTTGGTTAGATGCTTCTGGTATGCAGATGGTAAGATACTGATTTGATCTGCTACAAATTCCCGCACCAAGATGAAGATCCATATTTGTATGTTGAGAGAAGTTGTGGAAAATGGGGGCGGTGATATGATGTTGATGTGGTGATTTGATTGGGCTGGGCCAAAGGATATTAAGCTCAGAGATAGAGTTTTGAGGCAGTTGAGTGCCGAGGAAGAAACTAACCATTTTCACTCATTGATAACTTTATCTTGGGCAAGAAGATGAATTTGGCAGCAATGCTAAGTTATGTATGTATGTATATATGTATGTGTGTATGTGCGTATATATGTGTGTATGTATGTGTGTATGTATGCTACGCTACGCGATGCTATGCTAATATCTTACCCAAGACACCGTCTTAGAATATCATTCATGAATAGTGTATGTAGCCCTCACATCTGAAGTCTCACGGTAGTTCATCTGAGACTGTTGACTGCGGACAAGTCTCTGGGCAACGAAGCATGATTGTTTTTAATTTCAAGATACTACTTGGTGGTATTAAAATTAGAAACTCGCAATTAGGGAACTTCCTTATCTCTCAACCAAAAGGATCACCACATTTTCCCATTTGAAACCACAGGTATGTATGTATGTACCTAGGCATGTATGTACTCTGCACAGTAAGTAGTATTCGTGATGGTGGATGGTGGATTGTGGATATCGATGCGATGCGATGCGATGCGATGCTTTGCTCATCACAAATCAATTCACAACATGGCTGAGAACTTTTGAATCTGAGAATGCGGGTGTCATTTTAAACCTTGCATCCCTCTTTTGGCTCTGAACCTATGGAATGGATCGCAGAAGACACGCTTTGTGTCCTGGGGACATATTCCACCAATGCTAAAAGAATACTCCGTACAAAGGGAATTCTTGGGTGTGATGGACTATTTTTCAGCCTGTGGATCGTTTTAATGCAGTGTACCCTAACCCCATAGATTTCCCTTCCCGGAGATGGGGGTGGATATGTAATATGTAAGATCGATCATGAGGACTGAATGTTCGTAAAGGACAGAAGGAACAGTTGACTGTGAATAGCTGAATCTCTTTGTTCCTTTTTTGGTTTGTCTCTTTTTTCGAGAAGCCGCAATAACCTTTCAGCTATCCATTGCTCCTTTGATACTTTTTGATACTCTTCGATACTTTTCTGGGGGATAGATGATTGGGTACTGGTGCTACCAATTTTTGAAACGGGAACTTTGTCGAATGTAAGGCTATAATTTATTATGTGGGATGTGAGAGGGGACATCTTATTGATGATTAATTGATGAACATAATCATAATAACCATAACTTAACTTACTTCGATTTGGAGGCTCCGTCATCTACCAAATCGCATCCCTCATAATACGCACCCCATATCTTTCGGAGCATCAAGCCCGGCAGCTACAACATCTTAGAATTGGAGTCATCAGACCGTCACACAACCTATGTATAACGTTGCCACCACTGATATCTATTTACACTCACCTCCCTCCCTACCTACATCATCAGCGCAGATATAGATCAAGAGTCTTCCTACCACGCTCACGCTCACATCCACTCCCACTTCCACCTCAACAACAACCCAGGAGAAAGTTTAAACTTTCTCCAAGTTGCATCTCCCGCCTCACAACAAGACAAAGTTCCATTGTCCATTCGACCTGTCCATCTCATTTAGCCTCATATTTTTATTTATCCCTGTTCTGTTTCTTTGCCCTGCATTTCCAAGACTACCAAGGCCGTACTAGTGCGCATAATGTTTGACTGATAGGCTTCCAGAAGTCTTATCGCGGCGGATTTACATGCTTCAGCACTCCATTCGGATTTCGGAGCTCCAGATTGGATTTGATATTGAGGTCATTGCTCAACAAAGTCAACTTCGAGAATTGAGCAGAATCGCCAACTTTGCTTTACATCAGCAACATAATAACTACTACCTACCCCTCATTTCACATCATTATACTTTTCCATCATTGTCTAGAAGGAGGAGATTGGATTTCTGAGTTTCCATTTGATTAATACTGCATTACCACGGCAGCAGCACTAAGACTACGACCGCGTCCACGACTACTACTTCTACTTCCTCTTTCCTACACTACTATACTCTCTACTTTTACTTCTTCCCTCTTCTACCGCCTCTGCAACTGTACCTTTCAAAGATTATCATAACTTCCAACTTCTATTCTCTTTTGATTTCGACTTCATACTCATCGAATTTTCATACCAACTCTTTTCGATACCGCTCAGTCTACGTGACTCAGATCGACTCAGATTGTCAATCTGCCTGCTTTCCGCCCTCGCAGGTGGCCGAGAAGCTCTCTTACTACTATTACAAGCGCTGTTATCAATTAGTGTGAGAAAAAGAGGAAAAGGTTAGCATGCACCTTCCAAAACCCTGGAAATACCGACATAGTTCCTTTTAGACTCTAAACTACTGAAAGCTAAAAAAATCTAATTGGTTACATTTAGGTAGATTTCCTTCGAAAATTGGAGCAACTGGAGGAGAGTCTTCCCACTTAAATGCCTTCAGCCATTCATGCAGGGCCCCAGGACAATTTGGCGTGTATGCTACCCACCTTTTTCTATAAAATCTCACGAATCCTGTATCCACTAACGTCCCACTTGCAGCGGACTATCGACGTCAGTCCCAACTCTCTCAAATCGCGAAAGCGGCGGTTTTTAACTATCGCACAATGAACCCACATAAATCTTCTTCTCAACCCCTCACTACAATTCCTGGTAATCTCATCCTCGAACGCGATTTTGCTGTTTGCAAACCACAATCCGATAATTATCTCACACTCCCTCCACCCGCTATACCTGCAATTTTAACGCGAAGTTTTCACGAAAAAGCCGGAATGCCTAGCGATGGAGTCACCGATGGAGTTGGTCACCCTCTCTCTGACACACCCCTCCCAAGCGGACCTTCAACTGCTCAAAGCAGTCCAAGAATGTGAGTCTATCTCTATTCCCATCAATTCCCTCGGGATCGATGGACAGTATCATGAGGAATGTACATGAAATTAGCTGGGCGCAAAAATCTCAACAAATCTTTTACTTGAACCTCAACACTGACGATCGCAGTCTTCCACTACGACAGAATTCTGGCACCACCACTCCCCGAGTTCGAGCTCCTGCTACGACCCTCAACATTCCTGGCATGACCAGATCTCGCGTTTCTCCTGACGGTAAAATTGCGCAACGAGATGTCGCTTCGAAATTGGTGGTTATTATGGTCGGATTGCCTGCTCGTGGAAAATCATATATCACAAAGAAAATACAGCGATATTTGTCATGGCAGCAACATGAGACTAGGATTTTCAATGTTGGCAATCGACGTCGTGTTGCAGTTGGAAAACCGCATCAGTCAAATGGTACACCATCGAAAGCTCAGGAATCAGCTCATCGTCCATCTGTTTCAAGCCAGTCAATTCGCACAGGCTCAATTGCCGGAAAAATAGATGCACCGACACAAGCTGCCCACATGATTCTTAATGGTGTAGATCCAACTCAACAGGATCAGGAAACCAAAGGTCTTGACTTGAAGAAAATTTCTTCGCCCGGCGAATTGCCTGATCCGGGAAGAATGGATCAATCGGCCAATTTCTTTGATCCTATGAATTCCAAGGCAGCCGCAATCAGAGAGCAGGTAGCGATGGACACCTTGGACGAGCTCTTAGATTTCCTCTTGCTAGGAAGCGGCGCTGTTGGTATCCTGGATGCTACAAACAGTACCATTGAACGTCGCAGACACCTCTTTAACCACGTTAAGGAGAGAGAGCCAAAACTCGGCATCCTCTTCATAGAGAGTGTTTGCGAGGATGAAAGTGTACGTATGTCATTTTGTTCTGAGGATCCAATTTACTAACCATCTTTCTAGCTGCTCGAGGCAAACATGCGCTTGAAGCTCCGAGGACCCGACTACAAAGATAAGGATCCAGAAGCCTCTTTGAGAGACTTCAAATTGCGTGTTGCTGCTTATGAAAGTGCATACGTTCCTTTGGGAAAATACGAAGAAGATAATCATATGCAGTACATTAAAATGATAGATGTCGGACGAAAGGTTGTTCATTATCAACTCAAGGGTTTCTTAACAGGAGGCATAGCTTCGTATTTGTCGACATTCAACCTTTCCCCAAGACAAATTTGGATTACACGACATGGAAAATCCAACGATAACGCGATTGGCAAACTTGGTGGTGATTCTGATCTCACCCCGGAAGGACAAAAGTATGCTCAAGTTCTTCATAACTTCATCACAGACCGTCGAAGACGATGGCTTCTCGAGCAACAACAATCTGCCATTGAGAGTGCAAAATATCCCCCTGGAGGCGATGCAGTCAGAACACCACCCTATCCAGACATCATGGGAGAATTGGACGAAAAGAACTTTTGTGTTTGGACTTCAATGCTCAAGCGAAGTATCCAAACGGCAGAGCACTTTGAACAGGATGAAGATTATGACGTTAAGAACTGGGAAATGCTGAATGAATTGAATGCGGGCTCTTTCGAAGGATTGACCTACAAGGAAATTGAATCACGCTTTCCCGACGAGTACGGGAAGCGAGCCAAGGATAAATTGCATTACATATACCCTGGAGTTGGAGGTGAAGGTTATTTGCAGGTTATCAGTCGACTTAGGGATATGGTCCGAGAGCTTGAACGTATTACAGACCATGTCCTTATCATCGGACACCGATCCGTTGCTCGAGTTTTGATGGCATATTTCATGGATCTCACCAGAGATGATATTGCCGATTTGGATGTACCTTTGGGAATGCTTTATGCCATCGAACCAAAACCTTATGGTATCGAGTTCCACGCATACAAATACAATGAACAAGGAGAGTGGTTTGATGAATTGCCAGGCTATAAGCCAAGGAAGGAAACGGAGAAGGGCAATTAAAGATTTGATTGTCTATGTCACAATGAGGAAAGTTAGAAAACGAACAGAAATGTAAAATATGGGACTTCGGAGTTTATATCATTTGGGATGGGTTTGCATTACATTGCATAGCGGGGTCTCATTTACAAATTGGGTGTTTTCAAGGTTGATTTTGGGGAAATGATTTGTAACAACAATTGGGAGATTGGAACTGGCATTAGGGATAAAGAAATGGGGAGGTGAATATGTTTGGCTTGCGCACAAGAATGGGCTTATACTTTTATATCAGGATGGAATAATGAAAGCGATGGAGGGATTGCTTGAGCGTTCCATACACTTCAGAAGGAAATACCCAGAAGATGGCTTTGGTCTTGCATTTTACAGGGAAAACTACAATAGATGGGAGATCAGAGAATACTTTTTGTACAGCGAGATGGAATTAGAGAATAGAAATATTTCGAGAGCAAAACAGGACGAATAAGAATTATATTCTAAAAAATCTGTGAACTTTATAGATCACTGTCAGAATGATGAGGGTGAATAGATGTTATGAGCATTAATGAAATACCTAGGAACATACCTACTTATATACCTAGTAGTTACCAGATTTTGATAACGATAACACAAGTATGATCTCATTGGCACCGCTAATAAGACGATTTGAATAAAGTGGTGACCAGATTGAAAAGCCTTTCAAACAACCTTGGAAGTTTATTTCATCGGGACCGCTTCCCCGCGTGGGTGCATCAGCTTGAGCTTTTGATGGATCCTTGCATGTTTGCATGTTGTGCATTGTAAAACGTGAAATGTAAGTTGTAATAAGTTTGTAAAATAAATTGCAACAGTCGCAGGCTCGCAATCAACTCTTCCTTCCAAATCCCTTGTACTACCTACTCCTTTAAGGATATTAGCATATTTGGGTATCTGCACATTCGTTTTGTTTGTTTGTTTTTTTTTGGCTGGCTTGGCTTGGTTTCGTTTGTTTCCGTTTGACGTGCCTTTGCTACTAGGTATGCTTTTTGAGGGTCTGCGAGTAGCTTGACTACGTTCAACTCGTACGGTATGTTTGTTGCTTGTTTTCTTCTGTAGTATTATGATTTTTAGCTTGCAGATCTAGCCGCTCTCCTCCGGGAGAGCCTCGTGGAGAGGATTCGTTCATTTTCTTGCCTAGGTTCCTATCTATGAAGACTTTCCTTGACATCTATCTCTTTTACCTCTCTTCACTCTGGCCGCATCCAGCACCGTTGGACAAAACTCACTTTCTTTGGTCTTTGTTTCGTTTCATTTTATGCCTTGGACTCTTTTGTTTGGGGTCTTGCATACTTTTGCTGGTGCTTATTGATTGATTTGACTGGACTGGACTGACTAAATTGGGTGTTTGTTCCAGATAAAGATTTCTAGTCCTTTTCTTTGCGATTTGTTTCGAATCCGGGTGAGATCTTTTGGTTTCTCGTGCCATCGATTGGAATCTGAGTTTGTGTTTGTATCTATGAAAGGTTTGGATCGGAATCTGTTTCTTGGGATAGATACTTTTTTTGAGGGGGCACAGTTTCGCATTGTGAGCGGGGTTAAAAAGAAGAAGAAGGACAGAAAGAGGAATCAAGAGAGGAATAAGGGAAAGAGTAAGAACAGGAATCAAAATAAGAGCAAAAATAAGAGGTTCATAGACGTTTTCAATCCTCTTAGGAAGAAACGAAAGAGGATTTTGAGAGAGGGGAAGTTTGGGCTTGGAAAGTTGGGATATTTAAGACCCTCGACAAATCTGAGAAATTCGAAAATGCCTCCAGCTACGAGGAAGAGAAAGCTTATGGATCAGGGAGAAGGAGAGGTGAATGATAAGGGAGGGGCAGGCGGAGCGCAGAAATATTATGCGGTTAGGAAGGGGAAGAAAACGGGCGTGTTTACCAATTGGGATGATTGTAGGGAGCAGATTACCGGGTTTGCAGGGGCTATGTGTGAGTTTTTTCTTATTTTAGGAGTGAGGGAGAGGAGGTGGTTTTGGGAATATAATTTGATATTCTGATCTGGAACAGAAAGGTGCTAATATCAGATATTCTCGCAGATAAATCCTTCTCGACAAAATCAGATGCAGAAGCATTTGTAGCCGGAAAGAACCCTGCGAAACCTTCTCAAGGAGATAAATTCTATGGTGTAGCCGTTGGACATGAAACGGGAGTTTATGAGGACTGGGCGGATGCGAAGAAACAGATTGATGGGGTTAAAGGGCCAAAATATAAGAAGTTTGCTACGAGGGAAGAGGCAGAGGAGTTTGTGAGGCAAGGTGGAAAGGCTAGTAAGAAGGCTAAGACAGCTGCGGAAACAGAGGTTAAGGAGGAAGGTGGAAAGAAAGTGGTGAAGGGAAAGGGGAAAGTTACCGTGGAGGAGAATGCGCACCAGGCGGATAAGGCAGATACGGTAAGGGTCTGGACCGATGGGAGTAGTAGGGGCAATGGAAAGGCCGGGGCTGTGGCTGGATATGGAGTTTTCTTTGGGGATGGTGATGCGAGGTATGTTCATTCTCTTATTCAGAAGCTCCCAAAATATATACTAAAGGCAACCCATAGAAATGTTTCTGCCCCTCTGGAAGGTACACCTCAAACCAATCAACGCGCTGAGCTCACCGCCGCTCTCCGCGCTCTCGAAATCGTACCTTTGGATAAAAACATTGAAATTATCACAGACAGCAATTACACGATCAATTGCGCAACCGTGTGGTATAAGGGATGGGAGAAAAATGGTTGGAAAACCAGTACCGGGAACCCGGTCATGAATGAAGATTTGGTGAAGCAGATTAGGGAACGTATCGAAAAAAGGACGAAGGCTAAAGTTCAGACAAATTTGACGTGGGTTAAGGGACATGATGAGAATCCGGGAAATGTGGCGGCAGATAGGTTGGCTGTCAGCGGGGCGATGGGGAAAAGGAAGTGAATGGCCGAAAGAAGGTGAGGGAAAAGCGGGTTTTTATATAGGTATGAGCGATATGGTATTTATTGCTCGGTAGATAGAATACCTTTATAGCCCGCTGAGATTGGGTCGACTAATGAACCTGAGTTCGTGATGTTCGATGGAGAAGATGCTTTTGAAGAATGAGCACGGCATTCATGCCTCTGATCTCTTTGATGATATTAATCTTATATAGGTGCCCTTTTGTATAGGTTTGATGGTGTTCTTGTACAACGGGAGTTGATATCTATTTGATAGCGATAGATGTATTGTGATTTTGAGGAGCTAAGTATTTAATTTATTTGTTTAATTTATTTGTTTGTTCAATATATAATCTTACCCAGATTTATTGTGTATTTTTTCCAAGCCAATGGTTCCTTTTGTTTAACCTACTGCTGCTGTATGACGGTCGAGTACCTATGTCATTGATTGATTTGTAAAGGATTTATATATGAATCCGAACACTGCATTATCAGAATTATCGCGAAGGGGGGGAGAAGAGGGGTAGATGGCTAGGCGGTAAGATGTGAGATAACGGGTTTGGTGGTAACGGTGCTGTGGGGTGTGGGGGAAAGGAGTAGCAGGGCAGCGAGTAATCGGAAGTTTGGTTGATGAGGGTGAAAGAAAATTGATAAATTTAAATTTATTTATTCACATGCATATTCATTGATCAACCACACTCTTTCCTCTGTATATTAGAACTACAGTACAGAGAAGCAAAATCTCATCACACGACAATTTGCTATATAAGCTCTTACAGACTTTGTAAATATTATAGTTTTGATATATTATATTCTTTCAATATCTACAACGAACTGAGGGAAAGAAAACAATTCGATTGATAGTCTCAGCACACGCGCAAAACAAAGTGGCGGGCACATCTAGATCTTTTGGTGGAAAAGGAAAAGAGCGTTTCGATGATTCAATAACACAGGCTGGAAATATCAAGGAGGCTACGAGATTGAAGAGGAGATTTCATAAGAGGGATTGTGAGAGTGACGATTCCGGGGTGGGATAATTGGACGCGCATACTTCCAGGTGCACCATTGCTGGCTCGCGGTTCGCAGACACATCAAACTGGTTCTCGGGCTCTGGAGCTTGCAAGATTGCAATCAAAGCTGGATATCGATTCTGAGATATATATTAAGACAATAGACCAGAGGATAAGAGGAAGAGGGATTAGCCAAGATGCCTACTCTTTCAACGACTAACTTCAACATTGTATGTGCCGTCCTGGGCGGTTTCATTACTTTGTTTGGATTGGTGTCTTATTTGTTCAAGGAGAAGTTTTATCTTTCTGAAGCACGTATGTCTCTTTTCTTCCCCTCGTTACCTTGATAGTCTGGCAGACAATGGCTAATTCATATCTAAATAGTAATATCCCTTCTCTTCGGCGTCGCCATGTCTCCACATGCAGCAGACTTCGTTCGACCCCTCGATTACACAGGATCTGTCGCAAACCTCAACACTGCCACACTCTATTTCAGCCGTCTAGTTCTCGGCATCCAGCTTGTCCTTGCCGGTGTCCAATTACCCTCTCGCTACCTCAAATTAGAATGGAAAGCCCTCTCCCTCCTGCTAGGTCCTATTATGACTGTAATGTGGCTTGCAAGTTCGCTGTTGGTTTGGGGAATGGTTCCCAATCTTTCATTCTTGCACGCCTTAGCCGTTGGAGCTTGTGTTACGCCTACGGATCCGGTATTGAGTAATAGTATTGTGAAGGGAAAATTTGCGGATAAGAATATTCCGAAGGAGTTGCAAAAGATTATTGTTGCGGAGAGTGGGGCGAATGATGGATTGGGATACCCGTATCTGTTTTTGGCTTTGTATTTGATAAAGTATACTGGACTTGGTGGTGAGATTTTTAACTTCATTACCGTTTTATTTCTATGTTCAAAATATATGCTAATCCTTCATTGTAGGAGCTGGTCAAACTGGAGGTGCTTCTAAAGCTATTGGACTCTGGTTTGGAGAAACGTGGGCTTATACCATCATACTCAGTGTTATCTATGGAGCTACCGTAGGTTGGATAGCCAAAGAACTACTTCATTGGGCCGAAGAAAAGAAATTCGTGGACAGAGAAAGTTTCCTCGTATTCGCTATCACCTTGGCTTTATTCATAGTGGGCACTTGTGGCATGATTGGTAGTGATGATGTTTTGGCTTGTTTCATTGCTGGAAATGTCTTTACTTGGGATGATTGGTTTCGTCTTGAAACATTAGATGATTCGCTTCAACCTACTATTGATATGTTACTAAATCTGAGTATCTTTATATGGTTTGGGGCTATTTGTCCTTGGACTTCATTTGCTACTAATAATGTTATTCCAATTTATCGATTGATATTTCTAGGCATTTTGATATTACTTTTCAGGTGAGCTGTTTCATTACACTTCCTGGTTTGAATATTACTACAGGAGTATGTTGTCAAAACCTATACTAACTTATATAAATAGACGTCTACCAATTGTCTTTGCATTGCATAAATTTATACATCAAATTGAGCAAAAACGTCAAGCTATTTTCGTCGGGTTCTTTGGACCGATCGGAGTTAGCGCTATCTTCTATCTTTATCTCTCACTCGAATTCCTTGAAACAATCACGGTAGATGGTGCTCAACGCGAAGATGCAGAACATCTAGCAGAAGTTATCACAGTTGTCGTTTGGTTCTTGACAATTTGTAGTATTGTAGTCCATGGACTTTCAATACCATTAGGCAAATTAGGTTTCTCCCTACCAAGAACACTCAGCAGAGCATTCACAAGCCAGACAAATAGCCAAACAACTTTGGCTATTGGAGCTAGGGCTTATAGTTCAAATGCGGGGGTGTTAAGGGAGAGGAGGAGAGGAAATGCTGGTGCTGACTGGAGTGGAAGTGGAACGGCAAATGGAAGTGTAGTAGGAAGTGGAAGTTCCGGACCGGCTTTGAGTTCGGGAACGAGCTCAAGACCAATTTATAGGATTGGTGGGAGTGTTATTCGTTCGGGGGCTGCGGCGAGTGGGGTGGGTAGTGGAACGGAAGTCTCAGATGGGAGTCCTATTAGTATAGTTGATGGGGTAGTAGAGGGGAGGACGATTAGGTTTCCGGATGAGGAGGTGTATGTTGTTGGGGGTGTGACGAGGAGGGATTCGGAGGTTTAAGGTAAGGTGGACGGGGTGGTGATGAAGATGGTCTTGGGGATATAGGGGATGTGTGGTTTGAAGTGTGTGGTGGAGAGGAATGTCTTATGGGATGAAGAAAAGCAATCAAGGCGAGAGATAAACAGATGTTTGGAATTTAATGGTTATGATGAGAAGCTGGTGCAATGCTAAAATATTGAATATTGTAGCGTGGATATGGATTTTCAAACTGAAAGAAAGAGAGAAAGAGAGAAAATGAGAGTAAGTAGAGTAGATTAAATTAGATTGATATATATTGGATGGATAGGTAATAGATATAACTATGGGTATATATGGCTATGCTTTTGACTGACTATGACTATGAATCATATTTTGTATAATAAACATCAGAGCATATATATATATAAACAAAAGATGAGATGAGATGAGATAAGATGAGATCCGGGGGGTGTTGAGATATTGAAGAGGGTAGGATTATTAAAGAAATTGTATGGTTTTATTTTATTCTATTTTATTTTTATAATAATAAATGAATAATAAATAATAATCTCAATTTTAATTCTCTTTTTAATTTTTATTTATTTAATTATTTATCTATCTTTATATATATATTTATTTCTTCAGTAGATATTTATTTTATATATCATTGTGGATATATTTATATGTAACATATCAATTTATATATATCAAGCTGAATTAGTATATAACATCGAATAGAAGAGTAAAAGTGAGTGCTTGCTGAATATGGAGTGTGGTGATGGATTTTCATTTGTATTCGCATTTCCATTTCCATTTCTATATCTATATCTATATCCATTTCTATATCTACATGTATATCTATCACCATTCCATCTCTATATCCAACCCATCTCTACATGCATATTTATCACCATTCCTCTTTGGAATTCCAAGATTCTGAATCAAGATCCATAGTGTGCCTCGCAGCTTGTGATTGGGAGCCGTGGTGTAATCGCGTGAGACCACGGTATCTTGTGAAGAGGATTTTCGAGGAATGGCTTTAATATTGAGGACGCATGATAGGTCATGGTAGTTGTTGTAATTTGTATCTTTCATCTTGTATCTCGTACGCGATGTATATCGTAAATTTTTGATATGCAGGACGAGATGATAAGGGGTGGATATACTCGTCGTCCGTATCTATCCCAGACGTACCATGTGGAGTGTCTTTCCACCTAAATCTAGGAAGGAAGGAGAATTGCAAGTTTCGTCTGTAAAGTCTGATGGAATCGGAAATACGGGTATTTGTACGGACTTCAGCAGTATCCTCATCTCAAGCCCAGCACATCGAATAACTCTTAAATATCAATCTCTATCCACTCAATCTTCATCTTCGAATCCGAACCAAATTTCATCTTTAGGTACTGCGCCCTTTTCCAACTCCCCAATATCCACCTCGCATAATTTTTGGTTTGCTTCAGGAATCTTCCATTTCTTCACCTCGTCAAGTCGATCTACAAATTGCATCACCATTCCCGCTTCTCCATGCCACATCATATGACAATGAAATGCCCATATACCCGGATTATCCGCCACGAATCGAAGAGCTAACCATCCGTATCCTTCTACCGATGCTACATCTCTTCTTATCAAATTATCTAGCGCGTGTTCATGACCTGGTAGCGTACCACGACCTTCAGGTTGGAGATTCAAAGCTTGGTAACCTGGAAAAGGACCGTGACCTTGGCCTAGAACCCAAAATTTGTGCCCGTGCAAATGCATGGGATGATTTCCTTCGTCGAAGTTTCGAATGATTATATCGACGACTTTAATTCCGGAATGTTGAATCAGGAAATCGTTTGTTTGGTCGTAGGAGATGGGATTTACACCATTGATATTGCTCATGGATGTGAACGTTTCATTGTTTGTGGCGAAACCATCAATGGTGCGATGAAGTGTTGGATGTTGGATTTGAGGCCGGAAAGTAGAGGTATTGAAATAGCCTCGCTCTAGACGCCAGTACTTTCTTTCGAGATTTGCGCGAAGGAAATAGCTATGATCTGCTATTGCAGGAGCTGGTTCAAAAGATGTTGGGGTGTAAGTGCTGATATTCATATCCCTACATTCTACTTCAATTGCCTCCTCCCAATTTTGGGAAGTGGGTTGAGAGGTTATGTTTCTAGGTGTATCTTTATCGGAAACATAACGAATTATGGCTCGAACTTCATCAGCTGGATGGGCTGGTTTCTCGGGTTCTTTCCAACAATGAGTCACCATTCGTGCTCGAAGCCAAAAAGCATCGGTAGAAATCTGATTTGTGTTCAAGATCATACTGTATCGTTGTGCAGGACTAATCATCATTCGAGTCTCATATGATGGCATGATATCTGTACCATCAACTTCAGTAATTGCAAACTCATGTTCGTCCAAGCTGACTTGAAACCAAGCAAATGCACCAGTGTTGATAAATCGTAGTCGATGATTCGCATTTTCAGTTAAATCGAATAAAGGAAGACTCGTTGTCGAATTGTCACATGTTCGATGTGGTAAGACTGAACAATCTCGACTGTTAAGCCCATTGATCAAGGCTCCATCGGGAATTGGTGAGGATTCGCTTCCAGGTTGAAGATTTTCGATTAGGAGTCCACTACTAAGCTCATGATAATAATCTTGGAGCATGACTACTCGATCCGTAGCATATGAAATCGGCTGTAAAGTCTTCTCTTTCTTAGAATGAATGACCAAGGGTCCATACACGCCATCAGCGATTTGTACAGCTTGATGTCCGTGATAGTAATAAGTGCCAGATTGACCCGTGACATTGAACTCATATCGAAATTTATGGCCTGGTGCAATGGGACATTGTGTGATGCCTGTAGTACCATCCATATGGTTCGTCCGATTTTGAAAGATACCATGAAAATGTATGGAGGTGGCATTGACACCTTGATTATCAACGTTAATAACCAAAGTATCACCCTCATTACATTCAATCATTGGACCAGGAAATTGCGAGTTAATAGTTATCATAGGTCTGAAAACTCCATCTGGATTTGCCTCGATATCTTTTATGGTCCAATGATATGTTCGAACTTTTGGAGAGGCATCAAAATCCCAATTTGGATCTAATATGTAGTCGCTTGCTGACCTGCGAAAATCGATGGGTGTTGTCTCTGGATAATCAATTATCGTGCTATCGTTGGGGATGAAGGCCCACGCAATTTTCATCATCGTGACTGTTATTCCTATCACTGCCAAAAAAGATATGATTATCCACGAGAAGGTTGTCAGACGCCATATCTTTTTGACTTCAACCTCTTGTGATGGTTTATCTTTCTCGCCAGACAATAAACCTTCTTGATCTCCGTAGTCATCTTCTCGCCTTTGCATCTCAACATCATCCAACGTATCGCTGGACCGTGAAGATTCATTTGGTGATAAATCATCCTTCTCGCTGGAAAATAACCCTTCTTGATTCCCATAATCATCTTCTCGTCTCTCCATCTCAACGTCGGCCAACGTTTCGCCGGTTCCGAAAGATTGTTCATCTGTATAGACGGACATGATTGAAGCTGTGGATGGATTCTGATCAGTCTTGTTCATGGTGACGCTGCAAAGAGGTCAAGCATCCAAATGCTTGAAGATCCAACCACCAACTTCCAAGTGGTAACAACGTGCTCTCCTACCCAAAAAACAATAGTACCATTGATCCGACCGAGTCATTCAACAGGATGTCATGATGTTTGCATCTGGAACCTACCAACAAACCGCTTGGGCCAAGATGAGTAGGTATAGAATGGCAAACTAAATCCGAAGCCAGATAACACTAGCGTAGAACTCGAGTAATACAGTATTGGTGGATGAGACCCGATCGGGTTAATGAAGAAGAAATAGTGCGATGCCAAATAAACATTCTAGGATGTATGAGGAATGGGATGTTAAATGTTTCCCCTCCTTTCATCCTCGCCAATGAAATCATAGCGTTACCCCACGAGACTAATAACAAGTTCCTAATAGATAAGCATTTTAATATTTTTAATATGGGTTCTGGGCGCTGTCAATTCTGGCAGTAAGTCGATCTTCCCACCTACCCATTCTGATATTAGTTGACTGTAAGTCTACAGTCTACAGTCTACAGTCTAACGTTAACGTGTCTAATCATCAGCTTGGAATTGGTGGAATTAAAACAAGTCTATTACGTTGTTCCGATGTGGGAAGGCTTGGTATGTACTACACCTACCAATTTGTCATGTTCAACAGCAACAGCAACAACGGATCGAACTCGTCATTGCTTCAAGTAGCAGCAAAAACCGTTGACAAAATAATCACTAGCATCCGATAAGTGTATGAGAACCTTGACGGTACTTCAACTACACTAAATCAATCCAAACATCACGTGGGACGTCGGGATGATCAATCGGGGATCCATGATTGGTTCCTTCTCCATCTTCAATGGCAAGAACCTTTGACTAACAAGGATATGTGGTGCTACCTACCCACGCTTTCCAATGTTCGCACGAGAGGCCGGTGCACAAGAACTGCACAAGTGCAAAAAGAAAGACGATCTGCTAATATGGAGGCAAAAGGTATCCCCCCTCCCCGCCATCCAAGTGAATCGGGACCAGAATGTAACCCCAAAGCCTGTCCAATTTACAGTTATCAAAGTGCTCGTGCATCTATTCTATGGCTAGGAATAAAAGTAAATGGATAAATCGGATTTGTCCGCTTCTTGATCTGGCAGGTGAAGGTCCATAATCCAATATATGGCTTCCCCCATAATACCACCTCAACTTACCACTGCCCATCAACTTGATTCTTACCGGCTAAGACTTTTCAACGGGATTTCTAGTCTTCTTACACCGCAGAGCTATTGCGTGACAGTCTCTTTTCTCCATTTGTCGTTTGTCGAAGGCCAAGGATGTTAATTCACTACTCACGTCCCACTTAGGTAGTATACTTCAAGTTCCAGCAGTCTGGAATCACTAGCCACTACCTAACTAAATACTCAATTTGATAGTTCGATCGTGTCGTGCCAGGAATTTATAGGAATCTGGACCTAGACGATAGCGGCATTATTAGCTGAGCTGGAGGCTATAAATTAAAGAATCCATCATTTCCCAAGTACCTTTTCCTTCTTCACCCACAACACTCAAATCACTTCAGATCACTTCAGATCCTTTCAAACTTTATCAACAATATCCAAAAACTGTTATAAGACAGTCAATAAGATGAAGTTCCGCATCGTCTATACCGCTGGGCTTGTGACTACAGTCACAGCCGGAGCCATTGCCAACAGAGAAACTCCTTCCACCTCACTTGACACTGTACCTGCTATCGCTGCTCCCGCATCCCCAACTGCATCTGGCCACAAGGCTGTCCTCGCTGCGCAAGCAATTGCTGAGTCGAGAAGTCCTGTAAGCCACGTTCCCGGAAAAGCATTCGATCGATACGTAACAATCTGGTTTGAAAACACTGATTATGAAACAGCTGCTGCAGACCGTATGTTCTCTTCCCCCCAGAAAAGTTGATTGCATTTATATTGATTTCTATTTAGCAAACTTTGCGTCCTTTGGCGAAAAGGGTATTATCTTGGATGGCTATAGGGCAGTAACTCATCCTAGTGAGCCTAACTATCTTGCAGCAGTTGCCGGGTAAGTTCATATCCTTCACTAGATTATCTTGTTCCAATGACTTACACAAATATAGTGATTACTTCGGTCTTGATGGTGACCCATTCATTGTTGTTCCTGAAAATGTTTCCTCGGTCGTCGACCTCCTTGAGGACAAAGGAATCACATGGGGATTGTACCAAGAAGACATGCCATACACCGGATACCAAGGAATGGATTGGCGCAATGATGTTACCGGTGCTAACGCCTATGTTCGCAAACACAAGTAAGCAACCTACCCACCCACCACGCCCTTCTAACAAACTAACACTCCAACCAGCCCTGAGATCCTCTTCACCAACGTCGTCAACAAGCCCGAACGCCTCGAATTGATCAAGAACACCACCATGTTTGCCTCTGACCTCGCCGCAAACAAATTACCCCAATGGTCCTTCATCACCCCCAACATGACCTCAGACGGACACGACAGCTCCGTAACCGTAGCCGGCAAGTGGCTCAAAGGATTCCTCGGACCCCTCCTCGAAGACCCCAACTTCATGAACAACACCCTCGTCCTCGTCACCTTTGACGAGAACGAAATCTACCCCCGCCAAAACCGCGTCTTCTCCATCCTCCTTGGCGACGCCGTTCCAAAAGAACTCATCAACACCACCGACTCCAACTACTACGACCACTACTCTCAACTCGCCACCGTCCAAGCCAACTGGGATTTACACACGCTCGGCCGCTTCGACGTAGGCGCCAACGTCTTTTCCTACGTCGCCGAGCTCACCGGCGACAAGATCCGCAGCTGGACAGACGGTGACTTGGAATCTCGTTTCTTCAATTACAGTTACCCTGGTATTCTCGCTGCGAAAGTCGGATGGGCTCCTCAGCCTGCGCCAAATACCGAGTTGGTGGTTAATCAGAGGACGGTTTTGCCAGCTATTAAGAAGTACTGGGAGGGCAAGGATAAGGATACCCTTTACCAGGGACAGTTGGAGATTCCAGATGGGTTGAACTTTGAACCTAATGCGTAGGGGCATAGGGTTCAGGGTGTGGGTTTAGGGTATTAGCTCTAAGGAATAGGTGTTAGGAATTAGGGAATAGGGTACAAGCTCTAGAGATCAGGGAATTGGGAATAGGGAATATGTTTTGGGAAATAAGTTTTGTATAAGCTCTCGAAAACAGGTTCAGGAAATAGGGATTAGGGTACTAGCTCTAAGGAACAGGTTTTAGGAAATAGGTCTTAGGGTATAAGCTTTAAGGAAAAGGTATACGGTACAAACTCTAGGAAAAGGACAACTATTAGGTACTAGATATTAGAAACTAGATATTAGGTATTAGAAATAAAAAAATTCGGATATTAGCCCACAAGAAAAGTTCCCTGCACAATTATCAATACAGTACAACGGGAGCAAAAAATATAATATAGGAGTTTAATTTGGGTAATGTAATGGCAACTGACGGACACGGACGGATGGTAATATTCAAAGTAGAGTGATAAAGTAATTTTTAAACAATACTCTACCTACCTACCTACCTATTAGGTATATATATATACAGATAGTGTAATTAATAGAGAACTATAATGGATATTGAATATTGAATCTTAAATATAATAGGTTTTCTTATAGCTTTCTTTCTTTACCTGCTCTTATATTGACCCGACCTGACCTGACCTGTACATTCATCAAAAGCGTGGAACGTGCAAGGGCCTAGATTATCATGAAAAAATAGTAAGATCTCAGAAATTAATAGAGTAAAATTGCTAATGAGCCTGCAGAAAATAAAACTCCTCACTAGGCGAATAGATGTTCATACTTGCTAAAGCTCACCAGGCACTGTCCAGCTATGGATGGAGCTCATCGGAAGCTTGGGTGCACTCATCTTTATATCCACGCCAAATTTAACATTGGGCTCTCACATATACATACTGAATTCATGTTACATGTGGCCTTTCGTGGAAATCTGCGCAAAAATATCTTTAATGGGGTATATCTCTTTTGTCCTAGCTTCCGATTATATCAATCCCCGCCCTTTCCTCTTCTCTAAGCTGCTGTTGCTGGTTTAGCGACGCTATATGCCTTGAAGAAATCTGGATCATTTCCCGCTTCTTCTTTGACCTGTAATTTATTGGATTAGTCATAAATCTTCATCCAAATGTACAGAAACGATATGATAAAATGTATTCCGAAATGTGTTCCTCAACTCTCATCCTCAAGATGAATTCAATGGGGGTTAAACTTACAATATCCAGACCTCCTACAAGTTCTCCATCCATCCACAACTGTGGGAAAGTAGGCCAATCTGCAAATTCCTTAAGACCCTGCCTAACCTCATCATCGGCCAAAATGTTAAAGAATCCATATTTCACAGAATTTTCCCTTAGTAAAGCGACGAGTTGACGAGAGAAACCACACTGAGGTGCTGAAGGTGTTCCTTTCATAAACAGCATCACAGGAGCCGCCTTCACAAGATTGGATAAGCGTTCGTGGAGATCCTCTTTAGATGTTGGCTCTTGGGGTTCGGTAGAAGTAGTAGGTGGAGTTGATGGTTCGGGAGAATTATGGCTTATGCTTGGTACGGGCCTGAGTGATGTGCCGTTTGTGGTAGAGGAGGTAGAATTGGCGTGTTTTTCAATGGTGCTGCGGACTTTGGCGGCGTCACTGCCGGAGACGGTTTCAAGGACAGCGTTGTTGCGGGTGAGGACGAGGAAAGGGACTGCGGTTACGTCGAAGGCGTCGGAGACGGAAATTACTTCTTCGGCGTTGATCGAAACCCAGGAGGTGGTAGGTGGTGTGGTTGCGGGGTAGGAGAGCGCGAGGGTGCGGAGGACGACCGACCTTGTTGTGAGGGTTAGCATGTTTGACTGATTGATTGGTGCATTTCAACATGAAAGTAGAAAATAACGCTGGCAACAGATGCTAAGAGTCTTACATTTGCGCACATGGTGCTGCCCATGGTGCCTAGTGGTTGTCGCATTAGTCAATGGTTGAGAATGGGGAATGTCGGGGATGAATGAAGAGACATACATGAAAGCTGATTATCTGCAGAGTCGAAGATGGTAGAGATTCAATATGCTTCTGCCATTCTTCCTCGGTTGTAATTTCAATGAGACTTGACATCTTGATGCTTTTCTCTGTTTGTAGTGGAGTGGATGTTTTTGGTGGGGGTGTTTTGTGGCTTTGTTTTAAGAATCGCGGGTGCGCTAGAGATATATTTGCTGATGGGTAGTCTATGGAAGGTAGAACCGTATTGCCAATTGAATCAAGAGTGAATATATGAAGATTAGGTTAAATGGGTTCGGTCAACGAGAAGAGGGATGTTGCGATGTTGCGAGTCCGGAGATATATTTTCTAATCGCTATCGGGGTGGCTAGCCTCATCGCGTCATCTCAAGCGATAATTTTCTCAATCATTCCATACAAATTGGAACAATTACAAAAATGATTAATAATCGACCCTGGAATAAGATGATCAGATTTACAATAGTAATGTGTATTTCCTTACAACCAGTTTCTGTGGAAACCAACTATAGCAGCACCATACAAAATATCGGATTTGTTAAAAATCATTCTTTGCAAAACCAAATTCATGTGATAAAGCTACCGGTGAGCTTTGTAAGTGCATATCCTTTTGTTTCGGGAATTCTCTCCCGGTGAGCTTACTAGTCCATTACCCCACCTTTTTTGCGACGCCCCTCGTAAACCTGAACCAAAACAGTGTAATTATGTTTGAATTGTACCATAAAGCAGTCTCTTCTTTTCCTGCGACTATTACTACTACTATTGATTTTACTTACTTATCTCATCCTGACGAATCCATCCTTGACTACTGTCACTCAGATTCGAGCAGGTCTATGGGAATACTCGGCGCATCTTAATGAAGAATGAGCCCGCTTCCCCGTTCCCATTGATTTGAAGCTCTTAGAGCTCATTCATTGAAAACCACATCGCCATGTTTGTCGACACCAATTTCTCACTCCTCTCCACGCAGCTACAAGAATCATCAAGTTCTTCAATTTTTTCCCACTTTGTTCCTAAACACTTCTTTGATCTCGGAAGTTAACACCAGCTTAATAGGCCTGACTATGCTTTTTCTTTTCTTTTTTGGAGGGGGAGAAGAGGATGGAAATCTTATGATATCTCGTCTTGAACCTTTATTTTCGTATGATAGTCAGCGACAAGCTGTTTCTGGCTCATGCTGTGTATAAACAAGTCATTGTCATAGCTTGAGTACATCATGAGAAAGAAGCAATTGGCGACTGTATCAAACAGATGATTTGCAAGGGCCACTCCGTGCCACTCCAAGACGCCTGAAACTTAAAGTGCACAAGATGATGTTTGAGGATACATGATGAAAAGATATGCATCCGCTTGAGATTCCTGGATGAGCGGAGACTCGAGGATATAAATAAACGCTGTTCAGCATTGATTACCCGTGGAGAGCTGAATATAGAATGAGAAAATCCGGTTGGTAGTCATTCTGGAGGAATATAAAGCACGAGAAATTACACAGAATAAGATGATTCTGAAGAGGACGATCCTAAGGCTGACCAAAATCTGTTGGCCTACGTGCCCTTGTGTACGAGATACATACTCTGTATTACAAAAAAACGTGGCCCACTTCGGCATCGTCACCCACCAGCAAAACAGAGGTAAAAAGCAAAAAACATACAACAGCAAGGATTCGCTGATGGTCACCCACTCAACTACTAGTTTACCGATTTGAGGCTTGAGTATGGCAGAGCGGACGGGATGCCCTATTTTCCTCAATCTATGGTCGTATGTGGCAGTTGGGGAAGTATCTTGGTCCTTATACCAAGATCTAGAAGTCTTGAAGAGTTCCATGCTCTCTAGCTTTAGAGATTCTGAAGACGACTTGTATTTCTAGAGATTCCTCTTCAATCTTTGACAAGTTAAATAAATGCTTTCGAGGCACTTTGTACTCAAGGATTTCTCCATCATTCTCCATCATCGCCGGGTAAGGTGATAACAGTCGGCAAAATAGCGGCTCTTCTTCCCATCGCATGTCATATGTTATCTATGGTAGCATTAGAGTTGGGGCTGGGCTTACCCTGGAATGATCAGTGCTGAGCCTAACCTCCAGGCTCCAACAAATGGGTGAGAACTGAAGATGAAAAGGTTTCAAGCGAATTCAATTTTAATGCTCGGTTTTCCCTGTGTCACCGATGCCGTAGCAAACGTGGAGCAAACGTGGTTACATGAATAAAGGGGGGAGAAACGCAATGCTGCTGGATTGGCATCTCGAAGCCAAGTCGGATATATGACGGGATGCATGCGAAATGGTTAAAGTGGCTGAGAAGAAGACCTGCTGCTTTAAATCAGCAAGGATTTGTATCAAGGATTACTCTGCAGCCACAAGCTGCATCACACGACCGGATGATGAAGCGAGGTCAAAGCAGCACTAAAGATAATATATTGGGCACTTGGATGGGTGACGATCGTGGAAAAGGTGGCTGAGGAAGCGCACACAAGGACCACTCGCGCCTTATAAGGATTAGACGGGATTAGACTGGGGGGGGGGTTAAAGCAGGGGAAGCTGAATGATGGTTGTATTAAATAGTAAATCTCTTTCAGAAGTGGCATGGAACAATGGCCGTGTTCCGGGTTGGCGCATACCAAAGAGAGGAAAGAAAAAGCTGAGCCATGTTGATGAGGTGTTGTTGGTTCTGCGCCTTCCCTTCCAATTCCAATAGCACTGCATGCTAAACCAATCAAAGAAGAAGAGCCAGCATAACTTCAGACATGAAATGAAATGCTGATGGTCCTGCATCTATAAATCGTAAAGTCCTCCTTTGAATGACACAACAATTGACTCGACCTTTTTTCTTATAATTATTGTTTTTGGAATCTGAATCAAACCACAACTTCATAAGCTTCAAAAGCCTCAAAGCTTAATAAGAGAAAAACAGACCCAGCGTATCCACATCCACTCAAGAAACCAAAAAAAAAACAACTTGTTTACTTGGTGTAATAATCAATAATTGGTTGGTATTAATTTCTATTTCTAAACCTTTGCACTCCTTGGCGTGGTCTTGAGCGAACATCCTTCCTACTCCGTCTTCTCTCCTACTCCGACTCCGTCCTACCGAGTTCTTAGTTCTTATTGATGATTCTAATCCAATCTAACTTTGACTTCGCAGTTTAACCTCTTCTTTTCAACGTCAACTTAATAGCATACCACGCACTCTCACATTTGATCCCATCAATTAATCACATCAATCCATTACCACAGTAAGTCTGCGCATAGTTCTGACACAACTTCAAAATCAACACGAGACAAATACTAACCAGGGACTTGTTTTCTCCTCACTACAGATCAACAACATGTCAAACCAAGGTTACTACAATCAACAGCCCCAATATGGGGGACAACCTCAATACCCTCCCAATGTATGTTTTCGCATCCATATCAACTATCCTACAGATCTCCTCGAAATCTCTTGGATAAACTTGGCACATGAAATAGAATACAAAGCTGACACTTCGGTGATACTTAGGCTTATGGAGGACCACCACCACAACAGGGCTACTATCAACAAGGCCCTCCTCCTGTAAGTACATTCGCATATTCTCCATCTAGCACACTGTACTGTTTGATACGATAACGGTGATTTCGCCATCTCTGCGCCATCGCGATGCCGAGAAGTACCGAGATGGCTTCACCGTCGCATTGCACAAATACAATATATCTTGTATCTGAAAGTATATTTGGCTAACGACGGTCTCCCTAGCAACAAATGCAATATCAACAACAACCTCCCCCAAAGAGTTCCGGCGGTGGACAAGGTTGTCTAGGTGCTTGTTTGGCAGCTCTCTGCTGTTGTTGCGTAATGGAAGAGGGTTGTGAACTCTGTATTGATTGTATGTTCCTTTTATCTACCCGAACTTGCGAATGACAGCCCATTAACCCTTCTGTTACAGGTGCCGAATGTTGTTAGAGCCAGTAGCCTCCAGACGCCCTCGCATCCTCCGCTACTTCACAGGCGACGGCACCCCGAAATCGCCCAACACATCGCGCAACTCCACACACCCATTGTCGCAAACCAGGAAAACAAAATCGACGGCCTCATACTTGCCGATAATGAGTTTCCCTCCAGCAAAGCCAGCAACGATATAATATCCTCCACAAATACTTCTCAAATCGACATCGCCAATCAAACCACCTTGTTTATACTTCCACATAGTTAAAGTAACCGATTGGCTTTCACACGCATATTTCCTTCCTCTCTTCACGTAGTTTTTTCATATTCTTGCAGGTCTGAGTCTCTTTTCGGCTGGATCACCAGTTTTTCTGCTTCCAGCTAGCTTTTAGGGATGATTGGATTGGATGGTTAAAGATAAGATAAGATAATGAATGACTTTTATTTAATAATTTATGTGATCTTATTATTACAAAGTAACGTGAAGTGTCAATTTTATGTGATGGCAAGCTTTATGTTTATCCTTGGAAAAATATGACGCTGCAATGAGAGTGTGAATGTGGATGCGTGAACAGTAAAAGTAGCCATGAACAATCTGTTAAAACAAACCCAAGCATAATTCATTCAAATCAGTCACAAAGCACAAAGCACAAAACTGCATAATACACAATACACGCTAGCAATATCGATGAACGAAACTTCAATCCTCTTTTATCTTTTATAGAGACCAAGACCAAGACCAAGACCACCGCTTTTTTCTTAGCTACTGCTGTTGCAGTTACTACCTACAAAGACATCCATCCATCCATCCATCCATGCCTGCCTGCCTGCCTGCCACACCTCATCTACAGATCTCCTGAATTTTTTATAAAGTTCAGAATCTTGACTAAACCCCCTCGGACATCAGTCGCTCGGATTGATTACTCCGCACTGCTTTGCTTTGCTTTGCTTCGCTCGGCTGGTATGCATAACCTAGGTAAGTATCTATTGATCAAGCTCTACATAGTTTGCTGGGAAGAGACCGGAATGTCCGTTGTAGTGACCGAACCACCAATCATCATCTGGAAATTCCTGTATGGGGTTAGTGTTCATCTTTGATTTGAAACAAAAACGAAGGGAAAGGATTGAAGATCAAAAAAGATGAAAACTTACCAAATCAGTAATTGTAGCGCCTTCAGGGAAACTCAATTCATTATCCTCGGCTGCTTCATAATCATATTGTGTAGTAGCGGTAGGGCCAGCAGCATGAGCAGGTGCAGCAGCCGGAGCTGGGACAGGAGCTGGTGGTTCCGGCTCAGCGTGATGAGTTGGAACTGGTGCTGGGGCCGACTCTTCTTCGCCTTCTACTAGCTCCACATAGTTGCTTGGGAAGAGACCACTTTCGCCTTTCGAATTGGTGCCCATCCACCAATCCTCATCGACCATTTCAATGTTGGTGACGTATTCACCTTCGATCAATTCCAACTCATTGTCTTCTGCTTTCTCATAGTCATATTGAATCAATGCGCGTTTACCGCTAGCAGCGGAAACTTCGTTAACCATAGGAGCACTGTGCCCGAATGTTTCAGCGGCCACGGCTGCTGCTGCACCACGCGCTGGGTCATGTCCAGCGGGTTCCTCGGTAAGATCTTCCTCATGGGGGACGTGTTCAATGGCTTGCTCTAGCGTCGGGTGATTGTGAAGTTCCTCTGGCGCTTCCATTTCTTCAGGTGCTCTTCCACGTGCTACTGGCATAGCAATACGAACGGGCGACGACTCGCGTTCTGGTTCCTCTTCTGGTTCTGGTGTTGGGGTGCGGGGAACGGGAGGAGGTGCTGGAATATTTGGTCTGCTCTGTTCCTCCTCATCATCGACAGGCGGAGGGCGTGTTGGAAGGCCAGGCATTGGGATTGCACCGGGTCTACTGGAAGCGTTGATAGGTGGAGGCGGAGCAGATTGATTTTGATCTCCGGTAATTGATCGTGGCATCGCAGGTGCACCCATGGGTGCCTGTCCTCCCTTAAATCGATCCCTGATAGCATTGATACCCCCAGCTGGAGAAGCTGGGGCTTCTTGCTCAGGTTCTGCTTCACCGGTTCTCTGTTGATCTATACTGCCCGTAGCGGATTGTCCGGTAGGGTTGGTGGCCACAGGAGCCCAAGATTTGCCAGTGTATCCACTTTTCCATTGTCCTCCTCCACTTGGTTGGCTTGCAATAGGTGCTGCCACATTCTGGGGAGGTGCCTCTCCAGCACCGCTGAGGCCTCTTTCTCTAGCTTTTTTCTCCGCCCAAATTTGAGCGGGAGTCTTGCCTCCTTCATCAGCGAATGTTCTACTTGCTGCGCCGACGGGGGCAGATGCTGCTGGAGCTGCCGGGGATTGTATCCCAAAACTTCCTGGAGTTGGGGCTTTCGTTCCGGCGAAGCTGTTCGCGGTGGAGCCAAACCTATTTGCAACCTTTGGTTTTGGAAGAGTCGTGAGGCGCTCTGATTGAGTGAAAGCAGCAGACCTGTCTGCGAGGGATTTGGGTGGTTCGTCGCTGTTTGGCGCAGGACCAGTAGCGGGACTCTCATCGGCAGGCTTTTGTGCTTTGGCCCTAATCGCAGCGATATCCACTTTACCGACTGGTTCGTATGCTCCCTTAACTATCGTCGGCCTATCATCACCGCTGCTCTTAGCCTGAGCACGCAGCGCTGCAATGTCTACTTTGCCGATTGGTTGATAACCTCCTTTGACAACGTCTGAGGCAGCTCCACTGTCTGTCCCACCGCCATCATTAGATCGCGAGGCGGTTGGCTGTTTGGTAAGCTCTGCCATGTTAACTTTTGTGGGTTTGTATGCGGGCTGGACCTTTTCAAGTTGTGTTCGGGTGACTTGTGGCGCATCTGCGCCCCATCCATCCCCATCTACGTTGTCATTCTGACTTGTCCTCGACCTTGAGCCTGCTAATGGGTTGAACCCAGACACACCGCCCGGCCGTGTAGGAGTGAATACTGGTTTAGCCTTTGGAGGAGGAGGACCGGAGGAAGGCGGCGGTGCCGAGCCTGCCGAATATTTCGCGCCCGACGCATCTGCTACTTTCTGCACAATACTTTCTGGTGCCAAATCGGATTCTGATCGAGCAGTTATTTGAACATGATAACCCTAGCATGATGTATGAGTATGAATGAAGATAGGATATTCAGATGAGTACCAACGTGAAGAATCTTAGATACTGCTGCAAGGTGGCTTGTGAAATAGCCTTTTGTTCGCTCGGGAACACCTTCACCGCACTATAGGTTGAGTTAGTACCTCCTATTCTCTCGACGCTCTCTTGAATTGTGCGACTAACCCATCCAATAAGGACATATTTCGGAAGTGTGGTATTCGGATCCTTGACTTTGACAAATGCGAATTGAACTCGTCCTTCAGAGAAATCCTCGATTAAGTCGATGAGCTCTCCCTCTGCGGTCCCCAGCATTAGATGATTTACTTGAAACTATCAAGAATAAAGCGAACATACCTCCAGTGCTCTGCACCTTTAGCACACTCTCTTTCCCGCCACTATCTTGTTGAAAAGCATTCACGAGAGGAGCCGACACGGAGAACAAAGCCCACTGTCCATAGGTTGGGCTGGACGCCGCAGCTCCGGAAGGTGCAGCAGAATTGACCACTCCAGTATATGAGGATTTGATTGAAGGGCCATTCGTGGAAGTATTGAGAGATGCCATATTGGCAATAGGTAATGAGGCGGGGTAAATAGAAGTTATATGATTTTGAAATGGAAATGGAAAAGGGAGAGGTTGTTGAGAGGTGGTTTCGGATGGTAACTGTACTGAAGTGGTTGTGCTCAGGCTTGTTCAAGCTATCCTGAATGTATCCTGCCTGTATCGTCATGTCCAAACAATGGATGGCTGGAACATGGGTCGCATTGCTAATGATTATATAAGCAGACCTATTGCTATCAATTTGACCGCCACTAAGATCTAATCTTTGGTTGACCAACCAAATTATCGACCGCCTCACTTTCTTATGCTCTCTTATTTGCACCACCCACCACAATTAATAAAGATCCATATCTACATAAAACATCAGGAGCGCAGCATATTTGAGAAAGGTTACAATATTCTCTCTTACATTGACTAGACATTCGACTGTACCTCCATTCCTTTTTGTGATAGCAATAACTTATCCCTCCCTTTCTATCAGATGACGGTCGCATAGCATAGCTTATCTATTGCTTGCCCTGTCTCGAATTGAGACAGGATTCTTTCCTTGGAGCAGATTCCTTATAAGAGCCCCTCACAACAAACTTCTGTTCCTCCTAACCCAGTCGCATAGTTACCACTATATCTATCTTGGTCATTGCGATTTGAATTCAAATCTGCAAAGTATTTGACAAGTGTTAATTTTCTTATTCTCTCTCTTTTTCTCGAGAACTTGATACATACCAAAAAAAAAGAACCAAGGGACCAAACTTGGTTCAAAATGGATACACCGGGCAGCGATATACCTAGTGAGACTACAGGTATATCTACTACAGATACATCTACTGCGACATCTCCTAAGCATAATATTCCCAGTGGCAGCTCAAACGAAGAATTATACAATAATAAGCATACTACTTCGATTATTGACAACGACGATTCGGCCTCGGATGTTTCAATGTCCGCAGATTCTGACGATGAAGATGAGGATACCTTGACCAGCCCGGCCATACAATTGAATTCGAATACACAACTTCCGGAACAAACCAATGGTACCATTTTGCCGCCCTCCCAGCCGGAAACTTCCAGGAAGCGGAAATATTCAGAATCCAGAGAGGATGATTCAAATGGCCACATTGACAACACAAAGATCCTTGAGGAAATGCGCAAACGTCTTAAACCAGATGACACACAGGACCATTGGAGAACTGAGGGCCAATTACATGTAGACCGGTCTGTTCTGCCAGCTGAGATTTGGCATCACATTTTCACTTTCACTCCTCCTAAAACTTTGGGTAACTTGTTGCAAGTAAACAAGTCTTTCAATACATATCTTGATCCTTCATCAGATAGCTCCATTGTTCCCCTTTCAAAATCTTCTGTTCAAGTATTAAATCCAGATGCCATTTGGCGAGCCTCTAGACGTGCTTTTAAACCTCTCATGCCTGTTCCTTTAGTAGGAGAGACTGAGCTTGATATGTGGAGAATTTCTTGTTCTACCTCTTGTCAATTCTGTAGCAAGAAAAGTCCATTTATCAATGTTTTGCGATCAGACTCATGGCATCTTGGTCCAGGTGAAAATGGAGTCATTCCTGTCTGGTCATTCGCAGTGAGATCTTGTGGAAATTGTCTTCTACAACATGCTGTTAAGGTACAGTCTCATATTTTCTTTAGTTTACACCTGGGGCTCACTAATTCGCGCCCAGGAGATTGATTTATTGTTGTCCTCATCAATCCCATCACTGCTGATGCCAGCCCTACCATTCGTATTTCTCACCAATGAGCTCCATGTCATTCCCGCAACAGCATTGCAGAATGGCCAACCCCCTTCAACTACTCAAATTACGAAATATTACTTCAAGAAGCATATTGAGGATATCAAGGGAGAATTTGAATCCGTCAAAGCTATGGGTTCAGCGACCATAGAAGAATGGCTCAAGGGTCTGGAAGATCGTGGTAAGGAAAGGCGTAATGACGCAGCTCGATGGGAAAGATGGGAGGCAAGCGGTGGGCTTGTTCGGATGAAAACCTCAGAGCAAAAACATCACTCAAACCCAATACCTGCAGCACTTATCCCGAGCACCGATCTTACTCATGCACAAGGGCAACCAATTTTAACAAACGGGTTTTCAAGATTGGCAAGCCATACACCTGTCACTCACCCATTACCTCAATTACCTAAATCGTTACCCGCGATACACACTTCTTTCCGTAAGCTATTCATGTTGCTAGTCCTGCAATTCATTCCATCCAACAGAGACTGACACCTGGCCATAGCAGCGAATATTCCTCCACCGCGATACGATTCGCCTTCACAAAATATGTATTCTGCATACACACCTCGGTCAAATCAACAGCCAAGGCATGAAAGGACCAAGGAGGAAGTTGCGGATCTGAAAGCGACGCGAAGAGCTGAAATCGAGCGAAGGTGCTTATTGTTAAATCCTCCACTAACAGCAAATGTTCTAGCCCATATGAGCTCATTCCAGGCAGCCATACAAATAATCCAACCACTGAATGATGGTGCCTGGGAAGTATTGAAGCCCAGACTACTATCACAGAGAGAGGAAGCCGAGCAGCGCGAAAATGACCGGATTGCACAGTCCCGAGTAGTTGAGGAACGATCCGATGAGCGACGTTTTCAGGATAACCAAGTCAAACCGGAATACAGGGATGCCATCGATAGAGAATGGGATGATGTCCAAGCCCCACTCCGGGCTCGAATTGGTGCATATGCTGATGAAACGATCCATGCTGGCTGGAACGATGGTACTAAAGTGACCAAAGAATCCAGTCCTAGATTTGCCGCAGATGTCCTGATCTACGTCCGGAAAAGGTTTTATGCCGAAATCGCCAAGGATGATACTGCCATGCGGGCAACAGGCCAAGAACCACCGTCAGACCCGCCGATGGGGCCTTATACTCGCAAGCTAACGTTGGAAAACATGAAATGGGTATTTGATACCAAAATAAAACCCCTAACTGAGCAGTATAATAAGGAGCTTTTTCTTTGCAACGTCTGCGACAACAATTTCAAGTATTATGGCTTCGAGGGTGTTATTCAGCATTTTGCTGCTAAGCATACCAATTCTTTTAGCGTTGGCACCATAGTTGTTCATTGGAAGTCAGAATGGCCAGAGTACCCGCCGTTTTGTCCGGATCCTAATGCCCGGATTAAAAAGGCCTACCCTGTCTTTCCTGGGCCGAGTGCCGCTCCCCCTTATCCCGGTTCGGGCGGATATGCCAGTTACCAGCAGATCGTCTCCGCTGCACCCAATTCCAGTGTTTACCAGAATTCATATTATGGCCATGCTCAATATGAAGATCAATTCGCAGTCCCTCAACCTGGTCCGTATGGGCCGCAACCAATGTATCAAGATCCTAATCGAGGCTATTCGCAATATTCTGCACCGCCATTGACTGCCATGACACCTGGTTACAGCGACCCTAATCACAATTATCCACAGCCTGGTTATGGAGGTTCTTACCAGACCGCAACCCAGCCGGGCTATGCCTCTCTGCCCTCTAGTCAGATGTATCCTACCCCAATACCTGACAGCAACGTCCAACAGTCATCATATGTTCCCCAAAGTGCTCCATATTCCTCCTCGTACAACAAACCTCCAGTCTATTCTAATGGCAACTCAGAAATGTCAACCTCCGTACCGCAGCAAGCACAACCTCAGGTTTCTCCACCACAACAGACGGATGAGTACAAGGCCCAGCTTCAGGAGCTTGGTCGGGATGCTAGGGCTATTTGGGACTCAATAATTGGCGTGAAAGAAGTTCCTGGTAGTGTAAAAGTATACGCCATTCTCTATCACATATTGAAAAAGTTCCGATCCAAGTTTGAACAAGACCCACCACTTTCTATGATAGTTGATGGATTATCCAATAATAAGGACATGCGACCTGTTCGAAATATCAACGGACTTTTGTGCCGCGCTTGCGTAGTAGGTATGGCAGGTTCTGTTACTTCTTCGAAGCCCGATAAGAAACATTTTTCGTTCCCTCAACTTGCCATTCACTTTCGCACAATTCATGAGGAAGGGGTGCCTTCAAATTTTATCGGCCATTTTCCAAATTGGACGAAGGATATGGTCGAACTTCCCGATCGGGCAAAAATGTCTTCAGTTTCAACCGCTCCAGGAATGGACGATCGAAAGCTTGCGATCTTCTCAGAAGCTCTCCCGGAAATCGCTGCGACTCCACCACCGAGAAAGGATACCATGACCCAACGAAATTCATCGTGGCAACCAAAAGTTGAACCTCTAAGCCAAGAAACAACGCTTTGGCAGCGAACGCCATATGCCAATCAGGACATAACTGAAGCACTAGCACCCTCGCAAGACAATCATGGAAAATATTATGCCACGCTTGCAGAAACTCGAACTCCAGATACAGAATCGGTCTCTGCCACAAACGATAGTAATCCATATGGTCCACGGCACCCGCGAAATGCACGAGAACGCCAAGGATCACTCAACGCCACATCAATGGCCGCATCCTCCCTCCATGAAAATGATCACCAAATATTTCAGGGTAAGAACGTTGATCTTCGCCGTCCCATAAAGCCTGGATCGCCTCTTGTATCTTATGCTAGGCCAGCCGAAAATTATGGCCGCCATGCCGCCCGTGACGAAGCTCCAATTTATTCAGACAGAAAAAGTCGGTATAGAGAGGAGAACAACGAAGAACACAGACCTCGCTACGAACGAACCATTAGGACCTACGATGACCTAACTACTCCCGTTCGGGAGTATGCAACTGCTAGCTCTCGATCATATCAATCAAATCGACAAGATAAACCATTGTCCGCCGTCTCGGCTGTGTCGAAAGATCCATTATTACCCCAATACAGGCCATTAGAGGATGCAACATGCCAACAAAACCGTATCTTCGAAGTCGTAGCTCAGATCTCTCAGCAGGCACAGCAAGCGCGTGGGAAACAGACGGCCATCCGTGATGGACCTGCTGAGATTGCTTCGGAAGAAGGCGAGTTACAAAGAGAAACGATTGCGCAGGCTAATCGTAAGCGGACGTCGGATCAGGCCACCAATGACGCAGAAAGGTTTCTGAGCGACTTCCAATCGGAAAAGCGTTCTGAAGTAGCCAGTCAGAGATTTGAGCAATCAGCACGCCGCAGAGAGGATATGATAGAGCCGAGATGGGAAGCAGAACATTTTGAAAGCATGCGGCAGAGACGCCCCTTGTCATCAGAATCCCAGCAACGTCTTCGGGAAGTTTACAATGATGACTTACCCGCATCTGGTCGACCTATATATGTGTCCGATGAGCAAGGTGCTTACAATGGGTATTATACACAAGAGCGTCCATCTCAGACTCGACAAATTCGAGCTTATGCTACTGATGATCGATATGCCGATCCCATTTCTGGGCAAATGGTTGCAGAAGAACGATCTCCCGAGACTATTGATAGAAGATACGCGAACAGCGCAATTTACCGTGATGAGAGACAAGGAAGTCACGGGGCTCATCGCACCCCGAGTAGGTACGCTCGATATGAGAGTGTCAGATTAGACAATGATCGACCACGTTCAAGGTCACCATTATACGTTAAGGTGGGTGCACAATCTGGTCAGTATGCTGAGCGCAGTCCAGACGCTCATCTCTCTCGACAAGAACCCATATATCGCACGCGAACACCAAAGGAAGAAATTATTTATGAGAGAGCTCCTCGCCAAGAGTATTACCGTGTCTACTCCGATGATCCTCGACCTCGGCAAGCTTATGAATATGTCCAGTATGATTCTCAGGGCCCTTACATCATACATAGGTCTGCCCGTCGAGAACATGAAACAGTGTATGCAGCATATGAGGAAGAGCCACTCTCGAGACAGCCCCTTTATGCAACACGCCCAGCCGTTGGTCGTGCAGATCCTGCTTATTACGAAGAATATGACCCTCGACATCCGGAGCCACCACCTGCTACCTCAAATCGCCAAGTTCGATACCAGTAATTGTTGTTTTTCCTCGTAAGCGTAAGCTTGGAGAATTCGCATTATCACTGTAACAATATGCGCTGCAAGGTCTGTCTAGCGTGAATTTTACCTTTTTTGCATCTCACAACTTTCATGTTTTTTTTTTTGTTTTGTTCTTCACTGAAGAATCTTCGTTGGCTGGTAAATAACTTTTCTATTTTGTGCATCATGCTTTTTTTCCTAGTCATAAGTCGTCAACATGTACAACAAAATTCAGTTCTACAACATCTAGATTACTCTAAGAGCAATCTTTGCCCTGAAAGGCAGGTTATATAGGGTATGGCGTTTATAATTCTGGTATATTCCAGTTTTTTTTAGAAGGGAAAGGAATGATTATGAAATTTTTGTTTTACTCTTAACGAAAAGCGTTGTATCAATAGGCAAAGTAATACATTAATCTGAAATGAAGATTCTTTCGCTCTTTTATCCACACCTTTTCAACCCAGTCTTATTATTGTACTCCAAGTAGTGTTGTGATATGAGGGTACAAACCTTACAGCAAGACAAAGATCCATCCGATTTTATCTCAACATTAGAAATAACATTTGTCCATGTTTCATTCTGATTTGATTGCAAGGATATATCAGGATGATGTGGTGGAAAGATTCACTATCAACTCAAACTGAGGAATTGGAATGACTCAACTCTGACTCCCAGCAAGTGACACATCGCCCTTTGGCATACAGATTCTTGTCATAATGCTATTTTCCTGTGTTATATTCATTCCCACCCTACATTCTATTCTTACTTCAGAATCATAGCTTAGAATACTAAGTGAGTTCTTTGAGGATTTCAAATCGGTTATCTCGAGACTACTGAGGAAATATCAGTGAAGATACGGCATATTCTAATTTTTTATCCCTCAGTTCACGCCGATATTACTTCGTTACATCCTTCCCGTCCGATTATACATAAGATTTATATTATCCTGTTCTAGAACGGGAATTAATCATATTGTTATATCGGAGGAAGTTCGATTCATCGGTGCTAATTAGCCAACGAACGCGTTGCGTTACGGCTCTACAAATCGTGAATCGAATTGATATCATAGTCGTCGAACCTACAGCACGAATAAAATAAACGGAAAATCACAAATTATATCCGCAACTCCATAAGTCCATCCATACCTTAGCTCACAAATCACTTCATACGTCAGATTTTCGAATATCAACTTCCAAAAATGAATCTCCTCTGCATAACGGCTCTTTTGCTCCTGGCGCGCTCGCTGCTTGGTGATTCGCCTGGTTATTCTTCTAGGGATGGTTGTAGGGATAGGGATAGGGAAAGGGAAAGATACAGGAATAGAAATAAAAATAGAGATAGAAATAGAGGAAGCGATAGGAATCACAGTCGAAGAAGTGGAAGTAGAAGTCGACATGTGCGTGGAAGGAGGGAGTGGGTGGAGAGTAGGAGTAGGAGTAGGAGTGTGAATAGTGAGTCGGAGAGAGATGAAAAGAGGGAGAGAGAAGAAAAGAGGGAGAGAGAAGAAAAGAGAGAGAGAGGGGGGGAAAGGGAAAAGGAGAGAGATAGGGAGAAGGAAAGGGAGAGGGGAAGGCTGGTGAGTTGGAGGAGTTGAATAGGAATGTTTTGGGGATTGTGAGGGTGACGAGTGTGGATGCGGCTGGTGGGTGTAGATGGTGGTGGGAGAAAAAGGTTGGGAAAGGAGATGCAGGAGGATGGGAAGGCGGGACTAGGCGAATTGGGTAATAAGAATTAGGGAAGGGTATTGATGATGAAGATAAAGATGCGGATGGGATTTGGATATTGGATATTGGATATTAGACTTTGACTTTTGCTTTTACTTTTGCTTTTTCTTTTGAGTTCTAGAATGAATGAATAAATAAATGAATATATCAAGAGACAAAAAATAGAATAATTGATATCCTAGAGAAGTATCAAAAAAACCCCAAAAAAACTAAAGAATAACGTAATAGATGCAATGGAATTTAATTATAATTATAGATAGCTCATCAAAACATCAAAACATAAAATAAAGAAATCATTAATTATCTATCTATTCATTCTATCCATCCATCTATCACTCAAACACAACCTCAAAAACGACCCTAATCAATCAATCAATCAATCAACAATCACAACCATCAAATAAATAAAAAAACAAACACAACACAACATATAATATTATAATATATTCTATTCTCTCCCCTCCATCCCCTGCCCCCAATCCCCCAATCCACTCCGCTCCACCTCATTCCACTCCACTGCATAACCCAATCAATCAATCCATAATCCTACATACACATTCAGAACATTCAGAACGAACACCAGCTAATCCCCCATCTATTCCCCCCAACTAATCACCCAGCTGATCTCTTCTCGAAACACATAAACAACATGATGAAAAAACTTTCAACAACTCCTAAAAACTCCTACCAATACATGCATATATACAAATATATATAAAGTAACATGACATAAACCCCAAACACAAGCCCAAACACAAACACAACACAAATCCCAACCCTCCAAATTGATCTTTCATTGATTTCATGCACCGCTGTAATCCATTGAAATTCCCTGAGATGCCCAAGTGCAATAACGACAAATGCTGACCATGCTTAAGTCTATAAACCCATCACATCCCATCAACATACAAACTCCAAAATCATCAAAATTATATGCCCAGCAGAATAAAATCGATCTAAGGTATCATAATATCATAGTATCCCGTGTTCTCCCAAATCTCCCCTCCCAAGTAAAATTAAATAGTAGCTTTTTTGTACAGTTGATTTGTATTTCGCCTCCAAAAATTACTCCTTTATTACTCAGATATTTTCTTATCCACATTATTTTGATGTTTATCGGAGGTACTCCATTTTGAAAACACTCCACCACTAGCTTTAGGGCTGATGCTTCTTCCTCTTTCTGGAGTTGCTATACTGTGTCGTCTAATATGGCTTAAACCCTGATCTCGATGGCTGTTAGGGATTGTTGGTCCAGGGTGGAGTAGACTGCTTAAAAAGCTCGATTGCGGGGCTTGACGCTCCGTGTTGGATCTTTGGACAGCGGTGTTAACGGTTGCGAGATCCACTCCATTGCTAACTATTGTCGCATTGGAATTTCGACGGTGAACTCTCTGTGCTGCATCTTGAGCTTCTTTCTGTGCTAAATGTTCGCTTGGCAATAAGATGGCTCGGTCAAGTTCGTACGGAAGACCACGATGGCGCCCACGAATTTGCATAGCAATTATGACGAGTTTTGAGACAGTGTTGAATTCGGCAGACAAGGAAGCATCAATCCCTGGGTATCCTAAACTCAGGCCAACTGTACCGTAGGCACTAACAATTTCAAACAAGACCGAAAACATATTAATCGATGGATCAGTTCCTTGAAGGCGGCTGCCCTCGGCGATTGAGATGATGAAAAAGCCCAAGAAAATGTACCACAAATCGAAAGACAATTGTCTTCGAAGATGGGCACCGACGTAAGATGGTTCTCCCTCATCCTCATTTTCTTCACTTGGTGATCCGTATATACCTAGTGATTTCTCCTCATAAACGTTCGTTCGACGAACAGATATGGCAATAGGAAGAACCGAAATGTACATCATGATTAGATAAGAGACTTGAATAGCAGGATGAAGTAAGGCAAGATTGACGACTCCAAAACCAGCCGTTCTTGTGGAAGCAGCTTGGAACCAACCATCGAGAACGCGAATGTTCACTGGTAAATCAGTTACAACCGAGTTGCCAAGCTAAGATAGGCTATCAGTAAGTCACAATAGCGTGGGGATGGATAAACTCACATCAAGGATAATGAAGAATAACAGATCCAAGCCGTTCAAAATGACAAGAATCCAGAAGAGCCACCAAGTCGCCTTGCTTGGGAAAAGAAGTGTAAAACATCGACGAGGATGATCGAGCAAGAACCTCAATTCCTCCCATATCCCACTGTTCCTAGGCACCCACAATGTGGTAACCCAAATGATGAATCTGAGCATAATCGGAAATCCCGTGTTACCAATGATAATGAGAAATGACATCAGTAAGAGCGGCCATATAGCAGTATTGAAAGAGATCATGCTGTCCGGAGTGAGGGTAAATCCCAGATCCGTGAAAGCAGAATTAGCAGTGAAAATACCCCACCACACTCTCCCCTGGCCGTCCTGTTCGACTATTGAACCATAGGTATGATTATTAAGAATCCAAGGCAATAGACAAACAACAGCGAATATACTAAACCCTATAAAATAACAAGATAAAATTAAAGCCAATGATTTTAGTGACCTGTACTCTATTCCACCGAGTTCTTCTCTTTGCTGCTCGGTCAGATCAACGAAGGCCGAATTACGACCTATGGTTGGCGCCCAGCTCAAATAAGGAGTGGGATCTTCCTTTTCACCAGTAAGGGCCGTCTTTATGCTTTGAAATGTTGGAGCCCTCGACTTCAATTTTGTGATGACGGCCCCATTTCCCTGGGTCTCGGTGGCTTCGTTGCGCTCCATGGTCCTGTTATTGCGGAATCTCATAACGCCTTTGATCGTCGAGCCTGCAGCTTTCATATCATCAACCGCGCGTTCAACCTTGGGATGCGTTGGAACTTCGATTGTGATATTGCGCTTCCTCGAGGGATAATGATCCTGCCATTGTGTCTCTCCATTCAAAGTTCCTCGATCGATACTTCCTCTTCGAGAATACGCAGAACCTACGCGAGATAACGTTCTTATCACCGGATCCCCTTCCTCCTCCTCCTCGACGGTTTGTGGAGATACACCAGCATCCGCATCTCTTGGTCCTGGGATTCGAAGGATAGTCCTGTCTTCCGGATTTCGTTGACGTTCTAGAAAGGCAATGTGATCCTCGTCCCTGCGGCGAACCGGTAATCGCAATTCTTCATCATCCATTCCATTGCTCCTCTTTACTTGATCGGCAAACTTGATTTGTGTCTGATGAGAGGTAGGGCTAGGATCGTTCGCCGTCTCTGTACTTGATAGGTTACTACTCCCAGAACCATTGATAGCCTCTGCCCTGTTCATCGCCCTTTCTTTTTCGATTGCATCTTGAATATCCACAATAGCATCCTTACCATCTTGCATAACATTCGCTCGTGTCGTACCGTGCATTACAACAATATTTCTGCCATTAACACCTTTCTCTTCATCTACAGCACCGACATCAGTTGTTCTCGACTTTGAGAATGACTTCCCAATGCTCCTTCGATTCTTTTTATTTTGGGCAGCAATGTGCTGAAATCGTTTTTCAAACCAATACAATCGGAGGAAGACAACGAAAGAATTAATCGTGATTGGATTCGTAAATATAGGTAGCAAGTATAGAACAGTTTGCTGCCATGTGTTGAGGTCATTGAGGTTGATCGTATTCAGGCCACTTTGCGTTGCACCACCACTTGCGAAGAATAGAGCATCTATGTAATCGATTCCTCCTCGGATATATAAACATAAAGAACCGAGGAGTGTTATTCCAATGATCCAGAAATCTATTCATGGCATAAAGTTAGTCTCGTTACACAATCCGGAATTGTACACTTCGCTATGCGAGTCTCTCTGAACTTACAATGTACGGTGATGAAATTGAAATGAGGACTTTTGGAAATAAAAGATGGCTTGAGAGCCGCAATTTGATGCCATAGTTCCAGGAGAAGGGTGAACATCTTTGTGGCCTCTGAAAGAAGAGCTTGGAAAACGTGGATGTTGCAGCGCTCAGCGGTGCGCTCTTGAGAGATATCAAAAAGTATCAGCTACTCGAGCACAGCGAATGTCTAACAATCCCCGTTTGCACGGAATGCATCGTATGAGGGCCACAGACCGAGGAAGTCGCGAAGAAAGTCTGCGAAAGACCCCTCGGACGGTATGTTGTATGATGTTTTTACTGTGGCGAAGCAAAAGGAGAAAGAAGCTTTCGGGGGTTGAAATGACGAAGTCCAGCAGAAATTTGGTCTTTGTTACTTTTGTCAACACTTGGCGGGAAATCACAATAGACGTAGTTATTCTTTAGCTTCGTCCCTCCAAAACCAAGATCGCAATGTCCCAACTGAATAAAATTATCTGTCGAACCCCCCTTGTGTGAAATTGGTACAATTCGACAGGTCAAAACGGAATATTTGTATGATAAGATACGGAATGGAAAGGGCACACACGAGGAGAAAGGTATGAGGAAATGGAGGAGAATGACGAAGAGGAAGAAAGGATTGTGAGAAACCGGGGGTAATTATGTATGTATGTATGTATGTCTGTCTGTACGTTCGTATGATGTATAATGTATGATATATGATATATGATATATGTGCAAGGAAAGGAAAAGGGAAACAGGAAAGAAAAAGGAGTGAATAAAAATAAACTTTTCATACCTACCAGCCAGCCAGAAAAGTTGTTGGTTTGTGTGGTAACCGTCTTGCTCTAGCTAAGATAGAGTCCGTAGAGTCCACATTATTGCAAGCCCTCTTGGCCCCATAGTACGCAAAAGAAGTCAATTTATTTTCTCCTCCCCCGAAGAAACGGCTTCTTGCATTTGATCTAGTCCCCGAAAGATCTTCCCTCTTCGAATCAAACGATGCTTACATGACGGCGGCTATTTAACGCGATGCATTTCATTAATCATTCGTTTATTCCGTTGATAAGACAGGAGGTCAAAGATTGTTCACTGACGGTAAGAGGTATTCAAATATTGTCAACGTCAGCCATATCTGATATAATCCGATATAACAAAGGAAATGCAAAATCTCCTAGACAATTTTGTCATTGTAGGTCAACTTTGCGAATGAGTTGCTACGTAGTGAGTGCACAGTACATACATGCTATTTACCTAGGAAACGCACGATAAGGTCATTTTGATTTATTTTTACTGGGGAAGATGCCACATTCGGAGAAAATATCCTCTTGCGCCGTTGCAGATCGCACACCAACATTTCAAACATCAGATAAGAAATCATCCAACTTTGAAGCATGCATGCATCATTTTCGCATATGAGCGCGCATTATCGCGGCACAAGATATAAAAGAATGCTGACATTCATTAATGTCCTCTTTTCCCCTCCATGGTTTTAATCTACTTGCATCTATACCTGGGAGCTAGCCAGCCAGCAAGCTTACAGGATTCAGCCATGCATCATTACTGAGAACTCCGCTTTCCCCTATTGGCGTTTTCCTTCCAAACATTTACGAGTTACCATCACATCTGGTATCACGATCGAACCAGTAAGAGCTACACATTTACAAAGCACGTCTTAGCATGAAGAACTAAGACGGTCTCAACCATCTTGTCCCATCTTCCCCCGCCTCATCTCAGCCATAATTTATTTAGACACCGGTAGAATCAAACACAAAGTTATCCCATCTCGAATGCTAAAACGCAAATCACCCAATCCTTCACACGAACACAATATGCTACCATCCCAAATACTGCAACCATAACATTTCGAATAACCAACACCCACCAAAAAAGTTACACTCAGGACATCCCATGGCCATCGCCCGCCCAATTTTCAAGCAAAGAAACCACCCCGCCTTGAGGTTCACAGACCTTTCACCGCAAGGCATGCATGATTTCTTGGCGACCTGCTGGTCCTGGGGGGAGCAGCAGGACTAAGCCTTCCTTCCTTATATGACACATCACATTTGAAAATTTTGGTTGGACGATGTCTTGATATCACGTATGCAACAATTAATCTTACATACCAAGGACTAGTAAGGCAAGCTGAGGACAAGCTGGCCCCAAACCAAAGATCATTTTTCGAACACGGTTGAAAGATGTGGAGAAAACATTTCTATTTCTCTGCAATGCCCTTGTCAGCGCGAGGTCGGTCGATCACAACATCTACCGTGTACCAACAAACGCGGCGTCTATTTTTTTTCGGGGTCGATCAGTTGTCTTGGCATTTAATATGTGTTTCAGTTGGAGAGTATCTCATGTTTTTGGTATGCAAGTTGGAACAAACACTAAATTTTCCATAGAAATTCCGTGTGCGTAAGTAAAAACTAACCTCATTGGTATCTCAAAACATGCTTTCCCTCATTGGCACTCCATCCCATATATCCTTCTCGTCCCGTATTATGTATATCCTTCTTATCTCCGCACTCTTGTTTATCAACACTGATCTCATCATCTGATCATACGTGTTCTTGTGTACCATTTCAACCAGCAACAATCGTATCCGGACTTTCAACATCTAGTTGCATACCATGATCATTATCATCCCTATTCTCATCATGCTCCAGCTCTCCATCAACAAATACTCCTTCCAATCTTCGCAGCTGAATCCTATCATCCAATCTAAGCACTTCCTTGGCCAAACCACGAATACCTTCGAAAATAACATCCGATCTTTCCCACTCCAAAAGTCCAGGTTTTCCACTGGCCCGTTGGACGAAGACAACTTCGTATCTGCCCATTCCCCAAGCAGGAGGACTATACCCAACAGAGCCTTCCTCTCCATCAAAAACCGTTATCGCAACTCTCATGCGCTTCGTGTCAACCCTGTCACCTTCCAATTGCTCACTTTCTTGTATGGCATTTGCATAATATCGCAACGCCGCTTCGGGTCCAGGTAACCAACACAATTGACAAAGATCAATAATTTTCTCTTTGCTCAATTGATGTTTCGGACTCTTCTTCCTCAATGCCGTCGCAACAAAACTCAACAACCCAACAGGAGAGTCACAAAGCGCGTAAGCCAAAATATCCGGCTCTCTCAAGCCAATGCTAGCAACAGCTCCATATCTCATCTTTTTCTTCCCACTCAACAACGACATTCTGCCCGGCATTTTGTGCTCCCCTTTCCTCACCTGCAAACTCAAATTTTTCCAATCCCCCTTCTCATACCCCCAGACACCCGCGTGAAAAAACAACGCTACCTTCCATCTAACCCAATCCCAAACCCCTTCTTTGACAGTCGGAATTCCCCACCTTGGCTCTATCAAATGCACACCTCTACAGCCCTCCAAATCTCCAATTTCCCTCCCTAAATAATAATCCACTTCTCCACCCCTCTCCCTCCCAGAACCCATCATCGAAGCAATATAATTTTCATATCCCACCCTCTTCATCAATTGCCCAAATAAGTTCGCCGTCTCTTTCATTACATCACCTTTAGATCCAGGTATCTCATCACTAAAACCCGTGCCCGGAATAGATGGTATCACAAGATCAAAAGCTTGCTTATGTTCATGTCCATATTCGTGTCCGTGTCCTCCCAAAACCTCCGGCTCACACAATTCCATAACTAACACATCTAAATCCAAGCTCAAATTACTACTCGGAAAACTAGGAATCAACAACAGCGGGACCGCATTCGGACGTGTACTTCGTATATGTAAGAAATGGACACGAAGAGTTCGGCTCGATTCTTTCGGTGCGCTGCTATTAGACTCCGGAATCGTAAACGTGGTGCGGTATTGTGGATATGTCGTATTATAATGATGTTCCCTCATGCGCCAGTAATAGTTTTCTAACCTTTTGCGCATCAATATGTTAGCTTTTTCCTCTATTTTATAAGCTCCAATCCTAAAATAAATAAATAGACAGACAAGAATCCAAAATATACATACCAATAATCAACCAATTCCTCAATCTCTCTCTTGGTTACCCCGCCGTACTCATTCAATTCCTCTTCCCCGCCTTCTTCCTCACTCTTACCCCTCTCACCCGACTCCTCAGGTCTCTCGTGCGGTAACCGCGTCAACTCCAATTTCTTCCTTGTCAAATCGAGATATTTCGAACTAACCTATCTCGCCATCCCATTAGCATTGTTGGTCCCCTTCCCATTCCATTTCATGCCGCAGCACTAGCATCCAAATCCCAGTAATCTCCAACTCGAAATTCAAAAACAATACCACATTCAACTTTTGATATAGAGGGACAAACGTGTAGAAAGAACAAAAGCGTAAAAATGTAAAACCAAAAAAACTACTCACATGAATCCTATACCTCTTCACCTCCTCCTCCGTTCCCATCATCTCTCCCTCCTCAACATGTTCCGCCACGCTCGAAAGTACCGCACTCCTCCCCAATTCCATTACGAATAGCGTATACCAATAATCAACACCAACACTCAATCAAGAAATCTCACCCACTTTCCCCGGAACCGTAGACCGACAAATATTGCCAGCGCGTGCAAAAGATCAACAAAATCAACAAAATCACCAGTCTTCTAATCTCTCTCTCTCTCTCTCTCTCTACCAAATCAAAAGAACACACAATACCGAATCCAAAACCAAACAGCTATTATGACTGACCAATATTCAAATGCCACCTGGAGATACTAATACCAATATCAAAAATGCTAGACGATAACCTATCTTTCCTACTGTCTCTTTTCTCTCCCCTCTCTTCTTTCTCATTTCCCATAAAACAAAATAAAATTAAAAAAAACCAATTTCATCCAGGCGCTCAGCTCAGCTCATATTAAGCTTAATATTAATTCAGCACGCACGAGCCACAACTGTGGCTGCGACCCCTAAATTTCCCCGTGCGCATGCGTCAAACCTATCAAAAGCCGTTATCCCCACAATCCACCCATCAAAAAACGTTGTCAAGGGAATGATCATCAGAGCACCGCCACACTCTTCCCGTTGATGCATATTCTAGAATTCGTCGATCGTGAAGATCAAGCAGGAACGGGAAACACGAGCTTGAGATACCTATTGAGCACATGCCACGGAAGCTTTTGAGATTTTGATAGGTTGAGAGAGGTCAAAGTAAATTCCGAAGTCGATGTGATTGCACATCACATACATGTTCCTCACTTGCCTACCTAGGTAGGTGTAGATGATCATCGACGTTTTCACCAAAAACATTTGTACACCGGAATCAAAATTTGATTTATCTACTTTCGATATCGCAGCACATTGCCATGATAAGATAGCGCAAACACTCTATTTGGCGTTTTCGTCACAAAAAGTAAAGGGGAGGTACCGACATTTTCTCGTCCGATCTTGGTATTCGAAATCGCTCAAAGTGATTCCACATTTCTACCACATATCTTATCTGAGACTAGCAAATTATCTTATCTTGTCCCTATACGCCAACGCTGAAGAGAAGTTCACATGTGAATGTCCCATGATATTGCTAAATTGCATGCAAGTATGCCAAACCGTGCCGCACTCTGTACCTAGCCTTGCTCCTATTTCGACCCATCAAATAATCGCACTCCTACCTCCCAATGGTGATTCATTTCTCGTAGATCCTCCCGTACCGGTCCTCACAATACCACCTCCAATTCCGCCACCACTTCCCTGTTGCGATGGTGTCGTAGCGCCCGGTCCTACACCCCTCAAATTCATACTACCAAGCCTACTGACAATATTACTACCCACAGCATCAACTGCACCTCTCGGAGAGCTAAATGTAGGTCCATGTGCTGCTACTTCTTGGACCCTGAATAATTTGATTGCTGTACCATTCCAAACACCTATGGTGCCCTTCGCAACCTGCATTTCGGATGTGAAGACGAAAGCCCAAAGTAGGGATTCGTACCAACCAAGCGATAAAGGTGTCCACTCAAAGGAATGAATGCGAATGGGTGTAGTTTCTATTCCTCTTATTTCGGCTTTTTGAATCGTGCGGAGGATATTACTCGGAGGAATATCGGAAGGATTGTTAGGATTCGAGAGGAGTTGATCAATTTGATCGATTAAAGTTAAGATTGTATGGAGTGGGAGTTCGGGAAGCCAGGTCTCTATCCACTGAGACGAAGGTTCAAATGCGCCACTTGATGAAAATGCTGCGTAGCTACTTAAACTTGTTGTGCTATTGTGCCTAGAAAATGTGGGCATGCCAGCTATTGCTAGTTAGTAACCTTTTACCCGCCCACCTAATGCAAAAATATAACATACCAGGCATTTTCCCTCTCGCTTTTTCTGACATTCCCCGCAGTTGCGTCGGAACTGTATCGTCAATGCTCGAAGATATCGATGAAGCCCTTGAAGGGTGTTCTGTGGGAGTTGACGCTGCTGGGGTGGGACGTCCCTCACCGTCACTATCTTCTTCATCATCATCCCCAATGGCAAACGTATCCTCCTCTGGGACATTACTAAGTGCCGAAGGCCCTCGTTGATGATTTATAGATGGGCTTCGCATACTGTCCGCAGAGCCTCTTCTACTATCTACATCTCCTGATTCTGCTAGACGCTCTTTCTTTCGCCTGTTTCTCCTTTCTATCTCTTCTTGGCCACTTTCCAAAGTAAAGTGTCGTAAAGCTAAGTCAGAGTCAGTTTGAACTTCAACATGAAAAGAATGAAAGTATACCTTCAAATTTCTTCTTGTTTCTCAAAATAGAGTACACAAAATTAGGATTTCCTAGATACTAGTTGGCATTCTATTTTTCACTAGAGACATGATAGTATTTGGGCGACTCACTAGGAAATTGATGCTCAATGATAGCATTCATACTTTCCAGAAGAGACTGAAGAAGATCATGATTACTCTCGTTTGATAGCAGGAATCCCGGGGATGACATTGATGCAAATAGTTGCAGGAGTTTTGAAGATGTGGAAGCGCTGATGTTTTCTAGATAAGCAGCGATGTTATTTATTACGGCTAGTAATGCAGGATAAATGGCTGTGAGTTTTCCTTGGCTTGTTGTTATTATGTTGTAGATGGACTATTCTTGGTCAGTATTGCCAGAAAGTTAAATATTGCAGGATACCTACTTGGATAAGGAAATCGGCATATGTTCCGTTGAATGACTGAAGTCTGATACTCGATGGCAAAGTATCTTGGGCTTCAAATCGCTTGTTCAAATTCTTGCCGAAGTTCGGCTCCACACTCAAGGTCTGTAATATGAAAATACACATCCGTACAACTCCTTGCTTACATGCATCAAGTCTATATTCAAGGGAATAGAATATGATTAGAATAACGAAATCGTGTGATCGATCCGTATCAATCAAGAAAGACCGAAATCGTTTATTACACTGGGTGATTTCCCAGAAGAGCATAATCATTTCTGACGCACATTTTGCGTATGATTGGTTCCCTGGGATATAGGAAGTAGTAGCGTTCATAGGTTGGTTCAAGATTCTTGTCATTCCATCTACAATAAACTGAAAATCTTGGGGTCTATGTAGACGACCAAGAAAATGTCGGAAGAAATCTAGCAATGTTAGTTGGGAGCCACAAACAGAAAGAAACCAAATCCTACTTTTCTTAGTTTGGGCTGGACCAGATTCAGGTATTGGATATAGGAGAATGGCAAGCAAAAACTACGAGTTCGAGTATCAGATTCTGAGACCAACGGATGGTATATTGACTGACCTGCAATGCATATGTGACTAGTATCTGTTTCGGGTCTTTGAAAACTTGTACATTGTATGGTACTTGCCATTTTGCCGGGTTGTATTTCAAGGTCTTTGTACAAATTAGCATCCGTATACAGATGAAGATAATATAACCTCACAGTGTTCAGTAAAGAGCACAACACAGATAGCACAACCTGTTTATCCGGACAAGTAGCGATATATGTGATAGCCTTCACACCTTGTACGGGAAGTAAGTTCGCTGACATGTACATGCTCTGACTAGTTAAAGTCAAGAGCAACCTTAGTATCTCGGTGCGGTTGTTCTCAAATTCTTTGCTCGTCCCGACTGGCGTATTGCATCCTACTCCGCTTTGCCAAATAGCATACGATACTTTGTTCTTACTATTTTGTGGTTTTGGGAGGGTAAAGTCCGCGAAGAAGAGCAAATCGATCAATGTGTCGATCAATTCTTCTGCCAAGGGCTTAATCTCCTCGAATTCTTGCGCCGCAGCTTCAAGCTTTTGTAACTCTTCCTGAGACTCATCGAATATTACGTCTCGGGCAAGAGCTGCCTTGCTACAAAACAGTCAGTGACTGAATCAATCAACATTGAAGTGCGACTAGGTACCGTGTCCGTTTCCTCCTTGAACCCCAAAAAAATGTCTCTTCCCATGATTGTAGTTTCTCGGCTTCGTATATGTATGGTAAAATGCGTGTGAGAATCCGAATGCAATTCAATGCATCTCTTTCCGGAGCAAACTCCGGATGAGGGAATGAGGGGTGATGTCGTAGAACGAATAGTCGACTTGTTATGGCTAATATCAGAGTCTCTAAATTTTCTAATGCGATATCGCGAGTCCTTCGAATGTCTGCAGGAGAGAAGAGACTGAAGATATCTTCTGTAGATTCTGGTAGCTCCCAAAACTAAACAAGGCTCAATCAGTAACAACACAGCTGAAGATGTGCGGACAGCTTACAGAAGCCCAATATGGGTCATCGGCAGGAATAATCTTGTCCTCTGAAAGCCTGAAGATGCCCTTCTTAAATACTAATTTCGAGTCGGAAGCTCCCATCCTTAATTGCGCCTTGCATCTGGAGCGCAGTCGTTAGTTGTTCGAAATATAGATGTTCTAGATTGTTTGACGAAGCTTCTATTGTACTGGTCGATAAGATAGCCTTCACTTCGAGCTAATCTTCACGTGCTAGCTAAGATTCACAAGTATATCACAGACCAGAGCATGGAATTTTTCAAAGCACACATCTCAATTACATAGCAGTTTGGGGCAAATCAATCATTTAAACTGCAGGTATAAAAAAAATTGACGCAGGGCCGAACGGTATCTATTTCCGAATTCCACTATGTCTAAAGTCTACGTATACAACCGGGCATTCCCCGAATTTCTCCTTCCCTTCTCATACAGCCATTTATTATTTAATCCTACGCTTGATGTCTTTCCAGCACCCAATGGACTTGGCGTACCTGGTGTTCCAGGCTCACCAATCGATCGACCAAGAGGATTTGACGAACCATACGAAGACCTCCGGTTGCCACTTCCACTCATCAAAGTCTTTTGCAGTAAAGGGCTTGCACCTGGTGAGTACACTGGTCCAAGTGGATTTACTAAGCTCTCCAGACTATCTTGGGTGTGCGGACTCTGAGATCGTTTTCCGGAAGGACTTCCCGTAGCCGGGCTTCCTCTTCGATTTGCAGGTGAGCTGCTCAAGGGTGTTGACGTCCTCCTATATCTTGGCGGAGTTACATATTCCGAGCCTGGAGTAGCCGGTCTGGAACTAGGTCTCAATCCAAGCAATTTCCGTTGCGCAGGTGTCAAAGGAATATCTTCCATATCGTCTCGTTTTGCATAGAATGGGCGAAGTGCGACAACGATGTTAAAAATAAGGCAAAGCTCCATCGCTCGAAAGCTCCATGACGCAATCGTTGGGAATAATCCTTCACCAAAGAAATAACCAGGAAATCTGTGTCACAATCAGTACACATCATCGAATCATGGATTTTATATACTTACGTCCTCCAAAGTGTTCGACCAAGGTACCATATCACAATGAATCCTGCACCATTCCATAAGAGCCGTCTCAGATTTTGGTCCGTAAAAGTGGCCGCATTCTGTCGTCTTGCAATTTCATCGAATTTTGGGTGTTTCCAAGTTCCAGTCTGCGGTGTAGAGGGGTGTGGTTCCCCAAATCCCGACTTTCCAGTCGACGCTGCTGATGCTGGTGATGATCGTTGAGCTGTCGGCGTACTAGGAGTGCGTATCATTGTAGACATCTTTAGGATTTTACAAGCTTGAAAGTCTTGTTGAAAGGCCAATGAGCTTCTGTTTGTACCGTATTGTTAGCTAGCTGCGGATCTCAAATCTCAATGTCAACAAGGCTTTGGATCAAACTACTCACTTTTTATGCTGATAATAAGCTAACTTTACCTGATTGTTATGATTAGTATTATTTCAATTGAATTGACGAGTAACCCTATGTTAGCATTGTTGTTTGTCGAGAAGGTTATCGAAGAGATAAATTCCTTCTTATTCGTTCTTCTTGAATTGTTTTGATCAAGAATTCGTAAATTGGTGAATCCCGTTTGTTAAAGCTCAAGGCGCGCTTCTAGTTTAGCACTAGCGCAACTTAATACACCCCTGTCAAAGTGATTACTCGGTAGTGTCGGACATGATCACCCCGCCACCCGTCGAAAGCTCTCGTAGCACGTATCACCAAATATCCACCCGCCGGCTTTCTTCTTGTATTATACTTATGCTCATACTCATACTCATACACTCATACTCATGAAGACACTTCAGGCTTGAAGCTTGTTCTTACAAATACGTTTTTAACATCTTTCAGGATGGGGTTCGATAACTTCATGCTCTACCTCGATGAGACTATTACAGGTGTTCTCAGTGAATGGGACATTTATTCGACCTTAATTATTACGGCTCTCGTCGGCTTCTTTGCTTTCAAAGTTATAACATCTCGCGATCCGGATTCACATCCTATGCTCTTGGCCCGTCAATCACAAGCATCGTCAGTCAGACAAGAAGGGCAATCTGCCGTCTTCAGAAGTCATACTGCTCCTCATGGCATGCCTCTCAACTCAGGGCTTCACGTTAAAGACCCTGGTGACTCGAAATGGACCCCAGGTCGCAATGGTGATTTAAGGGATATATGGCGCAGGGCGGTCACTGGAGCTGTTGACAGAGAAGGGAAAGAGACTGGAGAAATCGGTAACCTCATGACAATATATGGTTCCGATAAACTCGTTACTCACAAGCTTGGTTTGTGCAACTACGTTGAGAATTATTGTTTTCACCTTACTGACTTTTATGCAGCCGATGTTACTCGTCAGATCAATTTGATTGGCCAACATATTAAGCAGAATGGAGGAAACAATATTGCCATATATTTACCAAACTCTATCGAATACCTCGCAGCATTGTTCGCTTGTGCATTTTACGACCTCAGTGCGATACTCTTACCATATGACGAGTCTCCCGAAAGTTTACTAGAATTAATAAGCAAGGCCAAAGCGGATACAGTTATTGCTGCTGTTGGTTCTTTTCCGTTTGATGTGGTAGCTAAGTCCTATCCAGCTTTGCAGCAAATGATATGGGTCGTGGATGATGGCAGCAAGCATATGGACTGGAATGAAGTACCGAAAGGCACTGGAGGAGCAGTGAATGTTTCTACCTGGCAGGAGATTCTCCAAGATCAGGAAGCTCATGCAGGTTCTGAGCTACCTGCTGTTGACAAGACTGGCAAGGAACCTAACAAGGTTGTTGCATTCTGGCCTAACGGGGAACTTGTGGAATTTACTCAATCAGTATTGGTAGCTGGAGTGTCAGGTCAACTAGCCTCCATACCCACGGTTCAGCGTATTACATCTAAAGACCTCTTTCTCTCCGCAGAACCTTTATCATTGATCTACCCTTTGGTCTTAACTCTTTCGGCACTTTACTCAAACGCTTCCATCGCCTTGACCTCTGTTTCCATCAAAGACCCTGATCTCGTCCTAGCAACGAAGGGAACATCTCCAACAATTGTTGTTGCCTCGTCCACCACCCTTGCGAAGCTCCATGCTGAAACCAAGGATAACCTAACTTCACCACTCTATCAAGTCGTTCACTGGTTTCAAACTCAATCTTTAGTACAGCATGGTGTTATGCCTATCGCCACCGTCTTTTCCCGCATGTACGATCAATTTCTCCCAATCATTGGCACGACACCTGGCAAACTTCGTTTAATTTACGTTTCGGAACCCATTGGCGTCCCGTCAACCCCCTTGAGCGCCGAAATGCTCTCAGATCTACGTATCTACACAGGCTCAAGAATTATTTACGCTCTCACTGCGTCAAAAGTCGCAGGTGCTGTATCACAAACCGGTATTTATGATTACAGAGTAGACGATGGTTCGGAGAAATACTCGCACTTTGGAGCGCCTCCACCATCCGTGGAGATCTTTTTGAAGGATACCAAGGAGCACCAGACTTCTGACACATCTTCCGTTGGAGAGGTATAGTGACCCCCTTCTATTCCTTCCCATCCGTTTATCTTGTTTCACAGGTAAACATCTACTAACAATCGACAACAGATCATAGTAAGAGGTCCTGCCGTCGCGGGAGGGGAGGCACACTTGGGTATTGCAGGGAAGATAAAACCAGACCACACACTCGCCCTACTCTCATAATATGGTGTAGTGTTTATTGTGCATATTGATCGAATCATTCATATCATATCTATCATGTCAAATAAAACTATATCCATAATCAAACTCCTAGCTATCCGAAATCATCATATTTCAGGTTCACCATTAGTATTGTATCTATTTAGATTTATTCCTATGCTCAGATCACTCTTCTGTTGCCCATCCGCTGATCTAGAAACTTAGCCTTTATGTTTACTTTTCAGAATGAGTACTTTGTTGCACAACTACAAATTTAGCTCTGATATTAGCTCTGCAGATGTGGTAACACCATCAACTCTGGCGCCAATGATAGCTACTTATGGAAAGCTTAGGATTGCTTTGTTGCACACCTTAGAATTTAGCTTGCACTTTAGCTATAGTCCTGCAGGAGCCACAAGAAAATACCCACATTCAAGAAGTTTCTGTTGCACAACTAGAAATTTAGCTGCTTTGTTTAATTAATACAAAGAGACATGTTGCACGTCAGCAGATTTAGTACAATAACATCTAATTTCCAATCCTGACTAGCATGTTGATGTGAAGGGACGCTGGCGGCCACAACGGCAAAATCCGAAGCCCCTGGTTATAGTAAATTAGCGAGTATGCGTAATCAGGCTAAGGCTGAAGCTAAGGCTGAAGCTAACAGTGGCTCAATGGACGCGAAACAAAATAAAACACCGGGATGTTATGGACCTGGAGCCCGGCAACGTTAAGGCTTAACGATGCCGTTGTCAGCTCGGTTGCAGGGGTTATGCGAAGGAAAGGGTAAGGAGGAATTGTACAAAACCGAAGTTTAATCCTATGACTCTGTTAGTGTTTTGCGTACATGTACACCTAATCAGGTGGTTGGAATGTAGCTTTGATGATGCGTACTATTATAAAGTATAATCTAAAGGTACACCGTTTGTTTGTTCGGAGTACTTTGGTATAGTCTAACAATATTAGTTTCTTCGTATATGGGCCTATTACTCAATTCAAATTGAAATGAGATTTTCATGCCCTAGAAAATCTTTGCTAGTAAGTTGTGTTGCGTTACCTAAAGGCTAGCACCACTGCCTGTTCCTGTTCTTACCGCCTAGCTAACGGCTTTGCTGGCATAAAATGACCCTCATGGTGAAGCGAGATACAACACTAGACTAGGTCATCATGCCTATTTAGTGTTCGTCTAACGTCTAAAGTGCCTGAACTTCGGGGCTTGAACTATTAAAGGTCCTAAACATCTAACTAACTAATAATTTGTTGGTGAGGGACAAAGGGAACGTGTTGGTTTTATGGGTATAGTTATTATGCTAATTATTGCACCATTCATGCTACTATGTGCTATCAAGGATGGTTAATTATACCCAAATAGGTACGATGTGGGCATCATCACTACAATAAATTGTATTATAAGACAGCCCAGAAACTATATTTAATAGGCAGCATTGATCAAAATCAACACCAAAACTATACTGGTAAAAATCAGCAAACACCAATGTAAGTAAATGGTCAACAAAATATCAGTACCAGAATCAACACCAATATCAGAACTAACACCAACACCAGCACCAACACCAAACTACTTGACGAATCCATGAAATTAACAAACACCAATTCAGGCGGCCAATTTTCTTTGACAAAACAAAGGGACTTGTACCGATAACACACTACATTCTTACCTATACTAACAAACACAACACCTCTTAAAGCGATGCAACGCTGAAGTTAAAACCACCGACTAACCAACCAACCAACAACATCCTACCATCCTCATCTCATTCCTTTCTTAGAACTCCGCCGCCCAAAAATATCTCTAGTCGCTGAACTAAAATATAGACATGCAACAATGACCTCTAAACCTCCCCTTCTCATCTCCGAAAATAACTATATAAGAACTTTGAATAATAATCCATGAATATTCTAACCTCGTTTGGACAGAACTAAAATGTTAGAGATGCAACACAACTGCATATTCAACGTCAAGTATCTATAATCTCCTGAACTAAAAAGGTAGACCTGCAACAAAACCCTATCCCTCCGCAGAGAAGGGTTCCAGTCTTCCAGACTAAAAAGTAGACCTGCAACAAAATCATCTACAACCCTGTTCAAGAACTCTCCCAAAATCTCTAGCTTCTCAAACTAAAATATAGACATGCAACAGTGATTCTTTTTGGCTAGAGGAGTAACTAGACAGGGCCGTGATAGTTTGGACCTAGACACGTACTCTAGGTTAGGTGTTACATCTTTCTTTAGCTTTTGCTCATGCCATATTATATATCCACATTTGCTCCCACTTCAAACTGCTCCATTGTTCGGTGAGTCGAGGGTTATTTGAACTAAATTTTAGATGTGAAACAATATGATTATCTATTAGTTCTTTATTCTGAAGAGAAGATATTCTACCGTGTATATTCGTACAAATTACGATGTCATATTAGTTTTTTGCCACCTTCGCTTCTTTTGATGTATTTTAAGGAGATGTGACCATCATCAATCAGATCAACAATACAAAGTATATTTAACCCCAGAGTTAAAGATACAAAATATCATAAAACAAAATTCCACAAGCAGAATAATTCTAGAAACTAGTCATCAGGGTCTTACACAATACCAAAGTATATACTCCACGCAAACCAGGGGTTACAGATTAGATGATAATTAATCATTTCCCAATCTGCCTAGGAGAGAAGTTTTCTCCAACTCAACAGAACTAAAAGATAGATATGCAACACTCTCATTTCGTATTTCCCATTCACTCTATCCCTTTCCCCTTTTCATACCAAATCAATTTGACAAAAACTTAATTAAATAAAAAGCTACATACCTAGTCAAAATACCAATATCGCGTACCCATGAAGTACTAACTTTTCTCTCTCTCCACCAGCAAACAAGCAAGCAAGTATGCAAGCATGCAATTTCGGTAGAACAAATAATAACACTGTAAGGATAATCATAAAACCGTTTTATTTCGCTTCTTTAGTCTATAAACTAAACTGCTGATATGCAACATTCTCATTTCTTATTTTTTCATTCCGGGTTTTTATATTAAGGGTGTGTAACGGAGTTTAAATACGTTCCGAAACCTGGGGGTGGAAATGTCGGTATGATGACAATTGATTTTGCCGGAATGATAATAATAACAACAACAACAAGAAATATAACAAGTAAACAGCATCCCCTTTTTCTTCCCTTCTTCATCTTCATCTCTAATCTCCAATCCCTAAACTAAAATACATATACAATAGACAACAACCTCAATCCATTCCATTCCAATCCCCATTCCAACTCCTATTCCGAAACCCTATCTCCATAGAATTTTAACCCCTCATTCATTCTCCTCTTTCTTCTCCGCTCCTTTCCCCTCACATCTTCTCCTTCTATTCCTTCTATCCCTTCTCTAACCTTCAGATGAGAATCTCCCTAAAATAAAAAAAATCCTATCTCTTCATTCTCACTCATTCCCTAATCCCTATTTCAATTAATAAAGAATTATTTCAATCTCATAATCTTATTCCTTTCCCCTCATTCCTCCTCCTTTCATTCCTTCTCTCTACTCCCTCTATTACTTCTCTCCCTTCTTCTTCTATTTCTTTCCCCTCATTCCTTCTCCTTTCATTCCTTCTCTCCCTTCTCCTTCTATTCCTTCTCTAACCCTCAAATGAGAATATCCATAAAACATATAATCCTATCTCTTAATTATCATTTTTTAACCCCCCATTTCAATTAATAAGAAATTATTTCAGTCTTATTATCCTATTCTCCTCTTCTCGCCTCACCTCTCCCCTTCTCTTCCCTTCCCTTCCCTTCTCTTCCCTTCTCTTCCCTTCTCTTCCCTTCTCTTCCCTTCTCTTCCCTTCTCTTCCCTTTACTTTTATTCTACTTTTATTCTTTCTTCATTCCCTAATACCCAGTTTAAGATATTCACCCTAAAAAGACATAAAATATACTAAATAAATAATTTTATTTTCTAAAAAGAACAAATAAATTTCAAAGTGATAAAATGTTAAAATGATAAAATGATTAATAAATAAAAAAAGATTTATAATTTTTGATATAAAGAATGATCAGGGTATTAACTAGACTTACTCGTTCTCCTCCTCCTCTACCTCCTCCTCCCTCCTCCCTCCTCTTTATTTACTTCATTTTCCTTCTTCAATTTTTTCCTCCCTAACTAATCCCACCGTGGCCCTAAAATATACAACAACAACAACAACAATCTTATTCCTCCCCACCATCCCTTCCCATTACCCCTCCTCTTCCCCCCTCCCCTTTCCGTCTTTCCTTTCTTCTTCTTTTCTTTTAATTCTTATCCAAAAATATACAGTGGTTGCTGGCGAAAGTATTATAAGACATATTAAAAGCAGTTATGTTTTATCTTATATATATGGGTTTTAGCTAATTAAAGTATTTCACTCTTTGAAAATTTATATAATAATATTCAGATAAATAAAGTATTATAAAGAATAGAATATATAATAACTTTATTTATCTTTTTTTATTTTAATGCAAAAATAATCTTGCAATATAAAATATATTAATTAATTTTTAAAACACTTATAAATTTGATAATTTGATTAATTTGAGAGATAATTAAAAGAGAAGATTGATCAGAATGCTTTTTGAGTATTATATATATTATATATATATAGATTATTTGTTTATAATTCAGATTAATATTTTAAATATGAAAAAAATTTAAATCTTAACGAATTTCTTTCTAGTTTAATATAGCATTCTTGCTTCAATATATTATAAAAGTAAGAGATCGAGATACATGCGTCCTGATAGCATATTGTAAAAAGAGAATTTAGGAATAGAAAATTGATTAGACTATATCGAAGTATATCACTTAAAGATAAAATAAGTTTCAAAATAGGTTTTGGGGTTATGACAATATATTTTGAAAAAGATCGTATAAAAAGAGTTGATTGTTTTCAAGGGAAGAGTGAAGACCTCTTCTTATAATTAGCAACTGAGGATCACATAATGAAACTGTTGGGTTGACTTCAAAGGTGTGCACACTAATTCAATAGTATAATGGTAAATGGTTTTTTCTTGATTCTATGATCCCCTCTTCGTATGAGAGGGAATGCCTAATTATAGAGGTAGTATACATGAAGTGAAATCCGTCGTATACGTATGGTCATACACATATATACTGGTATACATACAATAATGCATATATTGGTACAATACATACAATAATATATATAGATATTAGTATACATATAATTATATGTATATTAGTACTATATATACAATAGTATATACAGGTACTAGTATACATACATTAGTAAGTATATGTATAATAGTATATGCATATACTTGTGCATAGCTGTACGTATCCCTAATCTCATCGATATTCCGACAGAAACTATTGGATTCCTTCTATGAGAATGATATGAAATCCTGACTTTCTCACAATATTAATCTTGAATTACATCCTTACAAATAAGAGTTATGAATATAAACAATAAGAATAAAGATAAAGAAGAAAATAAAAATAAAGAAATTAATAAAGAAAATTTTTTTAATAATACAATACTTATACTTCTCTTTTGATGAATTTGAAGATATAAGTTATTATCTTATTAATTATTATTAATAATAATAATAATAATAATTCTTATCGATTTTCTATAAAACACTTCGAAGTTCTGAATTATAATATCTTATCTTTATAAAAAACAATATCAAAACAAAATAAAAAGACTAATAAAAATCTTTTATTTAGGTTCTACAAAGGTTTGTAGAGCTTTAGTGTATCTTACAATACTTACTCTTCTAATCTACGTAGATATATAAAATCTCCTCTCCTCTCCCCTCTCTACCTCCCTCTCCTCTCATCCCATATCTTCTCCGCTCTCTCCCTCCAATCCTCACCTCAAAGATAAACAACCATCTCGATCTCCAACCCCATCCCCAACCCCATCTCCATCTCCATCTCCATCTCCCTCCCCATCTCCCTCCTCTCCACCCCAACCAAAAAATCAAATCAATCCAACTCAATCCAAATCAATACGCATACCCAATCTCCTGTTCTCTCTTCCAATATCGATTATCGATTATATCACTAGAAACTAGATATAGATATAGATATAGATATACCTATTCAATATTTTCACATTATTTATATCACTCTGCATACCAAACACCTCGACTTAACATTCATCAAAAAAGCAACGAATAATTTCAATACAACTACCTACCTGCCCACCTACCTCAGAATATACAAACAAAGCAAGCAAAAGATATAAATATAAATGGAAATGGAAATTCAATACAGTGCAATACGAACCTAACATATCCTAACCTAACCTAACCTATCTCAATGGTATCTATCAATCATAAACACCCGCCAAGATTCAATCCCACCCACCAACCAATTCCCACCAACCATCCAACTATCCCATCCTTATCCCAATTTTGAATCCAGATTCCAAACCAGCAAAGTGCAAAAATCCATTCCATACAAAAGAAATGTAACGCCTCGTCTTATCCACCTATCCATTTTTCCCCAAACCCCACCCCCACCCCCGCCCATACCCCACTCTTCTACCTTTCCCACTATCCATTTCCCATCTTCTCACTCATATCCCATCCTTCCTCTATCCTTCCCACTATTCGTCAACGAACCACTTCCTGCGCTCCTTCCACCCCCACTTCCACTCCCACTAACCAACCCTCCTCTAACAAACGGATCTCTACTTCCCGAATGATCTCTATCCCTTCCATTCGCACTTGTCCTTGGTCTCTGACTAGTCGTATCTCTCCTAAACACCATATTCGCCTTTGGAATATCAATTAATCCCGTATCCGGTGTATTAGCCGCCTCAACTAATAACAATCCGGTAGGTGCCGTTACACCATGTCCCTTTCCCTTTTTATTCCACTGAGGAGCCTCCTCAAATTGCGGTGTGAAATCCAATAGGGGTTTAGGCTTTTTACTACTTGGACTGCGTTGAAGACTGGTATTAGCAGCATTGGCAGTTTCAGGACGTTTGGATTTTGCAGGCATGGAAAGGCTTCGGGATTGAGCGTTGCCATTTAGGAGTGTCGATCCATCTGTAAAAGACCCATTTTTGAGGCTATTCTCCCGCTCCTGTTGCGCTTTCTGTCGAACGGAATATGTTCTTCCTAACAATCCACCCGATGCAAATTCATCTTCTTGAGGTGGTGCTCGGTAAGCTACGGGTGGTCCATTTTTCGCGGGTCGAGGGAGTGGTGCTACTGTAGATGTATTTCGTAAGTGGAAAGGAACTTGCTTGGGTTTCTCGTCCTCTGTTGTGGAATCATCTGCTTCTGATCTGTCGAAACGATCCATATCAAGTAACGGTTTGAATGATCCAATCATATATGGATCTTCGTCCACCGAAACGTTTATTCTATGTGTTTGAGCACCTTTGATTCCAGCTCCAGACTTTGATGCGATCCTTGCTTTCATCGCTTTAACAGTCTTTGTAGCTTTTTTCTGACCCTCACCCTTCTTGTTCACCAAATACCAACTTCTCCATTTCTGAACCGCCGCGTACCATGCATTTGCCGCAATTTGATCGTCAGTACAGAAGAAATGTACGAAATTTTCCGTACTCAGAAACATTGCGGTTTTTTGTTGACTCTTAATAGCATAGCAATTCTTCCTAGGAGGTTTAAGAGTTTTCCTAATTTGTTGTGCTGTTGGAGTGTAAATGTCGAAATCAGACAAGTGACAAATGTTCACGGAGTCTTTATCATTCAGGCCCATTCCTGACTTTTTGGAAACAAATATTTGACCAGAAGAAAGTAGGGTAATGTAGCGCTTACTCCATTTACCGGGTTTTTGGGAATGATAAAGCTGCACCGTAACATCTTCAGGTGCATCATTGGGTACAGATGACGCTTCTAGATCTTCATTGTGACCAGAAAAATCGGAGGCCTCCACAATAAGAGCATTTTGTGTATCTCTGTCCCAAGAATTCATTACATCTCTAATATGTTCGTAGCGACGAATTTTACGCTCTAGACCAAGGGTTGTATATGATTCCAGTAATACAGCGGTACGTGGATTGATATCAGCCGACATGATGTTTGCAGCAGAGTTTATGATATCAATAGGAGTCGTATCTCCGTCGACGGGTAGGTTGATTGATGATTGTTTGCAACGAATCAAAACTCTCTAAAAAAATTGTCAGCCCCGCTCTTGCATTAAACATGATAGACTTACCCTCTCTGGTGCATTTGATGCTGAGATTGGGGCATCAGTTTGCGGCACTACCCCTCCCCCACCCTGTTGAATACCAACAGGATTTACAACAGGCGCCTCAATTCTAGGTGGTCCATCAGCGATTGCGCGCTGTATTGATGCAATATTTCTCAATGGAGCAGGTGGGATAGGATTGGTTGTAGTAGTAGTAGTAGTAGTAGCACGTCTTTTACTGCTGAAGAATCCGAATTTTTGAGGGGGGCTTTTGACAGAGTCATTTGCGGCTGCATCCAATGTTGCTTCCAATCGCGCCAAATCCTTGCGCTTTTGCTCTGCCAAGATCTTCTCCGTCTCCTCATCGCTCAACTGAACAGGAAGTGAAAGTGGTGGAGGGGAATGCGAGGGAGAGAGAATTTTGGGTTGATTTATGCCATTATCACTACTGTAATTCAACTCACAACTCTCCTGTCGCTCATTGTAGTCCTGTGATTCTCCCGTCGCACCCAAATGCGTTTGCGATCGCTTTGGAATTGGGCGTCTAGTATGCGCATAGTTTGATGGTAGACCAGTCGCAGAATCAACTGGATCACTCGTTCGCCTTGTCGTTAGAACTCTCGCAGTAGGATTTGGGGGACTGGATGGGCCCTGCGATTCTGGTAATGAGGGCACAGTGGGCGAATCTTCGGATTTAAGGGCCAACTTCGGTCGTCGATATCTGGACATACTTTTGGTCCTTGATATGGAGGTACTTTGAATTTGTTGGACATCTTGTTTTGAGGTATTGAGATCGGTATTTGATGGTAAGGGTCTTACAGATCTATATCTAGAATATTTCTGCTGTGAGACTTGAGGAAGCTGATTCTTTTCTTCTGCCATGATGAATGAATGAGTGGAGAATCCAGGACTTGAATATCATAAGTAATTACCCTTGTGGGCATTATTTTCCGGGTCGAGTTGAATTAATAAGAAAAAAGTAAAGAACGAGTGACAAGGAAAGGAGGAAGTGTGTTGAGGTTATTATTGTGTATTGTGTATTGAGTAGAACGATTTGAATGAACTGACCCCCAGGTTTGGAGAATGGATTGAGTGAGGAGGTACCTGCAGATTGTAAACGCGGTGTTAGACTGGGCTGCGGGTGGTGGATATGCGTAATCTTAAAATTAGAGGTAACATTGAACCTCTTTTTTTGGGGGGACTTTTTGGTAGTGGGTGGACGGGTTGGTTGGTTGTTGATCGATTGATGATAGATGATAGATGATAGATGATTGATGATAGATGATAGATGATTGATGATTGATTGACGCTTGATTACTTTGGAATGTTTGGCTTGGACAAACTGATCAATCCGATGATTCAAAAAAAGTTATTAGATGATAGATGATCTCCCGAATAATGTGGGGGAAAAACAGGGGAAATTTGCAAGTCACACATGGTCCCAGTCAAGCCAATTTCACCAGACGGGAGCAACGCAGCGTTATTTAAACCTTGTTGGCAAGGCTGAATGTAAGCAACGATGATGAATTTCCTACTTTGAAGGATGATGTACAGAGTATACCAGGCATATACCAGTGTGTACCAGTGTATGTAACCTTACATGCTGCCTCCTGGTACACGCATGATGAAACCAACTTTGGAAAAATGGGGTACATTAAGGCTCAATGCCCTGGATTTCCCTTACAAATAACAACCCCCCATCTCAAATTGGCATCAATAGTTTCCTGCAAGTCATAATAAGAAGAAGAAGAAGCAACTTTGCGTACAGCCAGTGCTCGAAAAGTTATTTCTAACATGTCAAAATGTCTTGTCATTAAGATTCGTACTCATCTAAATATATAATACTACAAATCGAGTACCGCAGCGCCACGATGAATACTGAGTAAGATCTTACAACTGAAGTACATACATAGCAAGTCTTCGTAAATCTTACATTCACGTGGCACAATGTATCAGTGGTTAATCAGAATTGCATCATCATCATCATCATAATCATCCATCCATCCATCCATCAATCAATCAATCAATCAATCAATCAATCAATCAATCAATCAACTTGGTAACACAATACCACCACAGGAATATTACCAAGACATCCGAGGGGCCATTTAATTTATTATACATTTCGGTAACAGTTATTGTCAGAGAAATGGCCAGTAATTAATTGCCTACAGCTAGTCTGCGTCAGAATCTTTTATTTCTGCTCTCCAAGAGCGCGCCAAATTATGAGCTAAGAAAAATCCTCATCCTGTTACCCTTTGACCTGCTCCATGGTCTGTGAGGCTGACTGGTAAATTATATTATCATGTAAGAGAAAACAGGTAGTAGATATAGATATACATATATATCTACTGTATCGTCCATCCATAAGGAGAATTAAAATCGCGGAAGGACTCCTTTGATCCCGCGGGAAATTGCGATGTGCAGCATGATGTCCTCGAGTTGGAAATTAAGGCACTCATCGTCTCGCCTTTTCCGTCACTTTGGGCCGGATCCCGTTGCCGAAGGACTTTGCTAACGAATGATCTCCCAAGATTCAAAAAATAGGTCATCTAGATTGTACTCTGTGTTTATCGTCGAACATTGCGGCGCAAAGACTACGGGAAAGCCATCAGCCGAGACTCCTAGCAATGAGCTCTGGTCAAATATCCTGGGCAAATATCCTGGGCAATGGACAATGCTTGTCTTTCCTGGAATTAAAAGCGTCGATTTCTCTCGTTTTTGAAGCTCAGAAAGTATCCAAGCCATTGGTATTTTGTTCTAGATATCCGTCCGGTACGGTCTGTTGCGTACTAGATCATCCGTCGTCAATTATGTCTCTATTGCTTCTAATTAAATTCTACGATGGTGGCGGCACAACTTACTAACGATATCACGGGCTGCAATACAGCTAAATACATCATACATGGTGAGACTGGTACTCATTGCAGGATGTTACATCATTCGTGACACAATACCTGGTAACATCGTCTACATGTCACGAGTGCAAACCATCATCATTCGAGATATTTCGATAAATATCATTGCGAGAGAATTACTCGAGTTTCACCAGGGTCATTCCTGCTCTTCTTCCTCTTCAAGAGCACTAAATCCCCCGAGGGAGGACACGCGGGGGTAAGTAGGTTGCACAATGAACGAACAAGGGTTTGAGAGATACAAATTAAAATTTCATGAACAGTTCATCTCGTCTCCATATGCCTATCCGGTAGAATACACATCAGGATCTTAAGAATCTTCGTATTCATAACATATTCCTCCTACCGTGTTCATTACCGCAGCGACTGGCACCCTTTGTGTAAAGCTATTCAAATGGAGCTAGCCAGCTAAAGGTACACCGCTGGTTGTCAAATATATACATATATACTTGCTTAGCCAGCATATTCCGTCAACCTCAAAATTGGATCCCTTTCTGCCGAAGCCATCATAATCTGTCAATCTGCGCATGGTGGAGGAAAAATATAGGATCTGGAAAATGAAAACAGATCAGTTGCACCGTCATTGAGGTTTACATGATATACATGTAAAACTTATCATATGGGGCAGTAAAGGTGTTAAACCCCCTTTGTCCCGATGGAAATGGCGTTTGCGCGCTGTCCTCTATACTGGAGCGATATATATATATACGGAGATCTTCTTTCTCGTAGGATATCAGTTTTTGAAAAAGTCTCCGAGCGAGCTGGGCTAGAGTAGCGTACCTAGTGTTGATTTTCTTCTTTGTTTTTGGATGTTATGTGGTATACATTGAGTAAGTAGACTATCTCGGAAATATAGTTTAAACAATTCTCCTTTTCAGAATCTCTCATATTCCTATATTATACTTGTGTAATTTCGATTTTGCTTCTTAAGTTTCCATGGAATAAAATCTTCTTTTCGATTTCAGTCGAGTGAATTCGCGCCATGTTTTAAGGACTCTGGTTATACTGATGTATGTATGGATTGCGGAACTCGTAGAACCTGCAAGCGTTTTGCTGAAAATAAAGAAAGAAAGGAAGGAAGAGTATCTTATCTCCACATGGATAATGTATTCATACCATCCTTCCATCTTGTGATGGTGAAGGATATGGTAATTCTAGTATACGCTCAGAAGCAACTCGAGAGGTTTGATTGAGGGTAATTGAAGAGCAGAAGGACTAGCTCGATCCTCTAAAATGTCCAAAAGAGTATCTTACTATAATAAAATAACAAGTGGTAAATATAAATAAATCATCAATTTGTTTATAAGAATTCGAAAAGTTAATGCAATTTGGTAATTAGTCTCCGAACTGTCGAAGACTTATTATTATTAATCTTTATTATTATAAACTTAATTTGATTTCGCGAGTAATAAAGTATTTAAAATCTTATTAATTGAGGATATAAGATTTATTCAAAGACTTGACGAATCAAGGTAATAAATATATTATATATATTATAATCTTTACAAAATGATTCTTTATAATATTATAAGTTTTATATATTGTATTAATATCATTTCATTTAATATCATTTCATTTCAGAAATTCTTTTAGAATAATATTAACTTATTAGTATTTCGTTGTTTGTTTAATTATTTATAATATATTAAAGAAGATCGTTTTTTTATAATATTAATTTGGGGTTTGTATTGAGATTTTATTTATTTTATAAATAGATAAATAAATAAAATAAGAGTAAAAATAAGAATAATTTATATCTTTTATATAGAATTAGAATTAAAAAGAATATTTAAAGAATTTAAAATTAATATTACAAGATTATATTGATGGTGATATTGATATCAAAATATCACTGTTGATACTTTGGGGAATATTTCAAATATCAAGAGCAAAATCAGTTGTTTAGCTAAGCTCTGTGCTCCTTGATTTTTTTATTAGTGATCGGGTTTTGGTGATAGAGTTGCTTGAGTACTAGGTAGTTCATACTGATAGTTCGGTCTGAAATAGAGGTTTCCGCTCGCGTTACTGTATCGTGTAGACCTCGAAATCACTTTTTGAGTATATAGAAAGTGCCCTACAGAAGCAGAAGTAGAAGCTTGGAATTAGATGGAGTTGCAGAAGGTTTAAGGGCTTATATTGTTGAAGTCTCGAAGAATTTATTATATATATATATAAATTAAAACTCTATGAATATCTTGATAGATTTTTTGAAAGGATATTATTTTCTGTATGTATGAAGAATAGAGCGAATTGTTTCAAACAAATGTTAAGATTATATATCTGATTTGGTATAATGTGATTTATCAGTGTGCGGGTCATATCAGTATGCGGGTCACTTTCACCTCAATTCATTCTCTTCTTTTTCAATATATGTTTTTATCAACAATTCATAATGAATTCGAATAATCAAAAAGCCTATATACTCCTCGTTATTGAAATTATTCAAAAAGACAAAAAAATAAGTATTCGAAAGATTGCAAAGATATATAATATCTTGAATACGATATTACAATATAGAATTAATGGTATTACTTTTTATTCCGAATATCGATTTAGATCTTATAATCTTTCAAAACTAAAAGAGAATATCATTTCTGAATACATAATCGATATAGATATGAAAGGATTTTCATTTAAATTAAGAAATATAGAAGATATAACAAATCATATTTTTGAATCGAGGGATGCAAACTATATTGGAAAGCTCTAAGTGCATCGATTCATAAAGTATCGAATCGAATTAAAGATGTATTTTAGTTATATTTATGATTTTCAAAAAGTTCTTTGCGAAGATCTTAAGCTGTACTTTCGAAATTAGATATTCGAATTCGTATATTTATCCCTCTCTTTTTCGATCTAGATCAATAAATCTCTCAAATCCTTTATAATCCAATTGAAACTTTTTCTTAATTAATTTTAGTAAAATCTCGAATAATCTATTATCAAACAAATTCCTTTATATTTATATTTGAGATTATACTAACTTTAATTAAAGATATAGAAAAATTAGCTTATGAAAATATACTTTTGAATATAAAGATTTATATACTTCAAAAAATAAATGAGATATTAAGTAAGTATCAATATATAAAAAAAACTCAATTGTATTAAGAAAAAGTATTCACTAAATAAAAGATTCTTGATATATTATCTTAACAAAAAATTGATATTCAGATTCAATATAACAAATATCAAAAAGGAGGGAATTCTAATAAGGAAGTATCTTCTAATTGATATTGTAATAAATACAGAAAAATAGGTTATAATACAAGAACTTATCAAAATAATATAATAGATTCTAGATTATTATAATTTTCATAGTTTTAATCAATTGATTCGATAATTGTTCAATAATATGAGTTTGAAAGAGTGAATTGAGGTGAAAGTGACCTGCACACTGATATGACCTGCACACTGATAAATCACGTTATGGCTATAAAGAATATGAAGAATATAACCTGCTTTTACATCATTATATTATTGAATAATCATGTATATATATCAGAAGATAAAACTGTAAACCGTCCTTCATTGTAGATGCCAATATGCTCTTTCAATAGTATCTCGAGGTCCTCAATTATGTCACGATAGCACAGCGTGCCGTATATACCATAGCAAAGTCCGCAAATAATCTCAATTCCACATCAATATAGCCCCTCACCCACATTATCCCCAAAAGTATAAACTGGAATATCATCATCAGAATAACATTCGATTGCCTAACGTAACGTATCAAAAAAAAGCATGTTCTAAGGTTATATGCTATGCGTCGTCCGAAAAGAAAATGTACACGCACGAAAGTCTACCTACAGCTTCTCAGAACGTGCTCCAGATATATCATCTCCTGGGGAATCTCATCAGTATCCAGTATAATATAGTAGACAACAATTAATCTATATTTAAGAATAATGTAATTCTTGATATCGATTGACCTCAACAGATAACCCCTTTACTCCCATCGATGTCGCTAGGGAGTATGGATTTTGCCTGTGGGAGCAACAAACATTCACAATTCATGGCTGTAGAGCCGCGTGAAGGTATTCTTATAATTCCCTCCTACAATACTTCGCGTTGGACCTGTTTGCCGACTATAGTAAAATGTTTCACCAGTTCATAAGGTTATATACGTGTCCATATTATTTGCATAGGAGCAAGCCGAGCTATATAAATCCGTTAGTTATAGTTTTATAAGATTTGTTTTCAAAAAATTCATACATACCATAATCTACCAGTAATTTGTGTTTTATACTCCGTTCATCTATGAATTGTAAGAAAGATAGCGCGGTTTCATCCATGAGGATGAGAATGAACACAATGAACCTTATTATTGGGAAGATACGAGACTGCTGGACTGAACTGCCTGATAGCTTGCGGCTTGTCTCTCCCCTCGACTTGGGGAGGTATGGAGTATATTGATTCTATAGTGAGCTGAGAATTGATCATATGAAGGAAGTCCCGCAACGCGCTGGAAGCACGATGATGGAGTTTATTACAAGGCGTGGGCATGGTTTTGAGATTGGAGGAGTCGAGATATCTCTATATATGAGCCTATTACTATCAAGGGCGCATCTGATAAAATGGGATTATGGGAGACTTGCTGTTTGCCCATTTTACATCTTCATACCAAAACTTTATCGAGTGATCATGAGAGCGTATGCACAGCAAAAGCTAAAGTCGGATAAGGATGTTATGTATCATTGCATATTCCTACTATCGACTTTACTACCAATCATAAAGTTCTGCCTGCTAGTCTGCAATCTTATACATTCAACCACCCCATCACCATATCCATCCCCTAACTGAATCATAAAATAGCTGAAGCTCCTTGTTCCTGCTCCATACTTGAGTGTTCGGATTATCAAGAATATATTTTACCAGTTCTCCCAGCCAGTCCTCACAATCGGTCTTCTATCCCATCCTCATCCCCAAATCAACAAAATCCATCCTGGTACCCCAACGGCCTGTGCGGGGGAATTCGAAAAAAGCAAAACAAATTTAATATTCGATATATGATTATTCTATTCTATTTATTATACGCTATTACCATGTATATATATAGCTATCTAAACATTCGATATATCTACCTTAAACTTGGTATACAATCTCACTATATAAATATAATAACAAATTATAACGATTTAATAAAAAACAGTTTTTTATCATAGATATTGTAGAATACTCGAGGAATTTTCTGCTCGGTAGGTTATATATATTATTAATTCCCACAATCTGAGTGATATGATATATACTTTTATATACACTATATACTATATTATAGAATATAAATATATAATTATAACTTATATAAGAAACTCTCATGATTCCTTAGAAGACATGGAGATTTAAGTTACGGATATTAGTCTAAGGTGGAGAGAGCTTTTTGGAGAAAGGAGATATAAAGCAAGTATATATAGATATATATAAATGCGTACTTGAATCTTTATGAAAAGAAGCACCGGCTGATATTACTTGTCAGGTAGCTGAAATTGTATTTTTTTCTCTTCTCCAATGTATTGATTGTATTATATTCACCAAGCTATCGATACCCCATATGTCTCTTCTACCAATGTCTATATATCGGACAACTTTTCGACATCTCCAGCCGGTATCTCACCGAGTTCATCGTAAATTGAAGCATTAACACCAAATTTTCCATCACCCTAACAGCTCCCCACGAATAGGAGCCAGAAGCCTAATATCACAAAACCATTAAGAATCAAACCAAACACAATCTTACGCACACATACTTCTACCCACTCTCTTACTTATAAAATACAATCCACACTCAACTTGAACATCAACATTGATTTAACTAACAAATTTCAATATTACCCACACAAGAGGTAACAAGGTAAAATGGTATCTTTTAATAACTTTCAAAGGAAAGTTCATTCCTTCATTCCTTCATTCTCGGTTGAAACTCTACTCGACTAGGTATATCATTTTCACATATCCGCAGCGCGGAAATTTACTATTTCTGGTATATTTACTATCTAAGTATGCTTGGGGCTTGTGAGTAGACCACCAGACTAGTCCTTGCAGTCCTTGAACGTTAAAGTTGCGGTGGGCTCCAATCAGCTACTGATACTGATATCTGATGCAGAGCTGTTACCTGTAGTATCGCTTGCTTGCCCGTCTTCATAGCACAGTATTCTTCAACCAAAACCTTACTAGTATTATGCGATTCCAGATATCGATATAAGACTAGACTGGTGGACCTGGCTAACAACGTGCAAGTTGCATTCATCATGATATGAGATGAGATGGCGATGGTAAACCGAGTACCCTCGCTATCCTCCATTTTCCATCTTCTAGCTTCACTAAATACTCACCATTACACGCGTCGACGTCGTCGTCGGTATTCTTATAGTCTGGATATGATGGAAGTAGGAGTTGAGTTGCGGTCATAGCAGTCTCCCTCCCTATACTAGGACCACTATTCTCCGACCAGTCTCTCAGAGTACCACGAAGGGTGTCGGAGCATGGTTCTTAACACCAATTGGAGGGGAAATCTCGATCAGAGTAGTTACAGAAGGGAGTCTTTATCACTGGAGCCCAACATTGTTGGGCATGATGTTTATAATTATAACAACTATACATACGACCATCTGGGAATTCAAAAACTAATATATACAGGACCTTGAAAGCATAATATGAGGTAGCCCATTGACATCCGCCGTATACTGAGCGGACGAACGATAGGTAGAGCCTTTGCCTACTAGGCATGCGGTTGAGATTTCTAAGAACTGGCATTGATGGGAAGGTTAGAAAAATAGAAACCTGATGCATTGCACAAGCGGTTGTCACAAATGTGGCTTACTACTAAAGGCTAGAATCACGCCAAGAGAACTTCAGACCCTCTCGTTTAATTCTTATGGTCATCATCATGAGTTTCGACAATAAGCTGGGAGCGTTTTGATGAACTATTCAATAGGTATACTCGATCGACAGTGATCATACATAGGTAGAGACGCCTATGCTTGAATATCTCGAGCCCATGCTTCTTTACTTCCTAAATGCCCTCATCTCCCTCCTCCAAAATCCAGTAAAATCCATCGTAGCAACATTGATCCCTAGATCCTTCAATGCCTTGGTAGACAGATGACAATCATAAGGTCTCTGGACACTAGCATTTGGATCATTTCCTTCTGTATTTGCCACCATACCATCCAATGGCAAGCCCAAAATTTCCGCAAAGAGTTGGCAGATCTCGTATTTTGTGTATTTGTCCTCGGAGGAAAATTGCAAGATTCGTGGTAAAGATGATGGCTCTTTACTTTCGAGATATTTAATCGCAATATCTGACAGAACTCGACCTATATCTTCCGTATTGGTAGGATAGCGGATGGCCCAATGATCCATCTTGACATTGGCATCTTTTTCTTGGGCTTTCCAGACTGAGGTAATCAGTACACCGATTGCACTTTCTTCAGGTTCGCCTTCCCCGTAGAGAACTGGAACTCTCAATACTACTCCCAAACCAGATTTGCTTGCTTTCTCATATTCTGCCAATACAGCTTTCTCACCCTCATATTTTGTTTCTCCATATAGATTTGGAGGCTTTGGGCTATGACTTGTCTCGTAAGGTGCATCGCCTTCGGTGCCAGGGAAAACGTAATCGGTGGATATATAGATGAGAAGGATTGATTGTGCGGCACACAGTTTTGCTAACGAGGCAGAGGCGGCAATATTGAGAGCGCGTGTTCCTTCAGGGTCATTGTCGCATTTATCGGGAAATCTATTCGCTGCACCTGTAATCGCGATATTAGCACTGATGATGATGACGAAGCAGCAGACAGTGTTGATAAAACTTACAATGAATTACGACTTGGGGTCTTTATATCCTCCTGCCGTCAGTATTGCATAAAAGATCATGAAGATGTTACGTTACTTGGATTCATCCAACACCTTTGAAACTTCCGATTCAGAAGCCAAATCTGCCTTGAGAATGGTAGGAGGCTTTGCGCGTGAGAAACCGGTGCCAACTACATTCCAATTTTCCCGATCAAATACTTTGAGAACTTGTCTGCCGAGTAAACCAGTTGCGCCTGTGATAAGTGCCTTCTTCGTCATGATGAATATATAGATGTGGTTGTGGTGGGTTGAGATAGGGTGGCAGATGAAATTGACAAAGGTATTGTTCTTGTTCTTATTTTTGTTTTTCGACCTTCCTGATTTGTTAGATATGCTGAATGTAGCACATTTGCATAGTTGATGAGGAATCTCGACATGGCTTTATCAAATACATTTCTACGATGTAGTATCACTAGGAGGTATGGGAATATATGTTATTAGGGTTCTTTAAATCAGACTGTCCGAAACAGTTGTGGGTAGAAAGGCAATTGCGACAAGTATCCATCCTACTCAATCATCATCAAAGAATCAACATCAGCACAACAGAGCAAAACCATCATTAGAAAGATATCAACATTTACATGCATGCAATCAAATAGGTACATGAAATCCATCCCGACATTTAATCCGATTCCTATCATCTTCTCCTCTCCCACACCCACCAAGTACATACCCCCTCCAATTCTTCTTCACGTCAGCCTACAAGAAGCCGGTCGCAATGAAAAACAATTAAAATAAAATCTCTTACGAGAAGATGTTTTGGTTCCAAAGATTCCCAGGCCAGCCGAAGCCAACCTGGAGTGGTCATGGTTATAGTTTTCAACTAGCAAAAACGCAATCTCGGACGAATCCTCACTGATATGCGTAAAACCCATGCACTAAGATGAAGAAAAAAGAAGGGAATCTTAAGGGAGAAGCTGAGACTTTATACATTTCTCGCTACTGAGAAATTGGCCCGGATTACTGCAAACGTGACAAACTTGGCTGGATTGGGTTTAGATACGGTCTATGCGGCCGCTAACTAGTGGAATTATGGGGACAAATGACTTGATGAGCACGTGATTTTTGATTATTTTCTCTTTTGCTGGATTTACTTTGATACGGTAGTAGTCATGTCATGGTCTAGTTGATACTTTTATGTAATGAGTTGACCACGATTGATGCAGGTGCTATGACTGAATTCATGTCTTCCGATTTGAGTCACGGAATTGACTCAGTCATCCGTCGAAAGTGGCAAATTGTCAAGCCAAATAGGGTAGGTAGACTTACAATGTTGAGCAAACTGTACGGGTTGACCACCAGATACTACCACACCACTCCATCTACACTTTTGATCAGCTTCAACTCGAAGCTTAAGGAATGTCAATTCAGGGAAGAGTGAGTCCCATTGCATTGTCATGCTCTTGTGGCCTTGATTAACATGGTTACCTAACTCTTATCAGGTCACAAATTGAGATCTGGTGGATGGTTTGTTGGACTTGTACCACTCAGACCATTGATAAGAATTGGAAATCCTGTTAAATCAACCCAAGTGCCTGGGAAAATAGGCAACCACAAGCACTATCCATCTGTTCCTAGTGCCTCCTTTCCCCCAAGATATTGCTTACAATACTCAACACCAAACCTTGGGTGTCCAAATCTAAAAATAAGTTTTTCCTTCACTCCTGTTCTGCATGCCTCCTAGTTCCAGGCTCACATTACTTTTTGGCCGTACAGCGATTTCGATGCTTGTTCCACTGTGAATAAAGTATCCTTCACATGAAAAGCTTTCATACGGAATGATCATTGCATATTTGCACATCTCGACGCGCAACTGAGTAGTAGCGTCTTGTGGATAGAAGTAGTATTCCTTCGCTGGTAGAGTATCGATGTTATGAATTTGGTTCGCGATATATGTGGAAGTTTCCTTCAATTCAAGGCATCAGAGATGTTGCAGTGAGTCCTGCTATATCTAAGCTTTAAAGATAACATCTTTAGATCTTCCGGGATTACAGCTTTCTCTCAATCATTATGTTAGCTTTGCATAATTCGAAGAATCGTCAACTGACCTATGTCAATTGTATACAACTCTAAGAGGTGCCACAAAATTATCCTTATTGTTTGACAACTAGACGTGCAAGTTCTGGTCGTTATCTAGACTTTGATTTGGTAAAATCAAAGGAAAACATGGTCTACCATACAATCCAGTCCAATGAGCGTTGCTTGAGTTGTTGTTAGGTGGTTGCTTGATCGGACATTGAGGCTGTCTCCTGCAAGTATTGACATAAATTTGATTTGATCTCAAACATTGATGCTTGAGAGATTTGTCTTAAATGACTTCTCCCGTTATGAGTCGAATATTCAACTAAAGTGTTGGAGCAAGCCGACATGTAAGTGTATTCTAAGTATACGCTTAAACCATCTGCAATCGACAGCTTTGGGTTGCCCGTATATATATTGGATTCAAAATGTGAACCACTCGTACAAGTTTTCTTTCGTCAATCATTCAAGAGTAAAGATTACAATAATGGAACTCGGATCAAAAATAGTTGATACATCAATATTCAACAACAATATCCAACAACAATATCTTTACAGCATTGGGAGTGTCGATATCAAATACCATATTGCGTGATTGAATCGGCGGTCTAATGCGACACCTACCTAATCTTTTGCCAAGAAAAATGTGCTGGCGAGTTATGGATGATTATCGGATGGTGGGATGGTACCTTTTTATCTCAACCTAATTAGGAAGTTGTTTCATTCTGGTTCCACATGCTAGAAAATTATCTGATTCATTATCTGCACCGGAAGCTGTAATCGATTACTTATGAGGGAATTTTGATGTATCAATTCCTTCGTTTTTTTCGATGCTTTAAATGCGGCTTCCTTTGTGTTTTCTTTACGGACGTCGTGGAATACGTTACTTGATCTCAATACTTTCATTGGAAATAGGATTTGCGCTCTATCACCTTACTCGTGCTGCCATAAAGTCTGAGATTGGACGCTAGAGTAACCAGGTTACTCATCCTGGAGTTTGCCATCTTTTGGTACGTGCATAAAGCTTCGGAGTTGCATCTTTCTGGCCGCACGAGTACCTACCCCTCTTTCGGCAACTGTCGAAAATGCGGAAGGAAGTCCCCACTTGATATGCATAGCTCAATCTGGCGTCGTCCGATTCCCCAAGGACTTTCCTAATGCAGTGATATCTCCGTGATGATCTGACAACTCGTCCAATGAACATTAAGACACAAGATAACCTTAAATTAATGAAGAAAACATGGGTGACGACTACGACGATATGAACTGTCAAGGCACTTCCACAAAAGGCAGCTCGCAATGTAGACCATTACCCACCATTCCACCATTGGCTCAGAGAAGTAGGTACCGTGTCGATGCCGCAAGCTTGTGCGAGACAAGCATGCGCCTTCTCTTGGCTGGTGTTGGCATAAATATGCCATTGTGCCGCAATTATTCTTCGATGTCTTTATCGTTGTAATCATTCTTACTTCGGCAAGATGCTTCTCCTCAACATTTTCTCCGTAGCATTTGCTGCGTCGGCCGTCCAAGCATTACCCACGTTCGGCAAATCCAGCGTTTTCGAGAAGATCGCTGCTCCGCCTGCAGGATGGGAGTTGGATGAGAATGCTGTATTCGACAAAGATGTCTCCATGATGAAGTTGAGATTGCATTTGGTAGCACAGAACATGCCAAAATTCCACAAGATGGCCATGGACGTATGATCTCTAATCTTCTACATATCTTATGCGCCGGACCTGCAAATGAGAAGAAGTCTTCTTATTTTTCCGGAGACCTCAAAATAGAAATTAGTCTAAACTGACCTCTCAAAGATTGCCACCCCTGGAAATGCCCTTTATGGACGTCACATCGACCAAACGACGATCAATGCAATGATCGCACCAAAGACTCAATCGCGTGACCTTGTTTTGCAGTGGCTATCGACCGCAGGCTTGACAAACCAAACAACTGTCTCAGTCCGAGGAGATTCCGTCATTGTGGAAGCAAGTGTCAGACAAGTCGAAGAGCTTCTCCAAGCGCAGTATGACGCTTACGGTAAAGAATAAACCTCCCTTCAAGAAAATCCAGTTTCTAATATCTGTAGTTCACACCGGATTGTACCAGGGTGCTATCCGAACTCTCGAATACAGTCTTCCCGATGCTTTGAAGGGTCATGTTGATATTGTTCAACCAACAACCTTCTTCGGTCTTCGTGCGATGCGATCCAATATCAAGCAGCACAAGGAATTTGATGAAAGTGTGCTCAAGGTCGACGGTACTGAAGCTGTCACAGGCTGCAGTGGTAGTAACATTACCCCAAAATGTCTTGCCAACCTTTACTCTTTCACATCAGCCCCAGCTACGTTGACAAGTGGACTAATGGGTATCGCCGGCTTCTTGGAGCAATGGCCATCCAAGTCTGATTTGACCACCTTCTTGAACAGCTATGCATACTTCGCCAATAAGGCTTACACATACACCTGCACTCTTATCAATGGAGGAACCTGCCCATCAAGTGGAAATGGCTACCCAGGTATTGAAGCCAACCTTGATGTTCAATATGCCAGAGCCATCACATCAGAGATCCCTAACATCTAGTGAGTTTTATGTTTATCAATTCTGAACTGTATTCTCAGAATAGCGATGCTAACAGACCGAAGCTACTCAGTTGGTGGATCTCCTCCAATTGTTGGCGGTGGTGAAAACCAGAACGAGCCATACCTCGAATTCCTCGACTCTCTCCTTACCGCCACAACACTTCCAAACACCATTTCAATCTCTTACGGCGACGACGAAGCCACTGTTCCTTTGGACTACGCTGATGAAGTCTGCAACTTGTTCTCCCAACTTGGTGCTCGTGGTGTATCCATTCTCGTCGCTTCTGGAGATTCCGGTGTGGGTACTACTTGCACTACCACTGGATCCACCAAAGGTTTCACAACCAGTTTCCCAGCATCTTGCCCATGGGTAACTGTTGTTGGCGGTACCACTGGTAACAGTCCTGAGTAAGTTATACAACTCCATGCTTTGGATTAAAGACCGAAACACTAACATTCCATAGGGCAGCATGGACTGATGGTGGTGGTGGATTCTCCTCTGTTTTCGGACAACCTTCCTACCAATCTACAGCTGTCAACAGCTGGTTGACAACCGACACAACTCACTCTTCAGTATCTAAATACTTCAACGCATCCGGCCGTGCTTACCCAGATGTCGCCGCTCAAGCCACCAATTGTAAGTAAAATCTATCTCCTATCCTACTCATCCCACGTCACCTATTGTTCACTAACATTCAAACCAGTCGTGATCGTTGCCTCTGGATACGCAGAGCTCGTCGATGGCACTTCCTGCGCAACCCCAACCTTCAGTTCCGTAATCCAACTCATCAACTCCAACCGTGTTGCCGCTGGCAAAGCTGGTCTCGGTTTCCTCAACCCATGGCTATACTCAACTGCCAAATCCGCATTGACAGATATTACCACTGGTAAGATCACTGGATGCAGCGGTGTTATCTCTGGTGCTGGTTTCTCGGCCGTTGGTGGTTGGGATCCTGCAACCGGATTGGGAACGCCAAATTACACCAAGTTGTTGGCGATCAGTAACTCCACTTAATGAATCATAGGTTGAGATTGGAATTTGAATGTAGGAAATTGGATAAATGACCTAATGGATTATGAATTATGAGGAATCGGGGTGGAGAGAACTAGCATTTATGTATATGCATCGTCGTTATATATTGATTAGCTTATATTATTAGCTTGAACACATACCCACAATATATATATATATATATCTTCATCTAGTAAATACTTCAAAATGGAATGTGTGAATGGATTTCCGAGATCTTTGTACTTGTAAGATTACATTGGAAGTTCATGCATTTGTAAACACCTGCATAACCGTAAGGTTCAATGTAACAGCATTCATATACAAAATCATGATCCAGGTCCACATCCACATCCTCGAATTCTCCTCTTCATCCTATTCTAGACACAAATCTCAATACAACAATCCAGATACACGCATCCCACACATCATCCCACTTCCACCCTTCCACCATTCTACTCTTTCACCACCCCATCTCATCCCGACCCCATCAATCTACCTAAACTCACAAACACTGACTATAATAAGCATTAGCAGCCGTGCAGATACTCCCCGCCGCACAAACGGTTCCACCAGTCCATCCTTGACCTCCGCACTATAGTATCAAGATGAGGAGTTAGTTGTTGATTATTTAATTGTCTTTGTGTGGTTGCGTTGTAAGCTGTATGGAATACGTAAAGGTAAAAAAAAAGAGGAAACATACCTGCCCATACTTCTGCACCACAGCCCCCGTCGATGTCGGCGTTGCCGCTGCACTAGAACTCGTACCCGCACTAGTTTTCGTCGAAGTCGCAACAGTAGTCAAAGTAGTGTGCGTCGCAGTCGCACTCGCAGGAGCCGTAGTAGTAACAACGCCCGTAGCAGCAGGCATACTAGTCAACGTCGTCGCGGCATTATTTCCACTAGAAATACCAGTGTAGATGGAAGAACCTCCTTGGGAAGCCCAGACGGCGGGACCGGGAACCGTGTAGTTGTAGAAGTTGGAGTAGATATTTGCGGTGTAGCCCGGGTCGGTGTCGGAGAAGGCTCTAGAGGGGGTTTGGGTTAGTTGATTGGGTGGTTGGGTGGTGAGTTGGTGGGGTGTATGGCGAGGGGGATTGGAAAATGGGGGAGGAAAGGGGATGGGGAGGAAGGTTAAATGGGAAGGGAAAGAAGGGTAGGAGAAGGCAGAGCAGAAGGGAATGAGAGAGGGAAAAGGGAACGAAAGCCAAGATAATACGTACCCCGGAATAGAGACCAAAGGACCCGGAGTCCCCGAACCCCCATTCGTAACGGTGACTTGTGCACACTCTATATAAAACTGAGGAATACCCCCCGGACTAAATTCAAACGTTAGACTAAACCTCTTCCTCTACATTGTTTAAAAACGAAGAAGAAAATCCACAACTTACTAAGGATTATGAATACCCAGTTGTTGAATACGAATAAGATAATCACCGTTAGGCACATTAGGTGGAATAGTATAGGTATATGTTTCTGTACAAATTAGTCTTTCGTCCTTATTTTCTTTCATAACCTACAGAGAGGCTGAGAACTCACGGTAGAGATTCCATGTTGCAACTTGATTTGTGAATGTAGGACCGATATCCAAAATCTTAAACCAGACCTGTCCGGATCCATCAAAGGCTGCTGCAGTCGTTGGTGCTTTGGCCATATATCTACAGTCCCGTCAGCTCGACGGACAATTGTAAAGAATTGTAACAGCAGGGCAAAACTTACATAGACAAAGGTCCCTGGTGATAAACCGGTACATCGGCCGTGAACGAGAAAGAATCACCAGCCTTTACCGTTATAGTTTGGGTTCCATTGCTCGTTTCACCACCTGAATTACATCGGAGATCATTGCTAGCGAGATCTATGATGGGACTATTGTAATTATTGTTCATACGGATGTAGCCATAGGGAGGATATTGGATGTTTTTGTAGGTGAAGGATTGGAAGATGTCTAGGTGACGACATATTAGCTTCCCCTCATTATATAGGGTAGGTGAATGCTTACAATGAGCTGAGACTTGGCAGGTAAGGAACGAGAGTCCTACAAGAGAAGTGAAGGTTTTCATCATGGAAGATAATCGTGAGTGATGGTTTCTTAAGCTGGCTACGAGATTTACTTCCACAGGAGAGAAGATTGAGAACTTATACATGTAGGAGAAATTGGCATGAACTGGATCTGTAACACATGATCACGTTCTTCGAATTTACTAGTACTATCAAATTAATATATATGGATCGAATCAAGTTCTTGCTATACATTGCTACTATAATATTTTTTGTCAAGTGATGAGGAAAACAGATGATATATTACTACATAAGATCCATCAAACCCTTGTATTCCAGTCTATAGAATAAGATCGGCATTATATCTGACGGGGTATGTCTTGGCAGTGTCTGAAATCTGGGGAAGTCAGCCTGGGGAATGGGGCGGATATACATAGGATACCAACTGCCGCTTCGATAAACAACGAAAAGCTGCACCCCAGATTATGAAGCTTGCAGTGGTTGAGAGGCTCAGAGTTCCACAGATAAATGAAACTATAGGTTTGCCCAGTCACAATTGCAGCTATAGTCATGCATCAATGTCACTCGTCAAAACACAGCAGCAAGACCTTTAATGTATTCCTCTTTCTCCATGCATTTATATGCATGGTGACAGTATGGAGATACTGCATATTATACGAGAAGTGGAGGGGTATGTTGATTTTATGCGGAGCGGCGGGCCGTGTTACACACTTTATATGAATAGAACCTCACATAAGTCGCTTGGATAAAATTGACAATTGATCAGCAGGTCCCGGAGTGTCAACTTAACGCTCCAAGTTGAGGTGCATATTTGAATTATTAAGTGAACTAGATATACAATGTGATGTCTAGAAAGAAGTAAACCTGACTTTTAAAGAGAGGCTTTGCCCTTTGTAATTAGTCTCCTTCGAAAGATGCTACCTTTATGACTTGATAGTACATAGTCTTTATGTTCATCTTATAAATTAAATTTCCTAAGAGATCACTTATTGGCTGGCTCAAGCTTTTGAAGTATTTATCCATCCCAGAAGCTTCTTTGAACACGCCCCCAGGACCAACGAACAGGGCCTCGGAGGCACAATGAGAGGCGAATCTGATGCGTTAATCGCCGATGCAACAAAGATGCCATAACAAATCGCAAGCAACGGCTCGAAGTATCTCAGCTTGCTCATTGTACTCATGAGGAGAGAAAAATCGAAGCTCATGATGCAGATAAAAAGAGAAAAGTTCGGCTTACGAGGCACGAATTGAACTAGCTCAGGCTACTCGTGAGGAGAGGAAAGGGAAAAGAATGAAGCTAGCGAGATAAACAAGAAAGAATGGATAAAGTTAATGAGAAAGATAAAGGGGAAGAGACGCTCACACGTGGACGACGTCTTCAGACTTTGAGATTCCTGAGCTAGGAGATAACGTAATAATTTGTGGCAGTTATTGGGTATTTGTCGAACGTTAGCGTGCTTTATTAGAACAGGTTGATATTCAGACTGAACTAAGTGAAAACATTCATTGTTAGGGTGAAGATAACACGTGAAGAAAAAAATCCTTTTCTGTCGGGTATTTCGGAAGAATGATAGTATGCTGAACCTCGCATTCACAAAACTTCCAGGATCCGCCATAGGCCTGGAAATTTGTGGCAATGAAGAATGTGCACATTCTGAAACTGACGCTCGTCAGAGTCAAAACTAGATAAAATCAATTCTCATTAGTATCTCAAAACTCCTATAAATGCTATCTGCTCGCTCACGGTAACTCCAACCCTTCCAGTCTGACTCTGACCTCTCTGACTACAGCTTTTGCATCCTCAACTTCTACTCCATCTTGACACAGTTCTGTAGCCAGTTGCATGGCTCTCTTATAGTCACCCGTTCTCATCGAGTATTTTGCTAACCACATCCTAGCTTTTGATGTTGCAGCCGTAACCCCTGTACCATTACCACCCTCACCTGTAGGTGCCAGTGGCTGGCGCCCTTCATCATCTGATGATGCCGAGTCATTATGGATGTTCATGGCGGATGCATCTGCATTATCGTTGCCTTCTTCTTGTGCCACACACAACTCCATATACCCTCGTGCTTCTCTTTCGTCCTCTAACCTCTCATACATCCCAGCAATTTGGAGTAAAATTTCTGGATCCATAGTGCCCCCTCTTTCTCTACCACTTCCAAATGAATTGCCCATACCAGCATCGTAGTAGCTATCTGCTAACAGGGCACGTTTCAGTGCTTTGATGCCTTCGAGATCGCGACCCATTTTCTGTAAGCAGGATCCTACTGCCATCCACATTTTGCCATCCCAAGGACGGAGTCCTGCTGCACGTTTATAATACCACAGTGCATATGCATGCATTTCAAGTACTTCGTATGTTTGTCCTAGTCCATACCAGGCTCTATAATCCCTCCTGTTAACGTCAACTGCTCGACGATACGATTCAATAGCTGCGTGGGTGTTTTTTAATTCCACGTATTCGTGACCCATTAGCGTCCAAGCGCTAAGGCAAGAACGGTCTAAAGTTAAAGCACGTCTGAAATATTGTACAGCCTTCTCGTGACTTGATAACAGCGAGTAATAATTGCCTATCACTACACAGGATTCTGGTCGGAACTTGTCAACATTCGAGCAGAGATGTGCAAGAAACGATAATTTCGGTCTGAGGTTCATAACATAAAGAATATTAGAGTAATGATCGAGTGAATCTAATCGATGAGGATGAAGTGCAAGGAGACGACTGAAATGAGCTTCGGCAGTGACAAGATCCTTGGTATGATAGGATAGAAGAGCTAAGCAGGTGAGTAGGAAAGGGCTTGTTGGGAATACGGAAAGAAGTTGATCTAGGGAGCTGGACAGTTGTGGCGTCGATTGGTATAATTCTAGAGAAGTATGAAGGTGGAATATGAAGGAGAGAATATTTTGAGGGAGGTGTGGCGATATTCTATTTAACTGTAAATAAGTCAGTAATATGATCCTGAATTTGAGGTTGTTTACTCACGTCCTCAACTCTAGAAACTAAGGAAGTCATCTCTAACCAACAACCCCAATTCATGGGAAATAGCTCAACGCTTCGGACGAGCCAGCGCATCGCCTCATCCTCATTTTTGTCCTTAGCCAAAACCATTCCATAGCTATGTCCTGTTAGTAGAAATCCTTTATCTGGGGTAATTTGACAAACAGATATTCAAGCCACCCTTGACTGCCGGCAAACTCTCCGGTTTCAGTCCTTCTCTCCTGAAACCAAGCCTCCAATATTCGAATTATCGTGACCAACTGTTTGTTCACTGTGTTTCCTCCATCATGAGGACCCATTACCATTTCACTATCTTCATCTTTCTTTTTCTCGCCAGACATAAACTTTGCATATAAAGCTAGGAATAAGCTCTTCTGGCTCAATTTTGGGAGCCCCGATGTTGGTCCTGTGCTAGCTCGACTTGATGATGCCTTTTCCTTTCCCTTTGACCTCGTGTTTGCGCGAGTTTGACTGCCTCTTCCAGCTGCTGTTGACAAAATTCCGGAGAGCAATCTATCCGGCAGAAACACAGCAGCACATCGGTCGAACTCCCGGCAATCAAAGAAGGATTTTGCCAATAGATATTTGTTAATTTCTTTCGCCTCGAGTTGTGCCTCTTCCGGGTCGAGGTTCCCACTGACGACAATTGGGGGGAGTCCTTCCGCTAGTACTTCGGTCATTTGCGAATCCTCGGGCTCTGAAAAGTCACCATTCGTTGGTATAGATGTCAGGAGTTCTGCAGCCCTTAAAGAATCCATTAGTGAATGTGATTGATACTACTGCTGTGAATTTATACCATTTTGCAGATTGATACAGGCATCTTTCCGAACATTTCACAACCGCTTCCTGCAGCGACCCTCGCAATTGTGCTGTTTCCCGTTCAGTGAGTGCCATAATGTAATAACTCTATCCCGATTCTTCGAGAATGTGAGCTTTCAGATAGCTCATGAAATTCAAGGTTGTCTGCAGACTGGCAAGGCTGGGTCCTAATTAGCTTTGGGTTATGGTACGACCGAGGAACGATTCATCATACTTTTCTCGGCGGGAAGTCTTTGAACAATATAACTTGAACCCATTTATGTATTATACAAAATGTCTGTCATGGAAGTGCATCACAATAAGGTTTCAACGTTCCATGATCTCACAAAAATGACCATGATCAAATAAAGGATCACCAGTGGTACACCAGCACTAAAGGAAAGCGCGACTTGTGTTTCCGCGTTCTGCCCACCCCGCATCTTCACCGCTGTAATTAATTTCCCCTGTCAACAACTCTTTCATTGGGTAACCCCCATTGTTTACTATCACCCACCCTAAGCTCGACCATCCTCTTTTCATTTCTTACCTCTCTACAATCTTCAATCTCCGGTCTTCACTTATAGTATATTTCTTCATCTCATCCTAACTAAAACCTACTTCCATCAATCATCACTGGAGTAATCATAATGGCGAACACTACTACCCTCAAGGAGTTTGAATCTGTCTTCCCAAAATTGGTTGAGGACTTGCTTGCCCATGCCCAAAAGTACAACCTCCCACAACAAGGTCAAGATTGGCTTAAAGCTGTGAGTGTCTTTCCACGAGGATATACGAATCACATATACTAATTCTTTTTCATTTAGTGTCTATATGCCAACACAATTGGCGGAAAATGCAATCGAGGAATGTCTGTCCCTGACTCAGTATCTCTCCTTCTCGAGGCTCCCCTCTCCGAAGAACAATATTTCGAATCTGCCACGTTGGGATGGATGACCGAACTTCTCCAAGCTTTCTTCCTTGTATCAGATGATATTATGGATAGCAGCATTACTCGCCGCGGTCAACCTTGTTGGTACAGACAACCAAATGTTGGTATGATCGCTATTAATGACGCTTTCATTCTCGAATCTGCGATCTACTCTCTGTTGAAGAAATACTTCCGCTCTCACCCTTCCTACGTTGATCTCATCGAACTCTTCCACGAAATTACATACCAGACAGAGCTTGGTCAATTGTGCGACTTGTTGACTGCACCAGAGGACAAGGTCGATTTGGACAACTTTTCCATGACAAAGTACGACTTTATCGTCACCTACAAAACCGCTTATTACTCTTTCTACCTCCCTGTCGCTCTTGCCCTTCACCACCAGAAGATTGCTACCCCAAAGAATCTTAAGCAAGCGGAGGATATCTTGATTCCACTCGGCCAATATTTCCAAATCCAAGATGATTATCTTGACAACTTTGGTCTACCAGAGCACATTGGGAAGATCGGTACCGATATCATGGACAATAAGTGCTCTTGGCTCATCAACCAAGCATTGGCCATTGTAACTCCCGAGCAGCGTAAGATTCTCGAGGAAAATTATGGTCACAAAGATAAGACAAAGGAAGCCGCAGTGAAGAAACTGTTCGATGAACTTAAGTTGAAGCAGATCTACGAGGATTATGAGGAGAAGAGAGTAGCTGAAATCAAACAATTGATTTCCCAGGTTGATGAGTCGGAGGGTTTGAAGAAGACTGTATTTGAAAGCTTCTTGAAGAAGATCTATAAGAGAAGCAAGTAAACAGGCTGGACCATTAATTGCGGCGCGTATTTCTTTACACTAATGAGCAGCAAGCCATCTTCCTAAAAGTTGTTGGAATTTATGGAACAGAGTTGTAATATACCCCGATGGATGCTTATGCTCTATCTTGTAGTAATCGGCAATTGTTTAATTTTCCATTATTGATGGGCTCGCTCTCTGCCATAATTTCTTTCACCAGGTTCATGAATCCTATGGCACTAGATACCAAGTTCTTTCACTATACGGAGTTATAGGTATATTATGCGTCCAACCAGCTTGTTTTTAGACTTTTGATCTAGACTCTCCACCCGTTTTGCTTACTTAGTATCTAAATTGCGCTTAGGTTATAGCGCCCTTTAGCCTATTTAACCTTTATTTCTATGGTCAACCCTGTTAAAGCAGTTTCTAGCTCTTATGCCTCTAGTCATCAACCTGACTGCTTCTTCCTTGTCGGTTTCCTCACCATTTTGTCTGTTTTGACTCCTGCTTCTATCATCCTCCATGTCCTTATTTGCTCCTCTACCAACCGCATTTCCCCTTCCTCGATTCCTCCATCATATCTAATGCTTCCTCCTTTCCGCGCCACAGCACATAAACCGTCTGACGAGCCTTCCACGCATCAAATGGGTCTCTTGTAGCCCTTACATGTTATGACAGCTGGTAAGGAAATATTCACGCCGAGGACAAAAGCTACAGCGGGCGATCTGGGTAATATTTGGGATTGTGTTGCTGATGTACTTCTACCGTTGCAGGTGGGAGGGAAGGCCCGTATGGACGAGGCGGACCCCAAATTTATCCCGCGTCTCTCTCGCTTTTACTCCCACCCTTCTTCGAGTATCCTCGATGGGCCATCATTATCCACTACCTGTCATAGCAGCACTCCCTTCTCTCTACCCCAGAGTCTGCCACCAACACATCTTCGGAAACGGCTGGAGAAACAGGCTTGGTGTCAGTCCCCCAAACCTTAGAATGATTAGCACCATACTATCTCGCCGACCAAACTCATCTTTCCTCTCTCTATCGACCGATTTATGTATCAAAAAATTAAAGACCACCGCCCCAAAATAGGGAACAAACCATACTAGAAGTATCAACAAGGGGTCTTAGGTTAACACAAATCATACATGCAGTTGTATTGTGATTTATAATCGCCCTTTTACGTTATTTTGAGGAGGTTGGAACCGGTAACATTGTTGTTGAGGATATGTAAGGTGTTGTTATGGAGATGACAGGTACTGAACGCATCGATTTGTTTATGTTCAACGTTTGAGGATGGATAGACAGATAGGTATATGGAAGTGGGCATCGAACATCAAATCACCTTTCAAGCCCTTAGATTCGGAAGTTGCAGTGTGTTTTTGGTGTGCGATCCATTTTGTTCGTCGCATCAACAGCTCATTTAAGCAAAATAAGCAGATTTCAACAAGCGTTAGATTGATGTTTCACGATATATGCAAAGGTATAGTTAAAATCAGACCCAAATTCCACTTTGCAGCTCCTGCCATTAGGTACACTAGTTTCCCTCTTTTTTGAGCTTTCATCCCTCCACATGGAATAACTCGTATTCTTCAAAACTGACGAAACGAAAACAAAAAAGAGAAGCCATAATCTTACAATACTCAAATATTAAAATACTTTACTGTATCTCCCTCCTACCAACAACTCCTCATTTCGTAAGAATAATCTCAACATCATCCGGGTCTGTAGGTTTTCCATCTAAAGGCACTAGTTTTATCGAGCTTCTCTTACCGCGACTCATAAAAATAACTTTCTTCATTCCCTCCATACATGGATCACTCGTTTTGGGCAAAGGTGATAAGGCTCGTTGATGTACCGCTGGTGGTGGTGTTATAATAGTATCATTTGGTTCAGGATTTGCTGGTAATGAGTCCGCGGACAAAATTTCTTGTAGAGGTGATGCCCTAATAACAGTAGCGCCAAAAGTAGTTTCTCCTGTTCTGGGTGAAATGGAAGGCCGAGTAAGTGGTGATATGGGGGACATCAAATGGGATGTAGCTTCTGGAGTTAAACTTCGATTTCGTGGGCCAAATAGTGAGGATAATCTGGAAGAAGTACTTCCAGATCGTTTAGAGGTTGCAAGTGAAGATGCGTCTGTATCGGTCCAATCATCATCACCAGTGTCTCCTGGAACAGAGTTTTTAGGATTTTTGAGAGATGATGATTCGCGTTCTCGCCTTTTACGATGACGTTGGATTTCGAGTTGGCGAATAGATTCTCGGTCTGAACCTTTCGCTCTGGCTCTTTGGTAGATACTACTCTTGTTCTTGTCGAATATCGGCGAGGGGTTTGTCCATCTATAAGGATTGGGCTTTTCGATCTCTTTTCCCTTCACTCTTCCTTTTGTTCCAGACTCTTGATTTTTACTTGTATCTTCTTGCTCATCCTCATCCTCCGCATCGTTAACTTCGTCATCATTGTCATCATCCTCTGTCCCTAAAAGAGCAATTTTGTCATCTTGTACCAGCTTTTTGACCTTTGATTTTGGCCTAATTTTAGCTTTTTCTCTTTTCTTCGAATTCTCTTTGGCATTCTGCTTGCTTTTGCTCTTCTTCCTATTTCTTCGTTTATTATTTCTGTCCTCGTATTGTTCTTCCTCTTCATCGTCATCATTATCATCTTTCTCTTCCAAAGATTCGTCCTCGTCCTCGTCCTCGCCCTCGTTTTCGTCATTTACTTTTTCCCTTTTCCTGGGTCGTTTCCTACGCGTTTGTTGATTTCGCCGTCGTTTGACAGACGTTGACATCTTCCGACGATCAATTCCAGAATCATCGTCGCTATCACTATCACTATCACTATAATTCACACTGGCCTCGGTTTCGCTATCTTCGTTATCACTGCCATCTTTGCCATCTTCCATAAAATCCATCCGTTTCCTTCTACGTGTCTCGATTTTCTTGCGGGATTTCGAGGAACGAATTGAGCGTGATCTACCAGCACCTCGAACAGCTCTTCGACCGACACCATGGCGACTCTTACCGCGACTTTCCCATGCTTCAATTCGTCTGGTACCTAAACCTCCATCTAGATCGTACCTCTCGCGCCTAGGCCTTCCTTTCTTTTTTATTTCCAAATTCCTATTACTTTGATATTCCTCTTCTAGTAGTTCTAATATAGGATTTGTACGATAATTATTATCTGAAAAGGATATTAATAACGAATCTGACACCCATCAACGGATCAATAATAGACTTACAAGTATTGCCCATAGAATAACGTCTACGTCCTGGAGGGGGACGAGGTAATTGCTCTTTTTGTTTTCTACTACTGCAACAATTCCCCATGCTTAATTTTCTTCATCATGACCATGCAATTAAAAGAACCATTCGTTTTCCGTAGAATACGAGTTCGAGGGATGTGTGTAGATTAAAAGGATTGTTGGTCGACATCCTCAGCGAGGTCGTCATACACAGGTACTTTACCCAGCCTCAACCATAGATTCTGAGTATGTACGAGGACCAAGTCTAGAGGTCATATCTTAATTGATACAGGTGTAAAGGTCTTTGACCATGAAAAATGTTTACCGCGCGCTTGGGAAGGATTGGTGAATGATAATCGCAGGTCATGTGGTCGTCACACACTGTGACCAATGTTTGAAGCTAACCGAATGCGAGACAACAACCAACAAACCTCCTTACAGCCTTTACGTTTGTCCTTCTCTCATCAGACTATGAGAACTTGCGAAACATTATAAATGTGGCCGCTAGCCACTACTGGTGGCTTAAAAAACACCTTGGTCGGTCAAGTGAAATAGAATCCTGCTTTCTCATCATTGTTACTGGTTGAAGTGGCCATTTTGTGGTTTATTTTACGACTACGTATTTAGTCTCTCAATCCTTTTGAAACCATGGAGAGTTATTATCCCCTGTGAATATTGCTCGCTGATCAACGACTACGAAAAAAGCTCTGACTATGTTTGACATCTAAGACTCTCGACGAGATCCCCGGACCTGTGCTTTAAACCAGATCGTTTATTGGAATTGAGGAATGAAGCAGGCATGGGCACCCGTACCCTATCCGGGGTATTTGACCTCTACAGGATGGTTACCCTACCTTATAGAGCTTTTATAGGGTGGTTACCAGGCGAATGCGATACCATCGGGTGCCAGGGTATTGCTTGGTAAACATCATATGATTATCCTATATTATTATCTGAAGCTTTAATTATTAAAGGTTTAATCATAAGATATTAAAATCATATAACATGATCGACCTTTCGAATCATATGATTTTCGATCATATGGTTCGGTGGTTCGATCATATGAACTCACATGCTAAATACCCTGCGGTACCCTAACACCCGGAGCACTTCTCTGAATGGTTGCCCTGCCCTGTAGTGGATGGCTTTCCGCCCGGGTTGACCCTACCTTTTTCCCAACCCTGTATCAGATGGAGACGGACTTCAATGGAAATATCAACGTTGAGGCCATCCGTCAACTTTCTATTGAGACACAGCTCCTTCATACATGCTGATTAGACGCAAATCATGTAGGGAGAGGTCAGTTGGGCGAGCTTGCTCTCTCACGTGTCTGAAGAAAATGACAAACCTCGAAAATTGTTCTATTTGGTTTTTGGGCCCGGTGTCATTTCTGTCTGTCTTTGAATGATTTGATTTAACATCAGCATAATTCCCGGCCCCGTAGTTCGATATCATGTTGGTAAAATTTACGAATATCTGCGTTGAGCTTTGCAGAAATTCACATTCTTTTCAGCCCGGCATTTTTCTGTTCTAGTATGAGTGGCCGAATATTCCAAGGTTCAGAAACTTGTGTAGTCTGTATTTAAGATCCATTAAGGGTGATCTAGGTATTCTGGGCTCAGATATTACCAATATCCCTTTTGTAAGTGCAAAGATGAAAGGATCTATGAATATCGTTCTGTTAGCCTTTTGCAGTATCCAACTCACCCCTGCTTTGACTTCCGAATGCCCTCCCTCCGAAATTCTAGGGTCCCAAGCCTGGGATCATTTGAATGTGATATTTACATCCGAAAATTGAAGAATCTCAGTTATCTTTGTCAAGATTTTATCCAGCTTCTAAGTAGAAGTTTGGTATGTAATTTATTTTATGTACTATGCATCAAACGATGTCAAGAAGTTCTTCTCTGCTCTTCCTCCAACCCTTGCCTGTTTTCTTATATAGACTCTCTGTTTATTTTTCTCGTCATTGGAAAATAGTTTAATATATAAAAGGCTCATTTTATACAGAATGATGGAATTTCTACGTACTACTACGGCTCCAGCTCTTAACCAGACTCTTACACTCTTCAGACCAATGAGCAAAATTCATGAACATGACCGAAGAGATCAACAATCTGAAACGGGAAAACGAGATACCAGATCTCCAGTTGAGTGTACAAGATTTCATATTGCAGAAAGGGGTGTATAATCGGAGCTCTGCGGGTGAAAATTGGCGACTGAAGACTTTCAGCCGTGTCAAATCCTCGTAAATTACGATGATTGGACAACCCTCCTCTACTCCTACCGATGTGAAGGAGATCCGTCCGGAGATCGCTCGCAAAACCCTTTGTATAGGGTAATCTTTCATATACATTCTAGGTTGCGATCACAGACGTTGATAGTTTATGTCACCTGCAGGGGAGCAGAGAGCGGATTATACAGGTATTCTCTATATTTAGCATTCTATTATCATCTAAATTGGCATACTTTACTTTCTACCTCCGTAGCACGAAAAAATCTTTCCAAACAGAGAAATAATTCATATCAAAATTTGAGAAAAATACCAATGAATTTATTATAAAAAAAAGCAAGAAAGAAAGATCTAGCAGGAAAAAAAATCGTGAATTAATTACAACCAAACAATCTCAAGTGCATTACTGCACGCTAGATCCGAATATGTACAAAAGATATTTATATATACATCATATGCATCGTGAGAAACTCCACACTAGCAATGAACACCACACATCCATATCCCAATCCTCTAGACTAACCTTACAAGCCCGCAGCTTTCTTCACAAACGCCGCTGCGGCCGTCACATCCATTCCGTATGTTAGATGTTCATATAAGATCATATCGCCACCTAGGCAGATATCGTCTCCGACGTGACAGATGATATCTGTTTTAGCGGATGAGACACCCTGGACTGCTTTTCCGTTATCTGGAGGCGGTTATGTTAGTTTGATATGTTTTTAAAGGGACCTCGAAAAGGATGGTGGGTACGAACCTGGGTCGCCGAAGATAACGGCAGAGCTGACCTGAGACATGGTGGCTGCTGGGAGAAGTTTGGCGGCGTTGTGCACGAGTTGACCTCCTTGAGAGTAGCCGGACATGACGATTTTGGTTTTTGGACAGCTGGATAGAGTCGATGTGACCATTTTGGCCCTGTGGTGATGATGTGTTAGTAATTTATGGAGGAGAAGGAATATCGATGTAAAGGGAGACTAGAGGGATGTAAAGAACATACATAGTCTGACTACCAGCAGAATCACCACCTTCCAAGAATCCAAGAACATCAGCGGGATAATCGACGCCAGTCATAGAGACTGCAGATGAACCGAGAGAAGATTGCAAGGCTTCGAGGAAGGGTGGTCCGACTACAGTACCAAGAGTTCCCATCTCGGTTGTTCCACGAGCAAAGATGACGGTTACGGCTTTGCATGCTCTGGCTTCGATGGAACCTGTTGGGGCGGCGAGGGCGGAGAGAGGGAGGAGGAGAAGGGACAGGAGGTGCTGGGTTGAAGTCTTCATTTTTGATTTTGTATATTAAGATGCTGGACTAGATAATGAACGACGATAGGCAAATGAGAGTTGGGGTAAACTGGTGAATTTACGAGTAGAAAGAGTGTGGGTGATGATGAGTGATGATAGAGATTGTAACAAACGGAAGATACAATGGCTTTTTATCTTCAAAGTTCGACCCGACAATTAGGAACCCCATGTATTTACTACTATGGGGAACACGGTCAGGTCACCGCGTGTGCTTATTTTCAGGGAGTTGAATCCCTTGAATAGTTCTTCCCCTTGTCTGGTCCCTTAATTTTATGCTGTGAAATACATAAAATGTTACACGATTTTAAAGAACCCGAAGAAGCCGAACTTATAGCATTGCTATTATAGTTGAAGAAATTAAACCATATTTTAAACTCTACCTCTTGTGAAATAATATTCGAATTTTAGACGTTTTTTTAATATATCACATGATATTCAGATGATAGTTACCTGACATTTTCTCTAAATCATGAATGGGGAAGACTAATCAAGTCAGGCCAACTCCCTTTTAAAATTAAGGGTATATAATTGGCAGTAACGGGGGCCAAGTGGGGTCTCCCACGCCGACAATTATCCAAATGCTTATCTAAGATGAAACATGGCAGAAATCGCGGTACTTCACAATATCAGACGTCAGATTATGTTTAGATCAAGATACTCTTGACTATCAGACGAATCTTTCCCATCTGAACCATAAAGTGACGACGATAGGAATAACTTTACCACTAGCAAAACAAAATACCAAGGGGAAATAAATGTAAACTCCGCCGAGCCCCCCAAAAAGAATAGTCCAGCCAGCAATGATTACCCTTTAATCTGGAGCACAATATCTCCGTGGCTACTCTAGGTAAAAGATCACTAGACCCCATGCTGAGCTTCCATTTTCATCATTTGGTAGATACAACTATCCGTACGGCGTACACTTGATCAGGCCTGTCGACCGGAGAAATTGATTTTGGAATCAAAAAATGAGTAGAGGTGGGCACATCACTCCGGAGAATCTCCCAATTGAGGATTGACGTGAAAATCCCTCCATAGATCATAGATACCATATATCTGGGGAGAAGAACAAAGCGCAGAGCCGGCGCTTAGGATATAGCACCCCGAAAACATTATGAAAATGCGATTGGTAAAACGTATCTCCACTTAAAACGGTCTTATTGCCCGTTTCTCTAAACTTTTGGAGCGGTTGTTTTGTTTTAGCGAGGGCTAGTGTGTTTCTTGGCAGGGTATTGGTGCTTTGACATGCAGTATGTGTGGAGGGTTTGTATTATGCAAGTGTGTCAATCAATACGAGGGAATTGCTTTTGGTGATGCTTTGAAACGTGAGGCGGACACGATAGGTTGATGATGCATATGACGGCTGTGCGGAAATAACAAGGAAACCATTGCGGAGTTCAGAACCTAACGCGGAATCAAAAAGACGTTATCCGATGGGGCGAAGCTTCCCGTTTCTATAGCATGATCTAAGAGAGGAGCAGACAGGACCCAGAAGAGAAGCCATGATGAAATGCCGTTCTCGGTTGCAGAAGGCCTTGGAAATATTCGATAAGGGGCTAGAATACTTTACATGCATGAACCATTATTGCATACAGGCAGGTATGCGCCACTTGTGGTTTTGCTAGTTCTATTAACGCTTGAATCTCAGCACGCAATACTCAGTACTCGAGTATATTTACAGCACTAAGGCGGGATATAGCCAATCACTAGGTGCATAGCCATAGAACTATCCACTAACAAGTACACACTCCGTTAGTGATCGACAAGTCCTCGTCCTCGTCCTCGAGCTCGAAAAGTGCTAAATTAAATACACATGTTATCTCAAAACAATAAAAAGTAGGAAAAGAAATCTTCCGAGTACGTACAACCCATGCTCTAACTGCTCTATAACTAACTCGTGCAATGCTCCGTTTCCTTAAGTAATGGTATGATATACATGCATGCCCATGGATATCTGGTATACCTCGGTGGTACCAGTTGCATAGTATTATTTTGGTATTGTGTTTTACTCATTCCTGGTTGCTACACTATGAGAAGATGGGGCTATGTATTTGTATTGAAGAGGAGGGGCTAGAGTTCGCTAGTGGTATCGCTCTCTTTATGAGGTTCGGCATATGGCGTACCGATGGTATCATTCCTTGATCCTCCGTAAAAGAGATGCAAGATGCAAGAATGTCGTAATATCCCCAATCAGTAACATTCCCCTGACTATCTAAAGTTGTGTGACGTAAGTGGCGTCAAGTAGACGGTAGCTGCGACTGAAGAACTTGAGCTTGAACCTGAAATTGAGGTTCGTTTTTCTCAACCTGTTGTTTGGTTTTGGACTTGTAATGGTCGGTATCAATGAGTTCAACTCTCCAACATTCCACCTTTTTAAGCCACTGCTGAGGGTGAAGACCGTCCTGGACGGTTTCGTTCAGCGCGTTGAATGTTTAGTAATGCCGCTTGGTCAAGAAGTATTTCTTTACAAGTCTTCTATACATTGTTGTGATTTCTCGAAGCGTTCCTCCACCCCTTTCTTATCTTCCTGTTTCCTTTTTTTTCTCGAAAACGATCACAATTTTAGCCCAGATACGTTCTACCATAGACAAAAGTTCCTCACAGGCTATTTTGAACCTTCCTTCAGTAGGACGCACCCCTCCAATGAAAACCTCATCCTTAAGATGAGACATAAATTCTCTATAATCCATACCTATCACATTCCATCAATATCACGTCCAACAGATCCATCAGGTATCTGGATAAACTAATACATAATTGTCAATACCAAGAATCTAAAACCAATAGACAAAAATCGATATTTTTTATTCAAACCTATTCCGCTCGAATCTTCATCCACCCAGAGAGTTCTGAACGTCACTTTATTTCCCAAGAACGAACTTTCTATCGTGCAAACAGATTCTATTAGAAACTCCCTAGCTTCTGTAATCTTACATCCTAGAAAGAGCAGAACCATAAGTGTGGACTGTTTCTGGATCGCTTGAATCATCAGGGTTCTTCATCGGGCTTATTTCTCCAAAAAAGATACCTATAGCCATTGGATTCAGGATCGACTGTAAAGTGGTAATAGGAACTCCGTTGGATTTTTTACCGCATGTGAGAGATATCTACCTCCAGAGCCCCCCATTCCTTTCTACATCCAGTCAAAAATGCCACATCCACCGCCTTCCCACAGAATGGGTGTTTTACCTCTGCTAGAAAAGCAATCGGGGATGGGCCTCCTTGGGTTACCGTGAGCTCTCTTATGAATCTCTCGAAAGGATCATCTTCAACCTTTATTCTCTTTCTTTTTATGGCAATTTCTAAGTTCGTCAATACACCAAGCTTCTCACAAAATCTTCCAGCGAGACCTTGAGATTTATATATATAGGAGTTGTGTTTGTAAGTCTTAAATTGAATATTGATGTTTTACCCCTTTACGGGACTTAACAATGATCAAACTTTCTTCCTTAGCTCCCGGGACTCTTCGCCTGAAAGAATATTGAGGTAGCATACTAATATAATGTTATACAGAATCCAGAATAGTATATAATAAACCCACTCAAAACAAAAATCTAATTCAACAGGACATATAATATATAGTATAGTATAGAACTTAAAGCCCATCCAGTCCCAAAACAAAGTAGACAAAGCCTCTACTTGACAATTAATTAGAAGAAGAAAATTTCCAGTTCTCATGCAAGAGTAAAAGTGAATCTCTCCTGAATATCAGAGGATTTGTAATTAAACTCTTGATGCTTAATCGAATACCGGAAATGTTTGAGCTAGGAAAATAGAGGAATTGTACATCAAATGTGTGAAGGATACTAACTAGTAATTAGATTGCAAGATTATTTTATTATAAAAGAAAAACCAATAAATACTTTACAAATAAAAAACTATGAATGCTCTAAATCTGAATAAGTTTTAATAAGATACAAAGATTTTGATCAAGGTTCAGTTGAAGGTTCGAGTGGAATATCAAATGAGATATTATTGAGAAGATATAGATAATAACTCGATTCTATCTCAGACATATCATTATGTAACGATATTGTACTGGAGGCAGCGGCTACCTGAGGTTTCATTGATTGATAGTTATAGGTTAAGACTTTATTAATAAGATTTACTTAGAAGTAAAGTCGTTATTAGATCAAGTAAAATATAGGTAAATTAATTGATAACTAAATTGAATATAAAGCTCCTAAACTATAAAACTATTTTAATTATATATTGATCTCTTTCTGGAGCCCTAAGGAGCCTGCGTTCTTAGAGGCTCCTAGAAGCTTTGAGGAGCCTATGCTCCTAGAGGCTTTATCACATGATCTACCCTTAGCCTCAAGATACTAATCCTGGGACGAATTATATCTTAGAACACTTGTTCTAAAACTTTATAGTTGTCTAACTCATTCTTTTTAAGATACTATTTGTCCTAGGACAATATTTGTCCTAGGATTCCTTATCGATAAGGATCCTTATAAAGAAAGTGGCTTAAACATCGATCCCTAGTTTTATTTTATAATAATAAATGTGGTTCGTGACACTATCCCCTTCCCGGCCAAGCATTATCCTCGATCGCTTATAACTAGTGGGTGTCCCACCTATTTCATTTCTATATCTTCCAACCTTCTCCTTATTATGAACAATTCGTATTCCCACAAGGTTCGTTGAAAGAACAAAGAGAAATCCTGCCTTATTACTGAAATTCAGAATTCCAATATAGAAATGATTCTCTGCATACATTATCATACAGAAGGTTTATATTGCGTTAAGATTCTGAATAATATATGAAAAACTTGTTGTTCTGAATGTATACATTCTTGTACTTCCTGCGATACTAAATATTGTTTAGAAGATATATAGGATAAAGAGATCTTAAAAATAAATGATTAGGAATCCTTAGATAAATAAAAAGAAAAACTCCGAAAAGAAAAGGAAGAAACTATAGCCAAAATCCTATATCTCTGAAAACAATAGGATTATTTACGCGAACGTTGTAAAAAGATGATTAAGCGAGGCCTCAAGTATATCGATGAACTTGATGCCTTAGAGGAGAAGGAAAGATAAGAAAAGGAAAAAGAAAGAGAAATTGTTGCAACTTCAATGTTTGTTGTTCTTTCCGATCCTTTTGATCAATTTGATTCTGGACTTCCTATAATTAGTTCTGACTTCCTCGAGTCCTCTTTTTTACATTTGATAGATTCACTGTTTATATAAGCTATATTGAATTCTCTTTTCTTTTAGATAAATCCGGATTCTATTAACAAAACTCTTCAAACTTCTCAAAATGCTTAAGGTCTTTCTCTAATTCCTATATATTCTCAAAATCCAGGTAATTTTCCTACTTTACCAAATATTTGATTTTGTTTTTAATATATTTATAATCTAGTATTTTCTTCATCTTATATTTAGTATTTTGATTAATAGATATGATTTCCGTTTCAGAAACTTTAGATGCTTTTGGTGATACTAGTTCAAGCAAGGATATATAAAATACTGAATAGATATTCATACTTCTTGGTAATACTAATTCATAATTCAAAGATCCCTTATTTTTCTTGATTTTGAATGATCCCAATTTCTTATGATCCAGTTTTATATTTGGTCTCTTTATCTTGATGTTTTTTCAGAATAAATAGACTTTATTCTCTTTTTTTAATATTGGTTTTTGATTATATTTCTTATTGTAATAATGAATGTTTCTTTCAATAACGAATTTGAGTTCTGCTACTAATTCCTTATAAATTTCCTTGAATTTCTTTATCTATATTATAACAAATTGATTCTCTATTTCTAAAATACTTGATTCCTGATATACAATTAATTTATATCCAAAGTTGATATAGTTCAAGGAGACTTGGATAGTTTCTGAAACAAAACTATTATATATGAATTATATTAAAGATAATAATTTTATCCAATTATTTTGTTAGTAATTCATATAACAATAGAGATATACTTCGATAATCTGGTTTATCTGTTCGTTTCCTCTATTTATTTGTAGATGGAACATTATAGATATTTTTCTTTTTACATTTAATAATATTATTAAGACAATCTAGAATTTTGATATGAAAAGTTTATCTTTATCAAACAATATCTCCTTTAACAATCTATATATTATAATAATCTCTTTTAGGAATATAATTGTTAGGGTTTCTGTAATTAAGATGGTTTTGTATAATATTAGTATTATATACTTAATTAATCGATCTATAATAATTAAGAGATAATTGTACTCTACTTCTATTGTTGAATCCTTGGATTTAGGTAGTAACCTTATAAAGTTCTATAATATCGATTTCCATGATATTAGTAGTATCTCAATTATATGCATCTGTCTATAAGGGGTATAACGAGAAACCTTGTTCCTGATACAAGTATCATATTCGGTAACCACTTTTTTGATTATAGTTCGGAATCCTGGATTTCAATATTGTCTCTTAATTCTCAAATATATCCTTTATACTCCCTAATAATTATAAACTAGCAATATATACTGTTCTTCGATGAATTTGATAGCAATACTATTTGATAACTAAATTTTCTTTGTGATCTATATCAATCTATTTACAATTATTGATGATTTAAGTTATTTGATATTTTCCTTATTTAATTGTATATTTATAAGTTTGTTTCTTCAGACTTCCATTAGTTTATTCTCTAAAACGACAATTTCTGTTAGATTTGGAATAAGGTCTTTATTTGAAAGAGATTTCAAAATTGCTATCTTTTGATAAGTCTTATCATCCTCATACCCTAATGGCCTATTTAGTGTATTTGCTTTTACATTATCTTTGCCTTTAATATACTTGATTATTAAGTTGAACTAATTAATTCTTCAGTTTATCGAGCTAATCTTTGATTATCCAGAATCTTAATTGTAATAAAGATTTGTAGATTTATATAATCAATATAAATAATTATTAGGAATTTAATTTCTTGAAGATAGATTCTTCAATGTTTTAATAATTTGATTATAACTATAAATTCCTTTTCATAAATATTGTAATTCTGCTCTATTTTATTCATTTTGCTGGAATAATAAGCAATTAAATATAGTTTCCTATTATCATCTTTTTGAAGATAAACTTCTATTATGTAGGTATCAGAAGCGTTTATTTCAATAATACTTTCTCGATTATCATAATAATTGTAGAGTATAGGTTCCCTAGTAAATCTATTCTTGATTTTCTGGAAAATTTGTTCTATCTTTTTGCTTTATATAAATCCTATATCTTTTTTTGTTATTTCTATAAATAATTTTATTATTTTTGAAAAATCTTTGATGAATACTCAACAAAAATTAGCGAATCTTAGTATAACTTATATATCTTTGATATTTCTAGATTGTTTCTAATTCTTTACTTTTTTGATTTTCTTTGAATTAATGTTTATTTAATCTAATTCGATTATATATCCCAAGAAGATTATTTTTTTGATTCCAAACTTGTATTTCGATAATTTGAATCATAAATCGATCTTTCTAAATATTTCAAATACTTTAAGGATATATTCTTTATATTCTTCTTTCTTTTGAAAGAAGATAAGGATATTATTTAAATAATAGATTATGAATAAGCTAAACTTCTTAAATATTTTGTTGTCCTATTATTGATATATAGCAAATACATTTGTTAATCTAAATAATATAATAATATATTCTTATAATCTAAAAGGTAATATAAAGATGATCTTTTATTTATATCCTTCTTTGATTTATATAAGATTAAAGATATTTCTTTGATCCAGTTTAGTATAGATTATTGTCTTGCTTAATTTATCCTTTAGCTTCTGAGCTTTGGGTATAAGGTATATATCCCTAATAATCCTATCGTTTACTCAATGATAATCTTTATAAGATCGATTATTTGGATCTTCTTTTTTGAATGTTAATAATATATTGATTATACAAAAGGACTTGGATTTCCTAATCTATCTTTTTTTTTCAGTTTTAGATCGATATTTTTCTTATATTCTTAAAGTATTAAGATTATATAATCTCAATTTCTTAGTTAGGGATATAAATCTCTTTTTAAAATTGATCTCATGATCCTAAGATTTATGTTTTGGCAAAGCTCTTAAATCCTGTGGGTCTTCGAACAGTTTGGCGAATTTTCTGTATTGCACTGGAATCTTTTTTGTATTGGTTTCGCCAATTAATGGAGGATCTATAGTTGTTATAATATAGTATCTAATCTCTCTGGAAGTCTGTTCCTTTGGATTATATAATTATTTATTTTTGCATTTGCAATGATTGAATATAAGGGTATCCTTTACCTAATCAATATTTGGATTATATTTTCTAATTTAAGGGGTTCCTAAGATTATTATATATCTGCCTAATAATACTAAATCCAATTTGACTTATTCTATATATCCTTTTGATATAATTATTTTGAGAGTATTAGTTTGTCTTTGTACCCATCCATTTACTCCAGCCTTCTTTCCTCCTAGTAATATCAATTAGTACAAATATTTTTTTGGTTTAGTAGAGATTCTGTTTTTTTTAACAAAATTGGAATCTATAAATATTCTTATAATTTCTGAATCGATTAAAATTTTAACTTCTTATTTTCCAAGATTGATTCTTGTAATTAATTGTCCAATCCTAATTGTACTATTGAGTTTTAGTGATAGTGATTCGATGATCTGTTTTTTGATGAGGAAATTCAATTATTTATATTGATACTCATTTATACTCAATAATCTATAGGGAGTAATTATCAATAGTTTTATTGGTTTTGTTTAAAAGTCTCAGTAATAATCTTCGGCTTATCAGCGCTTATAGTAGTAATTAATCTTGCGCTAGATCCTGCGATATCCAGCTTATAACAGGATCTCTTATACATCTTCGATTTCTAGATTATAATTATTATACTCCTATCTTTTATTAATCTAAAGAGAGTTTAAGTCTGTAATAAATCTCTTAATATTGCTTTCTCTTATATTCTTCTTGAATACTATTCGGTAAAGATTGTTATAAATAACAATATAAAGAATCAATAGGATTGGATAATTATAAGTCTGATATTTTTCTATAAAATCAGGTTTTTGTTCTTTATAATAATATTATATATATTTTCTATTAAAATAATTGGTCAGATATTATAACTTGTTTTTTTGAGATTTTAGATAGATTTTGTTAATTTGTTAATTGTTTTTAGATTCTTCAATAGATCCTTCTTCTTTGAGTAATTTAACTAACTTATAGTTATTTGTCAGCTTGACTCCTTTGTCAGTATTTCTAGATGATTCCACCTTTATATATAGAATGATTAATCCTAACTCTCTGAATTGTTTTGGATATAATTAAGGTAACTCTTTTTCTAATAATCCAATTTCGCAAAAGTTATCTTTTAATATACCTATTTCTTAGGATCCTTATTTCTTGTTTCTAAATCTTACTTGTTTTTTGTTTTTCATAACGAATAGCTTCTTTTGATTATAATTTCGAGATATATACCCATTTTTTTTGTAGGTGAAATATAGATTATTCTTTTTGTATCTTTTCTTCTCTTCAATATTAAGCTTATTTGATTTATATTGGTATTTGGCTTTATCTAATTTTATTAGATCGTTAGTATTGTAGTATTTATTCTAATATTAAGATTTAGAAAACTTTCTATTTTCCTAAATGATTCCCTTTTTCTTTATTTGTCTTTTGTAGAAATAATTATCAATTAGAATAAAGATTTCGATTAACTTAGAAAGATTTGGTGGTTTTGGAGCTTTTATTAGCTCATTCTTGATGATATCCTTGAGTCCCTTATAAAATTAGGATCTAAGGTAATTATTATTCTATATAATATATTTAATATATTGTTGAAATTTAGCAATATAGATTATAATTGATCTTATCTGTTTAAATTGTTGTAATACTTTTTCAATTATATGATCGAAGTTTACTTCTCTGAATACCTTGTCGAAATCTTGTCGAAATGATTTATAAATATCAAAAAGATGATATATCTCAGATTTCATATTTTTATTAAGTTAATTATTAGTAGTTTTGATTATTAGATTATTAAAGAAAGATTCGATTTAACTAAATATAGTTCCTTAAAAGAATAAGATTAATTATAAGATCCTTTATATTTGTATTAAAAAGAGATATTTATTAAAAATATAATAAAGATTAATTTGTATAACAAAAGCTTGATATTTATTATAATCTTTATGAAATAAATCAAGGGTGGATATTTGGATTGTTTGTCTCGATTCTATATTGATAACAGCTTATCCTAAGGCTTCAGTGGAGGAGAAGGAAACTGATTTGGTGGATTGTTGAATGAAGTTCATTATAATTAATATAACTTAACCAAAACAATATTCAAAATATAATGATATTTATTATATTGAAGATAATGATTATTTAAGGTTTTGTTGATTGATAGTTATAGATTAAGGCTTTATTAATAAAATTCATTTGAAGGTGAAGTTGTTATTAAATTAAGTAAAATATAGATAAACTAATTGATAACTAAATTGAATATAAAGCTCCTAAATTATGAAATTATTTTAATTATATATTGATCTCTTCCTAAAGCCCTAAGGAATCTGTGCTCCTAGAGGCTCCTAGGAGCCTTGAGGAGCCTACACTCCTGGAGGCTCCATCATGTAATCTACCCTTAACCTTAGGATACTAATCCTGGGACGAATCATATCCTAGGATACTTGTTCTAAAACTCTATAATTGTTTAACCTATTCTTTTTAGGATATTATTTGTCCTAAGACAATATTTGTCCTAGGATTCCTTATCGATAAGGATCCTTATGAAGAAAGCGGCTCAAACACCGATCCCTAGTTTTATTTTATAATAATGAGTGTGGTTCGTGACACATTAATATCTTGATCGCTATAAAAAATATCATCAAAACTATATTTATATATTACCTCTTATAATATAATAATACTGCCTATTAGAAAACTAATAATATATATAATTAACGATTTTAATAACATTATTCTTAACATAAATCCCTAACTTCAGTAGCTCATTGATTTAAATTATCAAATAATAATAAAATATTTATTTATTTATTTATTTATTTATTCTATTAAATAAATTTATTCTTTTTTAACTCTACTCTTCTATTTTTCTCCTCTCCTCATCTCTGTCATAAATCACATTCGTTATTATAAAATAAAACTAGGTATCAGTGTTTGAGCCGCTTTTTCCATAGGGATCCTTATCGATAAAGAATCCTAGGACAAATATTATCCTAGGATTAATAGGATCTTAGAAAGAGTGAATTAGGTAATTATAGAATCCTAAGATAAGTATTCTAGAATATGATTTGTCCTAGGACTATTATCCTAGGATAATATTTGTCCCAGGACTATTATCCCAGAATCTCTATAATCCCAGGATTAGAATCATTCTAGGATTAGTATTCTAAAGCTAAGATTAGATTATATAATGGATAGATTAGATAGTTAGTCTATTCAGTTTAGAAGATAGATTGGATAGCCAGTCTATCCAGTCTAGAGGATAGCCTGGATAGCTAGTTTATCCAAATTATCCAATTATATTCATTAATATATAATCAGAATAGTTTCATAGTTTAAAAGCTTCATATTCAATTTAGTTATCAATTAGTTTATCTATATTTCATTTGATCTAATAACAACTTTATTTCCAAATAAATCTTATTGATAAAGCCTTAACTTATAATTATCAATCAACAAAATCTTAAATAATTATTATCTTCAATATAATATCGTTATACTTTGAGTATTGTTTCAATTAAGCTATATCAATTATAATAGACTTCATTCAACAATCTATCAAATTAGTTTCCTTCTCTTCTATCAAAGCCTCAGGGCAGGCTATTGTTAACATAGAACCAAGATGAGCAATCTAAGTATCCACCCTTGATCTATTTTATAGAGATTGTAGCAAACATCAAGTTTTTGTTGTACAAACTGATCTTTACTATATTTTTAATAGATATCTTTTTTTAATACAAATGTAAAGGATCTTGTGATTAATCTTGTTTTTTCAAAGAACTATATTCAATTAAATCGAACTTTTTTTTAATAATCTAATAATCAAAACTACTAATAATCAACTTAATGAAAATATGAAGTCTAAGATACATTATCTTTTTGATATTTACAAATTATTTCAATAAGATTTCAATAAGGCTTTTAAGGAAGTTGATTTTGATCATATAATTGAAAAAGTATTACAACAATTTAAACAGATAGGATCAATTATAACCTATATTATTAAATTTCAATAATATATCAGATATATTATATAAGATAATAATTATCTTAGATCCTAATTCTATAAAGGACTCAAAGATATCATCAAGGATAAGCTAACGAGAGCTCCAAAACCATCAAATCTTTCTGAATTAATCAAGACCTTTATTCTAATTAACAATTATTTCTATAAAAGACAAATGAAGAAAAAGGGAATTATTCAGAAAAATAGAAAGTTTTCTAAATCTTAATATTAGAATAGATACTATAATACTGATGATCCAATAGAATTGAATAAAGCCAAATATCGCTAAAAATCAAATAGATTTAGTGTTGAAGAAAAGAAAAGATATAAAGAGAATAATTTATATTTCATTTATAGAAAGAATAAGTATAATGTAACATATAGGGAACTCGGACATATAGGGAACTCGGACACTTTTTGCCTATCGCCAATTTGAAACCTTAATAACTTTTATTATGTATACTTAATCACCTTTTACATCTGCTTAGATTGAAGAGAAGTTTCAATAGGTTATAGTTGTACTTCAATTAAAAGAATTTAAATCAATTAGAAAGGTTGCAGAGCATTTTGAAGTCCCTAAGTCCACTCTAATCGATAGGCTGGTTGGAAAGAAAACATGTTCCCAAATCTACGAAATGGCTCAAATTCTTTCAAATGTAGAAGAAAATACTTTTGTATAATAGATTTCACAACTCACAATCACTAGATTCCTTACTACATTTATATTAGTGAAGAAAATGGCCAACGAAATTCGTCTTCAATATATTCAAGTCACATCATCTCGAATTCCTACTTTGACAGAAATTCCATTTATAGATTACAAATGGATCTATAGATTCCAAAAACAACATCCAGAACTTAAAATATGCTATTCACATCAATTAGAGTTTAATCAGGCTAAAGAGGCAAATCCGGAGAATATTCAGGCTTGGTTTGATGTGTTTCGTATATATCTCATTGAACAAAAGTATGAATTAGATGATATATATAATATAAATGAAATCAGATTTGAAGTTGGAAATACTCAAAGTATATATATTATAATCGATTCTACTCAGAAATCAAATTGGAAAGTTACAACTAGCAAGCAAGAATAGATAACTGTATTTGAATATGTCAATACAATTGGAAAGGCTCTATCACCTATAATCATTTTCAAGGCTCAGAATACGAATTCTGTATAGATTCCAAAGGATATATCTCAAAGTTGGTAGTTCTCTACTAATACAAATAAATAGACCTCAAATAATTATGGATTAGAATGGTTAAAAAGGGTTTTCGAACCAGAATCCAAGAAAGTGTCAGGTGATCGACCTCGACTTTTGATCATGGATGGCTATTCAAATCATATTACAAGTAGCTTTATTGCTTTCTGTATAGAGAAGGATATTGATTTATTTATATTACCTCTTTATTACTCTTATTTGCTTCAGTCACTTGATATTGCAGTGTATAGGCCAATGAAACAATATTATGCTTTGGAGGTCGATCGATATTCTCGAGCTGGTGTAAAGCGAATTCAAAAAGCTGAATAGGTAGAACTCTTTCAAAATATTAGAAAAAAAGCATTGAATTCTTCTAATATTAAAGTTGATTGAAAAGGAGCTGGTTTAATACCTTTTGCTTTACGAAAAGTATTTGATACATTATTATTTAATTCCTTTCAATAACCTTCTACTTTATAAATGAGAATTCTCAATTAAGATCTAGATTTATCTGTACTCAGAAGTTCTCTTTCAGATGGGACAGAACTAATACAAGCAAATCAGATCTTTAATATAGCTTTAGCAAACAATGATTCTCCTGTATCACTAACTTGTCGATATGCCAAAAGAATGATTAAACTTGTAGAATCTCAAAATGCTAAGATAGCCTTATTTCGGAAACAGCTCGCTGATGTTCAAGAAGTAATTGAGACTCGAAAAAAAAGAACTAAAAGCAAAAGAATCAAATTACAAGATCAATTTGTTTTTAATATTAAGGAAATACTGAAAATAGTATATAAGGCGAAGGAAAAACTTAAGAAGAAAAAGTTGTAAGGATGATCATGCAAGCACCCAATTGAAGAATCAGAAGAAGAGATTGAAGAAGAAGAGCTAGAGAATAGTTCAAATGATTCAGAATTGGAATTGAAGGATTGTATAGCTCGTAGAACAAGATCGCATATAGAATAATTGAAAAAGTGTCCGAGTTCCCTATATATCCAAGTTCCCCATATATTACGTTATATTTCGAGACTATAATTAAAAGAAATTATTCATTATAAAAAGCAAAAAATAAGTAAGATTTGGAAATAGAAGATAGGGACCCCAAAAAATGGATATTTTAGAAAGTAATTCTTATAAAATTGAATTGCTAAAAAAAAGAGTTACCTTAATTATATCCAAAATAATTCAGAGAATTGAACTTGATCATTTTATATATAAAGATAAAATCATTCAGAAATGCTGATAAGGAAGTTAAACTTACAAAGAACCATAAGTTAGTTGAATTATTCGAAAAAAAAGGATCTATTGAAGAATCTGAAGATAATCAATAAATTAACAAAATCTATCTAAGATTTTAAGAAAACAAGTTATAATATATAATCAATTATTTCAATAGAAAATATATATAATATTATTACAAAGAACAGAAACCTGATTTTATAGAAAAATATCAGATTTATAATCATCCAATTTTATTGATCCTTTATATTATTATATATAGCGATCCTTACCAAATAATATTCAAGGAAAATATAGGGGAAAGTAATATTAAGAGATTTATTATAGACTTAGACTTTCTTTATATTAATAAAAAATAGGAATATAATGATTATGATCTGGAGATTAGAGATGTATAAGAGATCCTGTTACAAGTTGGATATCGCAGAATCTGGTGTAGGATTAATCATTATCATAAATATCGATGGGCTAAAGATTATTACCGAGATTTTCAAATGAAATTAATAAAACTATTAATAACTACTCCCTATAATTTATTAAGTATAAATAAATATTAATATAAATAATTAAATCTTTTTATTAAAAAACAGATCACCAAATCATTATCATTAGAACTTAATAGTACAATTGGGATTAGACAATTAATTGTAAGAATCAATCTTGGGAAATAGGAAGTTAAAGTTTTGATCGATTCAGAAATTATAGAAATATTTATGGATCCTAATTTTGTTAAAGAAAACAGAATCTTTATTAAATCTAAAAAACATTTATATTAATTAATATTATTGAGAGAAAAGAAGATTAGAGTAGATGGATGGATACAAAGATAAACTAATGCTCTCAAAATGGTTATATTAGGAGGGTATATAGAACAAATCAAATTGGACTTAGTATTATTAAGCAGATATATAATAATCTTAGGAATCCCTTGAATTAGAAAATATAATCCAAATATTGATTAGATAAAGGATACTTTTATATTCGATCATTATAAATATAAAAACGAATAATTATATAATCTAAAGGAATAGATTTCTAGGAAGACTGGATATTATATTATAGCAATCATAGATCCTTTATTGATTGATAAAATCGATGCAAAAAAGATTCCAATGTAATACAGAAAATTCGCCAAACTATTCAAAAACTTATAGGATTTGAGAACCTTATCAGAATATAAGTTTTGAGATTATAAAATCAATTTCAAAAAGGGATTTATATCTCCAACTAAGAAATTGAGATTATATAATTTTAGTACTTTAAGAATATAAAAAGAGTATTGATCGAAAACTGAAAAAAAAGGATGGATTAGGAAATCCAAGTCCCTTTATATAATTAATATATTATTAGCATTTAAAAAAGGAGATCTGAATAATTGATTTTATAGAGATTATCATCAAATAAATAATAGGATCATTAGGGATATATATCTTATACCTAAGGTTTAAAAGTTAAGAGATAAATTGAACAAGATAATAATCTATATTAAATTAGATTAAAGAAATGTCTTCAATTTTATACAAATCAAGGAAGGATATAAATAAAAGATTATTTTTATATTACCTTTTGGATTATAGGAATATATTGTTATATTATTTGGATTAACAAATATATTTGTTATATATCAATAATAAAATAACGAAATATTTAAGGAGTTTAGCTTATTTATAATTTGTTATTTAGATAACATCTTTATCTTCTTTTAAAAAAAGAAAGAGTATAAAGAATATATTCTTAAAATATTCAAAATATTTAGAAAGATTGACTTATAATTCAAGCTATCGAAATACAAGTTTGGGATCAAAAAGATAATCTTTCTGGGATATATGATCGAATCAGAACAAATGAGTATTAATCTAAAGAAAATTGAGAAAATAAAGAAAGAATTGGAAATAATCTAGAAATATCAAAGATATATAAATTATATTAGGATTCGCTAACTTTTATTGGATATTTATTAAAGACTTTTCAAAAATAATAGAATTACTTATAGAAATAACAAAAAAAGATATAGGATTCATATAAAGCGAAAAAATAGAATAAGTTTTCCAAGAAATCAAGGACAGATTTATTAGGGAACCTATACTCTACAATTATTATAATAATTAAGAAAGCATTATTAAAACAAACATTTCTGATACCTATATAACAAAAATTCATCTTCAAAAAGATAACAATAGGAAACTATATTTAGTTGCTTATTATTCTAACAAAATGAATAAAACAAAGCAGAATTACAATATCTATAAAAAGGAACTTATAATTATAATCAAATCATTAAAATATTGGAGAATCTATCTCCAAAAAGCTAAATTCCCAATAATTATTTATATTGATTATATAAATCTATAAATCTTTATTATAATTAAGATTCTGGATAATTAAAGATTGATTTAATAAACTAAAGAATTAGCTAATTTCGATTTAGTAATCAAGTATATTAAAAATAAAAATAATATAAAGATAAATATACTAAATAGATTATCAAAATATAAGAATAATAAGATTTATCAAAAAACAGTAATCTTGAAATCTTTATTAAATGAAGATCTTATTCCGAATTTAACAGAAATTATTGTTTTAAAGAATAAATCAATAAAAGTCTGGAAAAACAAACTTACAGATATATAATTGAATAAGGAAAATATCAAATAATCTAAGTCATTAATAATTATAGATAGATTGATATAGATCGCAAGAAAAATTTGATTATCAAATAGTATTGCCACCAAATTTATCGAAGAACAATATATATTACTAGCTTATAATTATCAGGGAGTACAAAGGATATATTTAAGAATTAAAAGATAATATTAAAATCTGGGATTCTGAATTATAATCAAAAAAATAGTTACTGAATATAATACCTATATTAGAAATAAGGCTTCTCACCATACCTCTTATAGACAAATATATATAATTAAGATATCACCAATATTATAGAAATTGATATCATAAGATTTTATAAGGTTATTATCTAAATCTAAAGATTCAATAATAAGAATAAAATATAATTACCTCCTAATCATTATAGATCAATTAATCAAATATATAATACTAATACTATATAAAACTATCTTAATTATAGAAACCCTAACAATTATATTCCTAAAAAAGATCATTATAATATATAGATTATTAAAGAAGATATTGTCTAATAAAGATAAACTCTTTATATCAAAATTCTGGATTGTTTTAATAATATTATTAAATATAAAAAGGAAAATATCTATAGTATTCTATCTACAAACAAATAAAAAAAACGAACAAATAAATCAGATTATTGAAATATATCTTCACTATTATATAAATTATTAATAGAATGATTAGATAAAATTACTATCTTTAACACAATTTATATACAATAATTCTGCTTCAGAAACTATCCAAATCTCTCTAAACTATATCAATTTTGAATATGAATTAGTTATATATCAGAAATTAAACATTCCAGAAATAGAGAATCAATTTGTTATAATATAGATAAAGAAACTCAAGAAAGTTTACAAGGAATTAGTAGCAAAATTCAAGTTTGTTGTTGAAAGAAACGCTTATTACTACAACAAGAAATATAATCAGGAACTAATATTAAAGGAAAAGAATAAAGTCTATCTACTCCGAAAAAACATCGAAACAAAGAGATCAAATGCAAAACTGGACCACAAGAAATTAGGATCATTCAAAATCAAGAAATTAAGGGACCCTTGAATTATAAATTGATATTATCAAAAAGTATGAATATCCATTCAGTATTTTATATATCCTTGCTCGAACTAGTATCATCAAGAGTATCTAAAACTCCTGAAATAGAAATCATATTTATCAATCAAAACATTGAGTATAAAATGAAGAAAATATTAGATTACAAATATATTAGAAACAAAATCAAATATTTGGTGAAATAGGAAAATTATTTGGATTCCGAGAATATATAGGAATTAAAAAAAGACCTCAAGTATTTTGAGAAGTTTAAGGAGTTTCATTGATAGAATCTAGATTTATTTAAAAGAAAAGAGAATTCAATATAATTTATATAAATAATGAATTTATTAAATATAAAAAGAAGGATTTAGGGAAGTCGGAATTAATTATAAGAAGTTTAGAATCAAATTGACCAAATTAACCAAAAAGATTAGGAGGAATAATAAATATCGAAGTTTCAGCAATTTCTCTTTCTTTTTCTTTTTCTTATCTTTCCTTCTCCTTTAAAGTATCAAGCTTATCCAAAGAATTTAAATTAACTACAATCAATTTCCGTTTGTATTTATCCAGGAAACATTGCTATTTTCGGAAATGAAGAATCTTAGTTATAATCTCTTCCTCCTCTTCACAAAGCTTTTATTATTGACAATCAATAAAGAACTAATTGGAAAGAGATAATATAATATTCTTCAACTTCATATCACAAATCTTTCCTTGACAACAACATTCAATACATCTACCACTATTTGTACTCAACTTTAAAGTAATACAATAGTGATTAACCTTTTTATAACAAGTACAAACAACTATCTCGCTTCTTGTTCGTTCGATTCGATTTCCAAGTTCTAATTATATTGTTCGTCTTTTGATATGTTGAAATAGTATATTGCAAAAAGAAGGGAAGAATATAAATATTGAATATCATAAAGGGATCGGATAATTATAAGCGATCAAGGACGACACTTGATTAAGAAGAGGATAGTGTCATAAATCATATTTGTTATTATAAAATAAAATTAGATATTAATATTTAAATCACTTTTTTTATAGGGATCCTTATCGATAAGGAATCCTAGAATAAATATTGTCTTAGAATTAATAAAATCCTAAAAAAAGTGAACTAAACAATTGTAGAATTCTAAGACAAGTGTCCTAGGATATGATTTGTCCTAGGACTATTATTCCAGGATAATATTTGTCCCAGAATTATTATCCTAGAATCTCTACAATCTTAAGATTGAAATCATCCCAGGATTAGTATCCTAAAGTTGAGGTTAGATTATATAATGAATAGACTGGATAATCAGTCTATCCAGTCTAAAAGATAGATTGGATAGCCAGTCTATCCAGTCTAAAGGATAATCTGAATAGCCAATTTATTCAAACTATCCAATTACATTCATTAATATATAATCAGAATAATTTTATAGTTTAGGAGCTTCATACTCAACTTAATTATCAATTAGTTTATCTATATTCCACTTGATCTAGTAACAACTTCACTTTCAAATAAACCTTATTAATAAAGCCTTAATCTACAACTACCAACCAACGAAACCTCAGGCAGCCGCTGCCTCCAGTACAGCATCATTACAATCTCCTCATCTCCTATTATAAAATCTTATCTAGATAGATATTTATATATAACATCTAGAGATAGATTTAAAACTTTTTATTATAAATTCTTAGATTCTTGAATAGGATCTTATCATTAGCAGTATCTATTCTAGATACATAGAGATATATTCTTAAAAACAGGAAAACCATAGATTTATTCAATATTTTTAAAAAACTATATGACCTAAAAAAAATACAAGCCTGTAACCAATCCATAGTCGCCGAGGAATTCGAATTTCCCTTGTCCAAAGATTTACTATACTGAACAGCATCCCTTTGATGTGTATGTGTAAAGAAATTCATTTACAGTACATAAAAACTCCCTACACCTTATTACTCCACTTTGCATCTTCATCTTTATTTCTCCATCAATATTGACCATGATCTCGGCTAGATATTCCTACTTGATTCTTTCTTTCTCCTCTCAAACTCACATCTTCACATAAGAACCCCCATTCGTCGTACTTCCAAATCTCGGTTGTTGAGGAAATTCCGCAGTTTGAGGACTCATCTCACCACTATGCTCAACTATCGTCGGACTTCTAGGACTATGCTGACCCGCCTGTACCACTGGACTTCCGGTCGCCAACGCGTTTGCGCTTGCGCTACCAACAGGTCCTACATATCCTGTCCCATAATTATCTCCCAAGCCTCCGGATGCGTCTGAATTACTGTCGAAGCCGCCAAGTCCCTTATTGTTCATTTCTATCTGGTTATCTTGTTGTTGCTTTTCAATCAATTGGTTGTAAGCTTCACGTTCTAAACGTCCGTTACGACGTTGACGGAAGAAAGTAAAGAGGAATAAGGAGATGAGAGCGGCGGCTACGGCACCACATAAACAGTAGATGACAAGTTTAGTGCCTTTCGAGAGCTTGTCCCATTTTTCGCTTAGGGTCAGTTTTGGGGTGGCGTTTTCGGTGATAGCTTTTGCGACGGTGGAATTACCACTTTAGAAGTTTTTATCAGCGTCCTTTTCTTAACATCATGAAACATATTGATAAACTTACGTAATTACTTTGATGGATTGCCAATCTCCAGTTTTATCTGTCCATTGATATTCCGAACCAGTGCTATAATCCTGAATCGCTGCACTTTTCACATACATAGTAAATGGAGTCTTGCTGAAATCAGTTACTCCACCAGCCCATTCAATTGTTCCTTCACTATTACCCTTTGGATCACCACCAGACCAAATTCCCAATCGAACTGTCATTGGAGTTTGTGGGAAGTTCTTGCCCCCAAGCGCATCGGCATATGCGAGAGTACGAACAAGACTATCATCAATCCACCATTGAATTCTTTCGGCGGTCCAGTCGACAGTGTAGTTGTGAAAGTTTGCTGTGGGATCTGAAGGAGTTGGGTACCAAATGGCTCGATCATAAGCCGTAGTATTTCCCTTTCCAAAATAATTCGTCTCGGCATGAGTATTGTTGCCTCCAATGAATTCCCAATCCACCTCATCCAAATCGTCACTTTCCAACACGATACTTGACACAATTCCTACACCAGTTGCAGCCTTCATCACCACGGATACTTGACCGAAAAAGATGAAGAATTTAGATTGAATGGTAGGTGATTGACCTTGTTTGGCAATGGTAAATTCAGCTCCATCATTACCATATGCAAGAGTTCCAGCGGTGATATTGTAGTAATCGGTGACGGTCGATGATGTATTGAAATAAAAAGTATGATTTGTACCCAAAGCTGGATCATTGGGACATGTCTGGTTGAGAGGATTACAAATGGTCCAAGTTTGAGCTTCAACCAGGAATGGTGAGAGGAGAGTTGCTCCTGCGATGAGAAGCAGGGATTTGAACTGCATTGTTTTCTTTCTCTTTTCTGGTATCGAATGGTAATTGTATGGCTGGTTTTGGTTTCAATGAAAGTTGGGTTTGGCTTGTGGTTGTGTATTTCGTCAAAGAGGGTGGGAATAATTAAATGGCCATCAAATCAATTTGATATTGAGATTCAGTTGTGATGCGATTCTCAAAGAGTGACTATTATCACCTTCATCAAAAGGCGAATGGGATTGTTGGAAAGAGGGTAACGCGCAAGAACTGCACCAAAAGATCCAAATGAGAGTGAGAATGAAAATGAGGGTGATGCGATGGACAAAATGACAAAGAGTAAGACTGAAATTAAAAATTGAGACTGAGGTTGAGATGAGAAAGGAACAGGAATAGGAATAGAAACGACATTAAAGAAAGTGGAGGTTACAATTGACAAACGGTTACGGTTAAGCGGTTCACGGATGAAGATAGAAACGGGGAAGATTAAAAATTCAAATGCAACGCAAAGGCCAATCATATCAATTTATGGAAGCGTGCATGGACAAAGTGATAGTAAGACACCCTGGTCGAGCAAAAAGGTGGATTAGAGATGATTGTCCATGATTTAATTTGAATTTCCCAATTGGATAGATTAGGTTTCAGATTTGGAAAAAGGGGGAAGATCACGGGAGATGAAGAATTGCCATATTACCTCCCGACCTATTTCAACGGAGATATCACCGATTCAGATAATTTCCATGGAAATCTAAGGGTAGGAGATTAATGAACTTGGTGGTTTCGCATGAAATTCCATGCCGAGATCCATTTGCAAAGAAAGAATGATAGAAGTGACGGGGGTAATATGCAAAAGACGATGTGATGGATGACTCAGATATGCAGATAATAACGATCGATCTTCCTTGGCATTCTATCCTGCATCTTAAAACTCCACTTGGGAAGAACATACCTGGTATTTGGCGGGAGATTTTTATTTATATAGCTTCTCGTATTCTACCCACGTTGGATGGATATCGATGGGGATCATTCGTTAACTTCTTTGGGTTTCTTTGTTCATACTGCTCTTGATACTAGTCATCATATGTTGGTCAGGAATAGACTTGTAGACGAATTTGCTATCACATCGGGAAGTTTTCAATATATAAACTTTACTAGGTATACTCTATACTCCCTACCTAAGAGGGTTTTCTTATTTTCTCAGCCGGTAATGAAGATGGATGGGCCGGGATCGATATATATTATCAAGTTTTTTTTATGATTTGATATAATAGTATATTACAGTAGGTATAGAAACAACTATACTCGAGTAGTAAGTATAAGTAGGTGAGTGAGTAAGTATTATCCCAAGCTTTTGCATCCGAAGAAAAAAATAGAGAATTAATTAATTAATCATCTAGATAGGTACCTAGGTACCTAGTGAAGGTTATGACCTCATCCAAACCAATGTGTTGGTAAACGAGCTCTGAGATCGAGGACTCAAGTTTATTAAAGACCTTGAGACCTCATCTATCCTCTTATGTATCAAAACAAAGCATACCTACATGCAACAAATCTCTTGTGAGAATAATTTCTCCAGCTTCAAGATAATCTATAACTTTTCATTGAACTTACGAAACCGCTTAACTATTTTTGGTCACATAAATCAAGGAGATGGATTACCGATGTTCTTTAATTCATTGCCAAATTCGAAACTACTAGGTAGTTCTTCAAACACAGAAAATGACATTCTAGGTTCTATTGCCCTCTAGCTAGTAGCTATAGCTAATAGTAAATCCTCAGCAAGATTACCCCTCCAACATCACAATATCATTGCCCAAAATACCAAGCACCTGACCATACCACCAATACAATCAAAAGATCAGACACCCATTCTCTTCCCATATCTCTCTCCCTCTCACAACATCAATCAATCCACTCACTCCCTCAATCTCGACAAAGGATTACGACTTTGTCGTGTCGGAAGACGTGCAATCATACTAGTTCCCTGACGCATGGGGATAGGAGCTTTCCCAGTAACAGCAGGTTTCATCCAATTCCGATCACAAAATCGACCACATCGATGTCGCTGAAAGAAGGATTTAATTCCATCGATTCCCAAATCTGCTGGTCCGCAATCTTGTGCTCGGGACATGATGACCGGGTCGGAGAGGATACTAATTGTTTCGTTAGAAGATGTTGATTCCGCGAAGCAAGAAACAACATGTAAAACAAGAAAACTTACTACCCATTACTATACGAACCACCCTGGAGGTCACACAACAAAAACTCCCTACCCAAATCATGATAGGAAAAGTGACTCAAAGCCTGCATGGCATCATTCCACACAGTATCCTGACCCGTCCAGCCAGTATTACTGTTAAACTTTTCGAAATTCTCAATCATAGGTTCCACCAAACTTTTCACTCCGGCCTTGGATCCTGCGTTCGCTTCATAGGTCCAGATGGATGGCGTATTGACGATGATATCTCGATCACCGATAATCCCGGAGGCGTGGAAATCATCCACGATTTCTTGCGTGCGTCGGATGATCTCGAGTTCTTCCTCGAAATAGTGCTCTTCGATTACAGAGCCGGTTTTGAATTCTTTGGATACACATGCTTGTCTTTTTCTTGGTCCTTCGATGTATTGACCGGCCTGGTAAGGAGTTAGCAGTGACATTTGAGAGGAGGGGAAAATGAGAGTGGGTAGTGGGTAGGTTGGAAAAGAAGTATGTTGAGTAATAAATAGCTAGCATACCCAAACATTTTTAAAAGTCCCAGAAGCAAAGATCTCAGAGGTATTGATTTCAGCTCTCCTGGACTGGTTAAGGCGTCGATGGGACATATTGAAGTAATTTGCTGGTGCCAGTGCTAGGGCGATGGGTACCTAGGTATGTAAAGTACAATTCCGGGATATGGGAATCAGGAACAAAATCTTGGGGGATGTAAGTTGAGGTTTTATTCTTTGGGTTATACATTTGGTAGGACGGTATGGATGGGTATGTTATATATTGAATTTTCTTTTCTTTTTGGTAGAGCTGGAAGCTTCCGGATTGGGCCTGGTTGGATTTGGGTGATTGCAGATGGTATGAAAGGATATTGAAAAGTGCTGGATTGTTCGAGTATTTTATTATATGATATGATATTAGATTCGGGAAGTAATAATCTTTGAGAGGATTTGAAATAAATTTTAAATTAGAATGAAATGGTTTCTAGAAAACTGTTACGAATCATCGCAACATAAGGTCACGTGTGGTAAGGATGGTAAGGATGGTAACTACGTAATTACCCACGTGACCAAGGAATCCCACCGGCATAAGGATTCCCATTATGGTGGGAATTATTCCCACTATGGTGGGACAACGAGAAGCAGTGGGACGCATAGTACGAAGGTCTATATAGTTGGAATAGATTCCCTTTGTATAGAGCTTCGTGCTCAAGATCAATCATTTAGTATATTATACTATTAGTTACGAATTGTATCATATTATTATCATTATCTTAAGTCCCTACTTGACGCTTAGTTATAAACCTACTTCGAGAGCCTAGGGCACTTCTATATGATCTAGACGGCAAACCTCGTAACAGGAGGCCCCGTGCGGGTAATTATGATGATCGATCTTACAGCTAGACTCCTGGGAGCGACGGTAACACAAATAAAGAAACAAGTACACCTAGTAGTATGAGCCAGATAATCCTCGAAAAGAAATTAGTATACTGTAGATATCCTTCCTTGTAGAAAACATATCTTTGATTTCTGATCTATCTTATTATAGCTTCATTCACCCCGCACTGCAATCCCAGCTCCAAGCCAAAACCCCACCATCCTTCTTTTCTTAAGTTTGTAGATATTCCTTAAACAAACGAATCAATCAATCAATCAATCAAATAATCATCACACCACCAATCCAATCCCACTTCCCCAGCCCATTCCAACCCCCAACCTCTCAAACCCTTCTCCCCATTCCCCATTCCCCATTCCCCTTTCCAAACCCCCACCAAAGAACCATGCCCCCCTCCCCCTCCCTCGAACTCGCAACCTTCACCCCGCACTCCGCCCTCCTCGCCCTCACATCCAGCGCACAGCGCATAGAACTCTGTTCCCAAAGACTCCACGACGGGCTCACACCTTCGATCCAAGATTACCTCTTCATCACATCTACTCTCTCATCCCCCCACTCATCCGCTTTCCCCCCAGCACACCAAGAAAAAAACAAAAACAAAGACAAAAGCAGAATCGACACAGAAAATACTACCCCTACCCCTACCCCTCTACCAAACCATCTAATATCCGAAAAAATAAACATCATGATCCGTCCTCCCCCACCCAATCCCAGCTCCGACAATTTCCTCATCCAACCCGACACATTCCAGAAAATGAAAGAGGAAATCCGAGAATTTAAAGCATTGGGTGGGAGGGGATTTGTATTTGGGATTTTGAAAGAAGATGATAATTCTCATGAAGAAGAAGAAGGAGGAGGAGGAAAGGGAGATGAGAAAAGAAATCTAATAATCGATCAAGAGCAATGTAGGGAATTGGTAAAGATTGCACGGGAGGGGGATGATGGGGAGAAGGTTCGCTGTACGTTTCATAGGGCTTTTGATCGGATTGATAGGGAGAGGATGGGGGAGCAGTTGGAGGTTGTGAGTTTTTCTTTCTTTCTTTCTTTCCTTCTTTCTTTTTCTTGTTTCATTCTTTATATTGTATTTATATCACTTTTCCCTTCCCCCTTTCCCACCTTCCCCTCTCTCCCCACCTTCCCCTCTCTCCACTCAATCCCCTCCCTCATTCCCATCTCCCCTACCCACCAAACCCCCAAACCTCCTCCAAAAAACCACCCCACTAACACCCTCCCCCCCTTTCCCCAAAAAAGCTCACAAACCTCTCTTTCACCTCCCTCCTCACCTCCGGCGGCTCGCCCACGTGCACATCCACCCAAGGCAAAGCCCAAATAAGAAGACTAGTCCAGCAAGCAGCGGGACGCATCGAGATAATCGTAGGCGGAGGTGTGCGCAGTCATAATTTGAAGGAGTTGATGGATGAGACGGGCGCGCAGTGGTTTCATAGTAGTGCTGTTATGGGGGAGGGGGAGGAGGTGGATGGGGAAGAGGTGAGGAGGTTGAGGGAGATTATGGATATGCATGGAGCTGGTTCTGTTGGGAATCTATTGTAAAATGATGGCAGATATATTATTATTATATCAATCATTTATGTATATGTCAGGAGCTGATTTTGTTGGAAATCTATCGTAAAACGGCAGCAAATATATCATCCCCATGTCAATCACCTGTACACACGCAAAGAGCTGATCCTGTCGGGAAACAGTAAGACGACAGCGTTTGTATCATCACCATTTCAATCACTTATGAATATCAAAGGGACTTCATCACAATGTCAAGGATACCAAAAAGGATGAAGTTCGAAATTTCATTTTGTATTATTTTTTGTATAGAGCAAAGATCCATTGTATCCGAGCGACTATAGTATATCTATCTTAGAATTGAATTTGAATTATCGAGGACGTGAAATGAGCAATATGAGCAACTTTGTTTGAGGTCCAAAAATATTCGATCCACCAATAGTGGAAGAAGAAAAAAAGGAAGAGTGTTACCCATGTCCTTGGAAATGATTGTGTCCTTTACTCCTTCATCCCCTGTCTAGATACCCCATCTAGATACCAATTATTTCATTATCGTTAATTTGTTCGAGAAAGAGGAAATAGTCATGATCATGAAATTTACATCAATAAGGCTGCGAGACCAGCAATGGCCATAGCGCCGAAACCAGCATCAACCTTCATGGCAGCACCAGTGAATTGAGCGGGAAGAGATGAGGTAGTGCTGACGACGGTAGCAGGTGTTGATGCCAAAGTGGTAGCTTGGGAAGAAGTTGCTGCTGGGGAAGTTGGTACTGGAGCGGTAGCAACCGGGACACTAGCGACAGGGACACTGGCAACTGGAACACTGGCAACTGGAACACTGGCAACTGGAACACTGGCAACTGGAACGCTAGCAACTGGAACGCTAGCAACTGGAACGCTAGCAACTGGAACGCTAGCAACTGGGACACTGGCGACCGGAGTAGTCTGGTAAATTGGAGTGCCAACAGAAACAACTGGTGCAGAGCTAGCTGATACAGATGGAACTGGTGTAACATACACAGGGGTTCCAACGCTGACCGTAACGACTGGGATGGTAACAGTTCCAGGAGCTGTGATTGTGTGGGGAACTGAGCTGACGATAATGGTGGTTGGCTCAGGGCAGTAGGTCGTCAAGTAGGAGACGGTGATGGTGCTTGGAGTTGGCTTTGCAGATGGAGTAGTCTGGTAAACTGGAGTCGACACCGAGACGCTCACAACTGGAATGGTAACAGTACCCGGAGCTGTGATTGTGTGAGGAACTGAGCTGACGGTAATGGTGGTTGGCTCAGGGCAGTACGTGGTCAAGTAAGAGACGGTGATGGTACTTGGTGTAGGGACAACAACTGGGGCAGTGTAAGAAGGAACACTTGAGGTATAACTGACTGTGCATGGGCTATTGCAGACATTATTAGCATGATTTGACTAGATTGAAGGGAAAATAGAGAACATACCACTTTGTCACAGTCAAAGTTGTGGCAGATGAGACGGTGTAGGTGTGGTTACCAATAGCGACAGTGGTGGGAGATGGGCAATACGTGGTATAACTGCTGACGACAGTAGTAGTCCAGACGACTGGGGTAGTCTTTGGTGGAGCAGGAGCAGTAGGAGCAGAGAATGTGGAATTGGCGTGAGGAGGAACAATGACAGTGGTCTTTGGTGTAGATGTAGACTTAATGCTGCTCTCGCTCGACGAAGGGGTAATAGGGACCGAAGTGCTGGATGGATGTGGCTTGCTAACGGTACAAGGGCAGTCGGTAATGGTCAAAGTAGTTGACTTAGTGACAGTGTATGTCTTGGTTCCAATAGTCAATGTAGTTGGAGTTGGGCAAACAGTGGTAAGAATGTCGGTGGTGTATGTAGTCCATGTTGTGTGCTCGGTTTCAGTTGGTTTGACAGGCTTTGAGGTTGGTCCAGTACCGAGAGGAACAGAGGTACTGCTGGTGATAACCGAGGAAGCGCTGCTGGAAACGCTCGATGAAGCTGGAACAGAGGGGATAGAGCTACTTGGCTTGACTGGCGAGGATGCTGGAACAGTTGGAACAGTCTTGGCGATGGTGGTAGAGTATGTACAGGGGCTAGATTGAATTATTAGTACTTTGACTGAGACATTTTCAATCAGAATACTTGCCAGTCAGTAATGGTCAAGGTAGTAGAATCAGTGACGGTGTAAGTCTTGGATCCCATGGAGAAAGTAGTGGCAGATGGGCAGACAGTGGTATAGATATCAGTAGTGATAGTCTGGAAGAGATAGAAAGTCAGCACACGCATGAGGAAGCAAGTGATATCAATCAATATCAATGAGGAGTTAAAACGAACCGTATACGCAATACCAGTTACATTGGAGTACTTGTAACCGTTGACTACAGTAAGAAGCCCGAAGGCAGTGATGAGCGATTGAAATGTCTTCATATTTTCTTATTTTTCTTGAACGACTGTGATATTGTATTGTTACAATAACGAAAGTGGGGTGATATTAAGATATTATGCTGATGAGAGGGTGGAGAGATGAGATTGATGTGACAAAACCTGAACGAATGTGGTTGTTGTGAAGTGTATGTGTGTGAGAGAGGGAAGATAAAATTTCGAAGAAGATGGAGGACGTAGAGTTGATTAAGTACTTGTCGACATTCGTATGCAAACAGGCAGACAGAGGCAGGTACAAGTTGCATGCATTAGTATTATTTTAGATTTTAGTCAGTCGAGACAAGATTATGTAAAAGGTGAGAGAAGTTGAAAATTAAGTAGGTAGGTAGGTATTAGAAAGGCAGGTACAAAGGAAGTTGTTGGGCCGCGGAAATGATACCTGCCATCCACCTACGTAGTATCTACCTGGTATGTGTGAATGGGGAAAGAACGACCAAGTTCCCAAACTTCTCGCCTTGCTGGCTGGCTGGCTGGCTGGTTGACTGGCTGCTGCACTTTTCCCGATTCACACAATTTACCCCTCCACCCTCTTCAAAATGACCCAATGAACGGGTCTACTACCATGTAATATTGTGTTGTACTATCAAGGTATCATCTTCCTCATCATCCTCATCATCAAATCATCAAATCACATCGTATCTAATCGGATTGAACTTTCACCTTCACCCACTTGGGAATAGGTTTTAACTTTTCAAACTTGATAAACTTTTACGAGCCTCCACAAACGAAGAAGTTACTACTGCATGTACAGCCCATAATCAAGGCTTGGTATGCATATATCAATACCTATACTCTGGGTCATATTGAGAATAAGAATGAAAAATTGAGATGATTCTTAATTCTTCGTATGGTAGTAGTAGTAAACTTAGCGTGAAAAACTTCTCTCCTTCGCTCCAATGAGATGTCAAAGAACGAGCCACTGCTCAATTGGTGCTTGCTACCAGTGCGATGTGGCTTGATTTATTACTCATTTGTTATTCAAGAAGGAAAAGATTCCATACTCGATGTTCGTGAATACGACGACGTACCGGTTAATGGTTGGCTAAGTAACGCGAGATGGCTATACAGAGTAGAAAATAAAATAAGGAAAGACCAGAAGGGAATCTGTTCTTCGCTTCCGGATGCCTCATTCCGACTTTTTCACCTGCTATCTGAGCTCCTTTCCACTTTTTTCCCCGCTCCACGGTCAATTTTGTCCACACTTGTCAACTTGCAACCCACTTGTATGCTTAGATCTGCGTCATGGGTGAGCTTTATTGATTGATAGATATCTATTTTCGTCCGAATATTCAGTCCAAGTCACCCAACACGAGAATCACCCAACTCCCAAGCATATTGAAATCTGAGAGTCTGAGAGTTGATTAAATAAGTGGCTGGTCGCTTGATGACTTTACAATCATTTTTATCCGCTAAGGTAGAGAAACTAGGAATTTCTAACTCTCATTTTAGAAGTTCTCCCGAAGTCTTCTCCCTTTCCATTCGTTGGTAGCTTTGGTAACGGAGTATTTCTCGTACTTTTGACCCATATCACAACCAATCATTATAAAGATATTTATTACTGGCTCGCACATGTGCCTGACTGCTTTGAACCGTTATCTTTGCTGACATGGCGGACAATGTTTTGATAGAGATAGGGTGAGGTTAATGCAGGTGTTTACACGGTATAAGCTCGTTGAATTCTTCTAGCGTATCTAGTGTGAGATATGTTGGGATCGCACCCTCTTTACCTCCTTCACGTTCCAAAGATAATGGACGGTCAATGCGGATAGGCTAGAAATATGCTCAAAGAGAAGGTATTTACGACAAAGTGTGGTCGGTAGATTCTTGTAGCGACCCGACAAGATTTATTTGGGCAGTGAAGTGGAAGGAAATTGAAAAATTCATTACATCGTCATCCGCCGTTGATGATGAGGGGGAAAAGAAGACGAGCTTTTCCGTTTGCTAGAAACAATACTCCAATGAGGATGTGCAATCATTCGGCATGAATGTTATTTGCCAAGATTAGAGATATTGAATACGAGAAGATAACATTATCCTTAACAAATCGGAGAATTGCTAGGCTCCATATCCTATCTTTTTTCTTGCTAAGCTTTATGCAAGAAAAAAGGTCAATGTTCAATGTGCATGTCATCATCGTTGTTGTCTTGCATTTACAACGCCTTTGATACATATGTTCTCCATAAAGATGGAGAGGTGGGATGGTGGGATGGTGGCATGGTGGAATGGTGATTGTGGGGTAACGCAAGGTTGAGAATTCACATAGGGCTGGAGATTAATCAGAAAAATCCATCTCAAAACATCTCAAAACTCTTAGTAGGGACGTTTACGGAGAGAATTGGAGATATTTAAAGGGGACCACTACTAGACCACCAATTTGGCTTACTGGTGAATCTAATAAGAGTGAGTGAGTGAAAGAACGCCCTTTCCATAGATCGGCGGCGTAGATTCCAACCCTGACGTCAAAACATGTGGACATCCCCGAATAATTACCAATAGTTCACTTCGACTTGATTTCGGCCCGACATAACACGAAGAGGAATGACAATCGTGATTCAAGAAGCCCAACTGCTCACAGAAGTCAGGAAAGATTCCGCCACGGAAAAGATTGCCAAGTCGATCCGCTCCTCAAACCAACATAACTATCGTTTTCCATCGGAACCGACCCGCATTACGAACGTGGACTTCTATTTTTGTCATGTCTTGACTTTTTTGTCATCAGCTTAGTAGGTGTAGTGTGAACTGCCGGTAGTGAGTAGGTAGGAACACGAAACTATCATGCTATACAACAGCAGTACGTTGCGACCCGTCAGCGGACAGCGGATATAATGACTCAAGTTCTATCTTCCACCAACGAGGAACTAACAGCCGAGGGCTTGCTACTTACTCCATTCACCGTTTCTTCACATGTCTCTCCAAGTACGAGGTGTGAAGTGAGATAGCATAGCCTCACTATCTATACGAACTTGCAAATTCTCAGTTCTATTATGATCCACCTCAACAGTATCTTGAGGTTTTATAACGGTGAAAATAATTCCATAATATATCTTTCGCAAACTTCGACGTAGAGATTTCTGCGCCAGAGATCTCGAGTTTGTCTAATAATTGGTATTACGACGCCATTAACCCTTTGATAGACACATCCAGTTCACCGATATGTAGGATTACGCGTCCACGACATGATGAGGCTCAGGACATGGAAGCTAGGCCATTCCTCTACGTTCTGAAGTTCACATATTTGATTTCGATCAAATCGTACAGAGCGATATTGTTCCCTAGGAACATAAGACCTTACCATTACTTGAGTTTCTTTCGGCCTTGATTATCACATATTGAATGCATCCAACTTTACATCTGCCGCTATTGATTTCTCAACACAATAGAATCTAGACTCCAGCAGCAATAGAATGTTTCAACACCGGTGTTTATAGATGTCGATCCCGACATGCATTACTCAATTTATGCAGCTCGTCAGACTGACATAAAAGCAAGCATAATTATCTCCACTTTATTTCACCTCACTCGCCTCTTCTGGGACGAGTTACGACTCACGGAGAAGAACTTGTAAAGGGTTTTCTCACCATCTACTCTAGAAAGTTCGATGATCGCCAACGTCCTTCTGGATCCGTGGTAGTCCCATTTCCATGGAGACTTGCTCGAAAGTACCTTATTTTGTCAATATGCTCGTCAACAAGCTCAACATGCACCTCATGTCACAGTTTTCTTGCACATTTCTCTTCACTCAGGTCCGCTTCATATGTCACTTGGAGAAGAATAACGAGAAGAACCTTTGCACATCTTTTCATCTAGATTCTACCGTATATCACTCGGTTCGGTGAGAGATAGATAGATCAGCACCGGGAGTCTAGGATAGAGCCTTGACCGAGCTATCAAATCAAGTTCCTCGCAAAGGATTTTACACAATACTCACCTGCTAGTCGAACAAGAAGCTGTATTATCGATGCTGTATCCTGAGTTTAACCATTTGCACATGTACACAAATCACATTTGGGTACCTGTATTACCCATCACGCATAAGGCTACACTGACTCCTTATTCTATCACTAAGCAAAACCATCTTGCTTCTTTCTAAATATCTACCAAAGTTCCAGAGCGGTGAAATCTTTTACCTTCGCAAGTCGGTCCTCGGACACACCACTAGGTAAGGTAGGTAAAGTTCCGATATAGTCAAAGTTCTAGATCGTGAATCGCTCGCTTTTCCTTCTCTGGGTTTCCTCCGGTAACTTCATCCGGTGGGTCTAGCGAATGATTACTAAGCAATCGGAAATTACGATGGGCAGTTCGGGATCCATTGCGTATTATTCCTACATGTCATGCCTGTTATCATTACGCCGGTGCTTTGGTTCGAGTACGGTTAGTTGCTAATCTCGATTCTCGTTCATGGTTTCCTCGTGCTTTTGAAAATTTGTTACTGACTGGCAGTGACTGCTGATGGGACGAAAAACACGGGGTTTGCATTGATGTTGTGTGAAGAGAAGGTTAGTCAGAAGGTTGTTGACTCGTGCTGGGTTGAAAGTAACCTTTACCTTAATTTTCAATGGATGATTGGTATTCAATTGGATAGACGTGGGAGTTTGTTGGATTATTTGATACCTTATGGAATCACACTCACCGATTGCACCATTGATTCGTGGCAATCAGCGACTCGAAGAATCACATCAAGTCTAATTCGACAAAGGGGTTCTTTTTGACTTCTCAGCCCTCGAAGGCTCGAATACGGACTGAGTACATGCTCTAAATGCAGGGCCTAAATGTGTGGGCGTCGGGCTCCTTGCGGGTTCCTGAGGCTACTGCAAGGGCAAGCCAGCCCCCACCGGAGCTTCGAGCAGGAACCCTATGGATACCTACATGTGGATGGATATCTAAGCATTACTCCTTCATGGCGTAAGCTGGAACTTGGAACGAAGAAGAGTTTTTGCGGCATTTTATATGATTCGAGCATTGATAAATCGAATGCTCTATATATGAACTCACAGAGAATATATATGAACGTGATGAAAATTTGTAACATTACATAACACATGCAGCAACCTCGCAGTAGCTCTTTTTATCAACCAATCCTTTCTAAGCCATCCACAATAATCGAAACAGACCGGCCTTTTTTTCTAGATGGCTTGTCCTTGCAAGCCATGCAGTCGCTTTGCCATCTTGCCATCCCTAGACAATATCAGGCGAATTTCTACGTTCACCGTTCCGTACCTGCGGCTCTTTCCCGATGATCCGCGAAGGGTAAGAACAGACTTTTATTCGAGGGGAGCCTGCAAAACTGCAAAATTGCAAGGTTAAAAATAAAAAGATCGAGAACATTTGGAACAATTGGAATAGAAGTTTGTGTGACGGCGGTATAGAATTTTTCAATCCACCCCAACACGTCCGAGATTTGGAGAATATGACCTCTGTGAATCGAATCCTGGTCACTCACAGCATTACGGCATTTCCTTCGTCATCCTCGATATATCCAGATTCGATGATTACAACAGTAACGAGTTAAAAATCAATACGCCGATAAATCTACTCCGACTGCACACATCAGCCTTTCATGCCAATGACCGGTCACTGCAGCGAAACACTTGGGAAACAAATTCTTCATGGTGCAAACACCAATTTACCATGGAGAATTGACAGTTGAAAATGACAATGACAATGACAAATGAGGAATGATTCAAGTTCCAAATTCAAGTGTCTAGAATGCCTTGACCTTTTCAATTTTCGTTGGATGAGAAAGTGTATTTAGCATCAGAGTGCAGCAGATACGAATAATCGAAGAAAGACCGTGAAGATTATTGGCTACTCGTATATTCTCCACATACTGGGCAAGTATCAAATAGACTTTCCGCTGGGCATGCCCTACGCTACGCATCGGCAAACGCATAGCCCTGCCGTTAAGATTCAGGAACAGAAGTCCGCGATCCAATCAAAGCGTAAGCTCATCGATCTATTTCACTCCATTTCTTCCCACCAGAAGAAAAGGGAAATTTCTTTAATCTCGCCAAGCCATGTTCCTCCGAGTCGTAGATGCTAGTTAACTTCCGCTTTGGGGTTTAGTGTTGGTCTACGAATATCTTTGCGTGTACCGGCTTCTCTAGAAATAGCGGAGCTTAGATGCATTCATACTTGATTGGGTTTAGGTCGAGGACCTGCCATATGCAGCCTGAAAATAAACATATGTTCTGGATGCTTTCTTTTACTTAGTCATGACTCTACGATTGCCGTGATGTGTCTGCCAGACTGAGCTAAGTGCCCGAGCTGACGTTTTCTTGGGAGAATCATGGTACCTTAGTGGTGTCCCACGTTTTACACTTAGCTATCTGTCTATATAATCCATTGTGCCCCTCGTTGTATTCCTTTTCTTTCTTCACCCACTACGTCGTCAACAAGAGTTCACTCATTCATTAAGTTACTCAACATTTCGATCCGAGATCGCACTTGACTTTACAGTCACTTCACTACTTCTACAGTCAGCCTAACAACAATAACTTGTCTCTACGACATAGAACTCTTAGTCTTGAAGACTTTACACAATATCATTCCACACAATTCGATACAAAACCTCATCGCCAAAAGAAGCAACTAGTTTCGATCGTCCAACTTGAAGTAAAAGCATAGTCTTACTTTATCTCAATCAATCCTTATCAAGTTTCATCATTACACAAAACACATCCATCACTCAATATGCAATTCACCACTTCCATCCTCGCTGCTTCCGCAGCACTCGCAACCATCGCCTCTGCCGGCACCGTCCACTTCGTCAACCAAGACAGTACCACCCGTACCTTGGTCTTCACAGCCACCTCCGGCTACGAAGGCATCGAGTCCCTCACCCTCCAAGGAGACAGCAGCGCCAACCAAACCTTCCCGACCGGCTGGATCGGCAACTGGTACTCCATCTCCGAAGGCGCCGAAAACACCTCCGGCATGCTGGGAGAAGTCTGCTTCGATTCCTGGGGGGGCATGACCTACTTTGACGTCTCGGCCATCGTCAACCCCGACGACAACGAAGGTGTCAAGGAACTCTTCCCATTACACACCGGTCTTCCCGTCTCCGGCTGCCAAAGCTTTCCCTGCGATAACGCGTACAATCATGCTGATGATGTGCAAACTCAAGCTACGGATTCCGATGAGCTCGTTTGTCTCCTCGGTAATCTCCCTGCTTCGAAGCGCGAAACGAGAGCGAAGTTCGGTAAGGAGTTTGTTACTGGTGGGGGATCGGCCTAGATCTTTTTATCGGTTTCATTCATTCTTTCTTTCTTGGTTTGTTTGTTTGGGGGTGAATGTGGATGGTGGAGATACCCTTTCGTTGATGCATGCACACTCAAACCGACTACATACACACATCAGAAGCAAGCGCAAAAGACGAAAAAGGCAGAGCAAAGGAAAAGGAAAAGAAAAATAAATGTACGTCAGCGCCGCTATGCGTGCAGCGATGTGACATACGAATTTTATGATGGTCGGTCGGTTGGTTGGTTCTTTTATGATGGTTATAGAAAAGGATATTCGGAATGGAACGGTACGGTACGGTATGGTACGATCATACCGGTTGGGAATACCCGTGTTTGGGAAGAACCACTTTTTTTTTTCTTTCTTTCTTTCTTTCTTTTGGATGGAGGATAGAGGATTGAGGATCTTTGGATTTTCTTTCCTACTTTCTTATCTTTCTTTTGACCTCTTTTTTTTTTAGGTATATATATAGACTTTTCTTCTTTTGAGATATTGGGTCTTGGATCTTGGATCTTAGATCTTTCTTGAGAGTGATCAAATTCTATTGTATATACGTTTGAAAATTGAAATTTTTTTGGAATATTGAATAGATTTGATGATTTGGTTGTGATGTGGTGATGTGGTGAAGTGATGAGAGGAGAAGAGAGAAGGGGAAGGGGGGATTTTATTTCTTAAATATTAAATACAAATAAAAAAAAATTAAAAAAATGAAAAATAAAACGATTTGAAATAATTTGAAATAAAATAACATCAAAGACATATCTCTCCCTCTCCACAAGAATCAAAACCCCTCTTCAAATATAAAAACTGATAAACTACATAACTCCAATCCCCCCCCTCTCAAATCCCATGTCCTATGTCCCAAATCCTGATACATTTCGATGATCATACTTTTATTCTATCCCGTTATTCGGGTCAGTTGGATGTATGTGTATGTGTATGTGTATGTGTATGTGTATGTGTATAGTATATATATATACATTTCTAATCCCACTCCTTAATCATTCCTCTATGTAATTCCTCTAATTATAATATTATTTACATTTTCACTCCAGCTAACTCCAAACTTCAAACTTCAAAAGAAAGATTCTGTAGGCTAAGTTATTGGCTCAAATTTTTGACGGCTTGATGGACGACATGATTGTGATTATGATTACTCACAGAAATGGAACTGGGATTTGGAAAGGGTGGGTGGGTGCGTGGGAGATGAGATGAGATGAGATGAGATGAGATGAGATGAGATGAGATGAGATGAGATGAGATGAGATGAGATGAGATGAGATGAGATGAGATGAGATGAGATGAGATGAGATGAGATGAGATGAGATGATGGATGGTGGGGAGGACTTTGTATATATGTGTTATTGGGGAAGATATTGGGGAAGATGATGGCACTTGAGATTTAGTGAGGTATGCGAAGGAATGCAAAGGTAGGTTAAATTGCTCCGAGGATTAAGGATTAAAGACCAAGGGTGGTGTTGAATGAAATTAATAGAGGAGATGATGTAGACTCTAGAGGAAGAGCAATGTGATGTGGAGTGTGGAGTGGCACTATGGCACTTTTACTTCTCTGGAAATGTGTATGGTTTGATGATTTGATGATTTTGGGAAATGCTACTATATTTATTCATTGGTTTTTTGGACTGAGTCTTATGATATGATGAGGCGAGATTCTTAATGCTGCATACAATAGTGAGCTGGTTTATTCATATCATATGACTCTTTGGATATGATTTCGATGTTCATTGCTGTTTATTTCTGCTGTTCGTGATTCATGCTAGATATGTTCTTCGTGAGTTGCTGGTGATGGCTCGGCGTCTTTGTGGTTAGGTGTACATGTCTAGATGTGTTAGAACTTATCAGATCTGTAGGTAGGAAGTTAGTAGGTGAGAGGATTTCTGTTCAGTCAGAATCAAGGTCATTTTGTGGAATTGGATTGAGATTGTAACTCTGGTAGCGTCTATGTCTTTGTAATTGTCTTCGAGGGGTGCCATTTTTTACCCATGGGTACAGCCTTTGCCTCTGGGGGAAAATATTTTGAGTTTAGACTAGTATTGAGACATTCAAGGATCTCGGAGTAAAGTTTAAGAGCTTCAATTATCAATTCCGAGTGGAACATAAACTGCATTTCCCCAATCTGATTTCATCAGGTACGTCTGATATAGTATGTAAATCTTTGCATATCAATCGAATGTCGTGAGTGGCTTCTTGGATAGAGTCCAGAGTACACATGCTTTCTTGATGCGGCCTGCAAGATGAACGGCAAGGCCAGAACAGATACTACGCTTGAGAATCTAGCAAGTAGCTACATAATGTGGAATGATTTTTGAGATGTTGCAAGAATAGAGATATGTAGGTTTAGAGACTTTACCTACTTGCGAAGTTTTATGGCAGTCTTCATATTAATGAAGTGAGTTGCAACTGCGGCCTGGGTAGTAATAGTGAGTGGTAAGATAGTCAGGTTCCGAGTAACCCCCCAAAAAGATAGTTGTAGTTAATGCATACATATGAATTAGCCACTTATATGGCAGTGATATTTATACTGGGATGAAGTTCAATAAATATAGCCCAGTCCTGTGCTGCAGCTCACTCAAGCCATTCTTTAAAAGCCAGCTAGATATACATGGAGGAGAGAACAAGGAAGATCTGACTTTGCTATATATATCGCTTGAAACCCAAATCTCTATGTATCTTTTAGTATTTTTATACTTGCATTTAAAACAAGACAGACGTTCAACTTTGAATGTCTTTATTGTTGTATGCTCTCATTCCATATCACTTTTTTTATTCCTACTCTTCGATTCATTGATAGGCTACAAAGTTTGAGCAAAAAGTTTGGTTGTAAGTCTACAAATCCGCTCAAATTCAACCTTGATTAGTATTCAAAACAAAAATTAGAGTTTGCATAGTATGGCATTCTCTTGAGATGTCGGAGTTGTCGAAGTTGTGCTCTCTTTTTGGTGAAACTACAGAACAATCCAATGTAGCCGAACAATTTAGCACGACGGCGAATTTTTGGGCACTGGTATATTATGTAATCAAAGGCCAAACGAAAAGAGCCTGGAAGCCTTGCTTCTAGATGAATAAACCGTAACATGTCATTATCATCATCCTGCAAAGAAGACTACGAGTTTCGTTCATATTTATTATTTGCGACAACATGCTGCGGCACGAAGAAACCTAGGAAGAATGCGAAATAATTAGGATTATGGTGCTAATGGTAAAGTCTTTCTCTCAAAGCTTTCGCTGCTTCTTACAATCGTACATGCCAGCGTTTCGAACATCGCGATAGGCACATTGCGAGACGATGGCTCCCCTAAACACTGCTTCGATATAGTTATGTTCATGCCGACGGCTTGGGTTTTAAAATCATTTTCCGCTATTGACAAGCAACCTTAGTCGCGGCTCATACGCTATTTGAGAATCGACAATAAGCAATATCTTTGGTGGTATGTGATTCTGTACACCGCGCCAGGCAGTATCTGCAATCATCTACGTATATGCCTCCGCGTATGCAGATGCTTCTTCCAAAACAACAACGATAGTTTCCTATATGATGGTTTCAATTACTTTTCTGCGGTTAGCTTGAAAGGCCGAAAGTTGTCTTCACCCCTCACTAATAGTTGAGACTGCGAATTGATGGAAGTGGCTGATATTTATCGGCATGGGCGGGATCAAAGGATTATTTGTGAATATGCCATACCTAATGAGTCCTTGATATGCTTGAACGAACTGTCAACACGCCAACTTCGACACCAGCACGCTTGATATCCGCAAGATATCAAATAGTGGTCGTTACTTTAACAAGGCTGAAGTTGGCACATGTCTTACTGTTAAATGCCTCGCTGGATTATGATTAGGTTTCTAACGCTCCTGTGTTGTCCGAACCTACCTGATTCCAAATAAGTACTGGTTTGCAGACGACCAGACTTTTTGACATGACGGCCGTTTCTGGGTGATATGAAGCACTCGTTATCCTTACCCATATACTGAGCCTTTCCAAGCTCTAACCTTGACTGCCCCCAACAGCGACTTTCATGGCCCACTGAAGGTGCTTGAGGTTATCGGTCATTTATCATAGATGTTATCATCATTCACATCCATTTCTAGGACGATTCCGCCGAGTAATCCAAAAACCGCAAAGCTACAAAACGGCGAAGTTCCCGGAATACTATCTACATTTCGAATACTGGGCAATTTATCTTTTGGCAGAAGAGCTGCAAGGGAGTTGGCTCCCAACTCCACCGGGGACATTCTTTGCACACATGGGCGTGGGATAATTGAGGGTTAGACTCCCTTGACTCTCGCGCAGAAGCAGCTATATTGGCATGGCCATATTGACGATAATTTCCTTTGCTCTCCCTGGTTATATTTGCGTTTTAACGCATCGTAGATAGAACTTTGCATACTTTGCGTGACTCCGAAATTGTAAACGCGGTTTGGATACCGATGCATCGATGCATGGAATTTGGAAGGAAGGACACAAATCTCGGTAATCTGCTCACTCGGTGTCGGACGATTCTTTCAATATTTCAAGTCCTATGGAACAACGAGTGTGGTGGGTTCTTTCTTACAATATCCAATGTTGGGCGTGGCATTCACGGATTATGGTTTATGGATCTAACACCCAGGAACATCTTTATTATTGGACTCAACCCAAATTCAGCAGCAGAACCCACGACCACCACGACCACCACTACAACCACAATCACCACCACAACAAATAGGCAAGTCATACAATCAGATTCAGATAGGTAATGTAACACGAAAAAATCCCTCCCAAATTTTTTTACTTTATTTCATCTTCATCTTATACTTTTCAATTGTCTTCCAGATTTTTATAACTTCTTTTCCTCAACCTTCATTTCATTATTCAATTCAATTCGACATTCTCATCTTAAAGTTCTTTTGTGTCGCATTGTATGGTTTGATGCCAATCCATCGACTCAATTCTCGCTAAGCCTAAAGAAGCGCGCCACTTTAGCAAAATCATCGACATTGCCTCAATTATGCCTTCAACTCAACAACCCAAAGAACACCCTGATGCTCGAGATGCGATCGCGCTCGAGATGAAAGACAGCTGGAGCCCCGGTGACGATCGCAGAGATAGAGGTAGAGTAGACCGTGGAGTTATTGAAAGACGGTCGAAAAGATCAAGGTCTCCCACGTCACGTCGACTGGACACCGACCGGACGCCCAACGTAGGAGATCGCAGTACTGATAGGTCAAAGCCATCACAAGAAGTTGAAAGGCGAGACCGCAGCCCAGACCGCAGAAGACAATTATCTCCTCGGGCAGGAAAGGATTCACAAGAAGAGGTATCGAAGCGCAACCAAGGCAGGGAACTATTGTTGGAGACGCGAGGCTCGGAACAAGTAAAGGGAGAGACAATTCATTCACCTCAACCGATCAAGAGAAGGAAGAGTCGTAGCCCATCGCCGAATCGCAATCAACAAAAGAAAGCTCGAAGAAATTCTCGCAGTCCAATACGGCACAACGGAGCTACTAAAGGGTCATCCCGACGTGATAGGAAGCGACGCAATCGGTCTGCATCACAACATCGAAATCGACAATCGGAACAGAACAGAAATAATCCACGCGAGGAGGGGAACCCTAGAAACCGTAGGGATTTTGGGAAGAACGATAAGCGTGGACGATCTCCTGGTCAAAATCGCGATAAATTCGAAAAATCTCGCCCTTCATCCTCCTTGGACTACGACGATCCCCCAGCCAATCGTGATCAATCCCCCCAGAGAACCATTGAGCAAGAACAAAAGGACGGGGAAAGAGCTGCATTAGAGTCGATTGAGAATAAGGAGAAGAAGCGAGACCTTTCCCCATACTCGACTCGTCGATCTCCAGAGGCAGACAGATACGGGCATACAAATCGCGGTCGTCGTCAATCACCTCGTGCACCAAAAGGACCAAAGGGAAATAGGAGACGCTCTCCAAAGCGAGATAAGGGACGACCTTCACGAGACGAATATCGTCCTAATAATAAACCCCGAGGCCGACCGACATCGGCAGCTTCAGGAGCGAATAGTATTGAGGTCAAGTCGGATAAGATGGCCAACAGAAGACTTTTTGGTAGCCAGCAAGGATACAACCCAAACCAACAGATGCAGGCAGCATTTCCTCTAAAGCCGCAATTCAACCAAGTCCCCCAAGGCCCTCAAGCTGATCCAAGACAATTTTCACAATCTCCACAGCATCAAATGACTCCGAACTCATATCATGGTTCACCTCAGGCACAATCACCATATTCATCTGGACGGGGAAATTGGAATGGCTCACAGCAACAACAATTTTCACCCACTTCGTAAGCTATTCTTTGGTAGGACTAATGATATTCGTAATCTAACAAGACTTGCAGGCAATTCCAGCCAAACTACCAGCAACCAGGATATGTTACTCCCACTGGTCCGCAAAGTCAAATGTATGGCAATCAAGCACAATCTCCTTCTCACCAAGCGCCTCCTACAGGGCCGATGAACAATAACTTCAGAGGTAATCAAAGATTTCGAGCTGGCAATTTCAATGCCCGAGGCAATCGTGGTAATCAATTCAACTCCCAATGGAACCCTCCTTCTGGCCCCTCTGGCGCTAGTCGTGCCCAGTTCAGCAATTCCGGCAACGTCACACCTCAGCATATGTCCCCGCAGCAGCAGTTCCCATCGCAGAATCCATTTGATTCTAGTGCAATTCCACTACAAAACCAGGTAGACGACAGCGAGGACTTATTTAGGCCCTCAAAAGACCTCCAGGCTGAGGATACTAGCAAGAAAAATGATGAGGAACAAATGCCTCCTCCTAGTCGACCACCACCTACAGGACCCCAGAGCCAACAAAATTCCTCGAAATTTAGCTTTGCATTCAAAGGCCCGGCGAAAGCGGCTACTACTCCAAAACCAGAGATCTCTCAGAAGCTGAACGCCGCCCCAATCAAGCGAGATATGCAAAATAGCCCTCGTGGTCCTGCTGCAACACGAAATATCCCCACAGAACCAGCATCAGCAAGAGCGCAACACGCATTTCGCGAGCCACCACCCCCTGTAACGCGCAAGGTCAAGAAGATTATGCAACGTTTGAAACCAAAGCCACAGCTACTTCCCGAATACAAGGCCTCAGATTCTGTATACTACCGAAAACCTGGCAATGAATCTGTCGTTGGATCCGGAACTTACGGTAAAGTGTTCAAAGCTATTCATGTTTACACCAATAAGTTGGTTGCTTTGAAGAAGATACGCATGGAAGGAGAACGCGATGGTTTCCCCGTGACTGCGGTACGAGAGATAAAACTTCTTCAATCTTTGAAGCACCCAAATATCGTTAATTTACAAGAGGTAATGGTGGAGAAGAACGATTGCTTTATGGTTTTTGAATATCTGTCACACGATCTGACGGGCTTGCTCAACCATCCGTCCTTCAAGCTAGATGCAGCTCATAAAAAGCATCTTGCTAAGCAGCTTTTTGAGGGTCTGGATTATCTCCATCGCCGAGGTGTTCTACATCGGGATATCAAAGCAGCAAATATTCTTGTTAGCGACGAAGGGCAACTAAAACTAGCGGACTTTGGACTGGCTAGGTTTTATGCCAAGCGAAGGCAGCTAGACTATACCAACCGTGTTATCACTATCTGGTATCGTTCACCAGAACTTCTCCTCGGCGAGACACAGTATGGTCCTGCAGTAGACATTTGGAGCGCAGCCTGTGTCTTGGTCGAAATTTTCACTCGACACGCAATATTTCCCGGAGACGGTGGTGAAATAAGCCAGCTCGAGAAAATTTACGCTGTACTTGGAACGCCAAATCGAACTGATTGGCCCGGCTTAGTAGACATGGCATGGTTCGAACTTCTAAGACCTACTGTCAAACGATCCAACGTTTTTGCGGAAAAGTACAAAGAACGAGTTACGCCGGCTGCGTTTGAGCTTTTGGATGCCATGTTTCAATATGACCCTGTCAAGCGACCTTCTGCTTCTGATGTTCTTGAGCACCCGTACTTCACAACGGAAGAGCCAATGCCGAGACAGGCTGTTGAGTATGTTATTTTCTTGTTTGTCAAACGTTTTACCAAATGTTCATTAGCTAATACCTTGAAATAGGCTCAAAGAACTTAAGGGCGACTGGCATGAATTCGAATCCAAAGCGTTACGTAAAGAAAATGAGCGTAAGGATAAAGAGGCACGAAGGGCAGCGCAGAAGGAAAAGGAGAAGAAGAGAAGTGCAGAGGGTGAAGTAAGTTCCGAAAGAGAACCAAAGCGAGTAATGATGGGACCTCCAAACACACCACCACCAGCTTCCATATCTCAAAGTCAAGAGGTTGCTGCTCCGAGTAACTAGGTCGATTCGATTCCATATGAGCCACCTCCGTAGTAGGGATGGGAAGGTCCAAAAAGAAGCTTGCAGCATGTACATTTGGGAAGAAGCATTTTTGGCATTTGTGCACCGGATAAAGCTTTTGTAAGATTATTGATATTAATAACCTAAGTATGTAATTGAACGCGATTTGGTTCTTCATGGGATGATGCATCTTCAGATGAAAAATTTAGGGGTTGAAAAAGGAGCACGAGGAGCAAGGAGCGGGCGTTCTGGAGACGAGGAAATGGAGGGAGGTTGGCATGCCACGGTATGATCGCGCGTTGTGCGTTGAGCAAATACTCTTCCACTTTTTAGTTATTCTTCAGAGGGGATGTCCAATGGAGATTACAATAAAGGAGAGAAATTCAATGATATCCAAATGACGATGCATTTACTGTGTTGTAACTTGTAAGACTTACGATTTCGTGTCTTGAGAGAGAGAGAGAATATAAAATGTGCTATGATAGTAGGTATTGTTTGTAATGAAATCAACGAGATCGATAGATAGATATCTGGGATGAGACGCGAATTTGATGTTTTATGTTTATTTTGCTCTGTTGTGTTTTGTTTTGTATTGTGTGATATGTTGATTTTGTTCATCGAGATACCTATGTGGGAGAGGGGCTGGCGGGCGAATAGGATTAGTTGAATAGGTTAGATGTGTAAGGTACGTAAGGTGGATAAATCTCGATTCTATAAAAGATTATCAGGTAATAATATAACGTTTCTTAATATGATGTAGTGGAGATATTCTAGGATTTTTGTATCGAAGATAGGAATGAGTCTCGTCCATTGTGCACTATTTGAGCAGCATATAGGACAAGATTATAATCTTTCAAAATTTTCTCATCTCAGCGTTTATCTGATGGTTTATGTCCTCAAATCGTGGGATTGTTGATTCCTAGGTACTATTACTATAGACTATCCCTTCGCATCCTATGCGTAAATGTGACAATATTCTTTCGTCCTAACGCCAAACACATTTATTTATTCATGCAGACATCAAACATCGCTCGCTCACTCGGCACTCTATGCACCGCTCCTATAAACCTGGCTTCCCTGTCCTCTAATAGCAATGGTATCTCTTCTTTGCAGCACCACCAACGCTCTCTCTAAACTCATTTCGCTAAAGCCTCTTCCTTCACACATTTCTCTTTTCAAAGTCGCTAGACTTGTGCTCCATCCCACTGGCAATCTTTTCTTTAATTCTTCCTCTAATCTGGCGACTTCGTCTTGGAGTTCTCTACTTCCTTGTTGTGCAACACCTTGTTGAACGGCATCCATGGTGGATGCTAAGAATAGACGGATTGCTTCATCGACGTGATGTTCGTGGGCGATAGGGGAGAGAGAAATCTTAGCGAGAGATTCTGTTATTCGGATGATGGCTTCGAGTTGACGGACGGTAATGGGGATGGAAGAGCGTTCGTTTGTTGTCATTTCGGTGGCGTGAACTTGCTTTCGGATGGATACAAAATGCGAGGAGAGCTTTTCGGCGGCTTCTGGGGAGAGACGCGGTGCACAACGACTGGAGGTTGTTAGTTTTGAACCTTTTGGTTACAGATAAGGCGAGTAGAAGTAATACGTACGATTTACAATAGCTGATATATCTCTTCATCTTTTCAACAGGAATCTCCGACTCAGCTTGTTCTTCTCTCCCTCTACCACCCATGTGAACATTCATAACGTGCCTCGCCATCTTCTCATCTTTACCTCTCTCGTGCTCATCCTTGACTATAAAAATCATGTCGAAACGCGATAGAATTGTGGTCTGAAAATCAATGTTTTCGCCTGGCGATTTCAGATCGTCATAACGCCCAAAAATAGGATTGGCCGCAGCGAGGACAGAAGTTCGTGCATTGAGAATTGTAGTGATACCGGCTTTAGCTATCGAGATAGTTTGTTGTTCCATAGCTTCGTGGATGGCCACTCGATCCTCATCACGCATCTTGTCGAATTCGTCAATGCACACGACACCCCCATCTGCAAGAACCATAGCTCCTCCTTCGAGGTAAAATTCTCGGGTTGTGTGATCACGTTGAACAGAAGCGGTAAGACCAGCGGCGGAAGATCCTTTCCCAGAAGTGTAGATAGCGATAGGAGCAACCTTTTCTACGAACTTTAAAAGCTGTGATTTGGCAGTTCCGGGATCACCAAGGAGAAGAACGTTAATATCACCACGAAGTTTCATACCATCAGGAAGGATCTTCTTAGATCCACCTAGCAAGAGACATGCTATTGCTTTTTTGATATCGTTGTTGCCATAAATCGACGGTGCAATACAGGAAGCGAATACACTGTAGAGGTCAGGTCTGCGCGACATTTCGAGGAATTCTTGTTCCTCCCCTTCTGAGAATACTGCGTTTCCTTTTGCTGTGTTATCGACATCGCTATGAATACCCACGGCTCGCAGGTACGGAGTTCGAATAGCAACGGCTGAGGTTGTGCTGGAGCCTTTCGTGTTTTTATTTTGATAAATAGAAAATATACCAGTGATCATACATCTCGTACCGGGTACCACACGGTTTGTCAAATATCTATCGGTTGAAATAAGAACGTGCCGTGGTAATTCTCCCACCGGAACTTGATCTGGAGCTTCCTGAAGCTTAATAATTTGTTGATCCACGAATTGAGAAGATTCATGAACGACCACATATGGATCCATGGGGCATTGTGGATCTCCAGGCATCTTTTGTCTATCGCACATTCTGGGTAGCGAAACACCAGAAAATCCACCATTTACTGGTAATATTTTTGTAGAGCGACAATTTCGACATTGTATATTTAGTGCTGTTGCTTTTGATGATAGTACCGATGCTCCTATGACGATACCTGGCACTCGTACAAGCCGGGATATGGCAAGAGCGTCTAGATCTCGAATAGAGATCTCCGAGGCTGTGGAATGAAGGAGGAGTTGATGTTCGGGAAGGACAATGTCTCTATCTGAGGGATATACAATTCGATGGGTACATCTTTTTAATGCGCTTTCAAACTGGGAGTACGTCAGACATAGTTTGGGAATAGTATTTGAGGATTTTTTACAAGAGGTATGATCTCTGCAGGTTCTGTCGCAAGTCTATGTGCAAGCTCTTCATTAAAGGATATCAAGTGCCCAACATCAACGTCGCAAAAGTATTGTTTTAACAGAACATTCTCCCGGATTTGATCCCTGTATTGACTTGGTTAGCATGATAGACGCAAATGGTAAACTTCAATGCTTCCTACCTGTAGATGAAGGCATTGTCAATGCGAAACTGAAGAATAAATTGTTCTAATTGCGATTGTACTTGACCTCTAGTATCTTCATTGTCGCCATACTCTGGTGGTAAAACACTTAAAGAAAATACCGATTGACGATCCATCTTATTGTTGATATCAGTCTGTGTTGTTGAGTATAAATCGAGGGGTTATTGACAATGTTGGGTCTGTTGTCCTGCTGTTGCTAAGTGACCTGACTGAACCTGAGGTTTTTTGATAAGACAAGACGCGTTATCCTTTTTTTGAACGCGACAAATTTCGTGTAAAGTGTTTGCATGGAAAATTAGAACTGCTCACAAGCCACAACTTGAATCCTAGCAACCCTCAGCCTCGAGCATCAGCCTCACCATCCCGAGTGACCAATCAAATGACAATAATGAAGATAGTTAGTGTCGAACGGAAGGCTGAAAGAACCAGAACATCACCTCAATGCAATGAACTTTCGTACAGATAGAATAATCAATGAATTAACGAATATACAGCTTGAACCGATCTACGATATGACAATTTGGATAAACTTGTTCTCCCAAGTTTCTCGTTACCAGCAATGATACCCCCCCCATAACGATTAGTGTTTGTCAACAAATCCGTGTTGACTGCTAGATAGCTTACGAATGCGTCTCTGTGGCCTGTATCGGGTACTTTGAAGGGAAGCTTTGTTGTCGCTACTTTTCCATTCCCTTCTCAATTGTCGCCGGTTTTCAAATTACAATTGCGCGGCTGTGGGGGAGGTTGAGGCTCGCTGTAGGGTGATTAGTATATAATTAGACCATGGATCATTCCCCGGCATCGCGGTTTTCTGCGGAGAGTCTTTCTCCTACATCTCCTGGAGGTCGGAGCGAATATCCTTTCCCAAGGTTTGTTGCGCGACGTGGAATGTGTTGAAGATTGACATGCTGATATCTAGCAGACCAGGCTCCTCGAGTAGCAGACTTAATCCAAGGCGCGGGTCGACAGCTAGTTCGATACACTCGATAGGAGGGACATTAGATACAGTCTCACACTGGCATGGGTTAAATGAATCTGGGCAGAATGGTAAGTCTTGAGAATGGGCGGGACAGCTATGGATCTAACATTTGCAAGCTATATCTACTTTACTCCAACCACCGATTGTTCGAACTGGCCTCATTCCCCATACTTCTGCTCCCGCATCAAGCGCACATAAACCTCCAACGGCTCGAGATATACCCCCAGTAACACTCACAAATATACCCCGTGTCGATCCTTCGGAATTCAAGTCATATTTGACCCAAGTAGGAGCAACCTATGATGCATTGCAAAGAGCGAAAGAGAACGAAGAAGAGGGGGGAACTCAGCTGTTACGCAAAGGCAGCAAGGCTGATGACTTTGCGGATATCCTAGACTTCGACCTGCGGACACCTAAACTTTCTAGGAAAGCCTCTCTGGCTTCACTTGCATCCCTGGAGAGTCCACCGGCATCGGTTCGGAAAAAGTCGAGTAGCGGAAGAAGAGCCCTACATGCGCCGACTCCCATTTCTACGGTTCCCAGCGTGTACTTTGAGGACGACTTTCACTTGGAGAACCCACGAACTTTTGATGTTGTTAGTGAACGCTCAGAGGTCATCCGGCCAACCTCGGGCTCTCCTGATGAACGCCGAGCAAGTAATGGCTCTGCAATTAACCCTAGAAAGGCACTGGCCACGAATGCTATACTTCAGGAAAAGTTGTCGTGGTACATGGACACTATCGAAGTGCACCTAATATCTTCCATATCTACTGCCTCAACATCTTTTTTCGCAGCATTAGGATCTTTGAGAGAACTCCATTCTGAGGCAGCAGTTTCCGTAGAGAGGATCAAAACGTTGAGAAAGGAATTGGAAGGTTTAGATAAAGAAATGGCCGTGGGTGGATTAAAGATTGTAAATCTGCAAAGAAGGAGAGAGAACTTGAAGCAATTGAATGATGCAGTTCAGCAACTGAAACAAGTAGTAAATGCCGTTGCTAGTTGTGAATCAATGGTGGAAAATGGTGATGTGGAAGAAGCATTGGACGCCATCGATGCTTTGGAGAAACTTATTGCAGGGGAGGAGATAACGAGCAAACCGGGCCAGCAAAAGATACAACTCCGAGATTTGAGAGGTGCGATAGCCTTGCAAGGAGTAAATCATGATCTGGATGTCTTACGTTTCCGGATTGGCAAAAGTTTTGAAGCCAGATTTCTGCAAGCCCTTCTTGGTGATCTTAGACGACATGTTGAGACGGTGTCTGCCGAAGATACGCTGCAACGTTGGAGTAATGCATCTTCGAGGAACAGGGGAAATCAGAGTCGCGAAACATCTTCACAACAGCCTACATACCTGACAGTTCCTGAAGAATTCCGGACAGAGTTATCGTCGAATCTGGGCGGCTTGTATAGGGCAAAATATACTTCGGCTGCGACTTCCGCATTTAGAGATGCCGTATTGAGAGAGGTCCGGAACATCATCCGACGCTTTCTGCCTAGTTCTAATGATGATGACACCGATTCTATGATGTCAGCATCCACGGTTGGTGGTACTAGGCAAAAGAACCAGCAAGAAAAGTCGATGATATTAGCTCGCAATCTGCGTTCGTTGGATCCAGATGAGGCCGAAGAGCTCCTTAAGAAAACTTATGTTCAGGTTGGCGAGACTCTTAGAAGGCTAGGAACTCAAGTCAAGGTACTTTTAGACGTTACTAGTACTCTGGGGGATCCGGACACTCCTGGGGGTGTAAAGTCGCCACCACGAAGTCCTGTGATAGGGTCAATTAATGCAAGAATGAGCCCTAGTCTAAGGGGCAGTTCCGGTAGGGAGTTGCAAGAAGAAATGCATCAGACCCTGGACATGTCTAGTCTTCTTGGACAAGCTGTCGATATTGCTCAAGACAAAGTAGTGAAGGTACTGCGGGTGAGGACAGAACAAAGTACCCATCTCTCGGTCGAAAGGTTTCTGCGATATTTCACCTTGAACCTACTTTTCGCAAATGAATGCGAAGCTGTGTCAGGTAGAAGTGGTACATCCCTGAAAAATGTAGTCAACGGTCACATCAAAGACTATGTCCAACAGCTAGGTGAATCAGAGCGCCAAAGTCTTGCTACGGGCATGGAAGCAGATCCTTGGATTGCCAAGGATTTCACTGATCAAGATAAAGAAGTCTTGTCTAGGATACTTTCCGCAAGCACACAAGATGTCGAGGCATGGAGTTCCGGTAGCAAAGTGTGGCAGCGTTGTACTGATTTGCCTCTCGGAACCCAATCTTACCTCACACCTCCATCAAACGGTATCCAAAAGAATGGAACCTCAACACCAAATTCTACCTCTACACCTAGTAAAGCTCAAACACGTTCTGCTGTTATCGATGATCAATCATATATCCTTCCCATGTCTGCAATTCTTTGTCTCCACGGCCTTGCCTCCCTTCTTCATCTCAATACTGGCATTCCATCCATGACCTCCGAAATCGCTGCGTTGATACTCTCGTACCTCACACTATTCAATTCCCGCGTGCAACAACTAATACTCGGAGCCGGCGCTACCACCACCGCCGGTCTAAAAAATATAACTACCAAACATCTTGCCCTCGCCGCCCAAGCAACTTCCTTCATATCCGTTCTCATCCCATACATTCGCGAATACGTTCGTCGTAATGCCGCCACCGGATCCTCTGTCTCCGTTCTCATGGGCGAGTTCGACAAGATCCGCCGCGCATATCTCGAACACCAGCAACTGATTTACGATAAATTCCTTAATATTATGGCCGGAAGAGCAACTGCTCATGTTAAAAGCATGAAGATGATTAATTGGGAGGATGAACCTGGAGCCACTTCTATCAATGCGTATATGGAGACGATGACGAAGGAGACGCTTACGTTACATAAAGTTCTCAACAAGCACCTCCCAGATATGACCGTGAACATGATCATGCAGCTGGTATTTAAAAGCTTCAGAGAGCAATTGGGAAAGGCTTTCGGGGATGTCGTGCTGGGAAGTGAGGATGCTAAGGCACGGTATGTTATCTTTTTTTTTTCTATTTTCCATTCCAAAAATACCCGAGTAACTAATGAGAAAATAGAATGCTTCGCGATGCAGAATACTTTAAGACCCGTGTAGGTGGTCTCGATGGTGCAAATGACGCTGGCGATTACATCATCAAAGTCGTACAGGATAAGAACGTCCCGAGGGCCACGCCTCCACCCGCGACCACACCTCCTAATACTCAGATCACACCACCAACAGAAGGAACTCAACCGACTTTAGAAAATGGGAACGGGAATGGGAATAGCTAACAGCTGAAAGACGTATTTTTCTTGCGACGAGAAACCTCATTATAGATACCTTGTAATCCATCCTTATGAAATGCAGAAGGCAGTGGGAAAAAAGCGACTACGAAAAAGAGGGAGGGCGTTGGTAAGATGGTTGTAGATAGATACCTCGATCTCGTCGGTACGAGAGATGAATACCAATGAGGATGTGGTTTATGTATATTAGTGATTGCAGAGGGACGTTCCACCATATGTCTGTAGACGGGCTCAAAATAAGTGAATATGTGTCAAGTGGGAAAGAATCTCCTAAATCCAGATGAAAAGTCTGTTTGACTTTGCGAGGATCATCATGGTATACATCTTGTCACTGGATGGCTATAAACTCACGGTAATATTTTGTCGCAGTCACTATGGATATATATCGTAGACTTCCAAGATTTAATTTCCCGTACATCTAACTATTTTCTCTTCGGCCATATCATGCCTCTGCATCCAATAAGTCATCGTCTCCTCCAACATAGCAGTAATCACTGGTTGTAACCACGCGCTCATCGCATCTGAGGCCCATTGACCGTCTTCTCCCATCTGGTATATCCGATCCATGCATACATGGTAGTAATACAAGCGCATCATAACCATCTCACTCGTGAAATTATCCACCGAAGAAAGATCGCTTGCGACTTTTATTCATCTCTTGATATATTATGCCATGCAAGATCATGAAAATTCCATGCTACGCCATGCCAATATTGCTTTTCCAGAAATTCCAAAGAAGAAAAGTCGACAGAACCAGAAATTGTAAATCTAAGCTTGGGGAGGATGTGGATTGCCACCTCGACCTCTCGAAGCACCGCGGCCTCTACCACCGCGGCCTCTACCCCTGCCTCGTGAATCCAACGCAGCGGGTGGAGGAACATTGTTGTATGCTACGCTGCCGGCGGCGGGACCGCCACCTCTAGCGGCTGCAAATGCGGTTCCACGACCTCGGGTGCCGTTGGCATTACCGGCCATATTTACAGGTGTTGTGTCACGAATAACCATGCTGCTATGAACTGCTGGAGTAGCATTATCGCTAGAATTACTATGTGTATTTCCATTGGGGAATCCACCACGACCACGTCCACCACGAGGTACAAAATTTCCACGTTGCCCGGAAACGGCGCCACGGAAAGAACCTCGAAGTGGAGGAGGTGGTCCAGATTCTCTATATTGTTGATCTCGTCCAAAGCCATAGCCACCATTGGCTGTTAAAGGCGTGGTAGTTGGAGCGGGTCTCTTCTCAGCAGCGGCTCTAGAGCCCGCAATCAGTTGCTTGTTGGTAAGATTGAGCACACTGGCAATTGGTACGGTGGACCCACGGAACGGGGAGCATCGTTCACCAAGAGTCGTTCCACTCATGAAAGTAACATCAAATAGAACATCTAGTAAAGTGGTGCGTGGGGTGCGAGAGATACCCACAACTGTACCGCGCGTGGCAATGGGCACGCGACCAGAATCTGCAACATAGACAACACGATCACCCAGAGCAAATTTCTGGTTGCCGCAACGATGTTCAGCATCAGATGGCTTCAAGAGCGCACCACGTGGAACAGCTTTAAGCGGTGTACGTTGAGGTTGTGGGCCATTCATCAAGGCTTGTTGAGCCGCTTCTTCGATAGCCATTACGGTATCAGAGTCAAGCTGCTCAGCATCCAAAGGTACTTTTTCAAAGTTCTTGGATTCGATGGTTTTGAGCCATGCCACAATCTCCTTGACACTGGCACCAGGAAAGTCAGACTCCTCATATTCATTACCTTGAGGTTTTCTTTGGATACCGGCAAAGAAATGAGGAAACTTGGTCATATAAGCGCTGATGAGTTCAATAGCTTTATTACTGAACTCCCATCCATTATCAGCTCGTCGCGAATAACCCAAAACCTTAAGTTTCTTGCCCTCAAATTTGAGGTTAAGCCCCAAGTTGACGCGGAGCTGACCCACAGTAGAAACTTGGAATGATGAAGTAATCTTGCTGAGTACTAAAGGATGCAACCCCAACATTTTAGCAACTGCAAAAGACGGGGTATAGTGACTATTGTTTTTGGCGTTGTGAACAATGTTTCTACCAAATTCTACTTCTTTGCCTTTGATTGTGGACAAAGATATTTGAAGTTTGTGGTCTGCGTGACCTTCAACCAGCCCTGGGCGGCCATAATTGAAATCACCGAGAAAGAATATTCTGTCACCAACAGGGAACTCCTCTTCCACAGGCAAAGCAGCTCTCTCCAAAAATCGCTGATCTTCGCTGATAACTTCATCTACCACGACTTGGGAAGCATAGTCTGTGTCTTGGCCAGGAATAACAGCATATTCTTTGATGGTCGCACCATCATCCATCTTTTTCAAACCTTTCAGCATCTCCACATGAGTGAGGGACTCTACTGGTCCAATGATTATACCAAGACGTTTGCTATAAATGCTTTCTATTCTTTCGGCTTTCTTGCGGAAGTCATCGATTTCACGAGGCCCGTGTGCTCTAGTGATAGGTTGACCACTGGCATCTTCGGAAGGCAGATAATCGAATAGTTCATCAGAGACTTTGACAACTTTACCTTCTTGTAAGAAAGGATAACCAACAAATACTCTTTTACCAAGTTTCTGTTGTGCTGTCTTGACATTTGTTCGAACTTCGCAATCTTCGATTGTGGCAACCATACTTTCGTTACGGCTGTCTGATTGGAAAACGTTGACCCCATGAAAACCCAATGTTGCATTATATGGAAGATAATTTAAACTTGGAAATCCAGCTAGAGATGCAGATCCAAGCTTAGCTCCATCCATGAGACCATGATAAAAGTCCAGGCCTTCGATTGTCGGCAGGTCAAAAATGTTCTCGATGCAGTGGCAGTGGGCAATGTCGGGGAAAATGCCCACCAATGAAGATGGGTAAGTAAAGTCGACATCTGGATCGTAAGTGAACTTCAAAGAGACCCCAAACTCATTCCTAGCCTTCTCAGCATCGCTCAGCAAATTATTCTTTGTAGCCATAGCATCCAACAATCGCTTTTCATCAATGAATGGAATCTTGACCACAGCTTCCCACTCCATCTTCTTTCCGTTCATATCTAGTTCGAAGTCTCGGGGGTAGAAATCGATGATAGGAGAAGCGGGATTCGTCATGAGATCATGATACACCGTCGGCACGATCTTCTTACTACGATCCGGCAGCACGCCCATAAGTTGTTCAAACGGATGGAATGGCTGCCCAAGCTTGAAATTGACATCTGCTTTCAGTCCTTTTATGACATCTGCCGATATCGTTAGCTTAGAAGTAAGAGATTCCACAGATATAGTGCTCACCAGAAATCATCGGCGAATAGTGATATTGGTAATACCACGGCCACGATACGACACCACGATAGTAGTAGTAAAGAACCCACTGCAAACCCTGGACGTAGTTCTCGCACAAATTCGTCAACTCCGTTTCGTTCTTTCGATCCCATTCGAATTTGCCGTCATAATATTTGTCTTTCCATTCTTGGAATTTCTCTTCGTATTTACGATCCATCTCGGCTTGTGCTTGCTCTTTGGTAACATCGAGAACTTCTGCTTTGTCGTATTGTTTAACAATTCGCATGATCGCAAGTTGAGACTCCTCCTCTTCATCATCGTCTTCTTCGTCGTCATCAGCACCGAGCTTAGCAGGGAATGAAAGCTGCATGTGACGTTCTCCATCATCACTCTGAACTGTTTTCCATTCTAGGTGTAGACTCTCTGCTAAATCTTGCGCGAATTTTCTATCCGCTGCGGGTAGCTTTTCGGATAAATCCAATGCTTCCGTTCCTCTCTTCTGTACATAGGATTTGACTTGTTTCCATATTTGTTGTTGTGCTGTCGTCATGACAAGTTTGCCCTTATTCTTGCCTTTCACCATGACATCCTCCTTTGACATTTGCTTAGCTTTGAACCATGATGAGTCCGAGCTCTCCGATTCAAAAAATCTGTACTCAACGTGAGACAATTCGTCAAGCAAGATTGCCAGTCGGCTCATATTGATAACTCCTCCCTCATTTATATATCCACCACACTTGGGCAAAATGGTTTTGTATACCTTGAACATCAACGCCAACGCTCCTTCGTTAATGTGTAAATTTGGAAGATTCGGTAGGAAATCGTTGCCGACAAAGAACGCCATAAGGATAAAATCATCAATAACGCGCTCGAGATCGAATGAAAAGCCTAAAACACCATCTCCCTTTAATTCCTGAAACTCCAATTCTAAGTACTCCCTAACAATGCACAGATGCATCAAATAGAAATTTTGATGCTCTAACTCCTTTGACTTGGCTTTACTCTGTCTGCCGAAGGTAACCTCTTCACGAAGAAGGCAAAAATGTGGGTCATGACTCAACAATCCCAACATAATCAAGTCTGCATCTAAACCATAAAGACAATGACGTCTGTTAGGATCGTAATCCGGTTGCGCTTTCTTGAGGCGAATGTACTCCATAATTTTGTGCTCCCCCTCTCCTGGTACCTCATGTCCCGAGAGAACAATCTCGGTTCCTTGCCAATCGACATCCTCTGAGATCTTCTTTGCGATGAAATATTTCAGTTGGAGGGTTAGCTTTTGCATAAACTCCGTGCCTGAAATGATTAGCTTGTGGGATATCATCTATCCAAAAGACTTACCTGGTGTGATGGAATTACTGTCAAACGCCTCTTCCTTTGGCATTTCCTTTCCTTCTCGAATTGCCTTTTCTCTTGCATTCTCGACATCTAATGCCGTCCTGAATCTTCGAGCCCGTTGTTGGTTCATTTTTGCGCGAGGAGCCACTCCGTCCACAGCCATGAAGAAAAGCTGCTTTGGCTTAATCTTCCCGTAAAGATGCTCAATGTAATTAAAAATTGCAATGAACATCTGCTCCTCTGTCATACGAAAGGTCGCATCATCGGAGTCTTTGTGTGTACAATTATGAATGATACCATTCATATCCAGATATAGACAGTCGAACTCTGGTATTCTGTTCTCCGCAATCAATTGCGAGATCGAGGGATACCTCTCACTCATCCATCTGAAGAATTTTGGGACACCCATAATGTAGAAGTGATGCGCAGGGTGCGCCGGATACTTTTAATTGTATAGAAAGGTTTGCGATTTGTAGTTTGTGATTGCTGAAGTGGCGCACTTTGCTTTTACCACAAAGTGAAAATGAGGAGTAGAAAATACTACAAGTTCAGAACCTTTGTAGGATGAAAGGACTAATCCTTCTTTTTGTACTGACTGCCCCGGATGGCTTAGAGGAGGTGTTGAACTCTTGAGAAATAATCTCTTCAGAAGATCAAGGAAAGACTTTGGTTTGAGCTTCACCTCGAGGACATCAACAAGCTCTCCCACTCACACTAACGTCACAACCGGCGCTAGCGGACGTCGGGCCCGACTCATAACTATAAGCGGCCCACCCATTGCGCGCTTTTGGGGCGCGACTTCCTAGCTTCAGAGCTTTAGAGCTTCATTTTTGACACGAAATACAAATTTAGTGCAGTATATTCACAGAGCTATCTATTTAAGATTCTGAACAATTTGAGCGTTTTTGAGACCACAAAGTCAGGATTTTGCACCAGATTTCGATAAATTCGAGCAGAAAATAACTGCCAGTATGGCTCCTCAATCAGAAGATCATGATGTGAACAGTAAGTATTGCATTTGCGGTGCAGCGCATTATGCACTCTTCAATTATGTAGAAGCTTGCTAATAGATATAAAGTGAATAGACCCGTAGATGATAATGAAGATATGGAGCAAAAGATTATCAACGAGGGTACTAATGCTCTTTCCGAGAAATGAGGAACTGAACTAAATTCTGCGATCAGAGTATAAAACATGGAAGAAGAACAGTCCTTTTCTTTACGATATGATTCTGAGGTACGGCAATTCACGACTCCCAAAGTTATGCTTTAACTGACAATCTCGCAGCACTGCGCTGGAATGGCCCACCTTAACAACCCAATGGTTTCCTGATGTCAAAGAGTAAGCTCAATTCATACCTCGCTCATGAACTTAACTGACGGTATCCAGACCAGCAGGAAAGAATTACTCAGTCCACAGACTCCTTATTGGTACTCATACCTCCAATGGCGCACAAAACTATCTACAAATCGCAAACGTCGAGCTACCAAAAAATGTCACACCGAATCATGTTGATTATGATGAGGATCGCGAGGAGATTGGAGGTTATGGAAAATCATCATCAGGGGAACAGGCGGCAATCAAAATGACCATCGAACAGAAAATCGATCATCCAGGAGAAGTTAATAAGGCCAGGTACCAACCACAAAATCCAAACATCATAGCCACTATGTGCGTTGATGGCAGAGTTTTGATCTTCGATCGTACCAAGCACAGCAGTCTTCCTAAGGGTACTGTTAGTCCACAGGTTGAGCTTGTAGGACATAAAAAGGAAGGTTTTGGTCTGGGCTGGAATCCACACGTTGCTGGCGAACTTGCGACTGGTAGCGAAGACAAAACCGTCAGGTTATGGTATGCAAAATCTGGGTTTGAATTTAGGATTCTACTGACTTGCCAACAGGGATCTCAATACTTTGCAAGCAAATGGTCATCAATTGAAGTCGAGTAAAGTTTACACCCACCACACTTCTATCGTTAACGATGTCCAATATCACCCTCTCCACAAATCCCTCATCGGAACAGTCTCAGATGACTTGACCCTCCAAATTCTTGATATCAGACAACCAGATACCGATAAATCAGTTAGCAAAGGACAAGGACACACCGATGCCATCAACGCCCTGGCATTCAACCCCGCATCAGAATTTGCCTTAGCAACCGCCTCAGCAGATAAGACCATTGGTCTTTGGGACTTGAGAAATCTGAAAGAGAAACTTCACACCCTCGAAGGTCACATGGATGCTGTCACTTCTCTCGCTTGGCATCCAACAGAAGAGGCGATACTGGGGAGTGGTAGTTATGATCGCAGGGTCATTTTCTGGGATCTTAGCAGAGTTGGTATGGAGCAATTACCAGATGACCAAGAGGATGGACCACCTGAATTGTAAGTTCTGCCTTTTGATCTGGAAATGACAAGCTGCTAACTTCATCTAGATTATTCATGCATGGAGGTCACACGAATCATCTTGCCGACTTCAGCTGGAACCAAAATGAACCATGGGTGGTATGTAGCGCAGCGGAAGACAATCTAATTCAAATTTGGAAGGTCTCGGAAGGAATTGTGGGAAAAGATATTGAAGAGATCCCTATGGACGAGCTGGAGCACTAGAATTGGTGAAATGGAATGAACAGGAGCGAGGCAGGGACGAACAACATGAATATGAAAGAAGATATTGAAATACCCGAGCGTTGTTGATTGTACGAATGGATAGTAGAGGGACGAAATAAATGGAGTCCACGCGTGCATTACGTTTACTTACGATTGGTGGCGGCGTTGACTTGACGTCGTTCATTTGGCTAGCTGATAGATAAGCTGATAATGATGAATATATCTTAAATATTATACACCAAGTGGAGTTTTGTGAGGGCGCTAGAGCGATTTTACACACATATTATAGTTCATATTCTCTCAATTTGGTTATCGTTTCTTCATTTACAACATCTCCATATCTCACAAAGGGAACTATTGGGCGAGGATATACCTAACTAGAGAAGGAAAAATTCTTTTGTCGAACTCTGAGCGGCTTTTTGAACGAGGGAAAAGGGTCATGAACGGCCCCTAGAGCGCGCTGGGAGTGGCGGGAAAGTGAATGACGATGGAATTTCAACGGGTATCAATCCTAGCATCAATCGAACGTCCTTACTCCATATGCGCTTCCACGAAATGCTACATACCGCTACAAGTGAAGTGTGCTTGTGGTCTGTCCAATAATGCAGAAACTTTGATCACTTTGATGGCCTGGAATAGGGAATATATTGATGTGGAAAGGAGAGGAGGAAAAGAAGGATGGTGATAATAATAAAAATGGGGATGGTATATGATGAAATGGCAGTAACAAGAATAAGATGATTCTGATGTCTGTGTTTAGAGTAAGACATCATGGATAGAATCTCCATTGGTTGTAGATTTTGCTTCTTGATATCGGTGGGTTTTTTTGGGGAATTTCACTTATAGATGGTTATGTGATGAGCGGAGATGGGGGTATTTCCCCTTGAACTGGACGTTGAGGGAAACTGTCCTTACGTCTCTTCGGGCGGTTTTACGGTAGATTATAGGAATAGAATGATTCTTGAGGTTTTGATCGGACTTTGGAGTTTTACAATGGGATATCATTCATAAATTGAAGGGGAGTAATTCTGAGGGTAGTAACTTGGTAGTTCCGGGTATTGCCTCATTTTGACTAGTGGATATATAAGTGTCTGATGTATGAGGTAATCAATTATGATATGGGAATACGCTGAAGTGATCGAGATGAATATTTTGTCCGAGTGAATACTACGTAGGTAAACTGACTTGAGAATTGATTTGTTAGTACAATAAAAAGCTTACAATTGAAAGCAGGAGAAGAAGTAAGCAGCTGAAATCAGAGATAATATCTCAAGTGCGCCTCTATGTTGCAAATTTTCGCAGCGCCTATCATATAAATTCGGTTAATTGTGAGGGTAACCTAAGTTCCACGGTCTTTCTCTGTACCGAATCCATGCTGGAGTTAGGTATTGACAGCTTAGATAATCGCCCGGCAGTGACTGTACATGGAAATGTCGACAGCAAGTGCTAGCAAACTACTATGATAGTGTGAAAGCACAAGATATATAAAATGACATCCTCCAGTCGTGAAAGATATGAGTGTCTTCAACCCTTTCTCTTTCACTCTTCCTCTGTATCTACAAACTGCGTCTTCGAACTTCTTTCTATCTGACGCCGTGAGATTTTCTCTAGCTGGGGTAGAATGACCAATAATAAAAAAGTCTGATAATTATATACACCCAACCCAATAATGTCACAAAATCCGGAGGTAAGGTAATACTAATAATATTTTATGGGCTCCAGGGATACACAAAGACAGATGTAGTAGCTACTCTTGTGCCCCAGTCAGTTATCATGGTGGCTGTAACTCATCTACCATAGCTTGCAAACGGACGGAATACCTTAGTTGATACTGTCAATCGCTGTGTATAGACTTTCTAAATGAACAATGTGATGATGATGAGAGTAGTGGTGACATTCTATCCATCTCGAACGATGACAGTAATAAACTTCAACAGGATAAATGGTAGTCAGCTAATCATACACCAACCCGAAACTCGGTTACTTTGCAATATAAAACGGCTAGATCTACTCATATTCATCTAATCCACTGTAAAGAAAAGTTCGCCATCCTCTTAACAATTTTCATTCTGCAATGATAAACTTAAAAGAGTTTGAGCTCGGGAGAGAACTAATGTTTTATACTTGGTCATCGAAATTCGGAGCCTGATGTGGATACACGTATACAAAACCAATGGGAAGAAGAGTTTATATCTGAAATAATTTCGAGACGCCGAAAAGGAAGGACTCAGTATAATTCTGATGAGTGGGATTGAGTTATTTCCCGGTTTATAAAGTTAAGCTAGCCATCTGTCATCTACAGACCAAAACCTTCTAATACTTCATTTTGTTCCACTTATGACCATGGACATACTAGTAGTAATTCTCATTGGGAGGTGACTTGATGGCTGTGAAAATCAAAAGCGAATCCCAGCTCTGCATGGTTGGAATCACATTCTGTTGGTGTCTAGTTCTATGATTCACTTTATACATACTACATTTCCGAGAAAAGAGACTGATCTTCCAAACCATGATTATTTTCAACCAACGATAACAACAAAAGCAACAACAACTCAACTCAACTCCCTACCAGCAGTGCAATCCCGACAAGTTAATCGCTAGAAAACAACACAACACTTCCAAAGCCACAATACGACGTCTGTCATGGAATAATATGGAATGGTATGAGTCCAAACACTTTATTTAACCCACCATCACGTAAACCATCGAGACTCTTATGCTATACGATGATATGATTAATTTCAGGAGAAAAGGAGGGTGGGTTTTATAATTTTCTCGGTTGGATCTTCAGAAGTAGCTGGGCATGTATGATGACCTACAGTAGTAGATCGAGACTGATTATCTATACGACCAGTTAGTATCTATCAAACAGATATTTGATCTACGTATAGAAACGGGCAGTACGAGTTCAAAAATGAAATTCGGGAATTACTACATATACATAATACTTAAGTCCCCTACCCCACACTCCGGCAACCCCCCCATTCCGGTCATTTTCCTCACCAAAAATGACGAAAATCAGCATTTATAACTTCCTTATTTATAAATATAGATTATTTATTTATTTATTTAATAATAAATCCTCAAAATTTCACATTTTTTGTATATAAATTCAAGAACTTGAAGATTTTAAATAACTTTTTAACAAAAATTATTAAAAATAAAATACATATTTCTTTGGAGTATTTGTTGAAAAGTTATTTAAGATTTTCAAGTTTTTGAATTTGTATATAAAATTTATATAAAATAAAATCATTATTTTAATTTTTAATATCTCAATTAATAAAATTACCGAAAATCTAAAATTCTTAGAATCTATTTATATCTATTCAAATTATTTAAGATTAAAATTTCAATCGATTTTATTGATTGGTAGTAAAGTTATTAATAGATGAAAATCATGGTTTTTGATGTAAAATGTTATGGGGTCACTAGATTATGAAGAATAGTGCTTAGTCATCCTTACCATCCTTATCATCCTGATCATCCTGACCATCATATGATCCTATGTTATAATGATTCATAATAAGACTACACCATCGAAAAGCGAGGACTAAGCCTAAAAGGGATTAGTGTAACGATACTGTACTGGAGGCAGCGGCTGCCTGAGGTTTCGTCGGTTGGTAGTTGTAAGTTAAGGCTTTATTAATTGAATTTATTTGAAAGTGAAGTCGTTATTAGATCAAGTAAAATATAGGTAAACTAATTGATAATTAAGTTGAGTATAAAGCTTCTAAACTATGAAATTATTCTGATTATATATTAATGAATGTAAGGGAGCTTTAAGGAGCCTTAGAGCTCCAAAAAGCTCCTGGAGCTCTGAGGAGCCTTAAAGCTCCAAAAAGCTTCTGGAGCTTTAGGAGCTTTCAAAGCTCCTAAGGCTCCTTATTATATGATCTATTATTAGCCCTAAGATATTAATCCTAGAACAATTTCAATCCTAAAATAATAATCTTAGGATAATAGTTCTAAAACAATTATTTTAGGATAAATATTATCCTAAGATAATCTTTCTAGAACAAATCATATTCTAAAATATTTGTTTTAAGATCTAATAATTGTTTAGCTTATTCTTTTTAGAATATTATTTGTTCTAGGACAATATTTATCCTAGGATTCCTTATCGATAAGGATCCTTTTGAAAAGAATAATTCAAATATTGGTAATTAGTTTTATTTTATAAAAATGAATGTGATTCGTGACATTATCCTCTTTCTGGTTAAGTGTTGTCCTTGATCACTTATAACTAATGAGTGTCCTACTTTGTTTTATTATCATATCCTTCAACCTTTTTTTTATTATAAACGATTCCGATTCCTTATATAGTTTAATTTAAAGAAAGAAAAAGGAATGTATCTGTTTAGCTACAATTATCAATTCTATTGATATTGAGATAATTCCTTGTTCCTATTATCGATAAGAAAATCATCATTATGTTAAAGATCTCTCTAATAAGCATTATTCATATTGTTCGGAATATATGCGAAATTCTGTTTCCTATAATACTGAGTTTTGTTTGGAAGATGATTGGGATTATGAAATTCCTCGAGAGTATAATTGGGAAAGTCTCGATTAACAAATCGATAAATTGGATGTTGAAATTGCTAAATCTTCTATTAAGATTGCTTGCCTTATTAAGTAGAAAATACAACTCAAAAAACAATATGATGAAATATTATATCGTAATCTCAAATATCTTAATGAACTCGATGTTTTAAAAGAAAAGGAAAAGCAAGAAAAGGAAAAAGAAAGAGAATTTGCTGCAACTTCAACATCTATCGTTCCTTCCGATCCTTTTGGTCAATTTGATTCTGAACTTTCTATAATTAATTCCGGCTTTTTCGATCCCTCTTTTTTATATTTGATAAATTCGCTATCTATATAAACCATATTGAATTCTTCTTTTTTTTGGGCAAATCCAGATTCTATCAGCAAAAATCCTCAAACTTCTTAAGGTACCTGAGATCTTTCTTTAATTCCTATATATTCTCAGAGTCCAAATAATTTTCCTATTTTATCAAATATTTGATTTTGTTTTTAATATATTTGTAATCTAATATTTTCTTTATTTTATATTTGATGTTTTGATCAATAAATATAATTTTGGTTTCAGGAGTTTTAGATACTCTTGATAATACTAATTCGAGTAAGGATATATAAAATACTGAATGAATATTTATACTTTTTGGTAATGCTAATTCATAATTTAAAGATCCTTTAATTTTCTTGATCTTAAATGATCCCAATTTCTTATAATCCAGTTTTGTATTTAGTCTCTTTATCTTGATGTTTTTTCGAAGTAGATAGACTTTATCCCCCTCCTTTAATATTGGCTTTTGACTATGCTTTTTATTGTAATAATAAATATTTCTTTCAACAATGAATTTAAGTTCTATTGCTATTTCCTTATAAACTTCCTTGAATTTCTTTGTTTATATGATAACAAATTGATTCTCTATTTCTAGAATGCCTGATTCTTAATATATAACTAATTTGTATCCAAAATTGATATAGTTCAGGGAGACTTAGATAGTTTCTGAAGTAGAATTGTTGTATACAAATTATACTAAAAGTAATAATCCTATTTAATTATTTTATTAATAATTTATATAACAATGGAGATATACTTCAACAATCTGATTTATTTGTTCGTTTTTTTCATTTGTTTGTGAATAGAATGCTATAGATATTTTCCTTTTTACATTTAGTAATACTACTAAAATGATCCAGAATTTTGATGTAAAAAATTTATTCCTATTAGATAATATCTCCTTTAATAATTTATGTACTATAATAACTTCTTTTAGGAATATGATTATTAAGGTTTCTATAGTTAAGGTGGTCTTGTATAATACTAATATTATATACTTGGTCAATCGATCTATAATAACTAAGAGGTAATTATATTCTACTTCTATTACTGGATCCTTGGATTTAGGTAACAACCCTATGAAATCCTATGATATCGATTTCTATAGTATTAGTAGTATTTCAATTATATACATCTGTCCATAAAGAGCATAGCAAGAAGCCTTATTCCTAATACAGATATTATATTTGGTGACCACTTTTTTGATTATGATTCAGAATCCTGGATTTCAGTATTATCTCTTAATTCTTAAATATATTCTTTATACTCCTTGATAACTATAAGCTGGCAATGTATACTGTTCTTCAATGAATTCGATGGCAATACTACTTGATAACCAAATTTTCCTTACGATCTGTATCAATCCATTTACAATCATTGATGGCTTAGGTCATTTGATGTTTTCCTTATTCAATTATATATCTATAAATTTGTTCCTCTAGACTTCTATTAGTTTATTTTCTAAAACAGCAATTTCTGTTAGGTTCGGAATAAGATCTTTATTAAAAAGAGATTTCAAAATTGCTATCTCCTAATAGATCTTATCATCCTTATACCCTGATGGCCTATTTAGTGTGTCTATTTTTATATTATCTTTGTTTTTGATATACTTGATTACCAAATCGAAATTGATTAATTCTTTAGTTTATCAAATCAATCTTCAATTATCCAGAATTTTAGTTGTAGTAAAGATTTATAGATTTATATAATCAATATAAATAATTATTGGGAATTTAGCCTCTTGAAGATAGATTCTCCAATGTTTCAACGATTTGACTATAATTATAAATTCTTTCTTATAGATATTATAATTTTGCTCTATTTTATTTATTTTATTGGAATAATAAACAATTGGATATAATTTCCTATTATCATCTCTTTGAAGATGAACTCCTATTATACAGGTATTGGAAACATTTGTTTCAATGATACTTTCTTGATCGTCATAATAATTGTAAAGTATAGGTTCCCTGATAAATCTATCCTTGATTTCCTAAAAGATTTATTTTGCCTTTTTGCTTTATATAAATCCTATATTCTTTTTTATTATCTTTATAAATAATTTTATCATTTTAAAAAAATCTTTGATGAATATCTAACAAAAGTTAGCGAATCCTAATATAATTTATATATCTTTGATATTTCTAGATTATTCCCAATTTTTTATTTTCTTAGTTTTCTTTGAATTAATATTTATTTGTCCTAATTCAATTATATATTTTAGGAAAATTATCTTCTTAATTCCAAATTTACATTTTGATAATTTGAGCTGTAAATCGACCTTCCTAAATGCTTCAAGTACCTTAAGGATATGTTCCTTATATTCCTCTTCTTTTTGAGAGAAGATCAGGATATTATTTAAATAACAGATTATAAATGAATTAAACTCCTTGAGTATTTCGTTATTTTATTATTGATATATAACAAATATATTTGTCAATCCAAATGATATAATGGTATATTCTTATAATCCGGAAAGTAATATGAAAGTAGTCTTTTATTTGTATTCTTTCTTGATTTATATAAGATTGAAGATATTTCTTTGATCTAATTTAATATAAATTATTATTTTACTCAATTTATCCCTTAGTTTTTAGGCTTTGGGTATAGGGTATATATCCCTAATAATCCCATTATTCATTCAATAATAATCTTTATAAGATTGATTATTTAGATCTTCTTTTTTAAATATTAATAATATATTAAATATATAAGGGAACTTGGATTTCTTAATTCATCCTTTTTTTTCAGTTTTCGATCAGTATTCTTCCTATATTCTTAAGGTACTAAAATTATATAATCTTAATCTCTTAATTAAAGATATGAATCCTTCTTTGAAATTGATCTTATAATCTCAAGGCTTATATTCTGACAGGGTTCTCCAATCCTATAGATCTTTAAACAGTTTGGCGAATTTTCTATACTGTACTAGAATTTCTTTTGTATCGATCTCGTTGATTAATAGAGGATTTGTGATTGTTATAGTATAGTATCTGATTTTTTTGGAAATCTGTTCTTTTGGACTATATAGTTATTCGTTCTTGCATTTATAATGATCAAATATAAGGATATCCTTTACCTAATCAATATTTAGATTATATCTTCTAATCTAAAAGGTTCTTAAGACTATTATATATCTACCTAATAATACTAAGTCCAATTTGACTTGTTTAGTATACCCTTTTGACATAATTATTTTTAGAGTATTAATTTGTTGATATACCTATCCATTTATTTCAGCCTTCTTTCTCCCTAACAATATCAATTAATATAAATGTTTTTTAAATTTAATAAGGATTCTGTTTTCCTTTGTAAAATTGGGATCCATAAATATTTCTATAACTTTTGAATTAATCAAAGCTTTAACTTCCTGTTTTCCAAGACTAATTCCTATAATTAATTGTCCAATCCTAATTGTACTATTGAGTTCTAACAATAATGATTTGGTGATCCGTTTTTTGATAAGGAGGTTCAATTATTTATGCTGATATTCGCTTATACTCAATAATTTGTAGGGTATAATTACTGATAGTTCTATTGGTCCTGTCTGAAAGTCTCGGTAATAATCCTTAGCCTAATAATGTTTATAATAATAATTAATCCTATATCAAATCCTATAATATTTAACTTATAACAGGATTTCTTATATATCTCCAATTTCTAAATTATAATTATTATACTCCTATCCTTTACTAATCTAAGGAAAATTTAAGTCCACAATAAATCTTTTAACATTGCCTTCCCTTATATTCTTCTTGAATACTATTTGATAAAGATTGTTATAAATAATGATATATAAGATCAATAAGATTGGATGATTATAAATCTGATATTTTTCTACAAAATCAGGTTTCTATTCTTTGTAATGATATTATATATATTTTCTATCAAGATAACTAATCAGATACTATAACTCGCTTTTTTGAGGTCTTAAATAAATTTTGTTGATTTGCTGATTATCTTCAGATCCTTTCTTTTCGAATAACTTGATTAACTTATAGTTATTTGTAAACTCAACTTCCTTATCAGCATTTCTGATTGATTCTATCTTTATAAATAAAATGATTATATTTAATTCCCTAAATTGTTTTGGATATAATTAGGGTAACTCTTTTTCTAATAATCTAATCTTGTAAAAATTATCTTTTAATATATTTATTTTTTAGGATTCTTATCTCTTATTTCCAAATCTTATTTGTTTCTTGTTTTTCGCAACGAATAACTTCTTTTAATTATAGTTTCGAGATATATGCCTATCTTTTCTATAGGTGAAATATAGATTATTTTTTTTGTATCTTTTCTTCTCTTCGACGTTAAGTCTATTTGATTTATATTGGCGTTTGGCTTCATTCAATTCTATTAGATCGCTAGTATTGTAATGTTTATTCTAACATTGAGGTTTAGAAAACTTTCTATTTTCCTGAATAATTTCCTTTTTCTTTATTCTTCTTTTGTAGAAATAATTGTCGATTAGAATAAAGGTTTCGATTAACTTAGAAAGATTTGGTAGTTTTGGAGCTCTTATTAGCTCATCCTTGATGATATCCTTAAATCCCTTATAAAATTGGGATCTAAGATAATTATTATTTTATATAATATATCTGGTATATTATTGAAACTTAATAGTATAGATTGTAATTAACCCTATCTATTTAAGTTGTCATAATGCTCTTTTAATTATATAATCAAAATCTACTTCCCTGAAAGCTTTATTGAAACCTTATCGAAATGATTTGTAAATGCTAAAAAGACGATATATCTCAGATTTTATATTTTTATTAAGCTGATTATTAGTAGTTTTGGTTATTAGATTATTAACAAAAGGTTCGATCCAATTGAATATAATTCCTTGGAAGAACAAGATTAGCTATAAGATCCTTTATATTGATGTCAAAAAGAGATATCCATTAAAGATATAGTAAAGATCAGCTTGTATAATAAAAGCTTGATACTTATTATGATCTTTATAAAATAGATTAGAGGTGGATATTTGGATTGCTCGTTTTGATTCTATGTTGGTGACAGCCTGTCCTGAGGCTCCAATGGAGGAGAAGGAAATTGGTTCAGTGGATTATTGAATGAAGTCTATTATAATTGATATAGCTTAATTGAAAACAATACTCAAAGTGTAATGATATTGTACTAAAGGTAGCGGCTGTCTAAGGTTTTGTCAGTTGATAGTTATAGGTTAAGGCTTTATCAATTGAATTTATTTGAAAGTGAAATCGTTATTAAATCAAGTAAAATATAGATAAACTAATTGATAATTAAGTTGAATATGAAGCTTCTAAATTATGAAATTATTCTGATTATATACTAATGAATATAAGGGAGCTCTGAGGAGTCTTAGAGCTCCAAAAAGCTCCTGGAGCTCTAAGGAGCCTTAAAGCTCCAAAAAGCTTTTGGAGCTTTAAGAGCTTTCAAAGCTCCTAAGGCTCCTTATCATATGATCTACTATTAGCTTTAGGATACTAATCCTAAAACAATTCTAATCCTAAAATAATAATCCTAGGATAATAATCCTAAAACAATTATTCTAAAACAAATATTATCCTAAGATAATCTTTCTAAGACAAATTATATTTTAAGATATTTATTTTAAGACCCAATAATTGCCTAACTTATTCTTTCTAGGATATTATTTGTTCTAGGACAATATTTGTCCTAGGATTCCTTATCGATAAGGATCCTCCTAAAGAGAGTAGTTCAAACATTAGTAACTAGTTTTATTTTATAAAAATGAATATGATTCGTGATAATTAGCCCTTGCACAAATTGTATTTAGAAAGCCTCCCCACTTCCTGAATTCATAGTTTTTCGAGCGATATCTTCATCAATGAAGAAAGATCTGTTTCTTACCCTAAACTCCTTCTACTATATTATAATATTATATCATTCCCTTCAAATTATCGACACTTTTACAATATCGGATTGCCTGTAACCCCCGAGCTATCCCAATCTACCTGAAGATCTTGTTATTACCGTGACAAACAATACTACAATATAATATCAATATCTTACCTCTCTAAACAAATATTATTCGAATATAAAAAAAGAGATAATTAATCTACAAACAATTAATCAAGGACTTACTCTTAAATTATAATTAAAAAAGAGATTATTCATATATTAACAAATTGAAAATAATAAGCTGATTATACAATTATTCCAAGATTACTCTACTCCCGTTATTCAACCTACCCCAATATCTGGTAGATCCTATATTATCTCTCCTTTCCATTTCAAGAAAAGGTTTATTGCAAACCCTATTATATTTAAATTTCAATTGAATAAGAAAATCCCTGATCTAACATTTTTCGATAAAACGAAAACTAATCTTGATTATTTTGTTAATCAAATATAAAACAAAATATATATTAATATAGATTACTATATTTCTTTATATATATATTTAATCTATATAACAAAACGATTTATTAAATTAGTTATAATATAAATTCTTTTTTATAATATCAAAGAAGAGTTTGTTAAATTGGATAATTATAATGATTTATTACAAATCTTGGAAAGAGTTTATAGAAACCTAAACAAATCAATCGAAACTTACAAATTGCTAATCAATTTAAAATAGAAGAATCAATCTTTTTATATCTTTTATATTGAATTTCAGAGACTAGTATTAAAAGCTAAGATAATTAACAACAATAATATATTGTTTATATTGCTAAAACAATCCTTATCCAATAAGTTGAAGAATCAGTTTATTATTATCAAACTCTCTATCCATAATATTAATATATTTATTATATTTATATAAACTTTAGAAAACCACTATATTTATCTAATAGGATCTATTCTTGTAGGATATACTCCAAATATATCTCTATCTTGATTCATTATACAAATCTTTATCCCTATTAACTATATACCTGCTTAATCTTAGCATTAAGTCACTTATAATATTATATTTATCAACAATTTATTGATAGGAGACCCTATAGATCTCAGTTTACAAAAACATTTTAATTAATAGGATCGCAACAAATATTTTCATTATGAAATTATAGATCATATAATAAAAAACTATCTCTTCTTTAATAACTATTTTATATAAATTAAAGCAAATTATCTTAATGTTACGAGGTTTGCCGTCTAGATCACATGGAAGTGCTCTAGGCTCTCGAAGTAGGTTTATAACTAGGCGTCAAGCAGGGACTTTAAAGTAATGATAATAAGATGATGCAATTCGTAACTAATAGTATGGTATACTAAATGATTGATCTTGAGCACGAAGCTCTATACAAAGGGAATCTATTCCAACTATATAGATCTTCATGCTCCCTTGGATCCTTTTGGATCCTAAGCTCCAAAGGCTCAAAGTCACGTGCTTTCTGACAGTGCGTGCACATACGATCTTAAGGTGGCCCAGATCACATATTAATTCGATGAAATCTGATCGCTTTTGCACAAGGCCCAAGCTCTCCTAATTAGTCAATTGTTACTATCGTAACACTAGGGATGCCAAGGAATTCATCAAGAAAATAAAGCTAATCTCTGAATATTTACAAATTGAGTTGATTATTAGCCAAGTCTGGTATTCAAAGAATACAGATACTTATTATATTTTAGGCTGTCGATATCAGCTTGGAGATCTTGTATAACTGAATGTTAAGAATATCCGAATATTGCGATCTTAGAAGAAGTTAGATTGAAAGAACTTAGAGCTTTTTAAGGTATTACAAATTAGAGTTATCTTTTTTTATAAAGAATCATCCTATCTTTTATATGAATCTGTTACATTCTATCTATAATAATCCTACTTCCAAATAATATAATCTTTTCTCTCTCTTTATAGAAGTCGAAGAATTTAAGTAATTCAAAGCAAAAGAAATCCTAAATTTCTATTGGAAACGATAAGGTTGAAAAAGGTTCTATCTGAAATATATTGTTTGTTGGGTAAATTATGATACATTCATTGAAAAGCCTATTAGTTATTTAAAGAACATTTAAAAACTAATCCTGAATTACTATTATAGATATCCTGAAAAATCTGGCCCCCAAAGTTGTCTTAATAGAACTTGATCTTAAAAAAGGAAATATTATTATAGGATTATTGGATTATAAAAAATAGTGTTTAATCATTCTTACCATCCTTACTATCCTGATCATCCTGATCATTATATGATCCTATATTATAATAGTTCATAATAAAACTATACCACCAAAAAGCAAGGACTAAATCTAAAAGGGATTAGTTTTTATATAAATTGTATTTAGAAAACCTCTCCGCTCCCTGAATTCATAACTCTTCGAGCGATATCTTCATCAATAAAGAGAGATCCGTTTCCTGCCCTGAACTCCTCCTGTCGCACCGTGACATAAAAGGGTGGTCGAAATGTGGGGCAGGGGACTTATATTATGGAACAAACCTACGTCTACTTATTTTCACGGCGACGAAGCGTTTAACTGTATAATGTTGAATAAAGCATAGTATTTTATTAGAATATAATCTACGATACTACAGCGCCAGGATGCCCTAAAAAGCCACTGTGTTAAAAAATTATTTAATTCCATCTGTTACCATCGAATTTTAACCCTTGAAAACCTTATCAAACCAGCGAACAACATCCACAACCATTGAATATCAAAGACTCGATACTCATCTAAACCACCCATCACCTATCAACAAACTAGAATTAAACCACCTCTATCTCGCCAAGTCTTTCCAATTCCAGCATAGTACCTGATCCTTGGAAAACGTACTGTATAGCAATATTTTCTCCTATATGCATAACATTGTGAATTGAAATCTGCTGCCAGCTTTCAAGTCGGGAAATCGTGCGATTGTGGGAATGTGAGATAGGTGTAATGACGAGGGGGAGACGGTGAATATAGGCCAGATCTCCGGATAAAATGTATCTGGATCGAGATGCGTATAGAACCTTCTTCCATAAATCTCCGAACTCCAATATATATGGAGGAAGGCCCTCGATAAATGTATTGGGTAATATCAGACAGACAATCACAGCAAGTGTATTCTCAGCTCTCCTCTTGATGTATCCTTTGTACCGCTTAGCAACTTCGAGCTCCGGCGTAAAATAGAATAGAGTTCCTCCGACGCCTCGAAGATCCGAAGGTGAGTTGCTCTCGAGGCCAGGCATTCTAATCTTTCATTCTTCGTTTCTTGATAAACGATTTGTAGTAACCGCTTTAAACAAGATTTGCTTGCCTGATACATTCGACGGTGGCGATATTGAGGTTGCTATGCCAGCGGAAGGTGGTGTGATACCTTCTGCTCTTGCTTCACTATCCTCTTTTACTCTTTCCAAAGTGGCATATCTAATTTCCATCGTATCTTTGACCCAATGACTTGCTGATTCTGTTTGCCTCACATCAGAAAACCCATGATCCATAATTGCATCTATAAGTTGTGATCCAATTCCCCAATCCTGCATATGTATCACCCAATCATCTTCGCTATCCTCCACCACATTACTAGGTATACTACCCAGTGCGAAGTCGAGAAACTCCATCTCAAAGATAGTATCTTTGTCCGTATCGCTTGCAGATTCTTGTATACTTTCCCATCGACTCCAAAGTTCCGCAGCTTTTTGTGGTCCCCAACCCAGATACTCGAAAGTTTCCTCGCTATAGAGGAAATTTGGAATGATAAAAAAGCTTGTTTCGGAGCCATCATCGGAGCCAGAGCCTGACGAAGTTATCTCTGAGTTCATAACGGAAGAGGAAGCGTATCGTCGTCTTCCAGTTGCCGGCTTCAAGTGTTTGCGCTCGGTAAGTATTGCATCATCGGCCGCAGTAAAAATCGGATTGGAAGCCATAGTATTGTGTGAGAGATACAACTTTGAACTATAATAGAGATAGAATTTTGAATTGTGTCGGGGATGGAACCTTGAACTGTGATAAATGTGGTTGATTTTGTTTAGAATTCGGAGGACGAGATGAATACTTTTATATAGAAAAATTAATGTAAAGAGGTGGGGTTGGGTTTATATATGATCGATTCATAGTTCGATTTGTAATTAGTTATCTAATATCTGGATCGGATATCCTATAGTTTTGGTATAGTGATAGATAATCATTGATAATATGAAAATACATCTGTCTAACCCCAATTCGAAAGTGATTTTCCATCTAAAAGTGTAAATCTGATCTTAGATTTTGAAAACAATACTTCAGCTGGAACCAGTCTTCTTAGCTCCCCCCTAATCTTCGCTCTTACCCATTTCCTCTCACGTCCCCCACATTTGCTAAGAGATGGGGGGCATAAGTGTTCAGTATATTCAATTCGTCACTATAATTATCCATGGTGAGATTAAAAGCCAGTCCTCCACTCTAATGGTTTTACTCTCCTCACTCACAAACCCCACTCACATCCCTCGAGCCTTCACTTCCCTTAAATTTTTACTCGCTTCACGCATCCTCTCCACCACACCGATCCATCAAAACAAATCTCGAGCATAAAAACCAATCTCGCCTCTCTTTCCCAAACAGCCCTTTCATCAATAAAGGTGAAGAACCTTCTACAGAAAAACAAGATCCTGGAGAGACGAACTTACTACCAAGGGACGAATTGTTTAGGGATGATGAGAAACAAGTTGAGATGAATCAACCTGGCACTATTCATACACCGCAACATAGTAAACCATTCATCACGCATATAAAGAAAAACATTGAACTTTTAAAAGGTTTGAATTTCGTGGAGAGTTTTCCCATCACAACTCCCAGATCCGCAGAAATGCCGGACAGTCCAGACCCACGTGGTATTTTAAAATAACGCTATTGCTCCCTTCCATAATCGTGTATAACCACCATCGACTCTGCCAATCATTTTATTCAAACATTGTTCATTTATCTACTAGGAGTATTTGCACCCATAAAAGGACCTACGAATGGATTTGACGTGTCCTGTTGTTGTCCTTGCCCTTGACCGTCCCCACCCGGTGGTGAAGTTTCTAGATTCGGTGGGTAGAATTGATATGATGGATCGACTACATTTGAATTACCTATAAAATGATCCCATTGTTCCTATAATTCAATCAGCATTCCACCCCAACGTAAGATTCGGAAACAAGAGTTATATCGGGAGGTAAACTTACCCAGTCAACATTCGCCGGTAGATCCATCATTCCAGGAGCATTACCGGTGTTGCCAAACATGGAGAATGGGGATGCGCCGCCGTTCATGGTGGCAAAGGGGTTAACATTATTATCGAGTGCGAACGGAGTGAGACCACTTCCACTTGAATCACCCATATTCAGGTCCATGCTTGTATATCCTGCTGATGCCTGGCCCACGTTGTTGAACAAAGCTGCTGAGTTTGGTGATAGACCACCAGAAAGCATACCCAAAGTCATAGCTGCTGATTGCTCGGGTCTGAGGTTTTCTTCATTGAATTGTGAAAAAGCGTCGGCTGTACTCATAGGTGTGGCAGAAGCAATGGCCGCCGGTTCTCTACAAGCCTTCATCTTCTCAAGAATAATATTCAAAGTTTTGCATGCTTTAAATGCCTCCAGCGATTCCTCCATCGTCTCACTCCAAATACTTTGAGAGGTTTCAACAGCCTTGAGCATATCTGCAAGTTCTTCTTTTTCCCAGAAATGTTTGTCCGGTGGACAAATAGTTCCATAATGAAGCTCTAAGCAGACTATCATTGCAGCAAGTAAGTAATCGTGTCTGGTAAGGGGTGAAACCGCCCATTTCATCGAATGCAATAGCCCCCCAGGTTTGGATTCCAGATGGATTTTGTGTTGATGGCGAAGGATTTCCATGGCAGCATTGACACAGGCTCGACGGGAATGATCATAGCGAGAATTCTGTCTCGCACGTGCAATGTACTTGCGATGAAGGACACACATAGTCTTTTGCCAAAGAATGTCCACATTGAACCTGTGCATCAAGAGCGTCGCAGGATCATGTATGCATTCTTCCATAGGCCGGAGTTGAAGGTGAGGAGCAAGGTTCCGTTTTAATTCCCATAATTTATTATCGCGAGCGAGAACATCATCATATGCAATTCCCTTAGGATTAACACTTTGTATTTCCTCCATTATGCAGTTCAGTTCATTTGCTATGTTGATTTTGGCGAGCATGTAAGATATAGGGGTAGGCTCTGTCTTTGGTCTCGCGGGTGGTAATGTTTTCGAATCTGGACCAAACTCATCCTCAAATATGTTGCGAGGAGGTTTTGTATCACAGTCGCTATCACGGATCATACTCGGAAGGGCCAGCTGGAAGGAAAACATCGTGTCCATGGCGCGCACAAATCCCCAAATTCGACGACGCATCTCGCCATGGAAGACAGAGATACCTGCAAAGTTGCTTGGATCTCGATGATAACCCATCCGCATTGATAATCGAGTGATCATGCCGATTATAACCCAAAGGCCCACTTCAGAATCCCATCGGCTCGCGTATTCAGCGTGTACGTATAGAATCAATGTTTCAACCGTGTAAAGCGATGACTTGGTGTAATCGGAATTGACAAGACACTGGACCGTACGCTGCCTGAATTCACCAGCTACCTCGAGTGTACGACCTAGAAAAAAAGTTAGTACCATGAGAGGAAGTTTGGAACAAGAAAAATCGAGCTAAAGAGAAGAAATAAACAAGGACTCTCTACCTTCCCATTCCGGTGGTTCATCCCCAATCATGTGGTATGATTGCATGGCTAAACAGAGAATTGAATATAAAAGGCCTAGCCATACAATCGAGGTCTTCGCGGGATCTTGCCAGTGGGCTTGCAGCTCCTTTTGGAAAGTCGTAGCGTGTATAATGTGTATAGCCGGGTCGTATGTGTTCAAATATCTAGTAAACGATTAGTTAACACTCCGTCCCTTTAAAATGGCTATAGACGGACCTCGTGATGATTTTATCAACCTCAGATTTGGAAGGAAGTGCTTTTCGAAGCTCATCGTCTGAAGCTGGCGAATGTGCACCGAATAGAAACGCGGGATCATCACTGACAGGCGGGTTTGAAGATTTGATTTTTTCGTAATTCTTTTCGAGTTCTTTCTTATGACTACTAAAATAGGATCTGACTTCTGCGATCTTTTCCACCGATTAGTAACGACTTCTAATCCTAATAGCATCTGAGACTTCTGAATGAAAGATGAAGGTTCAAAAATGGCTCTCAAGATTGATCATTGCCTAAAGGCATCTCTCAAATATTTGACCTGATGGGCTGCTCTAGCAACTTGAAGATTTGTATCAAGCCAAAGCGTTCATGGTGACAAAATCATGTATCGACGAAGAAACTAGAGTTTATAACATACATCTTTTAAGACCAGATGCCAGTGCGAGTCTCCTAGGTATGTTGTTTTTCCTTTATCAGGGTCAACCTTCATGACACCCAGTGAGTTAGCAACGCCATCAACGTCGCTATCCTCGTCACCTTCTTCTTTGATCATGTCATCGTCGTCTTGTTCTACATCAGGAGGAAAAGATGAACCGACACTTTCGCTGTGAGAACGGTTAATGGCAGCAGTGGCAGCTGCTGGACCTGCAGATGAAGCACCATTTGTCATCAAGGATAAGACTAAACCTTCTAAACGGTCAATACGATTCTGCATGTCATCAGGACTGGTTGAGCCTTGGCTTTGATTCTTTTTCCGTGTGCCCGGTGCAGCATACGAGCACGAGGAAGCATCACCTCTCCTCGTGCAATTCTCACATGGATGCGACCGGTTACACTTCAACCTATTCCGTAAAAAAGATTAGTATGATTATGCCAGAGAGCAAGGTGCTGGCAGAATAGAATGAAAATGACTCACTTCCTGTGCCGGCAAGGCCCACATGAGAGAGGGATCCTGTTTCTCTTTCTTACCACGCGATATTGACCTTCTGGGGATTGAGCTCCAGCGCTTGAGGATGTAGTGGAAGGGGGCGTAGGAGTCATGATGATTAATTATTATTAGTTTGTGAAGAGGAATAAAAGTGGACAGTCCAATATTCTGATTTACTCAAAAGCTCATAGGAGCCGGCTCTGGTCCAAATACAGGATATCTTATCAATTCCCCAACCTCCAGAGAAAGTGTAGGCCTTCTTGATTGAAGTGGACAATGAAACCGGTGGTACGAGAAGGCGATGCGGTTTGCACCCAGACGATCAACCCTTAGTTGAATAGGTGAAGCAGGCAGCCCGAATCTCGTTAGCGGAAAGAACGAACACGCCCTATTGGAAACAGGTGGTGGAGGCAGAACTATAGATGCAGATGACAAATAGCCTTACTTCCGCTCGACAGTGTTCGACTGCACTAAGAATCTCACATATAAGTTGACGAAGCCCTTTCAAGAATCTGGTTTGTCTCTTGATGACCTACGATGACGGGGGTAAAGCAACTCAGGTTTCCTTTCTCGTCAAAGTTTAGGAGGGCAAATTCCAATGTATCTTCTTCCTTGGATCCAAGCCTCCACAGATAAATCCTTCTGTCAATGATACGCCGGACCCTATGGCGTATTCACAATTGGCCCCAGGTTGCCCACGGAATTTTTCCGAAAACTGATACCAACCACCCACAGTAGTGACAGAACCTCTCAACTTAGAAGCAACACCAAGTATTACTGATGTCCCAGAGGGAGACGGCGAATCGATAGCGCGAAAGCCGAATGTCCAGGAATAGCTTCGACGATGTTTCCCACCCAACTTGGAATGGGCAAACCAATAACAAAATTACCCAAAACCGTTCCTGCAGGTTCGAGATTCGAGATATTTATTATGGTCTTTCGGGGAGTCTGACGACCGAGCTGTCATGTATTCTGATTTGTCGAGAACGACCCGGGAGTAGGGAAATGTATGTATTATCTCATGCGCAGTATATGATCTCAATATGCAATGGCATATTCTGCATACGTAGTCAGTCACTGCTTCAAAAGTTTGGGAGTTTCTGGGCTGCCAAATAGATACTCACAAGGGTGGATAAAATGTATTGATGGTCCAAGTCTTTTGATACTAGAAATATAATACAGGATGATGAAAAATATCACCACCAATCAATTATTTCGATTTCAACGACCAAAATGTGAGCTTCGAGGGAGATTTCAATTAATTAAATCCATCAGAAAACTCTGCAAATGTTTGCGACGAAATATTGTAAGAGATGAGTGAGGTTGTTGATAAGTACTCTGTAGATTGTCGAACTATCAGGTTGAGGATAAAAGACATAAGGCTGGAACTTGAGATCCCCGCCAAAAGTTCTTGGCTTGAGCGGGCTAGCGGTACCAGCCGAATGCAGCTTGGATAAGGTTATGAGGTTAGAACTTAGGATGGATTTGTTGTATTTTGTATGTAGCTGACCTTGACCTCAACCTTATAAGTGTTGCTATTTATTTCATCGCCACTCTCAACATAAGGTTAATATCTTTTCCAAAATAGAGGATGATTTCCACTTCCTCCCCCTTCCCCCCCCCCAAAAAATTCTCTCAAGGCATCAATTTGGTGTTGCGCGGCTTACTTCACCGATGACTCACTCATATCTCATATTGACCAACTACCACTACCATATATCACCCAATGGACCTCAATGGACCTCAATGAAATTAAAGACGATCGTGCATCAATATCTTCCTTCATCTTCCTGGCATATATTGACAGATTGAACTCTTCAAATCCACACCTTTTGGCTTAACTCCGATATCTCCGCCAGAATAAAGGGGACTAGCGCCAGAACGTGATCCATATATAAGGTTACTCCTATTCTCGCAAGTTCGAAGCGTTAAGCAAGACAGGGTCGCCGAAGTAGATACACCAAATAAATGCAGACAACAAATTCAAGACAAGGCTATCTTACAAATAAGAATGCTGCAGACATCGCCTATCTTCACCAATGGTACCGAATTGGGTAACCACATCGCCCCATTCATATGCTTTATCAGGAAATTCTACATTATCTTCCAACAAAAAGAAATAGTCGAACATCATTCTGAGCCTATGACTGTTGGCTATCCAGCGGCAAGGCCAACTGCACAAAAGCAGTACTTAGAACTCCAGTAGAAAGTATTACTTGAATTTTCCCCGGGTACTTGGTACTTGGCGCAGTACCTCATCAAAAACCTTATCTGAGTGAACAAGAGTTTGGTGGATCAGATCCATGAGCTGGATTGATGCAAAGCAAAAGTTTTTATATCTTCGCTTTTGCACCACCTAAGATTATGAACGATCTGGCTTGGTTGCTGGTAGAACAGCTTTGGGGCCGGGTAAACTTGGAAGTAATCCTGAGCCCTTGACTTATGTCGGCACAAACGACGTGCGCTACTCAGCCTTAGTTGTTGCCGCAGCAAGAGCTGGTCATACAGTTGTGTATTTTTACTTGCCGTGTTCTCTGCTGCTCGTGTTTGTGCTGATCACCATGCTTTCTTAGATTTTGTGACGTCTCCCGCAATTTGCTCAAGTGCATATCAAGCCTTATCTGATCACCTGCAATGCCGGTCGCTAGAAATTACACCGAACTCTATCCCACCACATGCCTGTATTATTCTGGATGCCATGCACCAATCCGTCACTTCATCTGCCATCATCTCAAGAGCTTTTTCTAATCAGTATTTGTTTTATGTGCTGAGTACCTTTGAGGGTCTACGAATAAACGCTTTTGTCGTCACATGGGTCTCGTATGCGTTGTTTGAGTTCCATGCCTACTTTGCCTTTGCCAGACATACATCCAGGACCACGGTCAAAGCCTCTCATTTGGACGCATGAAACATGTGTCCGGTAAATGCTCTTGAGACGTGCGGTAAAATTCCTTCAATTCCAGATACGTTTTTGAAAGGCAATTGGGTGATAGTGGCGTTTCCATCATTCAGTTGAGTTGTCCCAAGTTGAATGCGGGAGCGAAGTTAAATCTTGGTCAAAGAGCCCTTTTTGCCCAACTATTACTTGGTACTATTCCTTATGGTAATGTTGTTATTGCTCCAGAGGCGTATCCTATTTCAACGGCGCAACGAGTCATGAATACTCTTAAGAAATCGCCGGCCGATGTAGCAATTCTCGTCTCTTTCGTGGTCGCCGAGTTAGCACAGACATGTTTTGTTTCATTTCCTTCTACACTTGTCTGATGATAACTGCAGCATAATTTTGAGCTACTTGACTATTGTGCTACTAACCTCCAAGCAATCATCTATAGTGGTGGTGATTTACCCCAGGACGTTGGGTGTTCCTGCGAGAGTGCATCTGCATTGTTTGTTGGAGGGGGGTGGTTGGGGTGGGGGCCCGAAACGGGCATTAAACCCCAGCTGATACCATTGCAACTACTTTTCTCCGATACATCATGTCGTACTCCGTGGCCATGCATCCGATTCCACCCATGCCCTGATGCCATGTTTCACAAAACAGCCGATAGTATTTATGAGATTTTTAGTTCGGCGTGAAGAGGCTCTAGCCGACATGCAACCGTGCTTCACCATCCCTCGCATGCCTCAGTTCGAGGAAAATACTACCAAAAATTCGTTTGAGCCCCATCCAGATACTCAGAATCTATGGTGCTTTTTTCAATCTACGCACTCCACACTTTGTTCTGGAACACATTATTACTCGCCACCATTGTAATAAAAGCTTTTGGAATCGTGACACTCAGAGCATGATTAGTTAGTTTGCGTGCAATTAGCGAGAGAAATGATTTAATAGGTACGAATCATGCTGTCAAGCTTCTTGATTTCTGGGCTAGTTTATGGGCGATGCATATGAATATAAATGGTGAAATTATGAGACAACATATGGTGATTGAGCGTGCTCGTAGTGCGAGCTAAGCGATGAGAATTGAGAGCTTTTTAAAGTGGAATGGATGGGGAACAGTTTGGCGAGTGAATTGAATGAGTGAAGTGGCAGGCGAAAATCGTGTAGAGAGTTGAATTGTGGGTTCGGTAGTTAAAGGGGTTATAATTTCATGGTTTTACACACGGTATTGAAAGTAGCAGAAGCAAAAGAAAACTTTCTTTCTAGAAATAACGTCAGCATCCTCAGGAGCTGGCGACCAGTCGGAATTAGGTTTATGGTTACACAACTCTGAGATGTCCGATTTTAGGGTTCATCCTTTGGGTTTCGAACAAAGCAGGCGTGATCACCGTCTGAATCTATCAAAATATCATTCATTTGCTTCATCGTTCTTTCCTTCGATCTTGTCTATTTTGCCTTGAGCTTCACTCTTTCCCTTTGGCTTTTATCAAGGTTTTGTTTTGTTCATTCGTCGCTGATGAGATGTTGTTTTTTCAAAAGGATTTGGCATATTGAGTTCATTAGAGGTCCTTTCAGCTGTTTTTTACTTCATCCCTTCAATACTTTGCAAATTCACATTAAGTTCCAAGGAATCCCGTGCAATTCGTTGACTAGATGGTATCTCCTTCGAGCGAGCGGCATAGCATCCATCATCGGGTAGTCGATCGATTCGTAGCGAGACAGATATGAGATAGACGAGAGGGGAATGAGAAGGATTGATCACCTATACATTGCTGCCGTTAGCGATTGAACAATTACTCCAGTCATGGTTGCAGACTCATCAAATTTTCACATACGGTGTATGGTCAGCGAATATAAGATTATACATTCGGAGTCTTCCCTCTTCCAAGTTCTCCTATCTTCAATTCATCATAGTTTCCATTGAAATTTTATTACCATCTTCATTTTCCTACTTGAAGCACTCCTCAGACTTACGCACACTCCTCGTTTTTGTACTCATATCCGGATACGACCAATCCTTGCCTCGACTTATCCGCCTCTTTCATACGCAATTTACTTCAACAATACATCATCCATTCAGAGATCCCTCAAACCAACCGATCAAAATGCACTTCACCCAGAGCTTCAGCGCAACCGCCCTCTTTCCTCATCTCCACGATTTCTGCTTCTCCAATCCAGTTCTCCGACGTTTCTTTCGCCACCCGTGATCACCTTCATCCGACTGCTACCTTTATTCCCATGGAATCTGCAATAGATAAACTTCATCCAACCGCATTCGGCGCCTCTAACGTTAAATTCATCACTCTTCCGGCGGCAGGTCCAAGAATGCCCTCACCATAATCTTTCCTCTAACTCCAGCAGCAGAACCGATACTAAGACTACTGCATTCTCCCGCAGCTATCCTAACCGCAACCGCGAGCGAGATTATTCAGAAGAAACAAGTGAAATGCAAACTCGCGCCACGAAAGGAGGAAATAAGACACCGGGAACTGGAACCAGTAATGCCGGTGGCAGGGAGCTAAAATAAATATAATGCTGGCGTGAATAGTGGAGGAGGTTCTGTTAAAGGAAGTAACTCTGGTAATAGGTATGGTAATGAGAATGAGAAAGTACATGGGAGTTTAGGTGACTGTGTGCCACAAACTTTTCATTCAATTTATTGAAATGCTGGTTGTTGATGTTAATATAATCCTACGTGTTGAGGACGAAAGAGAGTTGCTCAAGGAAAAACCGAAATCACAATGCAAGAGAGGGGAAAAAGATGCAAGGATTCCCAAAGGAGTAAAGGTATTCGATTGTCATCTACTCCCAATGTAGATCCCGAGACTGACAGATCAAGACACATGCACTGCGAATTTAAACTTTTATCCTCATAATAACTTATTTAACCTGGTTGAAGGGTCCATATGATATATGCTAAAACTGCTATTCATCTGCGCCGGTCTATATTTACTAATATTTTCTAATTCTGTGTGTTTTTTTTTCGAAAGCAGAAACAAACTGGATACATTTCCCGTTCCTAGCATTAAAATCTTTTTCCAGTCTAGTTTAAGATCTTAAGACTACGATAATTCTAGTACGCCATGGTTCATCGGCTTCAAAACATGGGACAAAAGTCTGCTTGAGATGGAGAGGGAGATAATATTGGGATTTGGGGACTGAAATCTCCATATTTACCAGGTAATGTGTTATATATAGTGCTCCCTATTATGGGGTATGGGAAATATGATGGAATTTTAATTTGGTGAGGAAATTGTCGTGTTTGGCTTGATAAATTATAAGGTTGGCGCTCCATGGGTCTTTGATATATAAAGCAATTCAGTATGGGTTAGCATTCGTTAGACCGGCGAAATTCTTTTCTAGAATTGGTCTAGAAATTAAATTAATCTTATAGCATGTGGCCGCATGGAAGAGATAGTTTAGGAAATTAGTTAGATGGGTGTATGTAGTAAAGTATGGGATCAGGGCTAAGCGAGTGAAAGGGCTAGGAGTAGTTTTACCCTAATTTTGAGCCACCCCCAATTTGGGCCATCCTTTTACACCAAAAATAACGATTTTTATTTATTAATAATACAATAGTTAATTAATAAAATCGATTGAAATTTGAATTACAAAACTGTTATATGATTAAAAATGAATTTTGAAAATTTTAAATTTTTTGTAATTTTATTAATTAAGATATTAATAATTGAAATTTTAATTTCAATTTGTAGAAGATTTATATACGAATTTGAAAATTATTAAAACTTGAAATAACTTTTTAATAAAAATTATTAAAAATAAACTATAAAATTATTGAAAGTCTTCAAATCAAATATTACATTATAGATTAGAAATCTGAATTAATAAATTTATATCTCAAATTTTATCAAATTCTATTGATTAGTTGTCAAGTTATTAATAATTAAAAAAGGTGATTTTTGATGTAAAAGGATTACACAAATTGGGGGTGGCCCGAAAGTAGAGTACCAGACTCATTTATCACCTTGTAACTGAAGCGGTATATAAATTTAGAAGAAAAAAAGAGCAAATTGGTAAAAAAAAATGGTTGTATTGTAAGACTATACGGTTGGTTACATGATATCTAAAAATAACAAATTTCCCCATATATCTCCATCTATACATACCCAAGATCCATCCATCCGGATATATATCTAAAAATCCGGCTCAGAGGTGAGAAGCAAATCTTGGTACATCTCGGCACGATCCTCCTTGATAAGAGACGAGTAATATTCAGCGGTTGGAGTGATTTTGTCCCTGGTCTCGATTCTCCACTCTGCTTCCGTGACGGCTGCAAGTGGTAACTGGGCGAATGCTTCACGGTTCTCCATTGCTTCTACTGTGTGGTTGTTAGTATTGGATGGGTTTATGGGTTTTTGACGTGTGAGAGACACTTACTCTCCTCCTCCTCCCTCATAATTTCCGCAAACATCTCTCTGCGCTCTGCGATATTTAAGTTGCAGTGCATGTTGAAGAGTTTCTTTTTGTCGAGTTTGGTTGTTCGATTAGGTTGTCGATTAGGTTGTCGGTTAGGTTGTTCGGTTAGGTTGTCGATTAGGTTATCGGTGATGTTGTTGGTGAGGTTATTGGTGAGGTTGTCGGTGAGGTTGTTCGGTGAGGTTGTTCGAAGTCCGCTGAAGAGGAAATTTTATAGCAAGACGGGGGGGATGCTCTTCTTAAGGACACGGAGGCACACTAAGTTATTCCAAATTGAGTCGATTTCTATCCGGACCAGGACCCGCTTAAAGGCGATGTCACTGTAGACTAAAGTCAAGCCGGGGAAGTGGATTCCATTGAAGTGTGTAATCCACATGAATGGTCAAATCTGTGAAATAATTGAGGCTATCTCTATCACCGATTATACTTGAATAATTCGAGCCAGCTGTTGAATATTGAGAGCCAGCTGGACATTTACAAACATTTGGTATTCAATATAGAAATATTCCTCTATTCTATACATTTGATACATTTAGTTAAACTAATCTATTCCTGATTTTGAAGGTGACCTGAAGCTCCAAACTTGACTATACATCTATCGATCTAATATTTCATGAAAACTACTCCCCGTAGCAAACGGGGCTTTCCTCTTCGCCTCCCCGTATCATTCCATTTTTTAAAATATTTCCCCTACAAAAAGAAAATAACAGCAGTTTACTTGAACCACTTTGAAAATTTCAAAGACATAAAATGTGAAAAATAATTCTTAATCCAGGAGTTCAACCTGGGGCTGCCCGAAATTTGCCCATTGTCTGTCTACTGGAAATGCAACGCGATGCTGGATTGATGGTAGTAAGTTGACTAGGAATATATCCGTTCAAATGTAATTCTGTAGCTGGTTGAGTGGAATAATCTAGTAACGATTTTGACTCTAGTGGTATTCCTTGTGCGTCGTGAGAATTGAGGGGTTTTGGGTGAAGAATGGGAAATAGATACTTAATTTAGAGAACATTTGTAATGAGGGTATTTTTAGTGGTGTGGGAAGGTGGGACCAGTTAGTTAGATTTACACTGGTGGATAGGCCGTTTGCTGAGATATTTCAGGGTACTTGAATGATCAAAATGTAGAAGAATCAGACAATAATTGTATTTCCCCATGTAAGTGCTAGAATTTCAGCACAATTTGTTCATGGACGTGATGAATTGAAGGTCAAGAATGCAAACACAAATAGCTTAAACTGTAGCAAATTGAGATATTGAAGAAAGCAATGGTAGTAGATACATAATGGAGGCATGAAGAATGATGGCTGAACAAACATAGCACCTTCCCCGTACAGAAAAGGAGAGTACTCTCGAAGTTAGCCATTATAAAGTTCTATTCTACCATGAAAAACACTTCTAGTGGCTACTACAATCAAATTGATAAAATGATATCTTCTTATATTCATGATTAACTCAAAATCTTATAAAATAATTCAAACCTAACAATATAGGGTTAGGCATTGAGCCCCGCCAGAAAACTCTAAACAGTGGCGACGTTTCCTTAAACGGATAGGGGGATGAAGCAAAAAATTGGGAAGTAACCCCCCCTTCATTGAGGAAACCACAAGCTAACCACCACGGCCAGCTCCACCACCTAAATTCCTCGAAGAGTGTACATACAACTTTGTTACAATATATATACTATCTTTTAAAAACTTTGAATAAATAAAACGAAAAAAGAAATTGAGAAATTAATCTCCCCTTTATTCCAAGGAAACCACAAGCTGACCATTACGGCCAGCTTTCCACCACCTTAATTCCTTGAATGTTGTACTATGCAAACTATCACTGAATATATCTCATTCCTCAATACTTGTCCCTCATACTTCCGTTGCCTTTCTTCTAAATCTGTATACCTAATCAGATCAACCACACGACTTAACTATTCAATAAAAGACATGAAATCGTAAGCTAAGACGACTATTCGAGTGATACTAGGCAACGTGAAAGTACATGATGGATGATTGATCTTGTGGCACTGAATATATACGAATTGGGCAGGTACACATGAATTAGACAAATTCAAGCAGGTATACAATAAAATCATATAACAGGCAGGCACATAACACGAATGGTAGTTAACGAGAGATTATGAAATGACAGACGTCGCAATTGTAAGATGCTAGTATAACTATACGAATAATGAGCCCAGATGTTGATAAAATAGCTACTTGAACTGCTCAACAATTCCCATATTACATCAGAAGCTCTTTGTGCTTGGTCAAAATGTAATCGCGGCATAGCAATAAAAAGATTATGATTCTATTTTTTAAACACCCCTCAATGAGATTTCTTCGAAAGATAGGAATTGGTTTCAAAAGAGCCATAAAGTCTCCACAAAATTAATAGCTGAGAATCTATCTCCACAGAGCTAGAAGAAGTAAGAGTTCTGGACTTTACTTCCCATACACCGTGATGTTTTGTGACAAAATCCCTGCAAAAATCATATTTTTTCATATAAAATTAAATATAAAATATCTTATTGAGTATTTAATAAAAGCAATTGAAATTTTCAAAATAATAATCAATTATAATAAGATTATAGAAAACAATGTATTTTATTTTTTATAATTTTTGTTCAAAAGTTATATAAAACTTTAAAATTATAAAATTTCAAAATTTCGATTGTATAATGTTTTTCTTATACGAAATAACTGAAAATTTTGAAAATTTCATAATTTTTATCTTTGATCCTATATAATTTCTCAACAAAAATGATTAAAAATAAATTGAATAACTTTTTATATATTTTGATTAATTATCTTTGATTTTTCTTCCAAAAAAATACATTTTGTTATTTCATATAAAGATTTAACAGGAATTTGAAAAAGTGAATAAATTAAGGTTTTAGGTGAAAAGCGTTACATGGTGCGGTGAGTAAAGTCCAGAACTCTTACAAGATGAACAAGCTCGTTGGAGAAAAGTCCGGTCTTTCGATCAAGGGTATACTTTAAATCGGATCGGGGCAATCTAATCTTGATTCGAGTATACTAGTATAGAAGGCCCCTCCCCGGTTTGCATCCTACATAGTGGAGCACCACAATCGAAAAAATTCATCATCTCGCAGAACATAGTCGAAGAAAGCCAAGCATTTAGTATTGGCACTAGAACTTCGAAAAACCAACAGAAAAGTCGAACAAGCCCCTAATAAATAATTTATCTCATACGACAACTTCATACTTGCATTCGGAGGCTTTTATTACCAAATTTCCAGCCTGTTTGGTTGGATGGATGCTATATTAGGTTTGCCAAGAACCGCAGCGCTAATAAGGGGCTCGGTAAAAACCCACACTTGTCTAGCTGAATTAGGCGAAGGTTCTAGAGTAGCCTCTTTCTTAGAGCCCTCTAGCTTTTAGTTTTATCGCGGATCCCGTGGAAAAAAAAGAGTAAACATGTATGAGTGAGTCATGCTCACTGAGGAAATTTTGCATTCAAACTTCAAAAATAGTCATCAGCTTCCTTTATATAAAAAGCGCCAAAAAATTAAAAAATTCCCGATTCCAGGAGTCGAACCTGGGGCTACTCAATATAAAGCTTGGGAGTCTGAAATCTTTTGAACCTCGAGATACTTCAGCTTTATAGAACTGAGTTACGTTACCACTACACCAATTCGGATATGACTTTGTATGTACTCAGTATGGAGGTGTCTACACTACTTAGGTATATAGAGAACAAAATCACAATATTTGAACGGAGATCTCGTGAAATGAACTTATATCCGATATCCCGAGCCAGACTAAATTTCATGGAACAATGAAGGCATCGTACATATTTCCTTGATCATATTCTGCATTTCGGAAACAGATAGCGAAACTTTTCCTTCCATCTTTTCTTCGCCAAACAGCGCCCAAGGAACCTGCCTCTCAAAATTTTTATCTATTTCCAATAAATTTACTCGCCATGTCTGTGGGTATATCTCGATATAAGAACATTACATGGGTCATAAATAGATATCTAAACTCTGAATGCCGAATGCCTATCATCTTGTATTTAGACTTATCATATTCTGACAATTTAACACAGATAGCACATCTCGCAAATAAAGGCTCTTTGTGTTCGTATTTAATGCCAGATATCTAAAGATATAGCAAAATTAGCAAAATTCAGAATATAAGCATAAATATTATCTTCTGGAGAAATGTGATGGTTGTCATGTATATGTGACCATTCAAGACCTCAAAAATCTCAGTGCTAGCAGGAGACTAAATATAGAAAACATCGAGAATCACACACACTACCAAACACGATATAACCAAATCATTGTGTGTTGAACTTAGAAAAGAATTTATCATGGCAGGCATCTTCAGCAATAGTTACGGCTCAAATATAACGATACTCAATCTTTCTGAAATCTTCAGATCTGATGATAAAAAATCCTCAATCCATCCCAGGAACTATAGACAGTCATCCGTCCCTTTCTAAAAAGATATATCAACCACCCCTTGTACCAGAGTTTTGTTTATAATCGACGCAGGACTTTATTTTGCTAATCCTGCTGCCTTCAGCACCAGTCAGCATTGGATAACGCAGCAGTTAAAATCGATGGTACTAAGGACAGGCCTCCCGATTCTGCTGTCAACCAAGAATTAAGACAGATGGTTTTTACACTGTGTACGCCAGGAATGATTCTCGATAATGCTTCCATGGCATCTGTGTAAGGGGAAATTTTCCAACTGGTATTTGTCTGCATTACAAAGGTTCAAAGTATAAAACAGGAAATCCGCTATTTAAGAATTAAACTAGCACTTCCAAACCAAAGACTTTCAAGACCACAGAAGCACATACAAAACTCTCACTCAACTCTAATTAAACTCAACTCTATTCGAATTCTCCGCTCATCGAAATCCTAAATCTTATCACTGTTTCCTCCTGTGACTTCAACTTATTCAAATCCATTCGACACAGCGACACAAAAAACTTATCAGAATGGAAACGGCCAATTTCCTCTTCTTATCCTCGTGTGCCCCTTTTTTGTCTCTCAGTTCAGTTGGTTCTTTGCAGCCAATCAACACAAATGTAAAATTTCTATACATGTAATGCAGAAATAATCTTTCAAATCACATCTCAGCTCGATAACTTTCGAATTCCCGAAACCATGTCATTTCTCAGAATCTTGAATATATACCACCCAACTCTGAGCGAATCAAAACTCGACGAAGCGCGTAAATATCACAAATCACGAATTCCTCCTTTATCAAAAGGAGTCATCATCAGTTGTGAACAGAAAACATGAATAAACAGGCTCTAATTATCTTAGGGACCCCGATTTACAAGAACTTTCACATGATGAAAGTATAAGAAGACATGAATGACCAAGCTAGCGCTTTATATCATCAACAAAGTTCTCTTTGATTAAAGAATGATTTGATAAGATGTAAGATTAGAACGAGGTGATAAGACATTGATGTTAGGACATATATACACATGTCCAATCCATCAACACGATCGCATAGAATAGGAGCAGGCATTCATTGACACAGATCTCAGCGTGGTCATCATGCCAATTCACCACAGAGCAAAACAAGCCTTCGAAAAATAACAGAAGTAAGTACATACATGCTACAAATGCCAAACCAGAAGAAATCCCAACCACAAAAGCAAGACATCAATAACCATCCAAACCATCATCGCTCATAGCTCATAGCTCATAGCTCCGCATCCCAAATCTCCCAACCCAAATTTTTTATCAGACTTTACTATTCCACAACCACATAACAATATAAAAATCGACACAAAAGAGAATAGAAAGAAAGAAAAGAAGAAATTATTTATTTGAGCTTCTTGAATATGACTATACAGATAGAGTATATACAAATAAACAATCCAACCTCCCCTCCAAACTTTCCTAGAGAGATATTATATCATATTACATTTCATATTTAATAATACAAAATTTCATAAAGAACAACAAACACCAATTCACAAAACTAATTAAATGGATGAATAAACATAACAAATATAAAATTTTTCACAAAAAAGCATAGGAAGGAAGGCAGGAAGGAAAGAAGAAAGCATTTAAGATATTAATTGGGGTGTGAGGTTTGAGGTTTTTGAATATAACTGTACAGACGGAGTACATAAATCAAATGCAATTTAAAGATGAAAAGGATACAAAAATGAGTGTTGAAGTAGAAGTATTCCTTGCCAATTTCTAGGAATATGTTAACTTTATCTTTCTAGTACTACTAGTACTACCATTGGGTATGGCAGTTAACTATTGGCTATAGTAAAAATCATTTTTATATTTCGCTATCTACTATCCTGTGGTATCCTATCATCTGCGCCCAACCATTCCATCCCCTAAGCATACTATCATCTGTTCCTACTATCCATTCTGATTCTTATCCCCCGTTCTCAATTCATAAACCATAAGAGCCCTCGGGGTATTAAGCACAGACGCTCCAAGCACGCAAAGGTAAAGCAGTAAAGTAATATTCACGAATATGTCCTGGTGTACTCCATACATCCCCAAAACATGAAGATGCTTGTGAAATTTCCACTCACTTGAAAAAAAAAGAATCAAAGGAAAATGTAGCACCGGACCAGAATTTTCCATAATTGAACAAAAATCCGAAAAAGATTCATAGAAATGACCCCCAAAGGTAAAGAATCAAATTGAGATCGGTCCAAAGATATGTCTGCACAATCACCGCCATAAATCTTGACTGCTGTTTTTCCTGGAATGTATCTTCTTTTCACCAGCTGAGCTGCTGGGTCTGGGAGCTTCATCCGCAGGTACGGCAAGGAAACCACCAAATCCATTTCCGACAATGACACTTCTTCTTGCGCCATGACCTTGAGCCCATGCTTTACCCATACTATCACCAAGCCCAAAGCCACTTATCGGCCTTGCTGTTGTTGCAGAACCTCTTCTACCAGGTGCAGATGGTGGTTGAACTTTGGCGAAATTCCATTCCATTTCATCGAGACCCTTACTGTAAACCTCCAGTTCCTGTTTGAGTCCCATCCCAGTCGGCATCATTGGGGCCATGTTGGCCTGAGCTGCAAAGGGATTGTTGGAGCTGAATCGGTTGTTATTAGGCTGTGCAAAAGACGCAATAGAGTTACGATCGAAGGGATTAGGTGGTACGAAATTATCTGGATCGGACGCATATGCCGGGGCTGGAGGTGCGAGATCAATCAGAGATTCTGGGAAATCGGAATCGCGGACGTAGAGGGCTCGAAGCGCAGGAAGTCGATTGGAAATTAGGGAGGTGGTAAGATATGCGTAATGACTTTGTACAATGCTCTTGGGGGCATTTGAGGATGATGATGTGATTTCGTAGTGCAAAGTGTGCAGAGAAATCGAGGTAAGTGGTGGGATATTTTGAAGAGCTGGGAAGGATGCCTGGACCGATTCAACAATTGACAAAAATGTCAATACGGGAGCGTTGTCGACGATCCTATGCAAGGTCGGAGGATGGATACCTGTTTCTGTCAATGAGAGACTCGCGAGTCTCTGTTGGGTGTCTGTTCGGAATAGGTATGCCTCCAAGCCATCGGCAGTGACATTGGGGGTGTTTTCGAAAACCAATTCGGTGAAAGCTGGAAATGGTGGTAGATAGTCACTGTGTTGAAAAACCTCATCATTAAAAGTCTTGGTGTCAGTAACTTTCAAAGCACGTAGCCCAGTTAACGTCCCCAACGCACGGCGAATGATTGTGGGATCCATATTAAGTCTTGTGAATTCCAATACCTCCAAATTTCTCCAAATCTGACCCGTTGCCAATTGTTCCAGACTTCTCTCAGAGCCTGTCATATACGTCATCTTTCGCAGATCTGGACATCGCGCTTGAATTTCGAGTTTGAGTGTGTGACAGGAGGGATCATCTGCGAATAAACCATCGGGAAGATCAAGATATCGGATATTGGGACAAACTGAAACACTTCGCGCAAGATCGGCTTTACAGGCTCCTCTTGTCATGTATGGTGTTTTGAGGAATTCGATCAATTCTCCCAACGATCTATTATCGCGGATCGTTCTGCAAAGAAGTTGCAATCTCACGGTGGGAGTCTCTTCTGGTTCCGCATTGCGATTGAATCGACCTTTATGTTTTCTCTTTTCCGATAATATCTCTTCGAGTTCACAGAAATGGACTGCATCGATTCGAACACTATGATATCTGCGCGATGATTAGTTAGCTCAATTGAACACTTTGCACGAAATGTTGGATGCTCACAAAACCCGAACAGCCGTATTCCTCCATCTCCTGGAAACTTGGGCGCAATGTGCCAAATCTCTCGTGTCGCATAATGGGCAACAATCATCGAGAGAAGATTGTTCGCACGTCTCGAAAGTTTCGTCTTGAGAATGAGGACAGACGAGGATGAAGATACGTTCGAGAAGTTTATCGGGAAGCTTGGTTATGCTCGATCCACGCGGGGTTGCATAAGGCCCTGCATATCTGCTTCGGTCTGCTCGATTTGTATAGCTTCGTACGAGTGTGGGTTTATCTGATAGTTCCTTGGATGACTTCTTCTTTCTTCGAAACCATTTCATGATGAAGTTCGCCAGTTTGACAATTCAGGAAAAGAAACAATCACCCCTTCGAAAGGAGGTGATTATTTAAGAGGAAGGATTTCCGTTTAATCTTTTGGTGGAGGAGCCGTAAATTAGCAGGGATTTCCTGTGGATTCCTTTTTCGGGGATTGATTCAAGCCTGGAGGAACAGCGAGTAGCGAATCAAAGAGCCTGAAAGGATGATGATCTTTTTTATTTGCTGATGCACTGGACTGGGACTGGTGGGGGGAAGAAATTCTTATGGAAAAGTCGAAGAAAGATTAAAGAGAAAGGTTGAAAGACTTTTGATAGATGATGATGATAATAATACTAAAAGATAAGTTCTGTGAGGTCGGTTCTATTTCCTCGACAGAAATAGGGGAATTCACTACCATTATATCTCCTTATATCTCCTTGGCATCACATTCACAGGTACAGGCAGGTACAGACAGATACAGGACAGACAGGGCATAGGACAGCACAGGTACGATGTAACCACAGATCTATCTACCTTAGCCAACCGTTGGATGGTAGGTTGTGATGTGATTGTCACTCATCTATATATATATATATATATATAAAAGCACCGCTAAAATTGGTAGAAATCATCTTGATGACTTTGTAATTTGTTTGCTACTTTTTATAGGGTCTATAACTGTTTCATATCCAACGATCATCATCTAAACTTTCCTTTTCATCCCTTGAGATCCACACTGGAGGTGATGAAGTGCATTCGTTATATTGTGTTGTATTCCGACCCCAAAGACTTTTATCTTTCCCTTGAGATTGTTGAAGCAAACAAACTCTTTGTTACTAATTTTAGATATCGTCAGGCCTTGTCAATGTAACTGTGATTGTTTGCTGCAAGGGAGAATTCCAACAACAACAACAATCACAGAAGCCTTGTTCTCCCCACTTGTGAAGTCAACATCGATATCTTGCATACATAGAATCCGGGGCATACAAAAGGTCAATGTACTTACTAGGTACTACCTACTACTCCGTAGATGGCTAGTACATGGATCTATTGATTATGAAAGCACTTAGCACTTGGCACTTTTAGATCTTTGATCACTCAATTGATCTTGTTCTTAATATACATTTTTAATTAATATAATCACAGCTTCAAACAAGGCTTCTTGTCCTATGCATACACGATTCCGGAGTCCCTTTTTTTCTCACCAGCTATTTTTACATCAAGATACAACCACCAAGCAACTAAGCAAGCAAACACCGAGAGAAAGCCACGTTAGATTACGATAGTTGACCTACACGGGCCAAAACTTGTAATCTTACATGTTTGTTTCCGCGTTTGACTAGATGATGCTCATCAATTAGTGTGTTAAGTGAGGAATGTACATGATTTACAGCACTGGACGTGTCTTGATACTCAATGTTATCACGAAACTCTCATCTATCTCCAATTGCATTACCACTCTTTTAGGCTTTCGAGAGGATATCGCAAAAGACTTTCATCGTAGTCAAACCCCTGAATCCAATATAAAGTGACACTGGAATACTAGTGACGGTTTCAATATTCCTACAAGCAAGCAGTTTTGGTTGATCTACCTCATGTTTTTCTGCTTAATTTCGATTCCAAAGGGAGTAAGTAAAACTTTCATGCCACAAACACAAGACGCCCCTGTTTTTCATTAAATGCACGTTAGTCATTGCACTGCGAGATTAAGCGCTGTAAATTTATGTGCAGGTATTATTAGTAAGGAGAGCTTATGAGCGATGAGCTACAATGTGTTCATGAGGTGGGAATTTTCCGATTAAAGAACAAAAAAAAGGCTAAATGGGCTAAAAGGACTATTTATGTCAGGTACCTTAACCTTACCTACAACTCAAAGTAAGCATTTCATCACATCACTGTGGAGGTCTACACATTTGGATCCCACTGCCTTTCCCCACCCTCGTATGAACTTATCAAATCAAAGCTTGTATCGTAGAGGTAACCGTGCAGAATATTGCTGATGTGACTCCTTGAGGAGGGGGGACTTATTAATCTGATCTTCAACTACAACATTCACGTATTACTTTCATCACATTTTGAGGGTTTTTACACAGTATTGTTTCGGTTTGCAATCTAATGTTTTTATTCATCAACGTTAAGTCTAGGAGTACTAGGTACTTATCGTCATGTTCAAACTTTTGCTATATGCCAAACTTAACGCCAACTCCGAATCTCAATTTTTTGGGGATGAGTTTTTGGGTTTTTTGGGGTGTTTTTGGGGTTCTTTTAAGTGTTTTTAGTCTTGAATCAAATCAAATCAACTATAAATTTTCAAATAAAGTTCAATGCAACGCTCCAAGAATGTGTGTTCGTTGATGCTCGATCAAGGATGTCAAGCTCAATATCGAACCAGGCATCCCCATCTGAACTCAGGCAACTGCCAGCCTGGTTCCATTTTCGGTATTCTGGTGACGAGATCTTCAAAAAAAGATTCAGTGAGGGACAATTCATCCAATTCCAGTTGTGAGACTGGGGTCGGATCAACGACAATTCTCAAATCTTCAGTGCCGGGCTGATGGGGAGTGAAGTAAACGAGCTGTTGGTGGGGAATTGATTCCTGCTCCTTGTCATCGCGGAGGAAGACTATAGTTTTTAACTCGGGATAGCCAGTAATCCCATACACCGTAGTCCCGAAGATTCTTCTCCAATTTCCCACAAAGTTGTACTGCATGTCTGATGGAATCGCAATAGTTTGGATTGAACTTCTGAGAGGTCCATTGTCAAAAATTCCCTGTGGAATGCGATGGGTGGCGCCAATGACGAAAATGTCCCTTTTCATGCTAAACCAATCCCAGCAGGGAGGAGAATCTTTCGCATCCTGGTCATCCAAAGTTGGACGACGAAAACGTCTCAGACTCGGATCTATTCGACCGACGACTTCATGACGAGCTTCCCGATTGACATCGAGAAGTCTGATTTCCCTAGGTTGCACCGCGGTATCCTGAACGATGGCCCGACGAGGGTTGAGAGCTTGCTCCGCCACGTTCCGCCAGGCTTGAAGTCTAAATTCCTTTGGGAGTTCCAATACACTGGAAAGATTTGTGAAAGACATGGCTGTTTGATGTGTTGCTTGTTGTGTGAGCTTGAGAGCTAATAGTATTCTGAAAATATCTATTGACAAGGCTAACTAGGTATCTTTGATTCTTAATGTGTTGTTGTTTAAGATAGTCAAGGATGATTGAATTGATGGAGTATAAAAAAGAGTGAGGAATTGCACCACTATATACGCCATCAGTGATACTGTTCCCAATATGATGTACAATCCATGAACAGCTGTATTGGCCGGACACTAGCTAAGATTTGGACCCCTAAACAACGACTGAATAGGCGAGTTAATTACCTCTGTCACGTGATAACGACCAAATCGCTCACTGTAACGTGCCAGCCAAATCTATTCCGTAGTCGTCTTTCAGACAATGCCATTACATTTAATGGCCTATTTGTTGACAATTTCGCGTCAGGGCTGTAAGTGTGGACTCTTGAAAACCTTACGCTAAGACAGCATTGTTTCCTGGCTCTTCAATAAAGACTTCCCTCTCTTGCGTAGACGAGATTGTACCACGCTACATCAGTGCTATACATACTGCTCACTTTAATTTCACTGTTTAGCCCATCCTACTCAAACTCGGCGCCTCCTTTGTGTATCAACTGTACCTGGTAATCGTATCTATCTAGGAGTAGACTCAATCAATGATCATGATCCAATTGCAAGGCCTTCAATTGCTCATGAATTTCCGCATGTAATAACAATTCCTGCAGAAATGTATGTGAGCTTGGAGAAATTATAGTAAGAATTGGCGGATGAAAATTGTCAGCTCACTATTAACAGGATTCTTGAGGCTAATTTGCCCAGAGGATTCACCACTGAGTTGAGCAATCACCACTTGTCAGGCAGTAATAATGCCTAGTATATCTGCCAGTCATCCAGCAACTATCTGCAAGTTTTCCTATCGAGTGAAACGTACCTCGTGGTACATAGTGAATTTAAACGTCAGTGATTTAGTTAGTCCCAAGTGCATCGCATAAATAACATGCCGATATATATCTATGAAAGGCCGCGGGGTTCCTAGCATGCACGAGTCACGGAATGCCGCAAGAAACCGGCTCGGATATTAAAATTTTCATCGAAAAACAAACTCCCAAGAATGCCGTATTTATTTGTAAGATTAGAATTCTAGCAGGACTAATCAAAAGAATTTATTATTTGGCGCCAAATCTTTCATGTTTGGGCGTATATATTCATTATTGCTTGTTTCTTAAAGCTGTTCTATTTCAAATTATAAGGTTAATGCTAAAACTCTCTTTACTTCTTCGCGGAATATTTTCATTTGATCTTGTTTGATTTTTTTTAACACTGAACTGTAGAGAAGAGAGGGTAGAGAGGAATTTTAAGGAATGGGAATTATTACTTTTTTTTGGTTTACTGAGGATGGAATAGATAGGATTGAGCTTTTGGGAGATTTTTATAAGTATTTCTTTTGAGGAGTGAGGTGGAGTGGGAGTTGAGGAAATTTATTAGTGGCTGGTTGTTACGACAGGTAACATTATAACACGTGACAAGTGTCATGTGACAAGAGTTGGAGCCTTTGGAGCTTAGGATCCAAAAGGATCCAATGGAGCCTTTGGAGCTTAGGATCCAAAGGATCCAAGGGAGCATGAAGACCTATATAATCAAGATGGATTTCCTTTGTATAGAGCTTCGTGCTCAAGATCAATCATTTAGTATACTCTACTATTAATTACGAATAGTATATTTATTATTGTCATTACTTAAGTCCCTGCTTGACGCCTAGTTATAAACCTACCTTGAGAGCCTAGAACACTTCCATATGATCTAGATGGCTACCCTTGTAACATTTTGAGCACCATTATTGCTTCAAGTACCGACTCGACTAGTAACGACAATATGTCTTCCAAGACACCACAGCCTAGCAATCCTGCTACAGCCGATCAAGGCACTCTCGGAGGTACCGATAAGGATGGAGACATCGCTATGGGAGGTATCGAAGACCCCAAGGAAATCACTGTCACCGAAACTCTTAAAGTCGCTTTACCAGACCGATTCACAGGCAACCGACAAGAACTAGAAACCTTCTTGCTCCAACTTGAGATTTACTTCCAATTTAATCAAGACAAGTTCAATCATGACGCTGACAGAAGCGTTTGGGCCGCCTCCTATCTCAGAGAAGAAGCCGCTAAATGGATCCAACCATATCTCAAGGACTACTTCACCAATTTGAATGAGCCAAAGAAGCGATTATACCCGACTCAAACCATCTTTAAGAAATTCGAAGGGTTTAAGAAAGAAATACAACGAGTATTCGGGAATGTCAATAAATTACGTAATGCTGAGTCCAAGATCTATGGCCTCAAGCAAACAGGGTCAGCAGTTAAGTATGCTGTGGAATTCAGGAGGTATATAGGTACCATTGGATGGGAAGAGAACGCAACAATGAGCCACTACCGAAAAGGATTCAAGCCTGAAGTTAGGCTAGAACTAGATCGCAATTGCATTTGGGAGGATCTAAACAAGTTGATCGAGGAGTCTATCAAAGCGGATGAGATGCTCTACGAGTATCAGAAGGAACACCGTTCTTCCAACTTCCATGGAAACCGAGATCGTGGTAAGTACCACAAGAACGAAGGAAGACCTCGAGAGAACAGACAACCCTACAGAGACCTAATACAATTGGATACAACCTTTAGAAACAAACTACCTAAGGAAGAGGTAGAACGAAGACGCAAGGACAAGCTTTGTTTCGAATGCGGCAAGCCAGGTCATAGAGCCAGAGATTGCCGAAGCAAAAAGCCACCAGGAGGAGGTTATCACAAGAAGTTCGGCAAAGGCCAATTTAATGCGACCTTCACACCTCAATTGTGTGCAACAGCCTCTACAGAACCTGAAGAGATCCAGTGTGTAGGCTATAAGGAGTTCAAGAAATTGCTAAACGAACTATCAAAGAATAAAGAAGGCCTCAACACAATAGATCTATGGGAACAAGAGTATCTACGAACTCCCTCCCCACTCTTGTTCAGAACGGAAATGAAGGAAGAACAGATAGCTGAGCATATTGCTATGAGCTGGACCGCTTGTTATAATGAAACCTGTAGGATTCATCTATCGGATAAAGAAGCTACAGGATAGTTTCCACAAAGGAAGGCAAGGAGATCCCGCAAGAAGGGAAGGTCAGCTAAGACCTATGGAAAAGGCCAAGGCCAATTGAATATTGCAGGACAGGCAGGACAAATCTACTGCAATGCGAAAATAAATGGACGAGCAGTCCAGGCTATGATCGATTCAGAAGCCACGGGAAATTTTATTGCACCAGGAACTATGAAGTATTTGGGAGTACAGCTCCAAGCGAAACAAGCACCATATCAATTGCAGCTAGTTGATGGACAATTAGCCGGATTGGATGGAAAGATTTCGTAGGAGACTCGCTCTTTACAGATGAGTATAATCTAGCATAAAGAGGTTATCCAGTTCGATGTTGTTCCATTAGGGAATCAACAGATCATTCTGGGAATGCCATAATTGAAGGCACATAACCCCCAGATTGATTGGTCATCGGAAACCATATCATTTCCGAAGAAGAGCGATCAACGAGATACGCTAGAGCCAGCAAGGCTGAACACATGTGGTGGAGAACTGAAGGCGAACAACACTATTGACGTAGGACACCAAGTCCAGGGTCCTCTATTAACAGCGAAGGAAGGTGAACCTCCTGTACAAATGAAGAATAAGCAAAAGAAGTTGCTTGAAAACACCCCTGTAGTGAAGCAGGACGAAGCGCCCATACTGGTACAGTACCAGAAGTATAAGAAATTATTCGAAGAAAGAAAAGGCCATGACGCTTTACCAGAATACAAGCCATGGGATCACAAGATAGTATTGGAGGAAGGCAAGACGCCTCCATTCGGCCCAATCTATCCGATGTCAGCCTCTGACTTAGGGATGCTTAGGGATTACATTGGCGATGTACTAAAAAAGGGATGGATCAGAGAATCCACCTCACAGGTAGCGAGCCCTGTGTTATTTGTATTAAAGAAAGACGGTACAAGGAGACTTTGTATAGACTATCGCAAACTCAACGATATGATGATCAAAGATCGGTACCCACTTCTATTAGCTATGGAATTGAGGGATCGATTGGGAAAAGCCAAGGTTTTCTCCAAGTTTGATCTACGAAACGGATTCCACCTAATCAGAATGAAGGAAGGTGAGGAATGGAAGACAGCATTCAGAACTCGTTACAGATTATACGAGTATCAAGTAATGCCATTCGGTTTGACAAACGCACCAGCAACATGTATGCGCTTGGTCAACAATATATTAAGAAAATACCTAGATATATGCTGTATATGCTATCTAGATGATATATTAGTATTTTCAGAAACAAAAAAACAACACATCCAGGATGTTCACAATGTTCTACAACTCTTGGAGGAAGCAGATCTCCAATACAAACTTAGCAAGTACGAATTTCATGTCACGGAAACAGAATTCCTAGGCTACATTATATTCTCAGGAGGTCTCAAGATGAGCTCCGACAAGGTAAAAGCAGTCAAAGAATGGGAGCCATCAATTAGTATAAAGGAAGTACAGTCCTTTTTAGGGTTTGCTAATTTTTATTGACGATTCATCAAGAACTACTCGAAGATAACCTCCCTAATAATTAAAATCATTAAGAAGAATCAGGGAGAGTTCCAATGGACGGAAGCAGCACAAGTAGCATTTGAATGCCTCAAGGAAGCATTCGCAGGAGAACCAGTTCTCAAAGCTTTTGATCCAGAACTACCAATAATCGTGGAGACGGACTCCTCAGACTACGTAATAGGCGCAGTATTCAGCCAGCCAGGCTTGAGCAAGAAATAGCAACCAGTCGCTTATCATTCACGTAAACTATCGCTAGCCGAACTAAACTACGAAATATACGACAAGGAATTACTAGCGATAGTAGACGCTTTTAGGGAATAAAGAATGTATTTGGAAGGATCGAAATATATGGTGCAGGTATATACAGATCATAAAAACTTGGTTTACTTCACCACAACAAAGGAATTGAACAGACAACAGGTCCGATAGTCGGAAACCATGGCTGCATATAACTTCAGAATTTCATATGTCAAAGGAAACGAAAATGCTAGGGCAGATGCTCTTAGCCGAAAACCAGAATACTTACAAAACAAAACACACAAATCACATGCGATATTAAGACAGGAAGGCGATGCTTTAGTTCACAATAAACCACAACTCGCTGCCACTTCAGGAATAAATTACGATATTATCAAGGATATCATAAAAACAGAATACGCAACAGACGCTACAGCCAAAAGAATCCTAGCTAAATCAGACAATCTAGAAAAAGGATTCACTATGGAAGATAGGTTCATCCATTTTCATAATAAGCTTTACATACCCTCTAATCTAGTTAAGGATTACGTTATAGAACAACATGAGCTACCAGCTCACAGGCATCAAGGTATCGCAAGAACCTTTGCCAGAATAAGGAGAGAAGTCTACTTTCCAAAGATGAGGACTATAGTTGAGAACGTAATTGGGAACTGCGATATCTGCATAAGGAATAAAGCCGCCTGGTATACTTCTTATGGTCAGCTCAAAACCCCCGAACTACCTACTCAACCTTGGAAATCCATTGCTTGGGATTTTGTAGTGAAACTACCATTATCCAAGGACCCGGTTACCCAGAAAGAGTACAACTCCATATTAGTGGTAACAGACAGATTAATCAAGTTCGCTCATATAATACCATTCTATGAAACTTGGACAGCAGATGACCTTGCTTATATATTCATAAGGAATATAGTCAGCATTCATGATGTACCAGACGAAATTATCTCAGATAGGGACAAACTATTTACATCAAAATTTTGGTCTACTCTTATAGTATTGCTTGGAATCAAAAGAAAGCTCTCGACAGCTTTCCACCCACAAACAGATGGCCAAACAGAACGACTAAACCAAACGATGGAAGCCTATCTTCGCTGCTACATCAATTACAGACAAGACAATTAGGTTAAATTATTACCCTTAGCACAATTCGCATATAATACATCAGAGACAGAAACCATAAAGGTAACGCCAGCATATGCTAATTTTGGATTCAACCCACTGGCATATAAATCACCATTACCACAAGATGCAAATGCAGACAAAGCCATAAAAGATATCACAGAAATCAAGGAGCTTTAAGAACAACTCTCCTTGGATTTACAGTTCATCGCTTTAAGAATAATGTCGTACTACAACAAATCTTGTAGTATAGAACCTACTCTTAAAGAGAGGGATAAAGTTTATTTCATTCGAAGAAACATACAAACGAAACGATCAAGCAATAAACTAGACCACAAGAAACTAGGACCATTCAAAATCGACAAAGTGGTAGGACCAGTCAACTACAAATTGAAACTATTATACACAATGAATATCCATCTGATATTTTATATCTCACTCCTCGAGAAAGCACCATCTGGAGCGCCGAAAGCACCAGACCCAGAAATCGACCCAGTCAACCTAGAGGGAGAATATTATATCGAAGAAATACTAGACTGCAAATATGTTAACGGGAAAGTCAAATATTTAATCAAATGGCAAGACTATCCACATTCAGAAAACACTTGGGAACCTAAAAAGAACCTTGGTACTCCCGATCTGTTGAAGGAATTTCACCAACGCTATCCAGACCTTCCCAAAAGGGATCCGAAGGACTCAAAAAAGAAGAAGGGTCAAAGTCGTTCAATATGTTCGAACTAGCCTCGGCAAGCGTCGACGAACCAACACCTGCTTGCTCCTTCTCCTTTTCCACACGTTCATTTTCCAACCTTTCCTTTTCTTCTAAAGCATCCAGCTCATCCAAGGACTTGAGACCCCGACGAAGCATCTCACGACCACGCTCGCACAACTCTTGCTGTCGTAATTCAAGAGCCCGAACACGAGCAAAACCAGCCATTGCAGCTTCGAAAGCCGTATCCCGCTCAAACTGAAGACGTTCCTCCTCCAAACGAAGGTTCTCAAGGTCGCTTATTGAAGCCTGAACAACGTCACAACGGGAACCACAACGAACACATTCACCACAACGCTGGGAACGATCGTTCAGAACAATACAACGACGTCCGTAACAAGAACAGTTGGAACAAGACATATTATCAGATCCGTAAGCCTTGATCGTTTCAGAAAGAAGAATACGTTGTCGATACTTAGAAACTTTACTCAAAGATGACATAATGAGAACAACTAAAGAATACATAAACAAAAAATGAATGACTAAATACACTTGGGACAAGCACTAGTCTAAGAAGGGGATAGTGTTACGATAGGTAACATTATAACACATGACAAGTGTCATATGACAAGAATTGGAGCCTTTGGAGCTTAGGATCCAAAAGGATCCAATGGAGCCTTTGGAGCTTAGGATCCAAAGGATCCAAGAGAGCATAAAGACCTATATAATCAAGATGGATTTCCTTTGTATAGAGCTTCGTGCTCAAGATCAATCATTTAGTATACTCTACTATTAGTTACGAATAGCATATTCATTATTGTCATTACTTAAGTCCCTGCTTGACGCCTAGTTATAAACCTACCTCGAGAGCCTAGAACACTTCCATGTGATCTAGACGGCTACCCTCGTAACACTGGTGGTTTGACTAGTAATTGTTCCTAGTGAATAGTTAACTTTTTTATGGATATTTTCGCTGATTTAATTTAGGTTGAGATGTGTGTGTTTTTCTTGTTGTTATTTGGTGTGTAGATTCAAGTAAAATTTATAATAGTTAATTATTCAAGTAAGGAATATTAGTAGTTAAATCAGGCCCAGAATGAGAGAGGAGATGAAACATAGAAGGTTATAGTAAATCATTACATAGTAATCCTGCAGTCATGAAATTGCACCCAAGGCACCTAAACTATACTGAATAAAGAAATCTGTTTGTTTTTATTAATAGATTTTCTATCTCAGTCCTCAAAAATATAACTTTGGTCTGCTGACATTCTTATTATACCTCGAATTTTCCTATGTTCGCAAAAATTATTCAAACTTTCGGATGATTACTCGATAATATTGAATTCGCACAAATAAATGTCTCTCGAGGCCAGATCCATTCTCAAATGAAATATAGAATGTAAGAGGAAGCGGTCCAAGCATACCGAGACTATCAAGAGCTTCTCTCTGCTATCTAGATTCTTACTATCTAGACTCCCAGATGATTTTACTACGGAGTATATCTCCCTATTCTACGAATCTGTCTAATGGGAAGTAGCTATGTCGAACAAAGAATGAATTGCCTTCGCTTGCTTCAAGTTACTTGGATATATTGGAGAGCAGGTTATGGTGAGTATGAAAACGACGTGGAAACATTGGCTTTTGATCGAAGCTTGTAACTGTCAGAACTACCATCTCTTCATTTCTGGGCTACCATCATGAAATTGCTCTTGCTGTTATGGTATTTCTTTTTATATGTATCTGGAATACACAGTTGACAAAATTCACCTGAGTATGCTCGTGGTAGTCTGGCCTGTTGAGAAGCTGCTCCTCGAGTAATTCCAGCGGTTCTGTGACATCCTCTACAGGCTGACATGGTTCTCTATTCTTGTATCTCCTTAAGGACTGACGCGCAATCTAATGCGAATACAGGTCTACTTGAATGAATTGGCCATGGAAAGAATCCCATCGACACTGCAATTGGCTAGACTTAATCAAGCTCACCACATCGTGAGACCTCCATCAAGGGCTTCGATACAACAAAATACCTACCATCTCCCATTAATTTTTCAGTTGGCTATAAACATCGTCGTCAAAACTCGAGAAACCCCTTGATTACATAATCTCCAAAGGTACCCCACAAAACCCCACGGTCCACCAGTCTCAACGATCCGAACCTCGGCAAGAATCTCTTATAACAGCGTTTGCTTGATGCTGGTTTGAATTTCATGCTGCAAGTTTGTTGTAAGGAGTCAACACATGCATCCTAGTTTCTCATTTCACCTCTTTCATGCAGATATAGTCCAATCACTTTTACGTTAATTGGGTGGCATAGAAGGAAAAGAGCGGGGTATCTGAAGCAACATGGCGAAGTCACGGGAAGAGGCTTTGAAAGGTGTTGAGGCTATTTTTGAGAGGTATTTCTCCTTATATCTCATTCCCATTTATTCTTATATTTTGTATACTCTAAGCGGGGTATAACGCATTGTCTCGTGGCAGTCTGTACAATGCTCGCACTTTTGTTTTATGGTAGTCTTGCTTCCTATACTCTCATCCATGATCCTTTCCCCTATGCCGCAAGGAGGTTTTCAATTCAGCATTTTAACATGTCTTGTACTCGGAATCTTATATTCCATAATACCTATCTTCTTCGGCTCTCCTTCTCTCTTTCCTGTACTAAAGTTTCTCATCCCTATAATTCTTCACGTATCAAAATCTAACAACCACCAGATACCGCTTAATCACTCAATCCCAAAAGTTCAAAGGATTCGACTCGCATGTCATGAACAATATCAAGATTCTCGATGCCACCGCTTCAGGAACCGTAACATTCGAATTTCTCATTGATGAGCAATATGCCAATATCAACAACGTGATGCACGGGGGAGCCGGTGCCGTAATATTCGACATGTGCACTACAATTGCACTAGGACCAGTAGCCAAACCCGGATCATGGGAGTAAGTTCTATCGTTTTGTTTTGGATACTCGATGTATGCTAATAATGAACATAGCTTCCTAGGTGGTGTAACGAGAACACTTAATTTAAGTTACTTAAGAGCCGTTCCTATAGGTATGTTCAGTCCATAGACATATCAATACCATAGCAAGAATACCTCATATTAACAATCCCAGGAACCACAGTTCGTATCTATACCGAAGTAATCCAATACGGAAAAACAATGGCGATGCTTCGAGGTAGCATGACTAGTCTGGATGGATCGATAGTTTATTGCACGTGTGAACATCATAAAGTACGGGTACCGACTAAGCAGGAACATTTAGAGCACAAAGTAGAATGGGATGGATTATGGACGAAAGATGCAGAGAAGAAGTCTAAATTATAAGAACTTTGAAAGTTTTGCTTTGATTGCATGATGGATTCGTTGAGATGATACTATCAATGAAGCAGGCAAGTGCACAAAATTTTAATTTGTGGCATGAACAGCCAGCACTCTTGTGGTCTTCCTTGGAACATTAAGGAAAGAAGGTAGTCGTTATAATATAGACAGTGAGCAGAAAGAATTTTTCAGAGATTAGTCATCTGGATAGATCAGGAATAATAATGAACATACTTGGAGTGTAGTTAGGAGAGCCAGTGCCATTGAAGCACGGTAAACTCTTAATATTTCGTGGAGTCATTAAAAATTATGCGGCAAGACGAGGGAGGGCCACCAGGAGTAAGTGTCAACCCCGAGGTAAAGCTCATTGTGGGCTGCAAATCTGTGAAGCTCACTTGGTGAACTACTAATTAAAATCTATGTTTCACAATACCAAAATCAATATGATGTACAAAAATAATTCAGTAATGAGCTAAAATCGAGCGGGTAGTTGTCATAACGATAAGGGTATTAAATTCATAGATTCGTTGATCAACCCGACGCATTGATCCCAACCAAACGCCGAACTATAGTATTGCCAACCATTGCTCATATACACTCAAGACTTACATACCCATCTCTATATCCCCATCATCATCTAGGAGACTTTCCATCAGACTATCTTGCAACTGTTGCTCCAGTAATGTTTCCTCCTCGTTAGAGGGAACGATCGTTCTCTCTTGCTCAGCAACGATTGTTCCCTCGCTTTCATCATTTTCTTCTCCCTTTTCATTTTTTTCCTCCTCTACGGTCTCCACTTTGATTGTTCTCTCCATTATCACCTCGGGGCCTCTAGTCTTTTTCACACCGAGACTGCCAGCTCTATTTCCACTGCTCCCTATACTGGCACTAGGTGGGGCACTCTCACCCCTTACACTTTCCCTCATCACGCTTCCTCCTCTCAACACACTTTCTTCTCCCGCGTCTTTTTCGGCAAGAGCATTTACAATCTTGCCAATTGTAACATGTATTTTGAACAAAGCATTCCTACCAGTAGCGTCCAGCCCTAATTTTTTGTTCTCAACGGCCTCGCTTATTTCTTCGTATGTTGCGCGAAGCTTGTCCTCGGATGAGGCTGGCGAGATGTGGAGTTTGGCGAGGAGGGGTGTGAGCGTTTTCTTTTCTTCCACTGTTTTAGGCGTTAGTCTAAATTCAATACAATTGGGGGTCAAAAGATTCAACCTACGTCTCATAGAAGAATTCAATCTTTCCAGAATGTCCATGGCAAAGTCAAGATGAACATCTCCATTGACTGCTTTTTTAGGCGCCTCATCTGATAAAGCGACTTGATTTCCAGGGACATAGCATTTCCGGGGATCAGTCCAATCTACCAAATGGGCACCGATCGTCCCAAGACCAACCATCTCAGCCTCGGCGTCCTCATCGTCGTCTTGAGTTTCAAACAGCTTGTGCATTGCATCCAATGCCACTGCACGCATTCTGTCCTGGTTTTCTGCTCTGCTATAACAGTAGACCGGTAGGAAATAGGTTAAAGTTTGACGAACACCTTGATTTTGAGCTGTGCTGGGATCGAAGTAAAGGACGACCAATGTCTTCAAGAGGTCATCAATTGCAGATGATGCATCCGTAATTACACGTCCCAGCAAGAGTTTAGCAACAGCAACGGTAGCTGCCGCTTGAACCTCGGGGTCTTTGGCACCGGATTTCAAAGCCTTGAGATAGACCTTTGTCAAAATTGCGGGATTCGATTCCAGGAGTTGAGCACCATGCTGATTAAGCATATCGGTCAAGATCTGCAAAGCAGTGATTTGAAGGGCAGAGTGACCTTTGCTAAAGAAGTGTATGAAAAGAGCCAGGTTCTCCTCAGCCAAAGATTTATCAAGAAGCGAACAGAGGCCAATACAGATGAGACCACGTTCTCGAACAGGTGCTTCGTGACTGCGCACAGCTGGTACAACAAGATTGTTGAGCATGGCTACAAGATCCGCGTTCTCTTTAAGACTCCCTTCAACATTTTCAAGCATACATTGCACAATGTGCAAGCATTTCATGTTAACCATAATCTCGCGGACCGCTTTTTCTTGCTCTTCTTCTTCTGTCATCGGAGGCTTTTTCTTACCTCTAGCTGGCTTTGCATCATCACTAACGTCAGATCTTGCAGAATGAAAGCTCTCCTCGGCATCCTCAAAATCTTGTTCGTCCATGACTGTATCATGAACATCGGCAACGGCCTCGAGGACAACACTACAGAATTCCTTTTCGCCAGCAGGGGTTGCGGCGCAAATTCCCCTAAGGACCTCCACAGTTAATTTAGTGACTTCCTCAGGCAAATCAGGGATAGCCAGGTGCTGTCTCAAAAGCGTGAACATTTTCCTTCGTCCAACTTCATCTGAATAGTCTAAACTTCGAGCAATGTGGAGTAGTTGTTCGACAATAAATTCTTGCTCCACCGTATCTTCCTCTTCCGCTACGTCCTCCGTGATCTCCTCCTGTGTCGCAATCCTCTTTAATGCCTCAACCAGAACTGCAGTATACCTCTGAAGGTAAAACGCGAGTTTCGTAACCTCGGGCATTTTCTCTTCGATCAGAGCCTCATACTTGCTATTTCCATCGTTCCGACAGAAATCATTGAAACTTCTTGCCATGAATACAGACTCGGCCGATAAAGTGTCCCAGAAGTAATCGTCAAATGTAACGGCATCTCGAAAGTCGGGTCGTCCCTCCCAGAAGCCTTTCATTGCTTCTAGTGCAACCCCATTTTCCACCCCAGAATTAACAACATCAATCCTCTCAAGAAGCTCTAAAAGTGCTTCCATGTTTGGTGTTTTATTTTCTTCGACAACCTCGCCTTCCGCATTCTCTCTTGCCGCTGAAGCCATACAATCCTCAATCCAACGTTCTCGGAAAAGCCTGCCTGCAGCTTTGCGGACGTTTTCATCTCGATCGCGAAGACCCCATCGTAGTAATTTTTCACGCATCGATAGTGACAAATGTCGGAAATCTCCAAGTGCTGGTAAAAGTCGAGAATAGAGCGCCCGACGAGTTGCTGGGTCTTGATCTCTGGCCCTCTCTAGCAAATATGGAAGCGTATTGGGTAATATTGGCAGATTTATTAAAAGGGACCTTCGAACATCGGCACTGGGATCATTTTGTAGAACTGCTAATAGTTTTACAAGTAAGCCTCCAGAAGATTCATCGTCGCTCTCATCCGCATCCCCTTCTGCTTCATTCCCAGCTAATCTGCCTAGACCCAGGACAGCTTGCACTCTCACCATCGCTTCTTTGTCGTGAATTCTGCGCAAAAGTCCATGTCGAAGTTGCTGAAAAAGATCGTCATCAATTGAGTCGAGCGAGTTTATAATATGTGAAATCAGCTGTGTAGATCTAAATCGTACGAACTTTTCTTTGGCCGTCAAAAGAGGTAATATAGTCGACATGAGGTGACTCGTGAGCCTCGTACTTGGTGTCTCAACCAAAACCCCATCCTCCTCTTCATTTGCTGGAGCCACTTCATTGTCCTTCTCATTAGCATGCCTCAAGAACAGACCAATGAATCGAATCGCCTTCTCTCCAACACTCTCACTCTTTTTAATCGGCATCACTCTCAGAACACATCTTGTGAACTCATATGTGAATTCTTCCTCGTCGAAATCCTCCGCACCGGTTTTACTCTTCTTGTTAGTGGGTTCGTAGCAGCATGCTTCTTGTATCTTGCGCAAATTGACAACTAATTTTCTGTGCGATGCGGTATTCCTCTGCGAATCTTTAAAAATGGATGAAATTTGCGTTCGCAGCTCGTTGTCTGGGGTTTCTTCTGGAATCTCAACATATGGCGCTGTCACCCTTGAAGTAGCGGATCTGCGACTACTTGGTTCCACGGTGGATGATTTGCGAGCTCCCGAAGTCGATGTCCTCGAGCTTCTGCTTGCGACTTTGCTTGGCATTTTGCTTTCTCAAGTTCAGAAGTGATATAAGAAACTTCTTTTCTCTCGTGAAATGTTTCGTATGGTTATCGTGGATCCTTTGTACGTCAAATGAAAGATCGTGATATTCGTCCAGAGGTTATGGTGAAAGTCGAAAGGGGGTTGTCGCAGATTGCATGAACGCTTTGCTTTAGAAAGTTGATATCTTTTTCATCTTCACTCGACGTTTAAAATGTTTGTTGACATTCATTGTTTACTTTCCTACCCTTGCTTAGTCATGAGCTGGTATCAATGATAAGCGATAAGACCCGCCTGCCGGACAAAACTATGGCGACATCAGGCCAGTGCGAGCATTTACAGAATCGGATAAAGAGTCATGGAGTAAACAAAAGCTTAGTCAAAGTCACTTTCTCCAAATTGTTTAAAAATGTTTCGACTTGGTGTTCGACGCTTTACGACTACAGCCGTAAGAGCTGCAGAAAATGTCGCCCAGATGGAAGCCCCAAATCAGTACGGCATTGGAGTTTCCAAAGCTCAGGGTGTAGTTAAAGGTTTAACTGGAGGTTCGTTTGAGACTCAGTTCCCTATGCGCATGAGAAATCAACTAAAATGTCATAGCAATTGGAAACACCCCATTGATTCGATTGAACCATATTTCCGATGCAACTGGCTGTGAAGTATTAGGAAAGGCAGAGTTCATGAATCCTGGAGGATCAATCAAGGACCGAGCAGCTCTATATGTAGTAAAGGACGCCGAAGAGAGAGGGTTACTGAAGCCTGGAGGAACTGTTGTCGAAGGAACGGCCGGGAATACAGGAATTGGACTTGCACATGTTTGTAGGTCCAAAGGCTATAAGCTCGTCATTTACATGCCAAATACACAATCTCAAGGAAAGATTGACCTCCTGAGGTTGTTGGGCGCCGAAGTGTATCCAGTGCCAGCGGTGGCTTTCGACAATCCACAAAATTACAACCATCAAGCAAAACGACACGCAGATAGACTGGAGAATGCGGTTTGGACAAATCAATTCGATAACATCGCGAATCGACGCGCCCACATTGAGACTACTGGCCCAGAGATATGGAATCAAACTAATGGGAAAGTGGATGCCTTCACCTGTGCCACGGGAACAGCAGGTACCTTGGCTGGAATCACACGTTACTTGAAGACAAAATCCGATGGAAGAGTTAAATGTTATCTCGCGGATCCTCCGGGAAGCGTTTTACATTCATACATTCAATCAGGTGGAAAGCTGGTGGATAGAACCGGTTCCAGTATCACTGAGGGAATTGGACAAGGCAGAGTTACAGACAACTTGAAACCAGACATTGATTTATTAGACGGCTCAATGCACATCAGTGATGAGAAGAGTATCGAGATGGTCTACCGATGTTTAGATGAGGAAGGATTGTACCTCGGAGCTAGTTCATGTTTGAATGTTGCTGCTGCAAAGGAGCTAGCTGAAAAGCTCGGAAAGGGACACACTGTGGTGACAGTACTATGCGATGGCGCATACAGGTATGCCGACCGATTGTTCTCCAAGAAGTGGTTATCGGAGAAGAAACTCCTTGGAGCAATTCCGAAACATTTAGAGAAGTATATTGTGCTTCCTTAATTTATTGTACAAGTAGATACAAATACAAAAGTTATCCATTTGATCAGTAAGAGAAACACGTGATTCATATTTCGCCGAATAAGTTGGTATACGTTCTAAAGCCCAGATTGCCCGCGGAAGTTTCCTTTAGTTCGGATGCGTACCTATTGACTCGCTTTTCTAATCGAGGTATGTTCTCCTTCAGTCGTAATGAAGCTGTCGTATCCGGGCCGAACACGTTTAATGCCGTTTTCATCCCATGCAACACCGGTACTGCAGCTACAAGCCAACCGTTCTTCGCTCTGAGAGTCTTTTTCTGGATTTCCTCCGTAGAAAGTTCTGTACCATCAGCGTTGGTTTGATTTGTTATTTCTGAGTTACGGGCGTCAGATTTCGAATACACCCGTAATTCAGGCCTTCTCATGTTGAGTAAAGCAGTGCTCAAGTCGTACGGCGTTCCCAAAAGCCTCGTAGTATAAGTTGCGACCTTCCCATCCAAATCTTTCCCACCCGTATGTTTTACAGCACGAACTGCAGCCAGTTGCAGTAATATGCCAATGACTTCCGGAAGAGCCCGAACATCGTTCCCTTTCTCCACAGGTAATAGTCCTTTATTTCCAGCATGTCTGGAATCCTCGAGCAAATCTGCCACGTTCTCTGCCCATGCAAGAGCCTGCATCGTTTCTTGCTCTTCAAAACCACTGACTTGTGCTTTGTAATAAATCCAATACATCACTTGCATGACAATTTCCTCATCTTTCAAACGAAATCCTGTGTAGCGAACTCTCCTTGCTGACTCGATAACGGTATCCATTCTTCCTACTAAACCGGCTCGTCGGATTGTCTGGCAGTATAACGCTACTGATATCTGTCTTTTGCAATCACGATGCCCCTCAAGCAGTTGTGGCAAATTATCCCAATCTTTCTTTTCCGTCATGAGATTAAGGACTGCTCTAAATCCTTTTGTGGTGTCTGGTAAATCTTTCACACGATCTATGTGCTCTAAGACAAATTCCTCCCCACCAACCACGACTTTGACGGGGTCATTCAAAAGTGATTGCGCATGACTAGTGCTGTATATTAGCCGCTGGTCGTATTCTGCAAGATGTGCGGGCAGGAAGAGGTTCTTTCGGTATTTCAGCAGTAGGGCATCAAGCTCAGGAGAAGAGGTTGGCCTGAAATTTGGAACACAGCCTATTTTAAAATCAGCATATAAAAATATAATTTACCCACCTTGCTGTCACATACCAACTCTTTGACATACTGCAGAATTCGTGAATGATCGTTGTTGTCTAGACGAATTCAGTGGCGCTTGTTTAAACAAGCATTCGCTGCCACGAACGACTTTGGAAAGACCTTTTCCACTCATAATGACCTTAGGAAAAGTTCAGGGAGCTTTGTGGGAAGTTAATGGTCACTATTTGGAGGGGTGTGATCAATCATCATCGTTAAAGAGTCTGGGTGCTCCCATATAATAATTATTATTTTGGAATTGGGCGGTGACCCCAAAAGCGGCAGAATTTTTCAGATTGGTCGCATTGAACCTCACTTCAAGTACAAAATACAGTCCTCAACAACCATGGCGACCATAACACCCACATTGCGGCCATTGAGCTGTTGGAAATCCTTATTACGGCAATCGAGACAACACAAGGCCATCTCGAGGTCGTTGAGCACATATCACCACTCGAAGCCGGCGTCGCAGACCCCTCTTCAGACTCAAGGTCGGTCCTCCGTCGATTTCTACAATTGGCTCTCTCCATGTACTGATACCTTGAACAGCTGTCCGAAAGATTAAAACCTACCCTCCACCATCATCTCCAGCCCAGAAATACAAAGAACCCATAAAAAACCTTCACGCGGAGCAAATAGCGGTCCTCGATCCAACTGGTGCCCGTACCAACCTATTCTCCAAAACGAACCCAGAAGCAGCCAGAGTTGGCGATATTCTTCTCGTACGCCTTAAAACAGGCGACCCATTTGCTGGAGTATGCATCAACATCCGGAGACGAGGCGTGGAGACCGGTATCTTACTGAGAAATGAGTTGACGAGAGTGGGTGTTGAGATGTGGTATAAGATATATAGTCCAAATGTGGAGGGTATTGAGGTGGTACAGAGGAAGGCTAAGAGAGCTAGGAGAGCAAGATTGACATACATGAGGAAGCCCAAGCATGATATGGGTAGTGTGCAGAATATTGTCTTGCAATATCAGAAAACGAGAGGTGTATTAGGAAGACCCGAGGGTGAGAGGAGGCAAACTAGCAAGAAGAAGACAAAGGGAAAGAAGTGAACGGCGCAAGAGAGGTTGAATATCATGCATTGACTTGATGAAACAAGATAGCACTTGTACATTATTGTCATATTATCAGAACATAAAGAATTTCGTGTTGCACCCATTACCTTTGGTCATTGCCAAGACCTGGAGTAGGGGGTCAGTATTCATACCGAATACCAAAGGAAGAAATTACGCTCTTAGCTGGCGGGACATTGTACTTTGATGGGTTGCCAAGATGGCCTGTCTTGAAGCAAGCGCTCGTTTCATATCTGAATGAGAGAAAAATTAGCCAATGTATTTGCTTGTAATCACTGCATGATGAGAACAAGCGAACTCTCCCCTAATCGTCTGAGATCGCAACTTATTGCCGCGTCCACGAATTTCTGAATCTATTTGCCATTTGTGGACGAGAGAAAGTTGAATTTGCAATCCATAGCTATTCATACTAATGCTAATGCGGTGTTCTAGCGTCCCTTGCAAGTCAAAAGTCCAGGCAAATGCATACTTTAACGACAGGTGATAGCCCTCTGTTCACGAGCCTTGAAGTCTCCAGCCATTATTTCTAGCAAGCTGCTTCAGATCTCTCACGCTTATCAACATGCTCTTATAAATATGCCGTCCCGCCTTCAACACCTCTACCACAAAATCCTCTCCATCCCAGAAGATTCTGACCGCCTCAGCCCCCGAATCCCTCCATATCCCTCTATATCCCTCTTTTTATCATATCATAGTTCGTAATATTATCACTTTTACCATCTTCCAGAGCTCATTAGTTTGCCTGTTTATGAGTTCCGCCATGTTTTCGCAAAGAAGAATCCGTTTCGATAAATATTGGTCTTCTTTCTAGTATGCCGGTGCCGGCGCTGCACAAACTGAAGGAAGACACGCGACGTGAAAGAACCCTGCTGAGGCTAGGTGATGCAGCGTGTCATCCTTATATTTACAAGAAAGATATTTATTTTCATATTGAAGAATAATTCTAAATCATCAAAGTTGTTCGTGTAAGGGAAGAAATGCTTCAGGAGGTCCTGTCGGGTGGGTGGCGTATGTGTATGCCTGTTTGGAGTGGAGTAGGTTTTCGCAGGGTCAACGTTGTATTCGGAAGAATAGATGTACAGGAGTACAACTTCTACAACGAGTGGGTCCTCATTTGCCACATCGAACTGTCTTCGATTCTCTCCAAGGTTGCGCCGTCTTCGATCTTCTTCACTTGCCAGGACTTCATAACCAGGGAGTATTACTGTGCTATGTGCAAACAGAGCCTTGTGCCTACATCTCAGTACGATATCATGGTATTTTCCGGCTTAGTAAAGTCTTAAAAGTTACTTAGCGTAGAAAATTGAATGGCTTGGCTTGCCTGGGCCTGACTTGGGGGCTTGCTGCTTGGTGTGGGTTTATAACTGCTGATACAGACCAAATATCATCTCGTTGGCATCCAGGCATCTCGCGTTCATATTCAATCAATGCATGGATTTGGTTCTTCCAGAACTCTTAATCTTTATGTTGTATCAAAGCATGCTATATGTTCTTGGGTAAAGCGAACAACTATGTCTTCATGTAGCTGTCTTTATATTAGCTTCATCATTTGGTATGCTCTAAAATGGAAGATGTTTTCTTTCTCTACAGAAAGAACGTAATTGCATGGTTGATAAATTTATTTGCAGCTATAGTATCTACCACTACTGTAGAAGACAGTTCTCATTATTCATAAAACCCCATCATATAAACATCCAGCCTACATCATAAAGCCATGCCAACCACCATCCGTAAATTTCATCACATCACAACTGATTGAAGAATGGAAGTAGCAATATCCCCCCTCTCCTGGCATAATTGAGTGAAGTCCTCTCTCGCCAGAAGTTGTTTCAGATGCCTACTAGCAGTCTCCAAGGCGGAGTTTCGAAGACAATCTCCTCCAGAAATTTCCGGTGTACCATCAAAGATAATTTCAATACTTTCCACAAAGTAAGAAGAATCCCAGCAAGTATTTGAGATAGTGAAATGCCTCTCACGAGCAAGTATCTTTAATGGTTGGATGTCATATTTCTCGGCCATGATGTACACCTTTGCATGCTTGACCAAATCCTCCGCCTGAAATTTGATAGAAGTCAAGTCAGTACCTAACCAACCAAAATTGCCTTCCGAGCTTTGAACTAGAGCGCTTCTTGTGTCTATATTTCCACCCAGAACATGTCTATGGTTGGTTGGTGTTGATGCTGCAGATCCAGTTGCAGATTCGGGAGTAGGAGGAAAAGTACCTGAACTATAAAAGTTCGCTCTTGCTACTGCAGATCTAGCCGCGGCTACAAAAGCATTAGTAGGATGAGCTTCACGATATGAACCAAAACTCCATGGTGTTGCTTCAGTTCTGGATTTCCAGCTGGATATATAGCGCATGTTATCTCCGGGTGCTTCTGTAGGTGCGAATCTGGAAGCGAAGTTGGAGCTCGAAAACATGCCACCCCCATGTCCGGAAAGCCCCCCCAGACCACTCGCCGTAATATACTCACTTGATGGTGTACACCATCGTGGTGGAAGGGGTTTGTGTGGCGGCTCGCCGGGTGGTGGGGCATGTGGTTCGGCCGGGGGTCTTGCGTTTTGCGACATCTCAGGTGCAGTAAGTTCGTTCATTTGTGCAAATACCTTGTAGGTACCAAAATAAAGAAATTTGATCATATATTCTACGATCTCTGGATCGTCTTCCTCGAAGTTAATGACGCCAGCAGTAGCTTCCTAAAACTTGTCATCAGCACAAACGAAACACGTATCATCATTTTGTATAAAAATTACCTCAAACCAATGGTCTACAGCCGCAGCAAGAGGCTTTGATTGAGGGCAAATAATTGCTCGATGAACCTTAAACTCCTTTCCTTGACATTTGATGATGAGATCTGAGTATTTACCCATGGAATATAACCTGTGCATGTTCAATATTATTTCATTCCATGAACAGGACATCGTACTTACTGCGAGATAAATTCTGGATGCGCTTGCTGAGACGGATTAGATGCCCCTCCAGAACAGACTTGCTTGAATGGGTCTGTGAACGACATACCGTTTCTTGAACGAGTAATGGGGTTCGCGATGTTGTGTTGTGTTTTGTTTGTTGTTGATGATTGTTAGTGCTAGTAGATTTGACAGGATTTTTTGATTTAAATATAAGAGAGTTCCACTGTCTTTCCAAGAGAGCTTCATTTTCCAAACTAGACTATATTCACTTTTCTAAACAAAATCAACCCGATAAGTAAGCCGTATTAGGAACTTCACGTCTAGTATAACGTGGCTTACCGTGTCATCTTCCTCAATTTCCACTAATTACATCACAATGTTGAGTCCTTTGATCATGGTGAAATCATATGTAATGTTCTCTATCACAAGGTTTCTATAGATTCGTAGTGATCAATATACTTAATTTACGCCCACTTTCACTGCTATCAACTCTATTGTTTCAGTCTACGAAGAACAAGATATTTTTCTGCGCCGGACTCCAAGTATCTGGCAAAGTTCCTCTATACTAGAAAGGGGACAGGAAAAAAAAATTCAGATGAGAAGGATAATGAATGTAAAACAAGCTCTCCACAAAACGACTCTCAAAATTGTAGTAAAATTTGACATCCAACCAAAAAAAACCCCCATTCTTTCAAATTCATCCCAATTTAAGATCACACGTAGAATATTCAACACTCCTCCTCTTACCACACACTCTCTCCTAGACGCCATAGAAAAACAGAAGCTTCCAAATTAGCAAAACTCTAAGCGCAACTCCTTGAACTCCCAATGAACCACACCAGTGTATATACATACGCACGAAGTTACACCCCCTGCCACTCACTATCCGATCGAAGCCCTGCCAATTGCAAGTAAAGAGGCAGACAAACATTCGGGGATAATGATAATGAACTCTACCGCTGCGTCATCGAGATATGAGGGGTGCTTAATACTGTTGTCCTGTTTAGGAGTGAGGAGTGTATATAGGATCGCTTAAAATTGGAGGCCCCCCGTTTACTACTGGTATCACTCCAGCTTTGAAAACTTGTGAAAGATCCCATTATCCTTTCTTACTTTAATCATACTGACTTATAAAAGTATCTCCTCCTCCATAATTAATTCCCCACAGGAAGAACATACAAGATCTCACAATGCCCATCCCACTTCCCAATGGCGTTTCCTCTTGTGACAACCCCTTTTTAGAAATCCTAGAATCTCGAAAGCATTTCACTATTCCTGCAGTCCGCTTTTGTAAGATTAGATAAAGCTGCATGTGCATGGAGATTTGATAGATTCTTTTGATCTTGGGGCATGGAACTAGATTAATGTTCTCGTATTTCCTCTTTCGGAATTAAGAGAGCTCGGGAATATTACTTGCTGCTGTGCTATATATATATATGCGGCACATGCTTTTGGGCAAAGAATTCTGCTTATCATATTTAGCCCTCGTATTAAGAGCCTCAGTTAGCAGTTAGCGATGCAAGTGATGACGTCATGAAAATAAGAGTTCGAAATTTAGAATTTGTTGATTGTGTAGTCATAACCTTATGTTCATATCATATATTAACAGTCCTCCACTTTCCATCACAACTCCAACAACCCAGATCCTACACACCACAAGCTCAGCTTCCCCGTTTCCCTTTCCCATTCCAATCCAAATCCCTATTCATACCTAGGAGGAGGCGACGCCGTATAAGCCCTCCGCCTCCTCTCATGCAACATAAACTTTACAGCCATGGTAGCATTCTCCGCCTTACAAACCAAATTACCCTCATCCAGGATTGACATGTCCAAAAACACAGTTCTACAAATAGCTTTTGCCAAAGTATCGACATCTCTCGCATTTCCCCAGCTATGCGTTGCAGTGAGCAGCGTCATCAACCGCAGCAATTGTTCATATTCCGGGTGTTGGGTTTGCTTTAGAATGGGAATGGTGATTCCCGCAAGACGCAATTTTATTTCTAATATTTTTAAACAGTGTAAAGGTGTCAGAGCTGGGAAGTTCATCTCGTCTGGGAATCGGGATGCGAGGCCGGGATTTGCGGCTAGGAGGGAGTTTATTTCATCTTCGTAGCCTGCGAGGATGACGATCAAATTTCCGTGGAACTTGGGTTTGGTTAGGAGGTCTACGAGCTCGGATACTACTTCGGATGCGAAGCTGTAGTTATCAGTGTGAGGAGCTAGACGGTACGCCTCATCAATGAATAAGACTTTTCCTAGGGCTTTCTCCAGAACTTTGGCTGTTTTTGGTCCTGAATGTCCGACATATTTTCCAATGAGGTCGCTGGCCGAGCATTCAATTACTGTTTCATCGGAGAGAAATCCCATGTCATAATAAACCTTTGCAAATTTGCGTGCTGTAGTTGTCTTCCCAGTACCTAGAGACATAGTTGTTAGTACTGGTTGTTCCACGTTACGATGAGGTCCATATATCTTACCCGGTGGTCCTTTGAAGACGAAATTTGTCGGGATGTACTTCCTCGGATCTATGTTTCTTGCTTTCATGGCTTGACAAACGTTCTGGTATTGTCCCAGTTGTTTGACAATATTCTCACACCCAACGACGTCGCCGAAAAGTTTTTGAAGGTTGGCATTTGCTGACCTACCCCTATCATATTCCGGGTCGAAATCTTCTGGCTGAAATACCCATTTGCTAGACCTTTCCCCTACTGGAATTTTCGACATCCTCACCTGGTAGTTGGTTCTAGCAGAAGCAATCAAATTTTCTACTTCTCCACCATTTCCAAAATTCAATCTGGTGCTGGCTTTTTTAAGGACGTCCATAGCAACCTTGATGGCTTCTTCTGTGGCTTCAAGAACATGGTGTTCTAACTTGGAGCGAAGTATTTCTTCCAATTCATCTATAGAGAAATTCTCAAATGAGAATGCACTTTCCACGGGGAACCTTCGACTCAACCCAGGATTCGAGTGATTGAGCATCTCTAGCATTGGTTCTTTATAGCCTAGTAACAGAACACAACGATCTTCACCAGGATTTCCTTGCACTTCGGCGACCAGAGTATCGATAACTCCTTGTCTGTATGAGTCGCTCTCATTACCGGTGCCATCAGAATTTCCACTATACATCATGTATGCTTCATCGATGACCAACACATTGCCCCTGGCGGCATTAAGCGCAGCTTTAGTATTAGCTTCCGAGTCTCCGATATACTGTCCGATCAAATCACTTGGATTTCGAAAAATCACCTCACCCTTCGAAAGAACACCAATCTCGCCAAGAATCTTAGCGTACAACTTCGCAACCACGGTTTTACCAGTTCCAGCTGGCCCCAAGAACAAGCGGTTGAGGGTGAATTGATGTAGAGGCTTTTCTTCTAGCTCTCGTTGGTAGTTTGTCTTGACAAGCTCGAGGAGTGTAAGCAGAGAAGTTTTAACCTTTTCCAAACCAATCAGCTTTTGGAGTTCTTGCCAAGCCTCGCTGTTTAAAATGGCAGCAGAGGGATCAGGGCCGAGTATATCTTCTTTTGTAAATAGAAGGTCTTCTTTGTCTATTTCTGGCGTTTCTTCCGTGTCAGATCCCGTATTCGAAACTTTCTCGGATGATTCCTGTGCTTCATCTGACAATTTATCTCCCTCGGGTGTCTCATCCTTTCCAGCTTGATCCTCGGTGCAATTTTCGACTTTCGAAGAGTCCTCATCTACTTGCTCGAGTTGCCCATCAGTTTCAGTGCTCGTCGGCACTGTTTCCGCTATCGGTGATGGCTCATCTACCGCGACTTCTGTTTGAGCCAATAACGTGGTGTCTTCGTCTGGCGTTGGCTCCTCGGATTTTATTTCTTCTACAGAGTTTGATTCTGCAATGGTTTCAGGTGACTCTGCTGGTTCTGAAACTACAACAATGGATATATCCTTTGTCTTTTTCTCACTCAATAAAATGTCCTGCGCCGGAAGTTCCAAAACTTCTGCTTCACTATGATCATTCATTAACAATTTCTCGCAAAGTGATTTTTCTGTTGCTTCCGTCATCTCTTCGCTCGTGATTGCGTCGCCATCTTCAGATATATCGGAATTTTCTTTCACAACAACAATACCCGAACCATTTGTCGCTTCTATCGTGTCTGCTTGACAAGCTGCCTGTCCCGTATTCTTTGCTATATCGGAATTCTGCTCTGGGTCTGATTTTTCTTCTTCCAAAGGTTTGTCTTGCGTGTTATCCCTAGCATTTTGCTCGCTAATATTGCTCTCTTCTGCGACCTTCCCTTCGTCCATTTTCTTTTTCATAGCTTCGTCTTCAGCGGCTTTGGTGGCTCTTTCCTCCCGAACTTTAGACAATCTAGCAGACTGCCTCTCCCAAATTTGAGCAACAAGATTCTCCACAGCTCTGGCATTACCAAATTGGGAGCCGCCTCTCGTCCTACTCACCCTCTTTGCCGCAATCCGCATATAAAGTCCATCATATCCACCCTCAACTTCCATTTTCCCATCAAATTTCTTCTTGATGCATGAGCTTAGGATTTCAAGTAGCTCTGACTCCGAAAAATCGTCAAAGGTAAGAAGGTTAGGAAGCAAGCTGGGGACACTCTTTGTTCCATGACCTAACAATTTCCGCATTCCTTTTTCATGTCCGGCAAGAATGAAAACTATAGATCCTTTCATGCGATCAATTTCCTGGAAGAGGAAATCGAGAATCTTGGTGCCGTTGCTATAATCATCCAGCGTCATTGCATCATCGATAAACATTACACCACCACTGGCTAGTCTATCAATGTATCTTTTTAATCTTTCAATGCCACCATCAGAGAGATAAGTCCCTGTTGTTTCCATTACTTCATCCCGTTGAATGATGCCCATGGAATAGAGGTATTTGGCATAAATTTTGGCCATGGTGGTCTTTCCGGTACCCGAGTTACCCATAAAAACTGCACCAAACCTCTCCTCTTTCAAATCGATATTCTGTCGAATTGAACTTTCAACCTTAGCTTTTAACTTCCGCACGTGCTCCTTTACTCCCTTCAAACCAGTCATACCCATGATTTCTTCCCAAGCCTTTTCTGCCTTTTCTGCTCTCTCTTTTTTTAATCGCTGAGTTCTCTTGGCGGCTTGTTCTTCCGAATCCGAATCCGAATCTGAATCCGATCCTGAATCATCAGATGCATTATCCTCATGTCTTGAGAGATTGGGTGGAATCCATCGTCGTGTCGAGTAATTCCATGCATACTTCACTGAAGGTGAATCCAAATCTATCGGCATATTCTTCGGACAATAAGGGTCTTCCAAATGATTTATATCACACGACCCATTTCCATCAGGTTCCTCAGGCTTACATATGCATTTGGACCGTTGGTTGGGTCCCCAGAATGACGCTGTCGTCCATACTTCTTTCCGTTGTCTTTGGTAATCGGGGTTCCATACACAGCTTGTTGTTGGTAATCTATCGAGTCCAAAGTCTGTCTCAAATCCAGCAAGCTGAGTAACCATAGACTTTGGAATACCTAGAGGATCTTCTTTAGTGTCGAAGAATCCTTCTAACCATAAACGGATGGCCTTCAGCAGGTAAGGATATTCAGGGGTGATGTGACTTGGCACAGGTGATAATTTCATACACCTTGCCGTGTCAATGCCCTTTTGCTCACAACCTTCCTCCACAAAAGCCATGATATCATCATCCAACAGAACTTGATCAATCATCCCCAAATTCCTAGGTTCTACCGCTGAATCCACAAATGGGATCTTGATGTCCGAAAACATAGTGTCAAGATTCCATCTCGGAAAACTCGTTCTTGTCTCTCTTTTTAATCCTTCTTCCATTCCATGGATTTTCTCCTTCTCATCCTTAGCCACTTTAAAAAGAGGTAAATTCCCTAACCCTGCACTTCCATCTCGCCCAACCAAGTCCTTCAATATCCTTCCCCTATCCTCCGAAGCAATATCAACTTCGCACAGCCTCTCCAACGCCCTCCTCAACTGCCCCTCCACCACATTTACATCATCGCCCAACAAACATCTCGCATGAGATCTCCTCACAAAAGGTACCGATTTCCGATGAACCTCGTATTCGTTCCCAAGGGAAAGTATCACTTGCTTCAATATATTCTGACAGTTTGCCGTCGTATTGGTGCAGGAAGTGCAGGTACTTTTGGATTCTGGCGGCATTTTCGGGAATGTGTTGATTTCGAGGACTTCTTGTTCCTTGCCTTGTGAAAGTAAAAGATGAGGATTTGAGGTTGTATCGGGGTATGTATGTGGTAATGTAAACGATAGAATAGATTGATCGTAACGCCCGATTTGATTCAGTTCAATAACTCGTGTGGAACAAGAAATGCAACTAAATCTAATTTCACTCAACTTTGAGTCTATTCAATTCAATGACAAATCTTGCTTCCTTCAGTTAACTTTCAGTCCATATATAAGAAAAGATAATCAAAAAATAGAAAGATCCAATTAATCATAACATTCATTCACCAAGGAAAAAATACTTTCCTTTCTTCCTTCCACAACCACACTTAATATATCCTCAGAAGATAGAGAAGAAGGCCTCCACAGGCCCATACGGAGCGGAGCGCCTTAGCCCCAAAGTACAAAAATGCAAGTCAGATAGGCAGCAGAATCCAATCAAGAAGCATCAAGAAGCCTAAAATATGCATAACGAGGCTATCAGCGGTACTCCGCAAGAAATCTTCTCATCCTATCATGACCTCATGCCCAGGTATTCACTGGGAGGTTAGTTGGGTGATTTGTTTTCTTGCGTGCCAGGTGAGTCAAGGCTGAGCAGTCTTGAATTGGATTTCTTGGATAGGAACAATGGTACTCTGTACCTATCATATGCTGTGAATTGATTTTGCGGAATCTGCGGATTACGCCACTTTTGCCTGCTTGCTTGCTTTGGTTGCATTTCGACCACGACGAGATTATCATTGCATCGTGGAAAGTGGATAGGTAAATAGATACCTGATGTTATCATTTCCCTATCGCATGCATCATAAGGTTATCATACCTATCAAAATCAAACCGAGGCCCTCCATAGATACCCAATAAAATATGCAAGCAACTCAACTGGTGGGAGATTTAATTTATGTCAGATGGATGTATCTAATTCGGCGAGGCGGAGATAAGTACTGGATGAACAGGGTAGCTTTGAGTTGTGTTGTTAGGTGTCTTCGGTTTCACATTCTCAGCCTCATTTTGGGGGGAAGGGGAGAGGGGGGAGGAGGGAGAAAGGTTTGTAATTGTATAGGTGGTGCTCGGGTATTGATGTTTTGTAAACCTAAGGTTATCTAATCTGACTTACCTAAGTACTTATATTGATGTATTTGATAGATGTATCCGATATATGAGAGAGATATAGCGAAGAGGATTGATTATGTGAACGATATCGATACAGGATTCCGAATAAGAAAAATGTGGGGAGAAGGATTAAGTTAATGCCCACGTCCAAATAAAGGATTCTGCCTAGACAGTCGAATGCAGATCAAAGAGTGGGGATTGATTATAAGAGGCCGAGTATATGCACATGCAGAGTGAATGAATGAATGGATGGATGGATGGATGGAAATGTACGATATGATGTATGTGAGTCACAATGACCTCGATAAGTAACCTTACTTAATATGTACATAGTACGTGGTTACTTTCGAGGTCGGTTGAATAACGAGGCTCTTGTTGAGTGGCAAGAAAAGTAAGTCATTTCTGTTGTCTGTCGAGTTGTTAGTTTCTTTACATCATGGATTTTTGGTTTGCATTTTTCATATGCTTGATTTCTTTCTTTTTGGTCGTGGTTGTAATTATATCTCATTTAAAGCTCATTTTCCATGCGGATTTACAGGAAAACTTAGATATTCGGGGTTCATTGTAATTTACTGTTTTGTTCACACATCTGAGGGCATGTTTGAAGTAATAAACAAGCATGCGCTCTTTCCTAAGTTCTGGATTATTGTATTTTCAGCTAGAAGATGTGTGTGATGAGTCTGTACGTCGACAGAATAGATTAACTAAATATCTATATATACTGTCCTCATCCTAAATACCTACACCTATTCAAACTTACTAGCTAACCGAAAGGAATAGTATCAAAAGAAGTATCATCATACAAATACCTCATCTTTCCCTTCCCTCTTCCTCCCCTGTACCCCTCCCCTCCCTCCCCTTCTCCCACACATCACCATCACCATCATACCAACACACATCAACCAACACAACCCAAGTAATCAATCATACTTCCACCAACCACCTCCACAAATCATCGTATCCACATCATAGCATATCTAGTTCATGATTCAAAACATGATAGTAGGACATAAGATATACCATATTATATAAAACTCACAGAGGGAACTACTACAGTATACTGCTAAGTATTTGCAAGAAGCATGCTGCGCAAAATCAAAATCATCTGTAACATTAATAAATCTTTTTATATATCCATCCATCCCAATAGAACCATCTCATACCCCAGAGTATCTAAAAACTGTTTGCTCCATCTTAATTAGATGCAACAATATATCCAACCATAAACACCTAGCTAATCCCAACCAAGAACCAAACCAACCAAAAAACCCTGCAGTTACAAAAAACTATAAACCCATCGTCCAACTAAATACTCATAAATACCAATAACCAACCCCATCCCCATCCCACTTCGCCTCCAAATCACACGAACCATCAGCTCTATAACACACCTTTTGCATGGCACAATTCGGACATTTCACCTTCCATTTTCCCAAATTCGAATCATACATTGCATGTATGTCTTTAAGATGCGAGAAACTATGACCTTTGGGACAATGGTCTCTGGTTTCCATGTGCACCTTAGCTTGAGAGATGGTTGCAGGAGATTGCGAGGTAGTCGTCGTGAACAGGTCGTAGGCAATCGCCGGGTTATTTTTGCACAGACTAGCGAATTCCTCATTGTCTTTGAGTTCTTTCACGTGCTTGCTTGCAGTTTGAAGGGCAAGCGACGTAAGACACGTATCACTCTCTGGGAGCTCTTCGTACATAAGCTCTAAACTGGCCGAGAAAGAAGAGATATTCCACTCGGTGTCTATGGCTGCCTCGTACTTTCTTTTTGCGAGGGTTTTGAGGCCTTGGATATCGTATTTGTCGCCAATGATGTACACCATTGTGTTGATTAAAAGACGTCCATAACCTTCCCTAGCTTCTTCAATCGTCTCGGAATCGTCATAATCTTGGAGGTAGAAGAAGTTGATCATTCTTGCGACAGTGCTGGGGTCATCATCCACTAGGTCTAGAACGCCAGTAACAGATTCCTGTACTAGTCTCAGCAATGATTGAGCAAGGTATACATTTTTCAACTGTCAGTTGAGTTGGTCAAGGAGATAAATAAATAGGAGCTAACCAGGAAATTTCCATTTGCTGCAGCCTGTATTGGTTTCGATTGCGTGCAAACGACGATTCGATGGACATGGAATGTCCTTGGGTGACACTTAATAACGAAATCACTATATTCATTTGCTTCCATCATCCTAATCTCATCAGTAAAATTAGCCTCCACGACAATAGGTTCTAAAACCGTACCTAGTCCACAGGGCTTTAGATTCAACTGAATAATTATCGCTTGATATTATCGGCGGCATCTTTTTGACTTTGGAGAGAGGCTGATGTTTGTAATTTTTCTTTTCCGAGATATGAACTGGCTAATCTGACAAACTTTTGACATAGAGGGAAGTATTTGGAAAGAGCGAGCCATGGATTTAGTTGTCTATTGTAGTAGGAGGTAGAATTAGGTTTGAAGAACTTGCATCATTGAATGAAAAACAGGGGAAATGTTCCCCATGGAGAAGCAAATATGGGGTCATGCGCCTTAAAGTCTCCGCTCCAATTAATCTTCAGCATTCCGTAATAAAAATCAAACGGGTGCCACAAATTTAGTCAACATCTGCCGGTCAAGCTTGGTATTTATAAAAGTAATTGACGAATATAGCATACTGTATTGTAAATCGAAAGGTTTGCATTCTTATCCAATCACCGAACTCCAAATGCCTGTCCTACCTATAATATACAAACCCAAAACATACACGTCTAGCCGTTTAATTCCAAAACCAACCTGATTTTGTACTATTCTTGGTTCGTGACTTGTTTTCGTGATCATTAGTCTCCACTTCCCGTTGCTTTGACTCGTCAGGATAGAAACCAGCACTAGCGAGATCGCGCAGTCGGGTTGCTTTGTCAACTGTATGGCTAGATGTTGTTTCAGTCTCACTTCCATCATCAAATCTTTTCCATACACGAATTGTTGTTTCCACACTTCCATCTTCATTGGTGTAATGTTCGACGGTTGAGCTCGAAGATACTTCTCGCTTGGGTTCTGTTGGTTGTGATATTGATTTCTCACTCGTATGTACCCCTTGCACGTCCGGGAAAGCTGCTGCCCGAGCTTCTTCGAATGGAATACTCTTGCTCTTCATTAATCTTTCCACGGCACTGAGGGTGGACTCAACTTTGGTTAAGAATTGATCAGGCGTTGTAGATGCATCGGCGAGGAAACTCTCGTACATTTGTTCTTCGGTCTCGGCATCCTTCGTCAATAGTTTGATCCAGGCGATAGGTGGACTTGAATCTTGATTGCTAGGGTCCCTCTCCTGTTCAAACGAGCGAGACTCATTGGAAGCATCGTTTAAATCCGAACTGCGCAGATGGAGTATGCCCAATGCTTGAAGCCGTTCAATCCAATCCAGTCCACTCTCTACTGTTGAAATAATGCTTCTCGGTTCTGAACTGGCTTTTGAGTTGAAGTTTTTGGATGGAACTTCTATGTGCCGACTTTTACCTTGGCTAGTAAGGAGTAGGTCTTCAAATGCTTCGCAATAAGGGAAGTCGTCTCGAGGAGCAGCCTCATGAGTCGCACCGCACATCCTGATACTCCTACTTTGCGCATCATATATTCTATGATGCGCAAGGATAGTTTGACCAACGGATAGAATTAGGGGCGAATATGGCGAGCAGAAAAGATAAGGCATTAGTGAAATATCATTTGCATCGGCTTTGTATAACATCATAGCAGCGAAAGAACTCATAGCATGCCTGAGGTTATCAGGGAAAGGAGCGGCCAATGGCGAATGCACGGGCGAATAGAGTGGAATATCGTAAGATCCGAAAAGATTCATCGTCCGGTCAGGAGAGAAGTGATCAAGATCCATTTGGTTATGAGAGGCTTGTGATTTCTCCACAGGTATCTGGACTTTATCATTCTCCGATGCTGTTCTTTTCCCACTTCTCGCCTCTTCGGCCTCCTTCAATTCCCTCCGCCTTGCTTGCAATTCATCTCTTCTTCTTAAATCCTCATCGAACACGGACCATTGCGAATGACTTTGGGGCTTGGCAAATGCAGATGGCAGACCAATGAAGCCTTGAAGAATTGCACTGACGTGCTCATCGGCGAAGTGTCTGAAACGAACGAAGGGGTTATTGGAATGTGATTGATTGTCTTTAGAGCCTATTTCGATGTTTTCGGAATTTGGCGATTTTGGCATTGTGCCTTGGACAATGATATTATTGAAAAAGTCGGCGATATAATGCAATAGTCTTGTGAAAAGTTAGTGATTCTCAGCAACAATGTCGAAAATGAAGAAAGATGGCTGGTTGTTGATAAGAGAGATTGTGAGAATGAGATTGTGAGAATGAGATTGTGAGATTGTGAGATGGAAGGTTGAGAAGGTTGAGAGGGTGGGGATTTGTTGAATGCCAAATTTGCGGGGTCCAGGTTATAATTTAATCTAGCGCTGAACGGGAAGAAAGGCACGGCTCGAATACAGGGATGCACAGTGTTCAGAATGGGCTTTTTGGTGTTGATTACTCCCTGCTGGTACACTACCGGTAGTACGAGCACTCCGTAATACCTGGGCAGGTATCATCAGATCTCATTATCAACCCACCAACCTTGTTATCATCTCTTCCCTCTCTCTAACCTTCACCGCACACAAGCCCGAGTCTCCTGCTACACAACCGCTCTTGTCTGCTTACACTTAAATCAGCATCAACCAATAATTGCACTTTTTTTATTTCTCTCCTTTCTAATCCTTCACCGCAAACAAGCCACCAGCACCTGGAAATCTCTGGGACTCGGCTTGACTGGCTCTGATAAAAGAGAACCGGTGAACCATTGGGGGACTGCCACGAAAGTTTCACAATTTGAGAAAGAGTATTTGACAACACGACACAATATTGAATCTCCTATTTCATATATTCATATATTCATACGAATAAATGCCCATGTAAATGCAACCACTGCTTCTTTTTCACATCCTTCCCCAATGCTGGTAATGCTTGCGAATTGAATTTAAAGGACAAAAAGAATAAACAGAAACAACAACAATGTCTTGCCTTTTCCAATCCTGAGGGAGACTGAAGGGAGAAAAGTATCCACATCATGACAACCACTATCGTGCGAGATGCATCAACCCCTCACATGCGACCTCACACCACTTCAAAAACTTCCTCAGATCAACACAGTTCAAATTCCAGCTTCAATCAAAATAATCATCTAAATTCAAATACCGATAAAAATAGCAAAAATATTAAAAACAATAGACGTCATTCACTTCCACTTCATTTTCTCTCGCCAGCTCTATGGACTTCTAATACTTCAACGGCAAGTCTTGTGGAATCTGAAGAAGCTGCTCGTGGTGAACATATCCTAGACGAGGCAAAGGTCGCACATCGTCTTGCTGCCCTCCGCTCTCTCAACGGTGCAAATCGATCTCATCATAGTTATGCCAAATCTACTGGAGAAACATTCAATCAACCGGTGATTGTGCGGACTTATTCGGGAGCCCCTCGACCTCGCTCTCGACAACGGGACCCTATCGCCCTCAAAAAGCAGAATGGAACAGCGGGCATAGCATCAATTAAGATGGATATGAAACTTCCACCAGTGGAGGCTTTTAGCTTCAAGGGAATCATGGACGATATAAGACATGGTGTGAGTGAGGATTTAGAAAGGATCGCAGAGATATGTGCTAGGAGCAAGTATAGTTTGGCAAATCAACACGAATTTCATCATCCCCCCCATGGTTCTGGAGATCGCATACCACAAATTGGCACTACTTCAAGGCTAGATTTGGGTGTATCGACAATACAAGCGGTTGAGCCGGATGAAATTTCTACAAGACATTTTGCACGAAGCTCAAGAGGAAGTCGAAGAGGGAAATCTATTGCTTATGGTACACTAGAAACCATCATGTCATCGTCAAGATCTTCTGATGAGGATAAATCCAGGAAAAAGCCCGCCTCTGTCCTGGAAGATGAGGTACGTGGCAGAGCAGTAAAGAAGGAGGTTGAAGTATCACCTTCAAGTTCCGAAGTGATAGGAGACTCTGTCGCCCCCGGAACAGTATCTGAAAGGCAACATCCACCCAATCATGTCCGGTCCAAATCGGCCACATTCGCGTCATTGATTATAGACAATGCTCAAAGCTTCAAACAGGAAGACAAACCACAAGTGGCATCTCCTACCTTTCTTGTTAGCGAACCTGCTCGACCTCAGACATCATCTGCGAATCTTGAACATATGCCTGCCTTTGATAAATTTACGCTCAACCGGCCTTCCACTTTCCATGAGATGAAATTACCAAAGCCTACCTTGATACGCAATGAGTCAATAGCTTCTACTTTAAAACCTGACACCTCGCCGAGATCGTCCATACTCAGTAATTTGAGTTCATGGTTGCCCTGGAGTAGACCACCCAGCCCAGTACGAACATTTCAGGGTAGGGCTAGAAGTGGATCACATGCGGAAGGAAGTTTACGAAGCTTGTTGAGGTCTACAGATATTGATAGAAGGTGCAAGAATGCTGGCAATATCCCTTGAATGGAATGTTCAGAGCGTCCTGGCAATCATTATGAGTTTCAGTGTGATGAGAGACAGTGGATTATCCACAAGCCGTAGGAATATTCTAAGCCATTTGGACCGCGAGTTCTTTTAGCTTCAGGCACAATTCACCAATATCAGCATGAATCAGCATGAATTGTCTCGACTTCCCAAGAATAAGATCGTGTTCTGTGTCACAATACATAGCCAAGTAATTACAATTGCCAGAATCGGGCTAACGACATTTGCCAAGTCAATTTTGGAAAATCACTAATGTGAACCGGCTCGGCGAGTTGTAAGTCAAGATTATACGTCATACTATCGAGACCTACTAACAGGCACTGAGGATTTTTAAGGAAGGAGATAAATACTCAGATCCACCATAAGATGCTCTGAAAGACTCTTTCGAGTGCACAGAAGTGTCATTTGTGTAAAATCCGAGTTTTGCGACTAAAGTGGGTAGTCTCTGGCAAGTAAGCTATCATAGTTCCCTCTGACAAGACAGGTACTCTCGAGTGTAAGTGGTGTTCGCTTATGAGATGGTAATCTTACTAGAGGGCTGATGATCTCCATATCATTCAAAAATTGGTTAAATCTCTCAATTACCACTCTTTCGATGATGGATGTGATGCTGTTACTGTCGTCAAGCTCGGCGTCAAGGATAAATGGAATACCCCTTTTTGAAGTGGGAGGTGGCTCTGTGTTATCAAACATTCCACCATCTGATGAACGCGTAGCAGGCAAAGCAAACACAATATTGCAGCTCGCTCGTAGACATCTTCCACGATTGGAAAATTCCTCAGACGTTTTTTCCTGCAGCATCTCCTCAAGGATCGTGTTCTGCGAACATTCGTGTGGGGGAAAGGTGGGGTTAAATCCAAAGACTCTATCTTAAAGAGACTGGAGAGACATTTATAGCTATGAATCTCTAAGATGCGCAGTTTCAATGTCCCAATGCGACTCTCGAGCTTAGGACATTTAAAATATAATATTGAGTTCTATCTACTCCGTTCTCCAGCCCATTAATATACTCTTCGGGTCGTAATATCTTTTGATTTGTGATATCTTTCAAATCATTAATTACCCATGTGCGCACTCATTTCCAGTTTTACTCTATCATGGCATTTACTTCCTTTGTATACTACATATATATGTATTGCTAAAATCAGAATCATAATTATACAAGATCTTATATAATCACATATAGATTAATTAAAATCTCATCAGTTAACTACCCTAAGAAAATTAAACTTAATACAAAATCCAACTTGAAAGAAAGAGAAAGAAGTTCTTTTATATATATATCTTCTTCATTCTTTAAATTTTTTTTTGTATATTTTTTTTTCTTATCTCTCCTAGACTCCTCAGGCTGTGATGGAATTGTAATATTGTTACTATTTTCTAAAATCATTCTATTTTTTATTTTTTTTTATTTTTTAGGGGGTGGCGGGGTTGCGGGGGAAGGATCTCCGTTTTGGGATCTCCGTTTTGGGATCTCCGTTTCGGGATTTGGGATTTGGGTCTTGGGATAGGTAGGTTTGATATCATATCTTTATGTGATTACCTACCTACCTAGTAAGAGTAGAAAAATTGGGGGTGGAAAATGGCACGGGTGGATGTGGTGGATGTGGTGAGATATGGAAGGTAGGTAGGGAGGTAGGGAGGTGTGTAGGTAGGCCTTGATGGGTCGATAGAGAAAGCGTTAAAGATATATTGAGGGGGTTTGAGGGAGGGGGATCGAAGATTGGGGATTGGAGATTGGAGGTTGGAGATTGAAAATTGAAGATTGGAGGAATGGGGGAGAGGAGGGAGATATGTAGACGGAGCCCGGTGGGTGGGTATTGATGGTTTAAAGATAGGCTGACTGGTAATTTAGAGTTATTTTCAACATTGGTGACCTCGGGAGGGATAGGTATTGGAGCGAATAGGAAGCCAATGGTGTTTACACTTCAGATGAAAGTCTCCAATGTGCGTGATTTGACTTGCTGATTTTCCTTATGCAGAATGGCTATTTGCGTGGAGTTATTATACTCCGAGTATTTTAGTAAATAGTATTTACAAACCTTCATTCATCTATTCATTCTCCTCCCTATTCCCCGAAATGATATCCAAACCCCATGAACATGTGGTATTCCTAGACTACAACTGCAATGTCTCTATTTCCCTTCAAATATATTTATATGGATTCATAATCCCATTCTATAAAACGTTAGTATATGTCTACACGTCAAAGTATACCAGGTCAGGATAAGATTGGAAAGCCTACTGGATCATAAAGGTTCTTGATGCCCTTCATCAGTTTAATCATTGTCTCACTCCTACTGTATCCAATGTAATTCTTCTTTGCCAAACCTAGTCCATGTTCGGCACTAATGCTCCCATTTCTCTTCGAAACCCATTCGTAAACAAATGGTTCTAGCGCTTGCTCAACTCTCTTATCATAGCTTCGGGTTGCTACATTGAGATGCAAATTTGAATCTCCCATATGTCCGTAACCTACTACACCTACGACTGGGTGATCCTCGGTATCGCCGATGAGACCAGCTTCAGTGATCTTTTCTCGTACGTCTTCGACGAGTTGGTAGAGTTCTTTCAAAGGAATAGAGAGGTCGTATTTATAGACACCACCCCAGTGGCCAAGGCATTCGGGAATACCTTCTCTCCAGCCCCAAAGATCTTTAATTTGTGTTGCGTTCTCGGCCAAGGTACCATCAGAAACAATTTCTTTCTCCATAACATATTCGAGGAAATTATTCAATTTCTCTTGGTCATGTTCGGAGTTGGAACCACTTGTTTCGATGAGACAGTAGAAAGGATACTCACCTTCCAATGGTCTTTTGTTTTTGGTTACTCTTTGAACCAAGTCTTGGCTGTGGCTGTCCATGAGTTCAAAGGCAGAAAGGATCTCGGAAAGTTGACCCTTGGCTTCTTTGAAAGCTTCTTGTACTTTTTCGAAGGATTCAAGACCGAAGAATGCAACATTGGTAGCGTTTGATCGTTGAGGACAGAGGATTGATATTCCGGTAATTATACCAATTGTACCCTCCCCACCGATAAACAATTGTTTCAGATCATAACCGGTATTGTTTTTCCGTAATTTGGAGAGGTCATCAACGATTGTTCCATCTGGTAGGACTGCTTCGATACCAAGAACATTTCCGTGTAAACTTCCATATCGTAACAACCTCAAGCCTCCAGCATTTGTAGCAACATTACCTCCAATATGACATGATCCTTTTGCGCCTAGGTCCAATGGGAATATATGTTTGCGCTCTGCCAGATAATTGTCGGCGACTTCCAGAACAACACCGGCATCTACAACGAGAGTACCTGAAACCTCATCAAATGATCGAATTTGATTCATTCGGCTCATATTGATCACAATCTCATCAAATACAGGAACTGATCCTCCTACAAGCCCAGTGTTGCCACCTTGTGGCACAACTGCCAACATATTATCATTGCAGTATTTTAAAATCTCGCTCACTTCCTCCGTAGATCCAGGCTTCAAAACTAAACTTGTATGACCCCTATATTTGCGCATCCAATCTCCATTGAAAGGTTCAATATCATCTGTAGCATCCTTCGTGACTCCATCAATAACCGCAGATTCCTTCTCCAGTAAATCCTTGAAAAACTTTACATTCTCTTCAGATATTTGTGCGAATCTCGAGTCTCGTTTTATATTGGGATATGTTTCGGATGTAAATTTTATGGTCTTCGATGTACCAGTTGTTCCTTTGGCTACTCCTTCACTGCCCTCTGTAGTCGCAGTACTTTGCGGCCTGGTTTGGACCAATGGTCGTAAGGGTCTTATCTTTGAGCATGAAGACGATGCTGATGATACTCGAGCTCTGCGAGCTGCGAGAGTAATCCGTGATCGAACTGCCATGTTTGTGATAGTCAATTGAAGAACGCTTGTCAGATTCTTGCGGGGGGAAATTAGGAGTGGGGTTGCGATGGCGAGCTTTATCAAAGCTTAGATCCACCACCTCTTCTGTTGCATGTCTACGTGAACTCTCAAGTTTATGGCTTTTGATAAAAGTATATATATTTTTTATTACAGATTTGAAATCTTGAAGTTTTTAAGACCTCGAAAAAAACTGCCCCGGAAGAGAATTTGGCTCGTAGTTGTCCGGGGCGTTTTGGCCAAATTTTAGAAGGCTGCAATCTTGCCTCGTGCTGACATGATCCGTGCGGGTACCTTGGTGGACAGCACCAATTGACAGCCAACCAGCCTTGCCAAATTGAGTGCCTGAGGATTGTGGGATAAGCTCAAGCCTGTTGGACCTTCCTGTCGCGTAGCTTCGTATGCTGAGCTGCCTGCAGTTCAAACATCAAGCTTTATCAATATTTTCCCGCTTTTCCATTAAGCTTCGATCTTTTTCGAGATACCCCAAAATTACTTTTCATTTTACTTTTACGGTTCAGATCATCATAAATCATGGCTTCAGGATATGATAGAGCGTTGTCTGGTAAGCTAATTCCCTAGGCAAATCGAAAGGTAGCTGCTAACATATGACAGTTTTCAGGTTAGTTTGCTTCACGGTTTATACTTAGGGACGGATCTGACAGCTGCCATAGTCCGGATGGTCATGTTTTTCAAGTCGAATATGCTCTTGAAGCTGTCAAAAGAGGTACTTAACATAGTTATAAACAATCAATGGACAGCAGCTTATATATCAATCTAGGAACATGCGCCGTTGGAGTAAAGGGCAAGGATATTGTTGTCTTGGGATGCGAGAAGCGTTCGGCGATGAAGTTACAAGATACCCGTATTACGCCTTCAAAAATTGGTCTCGTAGATACCCACGTTTGCCTCGCCTTTGCAGGTCTTAATGCCGATGCACGAATCTTGGTCGATAAGGCAAGATTAGAAGCACAATCACATCGTCTTACAGTGGAAGATCCAGTTACAATAGAGTACATCACAAAATATGTAGCTGGTGTGCAACAAAGATATACACAAAGTGGTGGTGTTAGACCGTTTGGTATTAGTACCTTGATTGTTGGATTCGACCCCAATGATCAGACTCCAAGATTGTACCAGACCGAGCCATCTGGAATTTACTCTGCGTGGTATGTTGTTCATATTTTTTTGTGTTCTATCGGGTCTAACAAGCTCCTAGGAAAGCCAATGCTATCGGTAGATCAAGCAAAACTGTACGAGAGTTCTTAGAGAGAAACCACAAGGATGATATGGATCGGGAGGCTACTATCAAATTGACAATCAAGTCGTTACTGGAAGTTGTCCAAACTGGAGCGAAGAATATCGAGATTGCTATCATGGCATCGGGCAAGCTCATTGAGATGTTGCCAGTGGAGGATATTGAGAAATATGTGAAGGACATTGAGCAGGAGAAATCTGAGGAGGCTGCTAAGAAGAAGGGTGGTCGCTCGGGGGGGACTGCTGCGATCTTGACGAGAGGACCTGATGATGCTGTTGCCCAATAAGCGGGGTGATATTTATGACTTTCTGCACTTCATAGAGCCTCTGTACTATAGCAATGAGCGACGAAATGACACAATTTCGGTACTTCTGATGCACCCTAGGTTCACAATTACTGTCGTGTGCCAAAAACTCCGGCTCTCTTTACATCTGCACATTAGCTACCAAATAACCATCGCTCTGAATCCCAATTTCCCATGTCCATGCCGCTAAATCAAACTCCTTTTAACTCTCCGCGTCCGTAATGCATCTTATTATCCCAGTTTATTTGGAGCCTCCTCCACATCGAAGATGGTTCTCCGTTCTTTGCCTTGCAGTCGATCATCCTTGATCATCCTACTATCCTTCCTGATATCCTCTCCTTCGAATTTCAACATTGGCTTTGGTTCCACAGCGTCAATAACATAATGATTATCGCAGTGCGGGCAGTATTCATCTCCATCATCCGTCTCGTCGGCAAAGTCTTTCCGGAATGCCTTTTTACATTTCTTGCATGCAAATGTCTTGCATCATGGTTAGTATGAGGGGTCAAAAAGAGCGGGGCATAGGGAGCAACTGCAATACCATTTCTGTTGTTCTCTTTAGAGGGTGTGATTCAGTTTCATGATGACATTCAGCACAGTCAAACCATTTTCGACCTTTGGCAGAAGTTAATATGGAAAGGATAGCTTGAGAAGTTGGTCTTACAGCATGGCGATCGGATTGAAACTTGCGCGTTGAGAATATGTTTACTAGAACTCTGTTAGTTGTTAAAGTGTTGAGGACTTAGAACCTTACCACATAATGCAATATATTCAGATCTTGTATTGTTTGAGAATCCGTGACCTTGAATTTATTCCTTCGGGGTTCCTCTGCTGGAGGATTTTGTTAATATTTGTTAAACAAATCCGGTACTACCTCGTTACCGCTTCATATATCTCCCGAAAAAAAGGTTCCAAATCAGTGAATGCCGACCAGGCTGAACGGGTTAATTTTGACGCTAAAACCATATTAATCAGCAGCCTTGCGCCTCAGCTACCTAGTAAATCGATAAAGCGACATCCAAAGGAAACTTAAACCTCATCTCTTCAGTTCCTCCCAATTAATCATTCAACTTACGAGGTACATTTTCTTACAAAAGGGACTTCGTGATGCCTCTAAAGAGGAAAGCCGCATCAAGTATGAGGCTTTATATTTGCTTTACTAGGTACGGAATTTATGATAACTAACAGTATTTAGGTGTGCGAGGTGCTACCAAATCGAACAAAGACTCAGCTGCCTCTACACCAGGGCCTGCAACGCCTCGCAGTAATTTTAGCAGTGGTGAAAGTGATGATGAATATCAAGATGGCACCGTCGATGAACTTGAACGTCAAGGTCTAGAAGCAACAGAGGACGAGAAAGCAAATATTAACAACACAATCAACAAATTCTCGGCGGAAAGTTACCAGGCCACAAAGAGTTCCAAATGGACTAGGGATTCTGCCAGTCACCATTTTGGCAACAACGACTTTTCATACTTGTCACTGAAGCCCGATCACGCAAATCGTCCATTATGGATAGACCCCCAAAAGGCGCGCATTATACTAGAAAGTTTCTCTCCATTAGCGTCACATGCTCAAGATTTCTTGACTACAATAGCAGAGCCCAAGTCGCGGCCGAGTTTCCTACACGAATATGCTTTAACACCTCATAGTTTGTACGCCGCTGTGTCGGTTGGCTTGGACCCAAAGGACATCATCAATGTTCTCGATAGACTTTCAAAGATGCCCATACCTGATAATGTTAGAGCTTTCATAGTCAACTGTACTCAAAGCTATGGCAAAGTCAAACTGGTCCTTAAAAATACAAAACATTTCGTCGAAAGTTCAGATCCCGAGTTGCTACAACGTCTTCTAAAAGATCCAGTAATCGGTCCGCTTAGGGTCCAAGGAACGACGGAAATTACTACCACTATAGCCCCTAGCATGGGTGGGTTGGTCATTCCGGGAACGACCAATGCAGCTGGAGTTCAGCAAGCTGGGGACACGCGCCAGAGTGCAACAGATAGACAACCAGATGGACAAGATCCTACACAGGAAGACATTTATGCAAAGCTTAACGAAGAGGACGACGATGAGGACGAAGAAGAGGCGGTGCATACTTTCGAGATTGCCGATGACGGTGTAGAAGCTACACAAAAACGATGCCTGGAGCTTGGATTACCTGTACTCGAAGAATATGATTTTCGTAATGATGAAGCAAATCCAAACCTCGAGATTGATCTGAGGCCAAGCGCCCAGATCCGGCATTATCAGGAAAAGAGCTTGAGCAAGATGTTTGGTAATGGTCGAGCTAAGAGCGGTATTATCGTCTTGCCTTGTGGTGCTGGAAAAACCTTAGTTGGTATCACAGCGGCTTGCACAATTAAGAAGGGTGTCATTGTCCTCTGCACAAGTTCTATGTCCGTTGTTCAGTGGCGACAGGAGTTTTTGAAATGGTCTAATATCAATCCAGCTGATATTGCAGTATTTACTTCTGATCACAAAGAGAAGTTCACGAGGAGTACTGGTATCATTGTAACGACTTATTCTATGGTCACGCAGACACGTGCACGAGCTTTTGATGCTCAGAAGATGATGGACTTCTTGACGAGCAGAGAATGGGGGTTGATGCTTCTAGATGAGGTGCATGTTGTGCCCGCTGCTATTTTCAGAAAAGTCACATCCTCGATTAAAACCCACTCGAAATTAGGTCTGACTGCCACACTACTTCGTGAGGATGATAAGATTGAAGATTTAAACTTTTTGATCGGTCCAAAATTGTACGAAGCCAATTGGATGGAACTCGCTGCGCAAGGTCATATTGCGAGAGTTCAATGTGCAGAAGTCTGGTGCCCGATGACCACTGAGTTTCATTCGGAGTATTTAAAAGCACCCAGTCGAAAGCAGGGCTTGATATCTACAATGAATCCTCGGAAGTTCCAAGCATGTCAATTTCTGATAGATTATCATGAGAAGCGTGGCGACAAAATTATTGTGTTTTCTGACAACGTCTACGCCTTACACGTCTATGCTTCAAAATTAAAAAAAGTTTTCATTTATGGTGGCACAGCTCAGGCCGAGCGTATTCGGATTCTTGAGAATTTCCAACACAACCCTGACATCAACACACTCTTCCTCTCAAAGATTGGTGACACTTCTCTCGATTTACCCGAAGCAACTTGCCTTATCCAGATATCTTCTCACTTTGGTTCTCGTCGACAAGAAGCTCAAAGATTGGGCAGAATTCTGAGGGCAAAACGCAGAAACGATGAAGGTTTCAATGCATTCTTTTATTCTCTAGTCTCCAAAGATACCAAAGAAATGTACTATTCTTCAAAACGTCAAGCATTCCTTGTTGACCAGGGTTATGCCTTCAAGGCCATCACCCATCTCCAAGGCATTGAGGATCTTCCTGGCCTTGCATTCAACACACCCCAAGACCGAAGAGAGCTTTTACAGAATGTGATGCTCCACAATATGGACGAGGAGCAATTTCAGGAAGATCTAAGAGATGATTTATTTCATCGGAACGATGGTAAACCAAGACCTAAAAAGAAGTCTAACGTAAGAAGGACGGCAGGTAAACTTGCTGATCTGGCTGGTGGGCAAGATATGGCGTATATTGAGCAGAACAGGAGCAGAAATAAGGACCTTAAGAAGAACAAAGGGGAAAGTTCTGCTTTCTTCAAGAAAATGGAGAGAGAGCGACAGAAGAGAAAACTTGCGGACTAGAGATGTATTACAGATGGGCGCACAATCGTTGGCTAGATTGGTATGCGGAAAAGCGGCAGGGGCGTTTGATTGATGCAGGCAGGGGACACACATAGGTTTTTATTTCTTCCTGTACAATACAGTCTTGTGAAATAGATGAATAATAACGATCTAAATATAGTACCAGTGGTGTCCTACTTGTTGGTATTACGATTGTCGAAGGTTGATGTGACTAATGCCTCCATCTGTTCAAGATGGACTTGTACACAAGTAAATTCAGATCTACAATTTCTTTCAACAATGAAAAACGCTATTATATCAGTCATTTTCCAAAACCATTAATTCAAGATCACAAAATTTGCATCACCCGGACTCCTCACATCTTCTCTGCTTCCCCCTATGAGCGTACGCAATATTCGCATGCTCATTCAACAAATCTCTATCCTTGGCCCTCGCAATTCTTCGCAATGTCCTCCACCTGTCAAAATCCTGCGAATCTCCTTTTATCGCCAAGTTCCTTTTGAGCATTCTGCCAGTGTCCCTCGAAAACACGAGGAGAGTACTGCATTCTTAATTCGGGAACTTGTGGACGGGCGAACAGATGCTGCTGGTTTCTTCGAGCTAGTTGCAGTGTCAGAGGGAGCCTGGTTGGCAATTTAGCCATCTGCTCACCACTGTAGTCGATGAGTGGTTTGGATACAGTTAATTATGATAATGGAATAGTTTTTAAAAAATGGTATTTTATCATTGGATAGTTGGGCATGAATCTTAGATTTTAGGTTTATAAGATTATAATCTGGGATTGTAATTAACGAATAAAGATTTATGGTTAATTGTAGGTTTTAACAAAGGTTATCTGATGAATCAATGATTTGATAATAGGTCATCCAATAGCCTTTTTTAGATTAACGATTTGGATAGGGTTTTCGCAAAGGATATGGTTAATCACCCATCGACTACACTGCTACCCATAGGGAAAAGGGATAATGGAGGTATCGCACGTGCTGGAAGGTAAGTCACGTACAAGAGTTGTCCAACTCTCTATCCTCCACTCGTCCCAACAAAAACCACAAGTACTGCTGCATACGTTGCGGTGGCTGTTACGGTGTCCGTATTATTTGCACGAAGAACTAAACTTGTAATTCCAGCAAACAATACCACAGCTACACTCGTCGTCACTAGACTCTTGATCAAATTCTCCCCAATTCTCATGATCAGCATAGGGCCTACTAGACTCAATCCACCCGCGAAGGCGACCATAAATCGAGCTAGCTTATCCACGAAGGGAGAAACTTGTTCTGGTGGTTCCCCATTGAAATACTCATCTATGCGAAGTAATTGCTCGCGTTTCGTGTATGTCAATGGAGATGGTAGCCGCGCTTTGAGCCATTCTCTTAAAGGGTCGACTGGTATCAGTGATTGATCGGGGAGACGACGATAAGCTGAGTTGAATGGGTCACCTGGTAAGTCGGCAATCTCTGGAAAGGCATGTGTGAGACCTTGACGCTTTTCTTGTGCCTGGGACCCGGGAATGGCTTGGAGACCGGGAAAAAAGGCATAATCTCGAATTGCATCGGCTTCAAAGCTTGAGTGTTATTATTTGAGGAAACTAACCAGTTAAACATATAGTTTATTGAAATCAATCTTACCATACTGGTGCAAGAGTGAACTAAGATCCCGAGTGTCGTCATCAGAAGCGGTCATGTTTATCCACGTGGAACCCTTCTTCTTTGCCAATTCATTTTGGAGATGCACCATATTGAGTCTTTGCAATCCACGGAATACCAAGAAATGTGGTTCCTCAGATCCTATAGTATAGGAATAATGGAATAGCCGCTCAGTGTAGGACATTCCGTCGGTAATGATTCCAGCTCCTGGCTTGTCCATCTTATTCATGGTGAATGGTGGCTTATTAGGAGATCAGTATGCAAAGGTTCATGTGATGTAATTTTAACTCCCCACATTAAAACGTAGTCCAGAATCAAAAAGTTCTGATTCAAGCTCTACGGCTGGTAAATCTGTTAAAGTTGTTTATCTGGTCACTTCCATTCGATGCTCCTACTCCCCAAGTCCAGCAAACGCGATGCTATGGAAACTCATTTTGCCATCGTCACGAAGAATGATTCGAGTAAATCTGATGAAACGGCACAGTTTAAATTACCGATATATAAATTTTGGACCCATACCCGTAGTAACGATGACCCTTTGACTACTGTGGGTATTTTGACGGAAATCTACACGAACTACAAGCGTGGCCGACTAATGATTTGCGAAATCGCCAGAAGAAAGCGACCATGGGCATCGTTGCTATCAAAAGATAGAGATAGAATAAAGCTGGATAGGCCGGCATCGGAATTAGATCGTGCTCTTTTTGATATTGATGGTGGAGTCGATGGAGACGTTGGTTTGTCAATTAGAAATTGGCACTATAGAGCTCGGAAATCATCAAAGTTTATGGAAGAAGGCGGCTAGATGGAGCAGAGGCAAAAAGAGCTGACTTTAAATGATCCAGAGATCAAAGAATTTCTCAGTAAGTTACTTATCTCCCGGAAGTACTGAACTCTTGATTCTGATATCTATTTTCCAATAATAGAGAGCGCCACTTCGACTCTTCTAGGATTAGATAAGGAGCTTCGTGATAGTTTTATAAACCCTCTCAAACAATGTATGGTTAACGGGCAGGAGGTCAACTATAAGGATCTCCTGTTGAAGGTTCGAGAGATTCATGCGAAGGTCGGCAACTGCTGCTAACAATTGAGGAAAAAGGTTGATCAACGCCAGGAGAAAGTCATGGAGAAGTCCATGGTAAATTGGTTGGGAGAAGATTGGGAGAAGGAATGAGAAGAAAAGAGAAAACACAGAAGGCTTTTCGGGTAGTGAGGGCAGCACTGTTAAGGGCTAGCTAGTACGACTCTTGTTTGAATCTTTACGGGGAACCACTTTGCCTGTTAAAGCTTGCGGCGAATACTTCGTGAAGTATTTTTTAGGCTTCTCTAGTATTGATTTGAGGATGCGGAGGGAAGGATATTTGTGGTAGGGATGATAACCTCGGATGGGTATCTTATGGAATGAGAGTTGGAGTGACAATCTCAGTCCTGCAGCTGGAAGGGGGAGGGTAGGGGATAATTTGTGGATGTATGGAAGCCGAGGAATTCTTGACGACGAGGGCGCCTGAAAGAGTGGAGGCAGTGGTACGATAAAATTTTGCAGGCAATCGCACGCTGTGCAGCCGTAGTTGGCGATAACAGTAAAATATGTGTACTTGACTACTTCGATTTCCTGCTTTCTGCCATGTTTTCTTGCAGCTCGGTCGTATCGAGAGGATAATGAGGACCTCTAAGACCAATCGTTTCCGTACACTCATTATAGCTCCTTTCAGCCCTATTCCATATAGTTATGTACCAACTGCCCACATTTCAAAAACAGAACGTCTCGTCACAGACCTGCTTGTAATCTTCAATACTTCTCCAGCTTGCAAAAGAAAATGTTATTAGATATACGTCCTCAAGTGGGGGCCGCAAAATATTGTAGCTGCCTGTGTGAATGGGTAGGTAGTTCTACAAACCTCGGCAAGTGAGCCATAAGCCACAACCCGTAAGCCATATTGAATCCCATCTCATACACTCTACATTTTGAGTTGAGAGTTTTTTGCTAGAGCCATCACAACTTTGAGGCTATCCCTTGACCCTTCAAACAACCCTATGACCCATAATTAACAAAGAATAAAATTCAAAAATGAAACTGGAAAAGATATCTTGAGAATCTCGGCGAATCCAGAAGAACAAAAAAATGAGTGAACAGTCGGTTTGTTCGCTTATTCTATGTATATTCCCGTTGACTATTGTTTTCTTGTACTACTTCACTTCTATTTGTACAAATTCTACCAGCTGAAGATTTCTCCTCTTCATATTCTACTTTTCTTATATTTGAATTGTAGAATAATTAATGATGGTCATGATGAAAACTTCTGATCTGCCACCACCACCAACGCATTTTTCATCTGCCTACGTTAGACAGGAGATGTTCAGCAAAATAAGCGAAGATGCAAACGAGAAGTACAATAAAATTCTACAACTTTAATTTCTTGCAGTAGACTACAAATCCAAACTCTGTGAAACGAACAACGGTCAGCAAACGAATCTCGATATTTCGAATTCGGAGACTATTACTATGAAAGTCACCGCTCAGCAAATCAATACATATGAAAACAATTGTATATTCATCTGTCGCTATCTTTCAATCAGAGACCAAGAATTCGATAACAACAACGACTCGAAACTTCCTAAGGTATTCATTGCCAAGGAGTTTGGGGATAACAAAGAGGAACTTGTTACTTATGAGCATCTCGCATCTTTGCAAGGCGTTTACATTCCCAAATGCTTTGGGGAAATTCAATGGAAGGATGAAGAGGACGAAATACATGGAGGATTTGCGCTCGAATTTAGGAATCTTATGTGGCATTCAGAGAACGAAGATATAAGGGTTATAGATTTTGAATATGCAAAGGCATTATCTGAAGACTTGGAAAGAAATGGAAAATCAGTTTGGGAACAGAACTTTGTCGATTTGGAATCACTCTTTGGTGTGAAGGATAGCGATATCATCCATGAATATTTACCAACCATCTGGACCAAGCCGAACTGGGATCCACCAGTTGTGCTGTCTAGGGAGATTCTTGAACGATTTTCATGGTACCCGCCCAGGAGAGATGAATGATTGGAGGGAAACAGCATCGTATTTGAAGATTGATATACTTTTAAAAAGTTGATTGTAATTTGATGTGTAATATTGAAAGTATCGATCATATCTTTCAAGATTCAAAGGTTATACACATTCTACTCGAGCTCGATCTAACCCTTCCACTAACATAATTAAAACGATTGATTCAATAATAGGGTATGTTGTTAAACTCTTTCGATAGAAAGAACCAATCAGCAAGACAATTTATTTCCTTAATATCGTTAACATCATTCATTCATGGCTTGAAAGCGTATAATTAACAAATCATCTCCAATCAATTTATATCACTCTTGTCACGGCCTAGAAAGTCATCAGTAATAATGGTTTTAATAAGCATCTAGACCTTCGATGCAGAAGTAGAGTTAGGGAGGCTAATGTTATAGCAATATGCACTTCATTGTTCTGTTCTCTGGGAAATTGGAATAAGATGGGGAGGGTAGTATGTAGTAGCAGGGGTAGTTCCCTTTGAGGTAGTATTGTTTTTGTATACCCTGATTAATAAAATACTCAATAGTGTCAAAAATAAACATATATGAATTCGTAATCTTTGATTTCGTCTTCATGCTTATAAATTATGTGTCTACAATATAGAATGGTGAGAACTCGGGCCCCTATCTTCTTTATAGGGAGTCTTGATCTACATTTCACAAATTAAATTTATCCAATATATAATATATAATATATCCTAGATGCTACAAATTCATGTCTCACCACATCCTCAAATCTTAGGACTCTCGCCCAAGAAACCATCAGCAACGGCTTTGATTAATTGCATCGCAATTGCCGTAGAAGGCGGCAATCTCAAATTTCCCTCCTTATATCCCGCACTGGGTGGTCCTCCCAACGGACTCGTCCCATTGATCAAAGCTTCCCTAATCTCCTCCATGGAAAACCACTTTGCATCTTCCAATTCTGGATCATGCTCCAGATGGATTTGCTCTCCATCAGGTAATGCCTGTGCAATTGCTCCAATCATCAAGTTGGCGGGATAGGGCCAAGGTTGTGTGCTGTGGATAACCACACGGCCGAGTTTTACACCTGATTCTTCCCAGACTTCTCGACGTACTGCTTCTTCAACTGATTCGGCAGGTTCGCAAAATCCGGCTAATGCGCTATACCAGAACTTTGGCCAGCTTTTTCCTCGTCCTAGGAGGAGACGTTTACCGTCGTGGCTGACTACTGCCGTGATGACGGTGGGATCAGTACGGGGGAAGGAAAGATTGGATACGCCTTTTCTGGTTGCGCATGGTGCTCTTTGGTTGGGTTCTGCAGGGTTGACTCCTGCCTGGGCTGTAGGCAGAGATGCAAAGTCTGTTGGTGGACAGACCCGTTTAGTGCCTGCTTGGATCTGAATCTTACATTAGCATTCTTATTTTGAATCTATATCTTTGAATTAAAGTGAACTTACGGATAACGTAGGTTGCCCACACCCTGCACAAAAAGGATTCCTAGCATTCCAATCCAATAGGGCCCTCGCTTGGGCAAAAATCGCCCCATCCTCTGCATCCAAAGTCATGACCAATCTACCACTTTGAAACTGCAATCCCTTTTCCTTCATTGCCTCCACCACGCTATTTGCTTCTGTCTCATATGTGCCCTTGGGCGTCACATCGATTGCAAAATAGGGAACTCCACTATAAATCCCATGACTAAAGCCTTCCTTCTTCCTCTCATCTAAACCCAAAAACAGCACGAGGGGTAATGTTACCGAAGAATTAAATTCTTTAATCAGGTCGGCCTCTGTTTTTTCAAAGGGGTTGGATCCGGTTAAGCCGGATATTTCGGAGTGAGAGGCATAGGCTAGATGACTTGGATCTTTAGTGAGAGGAGCGAGGCTATTCACGAGCAGAAAATTGGTGCTGGGATGAACGAATGCTTGAGATACAAATTCATGATTTGTACGCAAGAAGGAAAGGCGGTTTAGAGGGGAACCGCTGAAGTAGTTGGCCACTTCTCGGCCGAATTTTCGGCTCAACATAGAGTCAACGTCTGGGTGGGCTGGAGGTGGTGGAGAGGGATCGGGCATCGTTAAGGGTTGGAGGTTTGGGATAGAGGTAGCGATAGAGAGGTACTTGTTAAGTAAATGGTTGGGAGGGAGTGCAAGTGGTTTCCAACTGGGGAGTACGGAATATAGATGTGGAAAGTAAATAGAAATGTGGAAAGTAAATAGTGGGGTGGCGCCTTTGGATTTCTAAGCCAACGCATTGAAGATATGATTAGTATTGCAAACCGATGAACAGTAATCATAAATAGCTCTGAAATTCATTAAGAGCTTCAGATAAGATATTATTTTTCGAATTATGACGTCGAAATGCATCCGAACACTAAGATTACCTAGGTACTTTGCACTCGGATAGTTCTCCACGTCATGTGATTGCACTAATCATGTGAGATTCAAACCCTGCTTCGAAGTATCTTTCAACAATACTAACGACAACGACAAACAAGTCTTCACACAACCAACTATACTTATACCATACCATACCTTCACTTCCACATCTCGCCCACTTGCATAGATATCAATTATTGACACATCAATAACATCGAGAAGTTGGCTCGACATTATTGATACGATCTTTGTGTTACCATAAAGACTTTGGGTAGACCGCCACACTTGCATCATACTATAGTTAATCGCGAGGTGCAGGTTCAGGTGCAATCGAAATATCAAGCCATTTTTGAAAGGAAAATTAGAGGAATTGAGGTGGATTTCTCTCATTGTTTATTATTTATTTTTGGGGGAATATCTACTACGCAGGGTATTTATATACCACCAAAAGTAAAAATGGTTCCACCGACTCAAAATTTAAATTTGGATATTACTGCCATTTCTGGTATCTGTGGATCCATTTCAATTGCTTGCTGGATAGTGGTTTTTAGTCCTCAGATTATTGAGAATTGGAAAAGGGGTTCCGTGAGTATTTCCATGTGACTTTTGTCGGGGGTTTGGTTTGCGAGTTGCATGCTTGGAAGCAAGATTGGTTGCAAGATTCGTTGAACAATGAACTAACATTTCGAATAGGCTGATGGATTATCCTTACAATTTATCATTATTTGGCTTGCTGGTGATGTTTTTAATATCTGGGGCGCTATGCTTCAAGGCGTTCTTCCTACCATGGTGAATATTTTCTGTGAATGTCACAATTTCCACACTAACACCTCCAGATCATCCTCGCCGTCTATTACACCATAGCCGATATAGTCCTCCTAGGCCAATGTTTCTACTACAAAGGCTTCACCTGGCGGGATGAAGTCAAGCCACCCCCAACTCCACCAAAAAAACCCACCTACGCAGAAGTCGCAGCTATTTCCCCCAGCGAAACCACAGGTCTCCTGAGCGGTTTAGAAAGACGCCGCAGCAGCACTTCCGTCTCCGCTCAACATCTCTCCCCCGTCGTTCCACTCCTCGAACCCCCTAATCCCAGCGATCTCCCCACCACCAAAAACGACAAACCAACCACCCCAATGCAAACCTTCCTCTTCAACCTCTTCAGCATCCTCATCGTCTGCATAGCCGGTATCCTAGGCTGGTGGATCTCCACTACCACATCCCCCTCCTCCAACTCCCACAAACCCCACAACAACAAACACCCATCCAACCCCACCTTCTCCCCTCTCGGCCAAACCTTCGGCTACCTCTGCGCAATCCTCTACCTCTCCTCCCGCATCCCCCAACTCCTCCTCAACCACCGCCGCAAATCCACCCAAGGAATCTCCATGCTCTTCTTCCTCTTCGCCTGCATCGGTAATCTAACATACGTCCTCTCTATCTTCGCCTACGAAGCTCCCTGCCACACAGCTTCCAAGCACGGACACTCGAAATGCGAGATTGGTGAAGCCCGCTCCGAGTATCTGCGCTACATTGCTGTGAATGCGAGTTGGTTGGTTGGGAGTGCGGGGACGTTGTTGCTGGATGCGGGGGTTTTTATACAATTTTTTTTGTACGGGGATGGTGAGGGGAACGGGAGTGGGAATGGGAAGATGGTGGAGGAGGAAGTAGCTGTGGAGGGGGAGGGAAATGGTGGTGTGGTTGGGGCTTGAGAGGTTCAGCGGTTCAACTTATTTCCAAAGATGTGAAGAGAAGCACAAGAACGAAAAGTGATGGGAATGTATTTATCAAAGGCGAGGGAGGATGTAACTACAGTACCTACCTAGATACGAGTGTGAATATCTGTCTGTATTCCTTTTATGTACATTACAATACACACATACATACACGTTTAAATGTAAAATGGAGGGGTGGGATGGGATGGGATGAAACGGAATAGGATTATGATATTTCTCCTTTGGGATTTTGGGGCATACAAAAAGGGTAGGTGGGCATTTTGAATACCTAAGATTATTTATACATCCGTGTCAATCATCAAATCAAAAATTAAGTTACAATAGAGACCAAAAAAATTCATCAAATTATATCACATCACATTATACCACATCATATCAGAACAGAACAGGACGCAAGAGACCAAAAAAGAGTGATTTTCATTCCTTCATCAAAATCATCCATCATCAATCACCCCACCCGAGAGATATCTGATCTGTTTACCTAGGTAGCTAGGTAGGTACACTACTAGTATCTAGTAGACAGAAAAGTAACAATCTATCTCATCTCATAACCTGCCGATTCCATTCCATCCTAAACCATGCTAACCCATCCCATCCAAGTCACCCGTTTCATCCCATTCCATACATTACACGCAGAAAAAAACATCATCATAAGGATACCTACCTACCAGCTAGTTACTCCACACATCAAGATTGTGCATCATGTGCAACAATACCACGCTCTCGTTCTCGTCTTCCATTAACACGAGGAGAACCGGTGAGGAAATCTTCAGAGTGTGTTTCTTCAGGCGGCGGAGTGAGGCTTTTCTCCCATTCTTTCATCGCTGTAGATATTGTTTTCTTAAGATTGCCCGGTTTTAAGTTGTCAAGTGCAGGCCACTGGATCTCATCCGTTCTTGAGGGCGATTCGGGCGGGTGGTGTGGGTCCAGAATGCTATATAGTTGTTAGTGAATTATTCTTTCTCCATGACAGAATGAAATGCTCACTTTACTTCATCTTCACTGCTCGTGTTTCCTGGGGTCACTGGACCAGATAGTGTGGAACTGCCGCTCCATCTCATAGGCGATTTGGGAGTTGGAGAATCCCAATTTGACCAATCGTCATCATCAATGGTAGCTGTGGGGAAGGAAATTGGTCTTGTGCTTTTCTTTTGAACGTTCGTGGGTTTCATGGGTGCCGCAAGAGTATTAGGGTCTTGCCATAATGCGCCTCCTAGATCTAAGAGGGCAGGATTACTACCAGTCAAAGAGTCCCATGTCCTTTGTGATGATGGATCTGGTCTTGGGGACTTTCCTCGTCGTCCTCGCAAACTACCCTTGCTAATTCGCTTATTGAGCCCGCGTTGTGTCGCATCGAAGCTTGATCGTTTGCTCGCTTTGCCATTGACTGCCTCTTCGCCTACTGTAGCTTGGCGGAGGTCCTCCAGAAAATTCCATAGCCCGGCCTTGACATCTTCTGTAATCTGCTTCACTCCATGTGTTACTCCCAATCCTCCTTGATATGTATGTCGGTTTGCTCGGTTTGTGTTGACCCTGGAAATACCAATACTCGTATCTGGCATAGTAGTGCTTCTTGGGAGGTCGACTGAGGTTGTGCCGTTCACTTCGTTGACGGTAGAATTGCGCGTCATCCTTTCAGGAGATAGGAGCGAAAGGGTACGAGTATGACCACCGGTAATGATTTTCCTCCGTGGATTTTTCTGATCTTTCGGCAAGTGAGGAAGGTTGGCTAGAAAAGCTTTCTTTCGATCCATATCTATACTTTGTTTAGGAGTCGTTAATGAATTTTCATCGGGCGACCCGCGCTCAGTCTGCACAGGTTGAAGCTTCTCGACATGTCGAATTTCCGCTCTCTTCTTTGTTGCTTCATGAAGTGCCCATTGTGTTTTCAACTGCTTAAGTTCAGTCTCAGCTTTGTTAAGTTCCTCCTTAAGTTCGAGAACCCTTCTTTCTTGACTAGCCAGGGCAACCAGGAACCCGTTTGGATCACTTGGTGATACGATAACATTTGGATCTGCGGGAGTGGCAGGAACTGATGGGGCATTTGACGATGTTGGAGTAACTCTGGCCGATTCGAGACCGCTGCTTGGAGCAACGGGAAAAGTGAGCGAAAGTCGGTTTGGTCTTCTAGAGGTATATGATAGCGCACGATCTGGTCGTACAATGGGTCGAGGTGGTTCCTTTACAGAGAAATTTACTCTATTGGGTGAAGCACCAATATGGGGACTGGGAACTTCAGTGGGTTGATCGGCCCCTGTTAGAATAGATTCAACAGAAGCACGATCAATTGAAGTCATTCGATTGTGGAAGGAATCCATTTTGCATATCGAGGAGAATAAGTATATATGAAGATCACAGAATAGTGGAAAGAAAGTAGTTCTTGCAATGAGCATTCAAAGTTGAAGAAATCCCGAGTTTATGTTTATGGCATCGTTCGTAATCGAGTCGTTATGTTATGCGTTCGTAGTAGGGGAAGCGATATGTCAACAAACAACAAAAACAAGACGAAAGCGAACAATGAAAACGAGATGAACAAAGAAAGAGTAATGGGATTGAAGACAATTTTAGATAAAATTGCTAAGGTGGAAATGAATTAGATGGTCGTAAACATCATACATATATAAGGGAAATAAATATCCGCAATCATTCAGGAAAGCAGATTCGTTTTGGATGTCATTTCGAGGTCTATAAAGGAGGGCATAAAAGAGAAGTGTGGAGTTGTTTAGTTGTGCTGTAACCTTAAGTGAAGAAAGGAATGGAAGTGTTTGGGTAAGAAGAGTTGTACGAAATCGTTCTAGGCTTGGCTTCAACGGTCATAGTAGGTAGCTGTGAATAGCTAGTATCCTCGTAGTTTCTGTATGGGGTTTGAAGGGATTGAAGCGTTTTGGTCTGGAACAACCCTGAAGGTCTGTCTAGATGTCTAGATGGTAGTGGATGAAGGACAAATGGGATGAACGGTCATTGAATCGGACAACAACTTTACTAAACAAGTCGTCTGAGCTTGTTCAAGGGTTATAAAAGGGGAAATTCAAATATCAAAAGCGGCAAGCAAAACAAAAACAAAGTTCATGAAGGACATGCATGCATATCAACATCGGAACTTATAATGTCCGACCTAGTCCATCCGAGTCACGGGGTCTCGAGCTGCTTTCGTGTCTCCCAGTATGTTATCTACTACACCAAAGGTCTTTACGCGACTTGACTAGTTCATAACCAAGAAATATCATTACACTTCCATTTTCTATATAACAACCATAATCGCTCCACCAACATGAACATATTCTCATCTTCATTCTATGCTTCATCTTCTTATTCATTCCTCTTACTCATCAGCACATCCTACAAATTGGCACAACATACTTTCTCATAATGAAAAGCATTCCATTCTACAAAGTATGCAAACTTCTCGATGAATTCGAGGGGCTCCTTTGCAGGACAGTGCCTTGCTTCCTGATGTTCGAATTCAAAAGATGAGCCATGCTTGGATCAGTTGGTTTAAACTCCATCGCGATGAATTGGATGCTATGCATAAAGATGATCCTTCTGTTCTATTCACCCTCAAGCCGGAAGCCCTAGTTGATCGGGACTATGATTTTAATCAAGTAACTTTCGAACGCTTCATTGCCAGAACTTTTTATATGACTGTCGAACAACGTGCTAAGTTCAAAAGTTTTGCCGAGAATGGACCCTATATTTCTGTGCCAAATCCTAAAGGTGGTTGCAGTGATATGGTCAGGAACGACATAGGCTATCATGTAGAATGGATCATGAAGGAGATAGGCCGGGATACGGACCAGGTCAGTATATCATCGACAAAGGGGAACTATTCTCCTGAAATTATCCATGAATGAACTCAAGGTTCGGTTACGTAAAGTATCATGCGAAGGATATTCATGTGCTGCACTCATTTAACGATTAGCTTTACTGAAATTCTATGACAGGGGGCAATTTTTTCATACAAGAACGTCACTGTGGAAGAGATAGAGGACTCGCCAATCATCATTGCTGCTCAAAGTAAACGGTCATCACCTGCTATAAGATCTCTCGCCCAGCCCAATGACAATTGCACCTGGAATCGTCTTGAAGAAATACACTTGAGACTTTAAGGGCCTCAAGCCAAATGGCTCACCCGTATTATCCACAAGAACCTTGGGTTTGTAGTTCCAGATGAAATGGTACTCTCAGCATATCACACCAGCTTTCCTCGGTATCTACAAGTGACCGCGAAGTTTAATATTAAGGGTTTGGTGCCTATTCGAAGGGATGGTCAGACTGGGATGATATTTGGACATCCACCTCTGCCAACAGCTTGGGAAATCCGATCGAAAGACGAAGTGATTACCGATCCTTCGATCGCGCAACTTACACAATCCGTTCAACAGCTAGCTTCACCTCCAGCATCTAGGCCCTCCCCTTTAGCTGAATCTACAACGTCGTCTTTGAACGTGGCGCAAAGACTGACGAAACAAATTTTACCTAAGGACTCTAATAACATGGAATCTCGAAAGTCTTTGGCTCGACATATCCAAAGGCCTTCTACGAAGCCAAATTCCTCCCATCTTCTTACAACTAACATATTTACTGGCACCGGTCAATGTAAACAAACACCTAATTGTATTTTCAGCAATACAATATTCATATTAGCACCATGCATATCGTCACACCTGTGGTTAACGGAAGATCTCCTCAAACCTCACGGTGCTACCTACATTACATCACTACTTCCTCTAACCCGTAGAGTCCTACCAAAACGCTGTCCTAACACAGGCAGAAGAGTACGCAAAATCGCGCTAGCTGAGCACGGGAGAAAAGAACAGACGCTCGCATTTATGCATCAGATTAGAGCCCTCAATCTCACTCGTTCAAATGGCAAGCATGATTTGATAGAGGTGGTTGATTGGCGCTTGTTGGAGAAAATCGTCAATGTGGAGCTAGGAAATGGTGGTGAAATCGATGCTATTTTTAAACGATATCGGCTTGGTGTTGCTTAGTGATTGCTATTGCATTTTTGAATGCGAATGTTGGGGGAGGGATACAGGTTGGCATATATTATATTGGGATTATGCGTTTTAGGCCGACCATATTTCTGAAGCATTCATCTGCTTTGGATATGGATGTTGTTCGGCATGTTAAGCATTCATATTCGCAGATGGGTCGAATTGCATTTTGGTTATAGCACTTTGGTTATAAAATTTTGGGTACGTATTATGGCTACAGCATCATCGGTACATCATTACAGTTATAGCATTTTAGTCACAGCACAGCAGGTACATTGGATATACATTGCATCCTGCACTTCAGCACCCTCTTCTACCCCATTCTACCATACAGATAACATTTGGTACACGCTTCTTTTGTCGATACCCCATAGAAGAAGAGCCAGCATCAAATATCTTCTCACAAGGAAATGAGATACCCCCCTTCTCTCTCTATCTTTGCATTTCCGGGCCTCTATCGAGCCTCTCATGTTTTTGCGATGCGGTTATAATATATATAGTTACTATTACTATTACGCAATACGATGGATTAATGATTCTATGATTCTGTGATTCTACAGTTTGAGTTTTAAGTTTCGAGTCTAATATGCAATTTGAATAGGTGAGACTTATAATATAATATAATATAATATAATATAAAGATACTATTTACAAAGTTATAATTCTACTCGATATAGATATGGATATATATACCGATATAAGATTAGCTCAACGAAACTATAAATAATAATAATAATTTTTTTTTTCGAATTTGCCGCTTCATTTCTTAATGCTAATAATATTAATCTTATATTCGCTTTCAAATATTCATGATATATATACCGGCCCTTTATCTTCCTATGGAAAAAAAAACTATTAGAATTATAAATATATATCGAAAAGTCTCACAGAGAGAGAGAGAGAGGTAAATATTACATTCAATACCTAGGTATTAATTGATCAATGGATGATGGATGATGGATGATGGATGAAAATGTACAAGTCTGGCATCATATCACTCTCTCACTGTCACGCATAAACAAACACAATAAAGAACCACAAACATAAACACATAAACCAAGGTAATTTTCCCATCCATATAATATGATACAACCTAATCTAAACCAATCCATTCGGCATCCGCATCATCATCATCATTAATTTCCACATCTTGTATACTCACATCTCTATGTTCTCCTTCCAAGCCATCAACAACCTTCTCAAGCGGCTGATTAAGAAGATAATCAATCATATAAATATTTTCATCCGCCAGCCTTCTTAAATCATCTCTGATTCTCCCTACTGCTCTTCCCACAATCCTTAATTCGGAATCAACCAAAATTCTATTATCGCCCACCCATTGACCATGTGAAACGAGAATGGCCTGAACCCACAAGAGACAGAATTCCAAATGTGGACTTTCCTCGGTTTGCATAGCGACGAAACGTAGGAGACGTGGTATATATACTACAGGTAATTCGTCAACAACGAGGGCGATATTGGAGTGAGGGATACCCTCGAAGACTTGGCGGATTAGAGGAGCCTCATTAAGACGGAAGGCCATGACTAGGGCTTTGAGATAATCTTTTTCGGTTTGGAGAACGTGTAATGTGGAAGAGGGGGTAATGGCGAGGTCGAGATCGATGGGGTCGAACAGGGGCATGGTGTCTAAACTATATATGAGGAGACCTTCGGTCGAAGCTGCGCAGAAGGATCTTCCAGTTGGGGAAAATGCTACGCCGGCGACACGGACTTCTGGGAGTCTTTTGCGGGCGGAAGGATCTCCACCACGGGTAGATCCGGGAAGAGTTCGATCGATGCGGTCTTCGAGATCTGAGGCTTTGCCTTGGTCGTCAATAAGACCGGCTGGTCCACCTTCCGTTAAGAGTTTGCTATTGAGGAATTCTTGAGTTCCGGATAAGGATAAGTTGACGCTGACAGTGAAGCGCTTTAATAAGACAAGAGATGACACCGAGTACAGACATATGTACTTGCTGTTACCACCTGCCAGTACGCAAGAACCATCTGCACTATACCTCAGAGAGCTGAAACTCTTGTTACCTGCAGCATTAGCGGCAGTTCGTCGATCGGTTATTTTTCGACCACCTGACACATCTCTTCTCCCATCAACACCTGATTGTTGTTCAGCTTCTGAAACTGACCAAAATGTCAACTGTCCATCGAGAGTAGATACTGCAAGTTGTAGAGAATCGGGACGGAATGCAACGTCTAATACATCCGCCTGAAGTTGAAGTGGCTCGCTTGTCTGTGTCCGATCGAAGATTGACCAGATTCTAACTGTATGATCCCAACTACCACTGACTACTACACCTCCGTTTGGTGCGAAAGCCAGTGATGATACAGGTCCTTCGTGACCTGAGAGTCTGTCTAACAACTGACCAGTCTGCACAGACCAAATGTGGATATCAAAAGAATCTAGAGATCCGGCGCAAACAACTTCACCACTAGGATCAACAGCTAAAGATGAGAATGAAAGTCGAGTAGGAGCTGTAAAGGTTCGGAAATTTCGATATCTTATCAGATCCCAGGCCCTAATTGATCCATCAAGACTCGACGTGAAAAGGACATTCCCTCTCTTCGCAAACTCACAAGCTGTGACTCCACTGGTATGTTCTGTGAATGTAACTATACAGAAACCGGTATTTACATCCCAGACCTTTATCTTTCCGTCATCTGCAGTAGTGATGATCTTTTGTCCATCCGGAGAGTAGACTAAAGAATTCATCGAATCGAAATGGCCTTGTTGTTTTAAGATGTATGATTCAGATTGCCATTCCCAAACTAAAAGTTGCCCCAGCTTTGAGGCTCCAAATGCAAGCCATTCTCCAGATTTGTTAATAGTGACAAAGTCAATGTCATTTTGTGAAATACTCAAAGTATGGATCATGTTGAATTCTGGCATTTCATAGAGTCCAAAAACACCATTTGAAAATCCAGCAACTAGCAGATTCGTTTCGGCATGGTATGCTACACAATTGACCTTTGCGTTATTTTGTAAGAAATAATGTCGCTCAGTAATTCTCCATTGGGTGTGCGAATCATCATCAGGGTCTTCCATATCTTCATCCTCCGGCTCTGGGGCATTAGGGTTCCGTATGTATGCCCATTGGAACACGGCTCCATCCTTACTAACAGTGTAAATGGTCTCCTGATCTTTTGAGAACCATGCGCCCATAACACCTTCTCTATGACCGGCCAATGTAGTAGGTATAAAACTATCCTCTGGGTCCAGACTCCATATCCGCGCCGTCAAATCTTTTGCTGCACTAAGGAAGAATCGAGAATCGCTTGACCATTCGATACTCTGAACAGTATCATAGTGCCCAGCATAAACTCTGTGTCGAACAAACGGGGCGAACTCCAGTTCCCCTTCTGAATTTGTATCTGGTGTTGAGGGTGTATGCCATACCTCGATCATTCGCCCAACTCCTACAGCAAAATGGCGTCCGGATGGAGAGAACGAAATAGCTGATACAGCCGATTTAAAGGAAAAGTGGTGAAGGACGATTCGTCTCGGTACGTTGGTCAATATCGCGCGGCCATCTTCGTCAACAGAAAGTAATAAATTTCCCCGCGGCGCAAGTCCTAATCTTGCTATGTTCTTTCGATGTGCGAATGGAAGCGTATGAGACTTATTGCTGGGAAGAATTAGGACAATAAAACCCAATTGGAAGGATGGTACTTACTTCACCAAATCAAAGACAGTAACTCTATTTCCTACAGGAGAAAATAGACATGAACCATCTGGACTGAAGAGAAGGTTTCCTTGGCTGTAAACAGTCCCTAAGAGATTGGAGAACTAATTAAGACTTAGTAATTGACGATATCAAAATCCAAACCCTCTTACCTTAAACTCCGTCTTCATCGTTACCGTTTTACTGGCATATTAATATGTGGATGATTTTCTGAGCTTCAAAATCTTATCGCATTGCATGGATTTGAATTTGGAATTTTTTCTTAGAATTAATCCGAAAAGATAATCCGATATGCAATCAATGCAACCAATGAATTTTAGCGTTGATTGGCACACCCCATGGATGCTAGATAGGTATTTAGTGGCTTTTGGGGTGCTAGGCGAAATAAGGAACCAGCAAATCCCCAGGGGCAGCTTGTAATGTAACTCGAATTTCAACCAGCGGCAGATACTACCATATTATTCTCCTGAAGTGAGAAAGAAGCAAGTCTTACCATTCGTTCAACCATCATACTGTCCGACTCCCCAATATCGGAAAAGACTTCATTTTGATACCTCATCCACCTTCTTCATCTATTTCTTCTTCTTAACAACCCTTTCAATCTTTGATTTCAATAAAATAATAATCACAATGGCACCACCCACCGCCGAAAGCGCTTCTCCCATCGGAATTGCAAACTTACCAAATCAAAGACACAAGATTGTCGCAAAGAGAGGTGCTGCCTTCACTATTATGGTATGTGTTTTCCTATCCTTCTCTCAAATCCTTCTGCCGTATCATACTAATAACTTCCTCTAGGTTGCTGGTGAATCTGGTCTAGGAAAAACAACCTTCATTAATACCCTTTTCTCTACCACAATCAAAAACTATGCCGATCACAAACGCAGACACGCGAAGCAGGTGGATAAAACCGTCGAGATCGAAATCACAAAGGCTGAATTAGAGGAGAAATTCTTCAAGGGTATGGAATTCCATATGTCCAGTACGCTGTGGTAATTAATTACCCATTGTTGACATTATCTTAGTTCGTTTGACTGTTATTGATACACCTGGTTTTGGAGATTATGTCAACAACCGCGATTCCTGGATGCCAATTATTGAGTTTTTGGACGATCAACATGAATCCTATATGTTGCAAGAGCAACAACCTCGTCGTGTTGATAAGATTGATTTACGTGTACACGCTTGCTTGTACTTCATCCGCCCTACTGGCCACACCTTGAAGCCTCTTGACATTGAGGTTATGAAGAGACTCAGTTCAAGAGTGAACTTGATTCCAGTAGTTGCTAAGGCTGACACCTTAAGCCCGGCTGATTTGGTCCGTTTTAAGCAGAGGGTATGATATAGTCAATAAATTGCATCGCTTCGAAGCTAACATAATATTTACAGATCCAAGCTGTTATCGAAGCACAAGGAATCAAGATCTATACACCACCTATCGAAGAAGATGACGAGGCTGCTGCTCAACATGCACGAAGTTTGATGGCGGCTATGCCTTTCGCGGTTATTGGCTCAGAGAAGGATGTCAAAACTGGCGATGGACGTATCGTTAAGGGACGCCAATATGCGTGGGGTGTGGCTGAAGTCGAGAACGAAGACCACTGCGATTTCAAGAAGTTGAGATCCATCCTCATCCGAACACACATGCTCGATCTTATCCACACCACCGAAGAAGCACATTACGAGGCTTACCGTGCCCAGCAAATGGAGACTCGCAAATTCGGTGAAGCTAGACCTAGGAAGCTCGATAACCCCAAATTCAAGGAAGAGGAAGAAAGCTTGAGAAAGCGTTTCACCGAACAAGTCAAGATCGAGGAGCACCGTTTCAGACAATGGGAGCAGAAGCTCATCAGTGAGCGTGATCGTTTGAACAAGGATTTGGAGAGTACACATGCTGCTATCAAATCTCTAGAACAGGAACTTGAGCAAATGCAAGGCACTGCCGCAACTCGCAGTCACGGCCGTCGTTAAATAATGCATGGTTCGGGAGGAGTTCTAGTCTAAAATTGGATTGTGGGGACGTAGCAGGGATGGATGACATGATGGAGGTGATGCCGGGATAGTTGCAAACAGGTCATTTTGCAGCTTGTGGTCTTTTTTTTTTCTTTTTTCTCCGACAGTTAATGTTCAGAAGGCTTCTTAATTCTAAATAGCTTCGTATGAGGGGCTTCCATTTCCACTAGTTTTAGCCACGATGTAATTCATGCTTCTTCATGATAATTTGTTCACTCTACTTCTTATTACTCTGCATGATCCTTTTCTATACTATTGAATTTCTGTCCTAAACTGTCTGGTCGCTTGTATATATAGACCACCGTAAATCCCATACCACTTCAATACCTAATCTCTAATAAAAGTATGTAAATCTGGTATAATGATATCCATGCTCGAAGGTAAGTCAAATCATCCCGGGTATATTCAAAAGATCATATCCTGCTATATAGCATCCATACTGGCCCTCATGGTCAACTGCTCATTCTTATTTCCCAGTTTCGATATCTGCAAAAATGCATCGCAGCCGTATCCCTCTAGACTGTGCAGCTCCAAGCTTCCAGCCCAGTATTCGGCATATACACGGCTTAAAGGTAGGCCCATACCCAATCGAAGATTGGGAGGTCGGCTGGTTAACGAGGAGAGGGATGTTTCGTGTGTGGATGTGGAGCTGGGATTTTGATTTCTGATGGTTTCTGCGCTTCCCTGAAGTCCAGGTAGTGCCTCATCCGTCACCCGTAGTTCTTGCATGGTTGCTGCCATTTTTGGGACTTGGTTGAGGTTTTCGAGGCGTTGGTTGCTGCGCGGCCCTTTGCTGAATGCCCACAGGTACGGAAGGATATCTCGCGGTATACCGCCTCCTTGATCTGACACTCGAATTATAACGTGTTGAGGTGCTTCGCAGACTGTTACATCTATGGGTGGTGGTGCTTTGTTCATGTGACGACCGATTCTTTGCTTTTCGACTACGGCTTGGATCGAGTTCCGTAATAATTCGCCGATTATGTATTCGAGATGACTGAGAATGTATGGGAATGTAGCTTCGAGATGTCCCGCGAGCCGGATCTCAGGCATAATTGTGGTAGATCCATAGGTTACCGACATCAACGCCTGAACTTCTTTACCCACTCGTTCGACCACCTCCTTTGCATTGCACCTCAAGAAAACTTCACCCACGAATTCCGCCTCTACTGGTTTCCCATCAGGGAAATGTCCATGAGAATGGAAGGTCTCTGTTAATGCTAAGTGTTGCTCTGCAATCACCCGTCGGGATATCCTCGATCGTAAAATTGTATTCATAAATTTGTCCATATCCGATGGATTCATTAGATCTCGACATTCTAATACGCCCATTGCTAATTTTGGAATCACGGTAAGGTGCTCTTGTAGGGTATTGCTGATGACTTTGCATAGTCTTTCGTTATCGTCTAATGTTTTGATCTCGCGCACACGCCGGAAGCTTTCGAAGGCTTTGTAGTATAACTCGTAGACTTGACTCATATGCGGATTGGTGACCACGACATACGGAAGCGTTTGCATATCTCGTATGCGATGCGCCAATCTGTCACTCTTATCAACACAAGAAATAGAATGCGTGAGAGAAAGAGCATATTCACCTGGTAGGGAGCTCCGTTCGCACATAATTTGCAGAGCTTATAAGTCGAGCTTCAGTCAACGATCGCCCGAATACCATAAGTTGGCGTAGACTGATAGGCCTGGCATCTTTTGCAACCCATCTAACATGGTCAGCAGGAACATACGAGAGCTCAGACAGGACCTTCATATTCATACTCATCTAATGGTGATGCAGGCCTCCATGGTGGTATATGTATTTTAGAGTACTGCTGCAAAAGCCCACCTGCATGTATCAAATTTGTAGCCTTGGTAGCATTGTGCGAATATGATCGCAGCATACCGACGATTCCATGCGTGAAGGAGGAAAAAATATCCACCTCGAACCAAACTCGTTTTCTGCGAGTTATTTCATCTGAGAAGGAATATTGAAGCTGTACTCGGGACACTAGACCTATCCCGTGGTCTAGAGGATTTTTGGGAGGGGGTGAATTATTTATTACTTTCCTAGCTAGTAGGTAACTAGGTACCTACGGAGTATACAGAGTACAGAGTAGTTGGTGCAGGAAGTAGGTGAACTTTGCCGATGACCGGGAGAGGACAAGGATTAACCCCGCTTTGCAGTTTTCATCCTTATGAATTTCGATAAGGTGAATCTTGAATGATCACGTGGTGACAATCGCCTCAATCATCTCGTTCGGTGATTAATCGGGTCTCAAAACGACTGAACCATTTGAGATGAGGATTGTTTCCAATTGCAATATGAAGGAGAGAAAAGTTCTTGAGGTCTCACTTGTTGGTCTTTGTTATATATGCAAGATTCAAACTGATACTTGCAGACTCATGTTTATAGCTTAAAATAGATTAATCTAGAAGAATGTGTAAGATGAGAGAATACAGAACCTCATCCAAAAATTGATACTTCTACCGGTATGTTATAGAAAGTATTCAATGCGACTTGCCAGTGATGTATCACTCACTGAATTACATACCTCCTACACTCATCAGGATCCAGGTACCTCGAACCGGCACTTGCCTTCCAGTTTGTTCGTTCAGTAATCATCCTTTGTTCACTTAGCTTATTAATATATTAATAAAGGTTTTGAAATCACATTTTCTAAATATCCGTTTTGAACGTAGGTCTAAGACTCTGGTCCAAATCCCGATGACATTCATAACAGCCCGTCAGAGAAAGGAAGATGGAATTACCGCGCACAACTGATTGCCAAGTTCCGATACCCCTTCATCTGTTCGGTTATTAGTGGAAATGCTGTTATGAAAAGCTGTTATGTCCGATACATACTCTCATAAACATGATTTGAAGATGGAATTTATTAGTTTTACAGGTCAGTTTTCGATGTACGGTGCGTGTATACCACGGATATCCATGCCACATAATCAACCTACACTCCTTCTCACCACCCTGTGCTCTAAATTTGGATCACTCACTCTTCCCGGTGTATGTTTGTTTGCCACAACAAACCAACCCGATATCACCAAGTTTCAAATTTCAAGTAGCCCGATTTCAGGGCGAAAAGCTATGGATATGAGCATCTCTTGGAATCAATAATATACTTTTTAGCTTTGACAAGCGCTGTGATGGTGAATCATATCGACGAAGAAGAAGAAGAAGAAGCGCAGCGTGATCAGATTTGCAGATTCAGCTATTCCCCACATGATTGAATTGACGGAATGGAAGAGGAATGGAATTTTGTTGTACAAAGGGCACAATGGAATAATAATGAAAGATCAAGTGGCTAAAATTCTGATATTGGCCCAATTTGGTCGGCCCACTAAAAGAACATTTTTGCCTGAGCTCAAGCTCTCTCTCTGCATAACAAAGGAACCTAAATACTATATGCTTGCTGCTATCCATATATCCATATGCAATGCAATACAATGCAATAACAAAACAAGAAATCGATATCGTCAGATCGTCAAATCATCAACACTATTCCAGCGCAGAATATCATCACCAAGGAGGGTTCAATAGGTACATTTTATATGTTTTGTATCGCTCAGACTACTACAGGGTTATCGGTCCCTCCTTGGTATTAATTCTGATATACATTATGATGCGATACTTCTAACATTGTATTGGAGTGATTGATTCGATACTCATCAATTACTCTATGTTTGTTGTAAACAATATCAACCAGGCAAACAAGCAAATATATCCATCCATCCATCAATCAATCAATGAAAACTACTTCCCACTCCATTTCTCAACCTACACATATCAGCTAGGTATCTTTTATATCACAACATATATCTGATCCTGGTTCAGCTTCAGCTCCTGTTTAGATGTTTAGATGTTTCCTGTTTCTTGCTTGCTTTTATGGCAGCTAGTCGCAATTCACAATTCCTTACTCTGTATGGAGAAAAGAGCTGTGGGGCAAAGCAAAGAATTTAGCATGTACCTCAAGTTGACGACCTAGATTGTACCAAATCCGAACGAACATCAGAGCAAATCCTACCCATCATCACCAGGTTCCCAGCCGCCTAACACCAATCTCCAATCTCCTCCTCACAAAATATAACTCCCCCCTCCCATTACACTTATACTTGTACCTACACTTACTTTATACACTTGCACTTACACCTACTTACACTTACACTTACACTTACACTTACCATTACACTTACACTCACACTCACACTCACACTCACACTCACACTCACACTTACTTCCACACCACACCCACACACCCGCACCCACTCTTACCTCACCTCACCCACCTCACCCACCTCACCTCCCTCGATAACCCCTCCAAAAATCTCAGAAATATTCCCCTCCACTTTGCATCATTCACACCTCCCTTATAATAATCTTTTCGCGGATGGACGGTTTTTAGCTTATATGCCTGGTCAAATATGACCAGAAAAGATGGTTCCTATCGTAATAGCTCCGCTACGAGCTCAAGCACTGGGAGTTGGAAATCTACTGATACGATAAAAGGCCCTGGCTCCTCATGCTTTCAGGGTTCATCAACGAAGAGAGGAGCCCCAATGCAGGTGAAGACGGATAGAACGAGGTAAGCAAAAAGGAAAAAAAAAATTATATCATGATGCAAAGAGAAATCTTTATTTTTTATTATAGCTTTAGTTCTTGGGCTTTCCTTTTTCTTTTATTTAGTTGTCTCACATAAACACTTCCATTCCAAATTCCATTTTCATTTTATTATGTCCTGGAACAAAAAGCTTTGAACCTGTTCCATAACTAACGGCTTCCTGCATTGGACATGGCAGTAGGGTAGAAAGTGATGCTCAAGTTTCGCCGACATCTGCAGGACCTCGAAACACAATATCTCCATCTTCATCGATATCTCCTAATGTATCCCCACGGGAGCAAAGAATGGCCGCCGACTTCGGCAATTATCGACGTGATCTCGCAGTCCTCGAAACATCTGGCGGGCGCATTCCTCAAATCCATCATAATCCACCAACGGCGATAGCCTCTTCAAACCCAATAAATCCTTGGATGTCGACGGGAAGCAGCGCGGCAGGTTCACCAAATGGCTTTACTAGCTTTTATAATGATTCGAGCGATGCATTGTCGCAAGCTTCACAGTTGTCGCCGATTGCGAGGCCCGGAACAGCAGTAACGGGACACACAAATACGAGCGAGTCGCCTGCAGATGCATTCTTTGGCGATGGTGATGAAAGAAGACCATCCGTGGCAAGTATAACGACAGCGAGTAGTACTGGTTCAAAATCTAGTCTCGGTAGGGCGGTGGGTGGGCTTCATAAAAAGTTGACAAGTTTCTTTGGTGAGGACCTTCCAAGTTCATCCGAGACGAGCCTTCCGTCGCAGGGAAAGGAGGTACGATCGCATTCATTTGCGCGGAGTCATCGAGACCGAAATCATTCATCTGCCACAGACCACGGACATTATAGAGACGCATCCCCAGCAGGTGGATCCCGACCTAGAACACCGGTACCATCTAGCGAAGTTGTTCCATTTTTATATCAGAATTCCCAGGTCAGTAAATTCGATCTTCACAAGTAATCTTCGCTTTGGGACTTTCACTCCTCGACACGATTTGTATCTTCTCAACAATCTTGAGATGAAATCATACGCTTCGTCAATTCGCTCCTATTTTTCTACAGATTCTCAATCTAATGTTGAGAGTGATATGGCAATAACGTCCCCCCCGTTCAATGCATTGAAGCGTACGTCGTGTACCTGAAGCTAACGGAAATGTATAGGATATAACTCTGTATGGAGAAGCACCTGTGCGAGAGAATCTTTCCGGCCCTGATAGAGAACGCTACATAAATGATAGTTCAGACAAACCACCCAAAACTTCATCGTCTGCTAAATCTCACCACCTCCCTGGACATCATCTACGTAATCGAAGCAATGATGACACTAGATCCTTACGACCGACCATAAGTAGAGAGGAGTCTGCATTCAGCATGCGCTTCAAGGACCGAAATAACAATCCTATGGGCACCGCCGCGGCAAATGCTTCCAACCCTAATCTTCAACGACCGAAGAGCCCAACACCAAGTGGCATGAGTACGTGGAGTCAAACAACGAAGGGTGGTAACAGCGATGGTCCGTCATCGCCCAGAGACAACAACAATGGTACGAAAAGGAGTCTTCTGAACTTGACTGGTCGATTCAAAAGGCACAAAGACAAAGATCACACACCATCGCGCTTGAAAGAAACACCCAGTCGGGCACCCGTCAATGGATCTTCAAAGCAAGATGCAGGAAGGATATATGAATTACCGGACCTTGCAAAATATAGCCAAGATGGAAGTATTACTGGATCAGAGCTCAATCTACCGAGCCAGTCTACCAATGGCAATGGTCGCCCGCCGGGTGGACGACAGGGCACCTTCCCGAAGCTACCATTTCGGAAAGGCCGAGGAAACAAAGGCGCGGAGGATTCAGATCAATTATATGATACATCAGATCGCAGTGGAGATAATGTCCACCACCTGGATACCAATCTATCGAATATGGATGGGATCTTGACGAAGCCGCCGCCTCTAACTCCACTTGATAACAGCATTTTTAACGGAGAGGAGGACGAAGGAAAGGCAGAGACCGAAAGTTTAGGTGGGCTCGGGTGGAACGCACCAGACAGTTGGGCTGTAAAAAAGGTTGATGACGACAATATGTCGCGGCTCCCGGAGATTGACGAAGCAGGTATCCCTCAAAAGGCCGAAGAAAAAGCAATTCCTTATTGCATAAGAATATTCAAAGCGGATGGGACTTTTGCTACGTTGTCGACATCGCTCAACACTACCGTCACCGAACTGGTGGCTCAGCTTAGTAAGAAGACTTACCAGGCTGACAGTCTCGACAACTATCAGATTGTGATGAAGAAACATGACCTGCAACGAATCCTTGCTCCTGGAGAACGCCCACTTGTTATACAGAGGAGGCTCTTGGAGCAAGCAGGATATCAGCCTGAAGATCGAATTGAAGATGTGGGAAGGGAAGACAACAGTTACCTCTGCAGATTTTCCTTTCTCCCGGCGAGGCAAGGCGTTTACGCATCCGTGTCAAACGACAATGGGCTTGGCCGAGTCCAGAAATTTAGTCATGTGGATTTATCGGGAAAGAACCTCATCACTATTCCGATCGCACTATATTCTAAGACTTCAGAAATGATCTCGCTCAATTTGTCGCGGAACTTGTCCCTCGATCTGCCGAAGGATTTCATTTCTGCATGCGTCAACCTAAGAGAAATTAAGTTCCTCAGCAACGAAGCGTGGAAGCTTCCAGCTAGTCTCAGTCGAGCTAATCGCCTCACAATCCTTGATGTTTCCAATAATCGACTCGAGCAGTTGGAGCATGCCGAACTATCGAGACTGCAAGGCCTCATTAGTTTGAAGCTCGCGAACAACCGACTGAAAAGTCTGCCTTCATATTTTGGGCTGTACAGATCGATGAGAACCTTGAATCTCTCATCCAATTTTCTAGAAGAGTTTCCGGAATTTCTTTGCAGCATGACTGCTTTGATCGATATCGATATGAGTTTCAACGGAATATCGAATCTCCCCAACGAGATTGGTAAGCTAAAGCACCTGGAAAGATTCGTCATCACCAACAACAGACTGAAGGGCTCACTTCCAAACACTTTTGGAGAGCTTGTGAACCTCAAAGAAGTTGACGTTCGATACAACATGCTTTCGAGTATTGACATCATTGCAACTCTTCCCAAGGTTGAACAGATTTCCGCCGATCACAATTCAGTCTCCGTCTGCGAATGTGAGTTTGCCAAAATCCGAGTCCTTCGATTGAACTCGAATCCCGTAACCAAATTCGAGATCAAGAATTTGGTCCCCACCTTAACAACCCTTAATCTATCTAACGCAAAATTGGCACAAATTCCCGACGCTGCCTTTGACAAGATGCCAAATCTCAACAAGCTCGTACTAGACATAAACCACTTCGTCTCTCTACCCGCCCAAATTGGCAAGTTACGCAAACTGGAGTATTTTAGTATAGCGCGGAATGCTTTGAGCAGTCTTCCAGCGGAACTTGGGTGCTTGACAGAGCTTCGATATCTTGATATAAGACAAAACAACCTCAAGAAACTTCCCATGGAAATATGGTGGGCGAATAAGTTAGAGTTCCTCAATGTATCTTCTAATGTTTTGGACAATTTCCCAAAGCCAGGTTCAAGGCCTCCGCAGCCACCTGGCGACGTTGGTTCCACAAATGGCAATAATACTGGTTCAAATTCACAAAATTCAAGCTTTGAAGAGCTAGGACCTCTGGACTTTGCGCATAGACGACCGAGCCAGGCGTCTAGTGGGCTTCTCAGCGTGGGCAGTAACCCGGTCCCCGATGCAAGGAAAGGGTCTGTCGTGTCTGTTTACGGTAAAGGAGGGCGCAAAACTTCAGTAGTCTCGAGGAGTACTTCCGCAAGCACAATTAATCACCAAACACCTACAAACATCCGTAAGGACTCTGGGTTGTCGGCTAAACTTATCAATACATTCGCTGGATCATTAAAAATTCTTCACCTGGCTGACAATGGACTTGATGACGATGTTTTCGATGAAGTCACTCTCCTCAGCGAACTACGTGTACTTAACCTCTCTTACAATGATCTTAACGATATGCCATCGAGGTCTATCAAGAGCTGGCCACAGCTGGTTGAGCTTTATTTATCCGGAAACGAGCTCACTTCCCTTCCTTCTGATGATTTCGAAGAATTCAGTCTCTTGCAAGTCTTGCACATTAATGGCAACAAGTTTCAGACCCTACCTGCGGAGCTTGGAAAAGCACATCGTTTGCAGGTTCTGGATTGTGGTAGCAACTCCTTGAAATACAATGTCTCGAATTGGCCTTATGATTGGAACTGGAATTGGAATACTAACTTGAAATACCTCAACCTCTCTGGTAATAAACGTCTAGAGATCAAGCCGTCCTCGTCGGGAAGTGCAGCTGTTCGAGATGGTCGTGATCTCACAGATTTTACCGCATTACAGAACCTGCGAATATTGGGTCTCATGGATGTAACCTTGACTATTCCATCCATTCCTGATCAAACTGAGGATCGAAGAGTCCGTACTTCAGGTTCTCTTGCAGGCCAGCTGGCTTATGGTATGGCAGACAGTCTGGGAAAGAATGAACACTTGTCCATCATTGATATGGTTGTCCCGCGTTTCAATTCTACTGAGACTGAAACCTTGTTGGGTATGTTCGATGGTCAGGCGCTGTCGAGTGGAGGTTCAAAGATTGCCAAATACCTCCACGAGAACTTTGGTCACATCTTCAGCGAGGAACTAAAAAGACTAAACGCTTTAAATAACGAGACTCCCAAGGATGCGCTGAGGCGGGCTTTCCTGTCACTCAACAAAGATCTCGCCACTGCTGCAACTCAAAATACCGAAGAAAGATCCCTGCTTTCACATCGAGGATCAGCTACGCCAGCAGTCCTCAGCCAAGCGGATCTTATCTCTGGTGGTGTGGCTACTGTGATGTTTTTGCAACAATCTGAGCTCTACGTTGCCAATGTTGGAGACGCTCAAGCTATGCTCATTCATGAGAAAGATGGACATCGAATATTGACCCGGAAACATGACCCAGCCGAGCCAAATGAAAGACAGCGCATCAGGGATGCAGGGGGCTGGGTCTCAAGGCAGGGAAAGTTGAACGATGTTCTCGAGGTATCCCGTGCCTTCGGATATGTCCAACTCATGCCAGCTGTTCAAGCTGCCCCTAATGTGGAGCATATCACTATCAAGGAGCAGGATGAGATGGTACTGATCGCTTCAAGGGAGCTTTGGGAATACTTGTCTCCTGAACTGGTTGTTGATATCGCCAGGTATGAAAAGCATGACCTGATGAGGGCCGCACAAAGGCTTCGAGATCTTGCCATTGCCTTTGGCGCCTCTGGAAAGATAATGGTTATGATGATGGGTGTTAGTGATCTAAAGAAGCGTGCCCAAATACGACCACACCGTGTTCAAAGTCTATCATTCAATCCAAATATGATGATGGATGAGGGATATGTACCTTCCAAGAGACCTAAAAAGAAGACCGATGACGTCGACGATTCAATGCTTCGAAGATTACAAGCCGAAGTCCAAGCACCTGTAGGAGACATTAGTATTGTTTTCACTGATATCAAGAGCTCTACGGCGCTCTGGGAAACCTATCCTAGCGCTATGCGATCAGCAATCAAACTTCACAATGAAGTCATGCGTCGCCAATTGCGAATTATTGGTGGCTACGAGGTCAAGACAGAAGGAGATGCTTTCATGGTATCATTTCCTACTGCTACGTCTGCTCTTCTTTGGTGTTTTGCTGTGCAATCAGCGTTGCTTGAAGTTAATTGGCCCGCCGAAGTCATAACCAGCAACATGGGACACGAGGTCTATGACAGCAATAAAAATCTGATTTTCAAGGGTCTAAGCGTCAGAATGGGTGCTCATTGGGGTCGTCCAGTGTGTGAAAATGATCCAGTGACAAGACGTATGGACTACTTTGGTCCTATGGTTAACCGTACCGCTCGTATTTCTGCCGTCGCCGATGGTGGTCAAATCACTGTCTCAGCTGATTTTATATCAGAGATCCAGCGATGTCTCGAGACATATAGTGAAAGCGACCGCTCAGGGTCCACAGGCTCGGAAGATGCTTTCGACAGCGACTTTATCAGTCATTCAATTCGCCGTGAGCTTCGCTCACTCAGCAGTCAAGGATTTGAAGTCAAGGATATAGGGGAGAGAAAACTCAAAGGATTGGAAAATCCAGAATATATCTACCTCATGTATCCACATGCCCTTGCTGGCAGAATTCAATTTCAACGGGCCTTGGAAAATGGTGAGGCAGCTGTTGTTGAGGAGGAGCCTGCCACTCTTGCTCGCGATTCGGAACTGAGCATTGACACCGAGAATGTTTGGGATATATGGAGGCTCAGTCTAAGGTTGGAGATGTTGTGCTCAACTCTAGAAGAACCCCGAGGTTCCGCTCTACAGGCTCCTGAAACAGCAATGCTTGAGAAGATGAGGAATAGAGGTGGAGAGGTATCGGATCGTTTCTTGCTGAGTTTCTTGACCCATCAAGTTTCGAGGATTGAGGTAAGTTTCCCAAAAATGCACTGTTATGGAATTTGTCTGACAATGTCATAGACATGCACCGCAGCACTCGCTGCCCGTCATTTAGCAATTGGACGATCACTGATCTCAGACCTCGATCAACTACGTGCACCAATGGCAGGTATTATTGAAGGTTTTGCCGCTGATTTGCAAGAATTACAAAAATACAGAGCGATGTACGGACCCTTGGAACCTTTGGAACCCTTGGAACCCTCTGTATACGAATATGAGGACGAATCCGAGGACCTATAAACCAAGACACACTGAATATCCCATACGGATAGCATAAATCATTTCTCGAGCAATACGACTAGACAATCTGGCTAGGGTAGCACAGTGTATAGCTTACCTAAACACCATGTACAGCATTTTTTAACTATATTTCTCTTACTCACTTATTTTAGTATACTTTACTGGGAGGCAGAACAGCGATGGTATAGTCGAATTTTCAGCTACCTATTTATACACGTCGACTCTCTTGACTTTTTTGGTCTTTGGGTATAGGCATTAGCGGCTAGGTTTATATATGGATAAAAAGGATACGGTCGGATAGGAGATGGGAGTTTGCCTTATATATTTGCTGATTGATTGTTGGGTTAAGTCTTTGAGCGGGACGGGCATGTGTTTTTTGCGATTGTTCTCATTATCATTATTGTGCTTCGTTTTTGTTATTGAGCTGGAATACTTGGAATGGAATATATTTGGTTGGCGGTGGAGGTATGGATGGAAAGATATTGGAAGGAAAGGAAGAATTGATGGAAGGATCAATGGCTTACTTGGGTCCGGGGATATTATTAAGAAGACTGTGTCTTGGATTTGATACATGTTGGAGGAATGCATGTATGGGCGGACGTAGACGGGCGGAGGAATTTGGAGCAGGACTCGAGCTCGAACTCGATGGAAAGGAAAGGGAAGGTAAAGGAATATCTTATGACGTGATGACTCGGATTTCTTTGGTCGGGAACTGAGAGTTATAGCATCGGTGAATGGGTATATAAAGAAGAAGCGAGCGTTGCATGTCTGTGTTTGTTTTCCATGTGTTGTGTAGATTGAATGGTGTGGAGTGATGTGGATAGGTGTATAGGAGGAGGAATAAATGAATGAGAGTATTAGAGAGTGGGAAAGAGAAAGAGAGAGAGAGATTATATTGAAATGCATAATTGCTTGGGTATAGTGTTTGTTTGAAGTCGCAGCTGTTATATGATTGAGTGTGTGTGATTTGATTGTGTAAAAGGATTTCTAATTGTTGGATAGACTGGATGGGTTGGATGGGATAAATTGATTTAATGTTTGATCGGAGGAGGGTATTAAAGTTAATGTATTAGGTATAGGACGAGGTTTATAAGTATCAGTAATATATATTTATAAATAAGTATGAGTGCATATTAATATTATAAAATTCTTTAATTATCAAGAGGAAATTGAATCATAATAGGAATTAAATTGAGTCGATGTCAAATATATAATCTTGTAGATTTAAATATAAGACTAATATTTTGAATGAGAAATAAACTATAGGTTGAACAGAGATGATCATATTTTTATATTTATAATTATTTCATATAAATAGAAATAAGTCTTATATTAATCTATATACTCTACTAACTTGAAAATTTGATTATATAATATATAAACATCATAAACAAATATTCCATTCACCCAACCATTCATTCACTCATTCAATCATAAAAAGCTAAATAAATCAAAAAAAAAAATATATACAAATCAACACATCAAACCCAATCCCGATTCCTCGGACTTCCCAGCTCCCCCTCATCATCCACACTCCCCGGCGAAGCCTTCCCATCCAAACGACGCCCCAAATATTCAAAACTCACCTGTTGTTCCGACTCCTTTGTTCCAGGCCGATGAACCAATTCCGTCCCATCTTCTTCTCCTATTTCCGCATCAAATCCCCCGCTTCCTGTCCCTCCCCGCTGACTCGACACCACCTCAAAGGTTTTCTTCATCGTGATACCGGGACCTCCGACGCCTGGTGCGCCTCCATGATGTAAAGTACCCCTCTTGTATGCGTTTCTGAATTGGATTTTGGGGATGCTAGAGCGTCTTTTGCTGGGGTCGTTGCCGTGAGTTTTCGACTGGTTGCTCGAGTTGTGCGTGGTGCCTGCGAAACGGGGGAAGATTCGTACGAGGAGGAGGCGCATCGCGGGCATGCTGGAGCAGATTATGCCGACGCAGATTTCGATTGTGGACCAGTAGCCTACTTCGAGGTAATCCCCTTGATATATAGATTAGTGTGGAGCTTGATGAGTGGGAATTGGTGGACTGACATGTTGGATTTTGTGTATTTGCGAAGTGCACTAGTGATTTGAGGCGAAGGGCGCTGACTATAGTTATACTGATGAGAAGGTTAGCATAGTAGTATCTATAAGAAAAGAGCATATTCTTACAGAATACCAATACCCAGCATGGCTCCCACCCCAACCTTCTTCTTCCAATGTAGGTTAAGATCGTATAGTTGAGTTAATGGCAGTATCAACATCCAGATGTCCATAACAATACTTTGACCAGCACTTGCAAATGCCAGGATATTGATATTTAGACATGTACCGACATGTTCGTTATCCCATCTCTTCCAGTAAAAACTTATTGGACGGCATTGAAAGACGGCAAGCAGGTCAAATAATACGAGGATGACGCCATTCAAGACGATGGTACACCAGATTGCCACGCGGATCTTGCGTTCGGGGAAGAGACGGAGGAAGAAAAGAAGGATCGAAATCTTTACAAAGCTAACTTGTGCAAAGTACAGGATCTCGGCTGCATAGAAGAACTATAAATGGTCAGTTCCAAATGTTGATGGATTATGATTGTAAACCATAATGATACTTACACGAATCATGTCGCTGATATCCTTGAAGCTTAAAGTCCATATATCTTTTCCCAATCCATGAGCACTTACTGCCATTTGATGAGTATATGTACAGAATAGACTCTTAGACTACAGGAAACTCACGACCTTGAACGTTGATGACGGAACTTGGTATACCAATAAGCTACAATTGAATCAGTAATGTCCGTAATTCAGTCATGACCTACTAACCATAACAACAGTTGCCATATAATCATCCCACCAAAATTTAGTATCAGAAATGAACCTTGATGTAATTCTTAAAAGATATGCCACCCAAGAAGCAATAACGAATGAGTTAGAGATCCAGGTATAGAAATTGCTTTTGTCCCTGTAAGGTGCGTTGCAAGCGACAGATGTCACGTTCTTAGTAGCTAGAACAATCAGAATTGAAGTTGATGTTATATACGGATTTGACTTACTAAGTGCTTCCTTAACGGTGCAATGCGCCGATACACAGACATTAACTTCTGTGTTCAATGGCACGTTTGTACAAATACATTGTTGATCGGTAGGAGAGCAGGTAGAGTTTGCGAGAGCTGTGGTGAGACAAGTGACCTAATTTATTGTCAGCACTTAGGAAATATCAGAAGATTCAAGAATATCCACAACTTACAGCACATGTAGGAAGAGCTTCAACGATATCGGTCAATGATAGTGTCTCAGCGACGATGCTGACTGGCAGCACAGCACACCACAAGGATAACCAGGAATATACTCTCATGATGACTTCGAATAACGTCGATGGCCACCGTTCTTGAACCAGGATAGGTCTTACATATAGAAGCTCCTGATTGCCATGTGTCTCAATCTTCAATCTTCTTCATTGTCCAACGTGTAGATCGATATAGGAAGAAGTAGGACAAGAGGTGGACGGTAGGCAGTGTGGGATAAGTGTAAGTATAGGTTTTGCAAGCCGAGCCACTGGGCAGACACTAGATTGCATAGGGTTATTGAACGGCGATCTAGGTATGCTCTACATGCATCGGGGGCAATCTATCCCGCTAAACTTAAAATTCGGGGTACATCTTATCGCAGGGCATGGTTTCAGTCGCCTCATCTGGTATCAACATAGAGTGCATTTGGCAAATCTTTCCTCTTTGGAACGAAGCAAAGAGTGATGAAGCTCAAAACAACTTTTGCCGGAATATGTTACTCCATCATCCCAAATGTTGAACATTTTGGTAGAATGTATTGTGCAAAGCAGTTTTCGATAGTTCCCGAGTCCTGATGGGATATTGACTTGGAGATCAACAAAAGTTTGATAGTGGGGACATGTTAGCGTGCTCGAGCGAATTTCCCTTCCCTCGGGATGTTCAAGCACCAAAAACATTATGCCCATGTATGCGGAAAGATACCGTAGAAGCATGCTAAAGCTAGTTATAGACTAGCCTATATTCGCAATGATATCGCGAGCAGAACTAAAGTCTAAAAGCCACTTAAGTATGGAGGTAATTGGTATTAGAATATTGATATCACGATCACTCGTGGAGTCAGTGTGGAGACGATTCGCTCAAAGATATTCTAGCCTTTAGTTGATATGAACTAAAAGCTTCAATTTTTGAGGATGAAGCTTGAAGATTCCGTTGAAGATTCCGTCGAAGATAGTGTTACGTACACTGGTGTCTGTATTGGTACATCTCATCGGCCCAAAATCGCCAATATTGTAAGCGCTGCATTTCTTACGGCACGCTCGTATGGTAGGGAGTTAATGTAAAACAATGAGGTTGAGTTGAATAAAGTTGACTCGCTTGGAGTTTTAGACGAAAATGAGTATGACTGCATGGCTGCATGCAGTTATACTCGAGTATAACAAATAATACTGTAAGTAATTATTAACTGTCTGTTATAACGTAACGCCTAGCTGCACCAATATCTTGACTTTACCCAGTAGTCTAGATACAAGAAATTTTTCGGTATTGCGAAGGTCAACGTTGTAAGGATCGAGATAATTCGGTATTAAACTTCGGAAGTGTTAATTTTTTACGATTCAAGTTAGATAATTAGTCGGTAGTTTTGTTTGCATTCATGAATCATAAGGTAGTTTTAGTTGAATTTTTCTTATGCATCTAATGCTGCATGTTATGATGAGTAATCAGAATGAGACACCAACGAATTGATGTATCCGTCTGTTGGGGTCGTCACTATGGTTAAAGTCAGGGACAGGGACAAGTGAGAAAGCGGGACGGAAGATTCTGAGGATAATCAGGGATGCCCATACACTAAAATCACTAAAATCCCCAGGTGGGTCATAACTTAGGCAAGGAATTAGGAGGTAAATAGGTACCTGCACTACCCTGTACTTCCTTGGTATTCATCCATCTGGGGATTGCTTGTTGAAATCACCAGAAAGTCAACTTGTATGCCTACTATGTACTTACTATGTACTATGTACCTTATGTATCTATTATGTACCTATTATCTACTATATACTATGTATCTACTATGTACCATATACCTACTATCTTACTACGCTATTTCAGTCTTTTTCACCATTTCACCCGTCACCCGTCTCACTAATAATTGTGCGAGCTGCCTAACTCGCTAATAAGAGCCGTTATCCCTTTCCGAGTTTCCACGCTGAGCCTTGTTGCTTCTAATTTCCAGTTGACAACAAATCAACAAATCGCTTGCTACAATTTTCCACAACCAATATTGATATCGACTAGATATCGAAGAAAACGGAAACGCGGAAAGAGGTGGAATGTTCTTCCTACGTCGTTCGCTCACAATTGACATGTTGACATGTCAACCAGATGTTATTGCTCTCAACATTAGCTTAGCTCATCTCAACTATCTTACATTACTGTACGACTCAACCATTATATGTCGGCCGTCAGATGAAGCCATTTCCAAGTGCATCAAAGAGATTTTCGGTCATATATTGAAGATCTTCACTCTTCCCTTTGGGATCGCCATTGATCTTCGATATATTCACCAGTGCCGGCAGATACCCCATCATACCACAAGGTAAATTGGAAAAAACAACTTCTCAACCCGGCAACATGATGATTATAAGTCTGAGAGCTTTCGGACATCTGGATGCACATTCACATCACAATGACAACCCGATCAGACGTCGGATGTTTCCACGTATTTCAATCCAGGCTAGTTTTCCCTTTTGCATGAAATCTCAGTATACATTGGATTGGATTGTCGAGGATAGCTCATCAAAGCTTGTAGCTCACGATGTGGTCATCATGTCTAGTCAGGGTTTTTCAAGAGAGCATACCGATCGTGACAATCTCCATTTTCAAAGAACATCTGCCGAGCCCCAGGAACCAGGCCTCAGGAGAGCCGGTGGATGTCAAGTCTGTGCTTAAAAGTCCACATGCACATCATGGCGAGCAAGTTGTTCGCCACCACCTACTTGGAATTTCGTCCTGGTGAGCGCATCGTTCGAACTTCTCGGAGCAATTACGAATACGATTTCGTACATAGTTGATTGATCTTATCTACAAAAATGAATGCATATTCAATATTGAATGAAGCAAATGACTTGGATATCCTGCCTACATAAGGTTGTCAAGCCATGCAAAAGTCAAATTGATACCTACTTCTAGGTTTTTGCAGATGACCTCGGCCTATTGGCTCCCGATATAGTACGTTCAAGCGCACGTTAACCATTCGTTTCTCTTTATCATAGTTTTTTGTTTGTGCTTGCTTAATTAAGAGGGGAAAGGTAAACACTTGAACTTCCAGGGTGTTTCCCTACTGACAAATCGATCTAGATTAAATAAAGTGCTGTTCATGATTAGTTCAGAAGGGTTTCTGGATGATGGCATTGGTTGTGCCAGTATTACTTGATACAGCAATAGTACGAGATACTATCATCTACTAAGTCTACCAAATTGCTGTAGATCCGCGGTCCTATATCAAGCGTTACGTCTGAGAGCAATGACGAACCATACATTAGTTAGGACCTAGCCACACTCATCGCCTGCTCGTACCGCACAATTCACTTGCTTTGTATCCAGCTCATATTCAAGATGGATACGGGATAGAGAAGTTCGATAATGCGAGTGGTGTTGATGTTGATAGAACATTACTGTGATCGACGCACAGGAAATCTCCAAAGTGGATATAAGATTCCACCTACCTCTCACCAAGATAAATAAGGAATTCCTCCAGGCGGTCTTTCTCGTAATAATGATAATTGACAGTGTCAATTATCACCGACAATAGAATTACTATCATTCGAGGTCACACCACCTCAATCCTTCAACTTGCAATACACCAAAAGCCCAGACTCCATACATTCACACATACGCCCACACCCAAAACCAGACCATCCATCCATCTACCCACTACCCTCCTCACTCTCGCCTACATATATCAACACAACATCCCACGCATTTGCAGAGTGGTCAACATATAGATGGTGGTGAGAATGGAATAATCATTATAGTCCCAAACAAATTTATTTTTTTCCAAAAAAACCTCCTCGATCTACTCTACTCAAATTATATAAATCATCCCCCTCTTATAAATAACATCAAGAGCTAGATTATCATAACTATACTATAAAATAAAATAAGTCCTATGATTATATTATATATAATTATATTTTGTACATCTCTAGATCAACATCACTCGTTAAATAAAAAGCGCCAATAGCCCAGAAAAGAGAACATACTATTTCGATCATATATCGATCTTGAAACGTAGGCTAGTAGGATAATGGGCGAAGGCAATAAAACGGGTGTATTTCCGGGGGTTTTTTTTACTGCGAGATGTCACGTTTGGTAGGTTTTTGCCTTCTTTTTTGGAGGAGGGAGGGAGGTTGAGGCTGGTTGGGTTGAGGATGAGAAGATGGAGATTGAGAGGCGTGGAGAAGAGAGAGAAAGATGAAGGTTAGCGAGGAGGAAAGTGAATGAAGGGGTTTTTTTTGGTTCGGTTTGGTCAGTTTTGGAAGTTGAAGTATGGATTTTATATATATCCACATTGATATAGTTCAACTCCTAAAGAAAAAAAGCCTGTCAGGCTATTGATCCTTATTATCTTATCCATCGCCTCATTCATCATCACGCCATCCCACTCATAACCAATACTACAAACGAAAGCAAGGATTTTAACTGTTTTTATAATCAAAATAAATAAATAGATAAATAAATAAAACATAAGTTTCTGAATTGAACAAAAAAAGGCTAATAAATAGATCGCCTGCATACATACACGCATGCATGTATAAAGCATACTTTATCTAAAAAGCAGGTGTCGAACCCGGTTCCTCCCACCTAGGCGTCACCGACATCTCCAAATTTTTATCACTATACCTCAATGGTGTTCCCCAACCGACTTTCTCACTTTTCCTCCTCCTAACACTATTCTCCACATCCTCCAATGCACCAATCCATTCCCAAACTCTAGAGATTTCACCATTTTGACTCTCTCGTTGCATTGATCGAATATTCGCATTCATTTCCACTACTTTCTTCACTTTCGTCCAGATCTTTTCTCGCTTTTGCAAACTATGTTCATCCCGTAAAACATCATCTCTTAGTTGGCCAATACTGATCCAACTCTCCTTTATCGCCGCTGGATCTTGTGCGTAAAGAGATGCTTGAGTGGCGAGACGCGATAGAGTGTGTGAAACCAAAGAGGGGATTACAGCTTGAGTAGCTCTATGATTGCGAATAGTTGAACGGGCGTATAAAAAGAGGATAAAAGCAAGACCTAAAGATCCAATTTCGAAATAATGTCTTGCCAATGTGACTCTAAAGGATCGTTTGATAGCACAGGTGAGGGGGAGACGTGCGAGTGAGGTACTTGTGAGGGTGTTTGATCTACAACAGGGATGTTCAACCTGATTAGTGAACCGAGTTGTCAGAAGATATTGTGTAATAAAGGGAAGGATACATGTATAAAAATGCAAGAGGTGAGAGGGGAGAAAATCTACAACTTACCCATCAGCACCAACCACCACTTCATCTCTCCCCTTAATTTCTCCAATGGCACCAAGCCATAACTCCTCAAACTCAGCCTCCCCCATCCCCCTTCTTCTCTTCTGACCCACTTCTTTTTTCAACTCTTCGGCATCTATTTCGACTATTGGTTCAGGGGCTCCAGCTTCATCAACTAAGTCACCACATTCCCACTTCGCTCTTCTTTCCCTTAATTCCTCAACAGCCCGATCCGCGACCGCCTTGACCCGCCTAGCTTTCTCTCCATCAGGCTCACAAGTTGGCGGCAGAGGTAGGAATCCACCGAACGAGAGAGGATGATGCTTGAGAATAAAATCTTGGTCGCACTGAACTTCATAGTTGGTATTGCAATAAGCATGCTGTGGGCACCAATCGCACTGCGGTTCGGCAATTACTTGTACCCAATCCGGAAGATTTGATCGGACGGGTATGATCGAATGCGCTTCTCTACCTACACCACAGAAACCTACAGCGATCTTCTCTTGCCTATACCAAACAGCATAACCACCAAGCAATGTAAGAAGGACCATCCAAATAGGTCCACTCATGCTAACTCCGTTTGATGCTTTTCGTCGAGGCTGAATTTTTGCGAGTCCCCTCTGTTGCTCACGCTCGAGCTCGAATTGTGCCTCTGGAGTAAAATCCTCACTAATTTCTACTCCATTATCATCATAGTCCTTGAGATCATCAAGGCTACGAAGAGGAATTTCGAAAGTGGAAGAAGTTGGTGGACGTATTCCATCATTAGCTTGTGGGGCCGCCGTGCGTCTTCTCGGAACCGAAGCCCTCGACTTCTCTAGTTCCTTCATAGCACTTCCACCAAAGCTTTTCCTCTTATTATCATGGCTCGATATAGGTCTTCTAGGCGGCGAGCCTTTCTGAAAGGGATTGTCGTAGGTGAAATTGGTCTCCCTTCGCGAGTCTCTTGTTTGTGCCACTCCATCTAGATTATTCCTCGCCCCAACCATTGGCGTTTGAACTGTTGTACTTTTTCTGGATTTTCGCACTACATCCTCATCATCCAGAGGAGTCTCCTCCTCCTGCCTGGGATGTTTGCTGCTTGGTTTCGTTGTCCTTTTCACGGGACTACTAGCTCTAGGCATTCTCTTTGCTGGGCTTATGGATCGGGTTGATCTTCTAGTATTCATATACGTCGCTGGTTCATCATCACTAATGTCCACTGGTGCTCTGACTTTCGCAGGTGCTTGCTTCGCAAATCTCGACCTCGGTGGTGGTAGTATCGCATCACTTTCCTGTGTACTTTCTGTTGTGCTCTCCTGAGTGCTGATCTCTGTTGATGATTCAACATCGATAATCCCTCGGCTCGTTCTCTTCGCACGCGCTCTCTCATGCAATATCTTTCCTGCTTGTGGGACTAGATCGTTGTTGAAGATTTCGACGAGTTGCCCTTTCTTGGCATTAGATGGGTAATCGATGTTATGTTGGACTAATATGGAGCGGATTCGGGCCATTGTGAGGGAAGAGGCATCGAAGCCCTGCTGGAGGTAATCGAGTTCGTCTGACATTGTTTTGTGTTGACAGGCTATGGGATTGAGAAGCAATGATCCAACCAAGTGAATGAATAAGAATGGATACTAAGAAGCAATGAATTGAGATAGCGTTGCGATTCTTAAACAGTTCTGAAATTATGATCAGAGACGATATTTTGAAGTAGTTGACTGAGGATGGCAATGTGCTTGGCACACGATGGCAATGACGTAGAATTGTGCAACCAATTCAATATACCAATCTATCTGTATCCAGAACTTATCTCCAGATTTGCGCAAAGCTGCAAACGACACCAGGTCGAAGATGAGGTTGACGAGGAGTTTTGAGTGTAGTCAGATGGTATAGAATCTTTGTTTGATGAACAGACACACACAGTATAGTTCCTTGTTACTCTTGAGATCAAAAAAGCTTTGATGGAAAACTCGATAAGGGAAAAGTGAAAATAAGAGAAAGATAAAATAAATGGATGGTTGTAGGGGAAACCGGAATATCTTACAGATGTGTGGCGTTGAAAGGTCTTTGTCTGGACGCATTAAGGTTGAGCCACAGCAACACAGCAGTACCAGCCACAGACTTTTGAGCTTGGGCTGATTGATTGAAAAGCTTCCCTCATCATGTGAAATTTCAATGAATAACAAACTTTAGGTACCTGCCTACTCCTACTCACTCACCTACTTACTCACTTACTTACCCTCACTCAAACTTCACTTGCAAACACTCAAAAATCAATGACTTTTTCTTTTTCACTTTGTGAAAGAGTCAATGTCAATGTCAATTTGGAACTTAATGTGAATGGATTGATCGTCTTAAATTCTCAAGATACATGATGAATTATCAACAGGATGAAAGCATTCGAGATGTATGTGGTTTCCCTTCTATTACTTGCTTGATTGCTTGCTTCATTGGCTAACATGACGGTAAAACAGCTCAATGCCGCACTTCAAAAGGTTTTATTGGCATTTCCAGGCAACAGTGGTCACCAAATAATTCATGATACGGTTAAAAGAGGTATTTATTTATTTATTCATCTATTGATCTACTGATTTATATATCCTCATTCTCTTCTTCCTCGTCAGAATTGTTTTAACTCATCAATTCTAAAAGCTATCAACGCATCTGGATCACAGTTTCCAACACCAGCATGCATTCAGACTGAAGAGGAATCAAAACATTTCGATCAATTACGTAACTTCATCGACAACCTTGTCTTAACGGTAACGCCTCAAGCTCTTCCACCTTCCACGGCAACAAGAAACGCATCACGCCCATCCAATTCCGAGCAAAACAAACGGAAATCTCTCGATGATCCAGAGCATGATGCGAAGTTGTCAAGGAGAAAGTTGTCAAAGGCCGAGCAGGAAGCAGCGGGAGCTTTGCAAGAATTATCGGCTGGTGTTTAAGGATATCGATATCGATGGGTTGGGGGTCTGGCATTTCACGGGTGGTAAAGATTTGAAGCAATTTTTGTAAGATTACCAAAATGATATAGTTAATGGACATCAAGCGCAGGTTTCACGGGTTAACAACAATCATTACATTTTCATGGTACTCTGTCCATTTATTCTCCACTTAAACTAGAATATCGATTTGGTTGCTTTGGAGTGTACATGCACGTTCGAAGTCTGAGCCATCCCTTCAGGTGCTTTACAACCACAATCTTCCTCGTGGCACAACTTCCCACGAACTATTAATTCTAGATCTTATACAAGTCGGTCTCGATTGATTAATTCATATATTCAGAATGCTCAACTATCACGAGATAAGGTACTAAAGATGCCATTCCCTCAAAGTTGTTGGAACGGCAAATTTCAACATTCGGAAAAGATCAAGTATTGCAACACCAACGAGCAGAAGATGGGTTAGTATGATGTGAAGACTTGCCACCGCGCTCATATCCGATCGCATTTTGACACTCGAATGTCTGGTCTTGATGTCTACTCAATTCTTAACTCGCAACTCCGGCTTCTATCTCAGGATTCCTTCTGCTTTCCATAAATATGGTCACGTGTCACAACCTACATTCTCTCAAGAGGGCCGAACAAAAGCACACTCTCAACGTGTTGGAAGTGAAAAATAAACGTAAGATTACTGCAATGGAGAGATACTAACGAGTTTGTGATCAGCAGTCATGGCTGATGAGTTCAAGTATAATTTAAATTATAAGATGATTCGCAATGAAGATGTAGAGAGCGGATAGCTGAGGAAACATACCTTCATTTTGGCTATCAATTATCCACCTATACGTCGTCTCTTACTTATTCCCATATCGAAGAGTAATCCGACTCTCCAATGGACTATAGCCAAGTATATCAACCCGAATATCGATGTCTACAATATGGAAAAGTTTCTTTCATCATAGTTTCATGCAGATCAGTGGAAGACGTATATTATATATATTGCCAAGTGGCATTTTTTTGGTTATTTTTTAGTCATGAGAGACTCTTTATGGTAACTATACTAAATCAAGATACCGATGCCAAAATTCAAACCCTAACTATTGAGAGAGAGGAAAACCTGAAACAAAAATGATGCGAAATTAAATCTCCCAGCTGAACCGAACAGACCCCATATTATTATCCAAATCCAGTCAATTGATATCGACCCTCTTAATCTCAGTCCAAGATTCTTCCTTCTCCAGCTTTGGCACGGTAACGACCAAGACACCATCCTCCAATTTGGCGGTAATGCTATCACCATCGATTTCTGATTTATCCTCTTCGTTGAGAGGCAATTTCATAGTGCGCTCGAAAGCACCCACCTTTCTCTCCTTCTTGGTGAGACTCTCCAAGAATTTCTCATCTCCTTGTCTGTATACCACACCTGCCATGCTCAATATTCCTTTCTCGGCATCCCAGTGTACACCTACATCCTCTTTCTTGGCACCGGGGAGTGCAATGTGGAGAACATATGCATCTTCAGTGGTGAAAACGTCAATAGGAGGAACAAAGGAGTTTTCTGAGTCGACATCTTCGGGGACAAGTGTTTCGCCGGAGCGCTGAGTTGTAGGAATACCAAATGCCTGTGCGATTGGGTGAGAAGAGAGTGCTTGGATCATTGCACTAAAGTCGAATGGGCCACCTGGGCCCGCGAATGGAGGTGGGCCGCGTCTTCCATGATGACCGTGAGGTCCACCCCAAGCATGAGGTCCTCCCCGGTCGTGATGTGCACCATATGGTCCACATCGACCTCCACCTCGAACACCCCATCCTCCTCTGCTGCCTGGTCCATGGCGTCCGTGGTGTTTAGGTCCTCGGCGCGACTCCTGGCCTTGTGATCCTTCTCTTGCTTCAACATCCGAAGATTCTTCATCGAAATTCTCACCTTCTCCGCGGTGGTTTCCTCTCTTGCCTTTGCAACCTCGAGGGCCACGATGTGGTCTTGAAGAACCCTCTCCAGCCTCTGCGTCGGAAGTAGGTGTTTCCTCCCCAGATTCTTCTCCGCCTCGACGGGTATCTTTGCCTTTACCGTGATGACGATGTCCTCGGAATCCTTCTCTGTCTTCCTCATCGTTATGTTCTCCATCTCCGCGGGGGGTGAAAGAGCGACGTCCTCGATGATCTCCTCTGGGTCCGAACCCACCTCTACCAAATGGTCCTGCTCCACCGAAAGGAAAGCCAAATGGAGCAAACTCATAGAAACCATGAGCCCCTCTAGGACCATGATTTCCATGATTTTCATGAGGTCCTCCTGGCGAGCCCCACATATTGAACTCTTGGGAAGGTTGGTCGACACCCGCTCCAGAGTTTTGTTGCACTGAGCGTACAAAATCCCAGAAGGGACCTGCTTGTTGATGGTTATTTTGATTATTAAAATCCATGATGATTATGATGATGATGATGATGTAGAATAAAGAGAAAGAAAAAAACAAACAGCAAGATGAGAGAATATATACCTTTCCCTGAGACCACCAAACCTCGAGGCAAGCAATGACCGCGTAAATGCAACACTGAGACTAGCGGAGGCAAAAAATGAGTAACGAAACACAAACCTACCTATCTTTCAGCCAGCAAGACATCTACGCAACCCATAAAGAAATAGTAAGAATGCACCAGAAGCCTCTGAAGAGCTGTGGTTGGTAATTGCAATTGTGGTGTAGCAGCCGCGCGTCAGGCAAACAGGCAGTGTTGATGTGGCGTAATCTTCCATGGTTCGCTCTATGAGTGCAGCTTGCTTATACATCAAACCCTTTTTAGTTTCAGTCAAGTAGAAGATGACTCAAAGCCAAGAATTATTCGGACTCTTGACAACTCCCGTCACTTCATTTCATCAGCTACCTAGGTACTCACCATTATCTCGGGACCGATTCGGTGATTTTTCGGTCCCGAAATGTGGCGGAGCAGAGGACTGTATTTATAAAATTCGCCACTCATTCTTGACCAATGAAAGTGAATACCTAGTCTAAGCACTACCGCAACGGCCAGGCAAACACCTTCTCCACATAAAATAATCCTCACGATCCCAAACATAAATTTCCACGCTCCCTTCATCGAACCCTCAAAAATATCCAACCACTCTCTCTCACAATCCCGCAATTCCCCCCCCCCTTTCCAAAATCAGCAAATCAACAAGCCAAATAAGCAAGCAGGACCACATTAACTCCTGGCCGCCGCGTGGTTTTTTTGGTTTTTTTGGCTGTATGTACATCCATGCTCGGAATTCTCGACTGATAAATTAATCGCCCGTCCATGCTATTCCCCAAAACTCCATGTCGATTTCCCATCGTGTCTGCCGCATTTGCGCAATATCCCATCGTGGAGAGATGTGCAACAAAACAGTCTGGGATCCTGTTTTTGGGCGAGGTAGGTGGCTGAGGGGTTTTCTTACCTGTGTATCATCTTAATTCGCTAATTATGGTGCCTTGGTGGCATTGGTGATGGTGGAACGTTGGACGGCTGAATGTGCGCCGCTTTGCTTGTTGTTGTTATTGTTGTTGTTGTCCTTGTTGTTGGATATATATGAGTATATGTTGTTAATGTTGACGATGTTTTGAAATTCTTTGTTTTGTGTGTCTTTTTTGAAATTACGCTAGGTGGACGGTTTTCTCGATCAATTGGGTAATCCAATGTCATCTGTTAAATACCGTCGTTTGATAGAATGACGTTGTTTGTTACAAAGATTTCTTCCGTCTTTTTCTGGTTTTATCAAATTCATTACACTTGAATTACTCCATGGCTTCTGAATGGTCGTATCATTTGTTTCATTGAGCTCAGTCGTTTCGTTTGCAAATCACAAGTCTCTATATTTCTCGACTCTCCAACGGCATTTGATAGTTCTTCAGAGAGCGGGCTCCTTTCAGCAATCTTCATGTCATCAAAACTACGATTGCTATTTGCTTTCTTTCTCCTTCCCTTTCTACGTCTCCTTCAATTCCGCTGCCCTGTTTCGTTACCTACGTGCCCTCTTTCCTGTATCAAACACGACACAATGCCCCGTTTTCACCGACCTTCCAATATATATCGCTACCAACTGCCGCATTTGCCCAAAAGAAAAACTCCGGGTCATACTTCTCCTTCACTTTTAGCAATGCCTCGTAATTTGGTCCAAAATAGTCAGCCTTCCAATGCACATTGTCCCACGTTGCTTCATTCATATAAGCACCTCCATCAGGTGTGATATCGCGCAGCCTATCCTGCCATGTATTGAGTTGTGCCTGGTTTCTGCGAATATCCTCGAGTTCAGCGTTCTCGGCCAGCGGGTTCGTAAATGCCACGGAGAACAACGCATCACGCCAAGACGGCAGTAGGGCATTAGGAGTGTAGTTCTTGTGTGCGATGTTGGTCGCAGGCAAGGATATTACTCCACCGCCATCGGTGATGTTGCGGAAAACGTCAATGAGTGCTGGAAGGCCAGTGGCTTTATCTCGCACTGTCGAACGTGGAACGTTCCGACCGCCCACCGTTATATTGCTAGTATATAATTCTTGCAGAACAAATGAATTGTAGAACTCGGCGTAGTTAACGTGGACCTCGGCTCTGTAGCTGTTACCGAGTGAGAGATTGAGTTGTCCAAGCTTTGTGAAGAATGGTTCAAGCACAGCGTGGATGCTATCCGTTGTCGTAACATCTGGCAAAGCAATGAAATTCAGCGAAAAGCTATCAGCTGTGATCGTCGAGACTGAAGCCAAACCATCAATAGTATCTAGCACAAGCAGAGTTTGTAGCCATGCCTGAACAGCAGTCCAATACGTCGTGCTGTTATCGTTATTAACGGCAAAGGCCGTACCCGCCACGGGACCATCACTATATACCCGGACTGTCACTGAAAGCACTACAGCGAAATTTCCGGCGCCACCACCACTCAATGCCCAGTACAAATCGGCATAATGCATAGGTGACACGATTAGATGCTCCCCTGAGGCTGTTATTACCTCCCACTCTAATACCTGATCGGCTCCCATTCCATATGCTGAGGCGAGGGGTCCATGACCACCCCCTTGAGTATACCCGCCTGCTATACCGACCGTAGAACACGTGCCACCAACAACACGAAACCCATGCTCTCGCGCCACGGGATACAAATCAGAATATCGAACACCAGCTCCAATGCGAGCTGCAGGTCCAGTATAGAGCGCATTATTACTGTAATTAAAAAAGTCGATCTCATCAAGATTGTGCATCCACAAAGCTAATGAACCGGCACCAGTCGATCGTCCCAGAAAATCATGCCCCGTATTCTTAATCGTAACCCGTATATTATTCTCCCGTGCAAATTCAAGCCCCGCAATAACATCTTCAGCAGTACTGATATTAAGGGCGTATGAAGCGAGGTTTCCTAAAACACAGGTATTGTGGGTATTATTTGTGTTTGTGTTTGTATTTGGATTTGTCGCTAACATAGGATTGCAGGAATTATTCTGCCAATATGGTGCCATGGTATTCACGGGATCGTCTTCACTTTACTAATAGTATCAATTTTTATGTCTCCTTTTTGGGGGGTTTTTTGGGTTTTTTCATAGTTCTTGAAATTCAAACTCGAAATGGCAAGATTACTTACTATGATGTTAAATCTATCCATGCATCTCGTACTCGAGCGCATTTCTCCGCGTCGAATCGTGGTTCGTAGCAGGGCTGTCCTAGGGGTATTCCTTGGATTAATCTTCCGTCTACTGTGGCGTTGAGTTGGTTCCATCTTGTTTGGTTGGGCCAGGAGGGGTCGCTGGGGAGGTGGCGACATGTTTTGGTTTTTGTATCGTAGGGGATATCGATATGAGGGTGCGATTGATTATAAGAATGGCTCGTTCCGATGTATAATATTGTGAGGGTGAGGATAGAAAGGATTGGTATAGAGGAGAAGAACATTTTTGCGAAGAAGCTGTGGATATATATGCGATAGGGTATGAGATGTATCTTATCTATCTATCATTAGGTATTGATTGATTGAGAAGCAGCGCTGGGCTGGGCTGGGCTGGGGTTGTATTTATGTATTTATGTGTTTATGTGTTTATATACCTAGGTATTGATTTATATATGTCTCTCTCTGCTGTATTGTAACCTTATTCTGCATGATATGATGTCACTTATATGCATGGAGACGAGTTTGTATTTATTCAGCTGGGAAATAATATGTCATGTGTTGTGGGAATCTTATGCACAGCGGAATGAGTTGTGGGGTTCCACTTAATGTAACTTGATTTCCAATTTGGGGATTGGATTGTAATTTAGATAGTTGGCTCTATGTAATAATTATATAATTATATATTTATTTATTTATACTTGTCGATATTTAACTTTAATTCTGTACCAAAAATAATTTAATCAAATTAAATCAAATTATATAATTTTTATTTTAAATATTAAAAATATTTAAAATTTAAACTTTTTGATAATTTTTATTATTATTATTATAAAAAAACATTTTATTATAATGAATAGATTTCAAAATCTCAAAATATTTATTGATTTCTTTTTAAAGTAATTGATTTTTAATATCAAAAAGTCTTTCGTCAAGTATAAAATAAGTGGTCTAGTATAGTATAATAATAGGAAAACTCGAAAAGAAAGATATAAAATAACAATCAATCTGATACTCATCCCAGGCCAATCCTCAACCGAATATTAAGAGTCGGGGTCTCGGGATCATAATCTGTATGGTACTTTATCAGTTGTCTGATCATATTGGAAGCTATGATATGATATTATATGATGAATTTTATTTTGTATACTCTGTGCAAGAACGAGACTATTAATTGTGGGAATACCCGGATGACAAAATAAAGGTTTAATTTCTTGCTGTAGAGCTTGAAGCGTTGGATAAGCAGGTCGTGGGATGGGCTTGTATCTGTAGGTAGTATTAGCAATGCTATAGAGAGGAAAAATAACACAGATGATTGATTTCGTTCTGGTAGCTTGGAGAAATAATATGTTGGTTGATATTCAAATAAGGTTTTTAAAAGCTTAAGTTCGCTAATTTCCCCGAAGCCATTCCGGTTTGGAATGTTGGCCAGATGACCACCATGCTTTGACTACGAAACTTTACCTGAGGAATATGTTTAATCGTGGTGACTGATTAATAGCTGAGCATTGCTTTAGCTTTACATTTGGCACGGAAATCATTTCTAGCCAACTTTCAGTCTTGTTCGCTGGGAAGATTATCTTCTAAGGGCCGCTTGGAACTGACACAATTCTAGATCAGCACACATTACATTGACATACAAGCTTGATATAACCTTGACACTAAAGTATTCATATTAGTTAAGTTAGCTGAAGGTTTTGTTAAGAGCCTCTTCTCCGCCTCTTAAAGCAGCTAACACTGTGCCTCAAGGAGGCATAGGGTGCATCAATATGAAATTTGCTATCTAGTGCATGATTCAATGCTTGCAAAAGAAGTTAGCCGCTTCATTTCTGAGGTATACGCAAGCATTTATCCTCAACATGATACAACTATGGCCTCGTTTTCTTTGCAAAGTGGCAATCCATCAATTCACTTCGTCTACTCAAACTCACTGAGCTGTTTTTACTTTTTACATCGTCTGCTACATCTCTGAAAGAGCCTATTCGTTCTAAAAGAAAATCCCATACAAGATTCAGTCATACATTCGACCCAGCTACACTAGCTATTTATGCAAAATAGATTTACAGACGCAAACTTTAATTCTATAGGTTATTTATTCCCATCACTAGAGCTTTTGCGGCGTCGAGGCCTTAGTTTTTCTTCTTTTGAAAAAGAGAAAATCAGAGGTAGAGCCTAGCACTCGCTTCTTGGACGATAGGGGAACGACTCGTTTACCTGATCTCCTGTTATATCTCAGCCCTGTCATTATTATTACCAATACTTCAAACTTGAACACTTGTGTATTATAATGATATAAGGGCAACTAAAAGTAGCAAAACAACAAATATATTTTGGATGCTTTACAAATTTGCAATCAAGTCCAAAACTATTGATTATTGACTACTACAACAACAGCATCACATTCAAATTTTTTTTTGAGTGGGTGCGAACTTCTCTAGTTCTCCTACGCCAGGATTCAGATTAGGAATTTAGTTTCTTCTTCCGTCAAGCCTTCCGGTTCTCTATTCGTCTTGTTCGCCATAAATGGAGTTTTCTGGTGAATTCATTAGCAATATTTTTAATTCTTTCTTCCGTTCCTGGCTTCACTATTTGTTTAGAAAATCTCCACAATAAGACAAAATACTCAGACAACTTCAAACCTGCAGAACGGTAACTCCCAGTAAGAACGATATATCGATCAGTGCTTCAAGCAGATTCTTTCTCTGGTACACTAAAGGCTGAACTTTCACATGCTTGACGGTATGTTGTCAAAAAAGACCTAGACGTAATAGAAACATTAAAGAACTAGATATAACTAGAACCTAGTCGAGATAGATGGATACATAGAAACCATGTTGACTCATAAGGATGGGAAAGGGCCGCCAAAAATCAGGCTCAATAAGTGCGTTAAGGAAACAAGGACAGTACCATTGTTATACTAGTGAGCACCTGATGTCAACGGATAGAGAGCAACGTAAGGAGAGGGATTTTTACGAGACGGATGATTTACAAATAAGTAGGAATATGACTTCTCCAAAAGTAGGAAGTCGAAGAGATGCAGAGAAAGGGGTGATGAAAGTTTACAAGCGAAAGATCAAACCTGAGAAGTTGACATTTGGACCAATCGCGCTAGTGACAATTCTTTCCACATTCTCCAAACCTTATTTCATCCTCAACACAATAAACTGGTAGGCTTGAAGCATGCAAACAGCCAATTGATTCGGACAAAATCTCTTCCATTGCCGTTGATACCGAGCAGTCCAAAAAATTGTCCGGGCCGCGAAAAATAATGAGCATGCATTCATTACATGACTCGAGCTACAAAGCCAAGCAAGATCGACAAACGCCCCCAAAGTGCGAGATGCAACAAAATGTTCAAAAATTTGCTGGAGCACGTAACCTTTCCAAAGCACGATGTGGAAAAAGTGAGTGCTCGGACGGGAACAAAATCTTTATTGGTCTGGAGAAACATGGGAAGCGGGTCACTTCTTCGCTTGCGTTCACTCCCTCCTTTCTAGCGGCATAGATAGATATTATGCAAGATTGGCAATCTCGCGGGAAAGAGATCCGAGTATCGAAATGGAAGGAGTGTTGAAGGTGGAGTTTGTCCAAGCCTTCCCACGAGAGTCTCCTATTTGCTACAAATTTTCGGAATCAAACTTTGATACCGAAAATGCGAAGAGATTCTATAAGCGGTGCCATTTCGTGTATTTTGATTTGGGAATACTTTCTTTCAATCGAACTTTCGATTGAGATAATTCGTTGTCTATAGGAATACTATACCCTGACACCAGACAAAGAATGCAAATGCAAACGTTCCCAAACATAAGTCTTGAGGTTACTTCAGACGAGCTCTGAATAAAGTTATTGATCTTCACATAAAGTTTGCATCCCTGGAGACATCCGATGAATTTTTTTAAAAAAATGGAGTCAAATTCCACATATGAATTTCTTGATTCCTTGGTATGTGCGTGAAAGTTTCCATATTACTTAGAGGAGTCGACCCACTGCCATTCAGATCCCCAAGGATCGGCCTCGTGATAAATGGATAGCAAGCATTGTTTCGTTACCCGGCCATACGGTATGGAGTGGGGGAAGGGTCAACTCGGGGAAGTATTTGGCGGTAACGAATAATGTCCACGACGGAGAATCCATCAACCATCCACGTTGATGATCATGTTGTTGCATCAATAAGAGATATAGCGTTAATATGCTTCTCTTTTTCTTCTACCTCCAGCCTCAAGGTCAGTGCCAGTGTGCCGTTTCCGGACTGTGCCGTGATGCCGCGGTGCGCTTATAAAATTGTATCTGGTGCCTGAAGCTTGAACATATTGCGGATGAAATGATCCACTTCATCCCACTTCCCATGGAAGATGATCAAAGGGGGCTTATTCACGATTCTCTTGGCATTGCAGTGCGATGGGAGTAAATTTGGTTGGAATAGCTAGACTCAATTGACTGTGTCTCGAAGAGTGGCTGATAAAGTTGTTTATAGCCCCTTTATTCGAGTAGTCCTACATCATTCGTCGACTGGATGGACAGCGATACCAAGTTCATATGCAGAGTCCCATACGAGTACTTCTTAGAATAAAGAGTCATGAATTTTCAAGGGAATCGTAGAAGCAACCGCCGTTACCGGTCAGGGTTCTTTTGACAAAAGAGCCCTGACCAGTAAACCGTAAGGACAGTCGATAAATTAAATGATTGATTCACCCAATCAAAAGTTTCTCAAGGGTTAAAGTAACAAATTAAGCTTATTTTTCAATATGCAAGGGTGTAGAGGATGATTTTTGTTGGTGTCTCGGTGGTAAATAAGCAGGTGTACAAACTTAAATACTCCATCTTTCTTCTTCATTTCAACTTTATTTCCTTGATTAACTTCTTTTTTGGAATCAATCATCGTCAAGGTCCCCGCAAATATGCACGCCGTCGCTATCGCAAGCTTTGTCGCTGCCCTGATGGGTACTGTTACTGCTCAGACCAGCTCTGTTGTCAACCTCTACCTTATGGGATTTGATGATGATCAAGCTCCATTCGTTGGTTCCATTATTGCTTCCGTAGGTCACATCATGAACAGTGGAATCGAATCGCGAATCTTTTCTAACCATATACTCGATTTTCTAGGACGCTACCGCCACTACGTATTCAATTACCTGTGAATCTACAACCGCCACTGCGGCTCCAACCTCGGCCTACTTCGACTTTGAAAACGATTGCGGTATTCCAGATAGCTTTACCTTTACCCAGGGTCCCTCCACAATCGCATATGTTTACACGATTGATTATGCTTTTGACATTACCATGACTCAAACTGCTTCTAACGCTGCACCAACAGAATCTGGTCATGCGTATGTACCTATTTCGACAACTTTCAATCCAACACTAACACCTATCATCTAGTGAATACGACGTTGGTTGCGTCATCTCCGGTTCCTCTTCCGCTTACTGCACCGGCATCAACGTCGAGTCTAGCGGTACATCGACCATTTCCTCAGATGCTAGCACAACCATCGCTGGCACCGAATTCGCAAGTCTCTTCCTCGGTGTCCCTGTTACCATTACCGCTGGTTTGGCAAGTACTACCAGTTCTGCTACTCCAACTACATCTGGTGGCTCAGCAACTGGTTCAAGCAAATCCAGCGCGTCTGCTTCATCATCTGCTTCATCATCTGCTTCGGGCTCCGCTGCTTCTACTGGAGGTATGCCGATGATTACTGCTAAGGCGCAATGGGTTGTTGGAGGTGCTGCTGCTGCTATGGTCATGGCTGCTTTATAATTGGAGGCTTGCTTTCTTAATTATAAGGGGAGTTGAGAACTCGGTTGATTGTAAATTAGCGTGCATGCTTTAGAGTTGTGCGCATACGGTGGGATGATTTCGGCTTCAATCGCACATATACCCTCCAGGATGGGATGGAGTTTGAATATAAAATTTGCAGGTAGATGAGACACGACTCCAGCATCCATTGTTAGCAATGGAAAGATATGTAATGTATAACTTTGACCGGCCTATTTTTTTTCTTGGTATTTTCAAAAGTTTAGACTACCGTCACGGTCCAATAATGAATTGATTACATTGAGGAAATAGATTGTAGGACTAATTAAACGAACATTTGAGTTCATTGAATTGATTAGAGGTGTTAAATTGAATAATTAATACATTGAACTCGGTTGAAATAGACGATATTTTCTATTAAATCGATCATTCAATGTATAACAGGATTGAAATCGAACAATAATAAAAGACTGCACGAGAAAGCTATGAATACGGAGCACCCCCAGATTGACCCACCCACCCACGAAAGACTATTTATTCTGCAAGGACCCCTAACCTTAAGATAGATGGACGGAGCCAACAATTCAGAAAATAGAGCTAAAGTGTCCTCCATATTTGAAGCTGCATAAGATTTACTCTGCAGCGTCTAATCACCAAAAATAAGATCACTTCATTGATTGGAGTCGACTTGCTCGTCTTACTTATATTAACCAATCGACATTCTAGTATAATATCCAGATTTCCTAACAATGACAATTCAATGGCAATTCAAGGCTAATTAATAGATCTTGATCAAATATGATTCGACAAAATCCATCTTACACGAATCACCATACTGCGCCGTGAGCTTACATACCTAGGTACCTATTGCTATGGCCCCGGAAATCGACGTAGCCGAAAAGATGAGCTGTCTGTCCGCAGCAGCATCAGCCACTGTGATTGGTGGCGCCATATAAAACCATACCGATAAGATGATTTGTCGGATTTTGGGCGGTGGAAACGCTATTCTTGTATTTGGAGGGACGTCTCACTCTCACATCATATATTTATTTTATGTAGGTAGGACAAGTGATTTTAGATTTGGTTTTGCGGCGGGGTTTTAGTTTGTCTATGTTTGTGTGTTTCTTAAAGATCTAACCTACAGTTTCATCCTTCCCACATGCCGCTTTCATCATCGTCTTTCTTACATCTTACATCTTTTCGTCTACTCCGGTATCTTGAAATCCGGCCATTTTCTATTCGTCCTCTTTTGGTCGGCCATCTCCCAGTTCTACTTACAAGCATCATCTCGAACCATGTCTAAAAGGTCTGTCTTTACAACAGTGACGCCGTTACCATCAGGCATCACACGAGAAACAGTGATGGAGACTTTGCGCTCGCACACCGAAATGATAGATTTGAATCCTCTTGTAGAAGAGCGGCATCCGATCAAACCCCCACAAAATGCTACCGCCGAGGAATATCATTGCTTGTGGTACTCTTTAACTGATCGAGTACAATACCTTCCTGGAGGACTGATGTCTGGCAAAGTCTCCTATACCTGCTGCTTTCATGATCTCGAGAACGGCTTGCAAACACATTGCTATGCGCCTATGGGATTAAATATAAGAGGAAAGTGGACTCTTGGCGGATCATTACCAGGGGAGCCTGTTGCACCGGTTGAAATGGGAGCTGGTGTACCTCTCGATGGGCTGTGGCTGAGAGAAGATGTGGATATGAAATGCAACATCGTTATGACAAGTTTTGTCAAGAAGACCATCAAAAAATCACACTCCGCGTTAGTTGAGCGTCTAGTGGTCAAAGCCCAGATGCTAGATCGCTCTATCAGAAATTCTCGACTGAACGAGGAAACAATTAGTATGCCGGAACTCACCATATCAAGACCCTCTTCATCACAAACGCCGTTGTCCCAGGCACCAACTGCATATTCTCCTGCCAGTGACTATGACAATGATAGTGCCAACGCAGGGTCAGAAGCCGATTCACCACAATACACTACATTTGATATGCAAAACACGCAGGTTTCACAGACACCAAAACCCTATCCACCAACAACCTCGCAATCACAGATCTCGCAAGTACCTGCAGCCCTTCGAGTTGGGCCACCTCAAAATCAAGCGAAGCCCTACTGCAACGAAAAGCCAATCTATTCTAAATACGATCCCTCAGCATATCCCCGAGCGCTTAACCCTCGCCGAGAAAGTGCATCATCCTGGAATGATTCTATACACGGCCCAGAAATTTCGAATGGTCGCATGTCTTACCAAAGTCCTGCTGGTAACGTCCGTAATGAGGGTAATAGGGCAAGGGTGGCATCGTGGCAAAATCCAACTGGGAGCAATATGTGGAATACGTACCGGCCACTAAACACAGGAAACCAGGGAGTCTCAGCTCATTACCGCAGTGCTTCTTCCCAGTTAGAGTGTAGGACTTCACCTCTTGTTCACGAAAGAAGGGACGAGTCTGGAAGGCAGGATATGAGAACTAGGGTGGTTTCGCAGTTACCAGCTTATCATGCTGAGTTGGAAGGATAACGAATCAAGGGGCAACGTAATGAGGAATTTAATCGAGAGGTGGATATATCATGTGAGGAGGCTGGGTTATTTATGATATGATATTGAGGCGGTCGTCTCAGCTACTTGGTTTATGGTGTAAAAGTGCGGATTGATTTGATACCCATGAGAGCTTATGGAGGTTATGATTGAATGAAAGGAGGGGGAAGGGAAGGAAAGGACAGTCCGGAGTGATGGGATTATGGAATGTATAGAGGCAGTAATTGATTTACTTATAACTTCAATATTTTTGAATAGCCAAAGTCCTGTGTTTGTGTAAAATCCTGAATCACTGCCTACTAGATGAAGTTCTATACGGCTAATATTGTGTTGTGTCAGGCATAGGAGTGACTGGCGAACTTCGGATATACTTCGGATCATCACCCAGATGAATAATCACCTCTATCCATACTTGTCTATCATTACATTCGAGTCTGGTGGTCCTTAGTTTGTAATTCGTGACATACTACTTTGAAGCTCTCTAGAACTTTCTAGGTGCACACAACTTGCTCTGGATTTTAGTTCGGCCAGACGATATATTTTAACCCATAAACCAGCTATCGCACTCTATAAGCTTCGACACAATTGATATCTCCTTGTGTTCCCTTGGACCTCCGTTCATTGATCAGCATAGCTCAAGATACCGCAATCAACCAACTCATCTCATCATCCAGCATAGTACATACATACCCACGACTTTCGATAGCTTCCAACTTTACAATGTCTGATCAAACAATTAACATACCGCAGCTTCTGATCGTAATCCTGGTTGGGGCATTCGCCGTTCGTTATTTATTTTTCTCCGGCTCCAATACCGCATCGTCGGGTTCCAATCGCAATAGCGCAAATAATGTGCGAGCGCGTGAGGCAGATGTAGAGCGAATACAGCAGATGTTTCCGCAGGTGTCGAGGAGGAATATTATGTGGGATTTACAGCGGAATGGAGGAAATGTGGTGGCTACCACGGAGCGGATATTGAGTGGTAGAGGCTTAGAAGTTGTGAGTTTTACCATACCTTTTTCATGTTATGATGTTTGCGGAATAAACCCTATGTCTATTTATGCTCTTCTCTCAAGCCATCTGATATACATCCGCTAATACAAACTATTAAAGCCTCCTCAGTCGTTCCAACCCCCGCTCCCATCAACCCCAGTCGCCTCCTCAACTTCAGTCCAACCTTCCAAGCCTAGCCAACCAGATTTAATAACGCGATATAATCTGAAAGCAAAGCTAGCAGAAGAACAAGCGGAAAAACGAGAAGCCGAGGAACAAGAATCGAAACAAAAGCAGGAAGGAGGACAGGCTTGGAGTTCCAACAAAAATGAAAGACAGGCGCTTTTGCAGAGGAGGAGAGAGGAGATGATCTTGGCAGCGAGGAGGAAAATGGAAGCAAAAGTTGCGAAAGAGGTTGAGCAGAGTGGGAGCGGGTAGATGGCAATGAGTTTGGGCAGATTTGAAAGGACGTTAGGATGAGAGTAGCGCAGAGGAGAGAGGAGACGTGCAGGGGTATGTAAAACTTCTGTATAGCTTGTCCATAGCTTGTCTATAATGATTCTGATACGGAAATATTCATACAGCGTTCAAACTAAAGTAGATATTTACCATCTCAAACGTGGCCAGCGCCTGGCAACTCATGAATGCTTGATTGACGTTTCTTTATCCCCACTTTTTTATTTTAGGAAGTTTACCTTGATGTTGAATATTTGATGTGTACTTATATGCTCACAGACATGTTCATATACTTACTACCTTGGTATGAAAAACTGACACCAGCCTGGGAAGACCGAATATGATGATGGCTTTGGATCGCTTCAAGGCATCGTTACATTCTCGTAGTACTACCCGCAGGTTTCGTGGGAATAAAGTTATACCTACATTTGTATAACTACTGTTTTAACGTGCCTGCCAAAATATGGCTAGCCGATGAATTCTCCTCCGTAGTTCTGAAAGAAGCATGGACGACTTGCACTCCTGTATCAGTTAAGAGGACATCGTCATTGTTTCAAATCGAAACTGCATATTCTTTTTTCCGCACTCTCCTATCCTAATACAAACCTTTTACACTTCCTTACATTCGTTACATCATCCCATGGCACATCCCATAAACGTCAAAACACGGTAATCCTATGGCGCAAAGCGTCTTGAGACGTCCAAGTCTTCGCCGGCATCAGCAAAGCACGGATGGCTCAACCTCCCCTCCCGCCAATTCCTCTGCGACATCTTCTTCTAGTTTCCGTGGCTCGTCATATTTTACTTCAAAGGCGGTAAAGCGGGCAAAGAAAGTGAGCGAAGAATCGCCAATCTATCCGTCCCCATTATCCGCTTTCTGGAAGCAGATTTCACCAGAGATTCCAGAAGGAACCCCTAAGGGAAACAGCTCTGAGGACACACCCGAAAGCGCTGCAGACCCAAAGCCCCCAAGACAAGATGTGCAAGATTGGAATACCACGAGGCTTTTCGATCCGAGGCCCCTTGACTCGATTAACACAACACTAATGCAAGGCCTGTCTCATAGCAACTCGGATTGGAACACAACCAGAAGTTTTGATGCAAAAATAGGTTTTTCACAACAATCGATTGATCCACCTCGACCTGCGCGCGCAGGTCATGAATGGGTGTGGTTTCCAGCAGGATATTGGGCCGAGCGAGAATTGTCTGAGTTTGTAAGCCCGACAGAAAACCCAGAACGTATAAACAGTAAAAGCCATTTGTTTTCAAGAGCTACCGAGCGCCAGAGTCATGACTCTGAGGATTCAACCTCGCCAAAAGGCTCTAGGAGATTTTGGGGGAGTTTTTCTTCCAAAGTTGTTAAACAGTATTCGGCTCAATCGTTCAAGGGTTCTAGCCATGGATCTGCTATCTCTTCAAGTAAGAGCGAAAGATTTATGAATACGTTGAATTCGATATCCCCGACTTTTCCTCGTTATGTTTCACCATCAGGCGAACTAGAAGGGCTGTATGATAAGACGAAGCGCAGCCTAATCGAAAGACGACATCTTGCAGTGCCCTTCAGCAGAAAAAAGAAAATCGTATGCGTGGATGATCTGTTCCATTGGGATGATTGACTAATGATTCATACAGAAGGCCGAGACACCACCAGTTGGGTTTTCAGGAGTTACTTCATCTACTACTCATACTGCTCGAGTTCTCGAAGGCGTCGTTGGCTATTTCGATATACACGCTGATAAGCTTCACGGTGAACAATCAACTACAGCATCTTCAAATGCATCTGATGGATCGAAACTCCGATGGAGATTCGGCGCTCCATGGCAACGGAGATTATCTGACAACTCGATATCTGCAACTAGTTCCATATATGATTTATTGGCTGGAAAAACACCAATGGGGACACCAAAATCTGGATCTCGCTATATTGGCACAGCAGGAAAAACTTACGTGAAAGGTGATTGATCCAGTGGGAACTGACATGTGAAACTCTGTATTGACGCCTCCAGTTGAAATATCGGACCATGATGCACCTGCCTTTCTACCGTCTGTAAGTGTCCTTTTTGTCATTATCGCCGCCGATGCAGTTCTGCGATTTTCAATAGCCACTTCATATCTCTTTCGATCAGAGAAATAAACACTGGGCTTTATTATATTGTGCGGAATATGAATTGACAGCACGAACCTAGGAAGCACAACGCCTTGACACACCGCAATGGTCCCCAAAGCGAGAACGGCGTGGCTTTCTTCCAAACATGTTTCCGTACGAGAGCGAGCACAAAGTATCAGACAAACATGGTATGGGTGCAGCGAGACCGCGACGCGACACGAACCGTTCGGCCTTGCGAAAACTTCTGAAGACCCCAGCACTGTTGACTCCAGGAAGTCGTCGTGAATCGTCAGATTCCGACAAATGTTCCACATTGAGGGGATCTTCGACTGTGAAATGTTCTGCATCACAACATGTTACAAAAGCACATAATTTTGAACTTAACGTCCCCGATCACTTACCTAACAGTCCTCTCTGTCCAGCTAACCCTCTGCATATAAGCAAAGGCCAGGGAATGTGTCCATTGCATGGCCGCGGCAAAAACAGAGGTCATCCGCCTAATACCAGCAGAAGCCATACACCGAATATTGAGATAGTAGTGACGCCATCAGATTGATATTAGAAAGGGCCATCCTGAGTCTGGTTGCTGGATATGACCTACAGGAATCTATGGACCAATAGCGGGTGGAGATTGGCAATTGTATCGTAGTCACTAAATTGAACGAATTTCTGCACATTGTTTTGACTTATTATTGCTAGTTCCTTCTAGCTTAGGTATTGGTAAACAAACGTTCAGTAATCACATTTGCATACACCTCTAGTTATTAAAAATCTTGTGACAGCGCTCACGGTTCGTTCGTAAAGGGGGGGATTTTTACAGCCGAGAATACATATTCAGTTCGCTTATGGTTCAAGTTGGCAGCCGTAATTTCTTTGGGATCGCGACAAGCTGCAAGAGCTCACCTTTGAGCAATCTTGCTTTTTCTACCATCCAAGTAACAACAAACAAAAGCTATCTCATCTTGTGGTATCAATCGAATTGATTATAATGTCAGCTTCCGATCAAGACCCTTTACTCCTCTTGCGCCAATCAATCGCTTCAGAAAGTCCTTGTATACCCACCACCACAGAAGATGGCTCTTCAGCATCCTCAGTAGACCTGAGTTTAGCAACAGCAGCCTACTTACACTTCACGTCGCCCCTCCAAGTATCGATTCCGCTTACGACACCCACACGTTTCATATCGTCTGACAAACCTGTGAACCTTCGCAGCATCTACTTTGCGTGGCAGCAACGCGAACTTGCGATTCCGGAATATAATGCATCGTCGTCGGCACTGAGCGCGCAACTCGCAGGAGAGGGTGGCGCTGGGGGTGAAATTCAAAATTTGTCGTTTGTGGAACGTTTGGATCTTATTACGTGGTTGGAGGGCGCGTCGGATGAGTCGCAATATATTAAGCCTTTGGCTTCGGATACGTCAAATGCGACGGCGTCGGCACAGGTTGCTTCTGGGGCGGCTGGGGGTATAGTTCCAGTTACTAGTGGTGCTGCCGGGAGGCAGGGTAAAAATATTGATCCTAGGTTGGCGGAGATTTATAATAGTGAAAGGAGGATGGGTGATAGGAATAGTGTGCTGAGAGGGATCAAACCTACGGTATGTGCTTTTTGTTGTGTCTTGATCTCCGCAGAAACTAAAACTGTGAGGTGGAAAACTAACCAATTTAATGTAGGATTTCTCTCATGTCCGCAAACTCGCATCGCCATTCCTCTCACGCAAATCTTCACATTCCGCTGCACAAAATCTTGCAAACAACCCAGCACTCGCCCATAACCTTAAAGCTCCCGCTCGCCGTCCAGATCCCATCATACTTCTCTCTCCATCTGCGTCTTCTATTCTTCGCATGTCTAATATCAAATCATTCCTCGAAGGCGGCGCATTCATCCCCCCCGATTCTGCAAGTTCTACGTCCAGCTCCTCAGCCTCCATCTTACATATTTTACGTTCCATACCTTCCATCGATCCTGCGCGGCCAATTCGTTTCATTATTGTGGATTCACCAGAGCAATTCAAGCCCGAGTATTGGTCGAGGGTTGTGGGTGTCTTCACTACTGGCCAGATTTGGCAATTCAAGAGCTACAAATGGCCGCAGCCTACAGATTTGTTCAGGAACACTCTAGGCTTATTTGTAGGATTCAGAGGAGAAAGTCTCCCGGATACAGTCAAGGGATGGGGAAGTGGAGTCTTAGCTTCGCAAGTTGAAAGATGGACTCCACAAGCAGGCCCGGCTAGTAGGTGGAGGGATAAGGAAGTCGTGGAGAATATTTGGAAGGCGATTGAGGGGAATATGAAAGCTAAGGGTTGGAGGAGGGATTCTGGTCCGGTTATTTGAGGTGAAACAAAGAGGGAAAGGAGTAGATAATTTTAAAGAGCGGTTCGTCGCGAATGAATAAAATTGGCGCTCAGGAGTTACTACTAGTTGATCTGGGAAGAAGGACATTAGGAGATTCTATGAAATGGTTGGTAATGGTAGAGCTGTGCGATGAACATAGTCTTGAAAGGCGCAGAGGATTACTTATATTTGATAAATCGTAGGACCAAAAGATGAACAAACCTAAGTTGCATTTTAGAGTTGAGAGCTAAGCTTGCCTTTTGATGTACCAAACACCAATATTAGAGTAGAGGTAAAGATAAGAAATCTTTTGGAACCTAAAATCATGTATTGAAAGAATTTCTATGCCATCGGGATGTGGATGTTTCCTTTGGGGTCCTGCAATTTTAGGGAATTCCTCAAATGAGGGATCGACTTTTCACATTTTTAAGGTTCAACAGTTCCCTGTCGGCCATACAGAATAAGTCCTCCCCTTCCTTTAATCCCGCGTCATAATTCTTCGTATCCAGCCGGCTTCCCTTTAACATCAACAACAAATCGCTACATACATTAAGTTTTAATTAAAGTGATTAATCAGAACATAAAAGTTCTCTCTTATATACAGTCTCTCGGATACAATGTGATACTCTTTATCACAGGAACAATCCATGATGATGGTGTTCTCGGGAATTCTCAGGTCAACCAACCAAAGCCCTTCTCATCCTTCAGCCACAGCCATCTTTGATTCAACATCACAACAACCTTCATCGACTTCTCATGATAGAGGAAGAAGTACTTCGCCTACCGCGACAGCTGCATCTGCGTTTGCGGATCCGGCAGGGAGTCAATATATCCGAGCGAAGGAAAACCTTCCACCCCTAGATGCCGAAATACCCGATCTTCGCGAGTTAAACCAGAGTCTCGAAGCGCTTGCGGCTATCTTCCCCGATGTTCAAGTCGAGGTGTTTCGCGAGATGCTCTCGAGCTTTGAAGAAGAATCTAGATTGGCTGTCGTGACGGAAGCTCTGCTTAAACATAAGATGAAATATGTGAGGGGACGATATAGGGTCGCGTTGAAGGAGAAGGAAAAAGAGAAGACTGGTGGGGAGGAAGATAAGGCTAATCAACAGGACTTCAAGGGCCATGTGCCTGTTGAAGAGAAGTTCAGGACAGAAGGATATCAAAGGGCTGTAAGGACAGTGGCATATCATGAATTTAAGGGTCTGCCGCGATCGACGATCAATGCAGTGTTGGCGGAACGTAATCATTCGTATACATTGGCTCGACCCACACTTGTCGACTTGTCTTCGAAGTCTTGGCGCTTTACCATATCATCATTCTTCTCTCGTCGAAAGCCTCTGACGGCGGTCGAGGCAGGGCACCATCCTCTCGTCGTTTGGCAGTCAACTGGGCAAGGTTCCATAATACCAGCTATCAAGACCACGGGATCGCCGGAATTGGATAAGGAGCTATTTGATTCTCTTATTATACCATTGCAGGAACGCGAAGTATCGGAACGAGAGGAGAAAGATCATGCTCTGGCACTGGAAATAAATAACCATGAGGCAGAAGAACAGGATGCCTTGCACGACTGTGGATGTTGCTATACTGCATATGCATTTGAAGAACTCACTGCGTGTGATATTGGAGGTCATTTCATATGCTTTCAGTGTATCAGACATGCAGGTAATGAAGCTATTTTTGGACAAGGATGGCAAAGGAACATTGATCTCAGCGGTGGAACACTAAGGTGCCTTGCGGCCATGACGGATGAATGCAAAGGGTGTATTCCGCAGGCGCAGGTGCGACGAGCGTTTCTAGAAGATAAGGGCGAGGAGATTCTGCGGAAGCTGGATGAACGTCTAATCGAAGACAGTCTCATGAAAACTGGACTGCCACTTATACGTTGTCCATTCTGCAACTATGCCGAGATTGACGAGATATATCTCCCAGAATCGCAGCGATCTTGGCGTTTGAAACGACTTGGTCCATCGTCTATCTATACTGTTCTAATTTTGGTTTTGGGCGTTGGCATGATACCCTTCCTTTTACCTTTTTGTGTTCTTTTTTCCTTTTTGTTTTTATGTTTCTCCTCGAAACGAACTTTTGGCGACTATGCTGTCGAGCAATTCAAGGACTCTATTATTCGCTTGCGTAGGAAGCAACATGGTCTCAAATTCGTCTGTCAGAATCAACGATGTGGAAGATCTTCTTGTATTTCATGCTCGAAAGCATGGAACGATATTCATATCTGTCACGAGTCTTCTTTACTGGCCCTAAGAACGCAAGTCGAGCTTGCAATGTCCCTGGCGATTAAACGTACCTGTCCGCGTTGCAACACATCGTTTGTGAAATCTTCTGGTTGCAATAAATTAACCTGTGTTTGTGGATATCAAATGTGTTATGTTTGTCGTAAGGATATTGGGTCTGGGGAAGGGTATCGGCATTTCTGTGAACACTTTCGACCAAATGGTGGAAGGCGTTGCACGGAGTGCTCAAAGTGCGACTTATATCGTTGTGAAGATGATGAGGTTGTGGTTAAAAAGGCCAAAGAAAAGGCAGAAAGGGAATGGATGGACAAGGAGGGTGGAGGTATAGGTGGTGATGAGAAAGTTCGAAAGGTACTGGAGCAGAAATGGAAGAGGGGGAGAGATATCGCTTGGTGGGAGGGTGACGGATGGTCGTGGCATTGGAATTTGCCAAACGGCGAGCAAATACTTGATGCTATGGTCGAGGCTATCATTGAATGATCGTGCGTGTGGGATAGGCATTTTATGATTATTGGGGCATACGGATATCGGTGGGTAATTCAATATTGGAATAGGAATAGGAATGGGAATAGGTATGGGAAGGGATAGGATTGAATATGCGGGAGCGAAGCGAGTGGGAGTTTTTACTGGGAAACGGATTAGCGAGTGATATTGATATTTCAAATAATGAGTAGTAGTGTTATTGCGGATTGAAGGACTTCATGGTGAAAATTGTAATTGGAGCTTCGGGGGAAGACTTGGGGTATTCAGGGTAATACAAGAGCTGGAAATATTGTTTGATTGACTATTCTTTCCCTTCCTTTGGAGCATGTGATGGGGTTTACACTTGATACGTGATATGTGTTCTAGGATATGCATAGCATCCTGTAATTATTCACTTGGAATATGCGACGGGATATATTCAAGTCTTGAACTAGAAATAGAGCCACGAAGGGCTTTGAAGTCCGCTTTTAAAAGCTAACTGAAATCAGCTTTAGATCTGCTCGCGTATACGAACAGCCTTATTCAAACTACAGCATGGTCTGTGCATACGAGGCTAGCTATCTAGACATCATCTCAGCCTTCACAAAGACTACCCACACTCATCTACACACCATGTCTCCAAGCAGAGAAGCCACACCACCACCTCAAGAAGGATTTGCTCTCCTGACGTCCACGCACCGCGATCTAGTCGAAGCCACCGCCTTCAACAGCTACGGCACGCGCTTCGCAACCGGTTCCGCGGACGGAAAAATAAAAGTCTACAATCGACACCGCGATGGCTCTTGGAATCTATGCGATACATGGGGCGCGCATAACGGCGGCGAGGTCTTAGAATTACAATGGCTACCGCCGACTATCCATCCTAATCTCATCGCGTCTATTGGTACTGATGGACGTTTTAAACTTTGGGTGGAAGATCCCACGTTGCCTCCTAATAAGGGACGGAGATTTAATTCTCATAATAATCGGCCGGTTTGGGAGACGAGATCGCATACGCGGGCGCCGTTTTTGAGTTTTTCTATTAAAAATAATGCGGAGATTAGACATACGTATATTGCGTTGCTGGATCGCGATGCCCAGTTGATCGTGTATGAGAATGAGGAGCCGGAAAATATGACGTCATGGACGGAACTCGATCGTGTGAATGTGTGTGAGAAGCCGGCTCGTGGTGAGGAGGTTAGTTTTAAGGTGGCTTTTGATCCGAATCTGGAGCCGTGCTATCGAGCTATTAAGGAGGGGGTCCCCAGAGATGCGTTGGGTCTCGTGGTCGCTAGTATGCATAAAGCGAGTATTTGGAGAACGAAGGAGGTTTCGCATACGGTTAGTCTTGGGAGTGTGAGTACGAAGGAACTTTATCTCGCGGCGGAGTTGAGGGGCCATCGGAGTTTGGTGAGGGATGTGGCGTGGGCGGCGGGGAATATTAGGGGGTGGGATGAGGTTGCTACGGCGTGTAAGGATGGTGTTGTGAGGGTCTTTCGGGTGGTGGCTGGGAGGGATGCTGAGGGAATGGGGGGAAGGAGTAGCGATTTTGAGAAAGTGCCGGAGAAAATTATTGCGCGAAGTTCGGTGCACATGGCTATGGAGAATGGGGCCAAGAATGTTCCTTCGGGCATTGGTGCGGGGTTAGCAGGCCAAAGAACGAATCGGAATAGACAGCAAGAAGCTCAGGGTAGGGATGGAGCGGTCATTCATGCAGTGAAGGAAATTTCGAGGTTGGAAGTAGATCGAGCGCCGGTTTGGAAGGTGGAGTTTGATGCTGATGGACAGTTATTGGGGTCTACGGGTGATGATGGGAAGTTAATGATGTGGAGGAGGGAACCGACGGGTATCTGGAGTAAGAGTGCGGAATTGGCGATGAATAGAGCTTGATGAAGTTTAAGATTTCAGTTAAGAGAGAGATGGGTTCGGATGTTAAGTTCCTTGTTGGGAGTTATCGATGGAGTTTGTCTGGGGATTACTCGGAAAGATACCGTATTGGAGGCTGGAGTTCAGGTGTTGAGATGAGAGCATTTGGCCTGAGTGTTGATGGGGTGGATACATTTTTAAGAATAAGAAGATTTCAACACTTTAAACAATTGCCATTTCATGCACATTTCAAATGTCATCCCTACAGTACTCCTTAAATCGCTCGCCTAGATCTCCTCACCTAATTTTAGACACGAAGGAAAATCATTCAAGCGGCATGCAGCCCACCCCACTAGCCTCGTCATCTACCGGTATCTTCCTCAGCCCTGAAAACCAACCCCACTCTCTCCACAAATCATGCGATATGAAATCGTGTCTTTCTCAGCCTCGCGCAAGGCTCCCTCAAAACCAAAATAAAAACCCAAAAAACCACCTATCCCCCAACCTCCCTCTCCCCTAGCCTACATTCCCACACCCAAACCACGCACGCATCAAGCAACAAGAAATGCACCACCCATCGTACCCCTCACCATGAAAAGCAACTCACCCCACCGCCCCCTCCGCAGCACCCTCACCCGCCTGGAAACGCTAACCCACCTCTCCCTCACCCTCCTCTGCATCTCCCTCCTCCTCAAAACCCTCTCTCGAGAAAATGGCGAACCGCTCATCGCCTCGCTCGCTTTCAGCGGCATCGCCTTCTCATCCACCTACAGCATGATCCGCTGGCTCGGACCTACATTCCTGCGCGCTGGTCTCAAGGGGCGCGATCTCTCGAAGCGGGATCGCAGAGAGGTTCCTGAGACGATGGGGGCGGTTTGTGCGGTGGTTTATTTGTTGGTCGTGATTGTTTTTATTCCGTTCCCGTTTTATAAGGATATTGTGGCGGCGACCAGTGGAGGGGGGAATAGGGATGTGGTGAGGGAGATGGAGATGGAGGTTAGGGATGTGGTGCAGAATGGGAGGTTTTTGCATCGGTTTCCGCATAGTAAGGTGAGGGTTTTCTTGGATTTTTGATGTTTGGTGATGTTTGGGGTTGTTTAATTGCATTTTCTGTGGGATTGTTTACTCGAATTGCGTTGGGGAGGTAAAGATTATATATACTGACAAGATTAAACAGCTAGCATCCTATCTCTCCGCGGTTCTGTCCCTCCAATCGGTAGTAATTCTTGGAATTGGCGACGACCTCTTCGATATTCGCTGGCGCCATAAATTTTTCATCCCCGCCATTGCCAGTATCCCTATTCTGATCGTCTATTTTGTCGATTTCGGCGTTACCCAAATCGTCGTACCAATTCCCCTACAACCCTATCTGGGCGAGCTTTTCCAACTCGGTCCCCTTTACTACATCTACATGGCTGGGATCGCCATCTTCTGCCCCAACAGTATCAACATCCTGGCTGGCATAAACGGCATCGAAGTATCCCAATCCCTCGTCATCGCGCTCCTCCTCGTCCTAAACGACACCCTCTACCTCCTAACACCCTACCCCCACCCAGCAACCGACTCGCATCTCTTCTCCCTGTACATGCTCCTCCCCTTCATCGGAGTCTCCCTCGCCCTCCTCTCCCACAACTGGTATCCCTCCTCCGTCTTCGTGGGCGACACCTACTGCTATTTCGCCGGCATGGTCTTCGCCATCTGCGGCATCCTAGGTCATTTCTCCAAAACCCTCCTCCTCCTCCTCATCCCCCAAACCTTCAACTTCCTCTACAGCACCCCCCAACTCTTCCACCTAATCCCCTGTCCCCGCCACCGTCTCCCCCGCTACAACCCGCACACCAATCTCCTCGAACCCTCCATAACCCCCTGGCCCCAACCCCCCAAACCGCACCAAGCAGCGCTCCTCCACCTCCTCCACAAACTGCACCTCCTCTCCCTCACATTCAACACCGAAGGCAAAATAATCGAAAGTAGTAATTTCACCCTCTTGAATCTATGGCTCGTATGGTTTGGTCCCAGGAGAGAAGATCGCTTAGCCTTGGAAATCTTGGCCATGCAAACTATCTGTGGATTGTTCGGCCTGTTTGTGAGACATCGGTTGGCGTTGTTGATTTTTCAAAGTGATAATTTGAGTGTGTAGATTTTTTGGGAGGGGGGCGAGGGTTGTGTTTTTATCGAGAACGCAAGGGGTGATGCATAATTGAGGGGGGAGAGAAAGCGGGATTGGTATAAATTTATATTTTACTTGACGGATGGGAGCTTGTGTATGGATAGATAGATAGACAAATGTAATTATAAGGATATAGATATTCACATGTACCATATACCATATACCTAGTTAGTACTCTCTCATCTGATGCTATATATATAATCTTAGCATACGGAGTAATCGTTGGATCTCAATATCGTTAATCACCAACTGCACTCCCCCTTCATTGAAAACCCTCATCACTTACAAACAACAGATACACTCACAGAAGACACAAACAATCAACCAGCAAAGGGAACCAATACCCAAGAGTCTATGCAAAATGCAAGTTATTATTTAAAATGTTTTTCTCCAATTCAACAAGGTATCAAGTCAATATCATATCAATTCATCCCAATCAATCCATATCAATCCATTCAAAGCCATGCCATCCCATTCATCTTTATCCCAGAGAAGCCTACCCACCCACCCACCATCCATCCATCCATTTCCAGGGGGCCATTTCGATAGAAATAAGCCTTCGTAGCATTCATTTAAGGAATGATAAAGTAGAATTCCACCCATCTACTCCCGAGCCCTATCCCTTCATCCATTCAAACATCCATCTTGTAGCGCTACGAACTAGCTAAAGCTAGCCATCAGAAGCAGCTAGCTTAGTGTATCGAGAATAGGATATCTCATAAGATTGTTTTTCAACATCAACACGTCCTCCCAAAGGTGATCCGTCGGTCATCATCAGCAAAAAAGCTACTGGTACAATAAATTTAGGTGAGGAAGGTATTTCGTTTTGTCATCGCCTAATTCAAGAAGGGGTTTCAGAGAAACTAAAGAAAGGTCCGTTCCAACAAGCAGCAATAAATAACACCCATGGAATTTAACGTGTGCCAGTCGAAAGACATTGATGAATGATCCATCATGATCAGCATTAGAAAAAAAAAAAAAAAAAAAAGAAAAACCCCCCGAAGTAATTGAAACTTCTGGACTCCGCCCCAATGTTTACGCCACGCCCCTCGACCTTGTAGTAAAGATCATATCCCAAACCCATTTTGAACCCAAATGATACCGGCCACCCGTCCCAACGCTCAACAGCTGGAAACCCCACGCCGAAGTAGAAAGACAGACGAGGCAATAAAACACGCATGAAGCGAGGTCTAAACTGTATGTTACAATGCACCATTCGAGTGTTGAGAGGGCATATTATTTTTGGGAGGTGAAACTTTGAGCAAGTCAACGGGAGAAGGATCCACTATCTCCTTCCCTTCAATGATTTCAGATTTGCTATCAAGAAGAATCTCTCGTGCTTTAGCTTCCTCGATGGTCGAAAGTGTTGACTTGAGAACTGCTGGTGACATTGTGGGACTGCTTCCCGTGGAAGGTTTGCGCCCACCCGAACCATCAGCATTCTGCTTCTTCCGAGCCTTGTAATCGTTAAGCGACATTTTTTTCTTGGCAGGACTTGGATTGACGCCATTTGCCAATGTAGTGGAGTATGATGAGAAATGAGTTGTGCCATACGGCGGCATCGCTGATGAGGTTGCCGCTGAAGCGGGAGTGAGAGCGCCTGGAGTTCCAGAAAGATTAGGCGTTATAAAAGTTGGTGTTGGAGGCATTTGTACCCGCAGTTCAGGTGATTTATGTGAATAGCCATTAGTGGACTGTCCAGGCCAAGGTGGAGGTTTCATTGTCTGTCCAGTGCTAAGTGTTGATCCATCTGTATGATAATCGCCTGGATTTGAGATTATATCCACCGACGGAGTCGATGAAACAATACTGCCATTTCGAGCCCTGGTGTCAGTAGGTGAGTGAGTGATTGACCGATCTTCCTGAACGGGTCCGTCAACATCCATTGCCGACGCAGGCGAAGAGATATTCCGGAGGTCTCCATTAATCAATCCTGCAGCCATGTTTTTGTTTTGCTCCGCCGCTAAAGCTTGGGCCTGTTCGTTAATTTTATGGCGTTTCAAAAGCATGCGCCTCGCAAGAGATAAGACAGGTTTCTTCGGCGTCGGCTTTGTTTTTTGTTCGTACCATGCACCTTCGTCACGATCCGTTTGTGCTGATGAATCTGTATAGACGAAAACGATCTTTTGCACCACCGAATTGTGGCGTGATCGAGGAGTCGCTGAATCATCGCGAGATGGCATTGGTTTCGGAGAGGCCATGGCTTGTGGCGACGCCGCGCTAGGAGGTGATGCCGATTCTCGCCGCGATGTGCTGGCATCGACGTACTGGCGAGATCGGGATCCGTTAAAATTCGTGAGAGCTGATTGTGAAACGGATGTTCGTGATACCACTGACTTCTGTCGGGGTTTGGAGTTGGTTTGCGACGTAGTGGTGACTGGTGAATTCATATTCGAACCATCCGATGCTCTCTTCTTTTTTCGTGGGGGCGCCTGTTCCATTTTTCTAAATGTGTTTTCCACCGCCACCAGCTTTCTCTTCTCGCGATCTGACGGCTCTGTTGAGGGGGTATCGAATTCACCCAAGCCATATATTGGTGTCAGGTCACGACTGTGAGGTTTGCTTCGTCCGGAGCCGGAGGTAGAGCGGGTATCATCGTCGTCGTTTGCCTCTGGATGACCTTCACTGGCAGCTCGACTGTTCGTGGCGTGACCCGTACTTGTGGGAGAGACGTGCTGCTTGGGCTTGCGACCTTTCTTTGATTTCACACCGTTTACACCGTTGGGCTGCGGTTGAGGTTGCCCATGCACCCTGCCGTAGTAATCACGGTGAAACCTCACGAACGCGCAATCTTTACCGGCATTGCAAGCACAACCTCCGTGATCCGATAATACCAAATTGATGGAATGTGCCATGCTTTGGTATTCGGTTTCAGAGATGTCAGGTAGTCTGTCATCGTCGTCGCCATCGAGATGAAGGGCACGGTCCAATCTTGGCTTGTCGACGAATTTGAAATCCCAAGGTAGAGTAATCTGCTCGTCCGGGGAGAGGGCGCTGTCGAGAGTTAGATAGAAGTGGTACTCGCTTGTATTTGCCACGATATATGTCTCCAAATTTGCATTCGCCCTACAACTTCGTCGAATGTACCGACACTGTGATCCCCCAACTCTTGTGTCAATATACAGTGGCAATCCGGGAATGAAGAAAGTGAGAGGGCGCGGATGGGGGCATTCTTCCCATCCATTGTCCGGATTCATGTGGTAGTCGGACTGTAGACCGATCTGGCCGTTAATCTCTCCAATCGGTTGATTGCCAGGGGTTTTCGTCGTCGTGTAGAGAGATTTCCATTGGGCTTTTGCATTATTATTGATGAGAGCAGTCTTAACATCAACGTGCAACTTGGGAAATTGTTGTGGATCAAGTCGCACCTTGGTTTTTTGAACAACATCATCAAATTTCTTGCCAACATCTTCTTCAAACTGTTTGGCGTCCGTTTTCCACATCGCTAATTTGTTCGTGACAGATAAATTGGCAAATGTGTTGTCATTGGTTTCTGGCACCTGATCGTCGTAGAGCGACTGAAAAAGTTTGGAGTAGCCATGAATATGAAAATCGTTTGGCAGAGTTGACGATGTATGATTGGGACTCGGAGGGTGGTTGTTACTCCTCGCTGTATAGGGAGGGCTGCGTTTGGTAGCTTGCGAGCTGACGGAATGATGCGACCGATGGCCTTTTGCCCTTTTGTGTGTGTGATGATCAAGAGAGCCGACATTCTTGTGTGTCTCTTGGTCATTGAACCCATTCGTTTGAATCTCAGAAGGCTTCGTTTTCTTTTTATGACTCTTTGCTGCCGGTCTTTTGATTTTTTTGTCATTGTTATCATAATTGACTTTGTTCTGACGATACTGTTGCTTTTCAATCGCATGCCGACCGAGATCTCGTGGGAAGCAGTCAACGCAAAGGTGATCGAAGTCTTCCCTAGAAGCATCTTCTACACTGCCTGCATAATAGCATTCAATGTGCTGCCACGTCTCGCATTTATCACAGTATATTGTGTTTCCATCGTCCTCACAAATGTTGCAGATGCATCTGATGGTGTAAGGCTCGTCATCCACCGGCTCGGTAACGAATTGCACATCGTTGGTAGGTATCGCAGTAGAAGCGGTGGTGAAGAGAGGTTTAATTGAGGTCGCACTTTGCGTCGAGATTGATAGAGACCTTTCTGTCATAATCTAGAAGGAGCCTTCGGGTGGCTGTTTGAATGAGACGACAAAGGTGAGTTCACTGATACCAAGACCTGAGTCGCATGACGAAGACGGCCACGACTCGAAGCAATTAGTTATTGCAGAGCGAGAATGACAGTCAATTCCGATGATATCTTTCATCAGCTATTGAAATAAACATGAGAGTTGTCCTGGCTACCTTCCACGTACGCCAACAATGTGAGAAGTCGATCAATAGGAATCGCAAGACGAGAAGGACGGGTGGATCGACGATTGCAAGGCCACTTGAAAAGGATATCTATTTAGGATATGATATCTGCGACTTTCGTGTATTGAAGTTGATGTTCTGCAATTGAAACCGTGTTCCTAAATGAAAGGGTTTTTCAAGTCCAGAGTGGAGGCGAAGGGTACGAAGAGGCAGGGCTATTTAGAAGATGATCTCGAAAGGACAAAGACGATTCAACCGAGTTTGCGCTTTGGAATGTTTACGCCAGATTGTATTGTGTTCGGGTAGAGTAAAGAGATGGATGGTTGATTTCGATGGGAGATATCCTATTTGTAATGTCGTGAATACATGAATTCAAAGAAGAAGATGTGTAAGTGTGTAAGTGTGGAAAAGATAGTGAGTGAGAGGGGGGGATTTTAGTTGAGTGAGTGGTTCTTTCGAGAGAGGGAAAGAGGGAAGGAACCTTTCAGAGTTAGTAGGGTTGCCGCTTTCAAGTCGGTGGTCAAGACGCTAAGTTGTTGGATAGAAGCGCAAAGTTGCTGCACACAGAAATCATTCCAACGCTGCTTTTGATTTAGTCGAAACATGAGAGAAATGTCAGGAAGTAGGAAGGAAATGGAGATATTGAGCGAGGTAGAGACAGCAGAGAGAGAGAGAGCGCGCGAAAGAAATCGACAAATAAGTGAGATGAGTTAGTTATTGAGTCAAGCAAGTAAAAGCTTTTGAAATATTACCAATGTGTCGTAGTGTAATGCAGTAAACATTTTTGGTTTACTGCTTTCTTTTTCTCTTTCTCATCTTCCTCTCTTGTCCCGATGTTTGTTGATACTCGGAGAGCTGATAAGAAGGAGCAAATAGAGAAGAGTGAGCATAGTAATAATAAAGTTATGTGTGATCAAGGCTGAATGTTGAAACGAGTGAAGGGGACAAGGGGGGGTAATAAAAATGATAAACTCAATCGATGATGAAAATGAAATGAAATGAAAATCAGTTGAAAAATTATACTTATCGTTAAGAACGACACCTCCAAATAATGAATGATTTGAAGGATTTTTATTTTTTGATAGATAAACGAATGAACGAATGAACGAATAAATCAAAGTTCAAACAATAAGTAGGTATGAGTAAATATAATATGACTGGCGGCTGTGCGCACGAAGGAATCAATAGAATAGGTACGCCATAGGTATGGAGAGTGTTTTTATTTTCGCTCTGGTGAGAGGTTGTTGTGTTGGTGAATAAAAATTGATGTGGACGGGTAGATGGGGTCGTATGTGAAAGGTGGTTAGATGTAAGGAGGTACTAGGCAGGTGGTAACTCGTGAGTATGTAGGTAGACTTGGGAAAAGAGAAGATGGATCGGAAAATTAAATAATAAAATGAATGACGGAGCCAGAACTGGTGAACAAGTTTTGAATGGGTAGCAAATTTAAAAGCGGCATTAAATATATATGGGGGATTTCGAGTCGAAATGTACCTAGCGAATTAATCAGGTAGCTAAAGTCGTAAAAAGGTCGTGTTGCGCAAATCATTTTAGTATTCATGGCCGGGAAGTTCCCAATCATGTCATGATGTTGGATTTGTCGCGGTCCAGTCCCAGCTCAGAGATGCCGATGGTCCGCCCATTCAGATGTGTAAAAATAATAAGAGTTGGTGAGATAAGAGTGGTGAGGATGAGGGAGGGATACCAGTATACCAGAATGGGTATGGGTACTGTAATATGTATGGAGTGATATCTACGTCGGTATGGTATGATGTGGATGGAATTGTACCGAGTATGTAAGTCTTCCTATGTGGACGAAAGAGGAGTAGGCAGAATGAGTGCGCGCGTACAGGAGTTGAAAGGATGACGATGCTTTACCCTTGAATAGTGTCAGTGTATACCCGGCCTAGTGAAGGCGTTACTGGTTGTAGTTGGTTATCGTACCTACCGTATGGGGAATCCCTCGAGCTGCACTATGCAGTAAGCCAGCCAATTTTGAATCATTCTTGTCCTATGAGAAGCTTCTGTCCGATGATTGATGCTGTAAATCGACCAGGTTTTGAAGCTTCAAAGCCACTCGTGGATTGGTAAACGAATACAAGGCTATTCCCGGGTCTTGCAATATAAATGAAGTATGGTACTGAGACGAAACCAGCGTATCACCAGAGAGAGAATATTTATGGACTTGAGATAAAACACCCCTTCCCCCCTTTTTTGATAAGCACGATAAAGGTTCAAGGTTAAAGCGAAGGAAAAGGTTGGGAAGAAGCCTCCTCCGGACAGTAGTGCCTCGTAAAAAGCAGCCATCAAAACAATCCTTGAAAGTGGTCAGTGGTTTGTGTTTGGTCTTCCAAAGTCTTTGCTTTATATAGATACCGGGAAAAGATATGGATGGATTTGTGTGAAAATTTGATTCCTCTAGATCAATGCTCATAGTTGTTTCTAACGTCCATTAGGAATAAATTCCATGTTTATAGGCACACCAGTACTATCCTAGACTGACCTTGGCAACTACTATTCCAACTGGACTGCGGCCGTGAAAGCCGATAGTCACGTGATTTGTCCCAAACATCAGATATCCAAATGTAGACGCAGGTCTTTGCGCCGGAGATTTGTAGCATGGAGATATCATATTTGTGCAACTTGATCAATTTTTTGTAAGTCATGTCATGTCGCACCAAAGATTTTCGCATATGGATTATATTCTTTGCGTGAGCGCCTAAACATAGGCTCCCCCCCACTCAGGGTTTTCTTGGGAAAATGCAGGGGCCCATATCCGAGATGTCAACAATCCAAAATCCGTTTCTCGTGTCTTTATCATGGGCTTCAAGGACTGTTTGAGCTTGCTTACCTGTTAATTAACGTCAAGATGTCAAGCTATTTTTCTCGGATGACTTCATATCATCCATATCATCCCCTCGATATTAACCTCTCTGGAAAGTATGTGGAGAACAGTCTCAGTCCATCTACACTCATTATTACTTTTGCGACAACATGGGCTTTGTTACTCGGCGCAACACTCTTTGCTGTGAGGAGGTTCTATCCTAGGCTTAGTATAAAGGATCAAGGACTTGTCCTCTGGTTCATCTTGAGTAAGCCCTACATGCCATTCTTTCCAGCCCAGCAATGCAGTCTGACAATTGAATAGCGGGGTCAATTCACATATTTTTCGAAGGATACTTTGTCTACAACCATGCTCGAATAGCAAGCAGGACGGATTTTTTTGGTCAGCTCTGGAAGGAATATGCTTTATCTGATTCGAGATATATGTCCTCCAATTCATTTCTGCTGACCATAGAGACGTGGACTGTTGTGCGCACACCTTTTTTTCTTTTTCTGCATGTATAGTATGCTAATTATATTGAAAGATACTTTGGGGACCGCTTTCTTACCTCACAGCTATATTGATCACCACAAATTCACAATTCCGACACGCGGTACAAGCACTTGTTTCAACAGGTGAACTTTATGGAAACCTATTGTACCTCGTCACCAGTTTCCTTGATGAGTACGTCACTGGTAAGCGGTATTATCGACCAGAACCGTTATACTTTTGGGTATATTTTGTATTGATGAACTCAATATGGTTGTTTGTTCCTGGATGTAAGGATCAATTTCAACGTCTAATCCTCATTCGCTAACCTATTGATGCCAGTTGCTCTCTTCGACAGTATCGTGGCCTCTGCGAAATCCTTCGAGTACTCAGATCCCCCAATTGAAAAACGCACGAAAAGAAACAAAGATGACGGAAGCAAAAAGGAAAAGGACTATCGCAAAGTTCCAGTCTCTCAAGAATCTGACACCAGGTCAAGGAGGGGAAAGGCTAAATCATATAATGACGACTATTCGGGTTAAATCCGGTCAACAATGGTGGCCACGATCGCAGTCTCAAAATCATGACCTCGAAAGGTCCCGTGTTCAAGAACATATACCTCTCTACGGTAGTTGGACGAAAGTCGTCATGCCTAGAAAACACTTGGGTTAGATTCATCAAACGCCATTACGAACTTATGATACCTTTCACGATTAATGAATCCATGACTTGAAACGATTGACGTGATGGAGTCACATATTTTGTTGAGAAAGCCCAGTATTATATCTTTCGATATTATTCTCCTTTGGGATTGATGACTATAGAAGCGTATATATATTTGAGAAGTCAGCAATGTTTCATTGAAGAAATGTTCTAGAAAATTAAATAAGTGGTTACGGCCTTGAGCACACAGATGTCTTAATTGCAAAACAAAGTGATGGTACGGTGATCCCTGGTACATACGTGAATCCATCGACACCATTTTACACGAATTCTCGGAAATTCAATTGGTTCTGTGATACGCTGATAGATGCTCAAATCAAACACATGAGCCGAACAACCGATGTGCTTCAGATACAGAATAGGTAGTGTAGACAATTTTGGTACGGGAAATGATATTGTGATATTGTGAGCTTCGTAGATGAATAATAAGAAGAAGAAGAATACGGCGAACTCGAAGTTAAGCTTATTTCTTTTTGAGGCTAGGTAGGATAAGACGGAATTAATAAATGTTTTTCCGGGCATTATATTTTTATCACGTCCATGTTAATTTTATTAATTACCTAGCACCGGTACGTACTCCGTAGGTTAGTGATGGATGGGGATAATTGCAGATAATTGCATTTACTTGATGCAGGTACCGTACCGTAACTTCATGCTCCCCACAATGGCATAATCATCATAAAGTGAGTAGGTAGGCACGTACCTTGTATACATTGTATGTAAGATCCTTCTGTACGTAGGTAATATTATATGTATGATATATAAGTAGTATCAAAGCTAAGCTAGTCTATTTATCAAACTGACCAGTGACGACTGACTAATCGAGGGATCTTCTTGTAAATCTTACCTACTAGGTAGTTCTACCTAACAAGTTCTATGAATAATGTCTTTGAATTCGAGTAACCATCTCCCTCGTAGGCCCATCTATCCATCTTCTAAAGTTACAACACCCTCTTACTCTCTCACCCTCGACAGATCCCTCGGTTCCAGAAGGATTGGAGGAATGTAAAAATAAAATGACATGAGACTTTGGAATGTCTTCATTAATGCCTAGTCTTTGCTAATCTGGGGGAAGAGTCTCCCGAGGTTCACTACTTCGGTTGGTTATGGAGAAGGTCGCTATTAAAATGCTAATTGCATCGAACATCTCTCGGAAAACTCATCTTAAAAAATGCAGCAGCTACCACCGTGTACCTACCTATCTAGTTACTCCGTACCACTAATGAATTTTAAAATGGAGGTTCTCTTAAATCTCTTTTAATGAGGTTATCTCTACTATTTCCATCCTTACTACTGGTGTACCTGGTGTTCCTAGCCTTCCTAGCCTTCCTAGGTAGGTAATCAAAGTTTAATCTTGTTATTATGGTCGATTGTCTTTCCGATTGCTTGTGCTGAGCCTGTGTGAGAATTCTAGTTGGAGAGTTGAAACCACATAATCTGCCGGATATTCATGATTCAAAGGACTAGGGAGTGGCCAAAAATATCTTGAGCGGGGGAGATTTGAAGATTCGATCCAAGATTGGTTCAAGACTCCCAAGTACCTAGATGTTGGTAGATGTTGGTAGATATGACCCAGGAGGTGTAGATATTTTATGTGGAGGAGGGAAGTACCTCCGTGGTCGTCTAGTTTGTACTTTTACCTCGTTGCCTTAAATCCAAGGCAGTAATATTTACATGCATCAAATCCCATCTCCCCCATCGAGACGTCCAAAACATTTCAAGCTTGAAACCTTTGGAGAGGAGCTTCAATTGTCCGCTCATTCAATGTGAAATTGGCTTTTGATTCACAACTCCCATCACCAATTCATCATATCCTCTCAACTCCCCCTCGAACAAAGCAGCCATCGTCTCTCCCCAAAAATAAACAACAACCACCAAATTCAATTCCATTAATATATCTTCCACCGTCTCTTTTGCCCTCAAAAAACCAAAACCAAAAAACTACACGCTCATTAATGTAAAATCGTTTCTTCCCACGGCTAGAATAAGTATACTTATTTACATATACAAACTTTACCTCTATTGTAGTACCTCTTCCATCAAGTTGTACCACAATATCTACCTTCTACCACGTAACTTATCTTAGAACACAAACAGCCTTCACAACCACAATCCCCCCCCTCTCCCCCTTCTCCAGAAAAGCTTCACCGATACAATCGCTCGATCTACCTCCATACCATATTCTGTTACGAACTCATTGATTTTTATTCCAATTTGGATTTCTCTCTCGTCCACACCGCCGACTTTTTCCAATCACCTACCAAATACTTAGTCCCTACCTACTCACGACTTATCCTTCGATACCCTTTCTCCTCGCGAAAACAGACAACTCGGCCCTTATTAAAACCACGAGCAGGACTCACACCAACAAACATATTTGGAGATCTAAACTTTCTCGTATTCAGATAAATATCACAATTTGGAATATACGTGGAACAAAAAGGGGAAAGCGAAAAAGGTCGCGAGGATATCATTTTTTGGCTTCTTCTCAAATCGATGGTTATTGTTTCATATTCCGCAGCCCTGAATGTTCCTTGAACTTTGAGTCGCCAACACATGCGGAGGACCAATTGAGTGGAACCCTTGCGACTCGACAACGTCAGAATACCAAGCAATTCTTCGAGAGAAGATACGATCGATGCAAGATTGAATCAATCTGCAAGGAACAAATCGAATTATCTACCATCAAGTATTCCATTTCATTGTTCACTGTGGCTACCGCGACTCGAAGTGCGAGATTCGAGCATTCCTTCAAAAGTACAACAAAATAGGGGCTCAAACAAGGTCTGGGGATACTTGTGGATAATAACGTTGATCATCAAACAATGGGTCCTCAATCAGAGGCAGGCCCCTATGCGGAAGGCGAAAATTACGATCCCTCACATTCCGATGATGGGGGGAGACTTACAGCTGAGAGGGATATAGCAATGCAGGATCAACATCTACCGAGGCCTAATGGTCCAGATAGGAGGATGAACGCATCTCCAGCGAACAGTGCGAGTGGTAGAGAAGGACCTTTGAGAGAGGGGAGTCGCAGACCAAGTAATGAGCGCACACGATCACGAACGCGAACTGGGAGGGCTGGAAGCGGATCTTTGAGACTGTGCAAGAAGTGCGGTGAACCTTTGACGGGTCAATTCGTACGTGCGCTTGGAGGTACATTCCATTTGGATTGTTTTAGGTGTCGAGTAGGTTATTTCCATGTTCACCCTTTCAATTTATAGGATTCAAGTTCTGACTTCGAGTTTGTAGGATTGTGGTCAAATAGTCGCATCAAAGTTCTTTCCGGTAGATGAAGAAAACGGCGAAGGACAATACCCACTCTGCGAGACTGATTACTTCAGACGTTTGGATTTGATATGTCACCAGTGTAATGGGGCGCTTCGAGGATCATACATCACAGCACTCGAGCGCAAATACCATATAGACCATTTCACTTGCTCGGTATGTCCAACGGTGTTTGGCGCACAAGACAGTTATTACGAGCATGATGGGCAGGTTTACTGTCATTACCATTATTCGACGCGGTTCGCGCAGCGATGTAATGGATGTCAAACGGCAATCTTGAAACAGTTCGTCGAGATATTTCGAAATGGCCAAAATCAACATTGGCATCCCGAATGTTATATGATTCACAAGTTCTGGAATGTCAGGTTGGCATCTCCGCAGGATGTACAAGAAGCTCCTCAGGAATCGGATGCTACGACGGATGAGGAAGATCGAAACACTGTGCGACTGGAGGAAGAGAGAATGGAAGAGAAGGTCTACAAGATCTGGAGTGTATTATCGACATTTGAAGAATCCTCTGCAGCTTGTATATCCGACATGCTTCTACATGTGAGCAATGGTGCATATATGGATGGTGTAATGGTGGCAAAGAAGTTCATATGGCATGTTGATATACTTTTCTGTTCTGCGGATAAGTTGGATAGCATAATGATGAGGGACGGTTCAAAGGGTGAGTATTCCCATGTAGATTCTCATTGTATTTACTAACTTTGTCAGGACTTTCATATTCACGCGAAGCAAAGTTATTATGCAAGAAAATTGTGGCATTTTTCTCACTTCTGTCCAAGACTCAGGAGACAGGTGTTCGGAAACTTGGCGTTACACAAGAACTTCTTGCATTGGTAACTGGTTTGGCTCACTATCTGAAACTATTAATTCGAATTTGTCTTCAAGGCGCATTGAAGGTTGAGCGGGATCAAAAGGATCCAGAAGGCCTTCACCAATTTCTTGATGACCTAGGTGATATGGATGCAATCAAGAATGATGAAAGATCCTTAGAAGCTACTACAGGAACTCCTGGCCTTTCTGCGCCGAATTCGGATTCGTGTATCAAATGTCATAAACCAATTGAGGATGAATGTGCTCGGTTCGAAGAAAGGAGATGTCATCTGACATGCCTGCAATGCTCCAATTGTGAGCGAGATCTCTCTCAGAATCTCGAAGACATCAGGTTTAATGATGTAGAGCAACGAGTTTACTGTAATGATTGTCAAAGTCCCGCTCTGAATGTGGTATCTGGATTCGTGCGAGTGACGAGATTACAACAGTACGTCTTCCTCTTGAGAGTTGCTTTAGCGCGACTCCTCGAAATTCTACGATCCAAGGGTACTCTTCCACATACTTCGGATGACCCAAACCTGAATGGTTACAATTCGAGTGAGGGTCACAAGGTACCTTCCGATGACGACCCTCCTATGTTGAGGTCTGAAGCACGTTCCAAATCATTCGGAGGTCCAGTTGATGAGAACCCACGTGAATCATCCTACGAGAATACTCTGAATGACGTAAGGCGACTACGAAGTACTCGGATGGACAAGCATCTGTCTTCAACCATCAAAAAAGCGAGAACATCGCGGATAATGGATGGTGTTGACGGTAAGAGACCAGGTTCTGCAGGTGCCGATGGATCGGATTCGAGGAACAACGAATTTCAAGTAGTGGAAGATCGCGATGGGAATGGCGAGTCAAGAACCGAATTAATGTTTGGACATCAAGATGCCCTCACCCTGGATGATATTCCTAGAATAGTGGCTGCTGAACAAGCAAAGGAACAAAGACCGAACGCATATAAACATGCTCGTCATGAACTTTTCCGAACATCTATTACCGAACCTAAACTCATCAACGGTCATCAAAGAACTTTCTCTGCCGGGAACGATTTGGATGCGCAAACACAACGTCAACAACAGAGAGTTTCCGGGAAGAAATACTTCTCGGAATTATCTGCTTTGGAATACTTCATCGTACGTCACGTTGCGGTCATCGCGATGCAACCCATGCTGGATGGTCACTTTACCATGGAGGAACTTCTTAACTTGATCGAGACTAGAAAACCTACATTCTGGGGTAAGATGGGCAAAGCTTTCAAGAATGATGGCAAAAAGACAAACGTTAAGAAGAAAGGAGTCTTCGGAATACCACTTGAAGTTATTGTCGAAAAGGATGGCGCGGAATCGACAGATGGTGTTGGTCCTGGAGCTCTCAAGATTCCTGCTCTTGTCGATGATGCAATTGCTGCCATGAGAAAGATGGATCTTTCAGTTGAAGGTGTTTTCAGAAAGAATGGCAACATTAGAAAACTGAATGAAACAGTCAAGGAGATTGATAGTGGGGGATGTGATGCAGTGGATTTAAGTCGACAAAATGTCGTACAAGTCGCTGCTCTGCTCAAGAAATACCTTCGAGATCTACCGGATCCTTTACTGACCTTCAAACTTCACAATCTATTCATCGCTTCGCAAAAGATAGCTGATGAAGATAAGAGGCGTCGAGTGTTGCATCTAACATGTTGTTTACTTCCAAAGGTACACAGAGACTGCTTGGAAATTCTTTGCTCCTTCTTTAATTGGGTTGCATCATTCCATCAGGTCGATGAAGAATCTGGATCGAAGATGGATACTCACAATCTTGCCACGGTTATCGCACCGAATATCATATATACGAATGCTAAGTCACCTGTCGATGATAACTTCCTTGCAATCGAGGTCGTTCACACACTTATTGAGTGTAATGAACAAATGTGTGAAGTAAGTTTATTCATTTTCCATTCATTCTGTATGTAACTAACAATATAAAAGGTACCAGAAGATCTCCAATCAATACTCAACGATCCCATCCTCTTTAATAATACATCCGACATAACCACCAAAGAAATCCTTAAACGTTATGGTGATATCAGCGCTAGTGGTGGCGTTCGTCATCAAGTTGAAACTACCGAAGGTTCAGGTCACAGAGATGGTAGTGGTCGACCTCTAGCACCAGTTGTCACCAGAGTTGATGTTGATCCTGCACATCCTGCTTGGCAAAAAGAAAGTAGCGTCAGACATGTACAAGACCCTCCAATACTTCAAGCGGGATATAATCAAAATACGCCACCTAATCAACAATGGCAAGGGGTTGAGGGTGCAGAAATACAACATCCAGCGGCTGTGTATAGAGAACAACAGAACAGAACTCCGGATAATGCACATGGGCATGGGGAGAGGGGCGCAGGTGGTGATAGGGATAGGAGGGAGATAGAAAGAAGGGGGAAGAGGGAAGAGAGAGAATGGGGGAATACAGATCAGGATAATGCAATCGCAGCAGAAAGCTAATAGTTGGTGCATAGCATGAGATGTGGTTGGGAATGTGGATGATGATATCCACTTCTTTATACAATAATGATAAATTATGTTATGTTATGTTATGTTTATTTGTTTGTTTGTATTGGTGATGATTGTGATGATTTTGAGATTTGAGATGAGTGATATTGTTGTTGTTGTTGATATTGATATAGATGTAAATATTCTAAAAGTAATTTCAAATAACATTTAATTTATCATTTAATAGGTACCGTACCCTAGAGAGAGATATATATATACATCTACTCGAAAAATTCCAAAAATACTGCTTTCCTATCCTCCTATCCTCCTATATCTTTCTTTCTACATGTGTATCAATCGCTACCTAGGTGTCTATATACAAATACTCGAACACATACACACACGCACACGCACACGCATATATATCAACCCCTCATTCCTCTATTCTTCATTCTCATCCTCCCAAATCGTCTCGAGACGTTTCTTTCCTTGTTCTTGTCCCCAAAATGTCTCGTCGTCTTCGTACCATAGATAGTCGTCTGAATCGTAGATTTCTTCGTCTTCTTGTGCTGCTTCGAGTATTGTTCCTTCTTCGGGTGCTTCAAATGTTATTTCTTCTTCTTCTTCTTCTTCTAACAACATTTGCTCCAATACTTCCTCCAAGATCTCCCCACGGCTACGATCTATACACCATCCATCCTCAGGATGAAACGATGATGTATGATCCTGAGTATCCAACGCATGCGAAGAGCTAGCACCATCCTCGTCATACTGACTATACTCAGGATCAAATGATGGTACATTATCTAAAGTGTGATCATCTTCATCACCCTCAACACTCTCGGCACTCTCAGTACTCTCAGTACTCTCGGCACTCTCAGTACTCTCAGTACTCTCATCCCTCTCAGTACTCTCAGCACTCTCAGTACTCTCAGCACTCTCAGTATTCTCAGCCCTCTCAGCCCTCTCAGCGCGCTCCCACCGTTCCTGAGCACTCCGTCCAATAATAGGCAACCGTGGGGATTCTTTTCGTACACGGCTTGGATAAAGGATGCTGGGGAAGATGAAGAGGGGTTGGGTGTTTTGTTCGTAGATTGTTTGGTTTGTGGTTGGGGAGTTGGAGGTGAGGAGGCAGGCCGTGATGGTGTGAGGAGAGATGGTTTGGGGGATGCGGAAGGAGAGAGAGTGGTGTTGGGAGTGGCTTTGGGAGTGGCATGGGGGGGTATTACCGGGACGTGAGGAGGAGGGATGGGCGGTAAGTTCGGAGGGGAGATTTCTGAGTGCCGCAAAGGAGTGGAATAAGATGGTGAATTGGCGGTTGTTTTGATTCAATCCGGAGGTTGAACTGTTTATGGTGAGTTCGAATAAGGATCCGTCGGTTGCCTCGTCTGTGGTGATGTCATCTTCTTCATCTTCATCATCGCCATCATAATCTTCATCATCATCATCCTCCTCTAAAACGATCGAGGAGCCGAAAAGATCATCTGTACTACGAGTGGAATACTCCAAATGCTCTGAATAGCCGTAAAGGGAGGGAGTTCGGCGGAAGAGTTGGGAATGGGATGTAGGAGTCGGCATCGTAGAGGTAGACTGCGAGATAGGAGTCGGCATCAGAGAGATAGATTGAGAGGAGAGAGGAACGGATGAATTGTCCATTATGGTAGAATTTCAGATTTTATAATGTTATGGGTAACTGTGATTGTGTTATTGAAGTATGAGAAAAAGTACGACGGGGGGTTTTTCGAATTTTTTTATTTTTGTCAAATGAACTAAATGAATTTATCAAACTTATTGATCCTAAATAAGCGAGCATGGAGTACTGACTATACTATAAAGAGCATCGGAGATATACACATCTGGCCTCCCCATCTGAGGGAATTACCTTCCGATAACTGACAGGATGAAGACGTCACTTTCAAGTTGATGAGGCTCAATTGGGAGTTACTAAGGCTGATTCGGCATAGGTATAGCCAAATGATTCAGCAAATAGGGTAGTCTGGGGAAAGTCTAAGAGCCGTTGAACTTTCAATCCAATCATTGAGTAGAAATTTCCCCCTAGAGTATTTAGCGACATGATCTAGTCACTAGACTCTCTGTGTATACCCGGAGGCCACAAGTTAACATGACGTTTATCCAATAGATTTCTCAGAATACATGAGAGAAACTAGGAAATATGGTTAGAGTATATAGAAAGTGGCGTAAATCGAATTTTTGCAACGAGGAGTACGGAAAAAGTAGAAATGGGAATTTGAGGATGTCAGATCCAAAACTGTGGAAGAGAATGAGGAGATATTGCGCAGACACTGGACACCGGTATGGTTTCTACACCGGTATAAACGCTTATGGGTATGCTCTTTCGAAAAGGTTGAAGAATGTCTGGAGCAGGAATTTCCCATAAGAGCGCATAAGCACAGACGGAGATGGGGATGCCATTTTGCGCCAAAAGATGATAGTATTTATCTAAGGGAGTGAGGTCTGTATTTTGGAATTCCTATAACCTACATCTCATATTTCATATTCTGTAGCCTCAGCCGCAATTAATACTAACATTTATTTAGCCGCCGCTACGATACGAGAAATGTTGCGTTTTCACCCTCTGTACATGGAAGAAATCGGGAGAGGGATGAACAGTTTTGAATCTTGGAGTCCTTATAAAGCGAAGCAGTATATCAAGATAGCTCGAGAAGAGGTCGATAAGGAATAGAAGAGGTGTTTAGGTGGTGGGTGACGGTGAAGCTTGGGAGAAAGAGGAAGGCGGATGAAGAAGTTTTGAAGAAGGCATGTGAAGATCTTCTAAGAATAAAGAGAATGGAACCCGATAATGAAGAGGAAGCTTCGAGGGAAGAAGCTGCGAGGATGGAAGGTGATATGATTGCAAGGACGATCGAGTTCATGATTCAAAAGAGGAAGGAGTATGCAAAATCGATAGTCTGCTTTATGAAGACAAATCTTAGCGCGATTTAAAGAAGTATCGGGACTCATTTCGGAGTCAAGAAGAGCGGAACGAGTGGGAAGAGATGAGCTGTTGGGAGAGGTGGATGATTTTAATCAATGGGTCATGCGAACGGGTACCATATCCTTGGCCGAAGCCGCTAAGTCTGGCGGAGAGGTCGCGGATACATATAAAGAAGAGATTGAGGGAAAAGAGATTGAAAATGAACGGTTTATAATGTGTTGTACTATGAGGAAGCAAACTTGCGTAACCCCAAGGACAGTAGAAGTCTACGCTTGGAAATAATTTTGATAGATATCTTTTCATAGCAGGCGCTCCACTCCCTAATCAAATATTGACGTTGACAAGATATCGCCTAACTCCATGGCTGATAATGATGCCGAACCTATTCTCATCCACCAAATTCACATGATCTCCTTCTCAAACTTTCTTAGTTCTCTTTTTTCCTCCCACTGACTTTTCAGCTCCAGAAGCCTCAACTTCACCGCTGCTCTCCTTCAATAGTGCCGCCCATTTTTCATCCATACTTTGATCAGCCTGCCCTTCTTGCTCAATCTTTTTCTCCTTCTTAACCACTCTCTTTGGATCGACAGCTCCAATCACCGAAATATTACTGGCTAGCATCTCTTGGAATGGCTGCACAATAAAATGACCTTTCTCATCAAACCATTCCCTGAAAGGTTTTCTTAAAGTTCTCTCTTCCTTTGGTTGTCCAGATCTTCCTTTCGCCGCTTCAAAAATCTTGAATGTCAAGTTGTAAATTGGTTGATGTTTCTTGGTTTGTGTAGAAATCTCGATGATGTGTTTTTTATCTGGAGATGTGCCAATGTATATGATTCCTTTCTCGACATAGAATAACCAGAATGTAAGGAAGGTATTGAGGACAAAGTATAGTCCAACTGCGACTGCTGTGTAGGACTTTGTGGGCTCGAAGCCGAATGTGTAGTCCCAGTAAATACAAGCGCCGCAGACTAAGACAGAAGTATAACCAATTGCTAAACGGGTATCGGAAAGGATGTGTGACTGGGTGAATTTGAGAGAGTTGATGTAGGTGGGGAGAGCATCGTCGGTGGTGTTTTTGAGGTCTAGAATTAGTGGTTAATATTGCACAACATAGATAATTATTGAAGATAAATATGTATACTGACCAGGAAGAGAGTGTACCGATATCCTTTCTGAAGCCATGATGAATTTATTTACTATCTCACGCAATTATGTGGGAGAGAAAGCTGTCGTCGCATTGTTAACAAAGAGAACGTGTCTTGATGAAGCTCTCTCGGTAGGATCCGAATTTAGCGTGAAAGCCACATTTGATGTCAGAGTCAACTACAGACCTAGAATTTATTTCACGACAACCCAACCCCTCACACATTATCTTTCGCAACGAGTTAGATCAAGGTTTAATTGAAAAGATGGCACAAGTTCCTGTGCAGACGATCCATAGGGATCCTCAGTTATTGTGAGCATATTGCTCTTATTCATGATGGATTGAGCTGATAGATATGTAGCTACTGGATCTTGATACCAATTACTATTGTTATGGTAAGCGTTACCTGTCTTCTACTATTCGTAATGCTAACTCAGCATTAAGATTTTGACTGGTATTCTTCGTCACTATGCTACCGTTCTCATGGCCACCACTCCCAAGAAGCAAGAGCTCCCAGCCATTCGCGAACAGCGATCCCTACTTCGAGGCATCAACCTACGCAACAACGCCCATGTTCTCACTTTCGCCGCTTTCCAACCCCGTAAAGATTATCTCGTTCAAGCATTTGAAGAAGGAATGTTCTTGAAGGAGCCAGAGAAGAAGGGACAAGCAGCTCCAAATCCCATGACAGATCCTGCGGCTATGGAGGGAATGATGGGTATGATGAAGGGAAATATGTCTATGATGATTCCGCAGACTTTAATTATGGGCTGGATTAATGCATTTTTTAGTGGATTTGTTATTAGTGAGTTCCCTCTAAGTAGTATGAGGCTGGATATACTGATGTAAAATGTATAGTCAAACTACCATTTCCCTTGACGATCAAGTTCAAGAGTATGTTACAAGCTGGAGTAGCCACCAGAGATATGGACCCACAATGGATGTCTTCCATTTCGTGGTATGTTCTCTGTATCTTTGGATTACAATCTGTATTCAATTATCTATTGGGAAGCGATAATGGTATGCTATTCCTTTTATCCTGACAAGGTGAGACGATGCTAATCAAACACAGCTGCCAGTCAAATGGCTCAACAGATGGGTCAAATGGGTCCAGGGGCAGGCGCACAAATGTTTGGACCAGGTGTAGATCCCGACAAGCAATTCCAAGGAGAGGCTGAGAATTTATCTGTATTGGCCCACAAGAGCACATTAGAAGGCGTAGAGCAGAGATTATTGGAAAGTGTGAGGGTATAGATCAGATAATTGGATTAGAATTTCTGATTACTACAAGTGCTTCTGTTGGAGTCAACGGTCCTTGATCAAATACAATGCATACATGCTCAACAACATACCCTTAAGCCATTCATAGTTGCTGAATAGAGTTGGTGTAAGAAGCTTGCGTCTGTTAAAGTTATTCATACTTATGATCAATGGACAATTATACAAACACGTCTTCAAATTTCATAGTTTCATTCAATTGTATCCATGCCTAGAAGGACAAACTCTTATTAAGGGTAACCTGAGGTGTGTAGAATCACATTATTGACTCTGTCGTTCCTTCCGTCTTCGAGCGGGATTCACATCGTGAATCTGGAAGGCACGCTTGCTAGTTCCCCGCACTTTTGATCACAGCTTTTCTTCTCAACTTTTCATCCTTCTTATTTTCTTTACAATATATCTGCTGTCCATCATTGGTATCCTGATATGGACGGTGTCAATAATTGGACTTTTGACTGTCGTTCCCTTTATCTTTGAGACTGCGCTTCCCATAATCGATGGCAATGTCCCACTTTTCGATCTCAGTCCCTCATCTTCACTATTCATGAAATATTTTCTTCGACCCATCATCATATCTCCTATTTCGAACTGGGTTTCATCGTCACAATAAAAGGGTATATCGTCTGGTCTAAGAAATACTTCGTCATCCTCATCTGCGTTCCGTCGTTGGATCTCCCCAGCGACAGAGAAATCATTAAACATGCAACATCCAGGGAGATTTTCTGAGAATGACCTGGTCTCCAGCAGTGCCACAAAGGCTTCGGCTTCTAATGTAAGTATCGAGACCTTCAATTTAACCATACACAATGCTAACTCCATTATGTCAGGTTCTTGACGACCATGAAGACACCCCTTCTAAAAAGAGAAAGCTGAATAATGTTGACAATGTCTCTGCTAGCAACGTGAGTCCTAGATTCCTACTTCTACACAGCGTATGTGCCGATCCATGCAGATCCCTTGGTGAGGTTGTCACTCTACTTGTTGGGAAAAATTCTGAGAACAAGGATTCGAAAATCATTGTGCACAAAAATATTCTGTGCGCAGCAAGTCCTTTCTTTGAAGCTGCTTGTAAGCAGGAATGGCAAGGCACGGAGGAGGGTATCATACGCCTACCGGAAGAGCAACCCGAAGTTATCAGAACTTTTGTACACTGGATTTACGTTGATGAATACATCTGTTTGTCATTCAAGAACTTCCACACCCGAGAACCAGCGGATCAACTAGTGGGGATGTTGGTGAAACTTTATGTTCTTGGTGACAAATACCTGATGCCGCGGCTTTGCAGGTAATGGATGCTCTCACTACCTACTCTTTCATAAGAGATTATAAATGTCTATTGGAAGTACCTGATCATGCCTGCAAAAATACAGCGAAAGATTCACCATTGCGCAAGTATCTCGCCAATACTACAGTCCAACATTTGTCTGAGGAGACAATGTATAATCTGGATGAAAAGCTCTACCCTGAACTTATTCATGATATAGCAATGCACTTGATGCGTGCACGAGAAGACCATAAGATTTACGATCCCCCTCCAACGTTCTGTGTTAAGTATCATATTTACGAATCAGAACCCAGGGTTCTGTGCAAGGAGGGCGGAAGAAATAGAGGGGGCTTGGTCATCAGAAAATAAAATGCAAATATAAGTGAGCAAGAAGGAAATTTGGTGGAAGTTACAGTTGTTAGCTTTTTATACATTCTGGCATTTAACCCTTGAGCACAACCAACCGTCTTGGTAAAAGTCCTTTTCCATGCCAAAACTCCAAACACCTGATATCTTGATATTACTGCACATAGTGTCAATGGCTCATGCCTTCTTTGACCTTTTCACAGGCTCATCGTCGCTAACAATATCCTCATCATCCTCGCCCTCGTCATCATCAGCCACGTCTCTGCTTCTCTTCAATCCCTTCATCTTTCTGGTCTGCAACTCCTTCAAATCTTGTTTACCAAGATGTATTCTACCCACTTTATCACCAACGATATCCGTGCTGATGTTCTTCTTGGTTCTCTCTGCGCTTCCTCTTGCCCGTTTCATTGCCTCTTTCATTATGCTCTCATCCGCTTCCTTGACTCTGCCAACTCTGAAATCCATCCGTGGGCCCATTTCTTCAACCTCAACTCGTGGCAATTTCTGGCCACTCTTCTTAGTCCGTATCAAGTATACTCGTAAATGAATCTTTGGCTTTTCCTCCTCTCCATCTACACTATCCCTGGCTGAAATTGACACAATATATTGAAGACCCTCAACATCCACTTTATCGGCAGGCTCTCCCTTGAAGAAGTCGAGGAACATTGATTTCGCAAGGGTGTATTCATCGGAAACGGGGTTTTCAAAGGGAGTACCAGAGAACAAAATCATAGGCTTTAATCCGACGGCGCATTTCTTGTTCTTGAATTGGCTCAGCGTCCTGAATGAATCCGCATCAAGGTTCAACTCTAACAAATCCAACACCTTGTAATCGAACATTCTGCAGAAAGTAATCGAATGTGGTCGTTTCTTAGATGAGGAACCGAAAACTAAAAGAGAAGCATCGTTTTTCTCCGAGAAAAACTCGAGGGAAGAAGGATCGTCGAAAGGATGGATACTATTCTTCTTGGTGAACTTCTTTGCGAGGGGTAGATGGAGGGTATGGAGATCTGTGAGACAGTCTTGAGTAGGTTGCGAACAGGTGGTATAACGGAGAAAGAGGGCGGTTTTTGGATTCTCGACAGGCTTCGGTGCTTTTTTTGTGAGAGCGCGCTTGCTGCGAGCATTACGGGGTTTGCTGGAAGATTATGTTAATACGGAAAGTTCAATTTGAATTTTGAGGAGAATTGAAAGCGCTCACATTTGACGTAACATGATGAATCAATATTATGTGGTATTCTGCGGTTGTTTGAAGGAAACGAAGATATCAACAAATGCCTTCTTTACTTCTCCAAGCTCGAACTTTTTTTTTGCGATCCCGATAATAGATAAAGCGCTAGCGCCGAATTTATTCCATGAGGCAATAACTATTTATGCCTGAATCTCACATGTAAAGGGCACCCTGCGGACCTGAGCGGACGCTAAGGAATCCCCTGTCTTGAAATCTGTGGGGTAGCGAATGTCCCAATTCATGTTCATCCATAAACATGCCGAGCTTCATTCCTGAGTTTACTTTTTTGCTTCATTTACCTTATTTCTTTGATACAATATCTGCGACTTGAATACAGGACTGATCAACTACAATTGAGGATACGAGGATAGTATTTATATCTTAATTCTTTCTTCCCTTCCAAGAAATTACTGGATTTAGAGGAATACAAAAGTTGCCGAGGTTCATTTCAGACCGACAAGATGGAGGAGGGAAGGATTGCTATCATAAAGGTATACATCCACCATTTTTGTCCTGATTGTCGCGGTATGCTGATGCAAATATAGACAGCACTTGAGCAATTTATTCTTGATCCCAAAAATGCGGATTTCCTCGCCGTCCTCAAAGCTGCTCGCAGCGGCGCTGTCTACGGTGCTAAAGTCAGGTTTCCTCATGCATTGGTGTAGGTTCCCCTTTTCTGTTTCGCCTCTGCCACTTGATGTGCCTTACTAATTTGACGTTCTAGTATGATGTTTTTATTTAGATCTGGCACCGTCCGTGAAAAGATAGGGCTGATACTCCGCGCAACTCGAACACATGCGCAAAATCTGGCGAAATATGCTACAATATATAAGTCTACGATGCTGGCTTTGAAATACGCAGGAGGAAAGGAGGGAAAGGAAGGAAGGTGGGATACCTTTCTGGCAGGACTGTTAGGTGGATATGTGGTATTTGGGAGGAGGTCGAAGAAAGGTCATGTTAGTAGTGTTAGTAAACAGATTGTGATATTTGGTATGTTTCTCCTTACGTTTAAGCCTCCACTAGTCTACAAAGAGAGATATACTAATCCAAGGCCATGCACAGTGTTCGCACGAGTATGCCTGTCGCTAGCACAACTGGCAGTCCTTCCTTCAACAGGAATTATTCGTAACCAAGAGCTTTCGGACAGAATATCGAACGACGCATGGCCAGTATTTGCAGCGCTGAGCTGGGGAAGTGTTATGTGGTTATTCAGGTGGTATCCGGAGACAGTGCAGAGTGGGTTGAGGAGTAGTATGGATTATATTTATGTGCAGAGCGATCATTGGGATAGTTTAAGGAACTTTATTGTGCATAGTAAATAAGGAAAGTCTGGGAAGATAAAGGCGTGGATATCTACAAACGATGATTAATGCCATTTGGTAATGGCTAGAGGCTGAGAAGGATTTACGGAAGCACATAAGATATGGTTTTGGGACGGGTTATAGATTGGAGGTCATATGCTTGCATATCTAACGCCTGATATTCGCGGGAGGAATACCTGGGTGTAGAATTAGAACATTTTGCGGGTTATGATCCCAAATATAATGAATGATATATTAATCATTGCTCAATAAGTTAGTAACACGGAAAGGAGATATTCAGCTGTATATAGTTCAGCTTACTCTCTTCCCGTCACTATCCAAAAATAGCATCCATTGTAGGCTAGAAGTTGTGTAGAAAGGAAGTGAGATGATATATTGATTGATTATAGGAACATTAGAGTAGAGTGATTCTTTGTCTTCCTAATTGGAAGAAATTACCTTTGTAAAAGTACCATAATTTTATCATAAATCCGATAGGAATATAACAAACATATCGGTCACTAAAGAAGTCTTTCAAATAATAAGATAAGGTAGCTAGCTCATGATGGTCTTGGTTGATTAGATAGGGATGCAGGGCCAACCAAATTGGGGAAGCTGAATGAATAGTAAGCCTCGTCAACATATTGACAAAGAGAATTTCTAGAGCTCTACCTAATACTGTCCTCAATAACTACTTTTCTCAATTCTAGCCTTCTTCTCTTTCAGCTATTGGGTGCTGTGAATTTTGTGGATTATTCAAAAGCAATGCACATCTTGAATTGAGACGGTTTTGCGTATGGTATTGGCCTTGTTCTGAACTCCCAGACCCACTGAAACTCCCGTACACTCAGATATGGCTGGGCACACCGAAGAGAACGCACAGCTCCTGCCAACAGAGCAGGAGTCTGTTTCACGGAATTCATCAGATTCTGTGGCCTCGACTGCTTCGACTACCAGTCTGGTTTTCGATCGCATCGGCGAACGTGTAGCTGCGAATCGGTCAGAGAAATCGACGATGGTGACACCTAAGTTTCCCCCTCGAGGGGAGATAGCGTATGCGGACGATGAACACACACAAATACACTTAGATGATGATGAAGAGAAGGACTACGATTTAGAGGACAGCGCGTTTCTTACAAATGGGGCTACGAATAAGTCGGTGGACAAGAAATTGAGAAAGCTGATATGGATTGTTGGGGGAGTGTTCATTGGAGCCTGGGTGCTGGCCCTGTTTATATTCTTGGGAAAACAGGCCTACAAACATTCATCGGAAATTCCCCACGATCCACAGGCAACATCCTCGAGAGGTAATGGGAAGAAGGTCACAATGGATCAGGTTATGGGCGGTCAATGGAGAGCGACTAAGCATAGCATAAGTTGGATTGGAGGAGCCAACGGGGAGGATGGATTGCTACTCGAGCAAGGTTCGGCCGGAAAGGATTATTTGATTGTGGAAGACGTGAGAACCCAGAATCCGGAGACTGTAGGGACCTTAGACAGGATGACTTTGATGAAGGATGGATCTTTCACAGTTGCTGGTAGAAGTTTGTACCCAAGCAAAGTATACCCGAGTAGGGATTTGAAGAAAGTCCTGGTGGCGACAGACGTCCAGTCAAACTGGAGACATTCCTTCTATGCAAAATATTGGATCTTCGATGTCGAATCCCAAACGGCGGAGCCATTAGACCCGGTGGATCTAGATGGGCGAGTTCAGTTGGCAAGCTGGAGTCCGAAGAGTGATGCCATCGTTTTCACTCGAGATAATAACATGTATCTTCGGAAACTATCGTCACCAACTGTTATCCAAATAACCACCGATGGTGGCCCGGAATTCTTTTATGGTGTACCTGATTGGGTATATGAAGAAGAGGTTTTTGCCGGAGCCAGTGCGACATGGTGGGATGACAGTGGCAAATATATTGCTTTCCTCCGTACAAATGAATCTGAAGTACCTGAGTATCCAATTCAATACTTCGTTTCAAGACCTAGCGGAAAGGAACCTTTGCCAGGAGAGGAGAATTACCCAGAAGTCAGAGAGATCAAATATCCCAAAGCCGGCGCTCCAAATCCTACTGTTGATCTTTTGTTTTATGACATTTTCAAAGCAGAGGTATTTGAAGTCACAATTGCAGGTGGTTTTGAGCCAAAGAACTTATTGATTACAGAGGTAGTTTGGGCTGGATCGACAGGTAAAGCTTTGATTCGTGAAACGAACAGAGAAAGTGATATCTTGCGAGTTGTTCTCGTTGATGTTGTGGCTCGAGAGGGAAAGACAGTACGATACACAGATATCAACAAGCTCGATGGTGGATGGTTCGAAGTTTCCGAGGACACTCGCTATATTCCTGCAGATCCTGCAAACGGACGTCCCCACGATGGATACATTGACACCATCATCCACGAAAACTATGATCATTTAGGATATTTCACGCCAATGGATAATCCTGAGCCTATACTTCTCACTTCCGGAAACTGGGAAGTGGTACAGGCGCCTTCTGCCGTTGATCTCAAGAACAATCTTGTCTACTTTGTTTCTACGAAGGAGTCACCAATTACAAGACAAGTATACAGCGTCAAATTAGATGGTACAGATATGAAAGCAATCACAGATACTTCAACAGAAGGTTATTATGGAGCCTCATTTTCCAAGGGAGCTGGATACGTACTCCTTAATTACAATGGTCCAGGTATTCCGTGGCAAAAAGTTATCAGCACTCCCAGTAATGGTAACCAATATACACATACCATTGAGGAAAACAAAGGATTAGCTGATATGGCAAAGAAACATGACTTGCCTATTCTCATTTACCAAACTGTTACGATTGACGGATTTGAGTTGCAAGTTGTGGAGCGTCGACCACCTCATTTCAATCCAAAGAAGAAGTACCCGGTTTTGTTCTACCTTTATGGTGGTCCAGGATCTCAGACTGTTAGCAAGAGCTTCAATGTTGACTTCGAATCTTACATTGCCTCGAACCTTGGATACATTGTAGTAACTGTTGATGGCCGCGGCACAGGATTTATCGGAAGAAAAGCCCGAACCATTATTCGTGGGAACATTGGTCACTACGAAGCACGTGATCAGATCGAGACTGCTAAAATTTGGGCTAGCAAAAAGTACGTTGATGCATCAAGAATGGCCATCTGGGGATGGTCATATGGTGGTTTCATGACATTAAAGACCCTGGAAGAAGATGCTGGAGAGACATTTTCTTATGGTATGGCTGTTGCGCCAGTCACTGATTGGCGATTCTACGATTCTATTTATACCGAAAGATACATGCATACACCTCAACACAATCCTGGCGGATACGACAATACCAGCATTAGCAATGTGGAGGCGCTCTCCAAAAATGTCCGTTTCTTGGTCATGCACGGTGTTGCAGATGATAATGTGCATATGCAGAATACCCTCACTTTATTGGACAAACTCGATCTTGCCGGGGTGGAAAATTATGATGTACATGTTTTCCCTGACAGCGATCATTCTATTTATTTCCATAACGCGAACAGAATTGTTTACGATAGTAAGTCATTATTAGAATATCCTTATTTATGTCAGCACTAACTGTTCTCAGAACTTAATAACTGGCTCATTAATGCCTTCAATGGTGAATGGTTACGTACTGCAAATGCTGTACCTTTACAAATTGATGCAGCCAAAGTATGAGATATCAAGTGAACCAAGATAGCGAATATGAGATGAGAGTTTCATAGGAGCAAGGCGGATGGGCATTATTTTTTGAACATAGTCATGATGATATAGTTTCATCAGCGTTAAATTACTCTTCTAAGAAATATTCCAGATTTTTTAATCTCCAGGCCCCATGCCTACAATCTATCCTTTTTGTGTTTCGCACGTTGTGATACCAAAATCTATAAGACCCAAGACAAGTGAGAAATGAAAATAAAAAAGAAGGAAAGGACAAAGGAAATGGAAATGGAAATGGAAATGGAAATGAGATCAGCTCACTAGGAACGCCCGCCGTCCACACCCATCTAAACCCTCGTCTCAACACTCATCTCGTCACTCATTCGCCACTCAGGTGTCAACTCCGAAGAGGACTGAACTATCGGAATTTCCAAAGCAACCTGCAACTTCGCTTAGACTTGATGGGTCGCACGCTCTGAAATTGCACATCATTGGCAGTCTTTGAAGGTGTGACTTCGGAGTGGGATCTTTGATCCTCACGTTGCTGAAATTCACGAATACGTTCGCTTTCTAGGGTTTGGCGCTCGCGTTCTTGGCGCACTCGGATTCGCTCTTGGATTTGGTCCAGGGTCATTCGTCGTTCACGTTCCTGGACTCGCTGCTGTCTTGTAGGAATTCGAAGGGGTGTTGGAGTGGGAATTGGTCGCACATCGTAATGAGCGGGTATCTGAGCGAGTGGAACGGGGCTGAATGTCTCAACCTGTGGTGAGGGACCCGGAAGGAGATAACCTGAATGAATTGATGTGGCGGAGGAGGGGATGGGCTTGTTGTTTTGGGGTTCGGCGGAAGCGGATGCATCCGCTGGGATTTGGATTTTGAGTGACTCTGTCATAGATGGCAGTGCAAGGGAAGCTTCATGTTGAATTATGCTTTGTCGACGGATGCCCTCTGGGATTAAACAAGTTGGTGTTCCTTCCGGTGCAAAATTTGCCTGAAGTGATGAAGCTCGCGTTGATGGTGCAGCGCCTAATTGGCTGTTTTGACGACGGTTGCTCCACGCTGATGGTGGCAAAGCAATTGTTGCTCGTTCTCGTCGTGATGTTTTCGCTTGTGTAAATCTTGGAGGTGGTCGGTGAACAGGGGCAGGTCTTTGGCAAGCACGTGCAGGTCTTTGCTTCACCCCAGCAACCAAACACAATGGGAGTCCTTTTCGTTGACTTGGTAAACCTTGTCGATTCAATATTACCAAACTGTGGCTTCGTGAGATGTGCTCGAAGAAGAATTCTTTGCTTTGCTTGAGAGCCAGGGTCTCGGAGCTCCAATTTGGAAGGACCTCTGAACGTTCAACAGGGTGCCATTCTGGAATGGTCCAGCACAGGGATTCTAGAATGTCTCCGGTGAGAATTCGGGTAGGACTCGATGGCCTTTCAGGGTTAGTGCATCGAACGCAGGGTTTCATGGCGATGATCTTGGTGTCTATAGTCTTGCATGGTATGTCGTTCATGGAACGGCTGTATTTTTCAGCGCACTCCATAACTCGAGGTGGAGCTGCTGCAACCTTTTTGCAGATGGGGCAAAGGATAGAAACATTGCTGCACATGTTGCATTGATTTGAGCTTCTCGGAACCCTTGAGTTCTTCTATCGATATTTAATATAGGTGTTGTGTTGATTAGCAATAGGTTTTTTTTATACGCACTTTGAGGTTTGGTATGAGTGAAATCATGAGAATGAAGGGAAAATTGGCTGGAGCGGGACTGATAAGGATCGTAAATAAACCTGTTCAAGTGGCAAAGCATTGTTCTGCTCTACAAACTGAGTAATTCTGAGGGTTACGATCATTGCATGTTTTTACGCCAAGTGCCTCTAAATTCAAGAACAACGAATGGGTATCCTTTCTTTGTTTTTGAAAGCAAAGCAACAAAGAATTTACTTTGACAATCGCTATTTTTCTACCTAAAATAACATCATCTATATCTGGCACAGAGAAGGTTCTTACCTATCTTAAAATAAACAAGAGCCTTTGTCACGAAGGCTACAAAGGATAGTTGAGGTATATAGCTGAACAAATTTCTACTCAACAATCCAATTGTCAAGAAGAATCGTCTCTACAGAACAACTACTTTTATTACACACTCGCAACTTTAACTTCCCTGTTCTAACTCAAACAACATTTGAAGTCTACCCTGGTGGTGACTCGTACACATTTATTTCCATTTCATAAAATACAATACAGAGAAAAGTAGGTAAGCCCAAAATCATCCCTAGCTAAAGAATATCAGGACTTAAGAACTGTTCCAACACACACCTCAATCACATCAATCAAATCACACAAAATGGCTACAAACTTCTATATCACACCATCCGGTCGCCGCACACACTGCGGCGCCTGCAATGAAGGATACATGAACTTCATGCCTCCAACCCGCGACCCTCATACTCTCCGCCAAGATTTTCGCAGTCGTCCCTTCAACGCCCCTAGACGCGCACCCCTCTACGTTCTCGACTCCCTCAATCACGCCGACATTGCCTCTTTACCTCCAGCCGTCCAGCCCGGCCAAGAAGGATACCCCTCTCCTACAGATACGCATCGGAAACAATCCGCACGCTCTCCAAACGTTGAAGATGATGAAGGATGGGGAACTATATTTGTGCACACATTTTTCTGGAAGGGGTTAGTGGCTTTATTCGCTTGGTTTATTGGCTGGTTGAGCGTCTTCGCTGTGCCGGTTATCTGCTTGTTTGATCTCATTCGTGATGGACCTTTCCTTCCAGTTTTTGCGGTTTGTTCTGTTTATTGGTATGCTACTATTCCTGATTTTAATTCGGTCTTTTTCGGGACTGTGGTCTTGCTTGGGCTTTTGGGTACGGTGGCTATGACGGTGATGAAGCTTGTTTTGGGTAGGTAGGTAGGTTAGATGATACTTTTGTTTTTACTGCACTCTTCTTTCTTTTTTTCTTAAATAATATATAATTTTTCTTTATTTTAGATTGCAATTTTTTATATGTGTTGTGTGTATTAATGTGATTATAAAAGTATCATCACGAGAGAAAATAATGCAGGGCTGTGTTAATCTATGTACCTTGAATATCTTATGTCGTCACCATATCCAAGTCTATCACGCTCAAAAGTGCACGAAAGCTGCAAATCTGCCGTAAGTTGATTTATGTCCTATGCTTTTTGTTCATGCACAGGATACTATTTAACGAGAAGCTATAGGCATAATAGGATATCGCTTCGGCCGTCTCGTCAAGTAAATTCCAGTTATCTCTCATTTATTACTACGCGAGATCGCAGCTAACGATGTGCCGAATGCATGTTAGTTTTTGGGCATTAACGTTTCAATTGCAGGTTAGAATATTGCGGTATCAGGCTAGTGATGGTCGCCTAACCATTTCGTTTCTCCTGCTTGTTTGGTACGTGGTCTTATATGTTCCGGGCTATTGCACAACATTCTTACTTCGAAATGAACTACGTTGATTCCGAAATAGGCTAGCTCCTTGCCCAATGTACCCCGTTCAGGCAAAAATGAGACTATTCGCAAATGAACTTAACTCATTCAAGAATATTTTTCGTACCTCCGCATACTAATTCAACAAATAAATCAAGATTTACAAAGAATTAAAGCCTAAATATTATCAGATTCAAAGCGTATAAAAATCCATCGCCTGAAAGTATTCAAAGTTTACAATTTCTGTCCTAATTAAATAAAAGGAAAAGCCACAGTCAGATTGAAAATGGATTTGTCCCCGGGGCCGGGGAGGGGCGCGACGATGAGGTTGAAAATAGAGGTGGGGGATTACTATTTACTAATGAACTAGTATATTGGATGTATTGTTTTTATCTTAACTTAGTTCATTTGTGAATAACCTCACTCCTTCCTATTTTGGTATCAACTAGCTCATTTCGGAATGAGCTAAGTTGATTTCGGTATGTCAAAATTGCCCAATGGCCCGGAACATATGTTTTCCAGGCATAAAGTAGCTGCGATAATCTGACAAGTTCCTAGGGAAAACGCCACACCACTCAAGCCGCGGTAAAGTATCAAGACGGGGGTGAACTATCCTGAAGATTGGTAGGTCTCGTAGTCAACTAATCCCACGTGTGTTAGACTTTACTGTACTCCCTAACCTTGGCCAAGTAGGCCAACGATTCTCCCAGACACCGTTCAGTAAATAAATGGCAGAGGAACCAGACTTAAGCATCGGAAAAAATAATGCTGAATAAGTCATCATAAGCACAAATTCTGGAATTTTAAGCTGGTTGCTAGAATATAATCATGGTATAATTAGGCGATGCATCAACTTTTGGTTGCGTTCTAGTTAGCTGATTGTCCTTGGTAGACTTATTTTCACTTATCAGAAGTATACGAAGGTTTCTTCAACAAAGTACCTAGTTTGTGTTGCTTATGGTTCGGCATATGCTGTATATCGATTTCAATATCGGGTAATGTTTGCGAAATTATCATGAGTTAAAAAGTGTGGAGTTGCCAAATAGTAACACTTCGTAACTTAAAAGCAGACTTCAACCTCTATTAAATCTCTCTACTAATATTCAGAGTTGGGATCTACGATGGCAATGGCGGAGAAGGACAATTCGTCTTTGTGAGCTGCTAGGGCGGAAAATATTAGGAAATGTATTGAGAAGCTTCTTCATTGAAATCAGATTGGCTCTTGGCTCAGAAGGTTCTCTTACCTAGGCCTGGAGATACTAAAGAAGGTTGATATCGAGGCCTACTCGTGGAGAAAGTTTACTAAAGAGCATAATTGGAAGTTGTCCCCGTGTTCCTGGGCTATAATATTAGTTTGCCCAGGAACACTTCGGAACCATTTTATAAGTCATATATCTTTTGATCTGGACAACCATTTATAAGTAAGATAAGTTTTTCTTTGAGCTTGTTCATATATAGTTGTGTCAGACAGACTTTTTAAATTATTTTTGATTCATTTAATGGATTCTGAATAGGCCTCATCATTACAATCCTTTGAGGCATAAACCCTCCCACTCATCACCCCTGAAGCAATTGTAAAGAAAGTTTACTAAAGAGAATAATTGGAAGTATCCCCATCCCTGGGCTATAATATTAGTTTTGCCCAGGGCCTCAAAGGGACACAATTCTATCACATGACTTTCGATTTCCACGCATAGGTGGTGAGATAAGTTTTTCTTTGGGCTCGTTCATATACGGCTGCGCCGGGCAGACTTTTTAAATTATTTTTGACTCGCCCAGGGGATTCTGAGTGGGCCCCACCACTACGGCCCTTCGGGGTGTGGGCCCTCCCACTCATCACCCCTGAAGCAGTCGTGGAGAAAGTTTACTAAAGAGAATAGTTGGAAGTGTCCCCGTCCCTGGGCTATAATATTAGTTTAGCCCAAAGACTCAAAGGGACAACAATTCTATCACATGACTTTTGATCTGGACAACCATTTATAGGTAAGATAAGTTTTTCTTTAGGCTCGTTCATATACAATTGTGTCAAACAGACTTTTTAAATTATTTTTGATTTGCCCAAGGGATTCTGAGTAAGCCTCATTATTACAACCCTTTAAGGCATAAGCCCTCCCACTCATCACCCTTGAAGCAATCGTAAAGAAAGTTTACTAAAGAGAATAATTGGAAGTATCCCTGTGTCCCTAAGCTATATCATTAGTTTGCCCAGGGACACTTCGGAATTAGACTTCCATTACAGAGACCTGAATGGTATAGAGAATGAATAAGCCTCCTTTAGTTCTGCATTCTTTATAAGCGGTTGCTATTTAAACTCCGACAAGTCTGAACAGGCCTCGAAATCCAAAGTAATACACTATTGGATTCATTGTGACAGAGCTCAGAATACATCACAAATTAAGCGAACGTTTCCATTAATTGCTAGCAAAAAGGTGCGAGCCAGCCGAAAAGAACTATACAAACTTATTCGTGCGGAAGCTAAACACGCGAGTTCATTGCGTGAAAAATTACTCCCAGATTTTGCCCAGATTGTGGTACCAGCGACCTGTTCTAACAAGAGTGGCAGTCTCAATAGCCAAGACTTCTTCTAAACCAGTCGTCATGTCAACGTCAGCCGGACGCAACATCCACCCGTCTGACCAGTAGTATATGCGATGGCCGATGTAGATGGCGAGGAAAACAGGAAGCCCAATATAAGCAGTGAGAAACGACGATGTGTTCCATTCTCCGTGGAAAAAGACGCTGAATCCGTTACAAAGAAGGAGAATCGTGAAAGCACAGATCGAGACGTAGGCCAGATAAGGCTGGAAACGCGATTTGTATGGTAGATCCGTGATTTCATGTATAGCGCATGCCTTGCGAAAGCGGAAGAAGACTATACAGCAACAAATCCAGGAAATAAATCCAGATGTATTGGTGAGATTAATGAACCAGTTGAAGACCTGTACTCCACTGCTAGCGCAGTTGAGATAGGCCAAGAGTGACAGCAATGAGCTTGCAATGAGTGCAGGATATGGTACACCCCACCTATTACATATCTTGAAAACCCCTGGTGCATTTCCAAAAACCGCAAGAGAATACAGAGATCTACTTGACATATAAAGGAAAGAATTGCCCGAAGACCATGCGGATGTGATGATCACCGCATTTATGACACTGTCTAAGCCTGAAATACCCGCAGTTTTGATTGCTATTACCCAAGGTGACGATGATGCGCCGGCCCCGCCGCCAATCAAACCTGGCGCATTACTACTCACGATAACCCCTATGGCAAGGGTTCCACCAATGTAGAAAATAAGAAGTCGGTAGAAGTATCTTTTGGCTGCGCTTGGCAAATTTCGTCGTGGCGATTCCATTTCACCTCCCGTAATTACAAGTAATTCGGGCGCGAAAGTAAAGGAGAAAGCAGAGAAGACAAGCACATATAGAAGAGCACAAAACCTTCCCCCGGCCCCGTCGATTAAGTACTCTTTAGTGGCCCCTGGATCTTTCCAGTAATGAAATCCAAGCCGCCGATGTGATGGACTGCCGCCCCAGAAGAGAATGAAAGAAAGGATCAAAAGGCCAAGTATCATGAATACCTTCAGAGAAGCGAACCAGAACTCGGTCTCTCCATACACCTTTACAGGAAAGAAGTTTAGGCCAATGATGACGAAAAGAAGGACAGTGATCCACACGGCAATATTTATATCATTTGGCCAATAGTTAACAACCAATCCGGCGGCAGTGATCTCGTAGGGAACAATAATGGCGAAAGAATACCAGTAAAGCCATCCCATGGCGAATCCAAGACTGGGAGAGACGTAACGAGTGGCATATGACGCCATCGTACTCCCATCAGTCGGCATATATGCACTGATCTCTGTTGTCGCTGTCACAATACCGTAGACGAATATTGTTTCAAGAAAATATGCAAGGAAGAGGAACCCAGGTCCTCCAACTGAAAGAGCTTGTCCAGCTCCAACAAATAATCCTGTACCAATTGTACCTCCCAATGCGATCATCTGTGCATGTCGAGATTTTAGTCCACGTCGTGTGCTTCCCCGAGATTTCGAACCTTGTATCTGGCTGAGACCCGATTCACACTCTTCAGGCGCTGAATGGACCTGCTCTTTCATCTTTTCAGAAGATTTCGAAGGATCTATATTGGTTTCATTGGGCAAGATTGGGGGCGCTGATTCAGTTCTCATCATGACCTTTCAGTAGACAGCTGTAAGAAAAAAATACAATGCCGTTATCAAAAGAACTCGAGGTCAGGGTATGGATCTGAGATATTTGAGACCTGAGATTGAGTGGTGGTTTGATTCACTTATCTAAATTTAAATTCACCACGAACAAGGCGCGGGGTATCAATCCCAAAATGCTTTCATAGAGTCACACAAGATAAGTACCGTAACATTGATGTAGAATGGTCGTAAGGGACGGTCGGGTCACGGTTTCGACGTATAGTGGAACCGCCAGATTCATAGATTGTTGTATGACTACTAATCAACTGCTGGTGGTAAGACGAAGCACTATCGAGCTCGGGCAAATGCGGCCTGATTATTGGATGAATCCTAATCAAAGAGCAATCATGATAAGACTTATAACCAATCTCAACTATTGTACCAATCCATAACAAATAGAGACGAAGAGGTCTATCACAAATTTTATCTTATTCTCCAGAGAATGTAAATGTTGGCATATATCTAGTACCAGTAGTGATAATCGATGACCAGGAAATGAATAAGGGTCCTATCCGATGCTCAGAGCATTGCATAACCACTGATATTTGACATTATAACCTACCTACTAAGGATTTGAGCTACCAAGATCTAAGACCTATCGACATCCGAACACCTATAGCTCTTTTGTCCGACCTCCTTCAACAACCACAAATGCTCATTCCAAAAATCTGCTAACACTCAAATTTAATATTCAAGTTTTTCTAGATAGAAACTGTAAATAAATCTTCTTTTAACTTCCTCAACTTTACCATCCATTAGACACCCAAAAAAGTGAATTTATTTTGCTTTTAAGAAAAGCCAAAATGCCGTTTTAAGCACAGTCTAAGAATTCGAGAGCTTGGCCGCATCAGAGAGGAACTCAATTGTTGCATCTGAAAAGTCAACAATATATAGTAACCATCATTGAAATCATATCTCATGCAACTCCACTTGCAGAATTTCCCTTCATCGCCTGCATGGACCAGAAGTGCAGATAGGTGTCTCTCAGGTTTTTGTTTTCACAATGGTTACAACAGAGAATGCTTGCACAGATAGCTTTAAAAATCCGAACATTTTGACTATTTTTGAATCAACCAGCAATATAAACTTAGGACTTGAATTTCGATCTTGTTACAATCTCCCATCTTATACTGCTCGACCAGAATAAAGAGATTGCTGGAATCAAAGCTATTAAATACTTTTAGATTCTGAACTCATTTGTTATGAGGTTGCCGTCTAGATCACGTGAAAGTGCTTTAGGCTCTCGAGGTAGGTTTATAACTAGAGGTCAAGGAGGGATTTGTAAACAATATGAATATAATTCGTAACTAATAATAGATTATATTAAATAATTGATTTTAAGTACAAAGCTCTACAATAAGGAAATTTATATTGATTATATAGATCTTCGTATACTGACTGGATCTCTTTGGATCCTAGACTCTTAAGCTTTTGGCTTTTTGGATCCTAAGCTCCCAGATTCCTAGCTCCTTGGATCTTAAGCTCCAAACGATCCAGATTATATATTTCCCGTATATAATCTAGCTTACAATAAATCTGCTGTTACCGCTGTGACATTATTAAATTATTAATATAATTATAAAAAGAGAATTATAACATGTTAAATACAGCCTCCCACCTGAAAGAGCTGGCCAAGGCTCGCTCGTAGAGGCGCGATCAACCAAGGTTTTGGTTAAAGAAAACAAAGACCAGCAGTACTGGTAGTGGAACAGTGATTATCGATAACATTTTAATGACTATTCGGAATACTCAACCATTGCTCGCTTTTTGAGGCCAAGGATTTAAATGAGAACAAGTGAAAATGGACCGGATGTTTAATTCGTCCCTATGGGTGAGGAAAATTACATCATCGAGAGCAGTTGACATTAGACTATAGGGATACTCATTGAAATACCAAAAGTCTTCAATTGTATGTGACGTGAGGTATTGGTTCTTCTTCGAATGGGCTTACTGCGCCTCAACTAGGGGAAATGTAAGGGGGGTTTTGAAAATAAGCGAAAATACCCCGCACTATAGAAGCTAACCATAAACGCTAACTTCCTATAATATCAGTCAATATGAAATGGAAAATAGGTTGATTAGTACGTTTAATAACATTACACGAAAGCAATATTTGATATTGTATCGCATTTCTCTTGTTAACATCAATTTCTCGACTCGCTTCCACACATTTGGCATTTTTTTCTTCGCCCGTGTTTCCTTGATACTGCAGTTACCAAAGATTGACCGTACTTAACGCGGTTACAAGACTCATGAGTCTCATGTATATAGTCTCTCTAGCTCTCCCAACTGCGAAAGATAAAAAAACGAGGCATATTTCCAGCGCCCCTCCTAGCTAACCATTTGCGTAGCAGCCCCTTCGCCACCCCACCCTTCCACCGCCAAAACCTGATAGTTAAGCGAACCCAGTTCCATACCCAGCGCCGCCCAAGCCTTGAAATGATTTTCCACAGTAACAGTACCACTTTTTCGCGGTGAAGATCGCACTGAGATATACTGATTGAAAGTAGCAGTTCCAACAATAGAAGGTTCATTGACACGTTGGTTCTCCCAAATTGTATAACTTGAACCATCACTCGTCACACTGCCTTTCACTGTGCCAAAGCTCGGTGGAGAGCTGCTGTCTTCGACGATGTAGTATTCTACGAGTGGGTTTTCGGACCAGCCGTAGATGGAGAGAAGGGCAGTTCCGGAGCCGATACCAAAGGTCCCGCTGAAGTTTATGGGGCTGTGAATCAAAGTTGTCAGGAAATCGAAACAAGAAGGAGTACTGGCTTGTTAGTACTCACTTAGTAGATCCGGTTGTCCATCCAAGTCCAACAACGAAATCGTCCTGGGTGTCCCAATCTACAGTAAAAGAGCTACCCGATGGTGTATAGATTACATCTCCACCAGTAGTATAATCCTGTTTGTAGTTTGGAGTTGCTCGGCGAAGAAGAGAGCTCTCGTTTCGTCTAAGAACAAAATCCATGGGGCTACGCCTAGGGAGGGTGGGACTTGGAATAGCGAAGGATGCAGAAATTGCCGAGAAGGCGGCAAGGAGGTTGGAAAATGCAACCATGGTGTCGGTTGGTATGGTATCTTATAATGGATGAGGAAATGAGAATTGATTGGTTATCGAGTAGCTGATGGTTCAGATACTTTTCTTGGCCACGCAGTGCTTTATATATTTATTTGACGACTAAGAATGGCCCAATCAGGCACTAGTGCAGATACCTAAACTTCGAAACGAAAGTGAAGTTGACGATCTTCATAGCTGCCGATGTCCAAATTCACTTCAGGCTGATTATTCCCCACAGACTCTATCCAGGATATCGGGCATATGGAATATCTTTTCTCGGAAAGGTGTGGTGGATCTTGGTATCATATAAAGTGCCGTATGAACTCGACAAACTGGCGTTCTATCTAACCCGATTAGTCCAAAGTTGGGGAATCTGGGCAATGCATATACTTGGAGGATGAAAACTTGGATACCTTCACAGGGTTTATTAACCACTTTTAATTCATATCCATTGATATTTCTGAAATTCGAATAAGACTGGGAAACTTCAAGTTGAATCGGGTTAAGTATGATGCCTGTCTGCCGAGTTTACACAGTAGTAGTCATAGTTTGTAATGGCAATAACTGTTCCTCTAACCTTATAGATTGAAGCATTAATGGAAGAACAGTAACAGATTAAAATCAGAAATATCAAACGTCTATTACGATACCTACACCGTAGGTAGGAACAGTAATATTAGAAGTACCCTAACCTTAGCAAAGCTATATCCGGGGCATTTCGGCTTAGTCTTAGGTCGTACTTTTATTCAGCCTAAATGGCAGTTGCACAGGAAATATGGGGCCGGAGCGAACACCTTATATTTTGTGGAGTGCATGCGGAGTACATAAGGCCAGTGGAGCTTTTTGTTATAAGCAAGAGTATTTCAGGCTAAAAGGACGGACACTCTTACCTCCCTGACATTTAAGATTCCACCGGTGGAATATTCTCCAATATTCGAGTATAAATAAACACAAATCATTTGAGAGACCAACCAATTGGAAATAATTTAATAGAAGTACAGAAAGCATGATTTGGGTTTTATTGTCTAGGGCTAAAAGATTTACATCTTGTATTGTACTATCAAACTTACTACAGTCTGTGAGATATCATCTGTAAATTTATAATAAAATTTACCTCTCTCCAAATTAAAAGAATCTATTTCTCTAGTTCATGACTTCAATTATTCGAAAAATATAACTATTAGAAAATTACAAACAAATACTTTTATAGATATAGTATTGAAACCCCTCCAAAAACTAACAATCTCCATCTCAATCCCTTTCTTCAAATCTATCGACTTGATCAATAAAAATCGCCATTCCTAATTAATATCCAGCTCGGTTTTTCCCCTCTATTCTCTGTTCCCGGTGAGCTTGCCCATTAAACCCCCCTAGCTCATTTCAAACAAGATTCTTAAGCGAACAACTATCTATCTTCATCAATTGATTTAATTTCTTTTTCATCTCGCATTATTAGTTCATTATACATATATATTCATTAAAGGAACTTTAATTAGATTAAGATATGCAACTTTCTCTGTTTATCTCTCCTATTCACTTTTGCTCTGCTAAATATCATCTAATGATATAGTCTGCTCATTTAACATCCACCAGATATAAAATAGCCACACCGTCCAATTTTATGCCTAACTTTACTGCGCCCGAAATAACTAGATGCAATGAGACAAGCCTAATGTAGCCTCAACACTGTGTCATGCCAGTGCAAAGTTCAAATTACAAATTGAACCAAATCATTTTACATCTATCAGCCCTCATCCTAACCTCTCTAGAACAATCATCTAGCGCAATACCGAGTTCCTTCAGCACAGCATTTTTCCTCTTTAAGAGAAGTCCATTCTCTACCAAAGTTGGAAGCATACCAAGTACATCCAAAGCCTTAGATCTTGCTTCCACAGTAGCATCCGAGGGCGAATCATATGTGTTGTGTGTACGATCCGTCATGCGATTGATGATCGAATCGAGATATTCTTCAATCAAGCTAGGATTCTCGGGCATTAGGACGATCATAATGTTCATGCTGGCGTCTTTCGTGACCTTATCTGGGACATCAGTACCAGCTAGAGCAATAGGAAGAATTTGCGCGGCATTGTCCTGCAAGATCTTTGCTGGCATATATCGAAGAATACCAACAAGGGCAACGAGGCAGTTTTCTTTAATATGACTGTTTTCATTAGATCGCCAGAGAGCGATGAGTTGATTAACAGTGGTACTGTAAAGGCGACCAAATCGAAGGGGACGAAGGGTACAGAAGTTGCTCTCGTTCATGATGTTGGATGGAGCCAGAAGGATTGCGAAGCTTTGGGCAATCTTTCGGCCGCGCTTTGGGTCAGAAATGCCTTGCATCATGGCGTCGATAAGTGCCGTACTGCATGGCTCATATGCTGCTACTGCAGCAGCAGCAAAATAAGCCAAGGCTTGATAGATTTTATATGCTTCTGGGTCCGGCTTTGAGGTTGCCTCCTTGACTAGCTGGAGCATGACATCGTGAAGTGGTTTTCCATCCTCAAGTGACTTTTTGTCTGCACCGAATTTATTGACGAGGAGTTGAAGCATTTGTAACATACTCACTCGAGCTGGTCTTGAACAGCTGTTTTCCATAGAGATGGCGTTCAAAAGCATTGACTTGGCGGTTTCGTGAGCAACGAGACCTAACCGACCCGCATCCTAAAACAAATCAGCTAAAGTTAACGCGGAGAAAAGTGCAATATGAGCTCACCTCTTTACGAATCCCGGCTATTAAGGCCGTGGAAAGAATGTTGGCGGAACATTTGTTAGAAGGGCCACTGCGAAGGTCTTGCTGACAAACACCGAGATCCGCTCTTGTGTGTGCTCCAAAGTTGAACAAAGTCCAAACTCGACTTGGCTCAGTTGGATTTTCTGCATTTGCTTTGAGCAAAAAGTTATTCACGTGCGAGGTGGTATTTGATCGAAGTATATACGTCCCAACTATCCCAACAAGTGCAACAACGGAATCATCGAAATATTCGCCCTTATCAGCCTCGGAAATACCAACAAACCAACTACCTTTTAAGTTGCCAGTCTCATGCTGAAAAAGCCCAATGACTCGCTTGAATAATGCGATGGCGATGAAAGCATAAGGATTGATAGTGTCATCGGAGTTTGAGGAGAGTTCTCCCATGGCCTTATCATTGGCAAGTGCGTCATCAAACACTTGCAATCCTCGATAAATTGCGGCTAAAATGGCCATTTGATATGATTTCTGGGCTGCATTTTGGGAAATGTGTTGGGTAAATCTCATAACCAGTTCAGACTGCAAAGCGGTGAATAATCTAAATTTGAAATGAATTTTGGAATCGGAGTCAGGGGCATCCAATTCACGTTGACAAACTGATTTGCACGCAATATCCACAAGGGAGTCCAGGAGCCCGACTATGCGGGAGAAATCAGATTCGTCATCATTCTCTGGTTTCAACTGATCCGGAAGTCTTCCAACAAAATTTGGAAGCGTGATATTGATAAAAGTGTCTGGATATCGAACCGACAAGGTGGAAAGGGAGGTCACAGCCAACGTGCGAAGCTCCTCAGCTATTTTCATATCAAAGGCGGTCTCATTGAGCTTTTCAATGATTGTTCCTTGCTCGAAAGAATTTAAAAACGGTCGGTTCACGGAATTGTTGCGGATTGTGGCCAGAAGTGTGAGACCTTTAGTGGTAGCAATTTGTAAATCAAGATCACTAGACGACCCGGACATGGCGCCAAAGTACAGTTCAACAAAACTTTCTCGGAAGCTGTCGAAATCTTCATCAAAGTATACTTCAACAAGACTTCCTCGGAAGCCGTCGAAATCTTCATTCATGATGGTCGTACCCGAAACCACTTTTACATCCTCAATATTTGAAATGTTTGAACGCGTTTCAAGGATGATGTTTAAAGACTCGACTAATCGTGCCCTGTCGCCTATAGTATCCAATCGATGCCATAAGGTGAAAAGGGTTGGCAGTGTGTTCCTAAAAGTGAGGGTGAAAGCGTGTGGGGAGGTGCTTGCAATTTTGCTTAGAATACGAGCACATGGGAGAATCATTCTCTTTTTTGTATCGTCGGTAAATATTGTAATGCATTCTTGAGTAACGTGGTGGACGTACTTGGCCAACTTATCGTTATCGTCTTTAACGTTAGAAGATTGTCGGCCTAGTTGGCTGGCAACAGCAGCAATATTTTCTATGGAACGATTAATAAAATCATCATTTTCGCCGTTCCAAACCTCCCATTTCAAAGTATCCCATATTGTGGTTGAGAATTCTGAAACATTAGTATAGTTGCGTATGCATTCAAGCATGGCATCGAATACATCAATCTAAAAAGTTAGCATGTAAGAACATGAAGGAAGACGAATTTGTTACCTTGACATCTGCCCTGACGCTTTCAGAGTCTAATTTCTGGAATAACGCTGGAAAAACAAAAGAAGCAAAACCTTCGTTGGATGTTAAACAATTCAAAAGACCGCGTTTGAGGTCCTCTTCTGGATTTAATGGCGTCGCTGATTTAGTGGTAGTAATGGGGAAATAACGGAAGAACGAGCTAAACATAGTTTCGGCGTCGTCGGGGTCTATATCCCAACTCGTTCCTAATTTCCTGTAAATTTTGAAAATGACAAGGATACAAGACGGATTTCTTTCAACTGCCGCCATCAAAGCCATGCCATTAACAAACGCACTGCCCAGGGAAGTCTTAAGTGCTGTAGGATATACTTCTAGTAAGCACTGGAGGAGTTGTAGGAGGCTTAGTCGTGTAGAATGGGGAAAGTCGTTTAGAGACTGTTTGTTATCTGGAAGACGGAAAACTGCCAATGCGATATCTGGCACACTTGATTTAATAAACTTAGGCATCTTTGCAATGGTGGTCAAACACTCGGCAATTTCCGATAGACCAGCTCGGTATATCTGAACCTCTCCAGCTTGGGACACCCGATTTGTTAAATAATTGACGAGGGCACTCACTGCTGCATATTAGCGTCTAGACTTAATATATATATCACTTCGACTGCTTACAATCATGCCTTGAAAGCTTTTCGGGGTCGGCATTTTGTAGTACAAGCAACAAAAACTCCAATCCTGGGCATAATCAGCACTGAAATATGTTTGAATTCTATGTTTTCAAATGAGCTGCACCTTTTTGGCAATCTTCCATCGATGCCTCGCCATCTATATACGGACCAAGCTCCGAAATGAGGCTGCTAATCGCACTGAGACCTATCAGCAGATTAGTAAAGGTCAAGGTTAACAGGTTTAAAAGCTCTCGTACTTTCTATTTTTTGATTGACGATTGCTAATTTGTCCTTCTCAGCCTCTGCAGCCATAAACTCAGCTAGCGTTGATCCCATTTTGTCTAGTGCGGATTAAAGTCAAGTATCCGAGGCGGAAATTATATTACGTGATGATAGACGACAGTAGACAATTCTAAGCAAGAACCAAATGTCAGTGACTTGACAAGATGTATTCTTTAATTCAATTGAATAGCAAGTCATGTGCTCAATAGCACCATGTGCTGACTCAAGAATTCAGTGGTTGTAGAGGTGAGTGCAGAATGTATTCAAAGCCTCACTAGCCGTGATGTCGGGCTGATAGAAGCAATAGCTAAGTTGATCATAGAAACGCTTGTGACAACTCTAAGAAAGCCAATGAGATGAATGACTGTGTGGCACGTTGAGTTGGAAATCAAAAAGTGTGACGGAGGGTCCACAGGGGATTAGAAGGTGCCAAAGGTCAAATTTCAACACCAAGGCCAAATCTCCCGGCTGCTAGAATGAAGAGGGACAAGGCGGGAAAGTCGAGGAACGGAGTCAATTGAAATTGGAGGCTTATAAAGCAGTCATTAGATGCCGACAAGGAATTCTGGACAACCTAATACCTAGTGCTGCAAGGGCGAGGAAGGTTGATACTTCAGAAGCTTCCTTGGATATCCAGGAACAAGGTGGGATCAAAAGCCGTTGTAACTGTGAAGGGTTCCAAAAATAGCGGAGAGTGAGGTTGACAGCCAATAGCTAGAGGCAATAGGCACTGATGCGTGTATAGAAATGGCTCAACTTACTCAAAAGGAAGAGGTCTACTAAAATGTGAAGTACCAATTCGAGTCACAAGTAACAAGTGAATATGCAAGCATGCAAAAACAAAGGTATATGTTCGAATAACAAAAAGGGTATCAAGATGAACAGCTCTCCTTGTAGAATGAAAGAGAGTAGAAAATGAGTGAAGACAATATGCTCTCGAACTGGTATACTTTTGGATTGATCGAAGGTTTCCCTTGCAGGTAGGTGTGTAGAGTAGACTCAATTCAACAAATTATTTCGAGATAACGCAGCTTCTAGAATGATGAGGGGAAAATCTAATTTCTGCCATTGCGGGCGGTCAACGGATGAACTTCGGCAGATACCCAATTGCTCACCAAAGAATATTGACCAAAAAAAGATTTATGATTCCTTTTAAATAACCTTTTCATACTTACCTAGGTATATATCACAATGGGTGTGAAATTATCCAAGTAAAACTGTCCTTAGTAAAAAGAACATCTAGTTTAAATGTCTCAACTACCTCCTATTAACATATCTATTTCCCTTCTTATTGGCTGCATGATGGCTAAAAAAAACATTATCATTCATTCCAAAACACCCCTGACAATTTTACCCCTCCATTCCCCCTCATAAAAAAGTGCGATAAGATAAGCATCGGGATGAAATGAAAATTTTATCTTCACTCTGTTTCAGCATTTCTACTCTCCTTTGATTTGTTTACCTATCTACCTAGGGAAAGAGGATTTCCTATCAGCAAAGCAGGTACATACAAGACCCTTGTCAAAGTACTGTGACTATACCGAAAAGTGTACCACGAAATCCTTCGCTCCAAATCATTCCAAATATCATCAGAAATGGCTTCTTCTCCTGTCCCAGCTACCTGCAAGGTTATCTTGGCTCAAGGAATTGCTAAAAAGTTACTTGGAGAAGTTTCAACAGATCTGAAGAAGCTATCTTTCAAGCCTAAGCTTGTTGGATTGCTGGCAAATGATGATCCTGCTGCTCAACAGTATGCAGACTGGTCAATGGCAACGTGCATTGAGAAGTGAGTATTTTCCCCATCTTATTTGCTATACACAAAAGCCTTTACATCCGCGTATTTGCGACACTCAAGAATGATAATCGGTCTGAAAAGTGGCACCAAATTGGAGGTTCGAAGATCAAAATGGTTGGATAGCATAGGACGTTGGATACCAATCACAATTCCTCGAGAGAGCGGAACTCTACTTGGGCTCGCATCCTACCAAGCCCCGTGTCCGAAGAAATGGATCATCTCCCGATATATCGAATAGCGCAAGTTATTGCACTTCGATATTTGCACGAACTGACTTGTCTGCAGTGATTTCGACTTTGAGCTCCGAAAGTTCACCAAAGAAGAGATCGAAGACGAAATCCTAAAAGCAAACAACGACGATTCCATTCATGGCATCATTGTATATTATCCAATTTTTCCCGCACCTTCCCTCCAAGATGGATATATTCAACAAATTGTTGCCTTGAACAAAGATGTAGAAGGATTGGCACATACCTACCGTTTCAACATGTACCAAAATATTCGATTTCTCGACGCTCCTCACAATACTCAAAAGTCAATTTTACCTTGCACACCTTTAGCCGTTGTCAAAGTTCTCGAACATCTACAGATTTATAACTCGGTTTTACCATATGGAAATCGTTTATACGGAAAGACAATCACTGTATTCAATCGCTCCGAGGTTGTTGGGCGTCCATTAGCTGCTTTACTTGCGAATGATGGTGCTACCGTCTATTCTTGTGATCTTGACGGAGTGAAGCTGTTTACTCGTGGCAAAGGGATCAAAAAAGTCCATCATGAGGTTCACGATATGGAAGGGATGAAGAATGATGATTGTTTGCCAAAGAGTGATGTTGTTATCTCTGGCGTTCCAGGAGAGAGATTCAAGGTCAATACCGAGTTGATCAGAGATGGAGCTGTCTGTATCAACTTTTCCTCTCAAAAGAATTTTGATGGTCCTGCTGTGAAGGAGAAGGCTTCAATTTATGTACCATCAATTGGAAAAGTCACCATTGCGGTTCTTTTGAGAAATCTTTTGGTTAGTATTTCTTTATAACTCAACGGGAAAGGCATCTACTAACATTTTTATGCAGAGATTAGTAGAAAACCAAGGAAAGGGAGCGACGAAGCCAGCGGAGATCTCAAGCTGAGTGGAAATGAAGCAAGGGATTTTGAATTCTAAGCTGTAAGTATAATCTTTCAAACCTCAAGCTAGAAGCATGGTTGGTTCTAGCTAAAGAGAATCCAAAAAGAATATAGAAAGGCGTTTTGGGAAATTTATACCAAAGAGGAGTTGAAATATAAGGATAGGGTAAATGTCATATAGAAATCCTCACAATTGAATTGGATTTGCTATTTGTAATGTTCTTGTGCAACACATCATTTTGGCCAATACATGATTTCGCTGTATTGACTTGACGTCCTGTCTATCTTCTGTTACGAATCATCGCAACATAAGATCACGTGTGGTAAGGATGATGATGATGATGATGATGATATTTATCGTCATAGGCCGCAGGCCTCGCGTGCTTGCACACGTTCCCTGTTGCCATACATTCCAGATTTGGACAAATGATGCTCAGGGGAGGCCCCCAGGTTGTGATTTAGCTAGCTAATGTTATATACAGTTATATGTACTAGGACAGGGTTTATATGATTGTTGTCGTATATTAAGGTAACACTTTAAAACTGCGAATTGATTGTAGGCCTCCTTGTCTACTGAATCATTGCCCTGATTCCTCTCCTAATCCCCTCATACTTTTATTTGTAGGATTTCTATTTATCGACTTTTTTTTTTTTTTTTTTTTTTTTAACCCCAAACTTATCATATAACTCCAGAGCCTATATATAGAGAATTTGAGAAAGAGAAAGAAGAAAGTATAGGAAAAGAGAAGAAGGAAAGAAAGGAGGGTTGGTTTTGATCTGTTTTGTCCAAAAAAACCAAGTTGATATTGGTAGGGATGGGGGATGGTAAGGATGATAGGGTTGGTAAAGGAGTAAAGGGTTCGGTTAGCCCACAACTTCATTTGCTGGGAGCTGAGGGCAGATATCACGGTAGAAATTCGTCATTTCTATCTAGATTGAAAGTTTGGTGGTGCTGTATGGGGTCTCCAAGAGCTAGGGGATGATTGCGGAAAGGGGTTTTTTGTTGAAAGTTCTTTGTGCCTTTTTGATCTTGCAGAAGAAGAAGTGGAACAGGGTTTTTCTTTTTCTATATAAGCAGTATAAGTGAGCTTTGTAATAGTTAAAGCGTTTGTGGTATATTGCAAAATCGCTATATTGCAATCTGATTGCAATGATATATCTAAGAGTGATGTGTTTGTTGTTTAGTAGATAAGGGGTATCTGTATATATGATTATTAGGTCCTTGTAATATTGAGGGCTTGTAATGATCTATAACTATGTGTTTGCTATTTTGGTATTGGTTTTGGCCAATCGTTTGAGAGGCTAGAGTACAAATAGGGTTGGGGGGGGGAGGGAGTGAGGCTCCTTCTTTGGCTGCTAAATCTGCAGCTTTATTGCCTGCAATATTAAGATGACCAGGGACCCAACGGATATGAATTGTCCTTCGGAGGGTTTGGGGGGGGAGAGGCCTATTCGACCAAATTTGTTTGAGATCCGCAAATTCTATAAAAATGGATTATAAGGATCTGTTGAAGTATGATCCGAATCTGAGTATCATTTTGTAATTATCGAGGAATACCCAGAGGTTTGTAGCTAAGATCTTTGAGGGGAGAGCGAAAACGGCTTTTGCTCCTCTCAGGGCAGCGATGGCTTCTGTGTCAAAGACCTCAGTGTTATAGCCAAATAAGAATGTGGAGCATTTGATTTGGGAGTCAAATTGGGAGATAATGAAGCCTCCTTTTGTATTGCCATCTTTTGATTCGTTTTTTGAGTTATTTGAGAAGATCTGCAGATCGTTCTTTGGGATCGATGTATAGAAGGTTTTGAAATCTTTCGTTGCTTAGACTTTCGATCAGCCTAAAGATCCAATAATACAGGATTCTGCTTTGATATAGGTTTCATTAGATTCCTAGAACGAAGAGATTAGAGGATTAATCAGTTTGTGTAACGGAAGAGCAGATATGGCTCTAACAAATCTGGAGCTGGGGGTTCGGTTGCAGGTTTGCGAGGATCTGATAAATGCAGATCTGATTGCAAGGGGATGGTATAGGTCTAGTCGAGCTGTCCACACTGTATAGGTCTCCATAATCAGATTGAGTTCGATCTCAGAAGGATTTAATTTCGATTCTTTATATAATACAGCTATATTAATGGTTTTGTAGACTAGTAGGATAACCTTAACATATATATTAACTACTTTATTAAATAGGTTTAAATAACATTCTATCAAATTAGAGATCCTTGCATTTGAGGTAAGGTTTTTTGCTTTGATTCGGCTAGACCATCAAGTTTCCACAGCAAAATAGCATTTTTTCAATGTATAGGTTATAGTAACCCTTCGGGTGAAGTATGGGGGGATTCCTTTAATTATATTGTTAAAAGTATATAATATATTTGTAACCTTTTGAGCTTTTGTAGCAAGGATCTGTATATAGGCCTTGAAGTTAAGTTTCTTATCGAAGTGGACTCCAAATTATCTAAATAGACCTGGTTTTACTTCGATCTTCTGGCTGTTTGTTTTTATATCGAGATTATCAATAAAGGTATAGATTTCTTTGTAAAAATATATAATCTCTGATTTCTTTGGATTAAAAACAATATCTTTGACCTTTCCCTATTCTAATACTTTTTGTATATCAGATTGAAGTTTTGTATAATTGTTTTGAAGATTAATTAAAAAGGCTAGCAAAGCAATATTGTCAATATAATCAAATCTTTGAATAAGATTGTCTATTCAGAATATCAGGGTTATATAAAGTATAAAGAGAATCAGGGAGATAAGCGATCCTTATAGGAGATTATATTTGAGAGTTATTTTTGGGTCTGTTTCTTTATCTATTCTGATATATAGATTGATTAATAGCAAAGAATTATACCCATTTAGCTATATTATTTGGCCATCCTTATTTACAAAGCTTATTAATAAAGCGATCTAAAAGTATTATGTTAAAGATTTTTTTAACATTTATAATAAATAGGATAGTTTTGAGCCCAGATTTAAAAGCTGATTCGATATTATATGTTATATATATTATTAAATTGATTAAGAATCTCAAAAGGAGAGCTCCAAATTGTTGGTTTGTTAAAATCTTATATTTGATTATTAATTAGGATATCTTCCTTGTTATCAATCTTTCCAATCCTTTCCTTAGGACTGATAATAATGTTATTAATTGATAGGATCTTGGGTTAGTATTATCTGCCTTATTAGGCTTTGGGATAATTGCTATTGTGGCTACTTTGAAGCATTTTGGATAATATTTGATCTCTAAACAATTTCTGAATAAATAAAGGATTATATACTTAATCAAAAATTAAGTAATTCTCAATAGATCTGTAGGAATCTCATCTGATCTTAAGGCAATATTGTCTATATATAATATCGCTTATTCGAAGTCTTATATTATGATCTTAAAGAATTGAATATTATAAAAAGGGGCTGTTAGAATATTGAATAGGATATCGTTAATTTCTGTTATATTAATTAATAGATTTCGTATCAATAACTCTTGTTTCGCTTTGATATTAATAATGATTTCTTAAGTAAAGGGGTCCTTTAATAAAGGGATTCGAAATAATCCTATAAATTGATATCATTTCGCTATTTTGAATATATTATTTATATCTGTAATTATATTGATCTTGTTATTGAAGAAAGAGCTTTTTGCTTTATAGATTGCTTTCTATAATACACACTTCGATATAACTATTGGGTCATTTCGATAAATATAAGCAGCTAAGCGATATAATTCATTTTATTAAGATTGGTTTAAAGAGGTTTTTAAGGTTTTTTTTGTAGATCCTATATAAATGGTTTTTATATCTTGGATAAGTCTTAATATTAATGAGTCTAGATTTACTGAGGAGTGTAATGATGGGAGAGGGTTCAAAAAGCCAAGGTTTATATATAATAGATCTATAAAGAATTCTTTGTTTAAGATTTCTAATTTGAGTTTCTATATAAACTTCTAATTGTTATAAATCTAATATAAATTAGTTTTTAAAGTTTTGTAATTAAAGGAGCAATCTAGATAATATATTATTATAGTATATATTGTAAATGATCCTGAAAGAAAGGTAAGGTCGAGGATATTTCCTCTTTTGTATATTGGGATTCTGATAGGGGAGATAAATCAGAGATTCTGATTACCCACTCATTTTATAAATAATTCTACTAATAATAAAGGGATAGGGTATAAAGGGTTCCAGCTTGGATAATATAAATTAAAATCTTCGAGGAGTATAATAGATTGAGATAAGAGATTCTGAAAAGCAAGGAGCGATCTGATTGTTAGATTCTTATATATATTTTGTAGGAGAATATTATATATATTGATTATTATAAAGGTTATATTATTAGAAGAGAAGAGTTGAAGGAAGATTAGATTATAGAAAGGAATTGGTTGAAATTGATTAATTTATAAGCCAATTCCTTTTCTGATGTATATTATAATTTAGGGTTGGATAACCCAATTATTTAAGGGTGAAAAGGCTTCATATAAAAGATGGTTTTTGGTGATCTTGCAAAAGAGATCCTTATAGATATAAGGTTCTTAGATCAGAATAATATCGATCTGATCTATATTTGTTAAAGAGAACATAATCTTATAAGATATTGTATGTTACGAAGGTAACAGCTGACTTGTTTGTATAAGCTAAGGCCATGTGCAAATAAGATACGATTTGTCCATATTAGTATGTGATTATGGTCACCTGAGGATCGTAGGTGCACATACCATCAGAATACACAAACAAGAAAGCTTCAGGCATATATAGTATCAAATCACATGATATATCGAAGATCGAAGTCGATAATCGACGGGATCGATCGTCGAAATCGATATTCGACGAGATCGATCGTCGAAATCGATATTCGACGAGATCGAATATCGAAGTCGATATTCGACCAAGAAACGAAGATCTATATAAGGAATGGGATTTCATTAAATGTAGAGCTTCGTGCTCAAGATCAATCATTTAGTATACCATACTATTAGTTACGAATTGCATCATCTTATTATCATTACTTTAAAGTCCCTGCTTGATGCCTAGTTATAAACCTACTTCGAGAGCCTAGAGCACTTCCACGTGATCTAGACGGCAAACCTCGTAACATTGTATTCTTTTCTATATTTGTTTGTAATATAATTAATAGTTTAGGTTAATTTATTAAAGAGGATGTTAAATAGGTTTTCCAAATTGATAAAGCGATTAAAGGGTTGGGAACTTGATAGAATATTTAATTAATTTAGATTGAAGATCTAGGTTAAGGTTTTAGAACAAGATTCCCTTAATATTTATATTGATAAAGATAAGGGGATTAAGGTATTCTTTATTTAAATATTGGGGAATGTAAAGATTATATAATTTGCTTTTATATATGTTTTATTTCTTTTTATATTAAGGGTTTTATGGATAATTTATCTTTTTGTTTTTGATTTTGGTTTGTCTATTATTAATTGAAGAGGGTATTTGGAATTATTTGCTATATAGGGTCCATAACAATAAAGATATTTCACAAAATAAAAATAAGGGGTTCTATATTTAATAATATAATTATTTTCTATATATTTGGATGATCTATAAATATAATATATAAGGGATTAGGAGCAGGATCTTGTATTATATTATTGAAAGCAATGGCTATATTGTATCGTTTTTGGTTTTTGGATTATTAGATTAGTGGTGATATTAATATCAAGGATTTTAAGGGATCTCTTCAATCTCTCTATACCGGATTTAAAGCTTATTAGTTATATAGTATAATATAGATCTGTTAAAGTGTTTGAGCGGGTTTATATTGCAAATACAGCTTCTTATCCAGAGTATTTCTTAATAGTCTCAGTAATTGTATTTCTGAAGACTAGGATTGTATCTATTTCGAAAGAGTTATTGATAATAATAATCTTTCGGGGGATATAGTTTAATATATATAAGATTTGCTTTTCTTGGATTTCTACTTTATAATCCCTAATTGCAAAGATAATAATAGCCTTTTGCTTTTTTAGGGCCTATAAATTTGTAGGGGAGCTAATATAAAGGGCGAAGTTAGATTTGATTTCCTGAACTTTTTTTAGAAGGTTGGCAATTGGGCCTAGGACCTTTTTTAAAGCAATGAGGATCGCGAATGGACTAGCCTTACAGGCCGAATAAGATTGGTCTATTTTTACAAATAAATGGTTGTTGTTGGGTATAGCTGTTTCTATTGATTTTATAGGTTTCAAAAGATCAGGAAGGGATTTCCCAATTGGAATAATAGTTTTTTAAGCGAAAATGGCCTTAGAGGTTGTCTTTTTAATCAGTATAAAGGTAATCGAAGAAATGGTAGGAGAAGTGGTATTAGGGATAATATTAGCCCTAAAAGAATGATATCTAATAATAAAGGTATCGAAATATTTTTCGATAATTGCTTTGAATTCCAGGCAAAGAGTGGTGAATAGTTTTCGAGGCTTTGTTAAAAGGGAGAGGACCTTATTAAAGCTTATATAACTGTCCAAAAGGGAGGTTATCAGGCCAAAGATGGTTTGGGCCTTATTGGCTTTGGTGGTAAGGACATTGGCTCTGTCCAGGAGGGTTTTGGAGAGGTTGAGGGGGTTCATATTAGCCATCCGTCAAGGATGGTAAGGATGGTGACGGATGACGTGTACGTGTGGTAAGGATGGTAAGGATGGTAAGGATGGTAAGGATGACCAATCACCATATTAGGGTCACGTGATGGATCTAGAGAATCTAAAGGATCTAGATAATTAAACTCTAGATCCAATAGATCCAATAGATCCAAAAGATTACAGCTAAGCATAAAGATCTATATAATTAAGAGGGGTTTCCTTTATATAGAGCTTCGTGTTCAAGATCAATCATTTAGTATACCATACTATTAGTTACGAATTGCATTATCTTATTATCATTACTTTAAAGTCCCTGCTTGATACCTAGTTATAAACCTACTTCGAGAGCCTAGAGCACTTCCACGTGATCTAGACGGCAAACCTCGTAACAAAAATATCTTAAGATCTTATTTGTTCTAAGATAAAGAATTCTAGAATAATATTAATCCTAGGATAATTATTTTAGAAAATATATTATTCTAGGAAATAAATTATTCCAGAATTAATATTCTAAGGCCAAGTAAAGATTATATGATATACTAGTTTTGTTAGTTAATTAGTAGAGTTAGCATTAAGGGAATACTAGCTATATTAACCAATTAATATAACTAACATTTAAGGAAAACAATCAATATATATAATTAGGATAGTTTCATAATTTAAAAGCTTTATGCTCAACTTAGTTATCAATTAGTTTATCTATATTCTACTTGATTTAGTAACAACTTCATTTTCAAATAAATATCAGTAATAAAGCCTTAACCTACAATTACTAACTAAACGAAACTCAGGCAGCCGTTGTCTTCAATACAGTATCGTTACAAAGAGTCACATAGTACAAAATCAATTAATCTTAAAATAATATCCAAACTTTTTATTATTTATTTTAAAATTAAAATAAAAATAATTTCTTTTTAATAAAATTATTAATTATTTAATATCAGACTATATAGATTCTGATATTATAATATTAGAAAAGATTTTGGTAAAGTTTTTTTAATTAATAATTAGATATTTTATCGATTATATATTAGTACTATAAATAAAAATCTTGTATTAATAATTATTATTGTTTTATAATTTTTTTCTGAGAACGATTATGATAATATTAATTGTATAATATTATATAGTATAATATAAGGTATTTGTAATAGAATTTTTGGGTTTTTTTATTTAGAATTTTTTTTTTAATTTTTTTTATATTTATTTATATTTATTTATATTTATTTATATTTATTTATATTTATTTATATTTATTTATATTTATTTATATTTATTTATATTTATTTATTTTAATAATTATTGAGTTTTAAGTTTTAAGTTTTAAATATAAAAATATAATTGTTTTTTATATTATCTGATATTCTTTAATTATATTATATTATATAATTATAGGAGAGAATTCTTATTTGGTGAATAAATAATTCTAGTTTGGAGATATATACTCGAGTAGTGAATATAAATAATACTTTGTACTTGATACTATCAATAGATAAATTAGTTAATTATTTTATATAATACTTGTGGAATACTTGAGGGTATTTATGGTATTTTAATTGTGATATGGGGATAGGGTATATAGTATAGATATGGAGGTAGTAAGATTATAGATTCAGTATGTATATGGCATAGCATACAAAATGAGAGGAGTGAATCTCGAAGAACTACAAGTGTGTCTCAAATTAATCCTCTTCGCGACTCGTCCTCTAAAACCGCAGGAGCTCTGTTTTGCAACTCAGCTTTGTCTTGATGAAAAGTGTACGGGTTACTGGGATCTGGAAGACGTGATTTGGATCAGAGATGAGAAATGAGAGATGAGAAATGAGAGATGAGAAATGAGAAATGAGAGATGAGAGATAGAACCTTGAAAGTCAAAATTAAACTTGCATTATGAGCCTTGGGCGGTTCGGATATCTGGTAAAGATGTGTATGTACTTTGCATATCAATGCGGAGCTCTAGAGCCCTATTTCTATATCTATTCATACCGCTCAATTTCTGAGATCTATTCCCTCTACAAATCCCACCTTTCCCATCCTCACCACCCTTCCCCTCAAACACCCTTTTCAAACCCCCAATCCCACCATCAACTCAAACTCTCCCCCCCTCCCTCAACAACCAAAAACAAATCCCATTTCCCACCCACCAAAACGCACTCCTAACAAAACTCCACTTCACCCTCTCAGCCAACACATAACTAACCCAATACGCCAACCTAGCTCCAACATAACACCAACCCGCACTCGCAACGGTATCCTCACTCACCCCCTTAAAACTAGCAAATAGGACGGCAGCAACAAAAATGGGGAAATTATCCATAGCGTTTTGTTGTGCGGCTTCCCAGCGTAATATCATGTTGATAGTTGATTGTGAGAGATCTTTGGTAGGGAAATGAGTGAGATCTTGACGAGGAGAGACGTTGGAGGTTTTGTGGAGGAAGCGTTTGGGGAGACGGGAGGATTGGAGGAGGTGGGAGAGGAGGAATTGGGTTGTTAGGAGGGTGGGGATTGGAGAGACCATTTTGATTTTTGCGGTAGAGGTTTGGATATGGTTGTGTGGATGGTAATTGGTGGTGGTATGTTGTACTAGATATGAGCTTCAATCTCAATGCCACCTGTTGTAAAAAATAACACATGAAGATATAAAATTTTGAGCATAGACAGCTCTCGAACCAATCGAAAATTAGACTAAAGCTCGGGAAGGTAAGTACATGCGAAGATTCCCCATACATAGCCAAGAAACACGAGCAAAGAGCAAGAGCAAAAGCAAGAGCAAGATCGACCAATCAATCCCCGCCTTGCAGGAAAATACTCGACTCGATGTACTCGACAGGATTAATTTCGGTAACTCATCTAAGGTTAACTAAACATCAATCTCTCTGTCCCATTAACCTTGATAATCCCCATCCCCATCTCATTTTATCAAAACTGGTAACCAAGACTCCAATGACCGAGATGCTCCGTGCAAGTCATGCCAATAACAACAAGTCATGCCAAGATAACCACATATCTCAATCGATCAATAGATTGACCATGCATAGATAGGTACGCCAACTTGCCAAGCATGTATGAAAATTTCCTCCAAAAACAACTCGGGGTCCTTCCACATAAAAAATATAATTAAAGCTTAGTCGCGGCACCTCGGCAATCGGAAGGAAAGAAAGGAAAGGAAAGGAAAGGGAGGGAGGGGGATTTAAACTTTTCGACCGTAACCTTAACCTCACGTTACATTGACCAAAAACGCTTGAAACATCTCTAATTTTTCCGTGAATATTTCCGTCCACTGCTTCTACCTCATTTCCTCCATCTCTCGTGACTTGACCTCTTTTTCCTCTTCTTTGTTGCATGCCTTTATTCACGCCCAGCTTTTTAGTTGTGTTTCGCATATTTGGTTCCGCGCTGGCTTGTCTTTCTTTATCTTTGTGATTTTGATTTTGATTTTGATTTTGATTTGTTTTCCATTGCCAAGACCAAACAAGCCCTTGGCATTTGGCATCAATTGGCGACTTTGTCAGGAAGGAAGTTTTATCGAATTTGGAGAATTCGATTCTCTGATCGATTCGATTTGATCGGATCGTTGTCGGCTTAATAAGGAATCTTCCGTATCTGGAGATAATTCATCCTTACTCTCAACCTCAAACCTCATCGAAATTCCAATCGTGAAGAGACTCTACTTCCTCCATACCACGCCGGACACACCGTCACTCAAAAAAGCCAAGAAGCTCGTCCAATTTGACATTTTCTATAACACACCAAGACACCAAGACACCAAACAACAACACACACCGATCTCTCTGGGCAAAAGGATCAATCCAACACCAAAGTCCTTGGTACCCTGAGTAAAAGAAAAGGCCAAGCAGTGGATCGGACGATCAAACTCGGAATTCTCTACAGAGCACAACACCAAGGTCCAAGATACCACCATGGATACACCGAAGTATCTATCTGGGCGAAAAGCCAGATATGGACGAGAAAAGAAAAAGGAGTCCTTTTTATAGAAATTAGTGCAGTAGATTCCCTGGGCAGCAATAAAGATATGCAACAAGAGGCATGAAAATTTAAATGAATTACACCAGAGTTCCACTATACATTCTCTGGGCAAGAATACAGATTTGCAACAGAAATCTCTCTTGTGCTCTTGGTATCACTTTAGATCTCTGGGCAAAGAAGAAGATGTGCAACAAGAGTCGTGGAAATTAATTATTCCACCATGGGGTTTTCTGGGCAGGAATATAGATTTGCAACAAAAGATCTTTCGTCGTCTCTTTGATATCATACAGTACTTGGCTTCTGGGCAGAGAGAGAGATGTGCAACGGAAGATATTGATCTAGAAACTAATGCGTCTATCTTTCCAGGCGGGAAAGGAGATGTGCAACATTTATCTCTCGAGTACTCTTGGTATGCATGAATACCACGCCGGATCTTGGTATCACACCGGGTCTCTGTCAAAAAGGAATATGTGCTAGGTATAGAAAGTCTTGATATACAGACAAACTAATGCATCATGCTTTCTAGCCAAGAAAATCGATATGCACCAAAATGTTAGTAAATCCCTCTTTTGTACTCTTGGTATCCATAAATACCACATCTACTGTACTGCATTGCATTGCATCACCCACACCCGCCTCTAGGCAAAAAGGAACATATAACTCACAAACTAATGCATCAAATTTTCTAGGCAAGAAAATCGACATGCAACAAAACTCTAGTAAATGCCCCTTTTGTACTCTTGGTATCCATTAATACCACGTCGGACCTTGGCATTGTATTCCGTTAGGCTACATTGATCTCGAATGGAGATATGGATATGCAATAGAAAGTCTTGATATAGAGACTAATGTATCAAAACTTTCTCGGCAGGGAAATCGATGTGCAACAAATGCTGTTTATACGTGGACTATTATACTGGATTGGTTTGGTACCGCATATTAGTATCTGGGCAAGAATAACGATATGCAACAAAACTCATTTACATTTCAAACTAACATCAAAACACCACCGGAATATCTTAATGTCTTATGCTGATCTCTGGGCAGAGATGGAGATGTGCAACAAATTCTGTTTATATTTAAAACTGATATCTAAACACAGACCGGAATATCTTAATATCTTACGCTGGTCTCTGGGCAGAGATAAAGACATGCAACAGATTCCGTCATATATCAAGAACATCACACCGGAATATCTTAACACCACACAATAATCTCTCGGCAGAAACAAAGACATGCAACAAATTCCATTTCTACACTAAACTAACATCAAAACATCACATCGGAATATCTCGGTATCTCGGTATCTTTCACTAGGTAGCATCACACTAAGACTATATGGATCTCTGGGCAGAAAAATAGATATGCAACAAATGTTTCTGTTCTATTTAGACTTTTATAAAATACTACACCGGAATCCTTTAGTATTGCGTATGTTAAGACATTGATCTCTGGGCAGAAAAAAACGATATGCAACAAAAGTCCAGGTGATCCTGTTCTATTTAGACTTTCAGAGTACTACACCAGAGCACCCTAGTATCACATATTGCTAAGACATCGATCTCTGGGCAGAAAAATAGATATGCAACAAACGTCCACAGAGTTTTAAATAGAAATATCTTAATATTATATTTAGTGAGACATCAACCTCTGGGCAAGAAAATCGATATGCAACAAAACTCCCCTTCTATTTAAACTTTCATAGAGTTTCACACCAAAGCATCTTGATATCTTCTATTAGGTAAAAATGATACTATATATATAGATATATTTCCTGGGCAAGAAAATAGACATGCAACAAAAGTCTACACCAGAGAGTAACCTTACCTTACCTCAATATCACATTTTGCTAAGACATCAACCTCTGGGCAAGAAAATAGACATGCAACAAAACTCCCCTTCTATTTAAACTTTTACCATACCATACCATACCATACCATCACATATACTAAAACGCCAACACAACCTCTAGACCAAAAACCCCGATATACGACCAAAATCCTGGTGGACCCGTTCTATTCTATTCAGACTTTTCCTTTACCAAAGTATCTTGGTAATCTTATTATATACATACACCAGTATCAGAATCACAAATTTGGTATTTTTATATTGTCGATCTTTGGGCTGGGTATAGTGTGTATGGGTAAGATATTTATATTTATATTTATATTTATATTTATAACGTAACTTATGGTGAACCGGGTCATATGGGGAACCGGGTCACATTTAGCCCATCACTGACTTCAAACCCCAACAAATTTTGCTATGCATACCGAATCACCTCTTACGCCTTCTCAAATTGAAGAGAAGATACAGAATGCTATTATTGCACTTCAATTGAAGGACTTTAAATCAATTAGAAAGGCTGCAGAGTATTTTGAAGTTCCTAAGTCAACTCTCATAGCTAGGGTCGCTGGAAGGAAATCATGTACTCAATCCCACGAAATGGCTCAAATTCTTTCAAACGCAGAAGAAAATACTCTTGTACAATAGATTTCACGACTTACCATCACTGGATTCCCTGCTACACCTATATTGGTGAAGGAAATGGCCGACGAAATTCGTCTTCGATACGTTTAGGTCGCGTTATCTCGAATTCCTACCTCGACAGAAATTCCATCTATAGGCCACGAATGGATCTATAGATTCCAAAAACGACATCCAGAACTTAAAACATGCTATTCACGTCAATTAGAGTCTAATCGGGCTAAAGAGGCAACTCCGGAGAATATTCAGGCTTGGTTTGATGCGTTTCGTACGCATCTCATTGAACGAAAGTATGAATTAGATGATATATATAATATGGACGAAACCGGATTTGGAGTTGGAAGTACTCAAAGTACATGTATTATAGTCGATTCTACTCAGAAATCGAATTGGAAAGTTACAGCTGGCAAGCAAGAATGGATAACTGCATTTGAATGTGTCAATGCAGCTGGAAAGGCTCTATCACCTATGATCATTTTCAAGGCTCAGAATACGAATTCTGCATGGATTCCAAAGGACATGCCTCAAAGCTGGCAGTTTTCTACGAGTACGAATGGATGGACCTCAAATAGTCATGGATTAGAATGGCTAAAAAGGGTTTTCGAACCAGAATCCAAGAAAGTGTCAGGTGACCGACCTCGACTTTTGATCATGGATGGCCATTCAAGTCATATTACAGGCAGCTTTATTGCTTTCTGTATAGAGAAGGAAATCGATTTACTTATATTACCTCCTCATTGCTCCCACTTGCTTCAACCACTTGATATTGCGGTGTATGGGCCAATGAAACGATATCATGCTTTAGAGGTCGATCGATATTCTCGAGCTGGTGTAAAGCGAATTCAAAGAGCTGAATGGGTAGAACTCTTTCAAAATATTAGAAAAAAAGCATTGAATTCTTCTAATATTAAAGCTGGTTGGAGAGGAGCTGGTTTAGTACCTTTTGCCCCACGAAAAGTACTCGATTCATTACCATTTAACTCCTCCCAGCAACCTTCTACTCCACAAATGAGAATGTCCAATCAAGATCTAGACTTATCTATACTCAGGAGCTCTCCTCCAGATGGGACAGAGCTAAGGCAAGCAAATCAAACCTTTAATAAAGCTCTAGCAGATAATGATTCTCTTGCATCACCAACTCGTCGATATGCCAAGAGAATGACTAGGCTTGTAGAATCTCAAAATGCTGAGATAGCCCTACTTCGGAAACAGCTCGCTGATGCTCAGAAAGTAATTGAGACTCGAAAAAAGAGAACTAAAGGCAAAAGAGTCAAATTACAAGGTCAATTTGTCTTTAGTAATGAGGAAGTACTGAAAATGGTATGTGAGGCGGAGGAAAAACCGAAGGAGAAAAAGCCACAAGGGCAACCACATAAACGTCCAATTGAAGAATTAGAAGAGGAGACTGAAGAAGAAGAGCCAGAGAGTAGTTCAAGTGATTTAGAGTTGGAATTGGATGAATGTGTAGCTCGTAGAACAAGATCACATAGAGAGAATTGAATTTTGTGACCCGGTTCCCCATATGACCCGGTTCACCATAAGTTACGTTATTTATATTTATATTTATATTTATATTTATATTTATATTTATATTTATATTTATATTATTATTATTATTATTATACCAGAATAGGATATTATATCTTGGGCTGTGTTTTTTGAGGAAGAGTAAGTGGGTAAGTGAGTAAATATATAATAACCAGCTTCAAATCGTAATACAATATAAATTAATACAACAAATATATAATAACTATTTATTTTTTTCAATTCCAATTCCATTTCTATTTTCTATTTTTATTTACCAATACACATATATATAAATATACAAATATACAAATATAAAGTCTGATAATACTTAAACTCTAACTAACAAATCATTTATCCCTCTCTCCATCCATTCACCCATCCATCCATCCATACTACCAAAGTATCCCAATAAACCAATAAAACCAATAAACCAACCCCAGGGTATCATTACAAAGAAAAGTACTGTATCGGGATATTGCCCGCTCCAAAGAAAAAAAGAGAGAGAAAAATAAGGGGAAAAAAGAAAGGAAAAACACTTCCATCCACACCTTTTATCGCTGCTCCTTCAATTCCTAGTTTTCACTTCCCTCCGCCCTTGTCCATATTCATACAATTACAAGTACCATTCAATCACACCTCTCACTCCCTAAGCACCATCCTCCACCTCAAACTCACACTTCATAATAATAATCCTCATCCAAACCCTCTCTACTAGGTACCTTACCCGCCCCAGGCTGCGGTCCTCCATATCCATTAGCATCATCCAACCTAACATTCAACAAGCGAATCTTCAATCCATATTCACTAACCAGTCCTACGAGTTTATTAGTTTCGGACGTGATGGGTGCTTGATTTAACAACATAAGTAATCCATCCAACCATTCAGATGCAAGACTATGTGTAGGAGGCATTAAAGTAAGGATAGCTTTTTCGGCCTGGTCAGTACCATCCGGTTGTGGTTTATTTTCGCCGCCAACGTAACTATTAATTGTGATTTTGGTCGTGGTGTTTGTTTTAGATGATGGATTGGTATCTTTGAGAGTTGATGAGCTGGATATACTCGAACCATCATCATGGGATGCGGAAACATTGGAAACCACTGAACTAATAGTGCTTAAATCAATTTTTTCAAGTAACTGATCGAGTGTCGGTTCTTTGCTCATTTGGTGATCGAAATCAAAATAGTGTAGAAAACGACGATTATGTGATAGTTTGACGAAGCGCCAACTTGTAGTTGGTATTCTTCTTCCTAAACTTTTTGTTGAGGTTGATCCTTCTTCGCTGACGATCTTTGGTTGGATTATTCTTGGGAACCATGCTCCTTGAAGCAAACAACGTATTCTCTGTTCCTTGACAAATAAAAGAGCTTCGTGTTTGAGCTCATCTCTCACTTGGTGTAAATGATGACCCCATTCATCTTCAAACGTCAATTCCAATAACTCCATCTGTAAATTTCGTAGCTTTGAATATTCGAATTCCGCTAATTCTTCCTCTACCTCTAAAACATCTTTTGTCCTTGAAGCTTGTCCAACCACTTGCTCAACCAATATTCGTACAAGTTCTGCAACTTTTATGAAATCATCCTGCTCGGCTCCTGTGGCTTTCCATAACCTAAAGAAAGCTTGCAAGCTCGATGAGTGTAATCTCGACCATTGTAGTAATAAAGGCCGGAATATCTTATCATAATTCTTAACACCATCCAACACCAGATAAGTTTTTGCATCTTCCGCATCTGATTTGTCAACATCGAAATGATCATACAGAATAGATGTAACCATTAGACTAGCTCTTGCAATGGGGCACCTTTCGCGTAGAGGCTTGGAAGATTGCTCCAGTAGAAGCTTTTGAAACGCATCTTCATTCTTCCTAACATAATCCGTCAAATCCATCATACCAAGAAATCCGGTTGATTCAAACTCCCAAGCGGGACTTTCGGTCTCGAAGCCTAATCTCCTCCACTTCTCAGGATTATGTTTCCGACTTCCTTTCTTTTCTCCATTTTCGGATACCTCTCCTTTTGCTACTGTTCCATTAGTACCGTCTTTCTTCTCAGGAGCACTAGCCAGATGTATTCCCTTCAAAGCTCGTCGATGTTCTGGTCTTTCCAAATCCACCTTCACCTCCCTCCATTTTCCTAATAAAACCTTGGTCAAACTTTGAAATTCCAGCAGCGCATGCGACAAGTCTTGTAATGCCGAGCTTTGCATCAAACTGTATGCGGATTTAATAACCCCTAAATCTTGTAATCGTTTGATGAATTTCGGCCACTCCTCCCCCGTCCCACTACTTTTGCTAACATTATCCTTTCCCTGCCCATTGTCATTTGTGATCGCATCCCGCATTAATGCATTCAAAAGCATCAGCGCATTCGCACATAGTAAATGATCCGCAGAATTGAGTTGTGAGACGACCATTTCGAAGAATTGAGGATAAACCGCAACGGCAGGTTTCAAGGCTCGGAATCCAAATGCGCCTGGTATTTTTATACGTCCTCCTGAAGATTGTGGATGGCTCACAATAGCGACCAATATCGACATAGCTCCTCGAAGAATATTGACCAGCGGATGTGTGACGATTAATTCGACAACGCGTTCGACCAATTCTCCTGCACCTTGTGACTCAAATATTTCCCAGCCCATATCGACTTCCAGTAAACGACTAAGACTCTGTAAGGAGTATGCGAGGGTATTTGCATTGGTTGTCATGATCAATCGACGTAGGATATTGAGGCCTCCCGAGGAAATAAACACATCTGCGAATGAGGGATCATTGATAGAAGATTGTAGCTTGAAGACAGCCATCTTGCGCGTAGCATCTTCATCACTGTTGAGCCTCGAGAGCAACGAGGGTATATCTGCTTGATCCATTGTGAATTGTCGTGTGCTTGTACTTTTGAGGGATCAATGAAGCTGGGAAATCTGGGGAGTCTGGTCAGGGCGTACAGAGTAATAGGTTTTTGATAACCCCCGTTTTCTCAAATCCTCGATAATTAATTACATTTGTTTGAAATCTTTTACCCCAAAAATTCACCTCAGACTCGAGGTTGATTCCAAAAATAGACTAGGGCCTGGCTGGTTGTTTGTTGGTTGCAATACGGAGATATAAAAAGGTAAAGGAGAGTTTATTTATTATTTATTTATTTATTTATATTAACTAAATCATATAGCAGACCAGAATCCATGAGGAAAGTCGCACTTGGTCTGTGCTTCAACAGGTAATTTAAGGTAAGTCTTACCTAGGGATTCAAATCAGTTGATATCGGCAGGTATCATCGGTACCGAAAGAACGGTGTCTTTATAAAGCCATAAAATGTCTTATTTTATCAATTGCCATGACACTTTTATATCACCAGAGAGAGGACTACTGAATTGTTTTGTTTGAAGCGATACTTGTATGATAGGTCTGAACTATGACCAACCATGATGTCTGCAAGTTACAATTCTTTTGTCAATTTCGTAATTCATAGCTTTATAGATTTCCCTAATGTGACCGACCAACCTCAACCTCACTGTTATGTTATCCCAAAGATTTCACGCTATGCGGCGAGGATACCAAAACTCCATCCCATATGCCGATATGCCCATTGCCTTCACAGCTTAATGTGGCTATTTTCATTCATCATCTTCATCCATCAAACTCAGACAATCCAACTCTGTCCGAATCAACCTATCGAATTCTGCCCTTTCGATCCCAGCCACTTTTGCAAGTCTGTACAAGCTCTTTACACTTGTTGAAATATGTTGTTTGATACCAACTTCATTTTGTTCTCGTGCCTCTGCCCTTTTCTCGAGTTTCGCAACGGTCTCACTTCCACTGGAGCTAGTTCTACTTCCTGGTCTTGGTTGCACGACTTCAACGTATTCCCCACCATTCATTATTGCACTGCTAGACTCTGAATCCCATGGTTTTACTTCATGAGATGGTATGTGGTTTTGTAGATTTTGTTTCAAGGTAGAAGTGATTTGATCATCTTGACCGAGCGACGTTTCGACGGTCCCATTCTGTGCTGCCTCGTCTGGATCATGGCTATCCATAGCAGGTTGTACATCGGCATATTGCGCATAATATGAGTCTTCGTCATCAGCACTCTTCGAACCGCTTTGCATTGATTGAGGCGCTGGAGAATGTTTCGGTGCGGGGGTACGAGAGGGCGTATTGTCATACTGAGCCCAGTAATCATCATCATCGTCATCCTCTGCTTCGAGATATTTGGAACCATTTGAAACATTGGAAAGGGTGCTACCCGCCCGTGTAGATACTTGCGGAGTTCCAGATAGAAAAGCGGACTCTGCAGAAGCAATGTCTTTCTTTCCCCATCCTTCTTGATTTTCCCGGTCATATGCTCCCACTTCTCCAATCCTCCAACCATCACCACCCCCAAGCTCATCACCGACGCACCATACAAGCCGCACACTCAAAGAAAGATCTCTAAGTATAACGAGTGCCTGCAAAGTCTGTTCATCGATTCGCCTATATTGTATTTCTACCTCACTCTCCCAATCAACCTCCACCTCTCCAGAAACAGGATGTGCTTCTAATCGATCATTTCTTATAGCTTGTTCTAACTTTGAGATATTGGAAGCGTCGTAGCAGAGCAGTGGAAGCCATGGTTCATCTGAGGTTGAAGATAAAATTTGGATTCTCTGACGTAAAATTGGCGACAGTAAAGGAAGTAGTGCCGTGGGAGGTTGGGGAGATACAGATGCCGCAGGCAAAGATGCCAGAAGTGGAGCCAGTAATTGCTCTACTTTCGAAGTTGTTATACTTGTCGACATACTGAGAAGATTGTGTAGTTGAAGTCGGCTATCACATGCAAATGAATTTAGTTGAAGGGGCTATTGAGACCAGGAGGGAGCTTTGACCAGCGAAGGGTACAATCGTGAAGAATGCTGGTACTTGAAACTTTTGATGATAACAAAACGAAATCAAATCATTGATGAACTGGATAAAGCCAGGGACTGCGATTCACTTAAGATATACCTCTAGAAGTTCTGTGGAGATCTCCTGCAGTATTAGTAGTGTCAGTCATATTGAATTGTGATGCGACGAGGTTAAACTGAGAATCGATCTCCTTCCGCCCGAGATATCAATCTGGCACGTGCATTGTGGTTCAACATCCATTGCATTGGTATTGTTTCATCTATTTCCTGCATTCCTGCATTCCCACCTGCATACCTTATTCCTCTAACCATTTTAGGAATTTCAATGGAGATTCATTTTAGACAATCATAAGTGAGTTGGCATCATTGCTTCTTATTTTACGTCTATCTTTATTATGTTTTATTGTCTATAAATCTATTGAAGACGCGCAAAATCACCGCAATAGTATACAGTTGTTGGATTCAACTCCTATAAATTTTACTAACCTCATGTGACATCTTACCTTAGAAGATTCTTATATCATGTTGGGCTCTCCTGGCCTTTCTCCCATTCCAGTAAAAGTCGGAGAACTCGTTCATATGTCCACATAGTAACGGCACTAGCTGGGGCCGCTTTGAAGAGACTATTGCTGTTAGCCCCGGAAAATCCCAAGCTGATCTTCTACATACCTGACTGTCAATCCTCGATAAAGCCCTCGGTAACCTTCGTTTTGAATTATGTGTCGCATGGTCCGAAATACACCATTATAAACTGGAATGTTCTTATGAACGTATCTTTCTCTTGTTGGCCCTTGTACTTGCAATCTCTTCCTAATCAAATCAAATGGAAATATGCCTGTTTTTGCAATAACCGAAGCAATGACTCCGGCAGTTGCATCTCCAGATCCAAAAGGCATGTGTAGAGTCCCTAACGGGACACGTAAAGTCTCGTAAGTGGCAAAGAAAATCCCCATGTATGGTATAATTTGTCCAACTCCAGCCCCAAGTCCTTGGAAAAAACCCCTCGGTCCTTCATTAACGGCAATATCACGGATAGAGGCTCGGAGAGAAGTATATATCCTTTCTACTCCTTGCGCGGCGAATCGTGTCCGGAGTAAATCGAGAGGATAAGTGGCGGTCGTGGCGACAGCTCCTGCGGATGCTCCGGCAATGAAACTTTCAGCAGCAGTTGGCATTCTATGTTCCCCGACAGTATCTTGAAGGGCCAGCGTAACAGATCTATACGTCGTGAATTGAATCGCACTGTATGAAACATACATCAACTCCGCTGGAACGTTTCCCTTCCATAATGCCGACAGTCCTTCCTCTCGGAAAATACGTTTGATGGTAGGAAGTGTGCCTTTGTATATTGGTGATCCTCGCAGATCCCGATGAGACAGAGGGTCTGATGCGGAATGTAATTGCAATTGCAGGCGAATCTTAACAACGTCCAGGGGAGCGATTACGAATCTGCGTGGAAAGTATGAGTATAACGAGATTTAAAGTTGACCGATTATGTATTTACCTAGCAATCAATCCAGCTGTTGCACCAGCTATCATTGATTGGGTTTTGGAGCCCTAGATATGCATCAGTTTCTCGATTTTGTGGGACGGTGGTACGTTTATAAAACATTTAGCCTTACCTCATCCTTCAGATGCTCAGCGCTTCCAGACATACATCTGACGTTCAGAATGGTATTGAAGCTTGAGATTGGATACTGATATCAATCCTTATGCTCTAAATTTTTTAAGGAGGGTGTGAAAAGCAATGAGAAGAGTACGCTATGTCTAAAGAAGGATAGTTTCCAACATAAAAATGTTACGTAATTCAGCTCCTCAAAGCCGTCTGGTTGGAGCAATATAGTCACGTGATACCGATGAGATATTCATCTCGGCTCGTGGGAAACGGTAAGGTGGCTCTATCTTGACAAGTCTCAATACTGTTTGGCAGAGAGTAGGTCCATATACTAGCATTCAATCCTTGCCCATTTCAAGTCAATATATCCTCGAGTCTCGCTTTCAAAGACAAGAATTAGAAAGATGAGTGCCTTGCGTCTTGGCCTGAAATGTGGTCGTCGAGCTGTGACATCACGCCCTCTTTTGGCAGCCCTGCGAGTCTCTCATATTCATCGAAGATTGTTTGCAACTGAGAGTAGCGACACAAATCAACCAAGTCTTCATAACACACCGCCCTCATCCAAGCAGACATCCAGTTCACAGGTATTATAAGGGTTTTTTTTATGTGAGACTCCCGTTAACCTGAAATCAGAACGTAAAGCTCCCTTTCGACTTTGAAATCAATGATAGTTCTCAGGTCATAAAAGTCAACAGCGTAGCTTATCCCTTTTTGTTCCTCCGCGATGCTTGTGGCTGCCATAGATGCGTTGATCCTTCCACAAAACAGAAGAACTTTCAAACTTCCGACATTCCTTCTGAGATCAAGGTTACTTCTATTCTACCTGATGAAGATGGAAATTTAATAATTTCTTGGAACAACGATATTCCAGGCTACGGATCAGACCATGTTTCGTCGTTTTCCGAAAAGTTTTTCAAAGCAAATTTTTCACCCAAAGCCCATCACAACGACCGTCATAACAAAATCAGACCTATCATTTGGAATGCAGAAATGATTGCTAAGAAGCTGCAATATGTAACCTTTGATGATTACATAAACACCGAAGAAGGTTTATTTAGAGCTTTGATCATGCTTCGGGATTATGGGCTGCTCATTCTTAGAGACGTGCCAGAGTCAGAAACATCAGTTGTTGATATTGCGAAACGTATTGGCAATCTTCGGGATACACTATATGGAGTTACCTGGGATGTTAAGTCTGTTCCTCAGGCTAAGAATGTAGCCTATACATCTCAATATCTGGGGTTACACATGGATTTGCTGTATATGGCTAACCCTCCGGGGTTTCAGTTCCTTCATTGTTTACGGAACACCTGTTCGGGTGGTTCGTCTATATTTTCCGATGCTTTTCACGCTGCCGCGCAGCTTGATGAGCATAATTTCGACGAGTTGTGCAGACAAAAGGTACCCTACCATTACCGCAACGCTGGCGAACATTATTATTATAAACATCGTGTGATATTATCCAAACCACCGGGGCCAAGAGATACAAAACTCAGTAAAGTCGCTGCTATTAGGCATATTAATTATTCGCCCCCATTTCAAGCCACATTTGATATCCCATCTAATTCGGTGCCGATGGCTGAAGCTTTAAGGCAGTTTGCATCTCGAGTAGAGGCACCCGAAAACATGTATGAATACAGGTTACAAGAGGGGGAGTGCGTCATTTTCAATAACAGAAGAGTACTTCATGGCAGGAAAGAATTTGATACATCAGCTGGGGAGAGATGGCTTAAGGGAGCTTATATTGATACTGATGTCTTCATGAGTAGGTACCGGGTCTTGGCCGAAAAGTATCGAAATCAGGACCAGAATTTCCTTCGTACTCATGCTAGACTTACCTGTTGGGATATTGAGAACCCCGAGACTGGCAGGATGGAAAGTGATCCTCTTAAAGTTTGGGAGACAAGTAGAGACCTTCCACAGGCTGAGGGATATGCAAATATTATCTGAGGATATTCTCGAGCACTTTAGCAACTCAAAGCTCTTCAAGAGGTGTACAGAGTTTAGGATTTTCAAGAGTCTGGAGTGCAGTCCATCGCCGACGGCTGCTCGTTGCTCAAGGTATTGGTCAATATCGAACATCCAATCACTTGGAGTATCGGGTATACTTGGCATATCAAGCTATACCCCAAGGCTCACGGCCTTTGAGATTTTTTTAAAACGTTCCGGGTTCATTCCAGCAATTAGAAATTCTGACCTAGTTATTTAGCGCATTCATGTCCAAACTTGTCTATGATAGTGTTTACTTTTATCTGCAATCTAGTTAGTTCTCTGTACTTTGAAGAAACGAAAAGGGTTGCCTCATAAGCATATAACTGTCACGGCCTGAGCAATGTTAATATATACCGGATCATTTTACTCCTACTTTTCATCTCCTTTCAAACATTAAGATGCCTGCAATCGGTTTTTCGAACCAATTTGTATTGGAGTGAAGCATTATATTTGTTGCTCTTGTGGGCCAGTCATCTTTCATGTAGTAAATCAGAATACAACTGCGTTCATATTCCTGTTTTAAATTTTGGGCCTCATAGGCTTCACTTTATATTTCGTGTTGGTTTCAAGGAGGTCGCTTATACAGAGATACACATAAAGTAACCTCCTCGATTGTCTTTTCTACTTATTCATGCAATGACCTTGTGGGAACCTTCATGTGGCCAAGCTCATGCGCTTCGATAGAATACATGGAATGGATGATTCTATACCATTTTAAGAGTTAGGCGACAAGCCCCTGAGGGTCAAGTCTTATGAAAATCACTTATTCAGTGGAAAGTATAGAGGCATGCATGATTGACATCAATATCGGAAGCTTGAAAAGCATTCAAATGTTGCAAATGATTTGGATCTTAACTCTGAGAGTGAAAAACATTAAACTCTCGGTAAAACTACCTAGGTCTTGGCATTCAGGAGGTTGAGAGTAGTTATATTACACATTTCATCAGGTCTCCCCACTGCTTTGAAAGCCCCATGTGGTAAATAATAAATAACCTGAGATTTATTAACATAAATCCTCCAATGTAGCCTTACATCCACTTTCACAAAATTCTGCTCTATACGCGATTTCTCATCCAGAAACTGAGTGATACTTGATGCGGCTTGAGTTCAAAGGTACTAACGACGGACTCTCCAACACTCCATTTTTGTTCCATAGCCAGTACTACGAGACAAAAAGAATACAAGGATGCAAAATTCTCAAAAGATAGCGGTCTTGATGCTAATTATTCCTTATTTATTCGAAAGGGACCAGAATTATCACCGCTCACAGCCGTATCGTGTCGCTCTGGCAGTAGGCAATTATCGGTTATTATCAATTTTACACATGTCAAGAGACGGGTATCTTCCGGCTTCGACCACAAGAATCAATTTTAGCGGTAAATGCGTTTAGATATTATATCTTTTTTTTATTACATTAGCGGACATTGGTCTGACTATTTCGAATACTATCACAGGATGATTATACCCATTACAGCGCGCTATCTATCCCCTTAAAAACTCAAGAAAAATTTTGTGCAAAGTCCGACAACATCAATTCCTCCGAAGGCATCTGGCAGTTGATACCAGCGCCATCAAAACAACACTCATGATCAGTGCCAGAGCACTCGCCCGCAGGATCACAATTGCACATTGCCCAAGGAGGTGGAGGTGGACACCATATGTATTTGCTAAACTGTGTATATCAAGGAAAAAATGTAATGGGCCTAGCCGTACCTCCCCCTCGTCCTCCACTGAGTGTTTCGATCTAAATCAACAACATGGAAATCCCATTTTGCGAAAAACACCGGGCTCCCATGCAGTCCAAGTTGCGTTTTTCGTATAGGGAAATAGACCCTACGGAAATATTCCGCCCAAATAAAATATTCGAGATACATAAGATCATACATCTTCACAGAAAAGCAAAACATAACCGCCGATGCAGAAAAAATCAGAATTTCCAAGGGTGTTACATTTCCAGCCGGTCAAAAGAAAAACAATCATTAACAAAGCCATCATTTGGAAAAGAAGAAAGGTACATACTCCGTACATGCTAGGTATACCACAATCCCCCCATCCCGTTACATCTAACTCATATCTAAACTAACTCATATCTACCTATCTACATACTTATCATCACTTCCAGTCTATTCCAAACCACATTCCCCGCCCAAGAGTCTATGCCACATACCACATACGAGATACCGTAACACAGCACACCACACCAGAACAGCCTTTTCCCCGCGACTTATCATTCATTAAGTACCTACAGTAAACTATCCAAAAAAAAAACACGGTCTTTGTGTAGGTAATCAAATACTAATATATACTCCGTAGGATAGAAAAACGAAATGGGGAAGTGGTATGAATATACACACCTACCTAGTATTTTGTGCAGCACAATGACTAAAAGAAAATCTTACCTAGGTACCTAGATACCTATTGTAAGGTCTTAATGTGTTTGCTGCTTTGGATTTCGTTGTAATTAACTGTATTTTGTATTTGCGGCCATGTTATTGAGCATACATAGGAAAAGAAAGAGGTTTTGATGGAATCGGAATGGAATTGATGGGTTTTCTCAATTGGGGTAGGAGATGGAGAGGGAGAGAGTGTGAGGAATAGCGATGAGGTTATAATATAGAAGGGAGAATTAATCGGGATACCTCTCGAGATTAAAACATCGATAGTGAATTAGAACAATCGATATTCCTTCCACCTTTCCCTTCCTTTTCTTTTACTTTCCTTTCCCTTCTGTAAAATCTAATCAAAGGCAGTAAATTGCTCATGATAGTGGTATCAATACCAACATCAAAATTAATATCAAAATCAACATCAAATCATAAGTAAACATTAGCCATCTCACCAATTAATAAGTAATTAAGTACCTAGCAATAAGGACCGCACCAGGTTTTTCCCTCCTCCGTATCCAAATCCTATGAAGCGAATCAAAAAATATTCATTCCTCACCCAGTAAACTCCGTCCTGATATATTATATCCATCGAATCCAATCATCGTGTTATCTCCACATTACTTCTCATCATTCCCGCATATCCACTCTCGCTATCTGTATATGAAAATGGTCTTTCTCTTTCGGGAGAAGGTGCGCCCGCGATCATACTCGCGCTTCTGCTTGGGACGGGTAGCTCTATTGGACCTTTTCCTTGATTTTGCATTTCTTTTCCTTGCATTCTGTGGTTCATTGATTAGCCCGCGATTTTTTCATATCTTGTGACAGAGTCCAAAAAAGTAAGAAGTGTTCAAAACATACCTCAAAGCATCTTGGGCACTTCGATCATCCATCTCGCTCAATGTGGACCCACCATATTGTTGAGCGGACGAATGTGACTCGTGGTTATACGCGGGACTAGGGAAGCCCGGGCTCCCCAGCGGACTTCCGACCGACACACTCTGATATTGACCATTTCTAACCGTCTGCATACCCACTTCATCCATCGGCGGACTTCGACTTCTGAAACTATTTGCATCAGGATCCGTGTAAGCGCCATAATGAGGCGAGAAGCGTCCGGACGCTGTGTCCAAGCCTGAGAGACCAGATGAAAATTTCGACATGCTGCGATAATTGACTTCGGAAACTGACTTGCCGCCTTGTGACATGTAAGAATTATGATTATTTTCGAAGGCATCGTTTGTTTGAGGTCCGGCCGAGCTGTTGTGGAGAACTTCCTTCATGGTTCTGTGACGGCCGCACATGTAAAATAGAGCTCCAGCTAAACCTATTACTGCGACTGCGCCAATAACGATACCGGCGATTGCGCCAGGTGGAAATGGGTTTTCAGAGTTAGTTCCGGCAATTGGCTTTGAGGTTTCTAAAGGGAAATATTCATTGGGAGAGAACTCCATCGTTGAGTTCTCGGCGTATGCGAATTGAACATCGAATGTTTGCGTAGCATTTGGATTAATCACCCCAATCATGCCATCCTGACAAGCTCCCGGAGCTGAGCAGTAGAAAAATATGGGCTCCGTATCATTAATGAGTAAATTATATATAGGCGGCTAGATAAAATCAGTAAGCATCACTTGATTAAAACCGTGAGGCAATAGATGTTAGACTAACATTGTTCGAGACAATAGAAATAGGTTCGAAGCCACTCCAAAATCCGACCTTCCCCGCGCCGGTGTCTTCGTAAGGTATGCATGGCTCTACGAGATTGAAGAATCAGCAATTACCTACGAAAGAATGGTTTGGGGAAAAAATACGTTTATACTCTGCTCTTGCCACTGAATGGTTAAGAGGATAGAAGCGAAATTCTGTAATAATCAGTCAGTTATTCATCCATTCAATATTTTAGACTGATTCCCCACCAATAATATCCCCAACATTCGCGGTCAACGATCTGGGAGTGTAATTGAGGCCATCCTAATAATCATAAGCATTCAAGTTGTGGAGCAATTGCGATCGAGGTATCGACTTACTGCGCCGACCGATACGACATGTGTGGCAGCAGCAGAGCTCGATGAGCTTGTGGATGAACTTGTGGCCGAACTAGAATCGGATGCTGATGATGCGGAGCTTGATTTTGACGCCGAAGCAGTAGTAGGAGTTTCCGTGGTAGAACTTTCCGCCCGGACCGAAGCAAGGATTGAGAGCCCTAATAGACCGAACTGTCTCAACAGCATCGTATTGACCGTTGAGCCGTCAATGAAATCAATTAATATGACATGTAAAGAACGAATGTTGTCATGATATTGTGAAATAAAACAAATAAAAGCGATTCAAGAAATGTGTGCTAGGACAGAAATCAGGCGGAAATATTACTCCCATGCGGGGGTGGTTGTCCATATCAAGAAGACCTAATCAGCAAAGCCAGCCCCCATAAAAAGATACTTGGTATTGAATGTACAGGCAATAACAATGTGTGGCTGAGTAAGAAAACGATGTGGTAATTCTTGCAATTCTTCATGTAGTATCTAATGAGTGAGCTTGGCATAAAGTACGTCGGTGGATCAGCTGATGGCTCTGGGAGAGGTAGGAAAAATTCACGTTCATGTTGAAGCCATCGCTTTGTACCAAGCATTTCCTTCTACCAGTGTGTACACAACAAAGCCATTTGTGTCGATTGGAAGCAGCCATGTCGGGAGTATTGCCATGGGAAGACAATGTGCGAATCTACCTTGGTAGCAATAAAGCATGGATGCAATTTATCCACATGCAAGTAAGTTCATATCTTCAGAAGAACCATGCCTATATAGGAAGGATTGAGTTCGGATGCAGCCTCCGCCTCCGTAGGATTCTGCATGGAAGATGGGGGCCACGGACGTTGATTGAACAAAATTCAAGCATATAACCGATGCTTGTCATATAACCGTACCAATAACAGATACAAGATTTGACGAGCATCTAAAGCCTTACGCTTTGACTGGACAGATCCCTGTGGGTGACCCTTACCTGCTTAAATTTCGTATTGCCTGATTTGAAAACCCGCGTGGAAACTCATGTGGAAATCTCTTTGAAGGTGACACGACTCCGAATTTTGACCAAATGATGTATATAACATATTTATACAATTGACAAGAATATATTCTTGTTTGAGGGTATATGGCAAACTTTTAAATCGATCATTGAACCTTTTTCGTCTTCGCCTTCTTCCTTTCCGAACCTGGTGACTCCAGAAAACCACTTTCGACCGCCAAAGACCATAGACACCAGAAATAACATATACCAAATCCAGCGACACCAACTCCAACATTTAAGATTACCCAGAGATCTGGATATATTGGAGGTGGCGTGTAGAACACTTCGCCCAAGTGCCAACCGAGCATTGCCTCATAAAAGACCGTGTGGATTAACGTTGTTCCGAATCCTATCCAATTGCCATCGTTATATTGTGCATACACCTCAAAAGCGAAGGGGGGAAGTCCAAGGAGGTATAGCCACAAAAGGACAAGCACAAAGTAAGGAACTCGTAACTCTTCTCTTTGCAACAATGGAAACATCGTAAAGGCACCAAGCACGTTCGCAAATGCTATCCATGATCGAGTTCCTTTGCTAAGCCCACCTCGGCCAGCAAGTATCACAGTCATCGGCATTAGAGGTAGCAAAACGCTTTTCTCATGAACCTGAAAACTGAAGAGAAAGAATCCCCAAGCTGATGTCGCTAATGCTAAAGGCAACAGGTCTCTCCGTGGCTTGAAGAATATAATAAGGCATGGGGGGGTAATGGATGCCAAAGTGAAAAGTAGCGAAGCTTTCTGAAGAAGATCTTTATCAAAGTTTCGAAGCTTGATAACTACGTTCAATGCACACCAGAAATTGGCTACCTTATCTTCAAAAAGACCTCGTGCAAAAGGGAAGACTCGGTATATGACCTGTGCACCTTGTTGTAGGATAGGGTAGTACCATGCGCGATAATCCAGCTTATATGAGAGATGGCTAAGAACCGGCAATGGCGCAGCATAACCATCGAGCTCTGGCCGAGCACTGATACCTTGATTTTTATCGTAAAGAGCACCCAAGAACAGAGGCAGGAAGAGGATCGCAAACGATGCCAATGTCACAATCGCGATACCTAGAAATCTAGGCACATTAATAGCCGGAAAGATGCAGACGCCTAGCAGATATGCGAACATTGCAGGCGCATAGTATAAAGCCATCTGCTTGAATCCCAATGCCATGACAAAAAACACACAACTCCACATGTATCTACCAGCAAGGACACTAGACATGCTAGCCAGAACCAATCCAAGCATTACTGTATTGTATTGAAAATGTGCGTGGTCGATAAGGATTGATCCTGGCTGCATGAGTATCGCTGTCAATGCAATTGATGCTGTCCATATATTGACAGTTTGCAGCTTGCTTAGTCGTCGAACAAAGATGACCGCCGCGGGCACAAACACTAAGTATTCGGAAATGATAACTGTAGCTCTCATAAAGACTTTCATCGTTGAGTCATCCAGTCCTCGCGACGTATATAGTGTAAACCAGGAGGGGTTTATAAGTCCTCCGATCTTTCCAAGAACCCAACTATGATATGCGGTCAAGGGTGGATAGTCCAATCCCCACCATTCGAGGTCGTGGAAGTACCACTGCGAAATAGGAAGCTGTGTCGTGATCTCCATCCAATGTCTCTGAGCTTCGTAATCACCATGCATCGGCGGGCTTTGATATCCTGTAGTAAATAGTCAGTAACAGAGCTCCGTAGTTGACAGATTTACAAACGCACCAGAATAGCCCCAAAGTCCAGTAGCCCATCTGAACAATCCCACCACCATCAGTATTAAAGGGAGGACCACCCATTGTGATGTTGAGCTACGTGCAGACCAAAGTAAAGAGGCCAATGGATACGTGGGTTGATTTCCGCTTGTACGTCTGGCCGCTGGCGACGTAGGGGTAGCTATTGAATCACTCTCAGACATAGCTTTTTTAGATCGTGGACCTCGCGAGCGAGGTTTGTGCGGTGAGGGAGATTGCCCAGCCATTGTCACCGAAGAATTGAAGTCAAATAATGTATAGTTAGCATTGCTTGAAATAGAACACAACACCAAACATCGATTTTGTTGCCGGCAGATCAGTTGGTGTGTTAAATTGGTGGGGCTTGCGATGAACTGCCACAAATTTTAGCCTTGCGCCTGATGACAACGCTCCAACGTTCTAACGCTTCCACTCTTGCATTTTCACCCGCTATGAATTGAAGAATTTTTAAGCGCCATGTATTTCTAGATCCTGTTGATCCTTGATACGATCCTTTCAAATAATTTACCGCAGATATTACTTCTAAGAAGGCTCTATCAACTGTAAGCTCAGTACGATACCAGTACACAAAAGTTCGTACACAGAAATAATATTCTTTACACCACGATTTACATTCAATACTAACAAATGGACTTCAGAGTATCTGTCAGGGCTGCTGAAAATGAGTACATGAATTTCTGATGGCCATGCTCAGCACTTTGGCTAGGAGATGTTTGTGATGGGAAAGTGTTCACAACTTTCCAGTGAAAGAACCGTTTAAGAAGATGCAACAGTTGTGCTAAAAATGGATTTGTTATTTGTAGTCATGGAAGAAGATGCAGAAGCTACACCAGGAGCATCCTTTTGGTCTGTCTCCTCTTCCCACAGTCCAGTATTGAAGTATCGTCTGTTACCGTCCCAAGCCCTTCACATGCTCGCAGATCGTTTACGCAATCGAAGCGATACAGTAAAGCTATAAGGATCGTGGTTCCTCTGGTTTATGGTGCGGTATGTGGATTCTGTGCAGTATCATGATTGCGCAAAGGATTTCTCCTTGATCGAAAGCTGCGTTAGGTGTGCGTCAATTCTGATTTTTGCACGATTCTTAAATCCTTTGGGATATACTTCCTGCCATCTAGGTTACAGTATACATGTATTCTGTGATGGCGAAAATCTCGCTAGGCTTATCATTTTGTCCATCTGTCAGGAGAAGCTCTCAGAAACTAAGTCCGATGACAGGACGAACCGGCGCGGAGTCATCTGCTCGCAGTTATATCCACCAGTTAGCGCTTGACGATATACCTCCCAACTTCACCGCTGGCTGGCATGGGAAGAGGAAGGTCTGTGATGGTCTTTATGACAGGACAGTAATATAATTACAAGAAGGTAAAATCCAAACACGATAACTGCGCTCAGTCTCTCGCAATTTGTACTTTACTGAAATTGCCGAAGTGCCGAAACACTTATATCCTACACTACCAACATGTTGTTTGGTGATCGAATACGAAAACCATTTGCGCCTAAGAAATTGCCAAACCTGGCTGTGCCAATATCCAAACTCCATGCCCTATCCCACCCCGGAACACCATGCAATATCCCCGCCCAGAAACGTTACCACATTTAATCCTTCAATAAAGCGCAATTTCCGTGACGTTTCGAAAACGATTCGAGGATTTCAAGCACAAAGATCCACGAGCAGGTTATCCCATGTCTCTTTTCCGTATCTTTAGTGATATTAAACTTATTTCATCTAATATGCAGTCCAAGGATAGAATGATTGCTGGTCCCTGACACAGCAAGACACCTTGGGATCTTCTGTGATCCTAGAATTCCAGTCAGCGACCAATTTTCAACATTCTCATCCATCCAAACCAACTATTAAAGTGCTTTTCCGTCTCTACTTCCGTCTTCAGCGACTTGCTACTTTTGGGCTCAACAGTGAGAAGTAATGTCTCACTGGCCGTGTCTTTTGTGCGTGCTTGATGGCAGCAAGCCCCGACGAAAGCTAATATCAAGACCAGTAAACCCATGCCGAGATTCACCTGGACATTCGGTTCAAGATTTGTCTCCAGTGCTTTTAACATTGTGGCTAGACACATATTGTTTAGTACCGGCTGGAGAACGATGTCGATATGTATATTCAGAGAGTATTGATGGTAATGGACGATTCAAAATGATATGTGATGCATAGATCTCCGGTTGCTTAGGATGGATGAAATGTAGAGGAGAGGAGCAAGAGTAGGATTTTAAAGTTGGATTTGTTAGTGAGGGTGCGACTTCCTCATGGTTTTTGACGTATATATATTTATTTTGGAAGCGCTTCCCAAGGCTTTCTTGTATAGTGCCGCAGACAGCCTGGATCCTTTCCAAATCCCGGAGTGCGGGGCAATTTGAAGATGTGGAGGCTTTTCACAAAGAAGTGCAGCACGGCGTTGCCAAAAAGCTTCAGGCCGGATTCCGACATAGAAAATTGTATGATATGCCTTGCCTGTCTTATGAACATTTCGAAAGGGGCGAAGTATTAACATGTTTTCGGCATGAAATTATACTTACTATATTAACACGAGGTGCTATAAATAGTCCAATGAAAGAATTACAGACCTTTTTTTTAACGGCAATTACTCGCATACCCCTCAAAATAAGTTTAATTACTTTTATGCCTTTCAATTGAACCTATTTTACTCTTATATTCCTTGTCATAAATTCTAGCTTCAAAAATTAACATTCTAGCCTTATCAACTAGAATCAAGGTTGATCCACAGACTACGGATCCCACTCTCCGCTATGGGTTCTAGCTTTCCATTGTAGATTTGGATTATTATAAATCCCGAATAGGATTCTAATTATTTAGGAATAACCTCACATAGATTCTCTTGTATAGTCTAAGGGGCATGGAAGTAAAATTGGGTCATTTTGGGGGGTATCAGAGCATCTAATTTATTTCATTTATGGGGCATAAAAAGTAATTTACCGTATTCTTAAACAAACTGACAAATAATTCAATCATTTAACCTAGAAAGAAGTATTAACCTTATACTTAATTCCGAACCAAATCGGAATCCGAAAGATTGATAGAGAAAGAAACCCCTTAACAATCCCCACCCTTCAGATTCCCCTTTTTTTAAACCCATCTATTCCGTATTCCGTAGTCCGTACTTGCCGGCTTTATCGGCTTTTCCACGCATTGTATTGTCCTACCAATCCGAAAACCTTAAATTCACGTATCGTCTTATATTCTTTCCGTGATTCTAGCCCGTACAACACGAATTAAATTATCTTTGATTTCCCCTTAATTTTTGATCAAGCGACGAATTCACCGGTTCTCATAAGTATGTATACCTAGGTACCAAGACCTCGGCCGTCATGTGCATGTCTGCGGCTCTAGCATTTCGACTTCAGCGGTATATCGTATCGATTTCATGAGCAAGCAAATCACTTCAAGGTTCAAAGTAACCACACAGAGCTTCCTGGTGGCATTGAGCAGAATATTCACTTCGAGGTACTTACTTTATTTCTTTCTTTTATGTCTAAGTTTATGGCCATTTTTGGGCGATGGTCAAGATGTACATTCGAGGCTAGTCTGCACTCTTTGATATACTGGATAAGCACTTCCGTCTTCATCGCTAAGGATATTACATTTCTCTTATTGAAGACTGCTCACACCATTCACCCGAAAACTTCAAGCCGCACATGAACGCGCCCTTAGCAATGCTCGGGGAACGATTGCTCTGGCATCTGGTTTTAACCATGTGTGATGGTACATGAATCATGCTCGCTGGTACAGCCATGATGGATCAAATCTGCATTCCTGCGTTCATGGGAGGTCTAGGTCAAGCTAGGATTTCTCCTCTTCCATTGGCCCTTTATTTTTCGAGCATAATAGAGCGACTCTCTCGCTCCTGTTCAGAATCCTTCATCTGTCACTAAAATAATCAAAAAAGTCACCTTCATGGCATATTGGTAAGTAATTTTTCGAAATTCAAATAATTTAACATTCATCCCGGTCCTCCAATTCAACCAAATTCTGAGTCATGTTGGCGTGGATCATTCAAGCGTCGCCGGAAAACTCCAGGCAAATGAAAAAAAAGGACAAATTCCTTACCTTCGTCTTCTTCAGATCTTCCTCTTGATTGATCCCCAAATTGACTTACCGAATTCCTTGAGCTTCCCTGTCTTCCTTGACTTTCTCATTAGAGGATCAGATTCTGGTGCAAGATCAAATGTACTGCTGAGCATCATTTCATCGACAGCTTGTAGATATCTTCTGTGTCTGGCCGCTTCCAATCCTTCATCTGGATCAATATGTGCGTCGTAATAGCGTCCGATGGCCGTACCACGTTGCCGACCTGGTTGAGACATGCGCATTGGTGGACTTTCAGCGCTTTCTCGTGGAAATAAGAACCTGGACGCTTTCGAGCTTTCTGTAGGGAAAGTGAGGGCTTGAGACAATGAGCTTGTGGTCTCTCCTTCGAAATCCTCTCCGAATTCCTCTTTGATCTTCTCATATTCACAACGGGGACAGTCATCACGTGATTCGGCTAACAAGAAGCCAAGCTTGTCCATTCCGAGAACGGGAAGTATTCCTTCGTCTTCCATGCGGAATCTATGATGTCCACATTGGTACTCCGTTACAGCACCACGACAATCATCAAGATTGTCAGGAGGATGGAGCAAAGGACTTGGTGGTGGGGAAATGGTGACCTGGTCATGGTCAAGATCATTGCGTTGACACTCGTTGCATTCGCTATTGTGTTTGATCCAAGTTGTATTGGGTCCGGCAACGCATTGCCCTTCCTTTGTGGTACCGTCGGTATCTTCTCTTTTCTTCCGGACGATGTTGGACCAATACTGGTGTCCGCAAATGAAAACTGTGATGATACCCACAACGAAAATCATGGCTACGGCTGTTTCGTTCGGTTTTGGGAACGAAGATTATTCTTCGTTCTGAAAGTCTGATATAAAAGACTGTGTATTTAGTTTCGATGTCCCAAATATTTTGTGATCCAAGTTTGATTACTGTTTGGCTAAGGAGAAACGAAGTTCCATTAAGAAAGCTATGGAATTTTAAGTAGGATTGAGCTCAGCTGTTCTGAATCTGTTCTGGCATTGAGTATGTTGCCGCTATTGTTCTCCTCGGCTTAGTGTGTCGTATTTTCTGTAGCTTTCAAGGTCAGAGCTTGCAGAACAGCAGTGTTTGTTGTCTTAAACTGAAAATATCCATGAATCTGAGACATAGATCATGGAACAATGAAGAGGTTTCAGCTACCATTTGTCTGTTCACCCACGATAACCTTTTTGTGATAGGTTTACTAGTTTTTTGAGGTGGGAATATACGTCAGTTAAATTTGATGTTGATCACGTTTTATCATTCCCAATGTTTCTTTAGGCGCTTCATTATCATTTCACATACGAGTTACGAGTACAATATCAACATCTCAATGTTTAGCATGACGCATATTTATGATTTTGATGAGTGCTGTATGTTGCCTCATAACGCTAAATTGAGGAAATACTTTATAGTGCTTCGTTGAACCCAATACTCATAGCCAAACCACGTTTTTCCGTGCTTTTAGGATACGTCACATGACCTTCAAGACAAGCGACTCCTGAGAAATGAAAGGATTTGGGTTGTAAGCATACTTCAATGGTAATAATAATGGTTTGCTGTTTGTGTAGGAAATATTAAATTTTTGAAAGCTGGCATGCAGCATTTCCTTGGCATACTATCCCACTTCTCATTAGGACTATCATCTTTCACAATCTTTATGCACATTAGGGTGTTGGAGAGAAAAGAAAAAGGGAGCATGTCAATCGCATGGGGAAAAAAGACTGATTCAGGGGTTGGGTTTCTATTCATTTTAGGGTTATTCTCGAGATACTATTCAGTTGATACGAAATGAAATTCCAGAACATTCAACAGCGCGCTACGTTGCTCTTTCATCATCTCAAGATCAGTCCTTTGACTTCTTTTCGATCGCACGCATAATACTACCTACTTTGCTTGGTTGACCGGCGGCAACTTCAAACGGGAACATTGGCAGTGGGAGGAAAGTGAATGTTTCCGGGGGACTTCGTGGTTCGCTTGGCGACAACAAAGGTGTAATAGGCATCGCTTCACGGTGGTACAACCCTTCGTCCACATCATCCGGGTGCTTGCGTGTGAAATCATGGGGGCCGTACTTGGGAAGTTCAGCAAACTCATTGGGGAACGGATCTGCATAATTCTCATCAAGCTCTTCGCGCTCCGGAGCAGTGATAATCGGGTGACATCTGAGCGGATCTTGATCCACCTCTCCGCGTTCCTTCTCGTCTATATATTGAGCTGGCTTTTCGAACTTGACTGATTTACCTCGCATGAAAAGGCGTGGAAGTGAGGGGCTACCTTTCCGACAAGTTGAGCACAACGCTGCAGAATCCGCTTCCACAAATTTTGGTGAGCTTTTGCAATTCAGTTTTCGGATTATGCCCTTCAATCCAGGTACTCGCTCTGTGCCGATCCTGGTAGGAGAAGTTTCTTCGTGTCCGCAAGCGTACGTGGTGGAAAGGGTTGGTGACATGTTTACAGGAGGCCTCTTGTTGCTCTGTGCAGTTCAAACACTTGGTGTGCTTTTATAAGTCAACGCTTGATTTGCAAAAAGAAGCAGTCGTTAATTTGAATCAGGATTCTAGAGTTCACTTATGTTTAGTATAGAACCTTGTTCCAATGCTGTTTTAAGGACCTAGATCCCTGGCTGATTTAGCCGATTCTAAGCTGGCAAAAATTCTAGAATTGGCTATCTTTGTAAGACAAGCCATTCGAAACAAGGATGCGACAATTCAAATGGTGGTTAGTTGCATGGGGTCACGTGACTGTTCTCGATGTATCCAGGGGATTCAGGCGTCGTCTGGACCTTCAATTAGCTCGATCTGATCTAGAGTTGTGCAAGTTTACGGTTGCTGATGTGATTTATGTATATTAAGTTTGTATAGATGTTATTTTGCTTTACGAACAAGTGCAAAAGATAGTCCTGTCGCTATCGTGCTGATGATGATCTAGTATCGTGGTTTACGTATCCATCAATACCATGGTTTCATCATCTCAATCCTGAAATGGTATCTATCCGATAATCATACGTAAAGAAATTCATATCAAATTCATAGACATTAGATGCTCCCTCAACCATTTTTACCACCTTTTCCAGGGTAGGAAATTTCTGAGGCCTTGGACTTCAAATTAGTTAGTGCTGAATATTAACTAGCAAGCTAGCTTTGATACCCTGCTCCTCTAACTTCTTTTATTTGAAGTTATGAAAGGATTGTGGCGTATTTTATTATATCTATAGAGGATGTGCTATGGACAATAGTTTGGTTGGCTCGTGTAACTTCTTACCTGAAGTCAAGATGCTTGAGTGAGGGGAAATTTTTACATCTTCATCGCTATTTAAACATTTTATTCGATGGTGTTAATTGCCTGTGGGTGATTTCATCAGGACGAAAGTGATTCGTAGCGCAAGTACAATGCAGATAAGACGGAAACACGAGGTTCTGTTACCACGATATTTTTTGCTCCCATAGTTTCAATGACACATTTTGGAGTTCTAATTCCCCTGCTTAGGCTCAGTGATAGCTTAAAGCTATATTTAATCTTACATAATTCATAATTCACATTAGTTAAATTCTTATTGCACATGAGCATATGGTTTCACATTAGTCTGATTTGTTTTGGTCAATTTAATCTATTGATGTATAGCAATAACGCCTTCCCGTTGTGTTCAATATAAATCTACTAAAACAATAATGCCTCCTTTATTTCGAATATCGTTCCATGTTTTTTTTGGGTATTTCCTTTTTTTCTTTACCATTCCTGAAAAATTACCTGCCTATCGAGAACATTGCCTTGAAGGTCTGCCCGGATCAGATCATCTGCTCAGAGTATGAGTTCAGGATGTCGTGATGACAAAATTACTTCTTTCGTTGCTCGTCACTTTTGCCGGCCGAGTCATCACCTTCCGATGCTCCTTTGACGTGTTCCCCCTCTTTGTGCTTTACCGATACCCAACGACCCATCGCCTCATGAAGAGATCCGTCTTTGAAAGGATCCTTTCCGTCTGCGAATAGATCTTCATCGTGATAGGAAAGAGCGGGGCCTTGGGCAAGGGGACCACTACCCACGGGTCGTCGAGGCAAACGTGTTGGTTGTCTTTCTAAGCCGCGAAATACCAATTTTCCCGCCTTTTCCTCCTCTTCGTTAAATCTTTCTGCCTCGCTGAAAGATCTCCCTTGCCGGCGTGCGAATTCTTCCTCGTCGAAGCTGTGAGGGTCATCCTCCCGAACATCGACAGCGCGCAACGGTTCTGTGGTACGATGAGATACTTGTTTACCAAGGAACGAACCGATAGGATCTTTTGCGCATTCTATGCATAATCCGTCAGCTCGGATGTCCTTTGCCTCCAAGGACTTGTTGCTCAAAACCCTTTTGATGCTAAGGGCTCTCTTGAGCTTCTTCAATGGAGAAGGTTTTTCGAATTCCCTGTGTCCGCATTCGTAGAGAATAAAGTTTTGCGGCATGTTGATTTCTGTGGGTTATACGCTTGTTGTTTGGTTGATTGAGTTGCTAATAGTAAACTTTTCTTAGAGATGGTGTGTCTGAGATGTTGTTACTACGTTGATGAATGAGGAGGAAAGGAGGGATATAAGTAAAGATGGATATCTCGAACCTTATAAAGTTCTTGTAAGGGACTGTCCTGGTATTCTTCGGTATCTGTCTCAGTATATAGTTAAGATTTCAACGGCTGAGCTCTTTTGACTAGCGGAGGGGCCTCTTCGGTACGCACAAATGCGCTTGTTTATTTGAGGGCCAGCTTGTCCAAAGAGCCACTAGGAATGTTCGCTCATAATAGAGCATCTGTTCTCCCACCGTATAGAATGTGTTTATCAATTGTTTGGTGCCTGCACTTTCGAAGCTGAGACTCGAGGCACCGTTTGACAGTGCCTGTCCGCAACTCTAGATTAACCAATTGGCGTGATCTAGAAAGATGCCAATTGAAGCCCGCAATACTGACGAAAAGTAGTTCTCAAAAGTATCACTATTATACAAAACTCCTTTTACACGATACTCCTAGATAGTCTTTTCAGCTAAAAAAAACATCCGCACATTTTCGGTTGATTCAGGGGGTTGATCACGTGACTATAAATGACATTCATTTTGATCCCTTTTAGAGAGCATTCTTCGAAGGGCATGCATGCTAAGAACTGACAAACTATATGTTGGATTCTTTGGAGTTATAATTGAATTAAATATAATCTGTCCAGGGATGGGGTATTGAAATAATACTGTAGAAATTGTGCAGCACTATCTTTACAAAGTATATTCTTCATTGGTATCTGGCTATTAATAAGTTTCTTTCATATTATATTTACACAAGGTATGTCTTGTTTGTCGATATGCATTAATAGATTACTTTTGAGTCACATTTGCTTCAGGTACTAGTTAGATTCGGTTTAAGTTGTTACATTTTAATTTTTTGGGGGGGGGGGGGCCAAGGATAAGATTGTTTTACAAGTAAAACAGATTTCAGTCTGTCAGATTAGAGAAAATTCCTTTAAAATTTTTGTATATTTTTCATGAGCCCACTCTTGTCGTAAACCGTATTCTTGGATATTATTTAAACAAAACTCCGGAATTCATAACCATCCAAAACATCGAGATGAGAGAATCGTGTCATTCTGGATGCAGTTTCTCTCTTGCATCTGGTCATCTTCTATCTCCCTCATCCTCGGTAGGTTCTCACTTCTTGTCCTGAGATCTTTTGAGTGCTGGGTTGACCGGTGAATCTCTCTCCTCCAAGATATCGGGAATGCGATCGAAAGAAACGTAACCTTCGCCATGCTCCTTCATCGCCCTGTAGGTTTGCTCATTGGTCCACCTTTGAACTCTGGCATGCGTACTAGATTCTCTGTATAGAGGTGGACGTGGCATCCGGGGTAAGCCCGTCATTGGGTCGATCCTAGGACGCCCACTGGGGTTGATCTCTTCTCGGCGTGACTTTGCATCCCAACCGGCAGCCAATGCCTCAAGGACCGGGAATGAAGGGGGGCCTTCTGAAAGGTTAAATGGCTGTGATGGAGTCTTCGGCTGAGTCTTCGGTTGAGAATCAAATGGAGAACCAAGATTCGGCGTTGAAAACATACCTCCAAAAGTTTGAGGGCTAAAGGCTTGACTCCGCGTAGGCTGGTTGACCTCCGTCATCGATTTCTGTTTGCCAAGGTTACGCTCCTTTGCCTGACAAACTGGACAAAGATCTAAGCAAGGTCTTCTGATGGTGGTGCCAATACTAAATTTTCTCTTGATTTTTGTTAATATCGAAGGTTGGAACTGGTAGGGCGTGGTCTTGGCCCGCTCAATAGTCCTGTCGGTATCAGGAAGTTCATGTGTACATAAGTACACAACAACCAACTTTGGTTGACTCATGAACTTTTTGAGTTGTTGACCTGCTGAAATTTAAATAATTTTGGGTATTCAATCCGACTGTGTGTATTGGATGAAGTTTTTGTATTTGAATTTCTGAGTGTGATGGATGAAAAAATACTTTTGAAGAGGAGATTCTTGAAGTTATATAGTTTTGAGAATTTCCTTTCTGAACTTGTTCTCTTACTGTTATGTATCTATCATGGAGGGTAACTGAGACATGTTGTGTCGACTTAGATGTAAGACAAAAAGCATAGATGATTTGGGTACTCAACGGCGGTCACAACCTCACCACGTTTAGAGAGTTTAGAAAGGACTCTGAAGTCATTGCTGTTCTCTTTTAATTCTTGATGTTCTGAAGCTGTTTTTAAGCATTTTTTGTGAGTCTAGGTATGACTATTCAATCTATAATTCGGTTACCAGCCATTTCACCACTATCATCACCAACATTGGAGTTACGCATATTCAAACAAAGACTTAACTTACCATTGTTTCATACCTGTTTCCCTCTTATTCCAAAGTTTCTGCCTAAATTTCTGAGTATGGCTTTTCCTGTTCAAGAATGATGCAGTTAGTGGCTGGTTTCATTGCTCTACCTCCCACAATCAAGGGTTTGGTTTGTTCACTTCCATCTAATCGAGGTAGATGATGATATCATAGCATTTTCAGCGTGTCGCAAATATGGGCTAAATTAAAATTGCGATATTCAGATTACACGGCAAACTCAGGAGGGGAAAATACAAATATAGATGAAGAAAAGGGGTCATTCTTAAACGAATGAGCTAGCTAGATTCCTCAGTTTACTTCAACTAGGAAAAATGCATATTAGCCAAACCAATCAGTCCCATTAATTTGAGAAAAAACCCCATATCACAGTCGAAGCTCCAAAAAAGTCGAATTGGTGGAAATTAGCACAGGATGGATTTTGGAGAGAATCACATGATCGGGACCACGTGATAACTTGCAACTGACTCTGCGAGATAAAGAGAGGGCTTTCCAGGCTGGAGAAGAGCCAAAAACACTCTGTAGTTGGGGACAGGAATTAAATGTCATTTATCTATGAAAGGTGTAGCTAAATAAAGTACGTCCTGCGGCTATCTATAAATTTGGCGCGTAACCTCATAAACAAACCCACTAGCTATAGATCGTCATATCCATGAAACTATTCGAAAAATGCCGATGCAAAATTGAGTTCTTAAAGGTAGGTTAGGTAGGTAAAAGTAGGTTTATGAACTTACGAAGTCTCTGGTCTCTAACTCATAATTTGACTCTATACACAAGGCACCTACCTGTACGTCAGTCACCATCAATACTAAAAATATCGGGACAGAACTTGAAGACTCATTCATGTCACTGACATTTACATCACATTATTATCACTTCAGGTCATTATATTTGCATAACATAAGTAACTTTTGTAAAGTTTTAAATTTTTTTTAATTACTTTTGTGGTTTGTTGGTACAAGTTCAATCGCTTAGCAAAAACCCCTACCTTCCAATACAGAGCCTTGTCACTCGTCAGTCATGATTCAGTAAAAAATGCAAAAAGCAGAGGATAAAAGAAATGGTATGTTTACTTACTTCTTCGCAATTTCCTGCGCTCGACTCCTTACCTTATCTGCCTTGAGGGCTTTCTCGGCCTTCCTCCCTTCTATCCTCGTCCCCAGACTCTCTTGCTGAGGTTCCGGAGATACCGGATCCAGAACGGGTGCTGGTGCTTCTTGAGCTTGAGCAAAAAGCTAGGTCAAGGCTGTTGGGGGCGCTGGATCTTGTGCTGACTCTGGCGCCTGGTCAAGCACAAACTCGTTGTACTGCCTGGCTGCATCCATGACTCTCCACTCCCTTCTGACCAACCTCTCTCGGAGCTCCCGTGCATGCCGATCCTTTGGCGTCTCATTGGCAAGACTTTGCGCACGCCTCCACTCCATGTAGTCCGCGGCGATATTCTCCATGTTAGTGTCCCTGTACAGATTCCGTGGAGGAGGTGGATCCACAAATTGTGGTTCAGGCTCGCTTCCGCTGTCGGTAACTGGGCTTGTCATTGGGTTTGGCACTGCTACAGTATTGTATCGTCTGACAGCAACAGCAACTGCATGCTCGAAAAGAGGGCTAATTTGACGCTGCGGTGAAGCGGCTGGTCTGGTCAGTCCTACAAGTGCATCCCGTTCTGCTTGTTCGTCCTCCAGTCTCTGACAGAACGGACACAACTCCGAGGAGGTTGTGCGAATGATGTCCGTAAACGTGAGAGCTCGCTTGACTCTATTGAGAACTGAGGGCTTTTTGGGAGCTTGATATCTCGGATCGGGTAGTTCGTGAGAGCATTGGTAGAGGATTATTCTTACTGGTGAAGAAGGCATTGCGGCTGGAAATGTCTTGTTACTTTTGACAGGTTAAATCTCTAATTCAAATTCAAATTTTAAAGGAATGTAAAATCTGAGTTTGAATTAGAGATCTAAAGGTAGCTGAGGAAAGAATATCTTGTCCGAGGTATCCTCGACCCTTTATGTTCCTCGAGAGGAATTGTTCTGGGATTCAATGGCATTGTTCAGGAAGTCTTCCTCCGAGCCAGTAGTGAGAACAATTGTTTTAATCTAGTAGTACGGCTAGCTGTACCGACTTGGTTTCGGACTAGGCGAAATTCTTCCCGACTTCGTCCGGAGATTCGCGAGCGTCCTAGTGTCTCTGTATTGTCGACGCCGAGGTGGAAGTGAAATCAGCTTGATCTGTACCGTCTTGTTTTACGCGGCTACAGGAACGAGAATGGGGTCGTGGACAACGTAAGTCAAGCGCCTCCCTTGTATCAACTGGAGAGCTGGTACCAACCAAGGAAGAAAAATGACCTTAGTCCGTGAGCGAGAAGAGATATTTCCAAGACTGGAAAAAAGAACTTTATTTTTGGACAAAATATGGTGGGACATATACGAATGTAGGCTCAAAGGAATAATCTAGTGTTTCAAACAAGAAAGTTTTAGTGAAAGCCGCAGGAGTTATCGTGTAGAAGGTGCCTATCTATTCTGGAAAAGAGGGGAAATCAAAAGAACGGTGATGGCCTGCCAAGGTTCTTCCTTGGTGTTGAAGTATATTGGGATATAATTCTGCTTCTTTTATGTTATGTAACATACTGGTAAACCCGGGGTTTTTGAGATGCGTTCCGGTTGGTGGGCGAGCGCGTGTTTCGAAGCTGAGACTGTATAAAACACCTGTCGTATTTTCGAACATATTTGAAATTATAGTTGGAATAATGTCTACATTTCGTTCTTTGTCGCATTGCGCATTTAGGAACAAAGAAGCTAAGTCCTCACCAAGTGAAAATAATTGATAAATTCTTTCGTAGTTCACCTCAACAAAGATTTTCATTGGTAAATTCTTTCATCGCTCCACAAGGGCATTCAACAATGGATTCGTTCTTTATCGAGATTGATCAAGTAGCAAACAACAGTCAGGACCATCTACTTAATTGGGACAATAGCCACTGTAGCTCTTTCAAGAAGCTACTCTCGAACAGCGAGTCTATCAATCTTGAATATCTTACTTTCATTTATTACTATAGATACAACTTTCTATTTAAAATCAACGAACAAAGCACCAACAATCAACTTTCAGTATGTCTTCAGGAAGAATATCTAACAAAGAATTCGAGGTGGAAAACATTTATCAAGAGTGTCGTCACGCTTTGAAAGAAATCATAGAAATTCCCATTGAAGTGCGCACCAACGAGACACCTAAGGACCAGAAACGCAATTCCAGCTCCTCTTATCGATCATCTCGACGCAACAGCTGGAAGTCTTTCCTCTGCAGCAGCGCGGAGCAAGTTGAGAGTGAATCTGACAGTGATGCAGGTCTCGATTTCCAGTGTGCAGGGCTTCCTCAGTTGGTTAAAAACGTGGAAGGATTGTGCCCATATTGCATAAAACGACAAAAACTTTTGATTGTCATGCAAGAAGCACGAGACGCAGAGATCACGCTCGCTCAAATCGCCCAACTAGACGAGGAGCGTGTACGACAACGTCCAGCGTGCCCAACCGTGGCAGACAGACGCACTCAGTTCAGATGTGTAAATTGCATCAGGGAGAACCGCAATTCCGCCGACAGACGAGGAAACGAAGGATTTTGCTGTGAGCATGGACGAGTATTCTGGAATACAATGCTTGGAGCCAAGAAGCTCTCAAAACTCACCGCGCAATTGAAGCAGGTGGTGGTAGACGCAGCAGAAGCACGACGTGTCGCCAGGCAAGCACCAGCTTCCTACGGATGGAAATCTCACGCCGATGAGTTCATCGTAATTGAACCAGAAGTTGTTGCACAGTTCTTGGAAATCACGGGGAGCCAGCCTGGATTCTTGCCCGGTCTAGCAGTTCCAAGATACGAGGATGCCCACATTGACATTGAGCGATGGAATTCCCAAATACAAACCAGCCACGGTACTGCACCGGCACCAAACAAGCCACTTCCCATGATCCCATTGCAGAGAAAGCCTCGAGCTGAGCAGGTGATACCACAGCCGCCCTCCACTGAACGACACGGGTTTCTCAAGGAATTGACTCCGCTCAGAACCAGAGAATCGGATGTCTCGGCAATGACAACCCCACTAGACTTGGATGATGTGTCGCCAGTGTCATCCATGAGCACTCGCTGGCCATCCAACTCACAGAGACCAAAGACGAGAGAGGGAGGACACAATTTGATGTCCGACCTTGAATACGAAATTGACAGCGTATTGGAGAGCTGGAAATAGCTACAACTAGAACATAGAGGCAGAAGAACAAGGAGATGATTTTCCTTGTTAGTTTCCTTTAGTAAGTCTACTTGTTGAGTTTCATTTGTTCTATATTTTGCAGGCATTATTAATGGAGAAGAAAATACAACCTGGCAAAAGCCTACCAAAAAATTGAAAAATAAATGTAAGATATAAAACGAGAGATGGGTTTTGTTAAATGGTGATGTATAAATGTGAAGTAGAGAAACAGGTGAGCAGGCATCGGCGTGTATTATGTTGGAAATTTATAAGATTAACTGTGTGGATTTAGAAACACAACCACAAGACACAGCGCACACAGTTGGCATTGCATGACATTCCCAAGGTTTGGGCCAAATTTTTTCCTTACCTTACTGCCCAAATCATGGCCAGTTCAAGCAGTTTGTATTTGTGCTCTTATTAGGTCATGATGTATGGAGAGTAAATCCGTCCATTGATTATGCAAATGAAACTTGAAACTTGATGGAACTTATTCGAGGGACTGAATATGGTATTCTCGGCATATCAAAAACTCGCTGGCAAATGTACAATTGGACCAAGAAAGTAGGAAACGCCTCGCACCTCAAATTAACTGCACCAAATTGGATTATTCTTCCGGATGGACTTTGCTTCCTTCGAAACCTATTCTGAACTTGAATACCAATGTAAGGTCAGTTCCGTTGACCTTGGAAATAAAGAGCCACCTTCACTATTGCAATCATTCCCCCGTCTCCTTCTCCACCCCGCCTCACGCCCCGTCTGTGTTGCCTTGTTTTGTGCCACATTTGCGGTGCTATTTCATGTTTCGATTGTCTTTATCCTTCTTAATGGCGCCGTTAGACTGTTCGGATTTGAATTTTGTGATCTCTTTTTCCACAGCAACGTCAATCCGTTTCTGTAATTCTGGCCTGTACCCAAAGATAAATAGCAACTCCATGAATACGAAAAATGGAGCCAGGACTAGTGCCTGTACAAGGTTGTCAAGCAATGCAGGAGCACGCTTCTCAAAAGTGCCGTGTCCGATAAATTGCATAATCCATGAGACAAAGAACACGGCACCAGCGATTTGGTTCGCCAAAGTGGTATTTGAGGATGTAGCAAGGAGATGGTTCGAGAATGCGGTCCATCCGATGATAAATGGGAGAAGGATACTGCCTGCGACAGGTTCAAGGAGGATATAAAACCCGCTATAGAGGATTGATCCAATCGTGCTGAAGTTTAAAGGTAAATTCGGAATAGTAAGCCATGATGGTAGAGGTATTAATGTAGGACTGTTGGAGCACTATCGGTACATTGTCAGCATGCCTTTTGTCACCAGTAAAAGATTGCGGAGAGCTCGGAGCCATACGAGGAAAAGACTGGTAGCCAGAATTAAGGGCACACATGTCATATGAATGAGAATATTTGTAGGATTATGATGATAGGCCCCGTACTAGATCCAAGATTAGCACTTATCCTGAGGAGTCCTAATACCGGCTAGACAGCTAGACATACAAAGGTGAGCTGTTTCTCAAGGTTCAGAGACATTCTTGGCATGGATGATTTGACCCCGCTGACTCCAAAGGTTTGTCCGCTTGTGCGATCCTTATGAATAAAGAGGTAGGTATAATTTAGAGCTTAAGTCGGTGATTCAAGGTTGAGGCGCAATCGTCCCCTCATTCACTCATTGAGAATGAAGTTCTTGGTACAAGATGAGGGGGACGGAGAAAGAGAACAGTCTAGGATAGAGGTGAAGAAAATCAAAGTAATAAATACATCAATTCAGCCAGGTTTTCCTATTCAAGCAGGTGGCTTTTGGGGGGGGGGGGTTGAGATGAATATCAAATAGAAGCATGTGTTGGATTGTCAGCCTCGGAATATCATGGACCAAATTTTGCCTATTGAGCGGCATGTCATGTTTTCGTAATTGTTATTAGTCATCAACGAGTAGCTCGTGCTCGTGCTGGTACCAGTATTAGTAAGCTGTGATCACCTCCACTGTACGGTACTTCATTATACGCAACGATAAGCGTTTCTTTCATCCTTAGCGTCGCGAAAAAAGGCTTGAAGCTCTTAAGATCGCGTATCCCTCAAACCTCGCCGTTATTGCTCCCTCCCTCCTTGTCTTGAACAATTATTATAGATTCTTCAATAGTAACAATTCCATACCACACATCGACAAACCTTTGCGCAATCTCTGTAACGTCTTCCAGGGACCTGCCAAAGTGTCACGTCTTTGCAATTTCATTCATTTTCAAACAATGTATGTTGAAAGAAAGCTATTTCCGGCTTTCAAAGGCTTTTACTCGAAACAAAGGAGACTAATGGATCGCAGAATAGTAACACTGACCCGTCACTCTCTAATATCGTGCTGTGACGTTAAGACGGACGTTACGATCCTAACGAGGTACGATAGCTATATGGGGTTGGGTGGATAACTGGGCATCAAGAGCAGGTTCAACGGTGAAAGATAAGGAGGAAAGCTTCTGAGAGATCAGCACTCTCTTGATAGACAAATATTCCAATCCCGCCCTCTTTCCTAGGCACACCGATAACTTTACCTTATCCTCTTTATCGTACTATACGTTTCTACGAAGAAGCAAGATAGTTGCGGCGCGATCCCAAAGATACACATAACGTACCAGGGAAACATTGATTCTACAATTCTACCACTATATTCAATACGCTATATCTTTCGCTGCACAAAAATAACAATGTTTTTCCTCTACAATCTTGAGCGTCAGGTCACCCTGCACCCATCGTACTTTGGTCGCAATATGCATGAGCTGGTGACTGGGAAACTTTTAAAAGATGTAGAAGGAACGTGTACGGGACTTTACTACATTATCACAATTATGGATACCTTCAATATTTCCGAAGGAAGAATCCTTCCAGGGAGTGGGCTGGCCGAGTTCACTGTTGGATATCGTGCTGTAGTTTGGAGACCCTTCAAGGGCGAGACCGTAAGAACTCTGATTATGTGATTGAATTTCTGTTCATTTCTCAATAATTGATGTAGGTCGATGCTATTGTAACTTCAGTCAATGCTGTGGGCTTCTTTGCAGATGCTGGTCCTTTGCCACTCTTTGTATCTGCTCATGTAAGTCTCGTCTATTATCTATTATTATTGTCATGTCAGCACACATTATACTAATTTCATTCAGCTTATTCCTCGTGATATTAAATTCGATGCAAATGCAACACCACCCCAATTCACAAACAATGAGGACTCTGTCATTGAACCAGGTACTCATGTCCGAGTGAAAATCATAGGCACAAGGCCTGAAGTTGGAGCCATGTTTGCTATTGGAAGTATCAAAGAGGATTATCTAGGGTCAGTTATCTAATTCATTATGGTTAACCAAAAATTAACTTTTTCATGTAGCTGTTTGCAAGCCTCATGATTCTCTATCTCTTATTCACCAAGCCTATAACTAAACATGAAAAACATCAACATCTTTCCGGAAAGGATCAATCATGGCTCTCTGGTTCTTCTTATGGAAGACTTGAATGAAGACTCAAGCCTTTTCTGAAATGCTATGATTGTCATTTTGTGGAAATGACTAGGTGTTTTCTCAACACTTTGAGTTGTGGAGGATCCATAAAAGCTCACCAATTTCACTATGCTAGGAATTTGGACACTTACTGTCACACAGAATAGATGAATGGATATCTATCTCAAAAGTGTTTCTGCTCTTTTTTCTTTTTTTTTTTCTGTGATCTATGATCTATTCCATACATCCTTGGGTATCTCAGCTCTCATGGCTCAATGGTTCAGTGGTTCAACAAATGTTTAAGAGGTTGCTTGAGTCAAATGTCGTCACAGTTAAGGCTCCTTTCTAGGACAGCAAACCTAGAAGATCATGCATCTCTATCATAGGTAGATTTGCTACTTCTTGTCAGTAGTTAAAGTTAGCTTCGAGCCATACATTTTAGTCATAAATAGTAGTATGTAGCTGAGCTAGGCTTGCCCTATTCATATATGGAATACCTAATAAGTACTTAGTCTTCTTCTAGTCCAATGACTAGTATAGTATGAACGCACTTTGGGAAACTTTTTTTCCCCTTCTTTTTATCCCACAAATAAATATCTGTTCTACACCCAGTCTCTCTTCTTTCAGCTCCAACATCACAACTTATCGAAATCCACACAGTACACAGTATCAAACCAAGTTAATCTCTCACGACTTATAGCTCACGATCTATAACGGAGCCCATTCAACAGTATACGACACGATTTTCTTATATTTATCAAAAACTTACTCTACTCTATAAGACGTACTATATCACAGCCGAATTTCGGTTTTAAATTCATCTATTACAAATATATTTGGGATTTTAGAGCTTCGTTACCTAGCTGCTACAACTTGTACAATCTATTTGCTTCATATTGTACACCCTCATAGGTCTCAGATTATTCGACATAGGAATCATCACCAGTCGCGATACTTTAACAAGCCTTATAACACCTATAATCGCTGTGACATCTAATACTAGTTGCAGCAATTCAACGAACCCCCGGAAACCCACGATCGTTATGAAATCTAAAACCAATCAGGACAATTCAACAAACTTTAGAGCACCTATGATCGCTGTAGGGTCCAATACCAATAGCGGCAGCTTCCCGAGACCCAGAATACCCCCAATCGCCATGGGATCCAACAGCAACCCCAATCTCGCGGTTGCCAGACCAGTGAGCCCAGACCGAACTATCGATGAAGAAGATTTCAAGTATTTTGGCTTACCAGCCGGCCACTGTAGTTGCCAACAGAATTCCGTTGTATGCCACCATCGCAGCGCCATTTATACTACAGCAGTCATTACAGAATTGGATGGTGGTGAGGAGGCAAATTCTAAGTACGTACCACATAGCATTGTGCTTAAAAATCCACCACCGCAACCCGAAACATATACGACTCATCTCGCCATCCTGCGTAATCCAAAACATCAGGAGCGGAAATCACAACCTCACAAGTATCTTTCGCCGGCACTCTCTAACATCTCACCACATTACGTCAAGCGTTTCGTGGAAACCGCAGCTCGAGCGGATTTGGAACAGGGGATCTGGCCTGGACGTCCAGAATTCACCTTGTCAACGGCCCACCACTACGAATTAGAAGAGATAGAGGATGAAATGGTAGAATATAAGACACTTAAAGTGCGCAGGCTAGCGGAAGAAATTCGCAGAATAGAGAAAGAAAATCGCAAGCAGGAGGAGATAATAAGACAGAGGAGGAGATTCGAACAGTTGCGGGAAGATAGAGGAAGCCGACGGATGAATAAATTAAGTAATAGAAAGGAAAATGGGAGTAGGAAATAGAATCGAGGAAGCGAGGGAGGGAGGAACGCGGTATACGCACCTTCTTAACCAACACCAAGGACGTATTCACCTATCACCAATCACCAATCACTTTATCTCCTTTCATTTTCCTCTTTCACAATTTGTCTGGACAATTTCTTGATTTGAGATATTTTGGGGGCTTTCTTTTTTTTTGGTAAATTTATCGGTGGCATGAGCGTCCACTAGACTAAGCGTGTATAATTTATATAGAAATTAATTTCAAAAACACTCATTGAACCAAAAATACAATCTATCTCCATCTCGAACCTTGATCAGATCTTCTGCCAGCCTTCCCACATGAACTGGGAAGGCTGGATGTTCACTTTGTAAGTTTTGGTATCTCCCCTAATGTAAGGTTATAATTTTGCTTAAATATGATCTGCTATCACTTAGAGCCTGCTTGGTGGTTCTTTCGTCTAACTGTATATATACCCTAGAATTAAAAGTGTGCATTCCTTATATTAGACTTTTGAAAGTATAAATTTTGGGAACTGTTCCTTCTGGATCTATCTTGGATTTTATTTGTTACGGGACCGTTGTGCAGTATGGAGATTCCGAAATGAACTTAGCTCATTCCTAAATGTAAGATTACTAGGTTGCAAAATGGGCTAGTTGAGAAGGTAAAAAAATTGAGGGCATTCCCATATGAACTAAGTTCATAGAAAAATAATATATTCAATAGACTCCCCTACCTAAATTTTCAATCTTGTCGTCAGCCCCCCCTTCACCCTCATTTCCAACCTCATCGGCACCTCCATCCTTATCATCGTCCTGTATTTCTATTTTCAATCTTGAATTCTTACAGGCTCTGAATCCTTATAAGCTTTCGGTTCTATATATACATCTTTTAATTCCTTGTTAATCTCGATTTATTTGTTGAATTAGTATAATAGAGTACGAAAGATATTTTGGAATAAGCTAAGTCCATTTGCGAATGGCCTCATTTTTTCCTGAACGGGAGTATACTGAGCGATGAGCTAGCTTATTCCAAAATTGAGCTCATTAACGAATGAGCTAATTAGGCCATTGACCAATAAGCCAGCCCATTTCGGAATCAACGTAATTAATTCCGATATGAGAATATTGTGCTATATCCCGTAATATATCGGAAGTGGTTATCATTCTTTGCATTTTTGGCATACTTAGTCTACTATCAAGTGAAAAGTAAAAGAAAAAGCTAAGTTTGTGAAATCTGTCCTTTTGATCTCGTCATTTTTTTCCATCTCGCTTATGTTAATCTCATCGCTTACGATCTGCATCTCGATATACTTCTAGATTTAAAGTTCGCCTATTTTAGTAAGACTAGTTTATAAAGTGATCGGAATATACAGATTTCATTAATACGATTCATTGTATTGGAAGTACGGAAGCCATCGAAATAGGCCACTCTACTTCAAAGTGGCTCTCGCAGACACGAATATTTCCATGTTATGTTCTGAGATTAGGATGATTACAGTACAAAATCTTTTGTGGATCTTAACGTTCAACCATCTTATCTACAGGATCAAAATCACGCATTGAGGATTATCGGGTTGTGATTTAGTTTTTTTTTTGGCGTTTCTAGATACCGGCGAGCATAGATGCAGAGACAGAGAAATAGTTACATCATCAGAAATTCCATACGTTAACAAAGTAGAATTTGACAGCGTGCGAATAGAAAAAAACAATTCGAGCAGTCCTAAATGAAACAAAAATCCACGTTTTAAGAAAACCAAATTCGAAGTTATGCAAACAAATACAGTTTAGATAATCATCTTGCCGAATAAAGAAACAGACAGTCCAACTTTCCATGACAGAACATTGATCCTCCAGCTGCGTCTTTCTCGTCATTACTTATGCTCTTTAAAGCCCGTTTTCCTTTTCATGCCTTCGAAATGCTGGTACGGGACACCTTTCGAACCAACTACAAAAGCAGAATGCGTCAAGTGCAAATATAAATACCTAGCTGGCTCACCATTTGCAGTAAGGATGGCTGCCTCCGGAATCGAGACGGCAGCATCGTTTTTATTGTTCTCGAGACCTTTGTGAACTACTGCAAGTTGAAGCTGGCCCTTTGTCAGCCTCTGTACGGCATTGTTGAGCTGTTCCTCGTCCCAATATTTATTCCTGCCCGGGTCTCCAACGTTGGGGACTGTTTTAAGCCAATCTTTCAAAAAGCGCTCGTTGGTCAGTCCTTGCATCCACGGTTCGTTAGGATACTGATTGCGAAGCGAGTGTACAATAGCAGCAGCACCACATACACCGAATTGACTAGATATCACAGCTGTTGTGTTGATGGTCTGCCATTCGTTCTTATTGAAATTCTTTATCTTAAGTCTCTCATTAGGAGTGCCGGCATTAATCACTTCGAGCTCCTCTTTCCCAATTTTTTCAACAGGTGGGTGATCAACTCTCAGTTCCGGGGCGACTGCTCTGCTTCCTGCTTCACGCGTAGCCCTTTCATTCTCCTCATTTTGTAATTGACGTATCATAACCATATTTGCATTTTCAAACTCTTCCTGTAACTGTTGAGCAAGCTTCTCGTCACTTTCAGTACCATGTCCCGGCACGTGGAAGGGCAGCGGCGTCCGATGATTTTGCGTATATTGATGGAAGGCCTCAGATACAATCTCTACGTTCTCCGGGGTCGTATCGTACAATTCCTTCAACACGTCGGCAAAAAGATCCTGCTCTTCCAAACCGCGAAATTGCTTTAAAATCTCGATCGTCCCTTCGACCGTGTATTTACCTGCGGTCTTAGCAGCGCTGATTTTATGGCTAGTTTTCTGTTTTTTTGCATGCTTCCCATTTTCTGCAGAGTCTTCTGCGAATCTTTTTTTCGCGGGAGGAACTGGGGGGATTTCATCAGAACCGCCTGTGGTCTTCTGCTTCTTGGCATTTTTCTTATCCTCGAGAGGCTCCTCGGCTGGTCTCTTTCTCGGGGGTTTTTGGCCTGCCACACTCGAGCCGGATGGCTTTGGCTCTTGTGATGATCTTGATGACTCTGATGACTCTGATGAATCTAGTGCGGATCTTCCAGGTGGTGCAGGTTTAAGGTCGTCTATGTCACCGGAAAAAACTCCAAACATTATGTCGTCATCTGAGTTCCAACCTGAGTCATGCCAGGGATTAGCACCCTCGTCTGATGACGACTTTTCTGGTGAACCGTCAGGCTCAGGTTCCTCGTCGGTACCAGGAGGTAGCGGTGGGTGTGGTAGAGATGCTGGTTGTCCTTTTAACATGTCAGCATGTGGGTCATCACTAAAAAAGTTCTTCGGGTCTTCCCCCAAGATCTGGTATTTGACTTTACCTTCTGGTTCGAGTCCCGGTAGCTTAGGATATTTGACTAGACTGTCTGGTTTATGTCCCGGTAGTTTAGGATATTCCACTTTGGATTCCTCTCCTAGTCCTGATTTGGATGGAAGTTTGGGCTCGGCTCGAGGTAAGACAGTTTCCATATTGGCCACATCAGGCAGATTAAACGGAGATGCCGGAGGAATGGTGGATCCTTCAGAGGTGTCTACATCAAAGAATGGTCTATTAGATGTCTTTTTTGCGTGGGTGTCTAATAAACCCAGAAACCTCGCCTGAGCATTCGAAATGGGTTTTCCAGGCTCTATCTTAGTCGATGGGTCTTGTGCTGCAGCCTGTGGAGAAGGAGATATCAGCGGTGGCACCTTGAGCCGAGGCGACGATTCTGGTTTGGCTTTTCCATCTCCGGAAGGTTTTGTAGTTTTCTCCCCGGACGGCGGCTTAGGTTGTAGAGATCCTCCGGAGAGTCCTCCGGAAAGCCCTTCAAATGGTCCTCCCGGTGGCCCTCCGGGCGGTTCCACAGGAGGTTTGCTTGAAGTAGAGGGAGTCTTTGGAGATGGTTTCTCCTTCCTTCTTGCAGGAAGACTTTCAATGTCAGTCCGGTCGTCCTCATTACTCCCCGCCATATGCTTGGCAACTCTATGTCTCCAAAATCTCATAGTCGCTTCATCCAAATCCATATCCTCCATCAATTGAAATACATCAACCTTTTTATCGTGGCCATAGTGATCTCCATCCCAAGATTGAATCCTAGCGCCTGGATTTTCAACATAGTATTCCGCAAGCTGTACTAGCCCCACGCAGAAATCAACCCAATAATTGACATCCTGTATATTGAGTGAACCGCGGGCTTGCCGAAATTCGATGGTTCGTGGGAGTGTTGTATATTTCAATGGTCGAAAATTTACCATCCTGAGCCTGGACGTCGCAGGAAAACACATATAATCAGCGACTGCCGACTCATTCTGTAGCTGATCAACCTCATTGCGAATTTGTTGAATTGTTCTGCGTTTTTTAAAGACAGATGCGTCCATATTTTGATCCCAGATTTCCTCTACATTATCCTCGAATGGGATAAAATTGCGGCCTAAGAACGTTAAAGTGCGATTGCTAATAAGGTTACCTCTTGTGGCCTGATGACCCGGACGGCGACATCTAGGGTGCAGCCTTGAGATCTCATCTTCGTATATCAACAGAATGCACGCCAATTCCTTCAAGGCGGGAAGACTGGGGGGTTCAACGTGCACCTGCAGGGCGCATTGATTTGTGATAAAGCCTTCGTAAAGTTCATCGCCTTCGCCTTTGAGTGCGTTGACCACTTGTTCAAGCTCGACCCTGTCTCGAGTGCTATTACTTCTAAGAACTGGAGATATCACTTCGATACCATAGGAATCCCATCGTTTCGAAACATTGCCAGAGATCCGTGGCAGCCATTTACAGAGATTCGAGGAACCTTGACCGACAACTGTGATATCTGTCGAAATGATCCATTGATCGTAGGCTCCAGGAACCTTCTCTGAAGCTTTCTGTGGTCCTTTGTGCTTAACATTACCCCTAACTTGTGCAACCTTCTCGTTCAACTTGTTTAAGACTATTGATTGTGGTTCGAGGTGATAGGGCCTTAGGTTAGCCAAATCCTGCTTTTGATCCTTATTCTTAACGTTATTTACGCGAATGGCCCAACTATTGTAGATGAGTTTAGAAGTCCTCTCAAAGCCAGCCGTGACTGCTGGGCTCCATGTTGGGTCGCGACGAATGGCTAATCGGACATTTTTCTCGATTCCATGGTCAGGACTATGCCCCTCCTGGTCTGCAAGGTTGAGTTCTAGCTCATGGAATCCCAGCACATATTCCATTTCGACGCCATATTCTACATTTTTACGCTTTTTCTGAGCTTTCGTGTTCTTCTGAAATAACGGAGAAAAAGTTGGGCTGGGGATTGGATAGAAAATAGGCGAGACAGCACGTTGTAGCCAGTCGAGAACCATATTGCAGACTATTGACTACGTAAAGTGTCTTATATTTTTCAAACTGCCTTGGAAACTGAATAATTTAAGTGAGTTTATACAGCTTGATGCTATCGCAAGAGGAAAATTTTTACCCTTTGACAATGTCACAATCCGAAAACGGACTCGAACAAAGATATATACATAAGAAGAAAGGAAGGTACACAAGAAGACAAAATAAAGTTAACCGAAAATATCCCTTTATTCAAGCCTTAGGACATTTTCTTTGAATATGTAATGCTCTCGTTGTCCGCTTGGCTGCACAATGATATTTGATGAGAAAATCGAACTTTACTACTTCCTGACCAATGTAAGATGTCATTACCCTATTCCCAACGGTCACACTACCTAGTAGATGTACAAATCTTCTAGAGCAGCTAAAAGACATGTAGCCTGTGTCTCATCGCCTAGACGAGATCTGGATGTTCAAGGACATCTTATCTGCACGACTTTTCCTGAACGTAGTCCGCAACATGGCTCTCAGTAAAGTTTATTCGTAGCACTCCATGGAATTCTTGGTTCAAGGAAAATAACCGACCATTCGAGAAAGCATAAGAACACTCATGTACGGTGGGATACGGTCTCTGGCGGAAAAGAACTTTCATCTAGAATTGATTTTAGGTAGTGCAAGTGGTAATGGTGAATGTCCAACTCGAATTACCTAGAATGATAAAAAATTCAAAGACGGAACCCCCGTGTAAAAAGGAAAGTGCTTTCAGCGAAACAATACCCATTAAAGCCCAAGACACTCTTCCCAGATTGAAGAATAGGGGTAAAAATTACTACCAGCCTAAGCCGTTCAGTCATGCATAGAAAATAACAGGCCTGAGGGAAACCAGGGAAAATATTCAATGAAACAGATGGCATTGCAATATCTAGCAGGCAGCAAGTATGAAATCCAATCATTCCTCACTCCTCTTTCGGCCGAATCTGATTCTTCGTCCTCATCCTCCCCGGGTATCGTTTCCTTTTCCTCGACTTGCCTAATCTCTTCCGTAGATACCAACGCCACAGATTAACCTCGGTGCATGATAATAGGCGGATCGATATCAATTGGTCGCCAAGTTGTGGTAGTTAACGACTGCAAAGACTCCAATTTGTGTATGGGTTTTCTAGGAGAATTTCGACTCGGAAAAGGGCGCAGCGCTCCAGGTTGAGTTGTCGGAATTCTGTAATATAGTGATTGTTGCGAAAGTTTGCCCCTCCGTAGCGGTGGTCACAGTTGGCGCAACAGGCTCGGGTGCTTTCTTGGGTTCGGGTTTGGTAGTACTAATCAATACTTCTGTGGCCTTCTTGCTCAAGTCCTTTGCCTTCTGTGCCGCTTCTTGAGTTGCTTGTCGCATGGCTAATGTGATAGTTGCCTCGGCACTCCCAGAAGGAGGTTTAGATCCGACAGATTTGGATGCTGACGCAGGAGGAGCAGCAGGAGCAACAGCCGGCTTGTTATTCTCTTGAGTATTTGTTGGGGCCTTTGCTTGGATGGCTGGATTCGCACCCGGACCTGATACAGGTACAATCTTTATATGTTGCTTTAATTCGCCGTACTCGTTCCAGTCCTCAATCTCGACGAGATCCTGACACTGTTAGCCACATCCTGTATATTGGACTTCTAACATACACCAAGAACGAGTCCCATTTGGACCAGGCCAGGAAATTTTCTAGCACGCCCCGATTCATCTTTACCAGCTCTGCGACCCCATAGCATTCGTGCCTTTTCATCTGTCGCAATGTCAACCGCCTTGAAAGGGATTCTGTTTGCTTTTAAAATGGTCTCTAATCTGGATGTAGCAGTAACAATATGCGATGAGCCAGAAGTCAACGATGTATACAAGTAAAGAGCAGGGTCTGTGGAATAAGATGTAGAAGCAGAAGACGAAGCCATATCTGTACTTTTCAAAGGCTGAAATGCGAAATGTGTTGTCTAGCTGAAGAAGATGTGACGCGTTGATGGGCAGGGTGATGGCTGAAGATGAGGAAGGAGCTGGTAATTTCCTGTTTGAATAGTTATGATTAGGAGTTCAAAGGATGAATTCTGATATTCATAAAAGCTTCATAGACTTCCAAATAGCATAAGTCTGAGATGGTTTGTGGCAGGAGTTACTCAGGGACCGTGAATGCCATTTCTGTTGGGCGTGGTGGGCGCATTGTTTCAGAGTGGCAAGCTTATCAGCATTTTGATAAGAGCTCAAATCTGGTGATCCCGAGGTGAGCGGGCATTGCGCCACGCTGCTCCGCCAAAATATTCACATATATAACAACCAACGATGACCACTTGTAGTGGAGCCCAATTGATAGCTCATACTCTCAAAGACCTTGGGTTGAGGTCATATTTGGTCTGGTTGGTATACCGGTAGTACAAATTGCGGAGGAAGCAATTGCTTTAGGGATTCGATTTTTCGCATTTCGAAATGAACAAGTCGCGAGCTATGCTGCAACGGCGTATGGATACTTGACAGGACGGCCTGGAGTTTGTCTTGTTGTCGGGGGCCCAGGGGTTCTTCATGCGATGGCAGGTATAGGTAACTCATCTGCCAATGCTTTCCCGATGCTTTTACTCGCAGGCTCGAACGAAACACATTTGGTAACTAAGGGAGCTTTTCAAGAGCTTGATGCTGTATCTCTGTTGAATCCGCACACGAAGATTGCTATACGATCGAGCATCGATACGATATCACATTCAATCACGACAGCCTATAGAACATCGTGGTATGGAAGACCCGGCACTGGTTTCATTGACTTACCCGCAGATGTTATACAAGAGGAAGGAGAATATAGATCAATACAAATAGTCGCTGCTGCACCACGGGCTGCAGCAGATGTCGAAATTGTACAAAAGGTTGCACGGTTACTCAAGTCTGCAAAAGCACCACTTGTCCTCGTCGGAAAAGGTGCCGCATACGCTCAAGCCGAAGCTATAATACGACAATTGATCGGTCAGACCAATATTCCTTTCTTACCAACTCCGATGGGGAAGGGAGTTTTGCCTGACTCTCATCCATCTAATACCGCAACATTTAGATCCGCAACACTTAAAGGCGCCGATGTTGTTCTCGTCCTCGGTGCACGACTCAACTGGATACTGCATTATGGCGAGGTACCAAAATACAATGAGTATGTAAAGATAATCCAGGTTGATATATCAGCAGAAGAAACTGGAAGGAATAACGGTAATGCTGAACTAGGAATAATCAGTGATATCAATGTAGTTTCCAGACAGTTAATTGATGCCCTCCGCGGATGGCAGTATGATAAATCTTCAGCATACGTGAAAACCCTGAAAGCAAGTGCCAGCAAAAATGAAGCTACCGCCGCTAAGTCCGCGAAGGTGGATAAAATCCCGATGACATGACAGAGCTTTCGATGTAATCAAAGAAGCCATCCACAAATTATCTCCGCCCAGAGATTGTGCCGTCGTTTATGTGTCTGAAGGAGCGAATGCAATGGACATTTCACGCAGTGTATTTCCCGTTGAACACCCAAGATTGCGTCTTGATGCTGGCACACACGCAACAATGGGCGTTGGTTTAGGCTATGCAATTGCAGCTCATTGTGCGTATAATTCGCTCTCGCCAAAAGCGCAAAGTGGACCACACTCTTCTGCCAAGAAGAGTGTTTGTCTAGAAGGGGATTCTGCTTTCGGATTTTCAATTGCGAAAGTTGAAACAATGGCGCGATATGAAATGGATATCCTTATCTTTGTCATGAATAATGGTGGAGTGTATCAAGGCGATAGCGAAAGTTCAGACGAGTGGCTGAAGTTGCAAAAGAATAGTGAAGGAGGTAAAAAGGGAGGCTTACGAAGTACAAGTTTAGGATGGGAGGTTGGCTATGAGAAAGTAGCGGAGATGTGTGGCGGAAAAGGTTATTTAGTCCGTACTTCTGATGAACTTTCAAAAGCTACAGAAGAGGGGCTCAAAGCTAGTGCTCCGGTCATTGTAAATGTTATTATAGAGGCGGGAGCACAGAAGACTTTGGTGAGTAATCCCTCAAATAATTATATATGATCTCTCTGCTTACCTGTTGGAAGGAATTCGCACAGCAGCAAAATTCGAATAAGAGTTCAAAAAAGGCAAAGTTGTGAGACCGTTTGAGGATATTTCGCTGAAGCGGGGTGTCTGTCCCATGGCTTTGGAATCACCGTTTCTGCCAATCGGGAAGGTGCATGAACCGACTCAACATTTGATACATTTTGCCTTTCTAATCTTCGCAAAGCCTTTCTTGTTCTATTGCAATGTCATTATTCAGGATGGTAATGCAGCTTCACGTTGAGGGGTAATTCTCCTTTATGTTATTTGAAAGAGCCTCTGCAAGGAGCCGCAAATAAGTTCAAAGATTGAAATTTGCAGTAGACCCATCGTACATATTCCTGGTTCTATGTACATGAATAATTTAATCCTTGTCCTCCACTTATTTTTGTTCTTTATGTTTCAGAACTCCTATAATGTATACAGGAAGGAGATATCTGTATAACGATTAGGATGTGCTTAACTATATCCTTGATCAACAAATGTTTCCTTGGCCACATATCTTTTCTTCCGTCAATCATATCGCACATTGATACATCAGCTCAACTTTATGAATTTGAGTACGTAACTCCCTTCATCAACCCACCATCAATGTGCTGGCCCGGTCTCTACACTATACGTAAAAAGAAAGGCAAAGGTAAAATGTTTAACGGTTCCAACTCTCCCAAAGATAAATATCAATCCCAACGGACTGCTCGTGCCGATCTTATCCCTCCTCCTTACCGATCTGCATATGCTATTGAGCCAACCCTCGTCCCTCTCAATCCTTACCAGGGAAATTTGTATTATGCGGAAGAGCGAGAGCGGGCACTGGATCAGGAATTGGAAAGGGCACGAGAAAGAGCAAGAAGACCTAGTTGCTCAGATTTATTCCATAACATCGATGTCATACAACGGCTAGGCGAAAGGTTTAAGGGGTTGAATACGACATTTGGCCATTCACCACCACCACCACCACCACCTCCACCTCCACCTCCACCTCCACCTCCACCTCCACCTCCACCTCCACCTCCATTTCAACCTCCACCACCTCCGTTTTCGAAGTCAAACTCAAACTCAAACTCAGGCAACAATAGTCCCTCAGGTATCGGTAGTAACACTGCCTCTGCCGCAGCCCAAGCATACCAGAGTTCTTCGAATACAGCAGCATTAGCAGCCAGAATTAAAGAATTAGAGAAGGAGAAGGAGGTAGCGCGGGAAAAAGAGATTGAGAAGTTAAATTGTGGATTAAATGGGGTCAGGGGGGATATCAAAGGTTTACAAATGAAATCTGAGAGGGAGGAAGGTAGAAGAGAGGGTAGGATGGAAGTGATGGGAATCAAGATTCCCAATGTCGGTGCCGGACATACATTTGGCGAATCCTGGCTCAACGCAAACGGAGAAGTTAATCGCAATATCCCTCAAGCCCGTGGTCAAGATCGAGAGGTGGAGAATACGAAACGAAGAGTTGAAGGAGAACACAGGGGAAGAATAGATGACGATTTACTTCTTCGCAGAATCAATGATGGATTTTCCGAGGCGAGAAATGACCGCTTGGTGGATGCGGAGAGGTATCAGAATATGCTTATTGCAAGGGACGTGGATAATGAGAGTGGATTTAGGATGAATAAATTTGAGGAGAGAGTTGAGGGGAGGGTTGAAAAGGTGGAGGAACGTGTGGAGAGAATTGTGGAGAGGGAGATTAGGAGGATGGGTGCGGGTGATAGGGATAGAGATCGGGGTAGAAGAGAAACAAGTCAAGTTAGCAGAGAAAGATATGCGAGACCGAGAATTATGAGAGAGAGGGAGAGGGAGAGGGATTGGGAGTATGGATATGAGAATGGGTCGGGATATGGGGGTATTAGATACCGGGGATATGTTTAGATGAGTTGTCTGTTGGCTATTTGCTAGAGTTTTGTTATTGGTGATAGATAGTGGCAGATTGTTCTTTTTAGATTTCATTTGATTTGGTTAAAATTGGTTGAAAGTGGAGTATTAGAGATAGACGCATCAACTGACCTAGAAGAACATCATTATGATTTTCGAAATAGCATATTTTATCTAAACTACTTCGAAACCGTGGTATCATCGTTTGGGCTTCAAAATACTACCTAGCGGCTAAAGATAAAAGTGCTATTGCTGATTTCACATTTCAAATCGTAGCACTAAGTAGTTGCCTGCATCTGATCCGAAGATGTATGGAGGTGATGAATTAGTATTTTGATACGTTGGCGCATCGTTCAGATAGTTGAATGTGGTTGGTTTCTTTTATCTTTTTCAATTCCCACCAAATTTCAATATCCACAAGCCGTCTTGATTTTATCATTCAGGTCCTTTTCACGATCACAAGGAAATACACGGTGAAATCATTCATAGAAGAACGAATGAAGTAAATTCTCATATATGAAGCAATATCCTCAAATTATTCCTCAAATTCATTCATGTAGGCTCCTCAAAATATATCAATAGCAAATGATAAGTGCTACATGAAAAAAATCATGCCACTTCCCAGCCGCACATACCAACTATCCCTCCATCAGATGCTTCTCTCATGGACTACATATCAAAATTCCAAGCACCAGGTATTTGTCTTTCGGGATGCTCAACCATATCCCAGAAATCGGCGACTGCGCCAGAAAATATACACGCAGTCTCCTCAATGAACCAGAACTGCCAGTCGCTTTTCTCTGGGCCGTATGTAAAATTTAAGACTCTCCAGAACTTCAATTTGTTGCCGCGTTCCCTTTTTTCGGGACGAGATTCCATTTTATAAATGTAGTGGTGTAATCGATAGCGTTGCTTCTTTTCCCATTCACCGTATTTAATGAGATTAACCCCTGCAGATATGAGTGTACTGAGCCACCTCCCAAAGACATCTCTGATACTTAGCTCAAAAAGAATACAAAACTTTTTTGGCTGTACAAGATAAGTGCCGCCTCGCGTTATATTACGAGTGACTCCGGACATAAGTATATCGAGGAGACTACCGGAAAAGCCTTCGTATGTGGTGCCGAAATGGTGGACCTTCGAACCAGCAAATATTATATCATCTAGGAGACCGTGAATATCGTTCAAACAATCCTCATATCTTATGTCCAAATCATCATTACCAAGCGTAATTTCCAGTATTCCATGAACATCAATGCTGGCCACTTTATCTCGCACCTTCAATGTTCTCAACACATAGCTTGGAAACCTGAGTAAAATGCATTCTAGTAATTGGAATACCTCACAATGCAAGGCGCCTGGGGTCCCCGAAAATTTGGTCAACGCATCAAATATATCACAATCGGTCCTGGAAACCAAATAACACACGGCATCAAGAACTATTTGCTGGTCATGAAGTGATGAGCCACAAAATTGCTATGCAAACCTAGAAGCTTTATAAGTGACTGCAGTTGCGGTGTAAATTTTGATAAAACGATGCAGTGTATTTACATACCACAACAATTCTTTAAATTTGGATCCGTGCCTTGATCTACCAAGAGCTGAAACAACTGGTAGCTCGGAGAGTTCAATGCTGCTTTCTTATCAAATCAATATGACTGTTTCCAAGACAGGAATGAAAGGGTTCCTACATGAAGAACAGTCTGCCCGGCAAGATCTACATCGAACGGGCTTGCCTGCTCTGTCTCAAATAGTTCCTGCATCCTAGCTACATCTCCATTTGAAGCTGCAACCATTATTGGTGCATCCCATTGAATAACGTTGTGTACCCTCGAAGTGAGTATCCACCCAGAAGTTGGCTGTCGATAACCACCAAGCTCCCATACACTTGAGAAGAAAGGGACTCTGAAATTTCTGTGTAGAATCTTTTGATCTCCAATATTATCCTCGATTTCCTTGAGTAGCTGATGTGTAATATCTACTTCATCCAGCAAGTATGTGATTTGTTCTGGGGCATCTTTCACTGCACCCCAGAATGATTTGAGCTTCAAGATCTCATCACCAAATTTGGCAGCGAAAGATAAAATGCCAACAGCGCCGCTAGTAATACCGAGTGCTTCTGCCATAATGAACCCAAAAAATAAGAATAAAATGGTATGTGGTATGAACGCAGTAAACAAGAAGATTCAAGTACAACAACGGAAAAGAAAGATGATGAAGGCTCTAAGCCTCACCAATGCGTTGTTGACTTTTCCAAATAGATCTAGCATAAATTGTGTAACCTATAAGAAACATCCACCAATGAATGAGTACATAGGTTCGAGCGTGTTCTTGGCCAGGGTTATAAAGAGATTACATTTTATACTTATTAATTATGAAACAAGTTGAGATATTTAAAAAATATGATCGATTTTAGTACTCAGATGTTATTCTAATGAAATTCGGACTGAAAGATATCGAATATCAAGATTTCAATGTATTTTTCAATGTCCAGACACTCACTGGTCGCCTCACTCTGTGCCTCTCTCTGTGGCCGCAGATCAGAGTTTAAAAGAATGATAATAATAAATCAGTTGAATCGAAACAGGACTTCAGAAATCCGAATTATAATATTTATGAATTATCATTAAAGTACGGAGGTGTAGAATTAGCAATCATATAAGGTGAAAGTGTATAAGGCATGAGAAAATCAGAGTGCGTAAATCAGGACTTTAGTCCACTAAAGTAAAGAGGTCTAGACCAAAGATGTGTTCGATCTTTATCATGAGTAAAGTATCGTTTATGATAGATGGAAATTCTCTTTATGGATTACATACATAATCTTTATTTTCTTGCTTGATTTTCTTACAATTCATAATTAACTCGCATAAGGGATTATGAAATATTTCCTATGCACACATCTAATACTATAACTACAATTCAAGATTCGCAGAAGTAAGAGTAAAGTAAATAACTTCAAGTAAGCTAATACGTGTAGCCTACAGGGTATAAATACCCGATTAATACACTGCGAGGAGAAACGGAAGAAAGAACCGAAATAAATATTCTATCGAGATTTACAATCGAAGTAATGCAGTGTAGTAAGTAATATAATTTTCCGTATGTGGCGAAGCTATGGGGAAGTGATGCTTCAATATATCTCTCATAGAAATTCGTATTGATTGCCTAAAGAACTAGAACTAAAGAGAGGGGGAACTATCTGATATGTGACCCCCCTTGCCGAGGCACTAGCGTCAACGCTAGTGGTTCATGTTATCCCGACAATAATAAATTATATATAAATCAATAAATAATAAATCAAAAACTAATTGAACAGAAGACTGATGAGAGTTTGGAAGGATATTCCTCTAATTATATCTAACTATTATTTATTCAAACGAATCTAGCTTTTTTATACTACTATCTATCTTCAGTTCTCGTGATAATCCAACTTCTTCAAAAATTCCCAGGTTTTTTTCAATTTTCCACTGACATCTACACCATCGCCCTCTTTTTGCTTCCTGCCTCTTTCTCTTTCTCTTCCTCCATTTTTTTTCATTTTCCTCTCCTCTTTTCCATTTTTCCTTTTTCTTTTTCTTTTTCCATCCATTCCTCCTCTTTCTCCTCTTTATCCATTGATCCATTTCTCCGCCGCCATTTCGATTCCATTTTTTCGATTTTTCCTCCTCCTTCTCCATTCGATTCCCTTCCCTTTTGATCTTTTCCTTCCGTTCCCTTCTTCATCCTCCAACGACCCCTTCCATCTTCCTCACCCTGATGATCCTCAATCCCCATCTTCTTCCTTTCCTTCTTCCCCTCTTCCTCTTTCCTTTCCATCCCTTAATTCTTTCCCCAATCTCCCCAGCTTTCCCATCCAAACGAGGTGCATTCTCCCCATATACATCTCGCTTATCCCTAGATCCTGCAACCTGTTCTACGCCCGACTTATCCACCATTTCCATTTCTCTCTGCCCATGATACGTATTATATATCGAACGCGAAGGAGCTGGAGAAGCTGAAGAGGGAAATCCAGGATGTGAAGGTTTTCTGTATTGTTGATTGGGAGGTGGAGGTGTGTGATTGTACGCAGTATATCCAGTATATGCATTTGCATTTGGAGGAGGAGGAGTATGAGTATGAGGAGAAGTAGATACATCAAGGCCCCGCAGTAAAGAATCCGAACCACTCAAACCGGCAGGTCCACCAAAATGACCCGAATGAAAATCATCCTGTCTCCCAACTAAATCATCATCATACGTTCCAAATCCACTATCGATATCGCTATCTTCATCACTATCACTCTCACTCTCAACACTCTCAGCGTTTATATCCCTCCTCTGATAATAACCAAGTTTAATTCTATCATCTCCCTTATTTTCCCCGCCAGAATCTGATTCAGTATCCTCTGCGTTACCAGCACTTCTTCCGCGTCCCAGATACCCACCCGAACCAGGCCCCCTCACCTCTTTTCTTCCCGGAACAAAAGCAGACGACGCAAACCCATCAAACCCTCCATTCTCCGCATCAAAAATCTGTCTATCACTCCCATCCACAAATTTATTCCCCCTCTCATCATATCTCGGAGCAGGAGGATAAACATATTTCCGCGCTGGAACACCTCCCTGTACCATATGCGAAGAATAATTCATCGGTTCTCTTAACGCCGGTTGCGTTTGAGTTTGCGCTTCATAATTATAAGGTACAACCCCAAATTGATTCCGAGACGGAGTTCCACCCCCAGAACGTGGCGGTGGGGGAGATGAATGCATATGATAGGAATTCGAAGTCCAGCCCTGAGGCGTTTGCGTTCTCGCGGAAAAAGATGGAAATGCGTTATAATTAGGAGTAGCCACACCAGGAGTTAGCGAAGGCGGAAGAAAAAGCTCGGATTTGCCTCGAGTGGTTGATGCCGTTGGGGCGATAGATGGAACATCTAGTTCTACGGGGTCGCGCTCAGAGGCCAGCTCGAAGCGTGTGGAGCGTGGTCGGGATAGTTGGTATGGGGTGGAGGGGATGTGTGTGTAGGGTGGTGGGTGAGGGTCGTTGTTATCTGTTGCTAATTCTGCGGCGTTTGGGGGGATTTTGGGAGATGGGTTTTTGGTGGTTTTGGATGAGTGCGTGGCTGGGTAAGCGGTTTCCAGCTCTTGGGGTGATATGTTTGTAGGGTTGGGATTTGTTGTGTAGCTATTTTGAGACGGGTAATTGTATTGACCCATGTATGAACGATCGTCGTTAGGGGCGTAGCTATAGGTATCTTGTGGTGTTTGTGTCTGCTGATTATTTGTAGGATATTTACTTTCCGGTGGGTTTCCAGTATGAGTATCAGAAGATTGGTGAATAGGATCTTGATGATCAAGCTCTGAAGCCACGACTGTGGATGACCGCCTTGAACTTGATGCAGAAGAATCCCCGGATTCTTCTTCATCTTCAATTGAATCATTAGATTCTAAATCAGAATCCGAGTAAGCATCGCTATCAGAACTTTCTTGATCAGAGCCCCTCTCATCATCACTATCACCATCCAAATCATCACCACTATCTTCCCCATCACTAATATCTTCTTCATCAGAACCAACCACAGTACTCCCATCATCCTCCTCTCCATCACCATCCTCCCCATCACCAAACGGATTCTTCCCCGATAAAGAACTCCCCGCATCCAAACCACTAGCAACCGAACACGAATCTCCATTAACCTCACCATGGTCCTCTTCGGAATTCTCCCGACTTCCCTCCTTATCCTTCGGCTCATCCATTTGAATCCACTCTTTCCGACCAACACCATTCCACCAATCCAAAAAACTCTTACACCAGGCAAAAAATCCATTACTACAACATCCATCATCATCATCATCACCTAGATAAGGTTCTTCATTATCAACCTCCTGATTAGATGATGATGATGATGATGATGATAGCTGTTCCTCATTGATCTGCCGCGCACTCGACTCTCTTTTTTTACCTCGTCTTCTGACGACACCTCCTCTATCTTCTCTAGGTTCACCTGCAGGACTAGAATTCCTAGAAGACCCTGACCCAGACCCTGGCGAAAATCCTCCAGACTGAGACCTTCCGCGAGGCGGAGGACTTAAAGATCGTGATCGTTCCATCATTGATGGACTTGCGAGTTCACTACCAATTGGTGAGTGATATGAAGAACTTTCTATTGGAGATTGTTCCTGGGTTGAATCGAGAGGAGATTCACTTGTCATAGAATCTACAGGTGACTCTATCTGAGATTCCATTTCAGAGTCTAATGGGGAATCTTGGGGGCTTTCTGGATATTCATTGGGTGATCCTCCTGGTGAATCACTTGCCATTGAATTACCCGGTGATAAACTACCTGGTGAGCCACCAGATGAGCCATCTGGTATAACTGACGATGAACCAGGTGGTTCACCAGCTGGAGATGCTTCCCTCATGGGTGATGAACTACCCGTAGGTGAATAATCATCACCTAGAGATCTAGACCCAGGGGTATCCAGTGGCGGCAAATTTCTACCAGGAGAAGTATCCCTACCAGGTGTTGAGTCCCCATCACCTGACAATCCCTCCCTTCGAGAAGGAACCCGTGGAGCCGACCTCGAAGATCCACCGACCCCTGCTCCACCCCCCGATGATCCCGAAGAACCACCCTCTTGTGCAATCCGTCTAGGAGAAACGGCCCGCTGCTCATTATAATTAGATCTTTCAGGTTCTGATCGATAAGGAGTATTATTTCCCGGAGGTTGCATTGGTTGACGATCACCTGCGTCAGAATAAGGGGGTTCACGCCCACGTGGGCCGGGGGGTGGGGAATTATTGGTTAGCTGAGATCTGTGGTTTGGTGTTTGTCCAGATTGTTCGCTACCATTTTTGGATTCCTTTTTCCGTGACGTCTGGATAGTTCGTCAGGTTGAGCTCTGCTAGGCAGGCTTGTTTCGGTAGCCATGGAACGGGGATCATGTCTTGTTCTATCTGACGGTCGTCCGATTTTGTCGTTGCCAGGCGTGGGATGCTCATTTTTTATATCCTCATCGGAAGGAAGTCTATCTCTAAAAGTTTCATTCTGTGGCATATCTCTTCGTCCTGTTGGAGGTGGGAGGCCGCGTTTGGTATCAGAAGATAGAGCTTTTCCTTTATGACCACGTCTCCCATCTACTGCGTCATTATCTTCTCTTTCCGGTCCATAGCCTTGTTTTCCGTCATGAAATGCTCTATTATCAGGGGATTGAGGACGAGATCCAGAGTTCACATGTTGACCATCATCTTTCCTTAAATGATCATTTTTCCTCAGAGCATCCTCTCTTTGTGATGGTACCATATCCCTTGAAGCTCCTGGATAATTTCTATCCCGCTGTCTTCCTCTATTGTCTCTACCGGAAGAATCACCAAGATTAATAGGAACCGAACCAGGAACTTCAGAATTAGAAGCTTTATGAACACCGTCGCCATCCCGGCGATGATTAAGATCCCGCTTAGTAGGCGAATGCGGTTGCGAAGTTATCGCCGGTCTACCTGACCATTCATCTCCTCTACTACGTGGCATATCTGCATGTGAAGAACCCTTGACAACTTCATCTTCTGCTCGCTTCCCTGGTATTTCTCTTCCATAGCGATCCTTGGTACCACGAGCTTGGTCTCCTGGTGGAAGAGCCGGCTTCCGTTGATGAGTCTTAGTATCCTGTACTCTCTTATTTTCTGCGCCTCTTGTCCTTGCTGGTGAATTTAAACCATCTTCCCATCCATCTGAATCATAAGAAGATGGTCCTTTTGTTTTCTGTCTTTTCGTGTGTTGCGGTACCTCGAGGTTACGCAGTTTAGGTCTTTTACTTGTAGCTTCCGTCCCAGCTCCATTAGGTACAGTACCAGAACCAGAATCAGGGCTAGAACCAGTACCAGATGCAGTTGTAGCTGCAGAGCGTGTATTAGGTGTTATTTGTCCTTTGGAATGTGATTTGCCTTGATCTCGATGTCCATGCTGCGGTTTGTTACTCCCCTCTTCACTCTTACCCTTTCTTCTCCCCTGCTTCTTACTTCTCCCATCTTTATCCATCGGCGAATTGAACAAAGATTCCTTAAAATTATCCATAGAATCCTGCAATGATTCCGATCGCAATTTCCCAATATCGTTCACCTGGGAATTAGTATCCACATTAAACATATTGATATAATTGACCAGCATTGGCGCATCAAATCTGACATCCCTCGAAACAACGACTTGGAGTGGTTTGAATTTCACCCCCTTGACTGATGGAGGTGAGGTGGAGCTGGCATGAAGAACTCCACATTCTGACAAATCCAAGTCTTTTCTCAACGGTAAAACAGAGAGACAGGTACAATGAGTCCCCTGATCCTCTGAACTTTCCTGAGCTTCCCGTATGACAAGAAAGGTTTGACTTGACAGTCCACTTCCATCTTCGGATGAAGTGTTAAAAACACGACCTCTAACAAAGAATTGCTTACCATGAGTTCGAGTCCTTGGGTCGTTATTCACTCGACGATCGTTCCTAACACCTCCATGTCTTTTCTCCGCATGTCTCGTTCGCTGATCTGCCATTCGTTCTATGTCGGATAGTTCAGCTTGATTGTTAGGAGGTTTGAATCGAGGAATTGTACCATGGGAATCACAGCTTGAATTACCAACACCTGTAAGTGGTAGCCCATCGTGCTTGACCACAGCTTGACCTGGAACCTGTCCTGAAAGTCATAAGTTACGTGAATGGCAGGTTTGATAGGCTAAGAGGCCTACACTTCTGTGTTCAATGGGTGGCGACCTGCCCGACCCCTTGGACCTTTCCTACCCAAGATCCTCCGCACTAGCACTAGAACTATAGCAAACGTACAGGGCAATCTACTGTCAAAATGTTAGAAATAAGAGAAACAGAGATCAAACCCCAGAGTACAAACGTACCCAAAGCCGAACCACACAGATGAACGTGACATCTACCAGTGATCCAAGTAAACACTCTCGACAGCTAAGAGCTTTGAGTGCTGACCAACAAACCAACATAAAATCAAACCCGATCAAATCGAGGTCAAACAGGTCGCCCCGCGGCTCTCCGACCACAATTAGCGCGCGGTTAATTTAACCTGTTCCAGAATCCCAAAGGCAAATCCACTCCGCTCTCCTCCCAACAACATATCTAGCAGGCATAAAAATAATAAGTATCAAATATATCTACAACTTCTCAATCCACAGCGCTTTTCTCAATCTCAGGCTGCTACTATGAGATATCAAGAAGGAATTACGTGAGTAGATATACTACTTGCGCACTTAACGTGATTACCCAAATGGTTTCTCGAGTATTGTAGCATCAAACTTTACTTTAGCTCTGAATTATCGCATGAACCATCGCACCCCACAACGTTTTGTGACAAAATCCCTGCAAAAATCTTATTTTGTGATTTTTATCTTCAATCTTATTAATTTCTCAACAAAAATCATTAAAAAAAAATTATTTATTTTATATAATTTTTGTTTAAAAATTATAAAACTTAAAATTTCAAAATTTCAATTGTATAACGTCTATCCTGCTTCCCTTGGTTTTGTTCGGATTGATACTGTTTTTCCCATACAAAATAATCAAAATTTTTGAAAATTTGATGATTTTTATCTTTAATCTCATATAATTTCTTAACAAAAATTATTAAAAATTATTAAAAATAAATAAATTTTTTATACATCTTAATTGATCATCTTAAATTACTTTAAGAAAATCATTTTATTATTTTATATAAAGATTTAATAGGGATTTGAAAAAATGAATAAATCAAGGTTTTAGGTGAAAAGCGTTACATGGTGCGGTGAGTAGAGTCCAGAACTCTTACATAAATCACAAAGCAAACAAGCACCTAAATCAAAATAAAAATCAATATGATAATATTCTCATTTTTGTCAATAGTATTTCTGTCTTGTATCTTATGCCTCTGCAAATTCTGTTGCTCTGTCCACCATTGATCCATCACCTCGTTCAATTCAATCCATCAAGCTTTACTCTTCCCATTCAATACCGGTCAATCCATCCAAATCCATCCAATAAAACCCCCAATAGCAATCCCAAATCGATTTATGATCTAACTCCCAGCCAAATTAACTGAAGAAATCAAGATCCATCCATATCATCCATCAAAACCAGCTTCTTTAATACCCCCGAGATCTATCTGCATGAATGCACATCTGTCATCTCTCCCAGAAAGAAAAAGCAATCATAATAAAAATATCCCCGGTCAGTCCCGGTCAATGGTCCACCCGTCGAGATCAAAGAAAACTTAATCATCATGTTCCACAGCCACAATCCAATCCAACCCAGATCATTCCACGTGGAATTCTGGTAAATTAACCACTACTCGTAAATTCATCGAGAAAAAAAATTGAGAAGAGAAAACACACCAAGCTTCAAAACTTTCCCAAGACTTCTTTGAAAAAAAATGAAAAAAAAAGGCCAATGAAGCGGCCAAAGATGACAAGAAAAATGCAAGTATGCTAACAGTATGTGTTCACGTCCAACGATTTGAGACGAGTAGAGAATTTTATCCACTGTCCATACGTGCCATTCAATGACTGCCATAACCATACTCATCAGAAGACCAATCCATTGTCATGTTCATATTTTGATGCAATTGTTGCTGTTGTTGACGATGGTGATGAGGTTGATAGTGATTTTGAAGTTGATGATTGCTAGTACCAGCAGCGGAATTAACTGCAGTTTGAGCATAGAAAGCAATCAGATCTTGGGGATGGATGCCAGGAAATCCAAGAGGTGCTTGAGAAGTGATTTCACCAAAGAGTGGAGCAGGATTGCTGTTGTGTCTTTGCTGAGGTGCAGAAAAGAGTTGAAAATCCTGGACACCGTTGGTGGTCATGCGAGTGTTGTTTGGAATAAAGTCCTCAAAGCCGTCATCAAAATCTTGCATAGATTTTGGGGTGTATAGCATTGTGTTACCTTCACCGATGGGTGAGATATGTGCCATAGGTTGTGGTTGGAGGTGCTGATGTTGCTGATGCTCTGATTGGTATGTGTCACCAGACGTTTCAAAAGCCATAGTATTTTGGCCCATGATCTCTTGATAAATTTGGTGGTTGGATGGAATTTGGAGCTGAGCTGGAGCGCTATAGAGATCAGTCTGCTCATAAGCTGCCCATTCATCGTTTGGTTGATAGGCTTGTATGTGCTCTTGAAACTGATCCTGGGCACCGAGAACAGATGCGGAGTTATAGGGGGAACTTGCATCGAATGGCGAGTGGCCATCAGTAGAGAAGGAGTTATCCGTCACGGGAGAGTATTCAATGTTCAATGATTGTGGAGGTTGGAACATGTTCATCTCGGCAGGGAATGCGGGAAAGAAGTCTATGCTGTGGTTTGTGGTGTACAATGAAGTGTTATCATACATCATCTCATCATCAGCAATAAGTGGGGATTCGATATTTGAGTCGCTGCCCGGAGTGTGTATAATAGTAGCTTGAGGGGTTGGTAGGCCATTTGGAACAACAGCTGGTGCAGCGGGTCTGTTCTTTCCGTTATTCTTGGATCGGACGTACTCCCATCCGTGTGCCTTCTCCATGTGCTGCTTGCAATTCGACTCACGTTTTGAGCGATATGGGCAAGGCTTGAAGTGGCACTCAAATAGTGGAGGAGCAGCCGAATGTTTGTCATTTTGATGGCGGTCCATTTCCTTCTCGGTTGGCCAACCATATTCGTGATACTTGCATGAAGTAACGGGGCATTTCCAAGGACGAGAATGAGTTTTCTCATGTTTGGTCAAATCACATGGACGCTTGAATGATTTGTCACATCCCTTCTCACGGCAAAATTTCGGAGCAAGCTCAGCAGCAGAGGCATCCTTCTTACGACGAGCCATCGATCTCATCACTGACTCTTCATCTTCAGCTTCTTCACTCAAGGATCGTTTAAATCTCATAGATTTATCGTCATCATCGTCCATGTCAACGGGTTTACCGGTGGCGATGGAAACGGCTTTACCAGTTTTCTTGTTGATGCGGACGAGCTCAGCGGGTCGACCATTTCTGGACAGCCCACCGTGAAGCTTGACTTCATCCGACCTGTGTGGTAATAAGGTTAGTAACTCTTTAGACTTCAGGTCTGAGGAGTGACAAGGGACATACGGGTGAGCGTCCATCTCGTCCAAAGTCTCTCCTTTTTCCTCCTTCTCCTTAGCTTCCCGGACCTGTTCAGCGTATTGTTTGATCTGTTCGACCAGATCAACAAAGTATCCGTTAGTATATGGGCGATCGTTTGGTCGTGTTTGCTCGCGCTCGTTAACAAGTTCGACAGTAGCTTGAATACAACGGATCGATTCAAGGCAAAAGTCGAGGTACAAGGAGGCGCTCTTTGTGTACTTCTTCAATTGCGAGAACCAGTGAGCAACTCCCCAAGCAACATCATTATGGATTTCACTTACAGGTGCGGTAAAAATTAAGGTCTTCTCTAGGTCACGCAGAGATACGATTTCCTTCTGATGAATTCGTCTTGGACAATCTTCGACGAGAGGATGCAAGTGTCTGAAAGACTTCTTTGCCAGGAGTGGCTTCAGAATATGCTGTTGAATGCGAGCGGTTGTGCGAGCACTCAGTCTAGGAAAACTCTTGATGATTGTAGATGGAGCAGCGGCTGATCTAGTTATGGTTGATGGCTTGGTAGACTTAGAGGCATTGTCGTCGGTGAATACTTTTTTGTCCGATGATGATGACCCGATTGATGACCCGAGACCACTGTCTGCATATCTAGGTGTAGTACGGCGAGAACGCGTCGAACGTCGAACAGAAGAGTCCTCTGGTGGCATGATTCCTTCCATCAGTGGTGTATTGTATGATTTGTTGGAGGGGTTCTCGACGTTGACGACACCTCGAGGAACCGGTTCAGACTCGTCACGGAAGCGTCGGCTTGACGTAGAAGAGGACTGAGTGCCGGCAGCAGTAAGTTCGAATGATTCTATAGCATCGGCAGCACGACGCTTGTGTGATTCGACGGCGAAGCTTTCAAGATTGGACAAGGAACGTTGAAGGGATGAAAGGTTAAAAGCACCCTCAACTTCGTTCGTAGGAGAAGAAGGTGAGTGGAAGGTGGCACCTTTGCGAAGGGAAGCCATAGTTGTATTAACAGTTGGACGGCCTGACGCATTCGCAAGAGGAGTCACAGTAGTCTTTGTAGTTCTTCGGGGATGTGTGAACGACATCCTGAGTGGCCAGGTCTTTTAGCTCTGCGAAATCTTCGAGGACTAGGATAAGATTGATTAGCCCTGAGGATCTTTTGTTGCATGCAAGAAATGTGAGTCACAAATGAGTATGTGTGAACCCGTTTCGGAGTATAAATGTGGTATATAAAACCAGATATGAAATAGGTCCCAAGTAGCTTCGGTGTAAAAATGTGTGGATGGGATTAATCAATCCATATGTCTACGTTTCGACTTCCCCACCAATAATCGCCTGATGCTTGACCGATTTGAGAAGGTTGAATGGATGGGGGAAGTAAATAAGTATGGGGAAGGGAGAGGAATGAATCGGAGCATACAAATCGTTGGCTGTACAAATATCACCTTCCGAGGCTGTCAGCCTTTCTCGGTGTGAACTCTATTCAGCGAGGCAAAATAAGCTAGAAAGATGACAGTGTAGTTCTTGTCGATATGCTACCTTTATTCAATGCTTCGATGTCTGCTCCGTTGGTCGTAGCACAGCTCTTGTTGATGAGAAATTTTTTGATGAATAGCCGTGATAACAAGAAGAGGAAGGGAGAAGCGCAAAGGGTGGAAACGGATGAGGTGAATATTCAAGTTGTGAAAGCTAAGAGTAATTGTTGCCTGGACCCTTAGCTATGTCCCACGAATGAGGGATAGATTGAGATTGAATTGAGATTGATATAATTGGTGAAGTTTAGATCCCAATGCAATTCAACGTGCAATCAATTACTTCGTATATGGATTGGTTATTGGGGGAATTCGGAGTTGAACGCGTTAGTGAATTCGTGGCCGGTGAAGAATAAAAACGGTAGCTCGGTTTGGTTTGTAAGATGGATGACTTTGTTTTGTTGTCGATTAACTTGGCGTACTGTACTGCGAGCGTATTTGAATTTGAGAGAGGAGGACGAAGAGGAGAAATCAATTGAGAGAGATCAATCGATACGAAATCCGCCTTGTCAAGGTATTTTAGGCAGCAGTGAAAATGGGCTTGTAAATCAATTGAACATGACAAGGATTATCAAAGTTACTAAGGTTAGCTTGATAATTAACTATACGGAGTAATTGAAAAGTGGAGTGGGATTATTTATATTTGAGGGGTGGTAATTGTAATTTGATCCTTCACTACAAACAGTTTTATTCTTACCGCTTTCCATTTTCGGACTTGATAATTTTTATCAGCAATGGTAACGATCCTATCGAAGAAACTCTTTCGGATTAACTGGCCCCATCCATGATTCATCAAACAAACTCCAACCTTGGCTTCCATCGTACGAGTACGAGTCTTCCAAGATCAAGTCCACCATCCATCACCCATCAAGCCCACCATCCCATCCCAAAAATAAATAATATCCAAAAGCTTAGCACGTCCCATTCTTCTTTGTGCAATGTAAAAATCCCCATGACGGCGCTTATTATTACTACCACAACTATCAAAAGCTTAATTACCGATTCCTTCTCAACGGCATAAGGGGTGGCTTCTTGAGATTCCTTTCCCCTGGTGCGCTTATAGACACATATATAGTAGTAGTAGGAGTAGTAGTAGTAAACTCATAATCGATTTCATCCAACTATAGCTAATGCTATACACATATGTACATTCCATATAATGATAATCTCTATTCCATCTACAAGTAGATAAATGATAAACCCTCTCTAATCTAATAGCAACCAAACAGTCGGGAATTCATAAATACTTTGATCGCCACCGTTTAAAACCACATCAACCGCAATCCTAAAAGACCATAGCCATTAATCATCGCGCCTATCCCTCCAGAACGGTGACTTTGGCTACGTACTGACTGACAGGTTCATCGATCGCTTCCCCGCAAAAGAGACGCTGAACTTGATATGAAAATATCCTACACGATAAACTTGATGAGATGGGCGACCAATAGACAGCCCTGCAGCTTTGTTTGTGCGAGGTCGTAATGCGAACAGTTACACAATGCGTAGAGTAAATAAGCGGATCAACAGCCTATCTACCTTAGCTACCAATTTTCAACCTGCTAAAAATATATAGGGAGGTACGAATGTACTCCGGGCGTGAGAGGATTCCTACGGTTTGGAATCCTTACGTACATCCTTTGCAGATCTTAGCCATAGGTAAATAAATCTTATTGTAACCTAAGCCAAGAAGCCGTATGAAGACCTAAGTGTCACGTACTCAGTCATTCATTCATCTCACTCATTCATTCATCTCATCGATGGATAGATAGACCAACTCGTCATGATCAAATTATACATACATGCATACAACATGATCCAAGCAAAAGTGGCAGAATCGCAAAAGTAACCAAGTACCTAGGTGGGTGAGATTATAAAAAACGTGGGAAATGGATGCCAATATGATCACTCACAAGGGAGTCCCCGCCAGATTGCTTCATGAATCTTACCCTTGTTATAATAAGTCTTCGCGCTTAAAACTCTTTAGTGGGGAGGCGATGCTATTTTCATGTCTTGAGTTTCAACATCCCTTGATAGAGAGAGATCCTTGATTATGATGCTGTTTTTGCGGTTTTGCAATCAAAGCGTATAATATTAACGCACTTGAAGACTGTCGAACTTTTTGGTCGGCCTCTTGTAATACTTGAGAATGTGTGCGACTTTCTAAACTTGGTGTACCCAAGGTAGGTATTTAAGGTACCCCCTAAGCCAAACTGTACTCGAGTCTATTTATATTTATACCTGAAATTGATGTCAATTTTCGACGATGAATAATAATCAATCGAAGCGAGAGCATAGTACAGTTACCTAGATAAGAGTACAGCGCCCCGAGCTTCAATCACGGAAGAAACGGGAAGCTAACCCACTTACTTAATCGAAAGCTAAAAGAGTATCCAAAGCACAAAGCTTGTCATCATCAGGAGCAGGGGTTGCCAATTGTGCTTTTCATTTTAGTAAACAGACAGGTAAGACGGAGAAAATAATAGCCCGAGTCCATTTTAGACTCACCGAGTACTTGAAAGAGCCTCAAGAGTCAAAGAAGTAGGAGAAAAGTCCACCCCAAAAAAAACAAAAAACCGCAAGTCTAAGCCACAATTCGTTCGCTGGTCTAAAGTGTCAAGTGTACGTACATATTGTGAACCAATGAAATGAGAGTTATTCGGTCTGCTCTCGGTGAACTTATTCTAACGACCGGTAAATTCCAAACCACTTCCGTACGGAGAGAGAGAGAGTACTTTCTATCCTTTTCTGGTTCATCTATCAATCTTTTGAGAATTCCCCGCAAAATTCGATGGCTAATGCAGTTTGGAGAGTTGATATCTGAATTAAATCGATATCTACCTCGTCAGCGTATCTTGGCGACTTACGAATATGAATACGTTGACAGATACATGTATATCGTCATGTTCTCTAGGTAGCTCCCAACAATTAAACCCCGTAAAGATGCTATCTACGTCGTCAACACATGTCGATTTCTAACCCCTTTGCGTGTAGAATGGATTGAGTTCATCCATACCTCGTAGATTAAGCTCCAGCCTTGATGCGGAATCGTAATATGTACTGGAGTAAGCTCCATGTCAGGTGTTCAATTGTAAATTCCCAAGCGACCCAACCAACAACCGAGACCACGGCGGATGCATATGTAAACTTCCAAATTGACTACATCTCCGCAACAACTCTAGAGTATACGGGGCGGTCCCTTTGCAAGGATGAGTCAACATACATTGATCCATAAAAAAATGATAACACGTTGGAAATAATGTGGAAATATAATCGAGGTGAAGGGTTGTAACTTGTGGCGGACTCGCAGGGCTGCAGAAATACCTCCTTCGTTATAATAATGGCTGCATCTGCCATCAAGATTCTTCTTCCCTGTGAAAAAGAAGCCCCTTGTGAAATCCACAGAGGCCCGCAACAATTATTCTCGTGCATCAGGCAAGCAAGCAAGCAAGCAAAAGTACAGACAAAGGAGTACATGGTAGAAAATTCCCTCAATGATTATTTCCCTCAATATTCTAGATCCCCTATTGTACAAAGTAATAACAATAACAAGTAAAGATGAGAAAATCTAAGGTAACATCTATCAAGGACTCTAAACTCCAAAGTTCTCTAAAATTCTACACTCTAATAATCAATACAAACCAAAGTACAGACCAGACCAGACCAGACCACACAACCTGCCAAATCCAAAGCGTTATTTCGTATTCCATCTCTATCATTTGTCCTAAGAAAAATACTTCTTTTGGTCAAGTATATCCGAACTTTAGAGACTGTGCTAATCTAATGATAAAATTTACAATTATGCGATGCGAACATTCGGCATCTCGTAGGAGTGACCAATCACCAGCACACTTTCTCCGGCTTGATGATGATAATACATTAATGGTACATCGGTGTCCCGTTACGATCCGTTCTTCCTTATTCCATACCCGCTGTAACTTGTAACCTGTAACTCTCTCCGTAAGGCTTTCCCGTCCCAGGTACAATGAGTGATTCATCAGGTTGTGGTCACTTCTTCCCGAGGTCCTTGTTGTGTTTCTATGCATGTGCTACCTACGAAAGAATTAGATGGTTTGGACTTTAAATATATTGGGTTAATTATTAGTAACTTGCGGCTCGTTTGTAGAGATGTTTGGTGGTTTCTCTATCTTTATGTAATTATAGCAACGATTCAACTTTTCTAACGGAAGGACAACTACTTATCAAATTATCGAGTTATTCTTATGGATCCTCGATCAATCATTCTTTCTCGACTTTTGATTTGGAAATTATATCGTGACCTAAAGGTGTAGACCCCGTCAAAAATCAAAGATGCCGTATAACATAATCACAAAGCATTGACCAAGGCATTGACCAAGGCATTCTCTTTATAATTCATTCTTCATGAAACTTGAAACTTTCGGTTAATATCAGATTGTTGTATTCATCTCTAAAGCATTGGCTGTGGCTGTATCCGCGATTTGAACATATTGATTTTTCCTTTGAACCTCATCCCATTAACTATCTCGATTCTTTGCCTTCCAATGAATATAGGATATAAAGGTCAAGTATGACCATGAATCATTCTCCATCCGAAGTATTGGATTAAGAATCATATGTTTTTCTATATTCACATATATGGACTCACTTCAGAGAAAACTTCGTGAATCCGCTCGACTTGTTATAATCATAGACACAATTTATTCAATTCTATGATTCAGTGATACTTTGTCAAAACATTATCTCTTTATTCGCAGTACAAAAAGATTGTACAATCACTTCTTCTACTCTTTCTTTGTTCAACCACAAATAATCTTATTGTTGATTTCCATTAACAAATTCGAGAACAATTCTCCTTATTACAACTACATAAACCTTCGAAGAACTGCAAACTCTGTCCCTTCCTCCTCAATTCATACATCAACTTCAGCACAAATCTAGATCATTACGAAAAGACTCAACTCAAAATGCTGTTCAAGACAATTCAGATCACACTCTTTTCAACCCTCTGTTGCGCAGCACCGACTGCTTCGAACAACATCTTTGGACGTGGTACCAAAGCCATCGCCCTCATTAATGGAATTGCCCCTGATGCCGTAAATAGCTGCGCTGCTGCAAGCTTTCCAGCCGAGTGTGCCACAGCCGCCCAAGCCGCCATCGGTATCTCCAAAGCTGTAGGAAATGCACAATTTTACGCTGGAGAAATCGGTGCCATGACCGCTATCATGGCTTACGAAACCGCCAGTTTCCAATACAACATTAATCATTACCCCGGTACCCCAGGTCAGGGAACCCGCAACATGCAATACCCAAACTACAACCTCCAGTACGCGCAATCCATCGACGCCCTCAAAGAACCTCTCGCAAAGATTACGACGGCTACCACCACCGAGGGTCTGTCAAATGCTACGTTGAATGCAATTATGGCTTTGGTTACTCCTGATGAGTATACGTGGGGAAGTGCACCATGGTATTTGAAGACGCAGTGTGATGCTAGTGTGAGAAAAGGCCTCGCAGCTGGTTCCGATGATGGTTGGCTGGCGTATCTGGTGTGTGTCGGTGCTACTCAGGATCTTCCTGGACGAAAGATTTTCTGGGATAGAGCCAAGAAAACTTTGGGGGTAGGAGTTTAAGTCAGTGGGAGTATAAGAGAACATCCTATTCTCCGCTGGTCGGAGTTCTGAGTCGATTCTTCTAGTGCCTACTTTCCTCTTTGTTAATAATAAGATTACGTTTTCCTTTTTTCTACTTGATACCAATTTTTCCATGTACTTCTTCTATGTTCTGTTCCTGACGACCCTACCTGACTTAATTACATAGAATACATAGAAATTCAAACATCCTGACTTTCTACTTTCTACTTTCTACTTTCTACTTTCTACTTTCAATAAAACTCTAACATTCTCATCGATACCATGACTTTCCCCAAACTTCTCGCATCTTCACCCTACCCTATCTTGCAGTATTATTATCCTCATCGCGAAACATAAAAATACAAGAAAGATAACATCCATCCATATCTATCCATCCTCCAACCATAATATAATATGCTATACCTTCCTCTCCAATCCACACATTTCTATCCCATCTATAAGACAATTATTCCAAACTCCGAAATAAACTATACTTTATAATAAACTTGGGTATGAGAAATAGCTTCATGTCTCAGGGTTATATAAAGCGGAATGTGAATAAATAAAGTTTTTTAGATAAATAATAAATAATATATATCGTGACGAAGCTTGATCTCTGATGATCGGATGAGAATCTGATTTCTTATTAGGGTTTACAGAAATAGTCTTTGATTTTTTTTATTATTAGGTAAGTTCTCTACCTTACAATATACTCTGAAAGTAATTATCCAAAATATCATCCAAGATCTCCTTCTTAGAAAATAAGATTGAAAGTAAGATTTTAATTAAATAGATATATACTTGTTTTTATATATATATCACTTTTATTATAGATTTTAAAGCAATCAAATAAGTCTAGTACTCTCTTTCTGGGCCACCCCTAATATAGGCCATCCTTTTACGCCAAAAATCTTGATTTTCAGCTATTGATGAATTTACAATCAATAAATTAATTTTTATGAAATTTGAATTATAGATTTATTATATAATTATTAATAGATTTTAGAAAGTTTCAGATTTTTTATAATTTTATTGATTGAAATATAAATAATTGAAATTAAAATTTATATAAAGTTTATATATAAGTCAATTTATTTAGAAAAATAATTTATAAATAACGTAATGTATGGGGAACTCGGACATATGGGGAACTCGGACACTTTTTCAATTATTCTATATGCGATCTTGTTCTACAAGCCACACAATCCTTTAATTCCAATTCTGAATCATTTGAACTATTCTCTAGCTCTTCTTCTTCAATCTCTTCTTCTGATTCTTCAATTAAGCGCTTGTATGGTCGTCCTTGTAACTTTTTCTCCTTAGATTTTTCCTCCACCTCATATACTATTTTCAGTATTTCCTTAGTACTAAAGATAAATTAACCTTATAATTTGATTCTTTTGCCTTTAATTCTCTTTTTTCGAGTCTCAATTACTTCCTGAACATCAGCGAGCTGTTTCCGAAGTAAGGCTATCTCAGTATTTTGAGATTCTACAAGTCTAGTCATTCTCTTGGCATATCGACGAGTTGGTGATGCAGGAGAACCATTGTTTGCTAGAGCTGTATTAAAGATCTGATTTGCTTACATTAGTTCTATCCTATCTAAAAGAGAACTTCTGAATATAGATAAGTCTAGATCTTGATTAAGGATTCTCATTTGTAGAGTAGAAGGTTGCTGAAAGGAGTTAAATAGTAATGTATCAAGTATTTTTTATAGGGCAAAAGGTACTAAACCAGTTCCTTTTCAACCAACTTTAATATTAGAAGAATTCAATGCTTTTTTTCTAATATTTTGAAAGAGTTCTACCTATTCAGCTTTTTGAATTCGCTTTACACCAGCTCGAGAATATCGATCGACCTCCAAAGCATGATATTGTTTCATTAGCCCATACACTGCAATATCAAGTAACTGAAGCAAATAGGAGCAATAAGGAGGTAATATAAGTAAATCAATATCCTTCTCTATACAGAAAGCAATAAAGCTATCTGTAATATGATTTGAATGGCCATCCATGATCAAAAGTCGAGGTCGATCACCTGACACTTTCTTGGATTCTGGTTCGAAAACCCTTTTTAATCATTTTAATCCATGATTATTTGAGGTCCATTTATTTGTATTAATAAAGAATTGCCAGCTTTGAGATATATCCTTTGAAATCTATGTAGAATTAATATTCTGAGCCTTGAAAATAACCATAGGTAATAAAGCCTTTCTAGCTATATTAATATATTCAAATACAGTTATCCATTCTTATTTGCCAACTGTAACTTTCCAATTCGATTTCTGAGTAGAATCGACTATAATATATATACTTTGAGTACTTCTAACTCCAAATCCGGTTTCATCTATATTATATATATCATCTAATTCATACTTTTGTTTAATAAGATATATATAAAACATATCAAACTAAGCCTAAATATTCTCTGGATTTGCCTCTTTAGCCTGATTAGACTTTAATTAATGTGAATAACATGTTTTAAGTTCTGGATATCGTTTTTGGAATCTATAGATCTATTTGTGGCTTATAAATAGAATTTCTATCGAGATAGGAATTCGAGATAATATAACTTGAATATATCAAAGACAAATTTCATCGGCCATTTCCTTCATCAACATAGATATAGTAGGGAATCCAATGATTATAAGTTGTGAAATCTATCATACAAGAGTATTTTCTTCTGCGTTTGAAAGAATTTGAGCTATTTCGTGGATTTGGGAACATATTTTCTTCCCAGCCAACCTATCAGCTAAAATGGACTTAGGGACTTCAAAATGCTTTACAGCCTTTCTAATTGATTTAAATTCTTTTAATTGAAGTGCAACTATAGCCTGTTGAAGCTTCTCTTCAATCTGAGCAAGTGTAAAAGATGATTGAATATACATAATAAAAGTTATTAGGATTTCAAATTGGCGATAGGCAAAAAGTGTCCGAATTCCCTATATGTCCGAGTTCCCCATATGTTATATTATTATTTTAAAATAAATTAATTTTTTAATCTTATACACTTTAGTTGTTTATTTTTAAAAAACTTTTTTAAAAAAATTATTTTATTATTTTATAAAAAGATTAAATAGAGATTTGAAGAAGTGAATAAATCAAGATTTTAGATAAAAAGTATTATATAATTGTTGGGTTGACTTCAAAGGTGTGCACACTAATTCAATAGTATAATGGTAAATGGTTTGTTATTCTTGATTGTTCTTCATTCCCTCTCTGTATGAGAGGGAATGCTTAATTATAGAGGTAGTATACATGAAGTGAAATTAGCAGTGTCCGTATGGTCGTACACACAAGTACTGGTGTACATACAATAGTATGTATATTAGTACAGTACATAAAGTAGTATGTATAGATATTAGTATCAATAATATAATGAATAGATTCTAAAACTTTTATATAAATCTATTCGGTTATTATATCACAGTAGGGAATATATAATATCAACAGTAATAAAGTTATATTATATATAGAATTAAATCTTACCCTTTTATAATTAAGAGTAAATCAATTCTTATATAGATTATTATTATATTGAAAGTTTAAACAAAGGCCTTCCACCCTCCGGCCTATCACCGGAAAGGGCTAAGCCTCTTCCTTCTCATGTCACGTGAAAGGTCCCCGTGACAAAATCCTACACAAATTGAAAATCATAAATTCAATCTTTAATTTCTCAATCAATAAAACTATGAGAAATCTGAAATTTTCAGAATTCATTAATAATTATATACTAAATCTAAAATTAAAATTTCAATGGATGTAATTTATTATTTGTTGAAATATCAATAAATAAAAACTGTTATTTTTGATATAAAAAGATGATCCGAAAAGGGGGTACTAGACTTATATAAAACTTGATCTCTAATAATCAAATAAGAATCTGATTTCTTTTTAGGGTTTACAAAAATAATTTTTGTTTCTTTTACTATTAAATATTCCTTATTTATAATATATTCAGAAAATAATTATTCAAAATATAATTTAAGATCTTCTTTTTCTTTTTAAAAAGTAAGATTAAAAATAAAATTACAATTAGGTATATACTTGCTTTTATATATATCACTCCTATTATGGATTCCGGAAGAATCAAATAGCGAAAGCTTTTTTGCATGTGCTGCATGCAGCCACTGCGTTGCATAGATAGTATATTACGCCGCCCAAACCTCGTCTTCGTCCTCGTCCTCGTCTTTGTCGATCCAATGATACTGGGATTAAGGTTTCGAAACTACTTAGTACAAAAAATACTACAATAGCAACTCCAATTCTTCTTCTGTAACTACCCCGCCTTCGTCTGACGCTCGACCCCCAACCCCAGACTGTAGTAAGGGTAGTTTTCAAGGGTATATAAGTATAATTAGTACGGGCTTTATTGCCTATTAGGGCATTCTGACCTAATTGTAGCATTAATGATATCCACTTTTATCATATTCTCTCAGGCAGCTTACATTCGGGAAGTTTTTAGCTACTTGCAGTGGCTTGCATATGAAGTATCTGCTGTGGAAGATGAGAAGCTCGGGAACCCTGCTCTAATAATCTATCTCTTTGATAAAGAAATGGATCCTAATTAAAATGCTGCTAACTAAATAGCCTACATTTTTGACACTGTTGAACAAACATTGATGCAAGCCGAAGACGAGCGTAAATTAGCTTATATGCTGGAAGGAGGCTTTCGCCCGTTTCCGGATATAAAACGTGCTTCGCACATTTTGTATGAAAAAGCACGTGCAACTTTACGATAAATTTTAATACAGTACCATTGTGACCCTGTTTTCTGAAGGAGACCTGCTAGTACTAGAGTCAAGTAATACACGCTTGCTTGCACAAAACGCGGAGCTGCACGAGCAATCGTCTGCAGCTCCCACCGCTCAACCTCCTGCTCAATATACGTATCAACCCAGATGATCTACAATGAATCCCAAACCCTTCAATTGTGAGAAATCCAATATTCTGGCACGTCAAGATGAATGTCAAGGATGGAAACTTTGGTTTACGACACTGCCGTTTTGAATACCGGACAGAAAAAAAGAAGTTGTTATATATGATCTCTTTATTAGATAATACTATACAATAACAACGCTGAAAGGATATCAAAGGAATGATACAGGATACCTCTGAATTTACAAAAACGGCTGCTGCTGTGTAGAACTGGACGGCCTCTACGGTCAATATTGAAAAAGAAGCTGCGATCAAGATCGGTGGAATACTCCATTCCAAACATTCTATATATATACAATTGAAATACCTCGGTAATCTCTACCACAAAACCCCTTAAGACAGATATGGTTCTAGTTATGAAGCAAAGGGTTACGGATGAATTTAAAATATTAATCAAAGGGAATTCAAACAGTTATCAAAAGATGGAGCAAGAAGTTTTAAGTATGGAGCCAGAACTGTATGAAAACGATTATTATAACCCGGCTACTCTCAAACTCGCTCTTCCTACAATTTAAATCTTGCCTTGCCCCCAGCAGTGTAGTCGCTGGGTGGTTAACTATACCCTTTTTGGAAAACCTAATCCAAACTGTAAGTAATAGATTGATGAAATTGTAACACATTAATTATCTATTGATATATCCAAAAAAATCCATCAGAATCTATAGATTATCTGTAATTAGTTATAAAAATTCTGAGAATAGTTTTACATTTTGAAATTTGAGAAGAGTCTTAAATTTTGATTAGATTATATAACAAATTTTAATATTAAGTCTAGTACCCCACTTTTCGGCTACCCCTGTTTTCGGCTACCCCCCTTTTCGGCCACTGGCACCCTTTTATATCAAAAACCTTCATTTTCATCTATTAATAACTTTACAACAAATGAATATAATTTTATGAAATTTGAAGTATAAATTAATTTTTTATATAATAATACATTTTGAAAATTTCAGATTTTTTATGATTTTATTAATTGAGATATTGATAGTTTAAATTTCGATTTTCAATTTATATAGGATTTATATACAAATTTGATATAAATTTTCATCAAAAATTATTAAAAATAAATTACAAATGTTTCTGAAATACTTGAATTATAATTAATTACATTATTTAATTTATTTGAAAAAAGATCTTGTAATTAGTATTTTATTATCAACTGAATATTTTCTTATATATAATTTTATATAAATAAATATTCAATTGATAATAAAATAATAATAATCAATAATTTTTTTAAATAAATTAATCTATTTGATCAATTATAATACAAATATTCTTAGAAGACTTATAATTTATTTTTAATTATTTTTGTTAAAAAGTTATTAAAGATTTTCAAGATTTTGAAATTTGTTTATAAATCCTATACAAATTGAAAATCGTATTTTCAATCTTTAATATCTCAATCAATAAAATCATAAAAAATCTGAAATCTTTAAAACGTATTGATAATTATATAATAAATTTGTAATTCAAGTTTTATTAAATTTTATTGATTGATTGCAAAGTTATTAATAGGTGAAAATCACGATTTTTGGTATAAAAGGATGGCCGAAAAGTGGGATACTAGACTTATCAATAGGTAACTATAGTTAATCATAACCAACCTATATGACCAAACCACCCATCAACTTCACTGAGGGGCCAATACCTCCAGTTATAACGATTTTAAGGGTATCGGTTCAGCGGAGTCTTGGGAGCGGGAACAGAAGGAACAAGAATGCCGTCAGGACCTCTGCCATTACTGCATGCTTCCGAGTCATTTCTTTGGGATTGTGAAGCAAAAAAGCAGACCGATGCATTCAGAAGTTTAAACAATAGTCGATGTAAGTCTTAATTACGGATGGACCATGGCTTCAATAGACGTCATCAAACGCAACAATATCGCCCCCGAAGTTCAACCAACCAGGTTAGCTATCAAGGAGTCTCTCAACAGAACACATACCAACGAGGGGGCTATCAAGGTGATTTCAGTGACAACGCCTTAGTAACTTCCATGGCTTTGTTGAAGACGAGTCGCTAACACCTTTAGAAAGTGCTTCCTTGCAATTCAACATCGCCACTACCGCCTGCCCCGGTTCAAGATTCTCAGGGAAAATATTAACCCCTACGACAAGTAGCTATGGAGGTCTTCGGGGAACATGGAATGGATACAGCATACCTTAGATAGTAGTGCGCCTTTACAGCTTGGCTCTGTAGATAGCAAATCTCTACTTGTTCAAATCATAATGTTTCCAATGTTCAACCGCTCTTTAAATGTAATTAGTTTGATCGAAAGCGGATTATTCGGAAAAGCCTCGTTGATCATTTCTATGTTAAGCACCACCACATCTCCACACAACCCTTGCCACACCGTCGCATATGATTCCGAGTCCGAATCTTTCAAGCCCGTCTTAAAAAAAAGCCTCCTGGATGGAACAACAATCACTGCAAATTGCTCTCCGTAGAAGACAGCTAAGATGAATTGTTGGTCGAAAGGCGCTGACCCTCGGTGCAAACCATTACTGTACAGGGAATTCCAGTCAAAGATTGCAGGCTGAAGCACAAAGGATACCCATTTGATATTAAGTCCACCACAAGCCCAAATAGAAAACTGTCGGCAGTCGCAGATTCAGGGCGAAGCCGAAAAACGAGCTTCTACCATTCCTATCAGTCCCAGTACCAAAGATATGATTAGACTCGACTAACTACAAGTCTCCTGGAATGAACAATATTCGTTGGGTTCAGGCCACAAACTTCGTTTCCTGCCAAAGCACAAAGTGAAGTTCACACGCCTTACATGGAACTTAGTCAAAAACAAAAGGCAATTCATTAAGAACGGCGGCAGGAAAACAACGACCGCACCTCCACTACAGAAGCAAGACTTCAAGGATATATTGCAAGGAAAAGGAAGTGTTCGAGATATATTAGCTAAGCTTTCGTCAGATCTCTACGATTTCTTGTACAATTGCTATAAGCCGGTGCCATCTACGAAAAATCACCGAGTCCGATATCTAAAAGATTCTTTCAGGGGAATTCTCGCTTAGCGACAACGAGATCCTGGAGAGACTGCCTTCTTGGCTTCGAGACAAAATTCCTGCATTCCTTCCACGCCATGCCAACATACTTCCCCCTCGCTGCTTCTAGGACCACAAGATAGAAGTGATGCCTGGGAAAGATTCGCCATACTTTAAGAATTGCCCTTTTATCTCCGCTGGAACTCCAAGTGATCCGTAAATGGATCGATGACAATTTCTCCAAAGGTTTCATTAAGGAATGCAGGCCCTGCAGCGCTGCAGCATCTTTACTCCTCGTAGCAAAGCCTGGTGGAGAAATGCGGATGTGTCAATACTACCATGATTTAACAATATTACTATCAAGAACCGATACTATTTGGCAATTGTTCGGGAGACTCTAGGTACGCTCTGCAATGCCAAGCTTTATACAAAGTTGGATATCATTGCAGCCTTCAATAAGTTTCGAATAGCGGAAGGCGACGGATGGAAAACTGCTTTAATCACCCGATTCAAATTATCCGTATTACAGGTTAATACTATTTGGCCTTTGCAATACCCGTGCCTTGTTTTAGCGTTACGTTAATCATACGTTGTTCGATAAACTCAACAGACATTGTACTGCATACTGGACAATTTCCTCATATACTCCCTTCAACAAGAAATATCATAGAGGACGTAGTCAAAACGTAGTGCAGAAGCTACTTGATGCGGGATTGCAAATCGATATCAATAAATGTGAATTCGAAACCCCCTCTGAGAAATAATTGGGATTTAAACACTACATCAGAGGGTATCAAGATGGGCCAAGACAAGATAGCCGCAATCACTACTTGGGGACAGTTACTGCCTGTTAAGGATCTATAACGCTTCCTAAGTATGTGAACTTCTATCGCAGGTTTATAGAGTATTTCTCGAAGATTTGCCAGCCAATCAACAGTCTTTTGCGGAAAAATATCATTTGGGAATGAGAAAAGAAAACACACTGTTGCTTTGAGAATCTGAAGCATGCATTTACAACTGTGCCGGTTCCAGCCTACTTCAATCACAACAGAAGACAGTGCTAGAAACCAATACTTCTGATTGGGCCTCACGCGGAGTGTTATCTCAATATGGCAACTACAACGTCCTGATACCTTTTGCATATTTCTCTTCGAAGTGCTCCCAGTTTAACGCAAGTACAAGATCCACGACAAGGAATTACTAGCCATTATCAAATCGGTGGAGGAATGGCGAACGGAGCTGCAACTGTCGCAGCAGAAATTTGAGATACTCACAGATCTTTTGGGGGTAATGGTTCAGTGGTGATAGAGGGTAGGGGGGCTAGTCCAATTAGGACTAGTAAGAGCTTCGACTAGGACTAGGTACGGATGCACATCTATTCAGGACCTGTACCCTGCGGAAAGCTTAAGGTGTATTGATTGAAAGCGGGTTTGAAGGGCGGTAAAGCCATATTTGGAGGATGCTGCATGTTGCACGGAGATTTTTCGATGTTGGTATGATGCTCTTCGCTTTCGTAGATCTTGTCCTCTTTAGTGATTCCACAATAATCTGAATGCCTTCAATTCCATATCCTATGCTTCCCATTATACCCTGCAAGAGTCATACTTAAAACAAGATCACAAAAAAACCTAGATATTTCACAATCACGAAAGCTCTAAACCAACGCTATGTATACTGGTTGAAATTCCCGTCCCAGTAAAATTTCTGTGTCGTATACCGACCGGGGGCTGAAGCAATTCACACAGACACTTTGAGTCGACGGTGTGAGAATCGTCCTGATACCTCTAATCCGAACGACTAACGTTGAAAGAATAGAGAGCGCGTAGTCCTGCTTGCCAATAGACTCGATACAGATTTGTATAAACAGCTGATAGATCAAATACTGTTAGCCCCAACAGATCTTTTGACACCATTCGATGAGAAACCGACGGACTAAATTATTAATGCCGTCTATGCCAGGTCGCATATTGCAAAGCAGACCCGTTCAATGTCAAATGTCCGAAAGAGTTAGGGAGACACTACGGATGGCTATGCAGGACTTCCGGGTTCACAATAAAATGGTCTGCTATCGACAATGGCTTTGGATCTCTCCAGACGACGAACTTAAAGTATAAATCATGTACCGCGGGCATTCATGCAGCTCAGGAAGGTACCGAGGTCGTAATAAGACTCTTGATCTCGTTTTTCGTAGCTGTTAGTGGCCGCATATGCATCAACAGATTGGTTATTACGTTCAAGCATGCGAAGTCTGTGCCGGCACAAAATCATCTAAATATGCCCGACCAGGATTCTTGAAACCCTTACCAGTCCCTTTCCGGGCTTGGCCTGGTATCTCCATTCGTAGCCCGTCACCGATGGAAATCTGATCACGTAGAATATATATTGCATCAAGTCCTTAATATGATTTGCTTATTCTCAATACCACTACTTTCTTAGTGAAACCCATATCACTCTTCAGATATCTCAAAGTATGAACTTCAATTTCTCCTTCATTCTCTTCCTGTAACCATCATATAAGGCTGAATCCGTCGTAATAGAAGAAATCTTATTCTTCCGTCGTAATAAAGAAATCATAATCCTTTGTGCCAAAATCGACCGTTATATTTCAATACCAAAAATCGATATCAAAACCTAAACAGGCTACGATCTATCAATCCTGATACATCGGGAACCGTCGAGATTACCAAAGCTATCCACAAAAATGAAAAATCCTGCAAAGCAATGAAATGCAAGAAACCGATTATTGTATTTCATCCTAGTTCAGATCGATGATTGAACAAAGCCACTATTTGTTATATTAATTAGTATAAATATTCAGTCATAAATAATAAACAAATAATAAAAGAATTACTTACCCAAAACTAGAATACAAACAAAAAAACATCATAAACTGAACCCCAAGGACCATCATCCCGATCCGATCATTTCCTCTGAAAAAACGCATAACAAATATCCCATAAAGTAATATTGTGCTGGCTAATGCGAATACAAAGAGTAGTAATAATGTACTATGTGGAGGATCGGATATACGAGTATTGTTGGAATGGTTGATGATGTCGACGATAGATTGAAAAGCGGTTGTGCCAAAATCAAAGAAGCGGTTGATGATGTCGACGATAGATTGAACTATGAGTGTGCAGAGTCCAACGATAGATTGAACATTGTTTTGATTTCCCATGAAATAAATGAAACATATTACAACTCCAATAATGGGTGCAACATCAGGCGTGTAAGGCATGATGATCTCAAGGATTCTCGCAATGTGGCCGAAAGACTCTGCACTGGCATTGGGAAGCCAGTGAATCCAAGCTCTAATCAATTCTACCCATACATTCTCTCCTCTATTGTTATCTGCGATGTTATCCATGATGTTGATTATTTGGATTGGGATGATGGAAATCAAAAATAAAAGTGAAGGGAGCTTGATGAGATGTTGGAGTGTAGTGGTTGACTTGTTGTAACTTTTGAAGTTGAGAATCAAGAGGAACATAGTAACTACCAGTAAGCTTAGCCTCCGTAACACTCGGTTATTTATTGCCATAGTGAATTATTTTTGTACGGCTTGATTAATTGAATTCTGATTTTATTGGTAGAAAGGTATGATTCGAGTTGGCTGAGTAATAGAAATCCAAAGTCGATGTTAAAGATGTCAAGAGAGGACTTGTTTGATTATTTGAATTCTGTTTTTATTGGCTGAAAAGTATGATTTGAGTGCCGAGTAATAGGAATCCAAAGTCGATGTTAAAGATATCAAGAGATGGCTTGATCTTCAAGATATATAGTAAAATCAATCATTAGAGCCGACGTCGTAAACAATAATTATCAAATCCTAGATCTGAATAAACATTAGGGTCGACGACGTAAACAATAATTATCAAATCCTAGATCTGAATAAACTATGCAAAACTGTAATGTTTATTTGTAGACTAATCTCTCTACCTTAAAGATTGCTCCATCTTAAAGATATCCTTTTAGTACCTGTACAAAGATCTTTATTCTGAAACAATTTTTAAATACAGATCAAGGAAAGAAATCTTCAAAACGGTAGAGATTTCGAAACTTTGAAGAGGAAAGAGGGAAGGCGGCATCAGCCACCACATAATACACAAATATACTATTATTTAATGCCTTAAAGTATATTCCTTTCGTTATTATTAAGAGTGACGGGAATATTTGGTTCTGTACTATACAGTGGAATTATCAGATACTATACTCGAAGACAAAGCATATCTCTAGAATATAAAGACGATTAGTATCCTTCGTGACGTTGACGTTTAGCAACAATAAATGCCCACTATTAAAAACAAATGTCGAGGTCAGCACAACTCCAGCTACAAGCATTCCGATATCGAATCTTCTGGATCCAGATATATTGAATCTTACATTATGATCCGATAAGAAAGCAAGGGAGCAACGATGATGGAATTTTCACTATTTCCGTCAAAGATAATTTTGTAGAGCTCATCGCCCAAACCTAGACTGAGGTTGAAAGTCGTTGTTTTAAACTCATGACTTGCTTACATAAGTCAATCACAAGAACACTACGGTTGGGTTCGGAATTTCAGATATTCCGACATGAAGATTTCTTTTCTCAGCTTGAATTCAGTCTTTGAAAGGTTTCATAGAAGCGACGATGACGAAATCGAGTACAAGTCCTGAGAGATCTCCTATTCTGGATCATTGCAATCGTTTTGCTTGACTCCGCCGTATCAAGGCTAGATTCGATGGAAAATAGCTCTTTTGCTTACCGTGGAAAGAAGGTACGAAGAATGTTGACAAGCTGAGAATGCGGACAAAGAGTTACTTGATCATGCACATTCAATTGCATCTGCAGATGGCTCTCCGACAACCAATAGCAATGCTATTCCTTTTGGTGCAAAGATAGAGAAAGGAAATGGAGAGCGTATGGTGAATAACATGAAACGTCTTGAATTCATGGATGGAATGAAGCTAAAACCAGAGATTTCGCTCTTCTAATACATCTGAAGACGATGCTGCGCTCACTGAAGGATCTAACTTCCTCTCTGATGTATGGGTGTAACTTCTTCAAGAATACTCCAGAACCACCATCGGATTTACTTCTCCCATATTATATTTAAACGAGCTTGGCAGCTTGGGGAGAATCTGGATGAGATTGAGTATAATATCCGAGTGGCATTTAAGACAAGGCGCTGGCAATCACAAAACTGGAGTATGTGTTGTTCGGCCAATATTTGAAATGTTAACAGCAGATTCAGGGCCATCTAATTTATTTTCTGACACTGAGAAGGCTCTCGGGTATGCGTTGCTTTGCTGTGCGGTGCTAACGAGAGATTTTACAACGAGAGCCGACTGTTGGTTTTTGAGTCTTACGGTGGGGGTGAGGCTGGCGGTAATATGAAAGGGGCGCTTGAGGAAATGTTTGGGTGGCAGAGGTGGCCGGAAGGGAGGAAGGCAGAACGAGACTCATAGTGTCAGCTGAAGGACCCGCTGCTTTACGCACGTCTCACCTGTGTATAAAAGTAGCAAAGCTTTCTTTACTCTTCAGTCATTCTAGCTTGAATTAAATTCAGTGTCTTGGTCCCAAACTTTCTCAATGAAAGCCAGTTTCAACATGTAGGTTACAGCGTGCATTTCCATGACCCGTGACATCCCTGTCCCCCCCCCCCCAAAACATACCCAATTCGACATTGTCCTGTACCATAATATCCTGTGCAATCACCATATACACCCCCATTATTTTTGCGACTTCCATCATATCGGTGGTGCGGTTATTGGCAGAGTTTTCGGTGGCAATTTCGACGAGCTTGCGCTTGCGGGCAATAAGCTTAATATTAGAGAAGGTAATCGCTTTAGACGGTGGGAAAAGAAAGGCTTCAAGAGCCAAATGCTCGGGAATGGCGGGTTTGCTGGCTGCGCGAGTAGCGAGAATCTCTGCCCGCTATTCTGTTTGGATAGCTTTTTGCGATAGACGATCACAAACTCACCCGTCCATAAGCCCACCTCCTCTCCAGTCACAGTCTCAATATCGTATAAGGTTTTTTTTGGCGCACCATTCGCGAAAGGCCTTTTAATTGATAGCATATCCTTTGGAGTATTCGCAGGCTGAGCGTCATGATAAGCAAGCGTTCTCTCTCGGTGAGAGGACAAGCAATCGTTGCAGAGGGGATAACAACCGCATTTTCAGCAGTTTTGGTTTGCGAAGCAGCTGGCAATACTCTTCACTGTTTTTTGTTATTAGAAATTATTTTGAATGATTTGTGAATGGGATTTTACAATTGCAAATAGTAGGGTTTAAATAAATCGGTTTTTACAGAAAAGAATAGATTGGAATGTGGGAAAAAAGAGCAAAGAAACAAGGCCATGAAGGCTTCTTTGAAGCTCAACCAGACCTCTAGCTCCGGAGCCCCATAATAAGTAACCGTTGGGTCCCACACTCATTCAGCACTAGGCTATATAGGAACTAGCGCAACGGATCTCCGCACGCATCATTCTTATACCAGTTACGACTTTCCCCTTGTATACAGGAATCCATAACGATCGAGGCACTATGATTACTTTTTCCTAGCCATTGAAAGTATTATTCTTGTAGCTGTGAAGAGGGCTCTCTTATTATTGAGACTACAATTCCTGATTATATAGATCCACTCATCATCGTACTTGCCATATTAGGCCTAGCACCACGATCAGGACGCTCATGTCTTGAGTTGCCACAATCCCACTCAATGGATAATCTATTGGTTTCATGGTTTACCTCAACACCATCGATTATCACGTATCAAATTCATTTTCAGTTAAATTGAAAGTGTATTCATACGACAAAAGCAAGTTGGAATTTTATCAAATTATGCTAAGTCTAGTACTCTACTTTTCGGCCACCCTTAATTCCGATCGCCTTTTTATACCAAAAACCACAATTTTTATATTATATCGTTTTATTGCAGCACCTCGTCTTTGCCTATAATCCGACAAGATACCATTATTCTATCAACGTGGACGTTGGTCGCCGGCCGAAGATACCCGCTTGCTATAGCTTGTTCACGTTCAAGAGGCCTTCCCTATGGGAGCATGAAATCAGTATTTTACCGTTCCCTGATCAGTAAATTACTGATCAGCGAACAGTAAATGAACCATTTTTGAGACTGTGGCTTGTTCAAACCATGGAACGGGATTTTTAGTGTGTAACGAGATATCAATGTGAATAGGTAGCTTTCGTATTAGTTTGAATAGCTTCATATTTGATAACTACCTAGGTAGGCTACGATCCTGTGCTTTCCGATTTCGAAAATTCTCCTTCCCTCCCCTCCTTCTCTTCCCTTTTTCGAAATGGAATCGAAAGAATTCACTTACTTTTAGATGAAAATTATAAATTACTTATAGTTTTTGAAGAGATTGAAAAGGTTGAAATGGTTGAAAAGATTGAAGAACAGATTTCAACGCCACGGATCTAAAAATAAATCTAATAAGAATTGGGAATAGTAACACTTTAATATGGATTGATAAATTGCCGCTGTGTAACGAGATTTCGAATCCCCGTTTTAGCTCTACATGGGGCATAAGATCAGTAATTTCCTAATCTCATGTTTCCATAGGGAAAGAGAAATTCTTGAACTGCTTGAACGAGCATGGTTTCAGCGTTTCTGGACAAGTTATTAATTTACCATCGACTATATCGAAGGGAATTACTAACAAGACTCGATACAAGTACCACCAGTGTACTTCAGGAGGTTAGCTTGGCTCGACAAATCCTGATAATGTGTAGTTCTGCAATAATAGATGGGTATACCTTCAGCACCGGCTTCAGGAAGCTTTTCTATGAAAATCATCGAGAACTGATCCGTCCAATGATCTATTTAATAAGAGAGGCGACATTCCGGTCGTAACATGCATTAGTCGATCAGGTATACTTTCTCTCGGGGGCCTAATAGATATGCATTATACCCGTATGGCTACTAAGCGCCATGACAAGGTACATGCCTTGCTTACCATGAGTTGACCCCAAGCATCCCTTGAATAAGCCGACTATTCAAGTAAATACCCTTGAAATCCATCAACATAGTTTAGAGTCTATCAATGTGGGCGGGTTCCATTCGAAAAGGGCCAAGTTGAGAGGTAAGATTCTCAATCATCCAAAAACGCAAAACCTTTGCCAAAGTCCAATACACTATACAATATTAGTAAAATATTCAAAATCAATATCAATATCATAACTTACTCAAAGCACCTTCCTTCCAGCCAGATACTCAAGATTTAACACCACCAGGAGCAGCATTAAGAACAACACAGTTTTGAGGGACGGAGGGAGATGGAACCTCAACAAGTATATCCTCGTTATGAATGATGAGATCAATCACTTCACCAGGAGGAGGGGCGACACGGGCGGGAGCGATTCTCATCATCACTATCACTGACAAGAGACGTATAATCATTGATTATTCCAATGATCAAAGTATGGGAAACTAATAGCTGTTCATTCTGGATACTTCCATCTCATAATATATCAAATTCCACTACCATACCACCGGTCACGTTTTATGCCATTCTTTATGATGAGATTATCGAGCCATTATCTCCAAATGGAGTTTGGGGTGGGCTGCTTTCGAGAATCCAAGATTGTAATTTCTCTACACTCGCAGAGGTAAGGGTTATTAAGATATTCCTTCAAAGTCTCTCCTGTGATAGTTGATATCAGTATAAAATATACTTCTCAACACCCAGACATATATTGCACGGATTCTCTTCATCCTCCTCCTCATTAGTTCCAACTTTCCATGCCTGCGCGACTTAATTAGTCATGTTAGTATATATAAATAGCCCCACCCCCTCAGTTGACGAAGGCAATTCACTTCATTTTCCCCTCTTTAATTGAATTGATTATCTCTGTGCATGACATTAGCGCAAAGATGTCAAGTCAATAGCAATAAAATGGACGAATTTTCAGAGCCCTACCTGTACAAAAACCAGCTCGTTCTTTATGACCATGTAACACTGTATAAAACTACCATCTCGACCATCAGGTCTGAACACGACGATATCCCCAAGATGAATTCACCTGTGATTCTCGTATCGAGCCAATTGCTTAATGTGATGTAGTTCTGCCATTTCTCACCGCTATCTCACGTTTCAAGCGGGGTTGGCTGGGTGGGTTGAGCTGAACATTAAGCTCCGGCAGGAAAGTATAAGCTGGAGAGTTGTCGATCTTTTAGATGAGATTCCAAACTATTGCCCGTGCGAAGCTTAATTGTAAGATTAACTCTAAATACTAAATGAACTAAATTTGTCTCCACCTCTTGATCTTTTCGCCATCCCGGTAACCTAACTCGAGCCGCATGTAACGACAAACAACTAATCATACATAATAATTACTTAAACTTCTCCTAATTCTCCACATCATCACCCATTAACCAACACCACAATACCACATCATCGAATCAAAATTAAACCAAAATGCTCGGTCGCATCCTCCTCACCCTCTCCGCCCTCAGCCAAGGCATCTCCCCCTTCATCGCCGACTGGAACGAAACCCACATCTACAACCCACGCTGGCCACCACACGCCAAATTCCACAACGGCCAAACAATGTCTATGGGCATACTACTCTGTCTCGTAACGCTATACTACACCTGGCGGTTCCCAATCACTTCTTCTACCTCGAACCGCAAAGCCGAAGTCGAGAAGAAAGAGCAAGAGTCTGAAACATCGGAGTTGAGGATGAGGAAGGAAATGAGGAATGGAATGGTGAGGGATAGTATGGTTACAGCGGGGATTGCGGGGAGTTTGTATTGGATTGCGGGATTGAGTGCGATTTTGTATCCGGGGAGTAGGGCGATGGATCCGGAGTTTGGGGATGGGTTTCCTCAGGCGGTTATTTTTCCTTTGTTTGGAGGGATGGCGGTTGCGGGGGCTTGGTTGGAGGTTAAGGGTTTGAGAGGGGTATGAGGGTAAAGAGTAAGGAGTGGATGGGAGATGGAGGAGTGAAGGAGGGAGTGGAAACTGTGGGACGGATTGATATGGTGGGGTGATGGGTTGTGATGATGGTGGCGAAGATGATGATGATCTAATAGGAATATGAATAAGATTGCTATTTGAAGACGAGAGTATTGATGATGAATCGTCGTTGGGATCGAAAACGATAGGATGAGATAGGTAGGGTTATTGGATGGGGGTTGGTGGGCGTGGGCGTGGTTGTGCATGGGGATGGAGATAGGTGAGGGGAACAGAGCAAAAAGAGGAATATTGGCTATGGTGGAGTTACAAGGTTCTAGCCGGATTCGAATATTGTATGGGCGGACAATGAAAACATTGGAGGCGTTACAATTCCGGGCAAAGGAAGGATAACGAAAACACAAGAAACGAGGTTCATGAGGTAGTAACTGTGAAAGTAATTATATGCAGTTATCACAATATAATTCCAGTATAAACCGGTTAATATTCTCTAGGGCGTATGATTCCCCACCTCATGGAATCCCAGGTAAGATAACCTCTCCCTCTTTGGGCTGCACATCCAACTCACCATCTTCACGCCACGGTGCCTGATGTTCCTCCGCAAACTGTCGTATAGCATCAAAATTCTTACACTTAAAATCACGGTTGAAATCCGGATACAAATGAGCTTTTTTACCAGACTTGGCCCAGAGATAAGGATGTGCGCCTGTATCAGCTGAGCACATTAGACGTTGACGAATAGTGTCTAGACAATGGTCTATTGTGGATGTTAGTGGTTATAATTACGACGATGGAGATGATGTACGTACTTATATGGGCTTTCAAGACATATTCTTCATTCTTGAAGGGTCCTTCTCCGAGCTTGTGGTAGTATTCGGAGTTGTAGTAGAGACCTTGGCGGAGGAGATTCTATAGTCAGGTTAGAATTTGTACAAGCAAGTGCTAATTAGGTGTGGAATTTCTCACCAGACAATGCAATTGATGCAGTGCTTCGACAGTAGCAGGATATCCAGGACCTCCATCTTTCTCATCGACTCGAAAATGATCAAGTGATATTCCGGCTCTAGGCGCATCTTCTATTGAAATAATCATTGCTTTGTCTATTTCCGTATGTTAGTATTAGTTTTTATGGTATTCCAAAAAGGATTGGACGACATACATTTAATCCCCAGATTAAGCCATGCTTCATCAACTTCTGGGCTAGGATCTTCTCTATATATCGTGTTGGTGAAGAGTGAACCATTGAATCGAACAGTTTCATATTTGATATCTACATCGTCGAGTATGGGGCCTGTGGCAGTCAGTACACATGTCATGTGTTTTAGAGGATCATGAAACTTTGGTAACTCACTCCAATATTGAGCCGTATGCTTAGCACATGCTTTGTCTAGATTTTCTTGGGATTTATGTGTGGTGAGATATGTTGCGGTGTTTGAAAGAAGCGTGATGACTATGATACATGATATCCAGAGATAAGTCTGCGCTTTCGAGGATTTCGTGGTTCTAGGTGAATCTCGATGCGAGGTATGAGATTTTTCGGCCGCTGCGTACTCATTTTCCAAATCGGCAAGAAATGGTACACTTGAATCATCTGAGTGTCCCATGATCGTTCGCGAATCAATGTTAAACTTGCAAATATGAGTTTGAACGCGCCTCACAGTTTGGGAGATCGAAACTCCAAAGGCCACCATGAAAATCACGAAATACCGAAAGTCCGTCATCAAACGCCCCCCACTCCTCTAAATCCCCTCAATGATGTCAAAGAAACCTTCCCAAATATCTATCTACCTTCCACAAGCAGCATTACGAGCTCATTCTTAGCAATCAGTTTCATAAATGATGGATATCTATCGTAAGCACTAAAATGATCGGTATCCTGACGAATCTTCACAAACAATGCCACTTCTTGATAAGAACACGAAAAGATCGTCACAGTCATCTGCCGTACCAAACCAATGGTAGATAAATGATGCAAGATGTTGATTTACACGTTGGATCGTGCGTGCATATTTGTGGGTTGAAGGAACGCCAAGGCTGACTCCTCCTTCCCCTTATGGCCAAGGCTAGAAGCGAACCCCGCATATTACCTAAGCTCGTGGTAATGTGGCATTTTGCATGCATGCTTGTGGATTCTCTTGTTGACGGATATTGTACGAATCCGATGTATGTTGTAATATTGAAGTTTGTTCTACGAGGGCACGAATCATAACTCTACCGACGGATATTCAGGATAGGAAAATGATGGACAGCTGCGATCATTTTCAAGTAAAGTGATTTATTTGTTTAGAAATGCATTCAATAGAAACTATCCTCGAGATTTATCATCTTGTCTCATGAAAACACCATTTCCTAGTCGAACTTCTTGAAAACTAGAATTTCTCTACCCCGCCCACATGTACAACAATGGGGGTTTGCTCTGGCTGCTCATGCTGTTTTGTAAAATATACCTCTCCTTCATAAGCATTCTCGACTTCCGCTTATCCGATCCTACTGTACAGGAAAGAAGGTATCGGTAGCTTTTTCAAGCTAAGCATCCCGCTTTTCTGGGCCTACAATATAGGAGTTATTGTAGGCTTTTTCTTTCTCCGCGGCAGCTTCTTCAGGCTTAGCATCCCTCTTTTCAGTCTCGGCTCCGACAACATAGAAATAATTAGTAGCTTCCTCAGGTTTAGCATCTCTCTTCTCAGTTTCGGCTCCAACGGCGTAGAAGTAGTTGGTAGCTTCCTCTGCAGGTTGTGCATCCCTCTTTTCACTCTCAGCTCCAACTACATAGAAGTAGTTGGTAGCTTCCTCAGGCTTAGCATCTCTCTTCTCAGTTTCGGCTCCAACGGCGTAGAAGTAGTTGGTAGCTTCCTCTGCAGGTTGTGCATCCCTCTTTTCACTCTCAGCTTCAACTACATAGAAGTAGTTGGTAGCTTCCTCAGGCTTAGCATCTCTCTTCTCACTCTCGGCTCCAACTACATAAAAGTAGTTGGTAGCTTCTTCAGGTTGAGCATCCCGTTTCGCTCCTACGGTATAACCGCCATCATATGGCTTCTCGCGCTTTTCTGTTATTATAATTAGCTTGCTATTCTGTATCTAATAAAGTTTTATAACTTACCGATTGGAGTTGGGAGAGCAACAGCTACACCGAGCAAGCTCAAGGCTGTTAATGCGTATGTGACCTTCATGATGATTGAGGATGTGAAGAAGATATTTGTGAATGATGAAGTGCGAGTAATCTTGTCTGTAAACCTGAATAACTATATTTCAGGATGTGGTTAAAGATATATAAAAAATAATGCTCATCAAGATATCATATCTGAATATCTGACGTACTTTTAACCTCCTTCCTAATTTTGTAAAAGTGGGATTATCTTCCAGGGTACCGGCACACATGCATATTCGGAGGATCAGTGTCCCAGAAAAACTTGGTGCTGCATGCGCTGTAGAAATTCCCTGCAAGACTAATGGTCTATCACTAAATTCTTACGAATTTTCCGATAAGATTGGAACTCCCACCTTAGCTGCTTGACCTTTACATTTTTTCTGACCATTACTGTGATTTTCTTCAGCACTTGAAGTCAATCTACTAACGGATTTTCGAAATCGGCGGAAATATTACATCCCATCTTCTCTGACAACTTTGAAGTTGTTACTGGCTCCATCTCTGTCTCTGCAAAGATTTTCCCTCGAGAAGTCTTGACAAAATACGGAGTCTAGTTATAAGGACACAAAGATACAATCAATTAACATGGACTTAAAACGTGTACAATATGATCAGCTGCCACTGGAGGAAGATTCCATTCCCCCGGAGAAACAAAAAACGACTTCAACTACCCGACGACTTGTCTATGGACTCGTCTGCGCAGTTCTCGTGGTATTGACCACGATCGGCACCATCTGGGTATGGTCACATAGATATCCAAATCTACCGCAATACCTCGACTGCGGATCCACAACCGAAGAAGCGCTCGCAAATGGCTGTGTAATGGAATCCATGATATACGGCTGGGTACCACAAGAATGCTATTTCCCTGAACTGAGCGAACAATACTCACCCTTTGAAGACCGAAAATGGTACACCGATGCCACCTTTTCTGTTCAAATACCGCCTGCGGATCTGTGGGCCGGAAAGAGAAAACATGTTTTTACACATATGTATCATTCGACGCATTGTTTTTTTCTCTGGAGGAAATTGGCTTTGGGTGTTGCGAAGAGAGCGGACTATTTGGATGATAAGTCCCTGGAGTTGGAACATGCGGATCATTGTGTTGGGATTTTGGATCATTATGGAGGGGAAACGATGAATTCGACGAATGATGTTGTGTTGGGGTTTCATAGGTGTGAGAGGTTGGCTTGGACGTAGCGTAGGGCATGGGTAAAGGTAGTGGAATTTTGCAGTACGATTGCGAAATGAAAATTAGGGGTTGTCGGTCAACTCAGTTGTTTCTGCATTAAAACCAGAATGAATGGTGAACAAGTTTTCCTGTGCGATTTACTTTGGATTTCTTCGGAGAGTTTTGGGTTTATAATCAGACAGCATTTCTACTTGCTAAATATGGTCAAAGTTATTTTGGATGGACTTCAGACTGAAAACGATCAAGCCACATTGTATTTCAGTCTTCGCTTCACTTTGCCGCGCACTAGTAATATAGCATAAGAAACAGAACAATGGGCAACTGGTACTGAGCATACGGCTCAAGATATGTATTCAACTGTTTGATCATCATTAATTCAAAATATGACCTTTTATTTATTATTCCATATACCCGCCCTGGCTCAGTTAAAATTCGATGGGTCCCTGGACATCTCAGTATCTCTGGCAATGAGGCAGCAGATATGGCGGCCAAAAAGGGAGCAGCGTTTTCTTCCCTGTTTGATGTCATTTGTACACTTGCCGTTTTAAAAAGAATTGCTAAATCGAATACTAAACAAGCAAGGATCAGATTATGGATGACTATAGCCCTTACATATTATATTGATTTAGGTTTAAAACATAACAACCAAATGGATCTGTTCCATTTGAATAAAAAACACTAAGCTTTATACCAACATCTAAAACACAACACAGCGATTTAGCAATATATCATGATCGTTTCAACCACGAGAATGTTTATATACTGTGCTCATGCGGAAAAAGAAAATCACCCCTCCACATCTAATTTTGCAAAGCTGGAAGCGCTATTATGAACCTTTCGGAAAAGCCACTTTCCGAAGCTATACCATGCATGGCTCCTGGATATTGCTAAAGAGGCCGCAAAGCTAGCTATCTGGATTGAGCTCATAAATTTCTATCAGAATATATGCCCCCGATTTCCACCAGCCGAAGACGATCTAGGTTGATAAGCTACTACAAGCGTTTTTATTTATTACTTTATTCATTCTACTTTCTTTCATTTTGTCTATATTTTGTCTGCTTTAAGGTGGTCGGATAGAATTGTGAGGGTATTTTGGAGAGAAAAAGCACTATAATACTGAGAAGAGTTCAAGATGATATAGTAAGAAGTGCCTATAATCGTTTATTGTAGAACTAGAGAGGAAAGAAACTCAGTTGGCTTCAAAGCCAATTTATATACACAATGATGGTGCGGTCGAACCCCAGCAAAATATTCTACAAGACTTCAGGTTTCAGGCTGGATTCCATCAGAAATACTAACAAAACTATATCAAAAATGAAGTTGTGTCGACAGGGAGTGTAAGAGATCAAGAGCTGGGGGATCTATCCGTATTGTGGAGGACAGCTGAAATATCCGCCTGAGGGATAAAAAATCGACAAGTGAACGCAATCATGTAAAGCCTGTTGAAGCACCCAGTCTGTATAATACTGGTAAATTTAGATATAGCTACCTACAAACCCATGGGCCTTCCTCCCCTGGCCTCCTTTGTCCCACTTGGAAATTGGAGCCTCGGACGAAAAATACCACAAACACACATACAATATTATGGTACATATACACTTCGAAGAGGTGAACTAGCTAGCGCATGAGATAGATGATACTAGTCTATGTAGCACGTGTTTTAACAGATTTAAGGTAAGTTTTAAAAAGACTAATAGCGATTATTTGAAAAACATGCCAAAAAAAAAAAGATGGTTATATATAATTCCGCCATTCCAAACCTTGGACACGCTTAATGTCTTTGGCGTACTTTTCGAACCAGGCACCTTTGTGCGTATACTGGCCACCTGGTCCGTAGTTGAACTGGTCCTCCCCGATATGTCTGAGTAACTCTTCAGATGTTTTAGCACCAGCTCTTCTCAGGGCACTTTCAATCATATCCCTCCTCTCGATTAAGTATTCCCGATTGACATTTTTTTGTTGGCTTTTAGCGTAGCTGTAGTGCTTTTCCCCGGGATGATCAAAGCCATTAAAGTGGTCGTCCCCAGATGCAGAACAGTCAAGAGGCGTCATACCAGTATCCGAAATGGCAGAATGGTTTGCTTTAGCTTCCAGGAGATATTGTACAATCTCCAAGTGCCCGTTGGCTGCTGCACCGTGAAGTGGCGTCCACCCATAATCACTCGGGATAGACGGATTTACTTCGTTTTTAAGGAAGAACCGCACTACTTCAGTTGCTCCAAAAATAGCCGCCTCAAACAGCTCATTGGATCCATAAATATGCGTTAGATTTATACTAGCACCATTTTGTAAGAGAATCTGCAGGACTGCGGAATTCATGAATGTCAGTACAGACTGTATGCAATTACTGTTGGTATAAATCTTTTAATCATACCGTTTTCGCGTTTTAGGCCCGCGTAAGCCATGAGGGCTGTCCTGCCATTGTCATCTCGACTGTCCACTTCCGGCTTTTTTTCGAGTACAATTGTAACCATTTCCTCATTGTTCGCTGCAGTTGCACGGTGAAGAAGCGACTGGCCTTGGTAGTTTTTCAGATCGATGTCAATGGCTTTTTGTAGTAGAGTCTTTAACGAGCCACATTGACCGCGTTCTATGGCGAGGAAACATGCCGTTTTGATGAACAATGCCTTGACTGCATTCTTGTTTATGTTATTGTCTATCTCAATGCTGTTTTCAGACTCGAGGTTTTAACTCACCTGATTTAGACCTTCATTAATAAGTGTGATGTCGTCTTGAAATATGTTACCAACTTCATTAATGCCGCTATCTTCGTCTTTGTCACTCTCAGATTTTGCACTCTCAATGCTGGAAAAGTCACTTCCAGGAGATATGCTGGTATCTTTTATACTCATGTCCTCTTCGTTGTTTCTCTCATTGCCCTCTCCATCATTACTCTCATTTCCCTCTTCGTTGTTGCTCTCATTGCCCTCTTCGTTGTTGCTCTCATTGCCCTCTTCGTTGTAAGATTCGCTTCCATTGCTTTCATCCTTAATTCTGTCTTCATCACTGCTGTCTCCACTGCTGTGACCAAAATTATCCTCATATCGTCTATATGATGTATGGGAGTCATGATTACTACTGTCTGCACTTTCTGAACTGCTGTAACGATATCTTCTATATGATGTATGGAGGTCCGAATAGGGCGTTGGTTTGTCCCGAGAGGAATCTTCGTACTCAATGAGCTGCAGGTCAATCTTATGGTCCACAAAGAGGTCGTCAAGGTTTTCGCACTGGCCGTGATATGCATATGAGAGGAGCCTTCTGTAATCATCCAGAGAGTGGTCATCCATGATTTTGGTGCCGTCCTCTGTCTCTGGCTTTACTGGATCTATGATTTTAGGAGCTTGAAGATTCAAAGCCTGCACTAATAACTCGAGAAGGGTTCCGACTAGTATCAAAACAAGCCCAAAAATCTTAAGAAGGCCGTCTGGTCCCTCATTGGGTACGTTTCCAACTATTTTCTCCACGAGCTTGGAATAACTTCTCTCGGCGGCGAACAGGAGCAGGGCATGCCCCTTCTTACTTAAAAGATTCACGGTGGCTCCATGATCCAGAAGGATTTCTGCTATGTCATCAAGGTTGTTCTTGAATGCGACCACCAAAGCTGATTGACCGTAGCAATCAATTTCGTTGACGTCATGACTCTTAATTGCTTCTTCTACTAGCCGTATACTTCCGAGAAAAGCGGCCATATGTAGAATGCCCAGAGTAGTTGTTCGATTTAAGACTATTGATTCATTGCGGTCGTCCAAAACATCAGATTCACTGTAATAAGCCTCGAACTGATGTAGAAGGCAAGAGTAAAACTCCCGGTTTGGTGTTTTATGTACGAGTTGATGAATCCATTCACTAAGCTTATTATTAGCTCCCGGGGCATTTGATCCCTCTAACAGGTGTCTGACTCGATGAATATGCAAGTGAAGATTCTTCCCAGCATAGACAACAAAAGGAAAATCCTTCAACTTCCCGGTGATAGGTCGTTCGATTTTCTTTCCCTCGTTAATCCGGTCCGCGGATCTTATCTGGATTTTAAAATCTTCTGGGCCGCTAGTAGCACAGAGAGTCAAATACTTTGTACAAGTAAGCGCCATTTGATAGTCAAAGTCGGGAAATATATGTTTCTTCATTTTCTGAAAATATTCTTGGGCCGACCTGTGGACGAATCTGACGTCGCGGTCAATATCAACGACAATTAGACCGCAACAGTAAGTGATAATATCATCTTCCTCGACCATGCCATCCTCGTCGAACAACTCGTCTCTATTGATTGTCATAATGGTTGCCAGGGCGTGACGCAATTCTCGGATTGATAGTGGATCGATGGCATATGAGACCAACGCGATAACCAATTCAGCGATATCTTTGGATTGCTTTTCCTTTTGTTGGATGCGTTGAAAGGCGCTCTCGTATGTGCCATCTAGAGTCTTTGGTAGTTTGTCAAGGGTCGGCCTGACTTGAGCCTTGAGTTGTACATGGACAAGAGCCTCCATGTGTAGACGTACGATTATAAACCTGACCAAATCTTCAGCGTTAGCAGAATACATCACAGCCACGATGTCGCATTATGGTGGTCTTAGCTCACATGTCCCTTGATCTTTCCCGTACAACCTTGTGTATAAACTCGCGAAAATCCTGCAAATATTTGGGATATTCATCAATGATATGGTCTATGTAATCATCGACGTCATTACAATTGGCTTTGATTTCGTCCGTAATGAAAGGCTTTTGGTACTCGAAAATGTTCTCCATGAATCGTGAAGTAATAAAAATTTTGACGACAGCATTGTCCGACTTGATATTCATCAAGCAATTCAAAAGTGGTTTGCGAAGATCCCAAGGGCACTCATCCATTGCATCCACAACAATGTAGAAGCGCCTCCCTTGAATGAGCAGGGATAGGAAGTCCAGAAGCTCCTCTTGCCCAAGTTTGTGCCTGCCGTCGTAACACCCATCGAATCTTTTCTCGATCTCTCTGTGAAGGTCGCAGGTGGATTGTACCTGTCGCACAATGATTCCCAAAAGGATATCCAAGTCCGACGGTTTCTTGTAAGAAAGGAACACGTAGCCGATAGCGGGATTTTTTGAAGATTCATTAGTCTGAGAAGGCAAGTTCAGAAGGTCCTTGATAATTATCGACCTGTAAAATGGTTAGTATACATGGTATCGAACTTCGAAATGATCCATAAGTGTTATTCACGTCATTACGCTTTTCCCGGCTCCCGCTAAATTCGGCATGCAGTAAGTAACAGAACAGAGCCAACACGTGGTGGGTATAACTCACGTGCCCCTGTATACCACAACATGTTGCAGTCATAGTCCCTCCACTTCCTATATTTCTCAGATTGTAAAAGCCATTGGCCAGCATTAGGATTATATTTCACTCCATTGAGGAGGCCCGTATAAATTTTATGAAAATCATCACCGGACGAAATCCAATTTAGTATTTCCTGGAACTTTTTTCTCGAAAAGCCTCCCCCCATGTCGGTAACCATCGCCAACTGTACCACATTAATGGCCTTTCTGAATTCTTGTTCGGCTTCCTGCATTTTGTTAAAGGCTGCATCTAGCTCATCATCTCCTACCATCTTTTCGAACCATTTTTCTAGATGCCATCGTTAGATTTATATATCTATCTGTCGTAATCATCTTGCATATGCTTATTGAATCTTTTCTCCGTCTGTTGGAGTCCAATTCTGCATATGTCTAATGACCGGACAAAAACTTCAACGATATATTCCTGCAATGGCTGCGTTTCAGGCAGATGTAGTCTTCCGTCCAAGTTTTGAAGATGGCGGATGGTATTTGCTATCTTTCTGAAGAAAAGCTCAATTTTATCGAAGTCATTGGACACTTTCACAAGCGAACCGAACAGAAAGGCTAATGCGTTCACCACAAGAGACACGGGCGAAGCTGCAGGGGAGATCTACAATTTTTGCATATTAGCGACAACCGATCAACATACATTACTGAGGTACTGACGGAGGAAGCTATATTGCTGCCCAATTCGACGACTCTGAATCCAATTTGTATGATGTAAAAATGTTGGCTAACAGTTTTGCAGATATTCCTGAATCTAGTGTCTCGGTGTCTGCTCTCCTTGAATTCCGAAAGCCAGGATTCAATATTCGGCTTGGATAAACGGTCTGCGTTTTCCTTTTGTTGACCTGTAAATACATTTGATCTTCGAAACCTCTCGACTGCTTTCTGCCATTGTTCAAGTATTTGTCCATCAATACGACACATTTCCTTCGAAGACATTATGTCTTGCTTCTCGATGACAGCTGGCTTGATTTTTTCTGCCATCTCCTTAGCTTGCAAGGAGGGTGATTTTCGTCGGTAACGAATTTTTGAGCTTTTTCTTGAGGCAGTAAAGAATAGTACATAAAGCTTTCAAATTGAGAGAGAAAGAGTTCGATCAGAACACGGCTGAGTTTCACAATAAGTAAAATGTCCTGGTTCATAAACCGAGTAAAATATGGGACTATTTTCATTAGGTTTTCCCCCGTGGAGAGGCGTATCACATACCCACACAGCTTTCTATCATCAGTCAGGCCTATTGGCAACGCTATCTTTCATTTGTACAGGATGAAGATTAACAACTTGTCGTGGCAATGTTTACTGGTAGAAATTTCTTGGAAGGGTTGGTCGAATAATAATAAATAATAATAATAATATTATTATTATCTATTATGATAGTGGAAGACTTAGTTATATTTAGCTTTGAGGTAAATCGAATATAGAGGTGGAAAATTTTGAAGTCAGAACAATATATATAATAAATATTGAATTTTATCTGCTTGCTTTTTCGAAGAATTCTTTGAAGAAAATCTTCGTATTTATAATCTACAATCTAATTCTAGTATATTCTATGCTTATAAATAAGATCGATTTAAATCGAATCTTATAGAATCATTTCATATAATAGAAATGAGTAATAACCAATAATATTTGACTTGAGAAATAAGAAAATTCCATATGATTCTATATGTTTCCATCACATTCTATTTCGTTACAAATCATTCTAATATGATATATGATCGAAATTTTATATAATAATAAAATTACGTAATATATAATGATATTACTAATACATCACGTGATCATATAATCATTGATTTGGTTATTATTATTAAGTGATTTAATAACTTATTAGGAATTCTGACAATCTTTGGCGTTAGTATCATTATTAGTTTAATAATCCAAAAACCAAAAACAATATAATGCGGCTGTTGCTTCCAATGATATAACACAAGATCCTGTTCCTGATCCTTTATATATTGTATCTATAGATTATTCAAACATACAAAAAACAATCATATTATTAAGTATGGAACCCCTCATTTTTGTTTTGTGAAATATCTTTATTACTACAGATCTTATATAGTAAATGACCCCAAATGCCTTTTCTGATTGATAGTAGGCAAATCAAAATCAAAAACAGAAAGATAAATTATCTACAAAATTTTCAATATAGAAAGAAACAAAATATATATAAAAACAAACTATATAATCTCTACACCCCCTAATACCTGAATAAAGGATATCCCAACCCCCTTGTCCCTATCAATATAGATATTAAAGGAATCCCATCCTAAAACCCTAATTTAGATCTTCAATTTAAATCAATTAAATATCTCATTGAGTTCTTGATCCTTTAATCGTTTTATCAATTTGGAAAACCTATTTAGCATCTTTTTTAATGAATCAATCTAAACTATTAATTATATTATAAATGAATATAGGAAAGAGTGCAGTATTCTATAAGATTGTGTTCTCTTTAGCAAATATAGACCAGATCAACATTATTCTGATCCAAGAATCTTATATCTACAAGGATCTTTTTTGCAAAATCACCAAAAACCATCTTTTATACAAAACCTTTTTACCCCTGGATGACTAGGCTATCCAACCCCGAATTATAATATATATTAGAAAAGGAATTGGCTTACAAGCTAACCAACTTCAACCAATTTCCTCCTATAACCTAATCTTCCTTCAACTTTTCTTTTCCAACAATATAACCTTTACGATAATCAATATATACAACACCCCCTTACAAAGCATATACGAGAACCTAGCAATCAGATTGCTCCTTGTTCTTCAGAATCTCCTATCTCAATCTATTATACTCCTCGAAGATTTTAATTTACATTATCCAAGCTGGAACCCTCTACACCCTGCCCTTTCACTATTAGTAGAATCATTTATAGAATAGATGGGTAACCAGAACCTTCAATTTATCTTCTCTATCAGAATCCCAATATATAAAAAAGGAAATATCCTTGACCTTACCTTTCTTTCAGGATTATTTACAGTATATATTGTAATAGCATATTATCTAGATTGTTCCTTTGATCACAAGATTTTAAAAACTAATCTATATTGGATCTACAACAGTCAGAAACTTATACAGAAACTCAAATTAGAAACCTTAAATAAAGAATTCTTTATAGATCTATTATATACGAATCTTGGTCTCTTAAATCCCCTTTTATTATTACATTCCTCAGTAGATCTGGACTTATTAATATTAAGACTCATCCAAAATATAAGAACTATTTATATAAGATTTATAAAAAGAATTTCAAAGATCTCTTCAAATCAATTTTAATAAAATGAATTATGCTACTCAATTGTTTATATTTATCGAAATGACCCAACAATTATATCGAAGTGCGTATTATGGAAAGCAGTCTGTAAAGCAAAAAGCTCTTTCTTTAATAGCAAGATTGATACAATTATAAATATGAATGGTATATTCAAAATAGCGAAATAACATCAATCTATAGGATCATTTCGAACCCCTTCATTAAAAGATCTTTTTACTCAAGAAATTATTATCAATACTAAAACGAAACAAGAACTACTGATATGAAATCTATTAACCAATACAGTAGAAGCTGATGACATCCTATTCAATATCCTAACAGCCTTTTTCTGTAGCATCCAATTCCCTGAGGTCACAATATAAGATCTCGAACAAATAATATTATATACAGGCAATATTGCCTTAAGATTGGATAAGATTCCTACAAATCTATTGAGAATTGCTTAGCCTTTGATTAAATATATAATCCTTTATTTATTTAGAAATTGCCTAGAGATTGGATATTACCCAGAATGCTTCAGAGTAGTTATAATAGCAATTATCCCGAAGTCTAATAAGGCAAATAACACCAACCCAAGATCCTATCGGCCAATAACATTATTATCAGTCTTAAAGAAAGGATTGGAAAGGCTGATAACAAGAAAGATATCCTGATTAGTAATCAAACATAGGGTTTTAATAAGTCAACAATTTGAAGCTCTCCCTTTGAGATCCTCAATCGACCTAACGATATGTGTAACATATGATATCGAATCAGCTCTTAAATCCGGGCTTAAAGCTACCCTATTCATTATAAATGTTAAAGGAGCTTTTGACATAATACTTTTAGATTGCCTTATCAATAAATTTTGCAAACAAGGATGGCCAGATAACATAACCAAATGGGTACAATCCTTTGCTATTAATCGATTTGTATATATCAGAATGGATAAAGAAACAGATCTGAAAACAACTTTCAAATATAGTCTTCTATAAAGATCACCTATCTCCCCAATTCTTTTTATATTTTATATAATCCCGATATTCTGGATGGGTAACCTTATTCAGAGATTTGGTTATATTGATGATATCGTTTTGCTAGTCTTTTCGATTAATCTTCAAGATAACTGCACAAAACTCTAATCTGATATATAAGAAACACTGGAATGGGGAAAGGTTGAAGGCATTGCTTTTGACCTAAAGAAATCAGAGATTATACATTTCTATAAAGAGGCCTATACCTTTATTGATGACCCCAACATAGAAACAAACGGCCAGAAGATCGAAGTAAAACCAGGCCTACTTAGATAATTTGGAGTCCACTTTGATAGGAAACTCAATTTCAAGGTTTATATACAGATCCTTGTTGCGAAAGTTCAAAAGGTTGTAAATACATTATGTACTTTTAATAATACAATCAAAGGAATCCCCTTACACTTTACCCAAAGAATTGCCATAGCTTGTGTATTGAAAAAATGCTATTTTGCTGTGGAAACTTGGTGGTCTGGCCGAACTAGAGTAAAAAACCTCACCTTAGATATGAGGATCTCCAATTTGATGGAATGTTATTTAAACCTATTTAATAAAGTAATTAATATATATGCTAGGGCTATCCTATTGGTCTACAAAACTATCAATATAGCTGTATTATACAAAGAATCGAAATTAAATCCTTCTGAGATCGAATTCAATCTGGTTATGGAGATTTATGTAATGCAGATAGTTCGATTGGACCTATACTATCCCCTTATAGTCAGATCTATACTCATCAGATCTTCGCAGACCTGCAATTGAACCCCTAACTCTAGGTTTGCTAGAGTTATATCTGTTCTTCTGTTACACAAACTGATTAATCCTTTAGTCTTTTTGCCCTGAGAATCTAATGAAATCTATATTGAAGCAGAATCCTGTATTGTTGGACCTCTAGGTTGATTGAAAGCCCAAGTAGCAAAAGATTTCAAAACCTTCTATATATCGATCCCAAAGAACGATCTGTAGGTCTTCTTAGATAATTCAAAAAACGAATTAAAAGATAGCAATATAGAAGGAGGCTTCATTATCTCCTAGTTTGATTCCTAAATCGAATGCTTTGTATTTTCACTTGACCACAATGCTGAGGTCTTTGATGTAGAAGCTATTGTCACTTTGAGAGGAGCAAAAGCCACTCTCGCTCTCCCCTCAGAGATCTTAGTTACAAACCTCTAGGTATTCCTCGATAATTACAAAGTGATATTCAAACTTGGATCATATTTCAATAGATCCTTATAATCTATTTTTATAGAATTTGTAGATCTCAAATAAACTTGGTCGAATAGATCTTTTCCCCCTCAAACCCTCCGAGGGATAATTCATATTCGCTAGGTCCCTGATCATCTCAATATTGCAGGCAATGAAACTGCAGATTTAACAGCTAAAGAAAAAGCCTCACTCCCTTCTTTCCCCAACCCCATTTGTACTTTAATCTCCCTCAAACGATTGGTTAAAACCAATGTTAAAATAGCAAATATATAGTTATAGATTATTATAGGCTTTTAATATTATAAAGACCTAGTAATCATATATATAGATACTCTTTACCTATTAAACAACAAATATACTATTTTCGAATATATCATTATAATCAGATTGTAATATGGCGATTTTGTAGTGTACTATAAACATTTTAATTATCACAAAGCTCATTTATATTGTTTATATAGGAAAAGAAAAACCTTGTTCCATTTCTTTTTTTGTAAGATCAAAGGGGTACAAAGAACTTTCAACAAAAAACCCTTCTTTGTAATCATCTCCTGGTTTTTGGGGATCCTATATAGTATCATCAAGTTTTCAATCTGAATAGAAATAACGAATTTCTATTATGATGTCTGCCCCTAATTCCCAGCAAACAAAGCTGTAGGTTAACCGAATCCTTTACTCCCTTATCAATCCTATTATTCTTATTATCCCCTATCCTTATTAATATCAATTTGGTCTTTTTGGACAAAACAAACCAAAACCAATCCTCCTTTCTTTCCTTCTTCTCTTTTCCTATACTTTCTTCTTTCTCTTTCTCAAATTCTCTATATATAGGCTCTGGAGTTATATAATAAGTTTGGGGTTAAAAAAAAAAAAAGTCGATAAATAGAAATCCTACAAATAAAAGTATAAGAGGATTGGGAGAGGAATTAGGACAATGATTCAGTAGATGAGGAGGCCTACAATCAATTCGCAGCTTTAAAGTATCACTTTAATATATGACAACAATTATATAAACCCTGCCCTAGTACATATAATTATATACAATATTAGCTAGCTAGATCACAATCTGGGGGCCTCCCCTGGGCATCATTTGTCCAAATCTGGAATGTATGGCAATAGGGAATGCGTGCAAGCATGCAAGGCCTGCGGCCTATGACGATAAATATCATCATCATCATCATCATCCTTACCACACGTGACTCTATGTTGCAATGATTCGTAACACTATCCCCTTCCTAGCTTAGCGCTTATCCCAAGCTCTTATAGTCGTTTTCCTGTTTGTGTTTCTTTCGAAGAATAACTCTTTTCCTTTCATTATGTCACCTATACGATCAAGAAAATATAAGGAACGAATTGAACTTGCTTTATTAATTGAATCTAAAGGGTTCGAAATGCCTCCCTGTACTTATTGTGAAAAACATTCGCGTCGTTGCATTGTTGTTGGGGAAAATTCCGATCGATGTAGTGAATATATTTGTCGAGGTCAATGGTATGATATATCAGGGCCTTCTTCTAGGGATATGACGGCTATTATCTATGAATAGGAACATTTGGATCATAAGTGTGAAAAGACCTTGTCGAAATTGCTTCGTTTGGATAAGCAGCAGCGCTTCCTACGAGGACAAGTGTCCGAAATGATTCGTCATGGTTTGAAGACAATAGATGAATTGGACGATGTTGAGGAGAAGGAAATGTTGGAGAATGAGTGTATGGAGAAAGAGAAGGAGCAAGCAGATGTTGGTTCGTCAGCGTCTGCTGGGGCTAGTTCGAGCGTATTGAACGATTTTGACCCTTCTTCCTTTTTGAGTCTTTCGGATCCTTTTTGGGAAGGTCTGGATAGTGTTGATGAAATTCCTTCAGCAGATCAAAAGTACCAAGGTTCTTCTTAGATTCCTAAATGTTTTCCGAATGTAGGTAATCTTGCCATTTGATTAAATATTTGACTTTCCCGTTAATGTATTTGCAATCTAGTATTTCTTCAATATAATATTCTTCCTTTGGGTTAACTGGTTCGATTTCTGGGTCTGATGCTTTCAACGCTCCAGGTAATGCTTTTTCGAGGAGTGAGATATGGAATACCGGGTGGATATTCATTGTGTATAGTAGTTTCAATTTGTAGTTGACTGATCCTACTACTTTGTCGATTTTGAATGGTCCTAGTTTTTTGTGGTCTAATTTATCGTTGGATTGTTTAATCTGTATGTTTCTTCGAATGAGATTGTCAGAATTCCTAATAAGTTATTAAATCACTTAATAATAATAACCAAACCAATGATTATATGATCACGTGATATATTAGTAATATCATTATATATTACGTAATTTTATTATTATATAAAATTTCGATCATATATTATATTAGAATGATTTGTAACGAAATAGAATGTGATGGAAACATATAGAATCATATGGAATTTTCTTATTTCTCAAGTCAAATATTATTGGTTATTACTCATTTCTATTATATAAAATGATTCTATAAGATTCGATTTAAATCGATCTTATTTATAAGCATAGAATATACTAGAATTAGATTGTAGATTATAAATACGAAGATTTTCTTCAAAGAATTCTTCGAAAAAGCAAGCAGATAAAATTCAATATTTATTATATATATTGTTCTGACTTCAAAATTTTCCACCTCTATATTCGATTTACCTCAAAGCTAAATATAACTAAGTCTTCCACTATCATAATAGATAATAATATTATTATTATTATTATTTATTATCAAATCGACCAACCATCCAATAAAGATTTTGAGGGATCTCTTCAATCTTTCTGTGCCAGATTTAAAACTTACTAGCCATATAGTATAATATAGATCTATTAAAGCACTTAAGCAGATTTATATTGCAAATACAATTTCTTATCCAGAGTATTCCTTAATAACCTCAATAATCATATTTCCGGAGACTAGGATTGTATCCATTTCGAAAGAGTTATTGATAATAATAACCTTTTGGAGGATATAGTTTAGTATATATAAGATTTGCTTTTCTTGGATTTCCACTTTACAATCCTTAATTACAAAGATAATAATAGCCTTTTGCTTTTTTAGGGTCTATAAATTTATAAAAGAACTAATACAAAGGGCGAAGCTAGACTTAACTTCCTGAACTTCTTTCAAAAGATTGGCAATCAGGCCCAGGACCTTTTTTAAAGCAGTGAGGATCATGAATAAACTAACCTTACAAGCCAGATAAGATTGGTCCATTTTTATAAATAGGCAATTGTCGTTGAATGTAACTGTTTCTATTGATTTTATAGGTTTCAAAGGGTTAGAAAGAGATTTCCCAATTGGAATAATAGCTTTTTAGGCGAAAATGGCCTTAGGGGTTGTCTCTTTAACCAATATAAAAGTAATCGAAGAAATAGTGAGAGAAGTGGTATTAGGGGTAATATTAGCCCTAAAAAGATGATGTCCAATAATAAAGGTATCGAAATATCTCTCGGTAATTGCTTTGAATTCCAGGCAAAAAGTGGTGAGTAGTTTTCAAGGCTTTGTTAAAAGGGAGAGGACCTTATTGGAGCTTATATAACTGTCCAAGAGGAAGGTTATCGGGCCAAAGATGATTTGGGCCTCATTGGCTTTGGTGGTAAGGGCATTGGCTCTGTCCAGGAGGGTTTTGGAGAGGTTGAGGGGGTTCATATTAGCCATCCGTCCCAAGGATGAAGGATGGTAAGGATAAAGGATGGTAAGGATGGTGACGTGTGGTAAGGATGGTAAGGATGGTAAGGATAGTAAGGATGACCAATCAATCTGGATCACATGATGGACCCTACATATTCAGGGATACGAATCGTAGGTCCATACAAATCGTAGGTCCATAGAAATTATAGGTCCATCATCCTTTAGGATCCAGAGGATATAGTAGAACACAAAGATCTATATAAGCTAGATGGATTTCCTTTGTATAGAGCTTCGTGCTCAAGATCAATCATTTAGTATACTCTACTATTAGTTACGAATAGCATATTCATTATTGTCATTATTTAAGCCCCTGTTTGACGCCTAGTTATAAACCTACCTCGAGAGCCTAGAGCACTTCCATGTGATCTAGACGGCTACCCTCGTAACATATAGATTATAATTGACTTTGTTTGCTTAAGTTATCGTAATATTTTCTCAATTATATGATTAAGATTAACTTTCCTGAAAACCTTGTCGAAACCTTGTCGGAATAACTTGTAAATGCCAAAAAGACAATATATCTCAGATTTCATATTTTCATTAAATTAATTATTGATAATTTTGATTATTAGATCATTAAAGAAAGATTCGATTCAATTGAATATAATTCCTCAAAAAAATGAGATTAACTACAAGATCCTCTATATTTGTGTTAAGAAGAAGTATTTATTGAAAATATAGTAAAGATCAGCTTATATAATAAAAGCTCAATACTTGCTATAATCTCTATAAAATAAATTAGGGGTGGATACTTGGATTACTTGTCTCAATTCTATATTAGCAATAGTCTACCCTAAGGCTTTGATAGAGAAGAAGGAAACTGGTTTGGTGGATTACTGAATGGAATCCATTGTAACTGATATAGCTTAACTGAAACGATACTCAAAGTGTAATGATTTTGTATTGGAGGCAACGATTATCTAAGATTTCATTAATTGATAGTTATAGATTAAGGCTTTATTATTAAGGTTTATTTGGAAATGAAATCGTTATTAAATCAAGTAGAATATATTAAATCAAGTAGAATATAAGTAAATTAATTGATAATTAAATTAAATATAAAGCTCCTAAATTATGAAATTATTTTAATTATATATTAATAAATATAAAGGAATTTTATAGAGTCTTAAAGTTTTAAGAAGTTTCTAAAGCTTTAGGAGCTTTTAGAGTTCCTAAAGTTTCTTATTATATGATCTATAATTAGTCTCAGGATATTAATCCTAAAATGATTCCGATCCTAGGATTGTAGAGATCCTAGGATGATAATTCTGGGACAAATATTATCCTGAAACAAATATTATTCTAGGATAATAATCCTAGGACAAATTATATCCTGGGATATTTATCCTAGGATTTATAATTGTCTAACCTATTCTTTTTAGGATATTATTAATCCTAGGATAACATTTGTTCTAGGATTCCTTATCGATAAGGGTCCCTATAAAGAAAGCGACTTAAACACCAGTAACTAGTTTTATTTTATAATAATGAGTGTGATTCGTGACACCTAATCCGGTAATAATTATATTAACAGGATTTATGATAAGTTTTATGAAAGATGAATTAATTATCTTCAATGTTTATATTATTTAAGAACTAGCGAAAAACTGGTGGTCGACAATCTAGCAGATAGTTGGGTAACAGTAGTATATATTCACAAATTTAGAATTATTTGAATTCAAAGTATTTATAATTTGTTTCATTACAAAATATATTTTGTTATATAATAATAAACATTAAAACTTTTAGTTTGTGGGGTTAAAATAATAATTTATATATAAGAGATTTGTTTTCAATGAGCTTAATTATAAATTGTAATAATCTTCTTAAGATTTAGATTAACTATAAATAATTATAATTTATAATATATCGATTATCATTTGTATATTTTAAAAAGAAATCTATTTTCAGATAAACAAGGCCCCATATCTGAAAATGTTATTTTGTAGAATTTGTAAATAATAATTTGAGAATGAATAAAATTGATTAGGATATATGATAATAAGAAAAATTGTGTTATTGGGGAATTAGATGAGTATCTAAGTTTAATAAGTCTTGATTTGATTAAGATAAGACCACCTGTTAATTATAAGATAGTAGTTAAGAAGTATCTTTAATCAATGATTAAAGATGTAGTAAAAAATAATGCTATAAATAGATAATCTATATCAAATATAGTATCTTAATTGGAGATTTATATAATCATGTTCTTAAAAGAAACTCTTGTTGTAATACAAAAGAATCAACCAAAAAAAGTAATAACTATATAGCAATTTATATATAAACTTCAATTGGCTTTATTTGATTCTATTATGAAAATTGTTATTATCCTATTCCGAATAATTGTTAAGAAGATATTTATACTACCTATTTCCACACCAAATTATAGATTTTGTTTAAGGGACTAAAAGAAATCTAAGTATTACAAATATATTATTAATTTTGATTAATATATATATCTTCTTGTTTATATTCCTTTTTATCAATTAGCTCTGCAAAAATGGGATCTTATGAAAGAGAATTTTTGTAAGAAGGGTTGTATATTCGAGAAGTTTAAGCTACAGAACAAAATACAGGGCGAAGAACGGTTCCCAAATATCACGCTCGAGGCGCGCCAAGGCTGGCCTTAGGGTCACGTGCAATATGTCCTCTAAACCCCTGCTTCGGGTGATGATCCGCTAGATCTGTCACAATAGCCCCTTTTGGTGAGAGTGCGTACAGTATCAATTTATCCAAACTTGTTCGGTATTAAGGCAAATAAACAAAAGTTAGAGGAAATATGACTATTTTCTTGAGTTACCTTCTAGAATATTCAAGAAACGAAGCGACAGATTGATTACTAATGATAATCACAGACCACAACAGTGGGTGACAGAATTCCGTGCGCACGGACCGTAAGCGGCAACAGAATCATCATGGCTATAACTCATATTTAATTTAATAATAAATCTAAACTACCACTTATTGCCTCGAATAGGGCCTCCTTTTGATCGTACGAGCTCGGCGCATCTTCTAGGCATATCAGATATACGGTGGCGGATCTCCGCCATAGTGATTTTGTCCCATTCTTCTTGTAAGGCCTGTTTCATCTCCTCCTCAGAATCGAAGATTATTTTCCGCAACCTTTGTTTAATAATGGCCCAAATACCTTCTATAGGATTAAGATCAGGGCTCTGAGCGGGATGCCGGAGGTTTTTAATATTATAGGCTCTCTTATATTCCTCTGCTAGTCCTGCTTTCCGCATGCCATATGATGGGTCGCCATCCTCTAAGAGATACCATTGTTTATCATCGATTTTACGCATCTGCTCGATAGCATCGACGTAGAGAGGCAATAGGTTCTCTACATAGTACTTTTGAGTCATTGAATTGCCCTGCACCTTGATGTCACGGGCGTGCGGCTTTAAAGCTTCCCTCTCAGCTATTCGACGGTGATAATCCTCCTCTGTTTCGGTCTTTGGACGTCGGCGAGGCTTGGGAGGCATAGGAGGCTGCTCTACTTTGCCCTCCTCGTCATTATAGAACCTCAATTTCTCTGCTTTTCCCCACCAACTGATCCAAGCAGCAATATGGAACCTGACACCTTTAAGCGGTAGTATTTCTTCAATATTCTCTGGCCTATCGCGAGTCCCTTGCTCTCGCAGCACTCTGCCTTGACTCTGTGCACTAGGATCGATGTGCGCTTCATCTGTAAAGACTACATGATCCCAAAAGCCGAACACTTCGTCGTACAAATGTTCGTTCCCATAAACCGTCCAATCTTCATGATTTTTGGGTGAAATGATCTTCTTTATAAAGGCACAAAGATATCTCCCACCCTTCTTAGTATGCTCCTTGAGTTTCCGCTGTAATTGCCGCTTCTTAACTGGGATTTTGTGGTATTCGATTTGAGCATCAAGTGGCTGTTTGCGGACAGGATTTTTGGACGGAGAAACCAACATCTTACACGTCGATTTAGTGACTCTAGAGTTGCGCACAAGTACTTTCAACCTTGCCCGTGTATGCCGCTTTGCTTCTTCACCCATATCCAGGTATTGTTGCCGCCATTTCCGTGCCGTCGACTCTGCAATGCAACATTCCTTCACTATCGTACGAACAGCTTTAGTGTTCCCCTCGCGCGCCAAGGCATTGAAGAATTGGGTTCTCCTTGGAGTCTTAGCTTCCTTGCCTTGTAGAAGGGTAGGAGAAGGGGTTCTAAAGGATCTCAAACGTGTTGGTGGTGCCATAATCGTAATTGTTGATGATTAAATCGATATGGCTGAAATGATGATATTTACGCTTATGACCCGTGCGCACGGAATTCTGTCACCCACTGTTGACCACAAAAGGTATAAGAATACAGGCTTCCCCATACCTCTCTTCTGACTCAGTTATGAAAAATAAATAAAGATAAAGCAGATGATTCTCTATACTACAATTGTTCTATAGCTAGATTTGTAGCTACTTAAAGTATAACTTTATATTAGATAATGAGAATCCAACAAAAAAACCTTTCCGGAATCGCAACTCCCAGTAGTTATTGACGTCGATGGCGAAATATCGTAAAGCTTTGCCCGGAAGTCAGATGGTTACCAAAGCAGATTCTGCCCATTCCATGTAACCCACGAGCTACAAACGTTTAATCCATCGCATTCGCTTTTACCGCCTCCCTCTTGAGAAGAATCGGGTAAAGTAGCAAGCCCAGTTCTGTTGATCTTAAAATGACCTATGTTTGTAATCAAGATTGAGTTAGTACTATCAAATAACAAACGTGTGACAAGCTCTTTAACTTCGATTGATTGCTGGCAGGAGCCGGTGCTCGTATCCCAGATCTTGACCGTACGGTCGCTGGACGCTGATGCTAGCTGTGTCGAGTTGTGCGAGAAGGCCACCGACCTGACCGAACTGCTATGGCCCGCGAGCGTCTGCAGCGTCGCGTTCCAATTTGCTTGCACTTTTGGTTTTATGTAAATCCAAGATAGGACACAATTTTCAAAATGCTTCCGTACAATGCTATTCTCTGGGGTAAATATAAGGGCAGAGGAGTATATTTGTAGAGGTGCTTCTTCAATTCCTGGCCGGGTATGTAGGGCAAATCGCTTTGCATCATGAACAAAAGCGAATAGAGTAGGACTTTCATATGCCTTAATATGTGTTAGCTACTATTCGCTGTTATATGGGAAAACTTACTAGGACAATTTCTTCTAACGATAATATCGCAAGAATCCCGTCTGAAATCTTGCCCATACAGCTAAAGGCCTCAAGCCAGTGCAGGAGGTATGTCTGGAGAAAATCATACACTTGGTCATCATCGCCAATTTTGGGCCTGCTTTCTCGAAGATGCTGAGCCCAGTAGACACAATAGTATCGGATTCCTTCTAGTGGATCTGGGCTTGGGACCGTTATGCCCTTCGATTCGCATCCGACGTTTGGCAGGCTGTAGATATTTCTTTTTAATACTTTCGACATTGCCTGAATCGAACGTTTGCCAATGTTCGCATGCCCTTGGGCAACTCCGTCTAGGAGTTTAGACTGATAATCCATCATATAGTCTTTGACTGACTTGTGGTTCAGAGAGACTATTTCATTTTCGATAGTCAGAAATGATTCGCACTTGCAAACAATTGAGTACGGATCAGTCTTCTCTGGCAAAGACACGAGCACGGCAAGCTCAGGAAGAGAAAGAGGTCGATATGCTAGAGAAGTAGCCACTAATGCATCCTTGCAGTACTGCACGTATTCCGGCTCCACTTTCTCTATTCTAATCATCTTGTACTCATATAGCTCTGGTAAGCTAGCTGGGCAATCCTTGATTTTATCAACAGCGAATTGTCCGCGTGTTGTTTTGAGATCTTTGAACACGAGGGACATCCAAAGGAAGTTCTCCCCTGCTCGCTCCCTAACCTCGTGCAGTATTGACGCTTGAATTCCTTTGGTGTAGGAAGAGCCGATTTTGGGGAGATTCACTAAGTCAGATAGCTTGTGCTTGATATATTTGCCGACACGATCTTTCTGACTTTGTATATCCAGCTCGGCTAAGGTCTCCAGACTTGCTCGATCCATACTATATGGTGGATTTTTGAGTTTAGTGAGAATATCGACCTCCGGACGGTTAGAAACCAGCCATCTCACTTTATCGTGGCCAGCGAGGGAAGTTGAAATGAGTTTAATGAGGGTCTCTAACCCTTGGTCACACTCGTGAAGGGCATCGATAATAAAATATACTGGTCGCGCATCTTTCAGCATGTCCTTAAAGATTCGATACACGGTAGCCGGTGCATTCTGGTCAGTGAAAAGAGCACTGCCCGAACTCTTATAATCTGCTTGCAGGTACTTAGAAAAAAGATCTGGTTGCTGAATAAGCAGCATCCAAACCAGGGATCTTAGGGTAGCCGTTGCGTTGTTTAGAAGCAGATCAGTTTTGCCTTGAGTTTGACAAAAAAAGTACGAGAAAGCCAGCTAGAACACAGCGAGTCTAGAGGAGAGTTGGCGAATAATACCACTCAAGAGCATGGTCTTTCCTGTGCCTGCACTACCCTTAGCCCATAGAAGTTGACATGGTGGTTTTTGTAATTCGCCCCAGTCAGTGAATGCGGCATACTTCTCCTCCTTAAAGGTCCACTCGTTCGTGTCCTTGAGTAACTCTTCCTTAGCAGCCACAATTCTCGTCATGCCATCTTGCGGATTAACGATACGGAGATCACGGAGGCAGTTTTGGTACTCATCATCCATTCGTATTCCTTTATGTAGAGAGATGACTTTTTCGAGAGTCTGACTGATATCCACAAGTAGGGATTGGTTTTTTTCAGTCAGCTTGACGAGATTGCCCCAAAGGCCCGTCGCCTGCAGATTTCTATACTGCTCCCAATCTTCTTTGAGGGTTTCTTCGGCAGTCTCGACACTCGTTCGGGCACCATCCCAAGCCTTTATATCCACTAATTTGCGAAAGAATTCTTTATATTGGTTCCGGTAGTAAGAGCAAACGCTCTTCATCTGATATAGGAGAATAGCCTTGTAGAGCTCAACGACTTTCTGTTCTAGCTGCTTCCGGACGGCGATTTTATCCTCGTTTTCACCGTCTCGGAGATAATCAGTCAAGAGACAATACCAGTCCATTCTGGAAATGATATAAACAATGCCCTCTAGATTGGCGGTTTTCGCTTTCGCAGGGTTAGAGAGCATCTGGAATATAGTATTACTACGGAAACCACGCAAAAATATGATGATTGCTCACCAGCAGCCCAACACAAACACCGGCCCATGGAAACGCAGCAGGCGCAGCCTGGGGTATAGTCATCACAAAGTAGCCCAAGGGCTTGATCTTAAGAATGGTTTCGGCAAAGTCACCCACTGCTCTCGAGATCTTCGTAGCCCTGGCGAATTTCTCCTTACCTTCTTTCACCAAATGCTCCATATATATCTTTCGATAGGCCTGATCGTCATGGAATTCGATTGGAATATTGGCGGTTCCACTTGCAGAGGTATCGGTGGGTTTCTCGAGCTTGAGAACCTTCGCCAGAATTTTCATGTAAGCCTTGATGAGCTCGTCCTGATCCTTTTCAATGCTATCATAAGCATCATTTCACAATTTCTGGGAATAACTCGAGTCATACTGACTCCCGACGTCTGTCGCCAGCTGTGGCTCGCTAGCCGACGGATTGGCTTTAGCATGAGCCACTTGGGTACTAGTGACGGGTAGGACTGTAGACGAGACTTGAGCTTGTGCAGGATAGCCGGAAGAAATATTGGAAGATCCTTGCACATCGGGTGTTGGGCGCCGAGACTTTTGAGCTCTCGCGTCTGGGCTAGCGGAAGTCCTTTGAGTATCGGTTAAGGTCGCAATTGAAGGAGTTTGTGGCTCTGTGAGGCTGCTAGAAGTGACCTTTGGACTGTCTTCTCTATCAGCAGCCAGTATTTGAAGCTGGGACCGCTTCGGGGCTAAAGAAGTTTCCCCATCACACGCAGACAGCTCCGACGCGCTGGGCGGGGTAAGGTTGGCGTTGCCGGCTAGTGTGTGACTGTGATCCTGCCGTTCCGGCTTTCCCTCCCTCTTGGACCCGTGAAGCTTAGCAGACATCCGCGACCGAATTTTTCCAAACTTCCCAAACATAGTTTCGATGCAGATCGATGAGATCGACAGAGATGGTATACTGTGGTGAGGTTGATGGTTGTGCGAAATCGAGGTGCCGGTTTTCTCGAGGCTGAAATGCACGCAAGCTAACTGGAGAGCCAATAGAATCGAGGAGAGCTGGTCCGAGACTAGAATCAACAATCATGGAGCCAATGAAGAAGTGGATACAATATGCTTTACTGAGAAACGATAGGCTGCCAAGAGCAGCCGCGGGCAGAAAGAAAAAAATAAACAAATTATCTACACAAAGAAGTAAAGAGTAAGAGAGATTCGTCGTCTTCAAATGATAGAACATATCGTTGATATTTAAATCAACAAGGCTGAGTTTTACGTCTTTTAGACAGATTCGATTCTGACATACATGAGCCACATCGAACTGCATACACATCTTTGGACTGGCTATCCCTTCAACTTTGAATGAAATACCGAAATAGAAGTTTAGAAAGTAGAACTTGCATTAAATTATATATCAGAATACATTCCAGCAAGGTTGCAATAAATATTTAGCATATGGGTCGATGCGAAGCTTGGGTACTTGCGCAGTCACGATTCTGGTGCCTGTCATATGCAAAGTGCCTGCATATCGCTAAAGATAGATATGTGGGCAGAAGAAAAGAAGAAAGGGAACAACCGCAAGAAGACCACAATCAATCATCCAAGCCCTCGAAGAATTGTTCTGTCAGTAGCTGTAATGGCGCAGCTGTCAGTCACGCCCAAAAAAAATAGCCGCCTTCGAAAAGGAGGCAGCAATCGACCATGCCAGATACTCTCGCTGGAAAGCGAAGACTCAATATCTATGTGGCGCATTCTATGAACCTTCAGCTCTCTTTTGAGAGTCTGCAGAGCTAACTTTGAGTCATTTGATGGAGTCTGGTAAATTGATAGAAGGAGAGGCGCCCGATCGCGATTGATTTTTGCTGCGGTTAGCTGATAGTAAAGGCCAGATCTCGGTTTTTCTTTGCGACGGTCGCCTTATCGGATTGTATGCTCTCGAATACTACAATTATCATAAAACAGAGGATAATCCTATTATCTTCGACATAACTACGAAATCATCTCTTTCCAAAAGAGGAGCTATCTGGAGTATCGATATAGGATTTACCACTCTCTCAATCTGTGCGAATAGCCTTTATGTGTTTAGTAGTGTGAGACCTACCACTGTACCATACGAATTATCAACTTCCCAACTTCGATCTATATACGCCTTGGTAGCAGAGCAGGAGGATTCACTGATGATGGCATACAATGTGTTTGGTGGGGGGATAGGGAGGGCGGTGCCTGCTTTTGATCCCCACAAGCTAGATAGCATTTTGTATGATCGGAGGTAACCTGGAGAGGGAAGACTGTGTCTCTGCAAAGGGCAGTAGTTTGGAGGGGAGGTTGGAGTAGCAATTGCATAAATGTGTCCAGGCCTGATTATCAGCACTGGGAGACGATTAATAAAGGGACGTTTCCGTGGTAGGGAGATGGAGAACAGTTGCGGAATCTAAAGCAACAATTGAGCGAGAATGAGATTGAATAACGATCGTACAAATTCGAAAGAGGATCAGAGAGACAGATGCCTTGGCGTGTAAAAAAAAGCAATTGAGCTAGAAGGAGTAAGAGTTAGAAGCTCTGTATGGTAGAATATAAAGTAAGGGTTTTACTAAACGTCCGCGCCTTTTTACTATCCGTCCGTGGGCCCACATATACCGATTCCCAAAGGTTCACTTATTTTCTATATACTTACTATATAATTGAGCGAGAAAATTGTATGGTAAGTGCATTGTGAAATTTGAGGATATACTATTTGGGATCGAAGGCTATATAAAGAATATGATACTAAAGGGAAAGTAAGACTATTGTACTGTTATTATTCAAGTCGAAAATGAAGCAATTGGAAGCTCACTTGTAAGCTGGCTGGTAAGAAGATTAGTCAGGTTCTTAGTACTTATTTGGGGAAAGCAGCGGACGGATAGTAAAAAGGCGCGGACGTTTAGTAAAACCCTTAATCAATTCATTTCCTTACCCTTTCTTATCGCGTCTTCAATTCTCCCTTCACGCTTTGAGATCGCGTTGCCCTCCCGTCATTTCTACTAGGCTTCATGATATACCTACTGTATTATGGACGCTACCGAAGAAGCAGAGATAATCAACAGCCATCCTTTCAAAGAAGGATTAGTTGCTTTCCGTCGCCAGTTTGAATCATCTCAAGTACATCTAAGTTTCGTTGAATTATCTCGTGTTATTGAGGATATCCTTTCTACAGAATCTGCCTCTGGTTAGCATCACTATCCAGCAACTAAGTATCTTGCTAATGTATATATAAGACCTGATTCTTGATCTTATTGAGGCCTTGCAGACCTTCCCAGCCGCTCGTATGCTATGTTCGCTGATCGATTGCAAAACTCGTCTACGTGCAGATTTATTCAGTCTTGGATCTAAAGTTGGCTCCAGAGATTTCGATATCAAGTCAATAATCCCTTTAATGGAGCTGGTTGTTAATAATGCGCTTGATATGGAGATATGGTATACTGTGTTCAATCTGATCTTAATTATCAGCCCGAAATGAGTAATGCCACCGACTGCCTTCGAGAAAGCCGTCCTCGACACGCCGCTTCGATCCAATTCAGCTTCTCAAAAGGGGGTTGAATAAACACACGATGAAGTTGATTAGCGAATAATCGAGGAGCTTACCAGGCGAGTCTACTATAATGTCGGAGACTTCTATGAACGATACTTCGAGGGGAAGTCCTGGACAAATAACACGAGGGATATCTACGAAGAGTCGAGGGCCCAATATACAGAAGGCCGTTGGAGCAGGTGGCCAGAGCCTTCACTTCAAGGTCCATTTTTTGAGTGGTTCATGAAGTTCCAGGACACTCTTCTCAGCGGACTTGGGTATTACACATCGGCGAACAAAGTGTTGAGAGGCTCGGAGGCTGATTGCAAGCTGGATATTTTTCTCACTCCCGCCGACGCTGTCCTACTATCTTCTGTCTTATTGTGTAGGGGTCTTCTTGTCTTGTAGGGTGGTCTTTGCCTATGCGGATCATCACACTTCTGTCTTCCTTACTCTGTAGCTTCGGCGGCGGCGGTGGGGGGCGGGTCTGTTCCGGCAGATGAGCTGCACGTTGGGCCTTGCTAGCCCAGGACTCTTGCGGGGGGGCGTTTGGTGAGGAGGGTCGTGGGGGGGAGGCGGTTGGCGTGGGCGGCAGGGTGAAGATCGCTGAGATATCAAGGGGTGGTGGGAAGCCCATCATGGCGCGGCCGGCCAGTTGGCCAAAGAAGTTGCGGAAGGTGGAGCCCCAGGCTGGTTCCGATTGTTCGACCTCGGCGAGGGGGGCTCTGATGAGGTGCAGGACCGCCGTAGTAAACTGTGCTATATGTGCAGTCGTAGAATTGTCAGTCTCGCCCCTAGCGGGCGCAGGAGGCACTCTGTTAGGTAGATTGGCTATACTGAGGCTCAGATAGCCTTCTAGTCTTCTAGCCACCTCTTGATCTGAGAGCGGCGCGTTAGTCGTTCCTGCTGGTTCATCAGAGCGATCAGACGCGTCAGCGGAGGGCGGTCTCGAAGGAGAGGGATCAGGGGCGACGCGTTTACGCGTTCGGAAGTTGTAAGTCTTCTCGCCGGCCGGTGGTTGGCCTGGCGTATCAATTGGACTGGACATAGTTTAAAGGGTTCGCTCAAAAAGTGCTGTGTTGTGTTATAGAAGACTTAGGCAGAATGCCTTTATAAGGCCAACAGAAGCAAGCACGTGACTCACAACGAGCATATAATTCTCCTGAAAGCTAGTAAAACCTTTTCTCTATTTATAGAATCGTCCATAGTCAAATCTGAACCTATGTTTCCAAGCTTCTTGAATGTAGACTCTTATACTTGTCAGAATTCCTAATAAGTTATTAAATCACTTAATAATAATAACCGAACCAATGATTATATGACCACGTGATATATTAGTAATATCATTATATATTACGTAATTTTACTATTATATAAAATTTCGATCATATATCATATTAGAATGATTTATAACAAAATAGAATGCAATGGAAACATATAGAAGCATATGGAATTCTCTTATTTCTCAAATTAAATATTATTGTGTCACGAACCATGCTCATTATTATAAAATAAAACTAGGTTGTAATGCCAAAACCACTCTTTCCGAAGGGATCCTTATCGATAAGGAATCCTAGGACAAATATTATCCTAGGACAAATTATATCCTAAAAAAGAATGGATTAGACAATTATAGGTCCTAGAACAAGTATTTTAGGATATGATTCATCCTAAAATAGAATATTCTAGGATAGGATTTGTTCTAGAATATTATTTGTCCCAGGACTAATATCCTAGGACAATATCTGTCTCAGGATTGGAATTATCCCAAGATTAGTATCCTGAGGCTTTTAATAGATCATATAATAAAAAGTTCGAGGAGCTTTGAAAGCTCCTAAAGCTCTAAAAGCTTTTGGGAGCTTTAAGGTTCTATAAAGTTTCTTTACATTTATTAATATATAAATTAGAATAGTTTTATAATTTAGAAGCTTTATATTTAACTTAATTATCAATTAGTTTATCTATATTCTATTTGATTTAGTAACGACTTCACTTTCAAATAAATCCAATTGATAAAGCCTTAACCTACAATTACCAACCAACAAAACCTCAGGCAATTGTTGCCTCCAGTATAGTATTGTTACACTTTGAGTATTGTTTTTGGTTAAGCTATATCAATTATAATGGACTCTACTCAGCAACCCACCAAATCAGTTTCTTTTTTCTCTATTGGAGCTTTAGGACAGGCTGTTGTCAACATAAAGCCAAGACGAGCAATTCAAATATCCACCCCTGATCTATTTTATAGAGATTATAATAAATATCAAGTTTTTATTATATAAACTGATCTTTACTATGCTTTTAATAGATACTTCTTTTTGATACAAATATAGAGGATCTTGTAGTTAATCTTGTTTTTTCGAGGAATTATATTCAATTGAATTGAACCTTTCTGTTACGAGGGTAGCCGTCTAGATCACGTGGAAGTGTTCTAGGCTCTCGAGGTAGGTTTATAACTAGGTGTCAAACAGGGACTTAAGTAATGACAATAATGAATATACTATTTGTAACTAATAGTAGAGTATACTAAATGATTGATCTTGAGCATGAAGCTTTATATAAAGGAAATCTATCTTGGTTATATAGATCTTCATACTAAGTGTCCCCTTGATCCCTTTAGTCCCCTTAGCCAAGGGACTAAGGGGATCAAGGGGATTATATGATTATATAATGGGTTATATGATATAAAATCTAAAGCCGTTGTAATACTACCCCCTTTTTAGCTTAGCGCTTATTCCAAACGTTTATATTGATATGATACCCTTATTAACTCGTAATTTGTTCATTATCTTTTCTTTTCAATATGAACATTATCCGAACTTCAAAATCTGTTGCTAATCGCCAAAATATTTATTCTCGAACAAAAGAAAAGGGTGTTATTATGTCTTTCAAATATAGTCGTTGTTTTGAGAAGAATTTGGAATACTGGGTGCTTTCAAATACTATTCGTTGTAATGAATATATTAAAAGCATATCCAACAATGATTATAATATATATGATTATACTATTGGTAATTGGGCTCGAGTAGTGTGTGAAGAAGCTCATCTTGAGGCGGAAGAGGAGGCTGTTGCAAAGCTTAAACAGAAAGCTTTTGCTTATCGAATAAGAATTTGGAGACAGCAAAAGATCTTACATGAAAAGGCCGGGAAGATGCTTCAATATAATCTTTATACAATCAAGGCCTTGAAAAAGTTTGAGGCAAAAAAGAAGCAATTAAAAGAAGAATGGTTGGAAAATGAGTGTTTAGGAAAGGAGAAGGAATAAGTAGATGCTGATTCGTCGGCGTTTATTAAAGTTAGTTCGAGTATATTGAACGATTTTGATCCTTCTTCCTTTTTAAGTCCTTCGGATCCTTTTTGGGAAAGTCTGGATAATGTTGGTGAAATTCCTTCAGCAGATCAGGAGTACCAAGGTTCTTCTTAAGTTCTCAAATGTTTTCCGAATATAGATAATCTTATTATTTGATTAGATATTTGACTTTCTCATTAATATATTTGTAGTCTAATATTTTTTCAATATAATATTCTCTTTTTAGATTAACTAATTCGATTTTTGGGTCTGGTGTTTTCGGTGCTTTAAATGGTGCTTTTTCGAGGAATAAGATATAGAATATTAGATAGATATTTATTATGTATAGTAGTTTCAATTTGTAATTAACTGGTCCTATTACTTTATCGATTTTGAATGATCCTAGTTTTTTATAGTCTAATTTATTGTTGGATTGTTTAATCTATATATTTCTTCAAATGAAATAAACTTTATCCCTTTCTTTAAGAATAGGTCCTATACTTTTTGATTCGTTATAGTATAATATTGTTCTTAAAGCGATGAATTATAAATCCAAGGAGAGTTATTCTTGAAGCTCCTTGATTTCCGTGATATCTTTTATAACTTTGTCTATGTTTGTATCTTATAGCAATAGTGATTTATATGCCAATAGGTTGAATCCAAAATTAGTATATGCTGACATCATCTTTATAGTTTCTGTCTCTGATATATTATATACGAATTATGTTAAGAGTAATAATTTAACCTAATTGTCTTGTCTATAATTAATATAATAATGAAGATAAACTTCCATCGTTTGGTTTAATTGTTCTATCTGGCCATCTGTTTGTGAATGGAAAGCTGTTGAAAGCTTTCTTTTGATTCCAAACAATGTTATAAGAGTAGACCAAAACTTCGATATAAATAGTTTGTCCCTATCTGAGATAATCTTATCTGGTACACTATAAATACTGATTATATTCCTTATGAATATATAAGCAAAATTATTTATTATCCAAATTTCATAGAATAGTATTATATAAACAAATTTAATTAATTTATCCATTATTATTAATATAGAATTATATTTCTTCTAAATAATCGGATTTTTGAATAATGGTAGTTTTACTACAAAATCCTAAGCAATAGACTTCCAGGGTTGAGTAAATAATTCGGGGGTTTTGAGCTGATTATAAGGGGTATGCCAAATAGCTTTATTCTTTATGCAAATATTATAGTTCCTAATTATATTCTCAATTATAATCCTTATCTTTGGAAAATAAACTTCTCTCTTTATTTTGGTAAAGGTTCTTGTAATACCTTAATGCTTATAAGCTGGTAATTTGTGTTATTCTATAATATAATCCTTAATTAGATTAGAGGGTATATAAAGCTTATTATGAAAGTGGATAAACCCATCTTGAATAATAAATCCTTTTTCTAGATTATCTAGAATAGCTAGGATTCTTTTAACTATAGTATTTATTGTGTATTCTGTTTTTATGATATCTTTAATAATATCATAATTTATTCCTAATATGGTGGCGAGTTATGGTTTATTGTGAACTAAATCATCATTATCTTGCCTTAATATTGTATGTGATTCATATATTTTGTTTTATAAGTATTCTGGTTTTCGGCTTAAAGCATCTGCCCTAGCATTTTCATTTCCTTTGACATATAAAATTCTGAAGTTGTATACAATCATAATTTCCGATTATTGAATCTGTCATCTATTTAATTCCTTTATTATAATAAAATAAATCAAGTTCTTATAATCTATATATATTTATACTATATATTTCGATTCTTTTAAATATATTCTTCATTTCCTAAAAGTATTTATTATTGTTAGTAATTCCTTGTTATATATTTCATAGTTTAATTCAACTAACGATAATTTGTATGAATAATAAACGATTAATTGTTATTTCTTGTTCAAGCCTGACTGGCTGAGTATTGTGCCTATAGCATAGTCTGAGGAATCTGTTTTCACAATTATTGATAATTCTGGATCGAAAGTCTTAAGAATTGGTTCTCTTGTAAATATTTCCTTGAAATATTTAAATACTATTTGCACTGCTTTTGTTTATTGGAATTCTCCCTGATTTTTCTTAGTGATTTTGATTATTGAAAAGATTATCTTTGAATAGTTCTTAATGAATTATTGGTAAAAGTTGACGAATCCTAGGAAGAATTATACTTCCTTTATATTAGTTAATGGCTTCTATTCCTTAATTGTTTTTACCTTATCAGAACTCATCTTAAGATCTTCTGAGAATATGATGTAGTCTAGGAATTCTATCTTTGTAATATGAAATTCATATTTGCTAGATTTGTATTAAAGATCTGCTTCCTTCAAAAACTATAGAACATTATAAATATCCTGGATATATTGTTTTTCTGTTTCTGAAAATATTAGTATATTATTTAGGTAATATATATAGTATATATCTAGATATTTTCTTAATATATTATTGATCAAGTATATATATATTACTGGCATATTTGTCAATCCGAATGGCATGATCTGATACTTGTATAATCTGTATTGAGTTCTGAATACTGTTTTCTATTCTTTACCTTCCTTCATCCTGATAAAATGAAATCCGTTTCAAAGATCAAACTTGAAGAAAACCTTAACTTTTCCCAATCGATCCTTTAATTCCATAGCTAATGGAAGTGGGTACCGATCTTTGATTATCATATTGTTGAGTTTATGATAATCTATGCAAAGTCTTCTTGTACTGTCTTTCTTTGATACAAATAATATAGGGCTAGCTGCCTGTAAGGTGGATTCTCTGATCCATTCCTTTTTTAATATATCGCCAATATAGTCCCTAAATATCCCTAGGTCAAAGGCTGACATTGGATAGATTAGGCCAAATAAAGACGTTTTGCCTTCCTCCAATACTATCTCATAATTCTATAATTTATATTCTGGTAAAACATCATAATCTTTTCTTTCTTCGAATAATTTCTTGTACTTCTGGTACTATACCAGTATTGGCATCTTTTCCTGTTTTGTTACAAGGGTAATTTCAAGCAACTTCTTCTACTTATTCTTCATTCGTATAGGAGGTTCATCTTCCTTCGCTGTTAATAAAGGACCCTGGATCTGGCGTCCTATATCAGTGATGTTGTTCGCCTTCAGTTCTCCATCATGTGTATACAGCCTTGCTGGCTTTAGCGTATCTCGTCGATTGCTTTTCTTCGGAAATGATATAGTTTCCGATGACCAATCAATCTGGGGGTTGTGTGCTTTCAATTATGGCATTCTCAGAATGATCTATTGATTCCCTAATAGAACAACATCGAATTGGATAACCTCTTTATACTGGGCTATACTCATTTGTAAAGAGCGAGTCTCCTACGAAATCTTCCCGTCCAATCCTGCTAATTGTCCGTCAACTAGCTGCAATTGATATAACACTTGTTTCGCTTAGAGTTGTACTCCCAAATACTTTATAATTCCTAATATAATAAAATTTCTTATAGCTTCTGAATCTATTATAGCCTGGATTACTCGTTCATTTATTTTTGTATTATAATAGATCTGTCCTATCTATCCTACAATATTCAATTGGCCTTGATTCTTTTCATAGATCTTGGCTGACCTTCTCTTCTTACAGGATCTCTTTACTTTCTCTTATAGAAACTATTCTGTGGTTTCCTTGTCTGATAAATGAATCTTGCAAGATTCATCATAACAGGTTGTCCAATTTATAGCAATATACTTGGTTATTTGCTCTTCCTTCGTTTCTGTTCCGAATAAGAATGGGGAGGGAGTTTATAGATACTCTTATTCTTATAAATCTATTATATTGAGGTTTTCTTTATTTTTTAATAGTTTATTTAGCAATTTCTTGAACTCCTTATAATCTATATACTGGATCTCTTCAGATTCTGTAAAGATTATTGTATATAATTAAGATATGAAAATTGTATTAAATTGGCCTCTACCAAACTTCTTATAATAATCTTCTCCTAATAGCTTTTTGCTTCGACAATCTCTAACTTTATGATCTAATTTGCTATATTCGAAACAAAACTTGTCTTTGCATCTTTGTTTTACTTCTTTCTTAAATAATTTGTTTCTAAAGATTATATTCAATTATATTAGATTTCTATAGGGTTGTCTGTTTTTTTAAGGTCTTCCTTTATTCTTGTAGTATTTACCACAATCTCGGTTTCTGTAGAAGTTGAAAGAATAGCATTCCTTCTAATACTTATAAAGTATCTTATTCATTTTAATAAACTCTTTGATCAACTCGTTTAGATCCTCCCAAATGTAATTACGATCTAGTTCTAGCCTAACTTCAGATTTGAACCCTTTCTGGTAATAACTTATCGTTGTATTCTTTTCCCATCTAATAATACCTATATATCTTCTGAATTCTACAATATATTTGATTACTGACCCTGTCTATTTGAGGCTATAGATCTTGGATTTAGTATCTCATAATTCATTGATATTTCCAAATACTCATCGTATTTCTTTCTTAAATCCTTCGAATCTTCCAAAGATAGTTTGAGTTGGGTACAATCGCTTTTTAGGCTTATTTAAGTTGATGAAGTAGTCCTTAAGATATGATTAAATCTATTTAACAGCTTCTCCTTTGAGATAAAAGGCGGCCCAGACGCTTTTATCAGCATTATAATTGAACTTGTCCTGATTAAATTGAAAATAGATCTTAAGCTAGAGCAAGAAGGTTTCTAGCTCTTGTTGGTTGCCTGTGAATTGATTTGGTAAGGCGACTTTAAGAGTTTCAATGATAATGATTTCTTTAGGGTCTTCGATACCTTTTATAGCGATATCTCTGTCTTTATCGGTATTTCCAAGAGTGTCTTAGTCGGTTATGGCAGGGTTGTTAGATTGTAATATCTTGAAAGACATATTGTCGTTATTAATCGAGTCAGTACTTGAAGCAATAATGATGCTCAAAATGTTATAAGGGTAGTTGTCTAGATTATATAAAAGTGTTCTAGGTTCTCAAGGTAGGTTTATAACTAAATATCAAGTAGGGACTTAAATAATAATAATAATAAATATATTATTCATAATTAATAATAGAGTATACTAAATGATTGATCTTGAATATAAAGCTTTATATAAAGGAAATCTATCTTAATTATATAAACCTTTATATTAAACATCCCCTTGATCCCTTTAATCCCCTTAGCCAAGGGACCAAGGGGATCAAGGGGATTATATAATTACATAATGGGTTATGTGATATAAAATCTGAAGCCGTCGTAACACTTTCTTTAATGATCTAATAATCAAAATTATCAATAATCAGTTTAATGAAAATATAAAATCTGAGATATATCATCTTTTTAATATTTACAAGTTATTTCAATAAGGTTTCAACAAAGCTTTCAGGGAAGTTGATCCTGATCATATAATTGAAAGAGTATTACAACAATTTAAATAAATAGGATCAATTATAATCTATATTGCTAAATTCTAACAATATACTGGGTATATTATATAAAATAATAATTATCTCAGATCCCAGTTTTATAAAGGATTCAAGGATATCATCAAGGATGAGCTAGTAAGAGCTCCAAAACCACCAAACCTTTCTGAGTTAATTGAAACCTTCATTCTAATTAACAATTGTTTCTACAAAAGACAAATAAAGAAGAAGAGAATCACTTAAGAAAATAGAAAGTTTTCTAAATCTCAGTATTAGAACAAATATTATAATACTAATAATCCAATAGAATTGAATAGAGCCGAATACTGATATAAATCAAATGAGTTTAACGCTAAAGAAAAGAAAAGATGTAAAGAAAATAATCTATATTTCATTTATAGAAAGGATGGATATATATTTTGAGACTATAATTAAAAAAAGTTATTCATTATGAAAAACAAGAAACAAATAAGATTTGGAAATAGAAGATAAGGATCCTAAGAAATAGATATATTAAAAAATAACTTTCACAAAATCAGATTATTAGAAAAAGAGTTACCCCAATTATATCCAGAATAATTTAAAGAGTTGGATATGGTCTTCCTATTTATAAAGATAGAACCATTTGGAAATGCTAATGAGGAAGTCAAACTTACAAGGAATTATAAATTAATCGAATTACTCGAAAAGAAAGGATCTATAAAGGGATTCGAAGATAATCAGCAAATCAGCAAAAATTATTTGAGACCTCAAAAGAATAAGTTATAATATTTGATTAGTTATCTCGATAGGAAACATATATAACACCATTATGAAGAACAGAAATCTGATTTTGTAGAAAAACATCAGACTTATAATTATCCAATCCTACTGATCCTTTACACTATTATATATAACGACCCTTACCGAATAATATTCAAGGAGAATACAAGGGAAGGCAATGCTAGGAGATTCGTTGTAGACTTAAACTCTCCTCAAACTAATGAAGGATAGGAGTATAGCGATTATGATCTAGAAATCAAGGATGTATAAGAAATCCTATTACAAACTGGATATTGCAGGATCTGATGCAGGATTGATTATTATTATGAACATCAATAGGCCGAGGACTATTGCCGAGACTTTCAAATAGGACCAATAGAATTATTGGTAGTTACACTTTACAGATTATTGAGTATAAGCAAACATCAATATAAATAATTGAACCTTCTTATTAGAGAATAGATCACCAAATCATTATTGTTAGAACTCAATAGCACAACTAGAATTGAATAATTAATTATAGAAATCAATCTTGGAAAACAGGAAATTAAAGTTTTGATTGATTTAGGAGCTATAAGAATATTTATAGATTTTAGTTTTGTAAAAGAAAACAGAATCCCTATTGAGCTTAAAGAACATCTATACCAGCTGATACTGTTGGGAAGAAAAAAGGCTAAAGTAAACAAATAGGTATAGAGACAAATTAGTACTCTAAAAATGATTATACTAAAAGGATATATAAAACAAGTCAAATTGGACTTAGTATTATTGGGCAGATATATAATAATTTTAGGAACCCCTTAAATTAGAAAATATAATCCAAATATTGATTAAGTAAAGGATACCCTTATATTCGATTATTATAGATATAAGAACGAATGATTATATAATCCAAAAAAACAGATTTCCAGGGAGATTGGATATTATACTATAGCAGCCACAGATCCTCCATTGATCGGCGAGACCAATACAAAAAAGATTCCAGTGTAATACAGAAAATTCGCCAAGCTGTTCAAAGACCCACAGGACTTGAGAGCCTTATCAGAATATAAGTCTTGGGATTATAAGATCAATTTCAAAGAAGGATTTATATCCCTAGTTAAGAAATTGAGATTATATAATTCCAATATCTTAAAGATATAGGAGGAGTATTGATCTAAAATTGAAAAAAAAGGATGGATTAGGAAATCCAAGTCCTTTTGTATAATTAATATACTATTAATATTCAAAAAAAAAGATCTGAATAGTTGATCTTGTAAAGACTACTGCCAAATGAACAATGGGATTATCAGGGATGTGTACCTTATACCCAAAGTTTAGGAACTAAGGAATAAATTGAGTAAAGTAGTGATCTATACTAAATTAGATCAAAGAAATGCCTTCAATTTTATATAAATCAAGAAAGGATATGAATGGAAGACCACTTTCATATTACCTTCCGGATTATGGGAATATACTGTTATATCATTTGGATTAACAAATGTACCAATTATATATCAATAATAGAACAATGAAATATTCAAGAAGTTTAGCTTATTCGTAATCTGTTATTTAGATGATATCCTTATCTTTTCCTAAAAAAAGAAAAAGTATAAGGGATATATCCTAAAGGTATTCGAAATATTTAAAAAGATCGATTTACGATTCAAACTATCAAAATGCAAGTTTGGAGTCAGGAAGATAATTTTCTTAGGATATATAATCAAATCAGGATAAATGAGTATTGTGTCACAAACCACATTCATTTTTATAAAATAAAACTAGGTCCAGGTGTTTAAGCCATATTCTTCAGGAGGATCCTTATCGATAAGGAATCCTAGGACAAATATTGTCCTAGGATAATATCTATCCCAGGATTATTATTTTAGGATCTTTACAATCCCAGGATTGGAATCATCCCAAGATTAATATCCTGAGGCTAATAGTAGATCATATAATGGAGTCTTTAGGAGCATAGGCTCCTCAAGGCTCCTAAGAGCCTCTGAGAGCGCAGGCTCCTTAGGGCTTCAAAAAGAGATCAGTATATAATCAGAATAGTTTCATAATTTAAAAGCTTTATATTCAACTTAGTTATCAATTAGTTTATCTATATTTTATTTGATCTAATAACAACTTCATTTTCAAATAAATCTAATTAATAAAGTCTTAACTTATAATTATTAATCGATGAAACCTTAGACAATCATTGCCTCCAATATAATATCATTACATTTTGAGCATTGTTTCAATTAAGTTATATCAGTTACAATAAACTTTATTCAGCAACCCACCAAACCAGTTTCTTTCTCCTTTACCAGAACCTCAGGATAAGCTGCTATCAATATGAAATTAAGACAAACAATCTAAATATCTATCCCTAACCTATTTTATAAAGATTATAATAAACATCAAGCTTTTGTTGTATAAACTAATCTTTACTATATCTTTAATGGATATCTCTTTTTGATACAGATGCAAAGGATCCTGTGATTAATCTTGTTCTTTCGAGAAACTGTATTCAATTGAATCAAACCTTTCTTTAATGATCTAATAATCAAAACCATCAATGATTAATTTAATAAAAATATAAAGTTTGAGATACATTATCTTTTTTGTATTTACAAATCATTTCGATAAGGTTTCGATAGGGTTTTCGGGGAAGTTGATCTTGATCATATAGTTAAGAGATTATTACGATAACTTAAATAGATAGGATTAATCATAATCTATATTACTAAATTTCAATAATATATCAAGTATATTATATAGGATAATGATTATCTTAGATCCTAGTTCTATAAAGGACTCAAAGACATCATTAAGGATAAGCTAGTAAGAGCTCCAAAACCACCAAACCTTTCAGAGTTAATCGAAACCTCCATTCTAATCGATAACTATTTCTACAAAAGACGAATAGAGAAAAAAGGAATCATTCAGGAAAATAGGAAGTTTTCTAAACCTCAGTGTCAGAACAGACATTACAATGCCGACGATCTAATAGAATTAGATGAAGCCGAACATTGATACAAATCAAATAGGCTTAACGCTGAAGAAAAGAAAAAACGCAGAGAAAATAATCTATGCTTTATCTATGGAAAGGGTAAGTATATATCTCGAGATTGTAACCAAAAGAAACTATTTATTATAAAAAGCAAGAAACAAATAAGATTTGGAAACAAAAGATAAGGATCCCAAAAAGTAAATATATTAAAAAATAATTCTTATGAAATTGAATTATTAGAAAAAGAATTACCCTAATTATATCCAGAACAACTTAAAGAGTTAGATATAATCATTCTATTTATAAAGGTGGAATTATTCAGAAATACCGATAAGGAAATCGAGTTTACAAGAAACTGCAAGTCAATAGAACTACTCGAAAAAGAAGGATCCATTACAGAATCCGAAGAAAATCAGCAAATCAACGAAATTCATCTAAGACCTTGAGAAAATGAATTATAATACTTGACCAGTTATCTTGATGAGAAGTGTATATAGCACTATTACAAAGAACAGAAACCTGATTTTATAGAAAAATATCAGATTTATAATTATCCAATCTTATTGATCCTATACATTATCATTTATAATAATCTTTACTGAATAATATTTAAGGAGAATATATAAAAAAACAATGCTAAAAGATTTGTTGCAGATTTAGACTTTCTTTATATTAATAAAGGATAGGAGAATAACAATTGTAACTTAGAAATTAAAAATATATAAGAAATTTTATTACAAATTAAATACCGCAGAATCTGATACAAGATTAATTATTACTATGAACAACAATAGGCCAAGGACTATTGCCAAGACTTTCAGATAGAATCAATAGAACTATTAATAATTATATCTTATAGATTATTGAATATAAGCAAATATTAATATAAATAATTGAATCTCTTCATCGAAGAATAGATCACCAAACCTCTATCGCTAGAACTCAATAGTACAATTAGGATTGGACAATTAATCATAGAAATCAATCTTGGAGAACGAAAAGTTAAAGTTCTGATTGATTCAAGAGCTATAGAAGTATTCATAGATCTCAATTTCGCTGAAGAAAATGGAATCCTTATTAAGCCTAAAGAATATCCTTATTAATTGATATTATTGAAAGGAAAGAAGGCTAAAATAAACAAATAGATACAAAAACAAACTAATACTTTAAAAATGGTTATGCTAAAAAGGCATATAGAACAAGTCAAATTGGACTTAGTATTATTAAATAGATATACAATAATCTTAGGGACCTTATAGATTAGAAAATATAATCCAAATATTGATTAAATAAAGGATATTCTTATATTTGATTATTGTAGATACAAAAACAAATAATTATATAGTCCAAAAGAACAGACTTTTGGAAAGATTGGATATTATATTATAACAGCCATAGATCTGTTACGAGGGTAGCCGTCTAGATCACGTGGAAGTGCTCTAGGCTCTCGAGGTAGGTGTCACGAACCACACTCATTATTATACAATAAAAATAAGTACTGGGGTTTGAGCCGCTTTCTTCCGGAGGATCCTTATCGATAAGGAATCCTAGGACAAATATTATTCTAGAACAAATAGTATCCTAGAAAGAATAGGCTAGGTAATTATTGGGTCTTAGGACAAGTGTCCTAGGATATGATTCGTCCCAGGACTATTATCCCAGGATAAGATTTGTCCTAGGACAAATTGTTCTAGGATAATATCTGTCCTAGGATTAGAATCATCTCAGGATTAGTATTCTAAGGCCAAAGTTAGATCATATGATATGCTAACTTTGCTAGCCAGCTAGCAAAACTAACAATAAGGGAATGCTAGCTATACTAGCCAGTTAGTATAACTAGCATTCGAAGGGAAGATTAGTATATAATCAGAATAGTTTTATAGTTTAGGAGCTTTATATTTAACTTAATTATTAATTAGTTTACCTATATTCTATTTGATTTAATAACAATTTCACTTCTAAGTGAATCCAATTGATAAAGCTTTAATCTACAATTACCAATCAACGAAACCTCAGGCAACCATTGCCTTCAGTATAATATTGTTACACTTTGAGTATTGTTTTAGTTAAGCTATATCAGTTACAATAGACTTTATTCAGCAATTTACCAAATTAGTTTCTTTCTTCTCTACAAGAGCCTTAGGACAGGCTGCCCCTAACATAAAGTCAAGATAAGCAATCCAAATATTTACCCCTGATCTATTTTATAGAGATTATAGTAAGTATCAAGCTTTTATTGTATAAGCTAATCTTTATTATATTTTCAATAGATATCTCTTCTTGATACTAATATAAAGGATCTTATAGTTAATCTCATTTTTTCAAGGAATTACATTTAATTGAATCGAACCTTTCTTTAATAATCTAATAACCAAAACTATCAATAATCAACTTAATGAAAATATGAAATCTGAGATACATCGTCTTTTTGGTACTTATAAATCATTTCAACAAAGTTTCGACAAGGCTTTTGGGGAAGTTGATCCCGATCATATAGCTGAAAAAGTATTACAACAACTCAAACAGACAGGGTCAATCATAGCCTATACTACTAAATTCTAACAATACACCAGGTGTATTATATAGAATGATAATTACCTTAGATCCTAGTTTTATAAAGGATTCAAGAATATCATCAAGGATGAGCTAGTAAGAGCTCCAAAACCACTAAACCTTTTTGAATTAATCGAAACCTTCATTTTAATCGACAATTGTTTCTACAAGAAACGAATAAAGAAGAAAGGAATTATTCAGAAAAATAGGAAGTTTTCTAAACCTTAGCATCAAAACCAATATCACAATACTGACGATCCAATAGAATTGAACGAAGCCGAATATTGATATAAATCAAACAAACTTAATATCAAAGAAAAGAAAAAATATAAAGAAAATAATCTATATTTCACTTACAGAAAAGGTAGATATATATCTCGAGATTGTAATCAAAAAAAGTTATTCATTATAAAAGACAAGAAACAAATAAGATTTGGTAATAGAAAACAAGGATCCCGAAAAGTAGGTATATTGAAAGGTAACTTTTGTAAGATTGAATTGCTAGAAAAAGAGTTACCCTAACTATATCCAGAACAACTTAAAAAGTTAGATATAATCATCCTATCTACAAAGATGAAATCAACCAGAAATGCCAACAAGGAAATCGAGCTTACAGATAACCACGAATCAATTGAATTGCTCGAAAAGAAAGGATCTAAAGACAATCCACAAATCAACAAAGTCTATCTAAAACCTCAAAAAAACAAACTATAATATCTGACTAATTACCTTGATAGAAAACATACATAATGCTATCACAAAGAACAGAAACCTGATTTTGTAAAAAAACATCAGACTTATGATCATCTAACTCTATTGATCCTATATATCGTCATTTATAGCAATCCTTATCAAATAATATTCAAGGAGAATATAAGGGAAGACAACATTAAGAGATTTGTTGTAGATCTAAACTCTCTTCATATTAGTAAAAGATAGGAGCATAATGATCATAACCTGGAAATCGAAGATATATAGGAAATCCTGTTGCAAATTGAATATCGCAGGATCTGGCATAGGATTAATTATTACCATGAACGCCAATAGGCTGAAGATTATTGCCGAGACTTTCAGATAGGATCAATAGAATTGTCGGTAGTTACACCCTACAGATTATTGAGTATAAGCGAATATCAATGTGAATGATTGAACCTCCTTACCGGAGAACAGATCATCGAGCCACTATCACTAAAACTTAATGATACAATTAGGATTAGGCAATTAATTATAAAAATCAATCTTGGAAAATAGAAGATTAAAGCCCTAATCGATTCAGGAGTTATAAAAATATTTATAGATCCAAACTTCATTGAAAAAAACGGAATCCTTACTGAACCTAAAGAACATCCTTATCAATTGATACTGCTGAAAAGAAAGAAGGCTGGAATAAACAGATAGGTACAAAAACAAACTAGTACTTTAAAAATAATCATATTAGAGGGACATATTGAACAAGTCAAATTGAACTTAATACTATTAGGCAAATATACAATAATCTTAGGAACCCTATAGATTAGAAGATATAATCCAAATATTGATTAGGTGAAAGATACATTTATATTCGACCATTACAGTTATAAGAACGAATGACTATATGGTCCAAAGGAACAGATTTCTGGAGAGATTGGATATTATGTTATGATAGTCACAGATCCTTTATTGATCAGTATGACCGATACAAAAAAGATTCCAATACAGTACAGAAAATTCGCCAAGCTGTTTGAAGACCCATAGAACTTGAGAGCCCTATCTGAATATAAGTCTTGGGATTATAAGATCAATTTCAAAGAGGGATTTATATCCCCAATTGAGAAATTGAGATTATATAACCCTAATATAATAAGAATATAGGAAAAGTACCAATCTAAAACTAAAAAAAAAGGATAGATTAGGAAATCCAAGTCTCTTTGTATATTTAATATATTATTAGCATTCAAAAAAGGAGACCCGAATAGTCGATCTTGCAAAGACTACCATCGAATGAATAATAAGACCATCAGGGATGTGTACCCTATACCCAAAGCCCAAGAATTAAGGGATAAATTAAGCAAGGTAATGATTTATATTAAATTAGATCAAAAGAATGTCTTCAATTTCATATAAATCAAGGAGGGATATAAATAGAAGATTGCTTTCATATTACCTTCTGGATTATGGGAATATACTATTATGCCATTTAGATTAACTAATACATCTGTTATTTGCCAATAATAAAACAATGAAATATTCAAGGAGTTTAATTCATTTGTAATCTGTTATTTGGATGATATCCTGATCTTCTTTCAGAAAGAAGAAGAATATAAGGAACATATCCTTAAAATACTTGAGGTATTTAGAAAAATCGATTTATGATTCAAGTTATCAAAATATGAGTTTGGAGTTAAGAAGGTAACCTTCCTAAAATATATAATCGAATCAGATCAGATAAGTATTGACCCAGAAAAAATCGAGAAAGTAAAAAATTGGGAACGATTTAGAAACATCAAAGATGTACAGGTTATACTAGGATTCGCCAACTTTTGTTGGGTATTCATCAAAGACTTTTCCAAAATAGTAGAATTATTTATGGAGATAACGAAAAAAGATATAGAATTTATATAAAACGAAAAGGTAAAATAAGTTTTCCAAAAAATTAAGAATAAATTTATTAGGGAACCTATACTCTATAATTATCATGATAATCGAGAAAGCATCATTAAAACAGATGCTTTGGATACCTATGTAACAAGAGTTCATCTTCAAAGAGATGACAATGAGAAACTACATCTGGTTGCTTATTATTTCAGCAAAATGGATAAGACGAAGCAAAATTACAATATTTATGAAAAGGAATTTATAGTTATAGTTAAGTTGTTGAAACATTAGAGAATCTATTTTCAAAGGGCTAAATTCCCAATAATCATTTATATTGATTATATGAATCTATGAATCTTCATTATAATTAAGGTTTTGGATAATCGAAGATTAGCTCGATAAACTGAAAAATTAATTGGTTTCGACTTAATAATCAAGTATATCAAAGGCAAAGATAATATAAGGGTAGATGCACTAAATAGGCCATTAGGGTATAAGGATGATAAAACTTATCAAGAGATAGCGATTTTGAAATCTCTTTCTAATGGAGATCTTATTCCGAATTTAATAGAAATTGCTATTTTGGAGAATAAATCAATGGAAGTTTGGAAAAACAAACTTATAGATGCACAATTGAATAAGGAGAATATTAAATAGTCTGAGCCGCTAATAACTATAAATGGATTGATACAAATCGCAAGGAAAATTTGACTATCAAATAGTATTGCCACTGAATTCATCGAAGAGCAGTATATATTGCCAATTCATAATCATTAAGGAGTATAAAGGATATATTTAAGAATTAAGAGATAATACTAAAATCCGGGACTCTGAACTATAATCAAAAAAGTGGTCACTGAATGTAATATTTGTATTAGGAACAAGGCTTCTTATCATGCCCTATATAAATAGATATATATAACTGAAATACCATCTACATTATGGAAATCGATATTATGGGATTTTATAGGGCTGTTACCTAAATCCAAGGATCCAATAATAGGAGTAGAATATGATTATCTTCTAATCATTATAGATCAACTAATCAAGTACATGTTATTAGTATTATACAAGACTACCTTAACTATAGAAACCCTGGCAATTATATTCCTAAAAGAAGTTATTACAATATATAAATTATCAGAAAAGATATTGTCTAATAGAGATAAACTCTTTATATCAAAATTCTGGATTGTTTTAATAGTATTATTAAATGTAAAAAGAAGAATATTTATAGCATTCTATTTACAAATAAATAAAGGAAACAAACAAATGAATTAGATTATCGAAGTATATCTTCGTTGTTATATAAATTATCAATAGAATAATTGGGTAGGATTATTACCCCTAACATAATTTGTATACAATAATTCTATTTCAGAAACTACCTAAATCTTATCAAACTATACCAACTTCGGATATGAATTAGTTGTATACAAAGAACCAGATATTTCAGAAATAAAGAACCAATCTGTTATTATATAAACAAAGAAACTTAAGGAAGTTCATAAGGAAATAGTAACAGAACTCAAGTTTATTGCTGAAAGAAACATTCATTACTACAATAAAAAGTATAGTCAAAAGCTAACATTAAAGGAGGGGGATAAAGTCTATTTACTCCAAAAAAACATCGAGATAAAGAGACCAAATGCAAAACTAGATTATAAGAAATTGGGATTATTCAAAATCAAGAAAATTAAAGGACCCTTAAATTATAAATTGGTATTACCAAGGAGTATAAACATTTACTCAATATTCTATATATCCTTGCTCGAATTAGTACTATCAGAAGCACCCAAAGCTCCTAAAACCAAAATAATATCTATTGATCAAAACGCTAAGTATAAAATGAAGAAAATACTAGATTACAAATTTATTAAAAACAAAGTCAAATATTTGATAAAATGGGAAAATTACCCGGACTCCGAGAATATATAGGAATTAAAGAAAGACCTTAAGCACTTTGAGAAGTTTGAGGATTTTCGTCAATGGAATCCGGATTTGTTTAAAAGGAAAGAGAGTTCAATATAGTTTGCATAAATAGCAAATCTATCGAATACAAAAAAGAGGGATCGAAGGAATCGGAACTAATCGTAAAAAGTTCAGAATCAAATTGATCAAAAAGATTGGAAAGAACGATAGGTGTTGAAATTGTAGCAATTTCTCTTTCTTTTTCTTTTTCGAATCTTTCCTTTTCTTTTAGAGCATCAAGCTCATCTATAGAATTTAATCCAGCTATAATCATCTTCTGTTTTCGTTTATAAAGGAACTTCTATTGTTTATTAAGACAAAGAATTTTGGATATCGCCTTATCCTTCTCAGTATCTATATGCTTGATCTAAATATCGATAACTTCCCAATCAGAAACAATAAATATTTTGTTTAATTCACAAATATTATATAATTTATTGAGAGAAATACAACGATCACAACAACGATACTTGGTATCGCGAGAAGAAATGCATTCGATATCAGCATTTTCACAACGAGTATAAGAAGCCATTTTCTTTCTAGTCAGATTGATTTTTTACCTAAAAGCTTTATGATCAATACAAGGTTGAGAACAAATAGATAATATATTGAAGGAAGAAAACAAGGAATGTAAAAGATGGATATTGTAGATGTCGTATTAGTTATAAGCGATCGAGGACGACGCTTGGCCAGAAGAGGGATAGTGTCACAAACCACACTCATTATTATACAATAAAAATAAGTACTAGAGTTTGAGCCGCTTTCTTCCAAAGGATCCTTATTGATAAGGAATCCTAAGACAAATATTGTCCTAGAACAAATAGTATCCTAGAAAAAATAAACTAAGCAACTATTAGGTCTTAGGACAAGTATCTTAGGATATGATTCGTCCCAGAATCATTATCCCAGAATAAGATTTGTCCTAGGACAAATTATCCTAGGATAATATCTGTCCCAGGATTAGAATCATCTCAGGATTAATGTCCTGAGGCCAAAATTAGATCATATGATATACTAGTTTTGCTAGCCAGCTAGCAAAGTTAGCAATGAGGGAATGCTAATTATACTAACCAGCTAGCATAGCTAATATCCGAAGGGAAGATTAATATATAGCCAGAATAGTTTTATAATTTAGGAGCTTTATATTCAACTTAATTATCAATTAGTTTACCTATATTCTATTTGATTTAGTAACGACTTCACTTCCAAATGAATCCAATTGATAAAGTTTTAATCTACAACTACCAATCAATGAAACCTCAGGCAGCTGCTGCCTCCAGTACAGTATTGTTACAGTAGGTTTATAACTAGGCGTCAAGCAGGGACTTAAGTAATGACAATAATGAATATGCTATTCTTAACTAATAGTAGAGTATACTAAATGATTGATCTTGAGCACAAAGCCCTATACAAAGGAAATCCATCTTGGTTATATAGACCTTCGTACTGAGCGTCCCCTTGATCCCTTTAGTCCCCTTAGCCAAGGGACCGAGGGGATCGAGGGGACCATATGATTACATAATTGGTCATGTGATGTAGAATCTGAAGCTGTCGTAACAAGATCCTTCATTGATCGACGAGATCGATGCAAAAAAGATTCCAATACAGTATAGAAAATTCGCCAAATTGTTCAAAGATCTATAGGACTTGAGAGCCCTACTTGAACATAAGCCTTGAAATTATGAGATCAATTTCAAAAAGAGATTTATATCCCTAATTAAGAAATTGAGGTTATATAACCCTAGTATAATAAGAATATGGGAAGAGTATCGATCTAAAACTAAAAAGAAAGAATAGATTAGGAAGTCCAAGTCTCCTTATATAATTAATATGCTATTAATATTCAAAAAAGGAGATCTGAATAATCGATCTTACAAAGACTACCACCAAATGAACAATAGGACTATCAGAGATATATACCTAATATTTAAAGTCTAAGAATTAAGAGATAAACTAAATAAGGTAATGATTTACATCAAATTGGATCAAAGAAATACCTTCAATCTTATACGAATCAAGGAAGGACACAAATAGAAGATTGTTTTTATATTACCTTCCGGATTATGAGAGTACATTATTATATCATTTGGATTAACAAATATACTAACTATTTGCCAACAATAAAACAACAAAATACTTAAGGAGTTTAGCTTATTTATAATCTGTTATTTGGATAATATCCTTATCTTCTCCCAAAAAAAAAAGAAGTATAAAGAATATATCCTTAAAGTATTCAAAGCATTTAGGAAGATCGATTTATAACTCAAATTATCAAAATATAAGTTTAGAATCAAGAAAATAATCTTTCTAAAATATATAATCAAATCAGATCAAATAAATATTAATCCAAAGAAAATTAAGAAAATAAAAAATTAGGAACGATTTAGAAATATTAAAGATATATAGATTATACTAGGATTCGCTAATTTTTGTCAAATATTCATCAAGGATTTTTCCAAAATAATAGAATCACTTATAAAAATAATAAAAAAAGATATAGGATTTATATAGAACAAAAAAATAAAACAAGTTTTCCAAGAAATCAAGAACAGATTCATTAAGAAACCTATATTCTATAATTATTATAATGATCAGGAAAGCATCATTGAAACAAACGCTTCCAATACCTATATAACAGGAGTTCATCTTCAAAGAGATAATAATGGGAAACTATACCCAATTGCTTATTATTCCAACAAAATAAATAAAACAGAGCAAAACTATAATATCTATAAGAAGGAACTTATAATTATAATTAAATCATTGAAATATTGGAGGATCTATCTTTAAGGGACTAAATTCCTAATAATCATTCATATTGATTATATGAATCTACAAACCTTTATTATAACTAAAATTCTGGATAATCAAAGATTAACTTGATAAGCTGAAGAATTAGCTGATTTCGACTTGATAATCAAGTATATCAAAGGCAAAGACAATGTAAGGGCTGATATATTAAACAGACTATTAAGATATGAAAATAATAAAACTTATCAAAAGACAGCAATCTTGAAATCTCTTCCAAATAAAGATCTCATTCCGAACCTAATAGAAATTGTTATCTTGGAGAATAGATCAACAGAAATCTGGAAAAACAAATTTACAAATATATAATCAAATAAAGAAAATATCAAATAATCTAAGCTACTAATAACTATAGATAGATTGATATAGGTCACAGGGAAAATATGGCTATTAAGTAACATTGCCACCGAATTCATCGAAGAACAATATATATTGCCAATTCACAATTATCAGGGAATACAAAGAATATATTTAAGAATTAAAAGACAATATTAAAATCCAGGACTCTGAATTATGATCAAAAAAGTGATCATCAAATATGATATCTATATCAGGAACAAGGCTTCTCACCATACCCCTTATGAATAAATGCACACAACTGAGATACTACCAATATTATAGAAATCAATATCATAGAACTTTATAAGGCTGCTACCTAAATCCAAGGATCCAATAATAGGAGTAGAATACGATTATCTCTTAATCATTATAGATTGATTGATTAAGTATATAATATTAGTACTATATAAGATTATCTTGACTACAAAAACTCTAGCAACTATATTCCTAAAAGAGGTCATTACAGTATATAGATTATTAGAAGAAATATTGTCCGATAGAGATAAATTCTTCACATCAAAATTCTGGATCGCCTTAATAGTATTATTAAATGTAAAAAGGAAAATGTCTATAGTATTTTATTTACAAATAAATAAAGGAAACGAATAAATAAATCAGATTGTTGAGGTATATCTTTGCTGTTATATGAATTACCAATAAAATGATTAAATAAGACTATTACCCTTAACACAATTTGTATACAATAGCTCTATTTCGGAAACTACTCAGATCTCCTTAAATTATGCCAATTTTGGATATGAATTAGTTGTATACCGGGAACCAAACATTCCAGAAATAGAGAATCAAGTTGCTATTGTACAAACAAAGAAACTCAAGGAAGTTCACAAGGAAATAGCAGTGGAACTCAAGTTCATTGCTGAAAGAAACACTCATTACTACAACAAGAAGTGTAGTCAGGAATCAATATTAAAGAAAAAGAATAAAGTCTATTTACTTTAAAGAAATATCGAGATAAAGAAACCAAATGCGAAACTGGATTATAAGAAATTAAGACTATTCAAAATCAAGAAAAATAAAGGATCCTTGAATTATAAATTGGTATTATTAAGAAGTATAAATATCCATTCAATATTCCATATATCCTTGCTCGAACTAGTATTACCAGAAGCATCTAAAACTCCTGAAACCGAAATTGTATCCATTAATCAAAACGCCAAGTATAAGATAAAGAAAATACTAGATTGTAAATATATTAGAAACAAAATCAAATATTTGGTAAAATAGGAAAATTACCCGGACTCCAAGAACATATAGAAATTAGAAAAAGACCTCAAATACCTTAAGAAGTTTGAGGATTTTCGCCAATAGAATCCGGATTTGCTCAAAAGAAAGGAGAATTCAATATAACTTATATAAATAGGGAATTCATCGAATGAAGGAAGGAGGACTCGAGGAAGTCGGAATTAGTCGCAGGAGGCTCAGTACCAAATTGATCAAATTGACTGGATTGATTAAGGGGGTCGGGAGAAAGGATAGGCATCGAAGTTGCAGCAATTTCTCTTTCTTTTTCTTTTTCTTGTCTTTCCTTCTCTTCTAAAGTATCAAGTTTATCAATATACTTGAGGCCTCGCTTAATCATCTTTTTACGATGTTCGCATAAATAGTCTTGCTGTTTTTGGAGATGTAGGATTTTGGCCATAGTTTCTTTCTTCTCTTTTCAGAGTTTTTCCTTTTGTTTATTTAAGGAATCCCAATTATTTATTTTCAAAACCTTTTTATCCTATATATCTTTTAAACAGTATTTGGCATCGCAAAGAGTACAAGAACAGACATATTCGGAACAACGAATCTTTTGTGTATTATTCAGAATCTTAATACAATGTAGATCTTCTATACAACAATATATGCAGAGAATCATTTCTATATCAGAATTCTGAATTTCGGTAATAAAGCGAGATTTCTCTTTATTCTTTCAATAGATCTTAGAGGAATACAAATTGTTTATAATGAAAAGAAGTTCGGGAAATATAGAGTTAGAATAAGTGAGACACCCACTAGTTATAAGCGATCGAGGACGATACTTAGCTAGGAAGGGGATAGTGTTACGAACCACACTCATTTTTATAAAATAAAACTAGGTCCAGGTGTTTGAGCTGTATTCTTCAGGAGGATCCTTATCGATAAGGAATCCTAGGACAAATATTGTTTTAGGATAATATCTATCCCAGAATTATTATCTTAGGATCTCTACAATCCCAGGATTGGAATCATTCTAGGATTAGTGTCCTAAGGCTAATGGTAGATTATGTGATGAAGCCTTTAGGAGCATAGGCTCCTCAAGACTCCTAAAAGCCTCTGGGAGCGCAGGCTCCTCAGGGCTTCAAGGAGAGATCAATATATAATCAGAATAGTTTCATAGTTTAAAAGCTTTGTGTTCAACTTAGTTATCAATTAGTTTACCTATATTCTATTTGATCTAATAACGACTTCATTTCCAAATAAATCCAATTGATAAAGCCTTAACTTACAATTACCAATCGACGAAACCTTAGGCAGCCGCTGCCTCCAATACAGTATCGTTACATATTGATCTAAAGAAAACTAAAAAAGTAAAGAATTAGAAACGATTTAGAAATGTTAAAGATATATAAGTTATATTAGGATTCGTTAATTTTTGTCGGATATTTATCAAAGACTTTTCTAAAATGATGGAATCACTTATAGAAATGACAAAAAAAGGTATAGGATTTATATAGAACGAAAAAGCAGAGCAGATCTTCCAGGAAATCAAGGATAGATTCATTAGGGAATCTATATTCTATAATTATTATAATAATCGAGAAAGTATTATTGAAACAAACGCTTCTAATACCTGTATAATAGGAGTTTATCTTCAAAGAGATGATAATGGGAAACTACATCTAATTGCTTATTATTCCAACAAAATAAATAAAACGGAACAGAACTACAATATTTATGAGAAGGAACTTATGGTTATAATCAAATCATTGAAATATTAGAGGATCTATCTTTAAGAGGCTAAATTCCTAGTAATCATTTATATTGATTATATAAATCTATAGATCTTCATTATAATTAAGGTTCTGGATAATCGAAGATTGGCTTGATAGACTGAAGAATTAGCTGGTTTCGACTTAATAATCAAGCACGTCAAAGGAAAGGACAATGCCAGGGCCGATGTATTAAGCAGGCCACTAGGATATAAGGATGATAAAACCTATCAAGAAACAGCAATCTTGAAATCTTTATCAAATAGAGACCTTATTCCGAATCTAATAAAAATTGTTGTTTTGGAGAATAAACCAATGGAAGTCTAGAGAAACAAATTTATAGATATATAATTAGATAAAGAAAATATCAAATAATCTGAGCTATTAATAATTGTAGATAGATTGATATAGGTCGCAGGAAAAATTTGGTTACCAAGTAGTATTATCATCGAATTCATTGAGGAACAGTATATATTGCTAGTTCATGGTCATTAGGGAATATGAAGGATATATTTAAGAATTAAGAGATAATACTAGAGTCCGGGACTCCGAATTATGATCAAAAAAGTGGTTACCGAATGTGATACCTATATTAGGAACAAGGCTTCTCGCTATACCCCTTATAGACAAATATACACAATTGAGATACCATCAACATTATAGAAATCAATATTATAGGACTTCATAAAGTTGTTACCTAAATCCAAGGATTTAATAATAAGAGTAGAGTATGATTACCTCCTAATCATTATAGATCGATTGATTAAGTATATAATATTAATATTATGTAAGATCATCTTAACTGCAGAAACCCTAATAATTATATTCCTAAAAGAAGTCATTACAATATATGGATTATCAGAGGAAATATTGTTTGATAGGGATAAACTTTTTATATCAAAATTCTGGATCGCTTTAATAATATTACTAAGTATAAAAAGGAAAATGTTTATAATATTTCATTTACAAATAAATAAAAGAAATAAACAGGTAAACCAGATTATCGAAATATATCTTCATTATTATATAAATTACCAACAAAACAATTAAATAGGACTACTACCTTTAACACAATTTATATACAATAGTTTTACTTCAGAAACTACCCAAGTCTCCCTGAACTATACCAATTTTGGATACGAATTAGTTGTATATCAAGAACCAGATATTCCAGAAATAGAGAACCAATCTGTTATTATATAGATAGGAAAATTCAAGGAAGTTTACAGAGAATTAGCAGCGGAACTTAAGTTTGTTGTTGAAAGGAATACTCATTATTACAACAAAAAATATAGTTAAGAGTCAATATTAAAAGAGAGGGATAAAGTCTATCTACTCCGAAAAAACATCGAGATAAAGAGATTAAATACAAAACTGGACCATAAGAAATTGAGATCATTTAAAATCAAGAAAACTAAAGGATCCTTGAATTATAAATTGGCACTACCAAAAAGTATAAATATTCATCCAGTATTCCATATATCCTTGCTCAAACTAGTACCACCAGGAGCACCCAAAACTCCTGAAACCGAAATTATATCTATTAATCAAAACGCTGAATACAAAATAAAGAAAATATTAGATTATAAATATATTAGAAACAAAGTCAAATATTTAATGAAATGGGAAAATTACCTAGATTCCGAAAATATATAGGAATTAAAGAAAGACCTTAAGTACCTTAAAAAGTTTAAGGATTTTTATCAATAAAACCTGGATTTATTTAAAAAAAAGGAGAATTCAATATAACTTACACAAACAATAAATCCATCGAATATAAAAATAAGGATTCGAGGAAATCGGAACTAATTATAGGAAGTTCAGAATCAAATTGATCAAAGGGATTGAAAGGAACAACAAATATTGAAGTTGTAACAATTTCTCTTTCTTTTTCCTTTTCTTGCTTTTCTCTTTCTTTTAAAGCATCAAGTTCATCAAGGTACTTGAGACCACAACGTAACATTTCATCGCATTGTTTTTTGAGTTGTGCCTTTTGCTTAACAAGGCAAGTAATCTTAGCAGAAGATTCAGCAATTTCAGTATCCAACTTATCGATTTGTCGATTAAGACTTTCCCAATTATATTCTCGAGGAATTTCATGATCCCAATCATCTTCCAAACGGAACTCAGCATCACAGGAAACGGAATTTTGTATACATTCCGAACAATGTAAATGATGCTTATTGGAGAGATCTTTAATACAACAATGATTTTCCTATCGATAATGGGAATAAGAAATCATCTCGATATCAATAAAGTCGATGATTATAATTAAACGGATACGTTCCTTTTTCTTTCTTCGAATTAAATTATTGAAGGAATCGGAATAATTCATAATAAAAAAGATCGAAGGATATAATGATGAAACGAGATAGGACACTCATTAGTTATAAGCGATCGAGGACGATGCTTAATTAGGAAGGGGATAGTGTCACGAACTATATTTATTATTATAAAATAAAACTAGGTTATAATGCCAGAACCACTTTTTCTAAAGGGATCCTTATCGATAAAGAATCCTAGGACAAATATTGTCCTAAGACAAATTATATTCTAGGAAAGAATAGGTTAGACAACTATGGATCCTAGGATAAGTGTCCTAGGATATGATTCGTCCTAGGACAGAATATCCCAGGATAGGATTTGTCCTAGGATATTATTTGTTCTAGAACTAATATCCCAGGATAATATCTATCCTAGGATTGGAATCGTTCCAAGATTAGTATCCTGAGGCTTTTAATAGATCATATGATAAGGAGCCCGAGGAGCTTTGAAAGCTTCTAAAGCTCTAAAAGCTTTTGGAAGCTTTAGGGCTCCATAAAGCTCCTTTACACTCATTAGTATATAAGTCAGAATAGTTTCATAATTTAAAAGCTTTGTACTCAACTTAGTTATCAATTAGTTTATCTATATTCTACTTGATTTAGTAACAATTTCACTTTCAAATGAATCCAATTGATAAAGCCTTAACCTACAACTACCAACCAACGAAACCTTAGGCAGCCGCTGCCTCCAGTACAGTATCGTTACATATTGGTTATTATTCATTTCTATTATATAAAATGATTCTATAAGATTCGATTTAAATCGATCTTATTTATAAGCATAGAATATGCTAGAATTAGATTGTAGATTATAAATACGAAGATTTTCTTCAAAGAATTCTTCGAAAAAGTAAGCAGATAAAATTCAATATTCATTATATATATTGTTCTGACTTCAAATTCCACCTCTATATTCGATTCACCTCAAAGCTAAATATAACTAAGTCTTCCACTATTATAATAATAGATAATAATAAAATTATTATTATTATTATTTATTATTACCCCAACTTCCTCCAAGAGTAATCAATAATCTCTTTTTTTATAATTCAATCTTTATTAATTTTATTCTGAATATAATATTTGGTTAATATATATTATATCAAGGGATCGATAGATATAATCTTTTTTATCAATCTTATTCTTTTTTTGATTGGATTTTTTCAGGGTTAGAGCTAATTATCTTATTTTTAGATCTTTTTTAATCCTTTATTTATTATATTTTTGAGTGTTTAAAATAATAAAAAGATATATATTCTATTTTATAATAATTATAATATTTTCTTTTATTTTTAGTATAAGATTTAGCTAATCTTTTTCTGAAAGAAATAAAGATTTAAGGATACTTCGCTTTGTCTTTGTGAAACTTTCTAATAAGTTATTAAATCACTTAACAATATTAGCCGAACCAATGGAAATATGATTACGTAACATATTAATAATATTATTTAATATTAATAAATATTATTGAATATTAATAAATATTATTTAATATTAATAAATATTATTACGACATAAAAATTCGATCATATACCTTATCAAATTGATTAATAATCAATTAGAATGTGATGGAACTCTATAGAAACTTTTATTTCAAGGAGTTAATATTATTGGCTGGTATTCGTTTTTATTACATGAAATGATTCTATAAGATTCGATTTAAATCTGTCTTATTAGTAATCAAAGAACATTCTAGTATTTCATTATAAACTATATAAAGAAGCTATTCTTTAAAGAAACCTTCTTTATGAAAGTAAGTAAAATCAATGTTACGAGGGTTTGCCGTCTAGATCACGTGGAAGTGCTCTAGGCTCTCGAAGAAGGTTTATAACTAGGCATCAAGCAGGGACTTTAAAGTAATGATAATAAGATGATGCAATTCGTAACTAATAGTATGGTATACTAAATGATTGATCTTGAGCACGAAGCTCTATACAAAGGAAACCCCTCTTGGTTATATAGATCTTCATGCTTAGCTGTAATCCTTTGGATCTATTGGATCTATTGGATCTAGAGTTTAATTATCTAGATCCCCTAGATCCTCTAGATCCATCACGTGACCCTAATATGGTGATTGGTCATCCTTACCATCCTTACCATCCTTACCACACGTGACCTTATGTTGCGATGATTCGTAACAATCAATTCAAATTAGTCTAGTACTATCATTTACTTCAATTCTATTATATTCGATCTACCCTAAAGGCTAAAACGACTAAGTCTTCCATTATCCTTATAATAATAATAATATTAAATATTATTGTTATTACAAGATCCACCCTCCAATAGTCTTTTCTTTTGTTTATTAATAATATGTTACGAAGGTAACAGCTGACTTGTTTGTATGAGCTTGGGCCATGTGCAAGTAAGATACGATTCGATCATATTAGTATGGGATTATAGCCACCTGAGGATCGTAGGTGCACATACCATCAGAATGTACAAACAAGAAAGCTTTAGGCATATGTAGTATCGAATCACATGACATATCGAAGATCGAAGTCGATATTCGACCAGGAGACGAGGATCTATATAAGGAATAGGGATTTCATTAAATATAGAGCTTCGTGCTCAAGATCAATCATTTAGTATACTCTACTATTAGTTACGAATAGCATATTATTATTATCATTACTTAAGTCCCTGCTTGACGCCTAGTTATAAACCTACCTCGAGAGCCTAGAACACTTCCACGTGATCTAGACGGCTACCCTCGTAACATAATATACCTCTTTTAGATTCAGTCTTCTTTTCTTTATTGAGTTTATTTCTTTTCCAATTGTTTTCAAAAGAGGTAGTCAATTCTATTATCTATTCTTGAATCTTTGAATAAGGGATCATCTCAATTATTTTATTTAATATTCTTGGCTTGAATCTGGCCTCAAAAACATAGATCCAATACTTCTTTAAGAATTCCCTAAATTCTGTCTCAATCTTTGTTAATTCCAATATATACTCCTAAATGTTTTTTTCATTTTGAATAAAAGATTTGTATTTTCAATTTATATTATATTTATAGATTTTAAGTATTTATATAAGATTATACAAATAATTAATAAATTCCTTCTATATTAAATTCATATATTTGGGTTCTCTTTTATTAATCTTTTAATATTGAACCAAAGATCCCCCTAAGAATAAAATAGTTTACATAACCTTATATTCCTCTTTTCTATAAATAATAAATATATTTATAAAAATGTTTTGATATTCTTATTTGAATCTATAAAATTTCTTTATATTTTCTTTAAAATAAATATTGAATAAATTAGATTTTCGATTTTGTTCTTTATTTATGTCATGGGGAACTCACACGTGACACAGGGAGAGGCCTAATCCCTTCCAGAGGAGGATCGGAGGGTAAAAGAACCTTTGTCTACAAGATAATAAGGTTATTGTCACGAACCACACTTATTATTATAAAATAAATCTAGTTACCAATGTTTGAGACACTTTCTTCAGGGGATCCTTATCGATAAGGAATCCTAGGACAAATATTGTTTTAGAACAAATGATATTCTAAAAAGAATGGATTAAGCAATTATTGGGTCCTAAAACAAGTGTCCTAGGATATGATTTATCCCAGGACTATTATCTCAAAATAAGATTTATCCTAAAATAAGATTTGTCCCAGGACAATTATTCCAGGATAATATCTATCCCAGAATTATTATCCCAGGATTGGAATTATCTCAGAATTAGTATCCTGAAGCTAAAGTTAAATCATATGATATACTAGCTCTGCTAGTTAGCTAGCAAAGTTAGTAATGAGGGAATACTAGTTATATTAGCCAGTTAGCATAATTAGTATCCGAAGGGAAGATTAATATATAATCAGAATAGTTTTATAATTTAGAAGCTTTGTATTCAATTTAGTTATCAATTAGTTTACCTATATTCTACTTGATTTAATAATAATTTTATTTCTAAATGAATCTTAATGATAAAGCCTTAATCTATAATTATTAATCAATGAAACCTTAGGCAATCGTTGTCTTCAGTATAGTATCGTTATACTTTGAGTATTGTTTCGGTTAAGCTATATCAATTATAATGGACTCTATTCAATAATCTACCGAACCAGTTTCTTTCTCCTCTATCGGAGCCTTAGGACAGGCTGCCCCCAACATAGAGTCAAGACGAGTAATCCAAGTATCCATCCCTGACTTATTTCATAAAGATTGTAGTAAGCATTGAGCTTTTATTGTATAAACTGATTTTTACTATATTTTTAATAGATACCTTTTCTTGATACAAATATAGAGGATCTTATAGTTAATCTTGTTCTTCCAAGGAACTATGTTTAATTGGATCGAACCTTTCTTTAATGATCTAATAACCAAAACTACCAACAATTAATTCAATGAGAATATGAAATCTGAGATACATCATCTTTTTGGTATTTACAAATTATTTCGACAAGGTTTCGATAGGGCTTTCAGGGAAGTTGATCTCGATCATATAATTGAGAGAGTATTACAACAATTCAAGTAAATAAGATCAGTCATAATCTATATTATTAAGTTTCAACAATATATCAGGTATATTATATAGAATAATAATTACCTTAAATCCCAATTTTATAAGGGACTTAAGAATATCATCAAGGATGAGCTAGTAAGAGCTCCAAAACCACCAAATCTTTCTGAATTAATCGAAACCTTCATTTTAATCGACAATTGTTTCTACAAAAGATAAATGGAGAAGAAAGGAATCACTCAGGAAAATAGGAAGTTTTCTAAACCTCAACATCAGAACAGATATTACGATACTGGCGATCCAATGGAATTGGACGAAGCTGAACACCAATACAAATCAAACAGGCTTAACATCAAAGAAAAGAAAAGATATAGAGAAAATAATTTATACTTTATCTATAGAAAGGATAGGTATATATCTCGAGATTATAATCAAAAGAAATTATTCGTTGTAAAAGGTAAGAAACAAATAAGATTTGGTAATAGGAGATAAGGATCCTGAAAAGTGGGTATACTAGAAGATAATTTTTGTAAAATTGATTTATTAGAGAAAGAATTACTTTAATCCTATCCAGAACAGCTTAGAAAACTGGGTTTGGTTATCCCATCTACAAGGACAGAATTATTTGGGAATGCTGATAAGGAAGTTGAGTTTACAAGGAACCATAAGTTAATAGAACTACTCAAAAAAAAAGAATCCATTACAAAATCCAAGGAAAATCAGCAAATCAACAAAGATCATTTGAGATCTCAAGAAAACGAATTATAGTACTTGATCAATTATCTTGATGGGAAGTATATATAATATCATCATAAAGAACAGAAACCTGATTTTGTAGAAAAACATTAGATTTATGATCATCCAATTTTGTTGATTCTATACACTATCATTTATAACAATCTTTATCGAATAGTATTCAAGGAGAATATAAGGGAAGATAATGCTAGGAGATTTGTTGTAAACCTAGACTTTCTTTATATTAATAAAGGATAGGAGTATAATAATTATAACCTAAAAATTGGAGATATATAGGAAATCCTGTTATAAGTTAAGTATTGTAGGATTTGGTGTAAGATTAATTATTATTATGAATAATAATAGGTCAAGGATTATTGTCGAGACTTTCAGATAGGATCAATAAAACTATTGGTAACTATACCCTATAGATTATTAAGTATAGGCGAATATCAATATAAGTAATTGAATCTCTTCATTAGAGAATAGATTATCAAATCTTTATTGCTAGAATTTAATAGTACAACTAAGATTGGATAATTGATTATAGAAATCAATTTTGAAGAACAAAAGATTAAAATCCTGATCGATTTGGGAGTTATAGGAGTATTTATAAATCCCAATTTTGTTGAAAAAAATGGAATCCTTATTGAGCTTAAAGAATATCCTTATTAATTGATGTTATTAGGAGAAAAGAAGATTGGAATAGATGGATGGGTATGAAGACAAACTAATACTCTAAAAATGGTTATATTAGGAGGGTATATTGAATAAATCAAATTGAACTTAGTATTATTAGGCAGACATATAATAATCTTGGAAACCCCCTAGATTAGAAGATATAATCCAAATATTGATTGGGTAGAAGATATTCTCATATTCGACCATTATAGATGTAAAAATGAATGATTATATGGTCCAAAAGAATAGATTTCCAGGGAGACTGGATATTATGTTATAATAGCTACGGATCCTTTATTGATCAGCGAGATCAATATAAAAAAGATTCCAGTGCAATACAGAAAATTCGCCAAACTGTTCGAAGATCTATAGGACTTGAGAGCCTTATTTGAATATAAACCTTAAAATCATGAAATCAATTTCAAAGAGGGATTTATATTCCTAACTAAGAAATTGAGGTTATATAACCTCAATATAATAAGAATATAGGAAAAGTACCAAATTAAAACTGAAAAGAAAGGATGAATTAGGAAATCCAAGTCTCCTTGTATATCTAATATACTATTAATATTCAAAAAAGGAGATCTGAATAATCAATTTTGTAGAGACTACTATCAAATAAATGATAGGATCATCAGGGATATATACCCTATACCCAAAGTTCAGGAGTTAAGGGATAAGCTGAGTAAGATAGTGATCTATATTAAATTAGATCAAAGGAATACCTTCAATTTCATATAAATCAAGGAGGGATATAAATGGAAGATTACTTTCATATTACTTTCTGGATTATAGGAATATACTATTATGCCATTTGGATTAATTAATGTATCTGTTATTTGTCAATGATAGAATAATAAGATATTCAAGGAATTTAGCTTATTTGTAATCTGTTATTTAGATAACATTCTAATCTTCTTTCAAAAAGAAAAAGAATATAAGGAATACATCCTTAAAGTATTTGAGGTATTTAGGAAGATCGATTTACAATTCAAGTTATCGAAATACAAATTCGGAGTCAAGAAAGTAATCTTCCTAAGATATATAATTGAATTAGGTCAAATAAGTATTGATCTAGAAAAAAACAAGAAAATAAAAAATTGGGAATGATTTAGAAACATCAAAGATGTGCAAATTATATTAGGATTCATTAATTTTTGTCAGGTATTTATCAAAGATTTTTCCAAAATAATAGAATCATTTATAGAGATAACAAAAAAAGATATAGAATTCATATAGAACGAAAAAGCAAAGCAAGTTTTCCAAGAAATCAAGGATAAATTTACTAGGGAACCTATACTCTATAATTATTATAATGATCGAAAAAGTATTATTGAAACAGATGCTTCTAATACCTGTGTAGCAGAAGTTCATTTTCAAAGAGATAACAATGGGAAACTATACCTAATTGCTTATTATTTTAACAAAATGAATAAAATAGAACAAAATTACAATATCTATGAAAAGAAACTTATGACTATAATTAAATTATTGAAATATTGAAGAATCTATTTTCAAAAAGCTAAATTCCCAATAATCATTTATATTGATTATATAAATTTATAAACCTTTATTATAATTAAGGTTCTGGATAATCGAAGATTAGCTTGATGAATTGAAGAATTAATCAGTTTCAACTTGATAATCAAGTATATCAAAGGTAAAGATAATGTAAAGGCAAATATACTAAATAGGCCATTAGGATATAAAGATAATAAAACTTATCAAAAAACAATGATTTTGAAAACTCTTTCTAACAAAGATCTCATTCCGAATCTAATGAAAATTGTTGTTTTAGAGAATAAATTAATAGAAGTCTGAAAAAACAAACTTACAGATATACAATTGAATAAAGAAAACATCAAATAATCTGAGCCGCCAATAACTATAAATAAATTGATACAAATCGCAGGGAAAATTTGGTTATCAAATAATATTACCATCGAATTTATTAAAGAATAATATATATTATTAATTTATAATTATCAGAAAGTATAAAGGATATATTTAAGAATTAAGAGATAATATTGGAGTTTGGGACTCCGAATTATGGTCAAAAAAGTGGTTATCGAATGTAATACCTGTATCAGGAACAAAACTTCTCGCTATACCTCTTATAGACAAATATATATAATTGAAATATCACCTATATTATAGAAATCGATATCATAGGATTTCATAAGGCTATTACCTAAATCCAAAGATCCAATAACAAGAGTAGAATACAATTATCTCCTAATCATTATGGATCGACTGATTAAGTACATATTATTAGTAATTTGCAAAACTATCTTAACTATAGAAACCCTGGTAATTATATTTCTAAAAGAAGTCATTATAGTATATAAATTATTAGAAAAGATATTATCTAATAGAGATAAACTTTTCATATCAAAATTCTGGATTGTTTTAATAGTATTACTAGATGTAAAAAGGAAAATGTCTACAATATTTCATTTATAAACAAATGAAGAAAATGAATAGGTAAACCAAATTGTCGAAATATATCTTCGTTATTATATGAATTATCAACAAAACAATTGGGTAGGATTATTACCTTTAACATAATTTGTATATAATAACTCTGCTTCGGAAACTACCCAAATCTTATTGAACTATACCAATTTTGGATATGAATTAGTTGTATATTAGGAACCAGATATTCCAGAAATAGAGAACCAATCTGTTATTATACAAATAAAGAAACTCAAGAAAGTTCACAAGGAATTTGCAACAGAATTCAAATTCGTTGTCGAAAGGAATGCTTATTATTATAACAAAAAGCATAGTCAGGAGTCAATATTGAAGAAGGGGGATAAAGTCTATCTACTCTGGAAAAACATCAAAACAAAGAGATTAAGTACAAAACTGAATTATAAGAAATTGGGATTATTCAAAATCAAGAAAATTAAAGGACCCTTGAATTATAAATTAGTATTATTAAAGAATATGAATATTTATTTAGTATTCTATATATCCTTGCTCGAATTAGTATCATTAGGAGTACCTAAAGTTCCTGAAACCGAAATTATATTTATTAATCAAAATACTGAGTATAAGATAAAGAAAATATTAGATTACAAATATATTAGAAACAAAGTCAAATATTTGGTAAAATAAAAGAATTATTTGAACTCCGAAAACATATAGGAATTAAAGAAAGATCTTAAGCACTTTAAGGAATTTGAGGAGTTTCGTTGATAGAATCTTGATTTACCTAGAAGAAAAGAGAATTCAGTATAGTTTATATAAATGACGAATCCATCGAATACAAAAAAAAGGGATCAAAGAAGTCAGAACTAATTGTAAGAAGTTCAGAATCAAATTGACCAAATTGATCAAAAGGGTCAGGAGGAAAAACAGATATTGAAGTTGCAGTAATTTCTCTTTCTTTTTCTTTTTCGAATCTTTCCTTTTCTTTTAGAGCATCAAGCTTATCCATAGAATTTAATCCAGTTGTAATCATCTTCTGCTTTCGTTCACAAAGGAACCTCTATTGTTTATTAAAACGAAGAATTTTGGATATCGCCTTATTCTTCTCAATATCTATACATTCGATCTGAACATCGATAACTTCCTAATCAGAAACAATAAGCATTTTGTTTAATTCATAAATATTACATGATTTATTGAGAGTAGTACAATGATCACAACGACAATACTTGGTATCGTGAGGAGAAATATATTCGGTATCAGCACCTTCACATTGAGTACAAGGAGCTATTTTCTTTCCAGTCAAATTGATTTCTTGTCTAAGAACTTTATAATCAATATAGGGTTGAGAACAAATAGGTAGTATATTGAAAGAAAGGAAAAGAAATCTGGATTTTGGATATCGGGGTGATCAGATAATTATAAGCGATCGAGGACAACACTTGGCTAGGAAAGGGATAGTATCACGAACCATATTCATTATTATAAAATAAATCTAATTACTAATGTTTGAGATACTTTCTTCAGGGGATCCTTATCGATAAGGAATCCTAGGATAAATATTGTTCTAGGACAAATGATATCCCAGAAAGAATGAATTAAATAATTATTAGGTCTTAGGACAAGTGTTCTAGGATATGATTTGTCCTAGGACTATTATCCCAAGATAAGATTTATCCTAGGATAAGATTTGTCCCAGAACAATTGTCCCAGGATAATATCTGTCCCAGGATTATTGTCCCAGGATTGGAATCATCTCAGGATTAGTGTCCTGAGGCCAAAATTAGATTATATGATGTGCTAGTTTTGTTAGTTAGTTAGCAAAGTTAGTAATAAGGGAATGCTAGCTATACTAACCAGCTAGCATAACTAATATCCGAAGGGAAGATTAGTATATAGTCAGAATAGTTTTATAGTTTAGGAGCTTTATGTTTAATTTAATTATCAATTAGTTTACCTATATTCTATTTGATCTAATAACGATTTCACTTTCAAATAAATCTTAATAATAAAGCCTTAATCTACAATTACTAATCAACAAAACCTTAGGCAGCCGCTGCCTCCAGTACAGTATCATTATAGTTATATAGAGATTCTCTTTCCCTTTATTATAGAAGAGTAAAGTTTAGTTTTATACATAATCTAATCTTATGATTATAAATTCTATATATCCCCTATTGTGATAACGTAGTTTAACACTAAGTGGGCTATATCACCGAGTGGGCCACTTTCACCTCAATTTACATCTTCAAATACAGATTATTCAACAACCATTAAATCAATTGATTGAAACTATTAAGAATCTAATAATCTAGGATTTATTATATTGTTTTGATAGATTTTTGTATTATAATTTGTCTTTCTGTATTTATTATAATATCGATTAGAAGATACTTCTGTCACGAACCGCGCTCATTATTATAAAATAAAACTAGGTCGTGGTGCCGGAGTTGCTCTTTCCAAGGGGGATCCTTATCGATAAGGAATCCTAGGACAAATATTGTTCTAGGACAAATTGTATCCTAAAAAGAATAGGTTAGACAATTATAGATCCTAGAATAAGTATTCTAGGATATAATTCGTTTTAGAATAGAATATCCCAAGATGATATTTGTCCCAGGATTATTATCCCAAAACGATATCTATCCCAGGATTGGAATCATCCCAGGATTAGTGTCCTGAGGCTAATAGTAGATCATATGATGGAGCCTTCAGGAACATAGGCTCCTCAAGGCTCTTAGGAGCCTCTAAAAGCACAGGCTCTTTAGGGCTTTAGGAAAGGATCAGTATATAATTAGAATAGTTTTATAATTTAGGAGTTTTATATTTAATTTAATTATCAATTAGTTTATTTATATTCTACTTAATTTAATAATAACTTCACTTTCAAATAAACCTTATTAATAAAGCCTTAACCTATAATTACCAACCAACGAAACCTTAGATAGTTATTGCCTCCAATATTATATCGTTACATTTTGAATATCCGTTTCAGTTAAGTTATATCAATTATAATGGACTCTATTCAATAATCCACCAAATCAGTTTCTTTCTCTTCCACCGGAGCCTCAAGGTAGGCTGCTGTTAATATGGAACCGAGACAAGTAATCCAAGTATCCATTTCTGACCTATTTTATGAAGATCATAGCAAGTATTAAGCTTTTGTTATACAAGCTGATCTTTACTATATCTTTAATGAATACCTTTTCTTAACATTAATATAAAGGATCTTATAGTTAATCTTGTTTTTTTGAGGAATTGTGTTCAATTGGATCGAACCTTTCTTTAATGATCTAATAACCAAAACTACTAACAATTAATTCAATGAAAATATAAAATCTGAGATATATCGTTTGTTTAACATTTACAAATCATTTCGATAAGGTTTCGATAAAATTTTCGGGGAAGTTGACCTTGATTATATAACTAAAAGAACATTATAATAATTTAGGCAGATAGGGTCAATCACAGTTTATATTGCTAAATTCCAATAATATATTAGGTGTATTATATAGGATAATGATTATCTTAGATCCTAGTTCTATAAAGGACTCAAAGATATCATCAAAAATGAGCTAGCTAGAGTTCCGAAATCACCAAATCTTTCTGAATTGATTGAAATCTTTATTCTAATTGATAATCATTTTTACAAAAGACGAATGAAGAAGAAAGGAATCACTTAAAAGAATAGAAAGTTTTCAAAACCTCAATGTTAGAACAGATATTACAATACCGGCAATCTAATGGAATTGGACAAAGCCGAATATCGATATAAATCAAACAAACTTAGCATCGAAGAAAAGAAAAGATATAAAAAGAATAATCTATACTTCATTTACAGAAAGGGTAAATATATATTTCGAAATTATAACCAAAAGAAACTATTCGCTGTGAAAGGCAAGAAACAAATAAGATTTAGAAACAGAAGACAAGGACCCCGAAAAGTGGGTATACTAAAAGATAACTCTCACAAAATTGGATTATTAGAAAAAGAATTACTTTAATCATATCCAGAATAACTTAAAGAGTTAAATATGGTTATCCTATCTATAAAGATAGAATTATCTGGAAATATTGATAAAGAAATCAAGCTTATATAAAACCACAAATTAATCGAATTATTTGAAGAAGAAGGATCCATGAAAAAATCCAAAGATAATCAGCAAATCAACAAGGACCATCTGAAACCTCAAGAAAATGAATTATAATACTTAATCAGTTACTTTAATAAGAAATATACATAATGTTACCACAAAGAACAGAAACCTGATTTTGCAGAAAAATATCAGATTTATAATCATCCAACCCTATTAATCCTTTACATTATTATATATAACGATCCTTACCAAATAGTATTCAAGGAGAATATAAGGGGAGGCAATATTAAGAGATTTATCATAGATTTAAACTCTCTTTGGATTAGTAAAGGATAGGAGTATAACGATTATAACCTAGAAATCAGGAATGTATAGGAAATCCTATTACAAACTAGATATCACAGAATTTGGCGCAGAATTAATTATTACCATAAATACTGATAGGCCGAGGATTATTGCCAAGACTTTCAGATAGGACTAATAGAACTATTAGTAGCTATATCTTATAGATTATTGAGTATAAGCAAACATTAATATAAATAATTGAATCTCTTCATCAAAGAATAGATCACCAAATCATTATCGTTAAAACTTAATAGTATAATTGGGATTGGATAATTAATTATAGAGATCAGTCTTGGAAAATTGAAAGTAAAAGCTTTGATCGATTTAGGAGCTATAGGAATTTTTATGGATCCCAGTTTTATAGAAGAAAACGGAATCCTTATTAAACCTAAAGAACATTTATATCAATTGATGCTATTAGGAGGAAAAAAGATTGGAATAGATAGATAGGTATAAAAACAAATTAATACTTTAAAAATAGTTATATTAAAAGGATATACAGAATAAATCAAATTAGATCTAATATTATTGGGCAGATATACAGTAATATTGGGAACCCCTTGGATTAGAAAATATAATCCAAATATTGATTGAATAAAGGATACCTTCATATTCGATCATTATAGATATAAAAACAAATAATTATATAATCTAAAAGAACAGACTTCTAGAAAGATTGGATACTATATTATAACAGCCATAGATCCTCCATTGATCGGCGAGATCAATGCAAAAAAGATTCCAGTGCAGTATAAAGAATTCGCCAAGTTGTTTGAAAACCCATAGGATTTGAGAGCCCTGCCAGAATATAAGCTTTAGGATTATAAAATCAATTTCAAAGAAGGATTCATATCCCCAATTGAGAGATTGAGATTATATAACCCTAATATTCTAAGAATATAAAAAGAATACTGATTGAAAACTGAAAAGAAAGGATGGATTAGGAAATCCAAGTTATCTTGTGTATTCAACATATTATTAACATTCAAAAAAGAAGATCCGAATAATCGATTTTACAGAGACTATCGCTAAATAAACAATGGGATCATCAGGGATATGTACCCTATACCTAAAGCCCAGGAGCTAAGGGATAAATTGAGCAAAACAATGATTTATACTAAGCTAGATCAAAGGAATACCTTTAATCTTATACAAATCAAGGAAGGACATAAATGGAAGACCACTTTCATATTACCTTCTGGATTATGGGAATATACTGTTATACTATTTGGATTAACGAATGCATCAATTATATGTCAGCGATAGAACAATGAAATATTCAAGGAGTTTAGCTCATTTGTAATCTGTTATTTGGATAATATCCTGATCTTCTTCTAAAAGAAAAAGGAATATAAGGAACATATTCTTAAAGTATTTGAAGTATTTAGAAAGGTCGATTTACGATTCAAATTATCAAAATACAAGTTTGAGGTCAAGAAAATAACCTTCCTGAGATATATAATCGAATTAGGACAAATAAGTATTGATTTAGAGAAAATCGAGAAAGTAAAGAATTAGGAATAATTTAGAAATATCAAAGATATATAGGTTATACTAAAATTCGTCAACTTTTGTCAGATATTCATCAAAGACTTTTCCAAAATGATAGAACCATTTATAAAGATGATGAAAAAGGGTAAGGGATTTGTGTGGAGCGAAAAAGCAGAATAAGCTTTCCAAGAAATCAAGGACAGATTTATTAGGGAACCTATACTCTACAATTATTATGATGATCGAGAAAGCATCATCGAGATAGATGTTTCCGATACCTGTATAATAGAAGTTCATCTTCAAAGAGATGATAATGAGAAACTGTACCCAATTGCTTATTATTCCAATAAAATAGATAAAACAGAGCAGAACTACAATATTTATGAGAAGGAACTTATAGTTATAATCAAATCATTGAAATATTGGAGAATCTATCTTTAAGAGGCTAAATTCCTAATAATCATTTATATTGATTATATAAATCTATAAACCTTTATTATTATTAAGATTCTGGATAATCGAAGATTGACTCAATAAACTAAAGAATTAATTGGTTTCAACTTGATAATCAAGTATGTCAAAGGAAAAGACAATGTAAGGGCTGATATATTAAGCAGATCATCAGGGTATAAGGATGATAAAACCTATCAAGAGATAGCAATCTTGAAATCCTTATCAAATAGAGACCTCATTCCGAATCTGATAGAAATTGCCATTTTGAAGAATAAATCAACAAAAGTCTAGAAAAACAAATTCACAGATACATAATTAGATAAAGAAAACATCAAATAATTTAAGCCACCAATAACTGTAAATGGATTATTACAGATCACAAGGAAAATTTAGTTACCAAGTAGTATCACCACCAAATTCATCAAAGAATAGCATATATTGCCAGCTTATAGTTATCAGGGAGTACAAAGAATATATTTGAGAATTAAGAGATAATATTGGAATCCGAGACTCCAGAATATGGTCAAAAAAGTGGTCACTGAATATGATACCTGTATCAGGAATAAGGCTTCTCGCCATGCTCTTTATAGATAGATGTATACAACTGAAATTCCATTGATATTATAGAAATCGATATTATAGGACTTTATAAATCCATTATCTAAATCCAAGAATCTAATAATAGAAGTAGAATATGATTATCTTTTGATTATTATAAATCGATTAATCAAGTATATAATATTAGTATTATATAAGATCACTTTAACTACAGAAACCCTAATAGTCATATTCCTAAAAGAGGTTATTGCAATACATGGATTATTAGAGGAGATATTGTCTAATAGAGATAAACTCTTCACATCAAAATTCTGGATTGTTTTAATAATGTTATTAAATGTAAAAAGGAAAATGTCTATAATATTTTATCTATAAATAAATAAAAGGAATAAACAAATAAATCAGATTATCGAAATATATCTTTGTTATTATATGAATTATTAACAAAACGATTAAATAGGATTACTATCCTTAGCATAATTTGTATATAATAGCTCTGCTTCAGAAACTACCTAAGTCTCCCCGAATTATGCCAATTTTGGATATGAATTAATTGTATATTGGAAACCAGGCATTCCAGAAATAAAGAACCAATCTGCTATAATACAAACAGAGAAACTCAAGGAGGTTTATAAGGAATTGATAACGGAACTAAAGTTCATTATTGAAAGGAATGTTTATTACTATAACAAAAAGTGTAATCAGGAGCCAACATTAAAGAAGGGTGATAAAGTCTATCTACTCCAAAAAAACATCGAGATAAAAAGACCAAATACAAAATTGGATCATAAGAAATTAGGATTATTCAAAATCAAGAAGATTAAAGGACCCTTGAATTACAAATTGGCACTATTAAGAAGTATAAACATCCATCCAATATTCCATATATTCTTATTCGAACTAGTACCTTCAGGAATATCTAAAGTTTCTGAAACAGAAATCATATTTACTAATCAAAACATCAAATACAAAATGAAGAAAATACTAGATTGCAAATATATTAGAAACAAAGTCAAATATTTGATGAAATAGGAAAATTATCCGGACTTCGAGAATATATAGGAATTAAAGAAAGACCTTAGGTATCTTAAAAAGTTTGAGGAGTTTTATCGATAGAACCTGGATTTATCTAAAAGGAAAGAGAATTCAATATGGTCTATATAGATGGTGAATTCATCGAATATAAAAATAAGGATTCGAGGAAGTCGGAATTAATTGTAGGAAATTCAAAATCAAATGGATCAAAGGGATCGGAAGAAACGATAGATATTGAAATTACAGCAATTTCTCTTTCTTTTTCCTTTTCTTATCTTTTCTTCTCCTTCAAAGTATCAAGTTTATTGATATATTTGAGGCCTCGCTCAATTATCTTTTTATGATATTCACACAAATAATCCTGTTGTTTTTGAAGATATAGGATTTTGGCTATAACTTTTTCCTTTTCTTTTCGAAGTTTTTCTTTTTGTTTATTTAAGGAATCCTAATTATTCATTCTTGAGACCTCTTTATCCTAGGTATCTTCTAAATAATGTTCAATATTGCAAAGAGTATGAGAATGTATACATTCGGAACAATAAGTCTTTCGTATATTATTCAAAATCTTAATATAATGTAGACCTTCTATATAACAATATATGTAAAGAATCATTTCTATATTGGAATTCTGAATTTCAATGATAAGACGAGACTTCTCTTTGTTCTTTTGATGGACCTTATAGGAATGCGAATCATTTATAATAAGAAGAAATTCGGAGAATATAGAAATAAAACAGATGGAACACCTATTAATTATAAGTGATCGAGGATGATGTTTAATTAAAGAAAGAATAATATCATAAACCATACTTATTATTATAAAATAAAACTAGGTCGTGGTGTTGGAGCTGCTTTTTCCGAGAGGGATCCTTATCGATAAGGAATCCTAGAACAAATATTGTCCTAGAACAAATTGTATTCTAAAAAGAATAAATTAGTTAATTGTGGGTTTTAAAATAAATATTCTAGGATATAATTTGTCCTAAAACAAAATATCCTAGAATGATATTTGTCCTAAAACAATATTTGTTCCAGGATTATTATCCCAAAACAATATCTGTCCCAGGATTGGAATCATCCCAGAATTAGTATCTTGAGGTTAATGATAGATCATATAATGGAACCTTCAGGAGTATAGGCTCCTCAAGGCTCTTAGGAGCCTCTAAGAGCACAGGCTCCTCAGGGCTCCAGGAAAGGATCAGTATATAGTTAGAATAGTTTCATAATTTAGAAGCTTTATATTCAACTTAGTTATCAATTAGTTTACCTATATTCTACTTGATTTAATAACAATTTCATTTCCAAGTAAACCCTATTAATAAAGCCTTAACCTACAATTACCAACCAACAAAACCTCAGATAGCCGCTGCCTCCAATACTATATCGTTACAACTTCTTTATTAGAATTTCCTTCTTTTTGATATTCGTTGTATTGAATCTGAATATCAATCTCTTGCTGAGATAATATATCAAAAGCCTTTTATTTGATAAGTATTCCTTCTTGATATAATTAGGTTTTTTTGTATGTCGACGTTTGTTTAATGCTTCATTTGCCTTTCGAAATATACAAATCTCTATATTCAAAAATATATTTTCATAAATTAATCTTTTTATATTTTTAATTAAAACTAATATAATCTCAAATATAAATATTGGGGAATTTGATTGATAACGAATTATTCAAGATTTAATTAATGTTGATTGAGAAATAGCTTCAATTGGATTATAAGGGATTTGAGAGATTTATTGATCTAGATCGAAAGAAAGGGAGGTAAATATGCAAATTCGAATATCTAATTTCGAGAATATAGCTTTAGGATTAAATAGGATTAAATCTGTTTTTCGAAATTTTGATTTTATATTCTGAAAAGTGATTAATTCTTTATATACAAATTTAAAAGTTATAAAGAATTCAATTTTCGAAATATGATTGATATAACGTGGTTTATCACCGAGTGGATCATATCACCGAGTGGATCACTCAATTTACATACAAAATTCGTCTGTGCGTAACCGTGCACTTTCTTTATTTATAGATAGAATTTTTTAAAAATTGAATATATAAAATTTAGTTATAAAAATGCTACAAAAATCTATTTTTTTTTGAAAATTCGAATTAATATAAGAATTATTATAAAAATAGTTTTTTTTGTAACGAAAATCGTGACATTTTCAATTTTTTATTGAATATAATAGAAATATTTATATAAAAATAAGATTTCTAAGAAACTGAATTTTTATTGTTATTTCAAATTCTTTTACTTTTCAAAAATAATGATTAGTTATTAAAATAGGAATATTTCAAAATGGCTAATTTTGGTGTATTTTCAAATGATCCATTCGGTGATATGATCCACTCGGTGATAAACCACGTTATGTCTTAATAAATTTATCAATTTGATCATCATATAAATGTTTCAGATTACCAAAACAGCTAACATCAAATGACTGAATTAAATGATTTGAATATAATAGTAAATATAAACATATAATATTGTTCTTTTTACAGTATACTTGAAAAGCTATTGATTTGTGGTTTTTGTATTTATCCAATACTAGTATTTGATATTTGCTTTTTCTTCGATGAATTGTATATTTGTTGAAATACTTTAATTATTTTAATTCTATCTCATTATTTGTTCATTTATTCGAAGTAGGTTTAATAACCCAATCTGTAGGAAAGTCGGTTTTGGTATACTAATTGAAGAGATGAATCTATTCCTGAACTATTAAAAATAAAGGAATAGTTTCATCTTCTCCATTTTCATATATTATTGTTGTAGTTTATTCTCGATTGTCTAATTTTATTGATTTACTTCTGCTATATCTTTTAGCACTAGTAACAATTGTTGCTGCACTTATAATCCCTATCATAAAGCCTGTTTCGTCGAAATTGTAGAAATCGCTGTCCAAAATGCCGTATTTCGTTTGTATATTCACAATTAATCAAAACCATTCTTCAATAAGCTTAAGATCTTCATAAAAAGCTCTTTGAAAATCATAAATATAACTAAAACATATTTTTAATTCGATTCGACGTTTTACGAATTGATATATCCAAAGCTTCTCAATATGCTTTGTATCTCTCGATTCAAGAATATAATTCGCTATATCTTTCACATTCTTAAGTTTAAGTGAAAAACCTCTCGAATCTATATCAAGAATATATTGAATAATCATTTTCTCTTCCAATTCTGTAATCTTATAGCAATTCGCTCGAATCTCTATACACAGAGTTAAATCATTCATTCTGTGGCTGATTGTTGTATGAGATATATTATATAATCGAGTAATTTTTCGAATGTTTAGTTTTTTATCTTTTTGAAGAGCTTCGATGGCTAAGAGTAAACATGCTTCTTTATTTGTAGATTCCATGGTAAATGATTGATAAAACGCGTGTTGAATATGAAGAGTATAAATTGAGGTGAAAGTGGCCCACTCGGTGATATGGCCCATTCGTGTTAAACTACATTATAAAAACCTGACAATTTAATTAAATATTGATTAACATTTAAACTTGATCCAATCCTTATTCAATATCCCCAAGGATTATAGATTGGTTTATTAAAAGACGATTGGAAAGTCCCAACAATTCTTCCATTTTGTTTATTTTTTTAATTAGCATTTGGACAACAAGGGAATCGGCCGAGGCTTCAAGGGAAGTTGTACGAGCGGGTGTACGTTCCTTGCTGATAGTTCCCAAAACCTTAAAAGAACAACAGATCTCTCCAGATGTCCCTTTGGTTTCATATAATTCTATCATATCCATTACTACTTTTTTTAAAAAAAAAAGATTTAGTTTATCAGGTTTTAATATTATAATAAGAAATATACAAAATTTATAATTATAAGATTAGATTATATATAAAACTAAATCTTATCCTTTTATAATAAAGGGAAAGGGAATCCCTATATAATTTTATTATCTTATAGATAAAGATTCTTTCACCTTCTGGTCCTTTGCCGGAAGAGGTTAGGCCTCTCTCTATGTGTCACGTGTGAGTTTCCCGTGACACACTGATTTCTATTACCTTATTCATAATCTCGACCTCTGCCTCTGCCTCGTCCTCCTCGATATCGACCTTTAGGGAATCCTCCTTGACCAAAGCTATTATTGGTATGGTTGATGTGATTGACTTGATCGATATGATTGACTTAGTTGGCTAATGCAATAATAGGTCATTCAACAATGTTGAGAATGATCATCGCTTCATTTAAAGATTGATTTGAATTAATAACAAAATTATATTAAATTTGTTAGGATTCTATTATTAATAATTTATTTATAAATTGAGAATAAATTTCTTTATCAGAAATAGCTTTATTGCTTTAAATTATACAAAGTTAACAATTGAAAAAGTATTCGAGGAATTGTCGAAGAATTTGCATCTTTGGATCGAAGACTTCTTCATAGAATTCTTTACAAACATCTTGAATATATTAAAAATAAATTATATAATTATATTTTGGAATCTGTATCTATATATTAATAGCATTTATAATTACAAGAAATGGAATTAATGAAAAACAATAGGTAAAATTGATATTTGAAGTAATAATTGTAATAATATTGTTATAATACTTTCTGAAACTAATAGTAACAATAGTACTATTCTGAGATTCTTATTCTCTACCTTATATAATATCTAAAGCTTCTATTGTTACAAATACACAAAGGTAAGATTCATAGAATTCGTTCCAATTGTTCCTTTTGAAAATAATGATATTACCAAATTTGATAAGATTTGTTGTATTTTGAAAAATCATTTTGAATTATAGGAGTTTATATAAAACAAACTTTTTAATACAAAAATAAAGATGGAACCATAATAAATAAGTTGCTTTGAAGAAATGCGCTTTACACAAAGTTCATAACTTATTGAAAATGGATCTTAATCATTATTATTAATAAGTTATAAAGAGTTTGGAGAAGGTTCTGCAATATAGGTAGGTTACACATAACAGATGGCGTTAAGCCCTTTTAGTAAATATACATGTGACTTTCTAACAATATTAATACTTTAAAAACGATTTATTCAATATATAACGAAGGTATATAGCAATTACAAAAGGACCACTTCGTTAACCACGGATTCTGCCACCACTAAGCTTAGGCCTTATGGTTTGTAACATATCTTTAGAAACTTCTTATTTTAAGGACTGAGTCATTCCAGTCCATATCTGTAGAATCTTCAGACCCAATCGTTATAAATACTGTATCGTTGTTTTCAATAGCTTCGTGAACCGTGACTCTAGATGGATAGAATTGGCCGTTTTTGCTATGCTCGAAATAGAATTTACATTTGTAGTTTTGCACCGTCGTCGACGTCGCAGAGACTATGGTGGAGCGTTGGTTGGATACGGTCATAGTACAATCCTCTCCTTCCCCTTCGAATGTTCCATACGGATACTCGTTGACAGTAATAGTTATGCGTTGCTTACACCAAGCGTTGGACCGCGCAGAAAACATTATATTCTTGCCTTGAAGTTCCAATGTATAAGGGTTAGAGACTTCTCCAGCTTGTGGGAGGCTGGGTGGTTGATGTCGATGGTCAGTTGGAGGAGTTGGAGGAGTTGGAGGAGTTGGAGGAGTTGGAGGAGTTGGAGGAGTTGGAGGAGTACGAACGCTGGGGTCATATACGCCAACATCTCGCCACGCGGCTCGGACCACATTTTGAGCAAACTGGCCATAGTCCCTGAAAGCTATATCGGAGGTGATATCCGCAAACTGACAGAAAGTGGGTTCCACAATCTGACGGAGTTTTGCACTGATGAGCGTACTGTACCAGATCTGACCTGCCACGTCCCAGGAATTGCCCCCCAATCCAATAGCGATAAGGTAGAAAGCATGGTTTGGTATTCCCGAGTTTAGATGGACAGCACCATTGTCTTCATCCTCTCTGGCAACGATAAAACGATTCATATGTGAAGGCTGCGAGTCCTTGCCAACGATAGGGTCGTCATATGCTGTACCGGGATCCTTCATGGATCGCAATGCTGTTCCATTGACCTCGGGGGCCCAGATACCTTCCCCAATCAACCAGTCTGCTTCGACGGAAGTCTGCTTTTTATAATATTGTTTCAACATAGACCCAAAGACATCCGAAATTGACTCGTTGAGTGCGCCAGATTGAAATTTGTAGGCAAGACTTCCCGTAAAAGCCGTAACGCCATGAGTGAGTTCGTGACCGATGATATCGAGACTTTTTGTGAATGCACCTGTGGCAAATATCCTCCCATCGCCGTCGCCAAATACCATTTTATCGATATTCCAATATGCATTCTGGAAATCTTGGCCGAAATGGACAATACAATGAATCGACATACCCTTATTGTCAATAGAATTTCGCCGAAACACGTTACTGAAAAAGTCGAACACGGCACCCAAGTTGTCGTAACATTCGTTGACACTCCCGTCCTCTATCGGATCTCCACCTTCAGTACGAACGGGTGGTACTAGGCGTCTATAGTCATCGTTATTATTTTGCCTAGCATTGTAGATATTGCGACATTGAGTGACGCTGGGATCAGAGTTTTGATTCAACTGCTGTTGAGTTCCAACAGCGGGTCGAGGGTCCATGTAGGACTGGGCGAAGGTGCGATTTGCGGCCTGCCTGACTGGAGAATGTGCTTGATCTGAGTTCCTAATGTTGTCAAGAATATGAGGACCGACGATACCTCCTCTGATCGGACTCGGATCCTGAAGTCCACCACCACCACTACCACCAGATGGATTAGAATAAAAACCCGATACAAGGTTGACTCTGTCCGCCGCCGAAGGTACACGATACCACCGGACATTTTCCATGTGCTTGTTTGCCCAAGAAAAAGTATCCCGTACGTCTCGAAATCCTTTGCTGTCGGCATTTCTTGCGATAGCCTGAAAGACATGAGGGGGTACAATGAAGCATGCTGAATGATCGATACACGCACCATGTGAAGCCATAATGAGTTTTAAGCTGGAAAATGAGTCGGCTGGGCCACTGCGATATAATCTAATCGCAAGGTACGATATTCACTGTTGAATATCAAGTTGATCGAAGGTAGAAATTTGGTACCGCTATATTTATATTAGAGAGAGAGAACTAGAACTAAGTTACAGGGGAGATTTAACCCGGAGATAACCGCTTCTACGACAGTTAGCCCCTTCACCGGTCTAACGCATGTATCTGCAAATGATCGAGTAGCTGCACGAGACCTGGGTTCAAGAAGAGGGGTAGAAGGAAACGTTACCTGCTCCCTGTCCCGACAACACACTACTCAACATCACGGCACAGCGGACTTTTTCGGTGTGCTTGCTACGAGGTATCCTGTAATTGGGTATGACTGCCTTAGATCCTGGAAAGACGTACAGCACATTCACCCTTACAGTTCGAGAATTGGGGCACATTTAGCTGCTTGTACCTTCTGAGACCTGAAAAGGCTGCCGGTATTAATTCCCCTTTGAGGGAAATCGAATTCCTCCACTTCTCCAATATACAAGATCACAGCTGAGAGACTCCAACTATCCTCGATGATTGACACATCCCTTTCAACCTGGTATCTTTCTTTGACAAGCCATACGTTGACATATTCAGACATCCCAACAGGGAGCTGTTGATGAGCCTCGTCCTGTCGAATCAAGTAATAAAAGGGTATATTTTGGGAGGAACTCACGTGAAGTCAAGTGGAAGTCGAATGACGTGGATGACCACATCCTCGTTGTTGCCCAGTTAAACTAGTGGATTGTACAGGAAGTAAAGGTCACTACCATGACCTGGTTGGTGCGGTGGTGGATCTAGTTACAGTTCCTCTTGATCTGGCTGGAGGTAATGTGTGATAGTGTCAGTGCCATGGCCGGAAGAGGAGGGGCCTTAGAATGCTGCCTTAGGTTGATGGGGCTTTCGCGGGTAGAGGGAAATCCAATACTGTGCCCAAGTGACTGGGCAAGATGTTGATGGAACCCGGCATATTTGCGGGATTACGACAGACAGATTTTCGACATGCTCTTGCGTGCTTTGTTGGGATGGAACTGTTCTACCTTCTGAGTTGGTATATCTCACAGTGCAGAAACTACTTTGAGTTTGATACCTAATTTCACAGTTAGTGTAAGGCTGTGTGGTAATGTCTGTTGGGCATCAATACCACGGAACAAACAACGTGAAGAGCAGGGAAAACTATTAGCCTGTTACAGCCTGTAGTGCCCGACGATATTCGCAAAGATCCTGTCCTATCGAGAGCAACGAAGGGCAAATCCCTGTTCTTACAAATCCATGTAAAGTGCAGACAATTCTGGAAATCCTCGGCCATGCTACTGATTATCAAGGTAGTATGAAAATACAACCAAAGCGTTCTTAGCGACGGAGTCACCCTATCCTGATATTCTTAATACAGTGTGAGCTATACTCTTACCTTATAAGGTTTACTGTAAATGCGGTTGAGAGAAGCAAGAATAGTATAGACGACTCGTCCAGCTGCGGCTGTATTATGGCTTGAACTAGTTGTTCTAGATTCAAGAAGATATAGTACGATTGAGTCAGGTTATTACTTATAGCTAGTCCATCAATTGCAAGCTTAGCATATATAGCAGTGAGCTAAGTATCGAATCGTTAGGTTGAGCTATTAAATCGATCAGGATACGGAAGTGATTGTCTAGGGTATGCTATCACTTAGATTTCGTTTTATAGTTGAGCAACAGCTGTCTGTAGCTACTCAAGTATCGCTTCCGTAATTATAGCGAGTTAAATTGAGGTAAATAAGAAGTGAAATAATAAAAAGAAAGTAACTAATAGTCGTTCTCGAGAAGATTTGGTCGACGAGTTCTAGTCGCTGACAGATCTCTAATGCGAATGTTGAAAAGTTAAACTTTTGGTAGAGTTCGCTAAGAAATTTTGACAGTGTATTTACTAAAAATGGAGGATGGCTGTCGAAAGGAGTGAATTTGGCCTTGAGTTGCAAATGCCGAAGAGATAAAATAGGCTAAAGTAGGTCGGTTCGCTCAGGAATGGTGGTAAATCGAAGTGATTAGTTGAGTTGTTGAGTGTACGAGTCAGGAAGTGGGATAAGCGAAGCGGGGTATAGCGAAGTACCACGTAATCATTAAGGGAAGTAGGATGAAATCAGGAATTAGATATCTGACCCGGAAAAAAGTTGAGCTGAAAAATATTTTAGTCTTGAATATATATATATATCCCTACACTTCCTTGTAATCTAGCTATCTTGAGATGAGGATACATTATCTCATATTTCAGCTGTCTTCAGACAAACAAACCTTCTCAATTTGGATTGCTTAGGTAGCTATGCATTGAGTTTAATCAATAAGAGATTATTTTAGTAGATATTTTATTTTAGCTTCAAAACTTTTATGTGTCATTAGTATAATAAACAAAAACTGAGATTCCTAAAACAGTAACGATCTGATTACGGATACTAATGACAACTCTTGATACTCCAAACAAATCTCGCAGAGAAGAATAGCTGTATCAACATATATATTCCTCCCTTTTCCCACCGGAATCTTTCCTTTCCTTAAATCAACCAACTTTTCAAACCTCAACCATTAACCATCGTTCAAAACCATGTCAGTCTCCCTTTACAAGTTACATTCCGTTGCGCTAAATAATGTCAGCAGCTGTCATAATGGCAACCGTCACTTCCACCGCCACTGAACTCCCAAGCTGGAAGCTGCGGCTTCGTAGTGTTGCAGCCGACTACAAGTCCACCGACAGCGATGACCTGCCAAAGTTCATCGGAGCCCGCCCCAAGTCCTTCGGCGTGGATCTCAAAGACATTTATTCAGTCTTTAATGGCGGTTTCGAAAAGCTGACGGAGGCGCATACCGGAAAGGTCAAGGAACAACTGGCAGTTTTCCGCGCCAATGCCTCCAATGACGACGCCTTTAAATCCGTCGGTTCAACGCTTATCATGGAGCACCAAGAGTGTAGTGACGAGTTTAAACAAATGACAGATAAGTTCAAAGATGAGGGAACGAACAAGAAGGCTATTAAAGAGAGGTTGTTAAGAGGCCGCAAGCACGCCAAAGACAAGTCCAATGAGATCATCGACAGGGCATTTGACGCTGCCGAGGCAAAAATCGACAGCCTCCTGTTACGAGGGTAGCCGTCTAGATCACATGGAAGTGTTCTAGGCTCTCGAGGTAGGTTTATAACTAAGTGTTAAACAGGGACTTAAATAATGACAATAATGAATATGCTATTTGTAATTAATAGTAAAGTATACTAAATGATTGATTTTGAGTACAAAGCTTTATACAAAGGAAATCCATCTTGGTTATATAGACCTTCATATTTATGGCTATTTTAGGATTGTTATATGATCCAGGACCGCTAGTATTCCTTAGCGGTCTGTAATGTAATTTGGTCACATTATCTTGAATTTAGTTATGTGATATAGCTAGATATCGGCTATCGTAACACTATCCCTCTTCTAATATAATATTTATCCTAAGTATTATATTAATATAACTTTCCTTATATTTCTTTTCATCAATGAACTTCTTTTATCATTATAACTACAGTTTTGTGAAAGAAAAAGGAACAACTTTGTCTAATTTGTTTGATCGAGGTTCATAGATTCGAAATGTCTTTGTGTTCTTTATACGACTATCAGGAACATAAATGTATTATTTCTTCAACTGATTCTTTCTATTGTATTGAATATATTCATTAAAAGAAGAAATGTGATGTTTGAGGTTTGTCGAAGAGCGATTGGGATAGTTTGGATTGTCAAAAAGCAAGATTGAAGTAGAAGAAGGAAGTGGTTATCGAGGCTTCTCAGGAAATTATAACTAGGATCCTTCGTCTTAGAAAGCAAAAGCGTTTTTTATTAAAACAAAAATCTGAAATGCTTCGTTGAGGTTTGTATACTCTCGATGAGCTTATAGAGGTTAAGGAGAAGAAAAGATTGGAAAATGAGTATATAAAGAAGGAGAAGAAGTAAGCAAGTATTGATTTATCAATGCTTGTTGAGACTAATTCGAATATATTAAATGATTTTGACCCCTCTTTCTTTTTGAGTTCTTCGGATCCTTTTTGGGAAGATCTGGATAACATTGATGAAATTCCTTTAATAGATCAGGAGTATCAAGGTTCTTCTTAGATTCCCAAATGTTTTCTGAATATAGGTAATCTTATCATTTGATTAAATATTTGATTTTCTTGTTAATATATTTGCAATCTAGTATTTCTTCGATATAATATTCTTCTTCTAGATTAATTAGTTCGATTTCTGGGTCTGGTACTTTCGGTGCTCCAAATGATACTCTCTCGAGGAATAAGATATAAAATACTAGGTGAATATTCATTGTATATAATAGTTTCAATTTATAATTGATTGATCCTACTATTTTGTTGATTTTAAATAATCCCAGTTTTTTGTGGTCTAGTTTATTATTGGATTGTTTAATTTGTATATTTCTTCGAATAAGATAAACTTTATCCTTCTCTTTAAAAATAGATCCTATATTATAAGATTTGTTATAATACAATATTGTTCTTAAAGTGATAAACTATAAATCTAAGGAGAGTTGTTCTTGAAGCTCCTTGATTTCCGTAATATCTTTTATAACTTTATTTGTATTCGCTTTTTGTGATAATAATGATTTGTATACTAATAGGTTGAACCCAAAGTTAATATATGCTGACGTTATCTTTATAGTTTCTGTTTCTGATATATTATATACAAATTATATTAAGAACAATAACTTAATCCAATTATCTTGTTTATAGTTGATATAATAGTGAAAATAGGCTTCTATTGTTTGATTTAGTTGTTCTATTTAGCCATCTATTTATGAATAGAAAGCTATCAATAGCTTTTTTTTGATTCCAAGCAATATTATAAGAATAGACCAAAACTTCGATATAAATAGTTTGTTTCTATTTGAGATAATCTTATTTGATATATTATGAATATTGATTATATTCTTTATAAATATATAAGCAAGGTTATCTGTTATCTAAGTTTTATAAAATAATATCATATAAGCGAACTTGGTTAATCTATCTGTTATTATTAATATAGAATCATACTCTTTTTGGGTAATTGGATCTTTGAATAATAATAGTTTTACTACAAAATCCCAAATAATAAATTTCTATAATTGAATTAATAATTCGGGGGTCTTAAACTGATCATAAAGAGTATATCAAATAGCCTTATTCCTTATATAAATATTACAATTCCCAACTATATTTTCAACTATAATCCTCATCTTTGGAAAGTAAACTTCTTTCTTTATTTTAGTAAAGGTTCTAGTAATACCTTGATGTTTATAAGCTGGAAGCTTATATTATTCTATGACATAATCCTTAATTAAATTAGAGGATATATAAAGTTTATTATGAAAATGGATGAATCCATCTTCAATAATAAATCCTCTTTTTAGGTTATCTAAAATGATTAGGATTCTTTTAATTGTAGTATCTATTGAGTATTCTGTCTTTATAATATCTTTGATAATATTATAATTTACTCCTAATATAATAGCAAATTGTAGTTTATTATAAACTAAGTCATCATTATCTTGCCTTAATATTGTATGTAATTTGTATATTTTGTTTTGTAAGTATTCTGGTTTTCAGCTTAAAATATCCATTTTAATGTTTTCGTTTTCTTTGATATATGAAATTTTGAAATTGTATACAATTATAGTTTCCGATTATCTAACCTATCATTTGTTTAATTCCTTTATTATAGTGAAGTAAACCAAATTCTTATAATCTGTATATATCTGTATTATATATTTCGATCCTTTCAAATACATTCTCCATTCTTTAAAAGTATCTATTATCGCTAGTAATTTTTTGTTATATATTTTGTAATTTAATTCAACTAATGATAGTTTGTATGAATAATAAACAACTAGTTGCTATTTCTTGTTCAAACCAGTTTGGCTCAATACTGCTCCTATTATATAATCCGAGGAATCTGTCTCCACAATTATTAATAGTTCTGGATCAAAAGCCTTAAGAATTGGTTCTCCTATGAATGCTTCTTTGAGGTATTCAAATATTGCTTGTACTACTTCTGTCCATTAAAACTCTCCCTGATTCTTCTTAATGATTTCGATTATTAGGAAGGCTATCTTCAAATAATTCTTAATAAATCATTAATAAAAGTTGGCGAACCCCAAAAAGGATTGTACTTCCTTTACATTGATTGATGGTTCCCATTCCTTAATTGCTTTTATCTTGTTGGAACTCATCTTAAAGCCTTCTGAGAATATAGTATAACCTAGGAATTCTATCTTTATAATATGAAATTTATACTTGCTGGATTTGTATTGAAGATTTGCTTCCTTCAAAAGCTGTAGAACATTATAAATATCCTGGATATATTATTCTTTCATTTCTGAGAATATCAATATATTATCTAGATAGTATATATAGTATATATTTAGGTATTTTCTTAATATATTATTGATCAAATTGTAACGATACTATACTGGAGGCAGCGGCTGCCTAAGGTTTCGTTGGTTGGTAGTTGTAGGTTAAGACTTTATCAATTGGGTTTATTTGGAAGTGAAGTTGTTATTAGATCAAGTAGAATATAGGTAAACTAATTGATAATTAAGTTGAGTACAAAGCTCCTAAACTATGAAATTATTCTGATTATATACTAATAAATATAATTTGGATAGTTTGAATAGACTAATCTATCCAGTCTATTCATCTAAATGAATAGATAGGATAGACTGATCTATCCAGTCTATCCATTACATGATCTACCATTAGTTTTAGGACACTAATCCTAGGACAATTCTAATCCTAGGATAATAATCCTGGGATAGATATTATCCTAGGACAATTTGTCCTGGGACAAATACTATCCTGAAATAATAGTCCTAGGATGAATCATATCCTAGAATACTTGTCCTAAGATCAAATAATTATCTAACCCATTCTTTCTGGGACATTATTTGTCCTAGAACAATATTTATCCTAGGATTCCTTATCGATAAGGACCCCTTAAAGAAAGCGGCTCAAACACCGGTAACTAGATTTATTTTATAAAAATGAATGTGATTTGTGACACTATCCCCTTCCTGACCAAGCATTATCCTCGATCGTTTATAACTAGTACGATATCTACAATATCCATCTGTCACATTCCTCTCCTTCTTCTTTCACCATGCCACCTCAACATACTCGAAAACGAACAGAGCAATTGGAACTTGGTAATCAAATCGAACGAATAGGAAGCGAAATGGTTGCTTGTACTCGATGTGAAAAAGCCAATCGTCGTTGTGTCGCTTTGAAATCGGGTTCTAATAGTGGTAGATGTACTGAATGCTATCGTTATGGAAAAACTTGTGATGTAAGGTCGAAAAACAAAATGCCATCCCTTTCCGATTAGTCCTCTATTGATCATCAAAGATAAAAACTTTGTGAAGAGGAGGAAAAGGTTTTTGTGGTATCACAAGAAGCTATAGTCAAGATTTCTCGCCTTTGTAAACAACAACGTTTGCTGGATGAGTAGGAGCGGAAATTGATAGCGGCTGGTTTAAATTCTCTGGATGAGCTTGATGCCCTAAAGGAAAAGAAAAGATTCGAAAAAGAAAAAGAAAGAGAAATTATTGCAATTTTAACACTTATTATTCCTCCCGATCTTTTTGATCAATTTAATCAATTAGATTTTGAACTCCCTACAACTAATTCCAACTCCTTCGATCCCTTTTTTTTGTATTCGATGAATTCGCCATTTGTATAAGTCATATTGAATTCTCCTTCCTTCTGGACAAATCCGGATTCTATCGGCGAAAATTCTCAAACTTTTCAAGGTGCTTGAGGTCTTTCTCTAATTCCTATATATTCTTAGAGTCTGGATAATTTTCCTATTTCACCAGATATTTGATTTTGTTTCTAATATATTTGCAATCTAGTATTTTCTTTATCTCGTACTTGGCGTTTTGATCAATAAATATAATTTCGGTTTCAGAGGCTTTAGGTGCTCCTGGTGGTATTAGTTCGAGCAAGGATATATAGAATACTGAATGGATATTCATACTCTTTGGTAACGCCAATTCATAATTCAAGGGTCCTTTAATTTTCTTGATTTTGAATGATCTCAATTTCTTATGGTCCAGTTTCGCATTTGGTCTCTTTGTCTTGATGTTTTTTTGGAGTAAATAGACTTTATCCCTTTCCTTTAATGTTAGCTCCTAATTATACTTTTTATTATAATAATGAGTATTTCTTTTAGCAATGAACTTGAGTTCCGTTGCTATTTCTTTGTGAACTTCCTTGAGTTTCTTTGTTTATATAATAGCAGATTGGTTCTCTATTTCTGGAATGTTTGGTTCTTGGTATACAACTAATTCGTATCCAAGGTTGGTATAATTTGATGAGATTTAGGTAGTTTCCGAAGCAGAACTATTGTATACAAATTGTACTAGGGATAGTAGTCCTACTCAATCATTCTGTTGATAATTCATATAACAGCAGAGATATGCTTCAACAATCTGGTTTATTTGTTCGTTTCCTTTATTTGTTTATAAATAGAATGCTATAGACATTTTCCTTTTCACATTTAGTAATGCTATTAAAGCGATCCAGAATTTTAATGTAAAGAGTTTATCTCTATTGGACAATATCTCTTCTGATAATCCATATACTATAATGACTTCTTTTAGGAATATGGCTGCCAGGGTTTCTGCAGTCAAGGTGGTCTTGTATAGTACTAGTATCATGTACTTAGTTAGTCGATCTATAATAACTAGAAGGTAATCGTATTCTACTCCTATTATTGAATCTTTGGATTTAGGTAGCGATCCTATGAAATCCTATGATATTGATTTCTATGGTGTTGGTGGTATTTCAGTTGTGTATATCTATCCATAAGGGGTATGGCGAGAAGCCTTGTTCCTGATATAGGTATCACATTCGATAACCACTTTTTTGATTATGATTCGGAGTCCTAGATTTCAGTATTGTCTCTTAATTCTCAAATATATTCTTCACACTCCCTAATGATTATGAGCTGGCAATGCATATTGTTCTTCGATGAATTCGATGGCAATATTACTTGGTAACCAAATTTTCCCTGCAACCCATATCAATCCATTTACAGTTACTGATGGTTCAGGCCATTTGATGTTTTCCTTATTCAATTGTATATCTATTAATTTGTTTTTCCAGACTTCCATTGATTTATTTTCCAAAACAACAATTTCTATTAAGTTCGGAATGAGGTCTTTATTAAAAAGAGATTTTAAAATCACTGTCTTTTGATAGATTTTATCATCCTTATACCCTGGTGGCCTACTTAATATATCTACCCTTATATTGTCTTTGTCTTTGATATACTTGATTATCAAGTCGAAACCAACTAATTCTTTAGCTCATCAAGCCAATCTTTGATTATCCAGAACCTTAGTTGTAGTAAAGGTTCATAGATTCATATAATCAATATAAATGATTACTGGGAATTTAGCCTCTTGAAGATAGATTCTCCAATGTTTCAACGATTTGACTATAATTATAAGTTCCTTCTTATAGATATTATAATTTTGCTCTGTTTTATTCATTTTGTTAGAGTAATAAGCAATTGGGTGTAGTTTCCCATTATCATCTCTTTAAAGATGAACTCCTGTTACACAGGTATCAGAAGCGTCTGTTTCAATGATGCTTTCTTGATCGTCCTGATAATTGTAGAGTATAGGTTCCCTAGTAAATCTATCCTTGATTTCCTGGAAGGCTTACTCCACCTTTTCGTTCTATGCAAATCCTATACCTTTTTTCATCATCTTTGTAAATGGTTCTATCATTTTGGAAAAATCTTTTATGAATATCCAACAAAAATTGGCGAATCTAAGTATAGCCTGTATATCTTTAATATTTCTAGGTTGTTCCCAATTTTTAACTTTCTTTGTTTTCTTTAGGTTAATGCTCATTTGACCTGATTCGATTATATATCCCAGGAAGATTACCTTCTTGACTCCAAACTTGTATTTTGATAATTTGAGTTGTAAGTCAATCTTCCTAAATATTTCGAATACTTTAAGAATATATTCCTTATATTCTTTTTCTTTTTAGGAGAAGATCAGGATGTTATCCAAATAACAGATTACAAATAAGCTAAACTCCTTGAGTATTTCGTTGTTTTATTATTGATATATAGTAGGTGTATTAGTTAATCCAAATGATATAACAATATATTCCCATAATCCAGAAGGTAATATGAAAGTGGTCTTTTATTTATGTCCTTCCTTGATTTGTATAAGATTGAAGGCATTTCTTTGATCTAGCTTAGTATAGATCATTGCCTTGCTCAGCTTATCCCTTAGCTTCTGGGCTTTGGATATAGGGTACACATCCCTGATAATCCTATCATTCATTTAGTGATAATCTCTGTAAGATCGATTATTCAGATCTTCTTTTTTGAATGTTAATAGTATATTAGATATACAAAGGGACTTGGATTTCCTAATCCATCCTTTCTTTTCGATTTTAGACCAATATTCTTCCCATATTCTTAAAGTATTGGGGTTATATAGTCTCAATCTCTTAATTAAGGATATGAATCCTTCCTTGAAATTGATCTTATGATCTTAAGGCTTATATTCTGGCAGGACTCTCAAATCCTGTGGATCTTCGAACAACTTGGCGAATTTTCTGTATTGTACTGGAATTTCTTTTACATCAGTCTTGCCGATCAGTGAAGGATCTGTGGCTGCTATAGTATGGTATCCGGTCTCCCCGGAAGTCTGTTCTTTTGGACTATATAGTTATTCGTTTTTGTAATTGTAATGATCAAATATGAGGGTATCCTTTACCTAATTAATATTTGGATTATACTTTCTAATTCAAGGGGTTTCCAAGACTATAATATGTCTGCCCAAGGGTACTAAGTTCAATTTGACTTGTTTAGTATACCCTTTTGGTATAACTATTTTTAGAGTACTAATCTGTCTTTGTATTCATCCATCTATTTTAGCCTTCTTTCCTCCCAATAGCATTAGTTGGTATAAATGTTCTTTAAATTTAGTAGGGATTCTGTTTTCTTTTACAAAATTGGGATCTATAAATATTCCTATAGTTTCTAAATCGATCAAAACTTTAACTTCCTATTTTTCGAGATTGATTCCTACAATTAATTGTCTAATCCTAGTTGTACCATTAAGTTTTAGCGATAATAGCTTAATGATCCGTTCTTTGATAAAGAGGTTCAATTATTTATGCTGATGTTCGCTTATATTTAATAATCTATAAGGTGTAACTATTGACAGCTCTATTGGTCCTATCTGAAAGTCTCGGCAATAATCCTCGGCCCAGTAGTGTTCATAATAATAATTAATCTTACGCCAGATTCTGCGATATTCAGCTTATAACAGGATTTCCTATACATCTCCAATTACTAGGTTATAATCATTATGCTCCTATTTTTCATTAATCTGAGGAGATCCTAAATCTACAACAAATCTCCTAACGTTGTCTTCCCTTATATTCTCCTTGAATATTATATAATAAGGGTCGCTATAAATGATGGTATATAGGATTAATAAGATTGGATGATTATAAGTCTGGTGTTTTTCTACAAAATCAGGTTTCTATTCTTTATAATGATATTATATATATTTTCTATCAAGGTAACTGATTAGGTACTATAGCTCGTTTTCTTGAGGTCTTAGATAGATTTCGTTGATTTACGGATTATTTTCCGATTCTTTCTTTTCGAATAATTCGACTAATTTATGGTTATCTATAAACTCGATTTCCTTATCGGTATTTCTGGTTGTTTCCAATTTTATAAATAGGAATACTATATCCAACTCCCTGAATTGTTTTGGATATAATTGGGGTAACTCTTTTTCTAGCAATCCAATCTTGCAAAAGTTACCCTTTAATATACTCACTTCCTGGGATCCTTGTCTCCTATTTCCAAATCTTACTTGTTTCTTGTCTTTCACAGCAAATGGCTTCTTTTAATTATAGTCTCGAGATATGTACCCATTTTTCCTATAGGTGAAATATAGATTATTCTCTTTGCATCTTTTCTTTTCTTTAGCGCTAAGCTTATTTGATTTATAACAATATTTGGCTCCATCCAATTCCATTGGATCGCCGGCATTATAATGTCTGTTCTAATGCTGAGGTTTAGAAAATTTTCTGTTTTTCTGAATGGTTCCCTTTTTCTTCATTTATCTTTCGTAAAAACAGTTGTCAATTAGAATAAAGGTTTCGATTAATTCAGAAAGATTTGGTGGTTTTGGAGCTCTTGCTAGCTCATCCTTGATAATATCCTTGAGTCCCTTATAGAACTGGGATCTAAGATAATCATCATTCTATATAATACATCCAGTGTATTGTTGGAATTTAATAATATAGGTTATAACTGACCCTGTCTGCTTAAATTGTTGTAATACTTTTTCAGCCATATAATCAGGGTCAACTTCCCCGAATACCTTGTTGAAACCTTATCGAAATAACTTGTAAATCCCAAAAAGATGATATGTCTCAGATTTCATATTTTCATTGAGCTGACCATTGATGGTTTTGGTTATTAGATTATTGAAGAAGGGTTCGATCCAATTGAACATAGTTCCTCGGAAGAATAAGATTAACCACAAGATCCTCTATATTGATGTCAAAAAGAGATGTCTATTAAAGATATAGTAAAGATCAGCTTGTGCAACAAAAGCTCGATATTTGCTACGATCTCTATGAAATAGGTCAGGGGTAGATACTTGGATTGCTCGTTGTGGCTCTATATTGGCGGCAGCCTGTCCTGAGGCTCTGGTGGAGGTGAAAGAAACTGGTTCGGTGGGTTGCTAAATAGAGTCCATTGTAATTGATAGAGCTTAACCGAAACAATGCTCAAAGTATAACGATACTATATTGGAGGTAACGGCTGCCTGAGGTTTCGTCGATTGATAGTTGTAGATTAAGGCTTTATTAATTAGGTTTATTTGGAAGTGAAGTCGTTATTAAATCAAGTAGAATATAGGTAAACTAATTGATAATTAAGTTAAGCACAAAGCTCCTAAATTATGAAACTATTCTGATTATATACTAATGAATATAATTTGGATAGTTTGGATAGATTAATCTATTCAGTTTATCCATCCAAATGAATAGATAGGATAGATTGGTCTATTTAGTCTATCTATTATATGATTCATTATTAACCCTAGAACACTAATCTTGGGACAATTCTAATCCTAGGATAATAATCCTGGGATAGATATTATCCTAGGACAATTTGTCCTGGGATAAATACTATTCTGGGATAATAGTCCTGGGACGAATCATATTCTAGGATACTTATCCTAGGATCAAATGGTTGCCTAGCCTATTCTTTCTGGGACATTATTTGTTCTAGGACAATATTTGTCCTAAGATTCCTTATCGATAAGGACCCCCTGAAGAAAGCGGCTCAAACATTGGTAACTAGATTTATTTTATAAAAATGAACGTGATTCGTGACACAAATATATATATATTATCAATACATTTGTCAATCCAAATAATATAATCTAATATTTGTATAGTCTATATCGAGTTCTGAATACTGTTTTCCATTCTTTACTCTCTTTCATTCTAATGAGGTGAAATCTGTTTCGAAGATCAAACTTGGAGAAAATCCTGGTCTTTCCCAATCGATCCCTCAATTCTATAGCTAATGAAAGTGGGTACCGATCTTTGATCATTATATTATTGAATTTACGATAATCTATACAAAGTCTTCTTGTACCATCTTTTTTTGGTACAAATAATATAGGGCTAGTTATTTATAAGGTGGATTCTTTGATCTATCCCTTTTTTAATATATTACCAATATAATCCCTAAGTATCTTTAGATCAGAGATTGATATTGAATAGATTAGGCCAAATAGAGGTATTTTGCCTTTCTTTAATATTATTTTGTGATTCTATGGCTTATATTCTGGTAAAGTATTATAGCCTTTTCTTTCTTCGAATAATTTCTTGTACTTTTAGTATTATACCGATATTGATATCTCTTCCTATTTTGTTATAGGGGTGTTTTCAAGCAATTTCTTTTGTTTATTCTTTATTCATATAGAAGATTCATTTTTCTTCATTGTTAATAAAGGACTCTGAATCTGGTGTCCTATATTAATAATATTGTTTGCCTTTAGTTCTTTATTATATATATATAATCTTACTGGCTTTAGTGTATCTCATCGATCGCTTTTCTTCGGAAATGATATAGTTTCCGATGACCAATCAATCTGGGGGTTGTATGTTTTCAATTATGGCATTCCCAGAATGATTTGTTGATTCCTTAATGAAACAATATCGAATTAAATAACCTCTTTGTACTGGATTATACTTATCTATAAAGGGCGAGTCTCCTATGAAATCTTTCTGTCCAATCCTGCTAATTGTTTGTTAATTAGTTGCAATTGATATGATGCTTATTTCGCTTAAAATTGTATTCCCAAATACTTTATAATTCTTAATATAATAAAATTTCCTATAATTTTTGAATCTATTATAATTTAGATTGCTTGTTCATTTATTTTTGTATTGCAATAGATCTGTCCTGTCTGTCCTATAATATTCAATTGACCTTAATCCTTTTCATAGGTCTTAATTGACCTTCCCTTCTTGCAGGATCTCCTTATCTTTCTTTATAGAAACCATCCTGTAGCTTCTTTATTTGATAGATGAATCCTATAGATTTCATTATAACAAATAGTTCAGCTTATAACAATATACTCAGCTGTTTGTTCTTTCTTTGTTTTTGTTTTAAACAAAGATAAGGAGGGAGTTTGTAGATACTCTTATTTTTATAGATCTATTATATTAAAGTTTTCTTTATTTTTTAATAGTTTATTTAGCAATTTCTTAAATTCCTTATAATTTATATATTGGATCTTTTTAGGTTTTATAAAGATTGTTGTATATAATTGAGGTATGAAGATTGTATTAAATTGACCTTTGCCAAACTTCTTGTAATAACCTTCTCCCAATGGCTTTCTGCTTCGACAATCTCTAGCTCTATAATCTAATTTGCCACATTCGAAACAAAACTTGTCCTTATATTTTTGTTCTATTTCTTTTTTAGATAATTTGTTTTTAAAGATTATATTTAATTATATTAGATCTTTATAGGGTTATTTGTTTTCTTAAGGTCTTCCTTTATTTTTATAGTACTTATTATAATCTTGGTTTCTATAAAAGTTAAAAGAACAGTGTTTTTTCTGATATTTATAAAGCATCTCATTTATTTTAATAGATTCCTCGATCAATTCGTTCAGATCTTCTTAAATACAATTACAATTTAGTTCTAGCCTAATTTCAGGTTTGAGCCTCTTTTAATAATGGCTTATCGTTATGTTCTTTTTTTATTTAATAATACCTATATACCTTCTGAATTCTACAATATATTTGATTACTGACCTTATCTATTTGAGGCTATAGATCTTGGATTCAGCATTTTATAATTCATTGATGTTCCTGAATATTCATTATATTTCTTTCTTAAACCCTTTGAATTTCCCAAAAATAATTTGAATCAGGTATAATCACTTTTTAAGCTCACTTAAATTGATGAAATAGTCTTTGAGATATAATTGGATCCATTTTGTAGCTTCTCCTTTGAGATAAAAGGTAGCCCAGATGCTTTTATCGGTATCATAATTGAACTTATCCTGGTTAAATTGAAAATAGATCTTAAGTTAAAATAAGAAGATTTCTAATTCTTATCGATTATCTGTAAATCGATCTGATAAGGCGATTTTAAGAATTTCGATAACAATGATTTCCTTGGGGTCTTTGATACCTTTTATAATGATGTTTTTGTCCTTATCGATATTTCCGAGAGTGTCTTAATCGATTGTAATAAGGTTGTTAGATTATGATGTTTTGGAAGATATATTATCGTTATTAATCGAGTCGGTACTTAAAGCAGTAATAATGCTCAAAGTGTTACGAGGGTAACCATCTAGATCATATGGAAGTGTTCTAGGCTCTCGAGGTAGATTTATAATTAGGCGTTAAACAGGGACTTAAATAATAATAATAATAAATATACTATTTGTAACTAATAGTAGAATATACTAAATGATTGATCTTAAATATGAAGCTTTATATAAAGGAAATCCATCTTGATTATATAGACCTTTATACTTATAGCTATTTTAGGACCGCTACATGATCCAGGATCGCCAGCGTTCCTCAGCGGTCCGTAACGTGATTTGGTCACGTTACCTTGAATTTAGTCATGTGACACGGCTAGATATCGGCCGTCGTAACACCTCCCGCCAGACCAGCAGGACAAGGCAACCGATATATGGCTGAACATCGTTGATGGGTTTCTCGCCTTTTGGAACAAGGTGCTCCAGTGGTTCCAGGATATTATCAACGCTTTTGTGGAGTGGCTCGCGAGCGTGTGGGAAACCGTCAAGAATATCTGGAATGATATTGATAATGTGTTCAGGATTGTATGGGACTGGTTTGAGGCGTTATTTTGAGATAGTATTCTTGGATGGTGGTGTAACGATACTGTACTGGAGGCAGCGGCTGCCTGAGGTTTCGTTGGTTGGTAGTTGTAGGTTAAGGCTTTATCAATAGGGTTCACTTGGAAGTGAAGTCGTTACTAGATCAAGTAGAATGTAGGTAAACTAATTGATAACTAAGTTGAGCACAAAGCTCCTAGACTATGAAACTATTCTGATTATATACTAATGAATGTAAAGGAGCTTTGAGGAGCCTTAGAGCTCCAAAAAGCTCCTGGAGCTCTAGGAGCATTCAAAGCTCCCAAGGCTCCTTATCACGTGATTGACCATTAGCCTCAGGACACTAATCTTGGGATGATTCCAATCCTGGGATTATATAGTTCCTAGGATAATAGTCCTGGGACAATAATCCTGGGACAAATATTATCCTGGGATAATAATCCTGGGACAAATCACATCCTAGGACACTTGTCCTAGGGCTCTATGATTGCCTAGCCTATTCTTCCTAGGATACTATTTGTCCTAGGACAATATTTGTCCTAGGATTCCTTATCGATAAGGATCCTCATGAAGAAAGCGGCTCAAACACCGATACCTAGTTTTATTTTATAATAATGAACGTGATTCGTGACAGGTGGTCGATTGGATAATAATAAATAATAATAATAATATTATTATTATCTATTATGATAGTGGAAGACTTAGTTATATTTAGCTTTGAGGTAAATCGAATATAGAGGTAGAAAATTTTGAAGTCAGAACAATATATATGTGACCAAAAGGGTGTTTATAGACCAGCAATTGTATTTAACTTAGAATCTACAGGTGAAGAGCACCTGTAGATGGGGATAGCTACTCTATATATACACAAATGAATGGCCTAGCCGCAATGGCTAGGCAAAAAGAAGTCATATTTATTCCTCCAATGATCTTACTTCACCGATAACCATTGATACCTAGTACTTGTCCGGATCTGATCCTCAGGTCACCTAAATCGTATACTAATCTCGAGTAATCGTATCATGTGTGGACATGGTTAATGTACCTGAGGTTTCTTATATAATAAGGGTGGGAGGAAAGCAGGGATTTCCGTCACAATATATAATAAATATTGAATTTTATCTGCTTGCTTTTTCGAAGAATTCTTTGAAGAAAATCTTCGTATTTATAATCTACAATCTAATTCTAGTATATTCTATGCTTATAAATAAGATCGATTTAAATCGAATCTTATAGAATCATTTTATATAATAGAAATGAGTAATAACCAATAATATTTGACTTGAGAAATAAGAAAATTCCATATGATTCTATATGTTTCCATCACATTCTATTTCGTTACAAATCATTCTAATATAATATATGATCGAAATTTTATATAATAATAAAATTACGTAATATATAATGATATTACTAATATATCACGTGATCATATAATCATTGGTTCGGTTATTATTATTAAGTGATTTAATAACTTATTAGGAATTCTGACACCTAGGATACTATGCTTCCTAGGATTATTATCCTGGGACTAATATTATCCTAGGACTCTCTATCCTAGGACGAATAAGATCCTAGGATATCTTGCCCTAAGTTATCATAACTGCCTAATTGATTTACCCTAGGATAATTATGATCCTAGGACTTATTGAATCCTTGGACACTTGTCCTAGGATTCCTTATCGATAAGGATCTTTTCCGGAAACAGCGGCCTAAACCGCTGTACTTGCTTTTATTATATTATAATGAACGTGATTCGTGATAATATCATGACAAGTCTCTCAAAATCCTCAGGTAAATTTTTCCCAACAAAATCCATTATATTAATATTCCCACCCTCGCATATAACTTTAAGAGTATTTTTATCAATAAGAATATTATAAGCAGCTAGACCCCCATATTGGAACATGTAGGAGGGATAGGAGATGTGATGAAGTGTTTTCCACGGTCCTGTTCTTCTTTTCCATGGTTCTTGCGTATCGATTGGTAGTCAGGCGGCTGGCATGACGAATCCGTCGGTTCCTATTTCTTTGGATCTTTGAGTGGAGAGTTGCAGTATGGTGGTGTTTTGGATGAAATACTTTGCGTTGGAGTTATCCTTTGTGTGCGCATATTTCATACAGGATGTCCTCTTTATGTTTTGGGCCTGTGGTTACGTATATACTCGACAACTTATTTCATACAAACAATCGAGGTTGATGCCGTCACTAAGCTCTGTTACCAGGTATTGCGTACCGTCAGAGTTAACAACATGTCGAGTGGTCGTGGAACAGGAATTTTCGTTTGCTGGGAAACTAATTTTAGAGCATTGACTTCGTTGATGATACACTCGAGCTCATGGTTGAATGATCTTCTTCAAGATGAAATTTAGAGAGCAAAATTCGGGTAGAAAGATGAGCTTTCCTTACCTACCAAGAAAGAAATATCAAGTAATATCTCAAGTCAATAATACAGTTGATTAGCTCCCAGAGCCAGTAACCCATCCATACAGGTAACTGAATGACTACCTTGAAGAATATATTACTTTCATAAAACAAATTGTAAATAAATTAAATTCACAATATCTTACAAGACGAACCAAAATCAGAAACGCCAACACAAGGTTAAGCTAGAGATTGTGTAGAATTAAAAACTGCACTCAATGCATTTTTATTCCATATAATTTATATAATTGAATAATACCCAAAATCCGGAAACAGCCGAGTGCCAATGCTAAAAACACCACAAATGAATACAAAATTCCCAGATGCTTCGCAACAATAAACACTTCATCTAATCCCTCAACATAAGCAATTATTCACCTCCTCCTCCTCAAATCCAAACACTCTATCACCCTTACACACACAAAAGCCCCGCAACACCCACAGCACCCGCAAAAGTCATCCACCCCACCCCCCTAATCCCCGCACCACTAGAAGAACTAGCAGTCGCCCCCGTCGTCGCAGCCGTCGCACTACTACCCGACGTCGACGTAGGGGTAGATCCCGAGCCCGAGCCTGAGCCCGAGTCCTCTTTCAAGGGGGCAAGAGTGCCGCCTACGGTTCCCTGCGGGTTCTTGGTAGCATTTTTCGCAAGTTTCTTTGCTGCATCTGAGAACAATTCTAGGGTTTTGGTATTATCGGATCTGGGTTGATGTTAGTATGGATATGCGGATGGTATAATAAGGAAAGAGAAGAGGAGGAGGAGAGGAAAAGAAATACTTACGGTACATTAACAGCACCCACCATTCCGCTCTCGCAGTGCCCTGGAAATCCGCAATAGAACCAAATTGGCTTCGTATCGTTAACAAGAACACTGAAAACTGTCAAGTTGCCTTCTTCACTAGTCGTTGCGATTGGTCCAGAGAAGAAGCCAGAGCCATTACATGGTGATGCGAAGGCAGCTTGAGCGACCGAGTGAGTTTTGGGGTAGAAGTGGAATTCGAGAGTTGTGTTTACATCCGCTTTAGTTTCATTAGGGGAAAAAGTGAGTTGACCACCAGCGCCGACAAGGATGGTATGGGTCGGGTCGGATGGGGATGTGCTGGTGGTGGTGGTGGGAGCGACGGCGGTGGAAGAGGAGCTAGCATCGGCTGCACCGTATGCAGCGAAAGTGAAGGGAAGAGCACCGAGAATGAATGTAATTTTTCCGAAATGCATGGTGAAGTATTATAAATCGTTTGCGATATGAAATCGAAATTATATATTTACTGATTGAATGGCTTAAAGAAATTGAGACGAGGAAATAGCTTTTAGGTTGAATTGATGTGAAGATCGAAATTGAGAGGAGGAGATGAAAAATTAAACAAAGACAAACTGTTCAGTTAAATAAACAATCACACAGAGCCTTGTTCTTTGATATTTTTGAACACCGCACTAAAAAAAAAGCTATTTACCATCATCACAACATGAATAATGAAATACTCAATTGGCCCCCTCGCATTCAATTACATTCGAAACCAATACAGCGACTCAACCGCCCATATCGGTCCCAAATACACGACCCCAAGTTTCGGCTCCTTATAACCAACCGAATTCATCCTACATCTGTCCTGCGTGTACTCCATACACCTCGATAAAACAACATACAAAACATCCCAGACTCCTGGGGCTGACGGAACATCATCTGATAAGTTCGGCTACTTTCATCCGAACCATTAATTCAAAAATATTTATGTAACCCCTTGTTACGGATGAACCCCTGCATAAGATTCTATTCTGGTTCCCCTGCCCCAATCTCAAACGGAAAGGGGCTATGGTGATCAACTTTTGAGGCAAGTCTGACAGGAGAACGTCGTTTCCGAGGGAAGTCTTCTGCAAAAATATGTATAACTTTTCCAGGCTACCTGGACACTGAAATCTGATCTGAAGAGGGCGCAGCAATTGTGTCGCTTTCATGTCTTAATTTTGCTGTGTGTGGTGATACGAAATATTTCTCTTGAGCTGACGTCCTGAATGATGGTTATTTGACTGCGAAAAACGTTTCAATGGACGGTCAATTTTTTGATTCTTTAGCTGGAGTCATTGACGACTTTTTAGACACATGCTTTTAATTATACATCCCGTAGATGTTGTTCTAATCGGGATTATTATAGCTTGTTAAGGGCAAAATGGATCGGGGACTGTGGATAAGTAGTGTGTAGTCCAAGGGTCATACGAGAATTGACTTCATGGTGTAACGGAACTTTTGTCTTCCCCAGGTTTCCTCTCTACCTGGACATGTGTCAATTCCTCCATGAAATAGATTGATTATCAGAGGCGAAACCAACATGAAACATGGTTAAATAACCATCCAATGGAGCATTGGATATGTGTTGCTACAGTTTGTCTAGTTTGAGCCTCGAACATCTCATCATCCATGAGGTAGAATATCTTCAATGTATGCTGGGGAGGAGATTATCGGAGTAGTATTTCGACGATCTTTTGTTTCTCTTTCGTGCGAAGAATTTCCATTGGAACATCTAGTACTTGATTCCAATCTTGACCTAGCATTTCAATGATGGCGAAAAGATCACGATCCGCTAGACCTTCAAGCCACCAAAGTCCGGAGACGAGCTTGATAAAGGACATGTAGTAAGCGCAAATAATGAGTGCTCTCGGCCGTTTGTTCTTTACTAAATCCGTGAAAGCTTGGGGTGTAAAAGATGGCCACGAGATGATACGAATGAACAAAGGTTCGCTAAGTTCATCCCGACGGAGACTTGCATAAAGGTTTCCTAGAGTATCCAAAGTTTGGCAATATACCTCCAAGTCTCCAAAGTCCTGATCGCTAGGATCCATGTAGAGCATGTCTACTAAAACAGTAGGGACCACGGGAGTAGCGAGCAAATCATTTATATTCCGGACGAACAATGGACCGACAGCAGGTGTGGTGTTTACACCTCCATCAGGGGCTCTCATCGAAACGATAAGACGCAATCCCCTAAATAAACCCATCCAGTTTACTACTGTGAGTTCATCGTTATCATTCCGGTCTCCTGATGCGAGCACTACAAGGAGTAATGCCATTACAAGAACTGCCTCGTAATTCCTCGAGTCTTTTGTTACCGTCATTACTGCAGCGCGATAATCGCGTATCGCCTTTGCACGGTAAAGAGCTGTTTGTCGTTTATGTTCTTCGTTTTGTGGGAGTAAATGTTGGTTATGAAGAGATGCCAATCCCAACATGCCATTCATAAGAAACCCATTTTCAAAGGCTAGAGATGGGACGGCAAATTGCATTACATGACAGGCTTCAGGTCCGAGAGCCACGATTCCTCCTGTAAATGCAGAATAATGATGCATCATACGTACATCCATCATGGAAAGAACCCCGCTAGCTGCAGCTATTGGGGGGAATGGCGAATTTCTAAAGTCCCAAGAGACTTGGACCGATTGAACAGGCTCATCAGAAGTACCGCGTTTCTCCAAAGATGTATTTTGCTTGGGATCCTTAGAAGTCGAAGTCTCGGCTCCCTTGGTAGTCGGTTGTGTATACTGACAAGAAAGCTTTCTTAGGTCACAAAAGGAGCATTTTGGTTTAGCTTCATCACACTTTCATTGATGGTCAGTGAGCATAAACCACAAATGGGGCAATGATTGGTTATACCTTGATCTTTTTTGACTTGCAAGTTTGACATCCTGCCCTTGACTTTTTATGGGGTCTCTTGGTGGTGAAAACACTTGTCATCTTGATTTAATAGTCAATATTTCTTTTAGGCAGGCACAAAATGATCAGGAGTTGGTGCTTAGTTTCAAGTATCAACATCGAACCGAGTTAATGCTGGTTACAGTAAGGAGATCCTTGAGTTTGGAGTTCGCATCATAGTAGCCCAATTGCCGCCATATCATAGCTGGCGTGAAGTATACGGAACTCAAGAATGGCGACGGTAAGTGACAAGAAGGGGAAGTTGGAGGCTGTTCGAATCTCGAAACGGATGATAGAATATATACTGTCGATGAGTAATGCATATAAAATAACAACATACTCGAATCCCACATCACACCAAGGGTACTGGAGTAGAAAAGAATATGAAGAACGTACGTAAAAAAGTGGAAATAGGCATTCAATGAATTAATGGATTCTAAGCTTGCTTGCCTAGGATACTTTGGTGAATGAATGAATGTACTTTACAGGGGGCATGTGGGCATGTGGGCAAGGAAGTCGGTAGATGCAAGCTCCCGCGCAGGCATTACGGGCATTAAAACAGTTGATTCACGTGCTCACGCGCCTACCCTTTTCGCCTTTTAGCCTGTCACCAGCCCTGGGCACGCTAGGTAAATACTCGGTACTGTGCCTAGTAATTCACCAGCCTTGTATACCTAGCTACCGGTAGTTACTGTACTATCCATCCAGCTGCATGATCCTCAAAATCATCGTTCATCGAAAACGACCGGGAAGAAGTAATACCTAGAATGCAATGGTGGCCCGGTTTACTTTACCAACCGAATTGCTTCTCGCATCACTATCCTCTCAATTCCCATGTAGAGACCAGCAGATTCAATCATTAGCTACTCTACTTTCTGTAAGTCTTCCTCCGACCCGCAAGTGATATCAGAATGCACGCTTACATTAAATGCAATACCCAGATTCAGACAGCTCCAGCCAAAAATATTGTACTCCATGGACTCGAAGCGACGGGGAAATCTGCTATTACGAAAGCCCTCCTCGAAGCATTATCAGCCAATTCTCCGGCGCGCAACGACGTTCCCGAGGAGCAATTCAACAATGAATTCAAATATTCTATAATCAAAAGCACAGAATGTATATCAGGAAGACATTTGTTGGAACAAACGATAGGAGCTGTTGCGAATGCTGTGGAATGGAGGGGGAATATACCAAGATGTGAGAATCTCGCACAGTTAGTCGTCGAGGTAGGAAAGCTACTCGAAGGTTGGACTTCCACAAATGAGGCACAAGCCACAAAACAAAGATTTGCTCTTGTGTTTGATGGCATTGATCGGCAAAAAGAAGCTCCTCCAACTTTGCTACCAGCATTAGCCCGAATGGGTGAAATTGTATGTTCAATTCCAGCATCAGACAGCGCAGTTTATATTCTAACACGCATAGATCCCCCATCTTACCACAATATTTATCACCACTGTTCCTCGACCTAGCTTTTTCCATCTTCCTGGGATCCCTCATATTCAATTCCCGTCATACACAAAATCTGAACTTGTGACAATTCTCTCCCGTACCTGCAAACCTTTTCCTCGACTTCCCGACGGTTCCAAAGAAACTTTCTCTATTTGGGAACGCTTAATTCCAACAATTTACGATTCACTTTCAAAACATTCAGGCCGTGACCTTCTCTCATTTCGCACAATCTGCCTCCAATTATGGCCTACATTTATACAACCATTACTTAATGGGACATACACGTCTAACGAATTCTCTCGCCTTCTCATTGCCAATCGTGCACTTCTCCAAAATGATACCCTTCTCACGCCATCTGTACTTGGTCCTACCACGAGTTCGATAAAAACGATAACAAACACCACCAAGCCTCAAATGCAAAACACAATCACAACCCATCTCCCATATCACACTCGTCTTCTCCTCATCGCTTCCTATCTTGCTTCCCACAATCCCCCTCGCACAGATCAGCATCATTTCCTGCAGCAAACTTCAACATCCAAGCGTAAAAAGCGCGGCGGCGGGACAGCAGTCACAGCTTCAACTTCCCGACCTGGCGTCTCGAAATCACGCAAGATCTCTCGCAAACTACTAGGGCCTCAAGCATTTCTATTGGAAAGAATGATTGCTATCTACCACGTATTGCTCGAGGATGCTGACGGGCGAGGCCGCTATTCATCTATAAATGGGAATAGCAAAAGGAAAACCAAAGGATTGGGCACGGGAGAAGCAGACATACAAATGGCTATTGCCACACTAGCTAGCTTGCGCTTAATCGCTAAGATGGGAAGTGCAAATGCAGCAGATACATTAGACAGAGGTAGTAGATGGAGAGTTGCAGTTGGCTGGGAGGTAGTAAGGGGGATCGCAAGGAGTGTGGGGGTTGAAGCAGAGGATTATCTAGCGGAATGAGTTGCCTATTTGGACCATGGAACAACAGGCTAACCAAAAGACCAGCATAAAACATATGGAGGATTATCTAAGGGGTGTCTTGATACCCAAGTGACCAAAGATGAACCGCTCCCGAAATGCCTCAATTCCGTAGTGCTACATTACCCGTAGAACTACCGTGTAGTGTTTGGAAACGTAGGGAGAGTGAAAGCTTACTATTATCCGAGAAGCTGCTATGGGTACTCGGGAAATCTAGCTTGATGAAGGAGGCTATTGGTTCCGATAACGGAAACCTAGTTATTAACTAATTCTTCCTAAACCACCAAGCAAAGAGGCTTCAAATGAGGAAGCTTGGTGTTTCTAGGGTCTTACAATAAATTTTTGAAGAGAAGCAGACTGCGTCTGCATACCATATCACTAGCATGTAACATAACCTCACAACACAATATAGATAAGATCAAATAACCAAAAAACCCATAATTTCAACATCCACCCATCCATCCATCCATCCATTCTCTCCTCACAAAAATCATCACACACAGTGACACACAAATGAATATCCCGTACACAGTAACCTCCGATGAATTAATTAATCAGTATAATTTTACTACCTGTTTTTAACGCTCATCATCCATCCATCCATCCGTCCATCCATTTACGCCAGTATCTTTAAAAATCCACGCATATCGTACCTCGTACCTCGTACCTCACATCTCCCATCCCGCATCCACTATTTGGTTCGATTCCTTGGTATCTGAAAGAAAGAAAGAAAGAAAGAAAGAAAGACAATGCCATCCATCCATTAACAGCAGCAGCAGTAGCAGCAAAAAAGAGCAATTCCCCTTCTACTTCCCCTTCCAGTTCCAGTTCCATAAACTAAAAACGCCTAGACGCTCCTCCTTGACGAAAAGAGGGGTAAGGAGAGAAAGAACCGCAGAAAACAGATCACAGATTTTTATCCGTGTATTGGTATGCGTGAGATCTCAATAGTTCATCTGCTTGTGACAGGACAGATGATGTCATAGGAAAATAGTACCACTATCAAGCTTCTCCCATGAAGTCTTTTTACTTAGTAGCCCTTGAAATAATCCATGCATGCCAGGTTCTCAGCAGTCCCCTGGAACGCTGAAGACAGTGATCAAAGGAATAAAAGAATCCAATTCAACGCCATCATCAGCTCCGATTAGAAGGCCTTTCCGCCCACGCCCTCACCAGCCAAAATTCTCAAATGTCTCTCGCTCAACTCGCTTTTCAAACCCATACTTGCACTTTCTCTGCTCAATCTATCCCAATGCTTCAATCCCTTCCTAAGCTTCTCCTGTTTTTGCTTCACTTCCTCTCTCAAAACTTCCGCCTCCTCTTCCTTTTTCTTGAGACGAGCTGCTAGATCTGCAGAAATGCCAGAAGCTGTTGGATCAATCCTCCCTCCCGGCATGATAGGTGGAATGCCTACCATTGCTGGGTGTATACGAGGACCCGATGAAGGGCCCGAGATGGAACCGCGGCTATGATATATATTGGAGGGATGTTGAAGTGAGGGACGAGAAGGGACTGTAGTGCCTGCGCGAGGGCCTGTGGGAATGCCCGAAGGACCTGTAGGGGCAGCAGGGGGGGTGTCCCTAGCTGGTGATGGGGAGACACTTGGAGGAGGACGTGGTGGAGGTAGACTAGTTCTTGAGTTTAATTCTGCGTTGGATCGAGCCGGAGGTGCTGCTCCCCAAGACGAGGTATCTGGACGACTGTGACGGTCGTTGCTAAATGATGATCGACCACCTCTCAAGGAAGCCGAAGGGCCACGAGGTGGAGCATAACCACGTGGGCCTGATGGTGGAGCGATGTGACCATTGCTCTCAGAACCAGATCTCGAATTATAGTTTGAAGAAGGGCCGGATGGAATGGGCGCAGCGAAGTTGCGGCCTCCACTGGGTCCAGTTGGGGCTCGGAACGTTGCTGCTGGACCCCTAGGAGGTGATCTTGGGGCCGTAGGACGAATTGGTGACCGATCTTTCGGGGCGGATCTTGAATTTTCTTGCTCTCTTTGTCTATGAGCCAAACCTGTAGGGGATCGGTCTCTGACTGGCACAGGTGAACGTATTGCTTCGCGGGTTGCTGCTTGCGTTAAAGCTTGCCTGCTAGGGTGGACAGGTGGAGATGATCGACGGGAATTGGTGCCAGAACTTCTACCTGACGACCTTTCTGAATCGCGAAGAGCTGGAGAAGGAGACCGACGTCTGATTGGAGATGGTGATCTTCGGCGTATGGGTGAAGGTGAACGACGTCTCCAAGTTTGTGAACTTGGTCCAAGAGGGGTGCGAATATCTCTCGGGTCGCGACTGCGAGAACGTGGACGCCAAGAGCCTCTCGGGCCAGGTGGTGGCGATCTGCGAGGCAGAGGTGATCTAGCTCGGATGGGGGATCTAGCTCGAAGGGGTGTACGGCTACGATCAAAAGGTGACCTTGAACGTCTCCTGCAAATTATTAGATTTGGACAATTCAAACTCATCAAAAGTAATAATATCAAGTATCTACCTGTCGTCTCTTCTTGGTGATCTAGGTCGCTCTCTGCGGTCATCGTCTCGTCTAGGGGAAAATCTTCTTGGACTTCGGGCTCTCAATGGAGTTCGAGCTCCTCGAAGTGGTGACCTGGGTCTGCCACGCCAAGTCATATCTCGAAGTGGTGATCGGTCTCTTGCGCGATATGGAGGCGTTCTTGATCTACGTCTTGGTGAACGATCACGTCCGCCAGGATGATAACTGTCGCTGGATAATGGTGGAGTTCGTCGATCTCTGCGAGGTGACCTGTCTCTGTCCCGGTCGGATCTGAAAGTGTCGGCTCGCGGTGGTGAGCGTCGGTTATGATTAGGTCTATATGATTCACCCGCTCCCAGCCTTGTGACTTCGCCATCACCTCGGATATCCATTCTACAAATACTATTCGTTAGCGATTCCTCATCCTTCACTGTAAATGTGCTATCATGAATTCCGCATTTTTCGACCTGCGAGTATCTTCGCAATACCGGTTTGTTCGATCGTAAGGATCTCAATAGCTGAAACGTCGATTTCTTCTCCACTGTTGGCCGGCATGTTTGTTGTTGTATTGATGTCTGCGTTGCTAACCATTGGTTGACCTAGACTAAGGGCAACATTTTCCTCATCGCTATTCAGTGCCCAGGTTATCATACTGCAAGCTCTCCTCGTCGCTTGTGAGCTCATATGCCCCAAATGATAGGTGGATAGAAGAAAAAGCGCCCTATTGCGAGATATGTCGGCCGTCATCGGCAATGGGGCTGTTACCAGCTTGGTTCGTAGCTTCAACCACAGCGCGAGGCAAAAATTGGTATCGCTCTAGTCGCGCACGACTGACGAAGTAATCTCTCGCAGTGTCTTCTTTCTGGACCATTCTTGGCTATCCGAAAAACCTCGACCATTAAAGCGCTTCCTGCAGGCGCAAATTGGGAATCAGGAGCGTTGTACGAACATGTGCAATATTCGTGGGTTCTTTGAGCGAAATTGTTATGTTCAACTTGTATAGCACCGTCTAACCACTGCCAAACAATTTTTAAATTCCTTCCTGGGTAATCTCCCATGTCCATTCGAGGATAGCGACGGCATTGACCAACTGCAAACGGGATATATTGTCGGGTTTCTCCTGGGGTTCTTGGCTTTTACATCGAGATTGCAAGTTCCTTAAACCTCTTGCGGCGATCCTGTAATGAGATATGTCCCCAACTCGATATACCATGTTGCGCTCCAAATGCTGCATACATGTGAATAAAATAAATCAGAACTAACCTTCTGTCTCGACCTCTATCCATCTTGAGCTCCTTGAGATATTCGCAGGAGATATTCGAGCGTGCCTGAAATGATCTGAGATATACCGAAAGTTTGATACTATATCGTCTCAAGTCGTTGTTAAGTTACGTAGGCAATGAACGTAAAATAGAGTAGACTGAATTGAAGATGTGATGATAACCATATCGCAGTTTCTAAGCTCCCCAAAACAATTTCCAAGCTTTCAAATGTACACTAGCGGCCGCTTTGTTCCGAGTACATCACATCACGTGTTGAGGGAAGAGTAGAACAAGATTCTGAATGTTTCATATAATTGAAGCAAAATAAACCACAGAATTTCAATCGCAGGGTCTAGTTTTGCACACATTCCTTCATTGGTTCCCAGTATTCTTATATTACATATGAAAAGCACCAGTAGTGCCTTTGCCACCCCCTTCCAACGCCACATTACTTTCCTCATATCTTAAAATCTGTAGGATCTTTCTCTTTTCTCGCCTCGCTTTTCTTCGTCTCGCTTTTGCTTCTTCCTGCTCTCTTGAGCAATCATATCACTTAAGTCTTCGTCGTATTGCCAAGCTCCTTGTTCCTCTTTCTTTTGAGCCTCAAACCTTCGTTTTACTTCTTTACTTATACCATCCTCATTTTGTAAAGAATCTGGATCCAATGCAACATCTACATCTCCTGGCTTCTTTCTCTTCCTAGTATCTTCTTGTCCTAGTACTGGCAAATGTGCATTTTGACCGGCACGAACATCGTAAGCTCTTTCACCGCCAAAGAACCCTTCAGCACGAATTTGACGTTCGGGGATGACAGTATAGGCAGATCTTGGGTGGGTGGATTCTTCAGTCTCGACCCCCCTCTTTTGCTTGCGGAGATCAAAGTCACCACCAACACTCATTTCACCAGGGTACTCTGATGGTACAGTTGAAGTCATGCCACCTGGCGTTTCCATGCCACTAGGCGTCTGTAAACCACCCACGTCCTCCTCGTCACCTTCATCTTCTTCCTCGTCACTCTCTTCTTCTTCTTCGGACTCCTCTTCAGGTGCTTGTAATTCACCCCACAGTGTTCGTTCAATAGGTTCACCTGCTTGATTGTTAACTTGTGGTTGAAGGACACCAAAGATATCTCCTCCATAAAGGGGCCGATTGAACTCATCAACGGGGGGTTTTCCATAACCACCAGGATGAAATCCCCACGCGCCGCCCGGTGGAGGTGGTGCATTCAAGCCGGGAATTTTGAGTGAGGGGTATGAAGGGGGTGGGCCGAAACGTTGTTGGTTGATGAGCCATGGAGGTGGGGCTCCAGGTGGTATATTTAGCGCATCCTTAAGGTCATCGCTCAACTCTCCAGGGCGCAAATGTCGTAAATTCGTCTCGTACTCCTTTCCCTCGTAGTAAACCTCACCATAGCGTGTTAGTTCCGGCTTTGTTTGAAACCGGAAGAAGGCTTCATACAGCTTTTGATAATCAATATCCAATTTTCCCATTTTCGGCTGCACCCTATCTCGTTGCTTCTGTTTCAAACTAGCTCCATCCTGTTTTTCCAATACTGCGTCGCGCATTTCAGCAATACCAGTCTCTTGAATGAACTTAGGGAGAGAAAAGGGAGGCTTCTCAACACCACGTTTTGACGATAAATACTCGCGCTTGAGGGACCAGTGGTTCGGTACCGGTACGACATTTCGGTATGATTTTATGTGAACAAGTAATCGAGGATCTGAGGCTGAGGTATCTGTCCAATCCACAAGCTCTGGCTTCTTCACAAGAGCTTTCAATTCCGCAACAGAAAGCTTGTCTCTTTCCTTTCTTTTCTTCTTGGATAATTTGGGTTCTTTGTCTGCCTCTTCGTCCTCGTCCGGGATCTCGTCGTCCTCATCGAAGAAAACTTCGCCCTTGTCGCCAATGTCTGCACCTTTCGCAGCCTGGTCTTCTTCAGCGGTAACACCAAATCTATCCATAATATCTTTGAACATAGCAAAGTTAGGATCATCTTCACTGATATTAAACCCTGTAAGATCTACTTCCAAAAGATCTTCGTCGACCTTTTTGGGTTCTTCAATGGGCTTGGTGATTTCGGTAAGCTCAGTTGCATCACTTTCCTCGACCTTTACTTCCGGATCTTTGTGGGCATCTGCTTCTGCTGTTGGAGTCTCCTAGAAATGGTCAACGACTATAAATATCAATGCAAGATTACAACTTACCTGTACTGCCTTCTTCTGCTCCTTTTTCTTAGCTCGCCGCATCTGATTCTTGGTCATTTTTGGCGCCATATTTGCGACCTGGGGCTACGAGCCCAATAAACACGATGGTGACTTGAATGCGAATAATCTCTATTCTTTGTGCTTATTACTCAGTGTGTTTGGTATTTAGATTCCAATAATAGCTGTGCGGTCAAATAACTGGTCAAGAAGAGATAAATAAAAGCTCGTCGCGATGCTCAAAGTACCATCGAATCGATATCAAATCGCGATTATTTTAGCGTCGGTAAATTCCACCAGAATTTCCGCAATCAAGAGACAACCCGTTCACCATGTTCCAATTAAGTAACAACATTTTAAGTCCTTAGTCCACCAGGTCCTTACGGTATCGTCATTATTGGGTATTATAATTGACTTGCGCATTCGCATGTTACAGATTATTCAAAACTGCAATACTGATTTCCCGCGATGAACATTTCAGACGATAATCCGAATTCATAATCCTTTACTTTGCAATGCCTCATTCGACTAGAGGTCCATCGCCGGGTCGAATTGCTCAAACAAGCTTCAAATTTCCAGGTGACACGAAGGCCAGCTCGCGCACATCCATGGAGAAATTTCCAGACCTTGATACTTCTGATACATTCGATCAATACGATGGACAGCAATCTTACAACTCACGAAAGTCCAATGGATATGCCAATGGAGCTCCTCCCGTGGATCGTTGGCAGCCACAAAGAAATGGTAGAATGAGAGGGGATTCTTGGACAAATGCAGAATCGAGTAACGGTAGAGGGCATAAAAAACAGAAGAGTCTAAGTGATGCATTCAAGACAATTAAGTCGAGGAAAGGAAGTATGAGTGCGAATGTGCATGAGATATCAGATGCCCTAAAGGCTCCAGTCTCTCCAAAATTAATTGTTTGTGAACATCTCCTGCATATTGTCCATGAATGCTAATTTAATCTGTGTAGGTCCTATGTATAGTATGGTATCTTTCAAGCGCCCTAACAAACACATCCTCAAAATCTATTCTGAATGCATTTCCAAAACCTGCGACTCTTACTCTCATACAATTTGCATTTGTCGCATTCTATTGCCTATTTTTCTCCTGGCTTTCCTCGACATTTCCACAACTCAAAAATGCAATTCCTGCTTTACGACATGGAATTCGATATCCCACGAAAGAAGTGATCATGACCACAATACCTCTCGCTGCCTTCCAAATCGGTGGTCATCTGCTATCTTCTACTGCGACAGCCAAAATCCCAGTCTCCCTGGTTCACACTATAAAAGGGCTGTCCCCCTTATTTACGGTGGTCGCATACCGACTTATATACAATATTCGTTACCCAGTGGCTACATATCTCTCCCTCATCCCTCTCACACTCGGTGTCATGCTCGCCTGTTCGGCAGAATTTAAGGGGAACATATTTGGTATAATCTACGCCTTCCTCGCCGCGATAATATTCGTCACTCAAAACATATTCTCAAAAAGGCTCTTCAATGAAGCCGCAATCGCAGAAGCGGCAGGTCAACCACGTACAAACAAACTAGACAAACTAAACCTTCTCTGCTACTCATCTGGTCTCGCTTTCCTCCTTACGTCACCTATCTGGTTCTGGTCAGAGGGTATTACTCTCTTAGGTGATTTCTTCCACGACGGGTCTCTTGATTTAAGTTCCCACCCAGAAGCCTTCGATCACGGACGTCTAGCCCTCGAATTCATTTTCAATGGAACCTTTCACTTCGGCCAAAACATCATCGCCTTCGTCCTCCTCAGCATGGTTTCACCCGTCACCTATTCCGTCGCCTCCCTCATAAAACGTGTCTTTGTCGTCGTAATTGCCATCATCTGGTTCCAAAACCCCACTACCAAAATTCAAGGTCTCGGAATCGCTCTCACATTCTTTGGTCTCTACCTCTACGATCGCACCAAGGGCTCAAACAAAGCAGATCACAAAGCCAAACTGATGAATAGAAAAGAAGAAACCCTCCTTCCCCTAAACACAAACTCTGGCAACCTCAACCCCGGAACCAAAGCCCATGTCCTATTTGAATCCCCAATTCAAGCCCGAGGCGGTGGTTACTCTTTATCTTCCGGTAATTCGGATAAAAAAAAATCTGACGACAATTCCTATGATAAAATGGGGAGGTTGAGGGGCAGTAGCAATGCTTCTTGGTTACCGCCTGGGACTAAACAAGAGGATACTTGGAGACCAAGGGAAATTATTGCGAATGGGCCCGGTGTTAATTGAAACGGCAGTGGCATTTCCATTAACTAGCAGTGCTTGTCATATGATGTTTTATATCATAGATGAGATGGGTTTGATTTTGATTTCAATCTTCGATTATTTTACTTTAGTTAACTTTACTTTACTCATGATATGAACGGATACGCGCATGCGCAAGCATTGAATGGTACCTTGGGTGTATAGATTTCTACCCACATTCACGGGCATCACCATGAAACGGAGCAAATGGGTGGGCGGGCGTTCAGGTCGGACGATATTAGAAATCTTGAATATGCTACATACGGTCTTTCTAGGTACTCACATACTCGAAAGAATCATAGATGGAGTTTTGCGGTTCACCAGTCCTGGATTCGGATTTGTATCATTAGAGTGGTTGTGTATGCGTATATAGAGTTACGGAGTAGTAGGTAGGTAGGTAGATACCTACCTATCTATCTATTTAATAAGACGGGATATAATATTAAGCAATGTTGGTTGTTAAGTTGAGCTTAATTCATTGGAATATGGATGTGAATTTGATGTTGATCTTGATGTTGATGTTGAAGAAGGAAGTCTGGAAATGGAAGATATGTATGTTGATTGAGTCATTCATTCATTCATTCATTCATCATAAATGATATTTGTAAAAATTATTAAATCAGGATCAAAGCAAGCTACTAGGTACCTATCTACTGAGTATTAAGATATTAGTTATCCATATAAGAAATAATAACCTTTGAGAGTTTTCTTTTTCCTATTAATACTTATATGTAGGTAGGTATACTATACATCCATACAACAAAAGAGCCCAGAAAAAAAAAGCAAAGCTATCCTAGCCCAGGCTTCTGGCCAATCTATGCGATAGTGTATGCATACATATGTACATTATGAAGACCCATCGCTATCCATAGTCCAGTCCATTCCATTCGATTGCGCCCATCCATCCATCCATCATTCGTTTAAATTCATATATTCATTTGTGGCGATTGCCAATTCAAACCCAGGGAGCAGAGAGCCAATTAGCAAAAGCAGATATCCATCCATCCAACCAACCAACCAACAAATGCATATGAATCTAGCCAATCTTGCCCTGCCATTCCTTCATGCACCGTATACATGTTATAATGCCTTCCTACGACTCCGCTTCTTTTTCCCCTCATGATTGATTAGTTATTAAGACAAAAGTAAAAAGCTGCATACCACCATGCATGCATCCACCTCAATCCCCCTCCCCCCAAAACCCAATCACCAAGCCAATCCCCCCTCCACTAATCCATCATCCCCATCCCAGTCATCGTCACCTTCCGGCTCACTGTCCAAAAAATCAGCCTCGCCAAACTGCGTTTCTGCCGGTCTCTTATTATCGATTATGATATTCACAACCTCACACATTCCTTGAATAATGAGACTTTGCTTTTGTTTCTTCTTTCCTCTTCCCCCAACATGTTGGTTCCCATCTTCACTCTCACTCGCACTATCCACGCCATCCCTATCTTCCTCCCCCGAGCTAGGAGTTTGCGGCGGCGAAGAAGGAAATCCATCAATGCCCGCCGTGATTTTTAAAACTCGAACCTCCCGTGTAGCACGACGATTTTGAGCGAGTTCGCGGTCCGACAGTTTTGATTTGGAGGGACGAGGAGAGGACGATTTCATATCATCGACTTCGTCATCTTCTTCATCATCATCTTCATCGTTAGAATTATCCGGGCTTTCGGCGTAGTTTGTTGTACGTTTGGCCCGCGTGCTCTGGCGAATTGGTAGAGAGTTTCTTTTTTGTTGAACCTTTTTGTTCTCCGCGGAGCTCTGTTCATTATGCTGAGGATCCGGTTCTAATTTGGAAAGTTTGGCTTCTGGCAATTCCGAAGCTTTGATGAAGTTCTTTGGAGGATCACAGATTCTTTTGAAGACGTGACCCAAAGTTCCGATCCATTTGTCTCTAAAACTAGCCCGATCTCGCCAACCAGTATTAATGCTCGCCTGTAAAACCAGAACCCTGAGATCCGGAAGTTCGCCTGCACTATCCAGCAAGCTTTGAAAGAACATCTCTGCAGCTTCTTGATCCCATTTACGTAGATTAACAAGCTCGAGAGTTTGGAGTGTGGGTGGCCATACGGGGGTTTGATCACTTTTGAGTAATTGATCGTAGTCCGGCTCGGAATTATGGTAGGAAACATGTGCATCAAAATATTGAAGATCCATTCTCAAAGCTTCTAGATATGGACATGCTGTGCCTAGTGAAGGGAGGAATGCTAAACTCAATGCCGAGTTATGATTGAGTGTGAGACAACGAATTTGTCTGCCACAGGTCACGAGATATTCCCCAAGCATTTCAGCGGTTACCTCCCAGCAATTAGTAATTTCTAGATTGCGCAAGTTTGACGGCAAGAGGGGCATCAATTTCGCATTAAGTAGCGTTGAGGATTCAAATATTAAGTGTTCCAGGTTCTCCAGGACGGAAAGCGATTCGGCCAGTATTTCTTCAAGCATTGGATCATCCTCGCCTTTTTTAGGGTGACGAATTTGGTAATTGACAAACGCAACCTTTTTTAAGCCGATGAAGGATGGTTTAAGGTGTATCTCGCGCATTCTCTCGATAGGCCACCTCTTACCACCTAGCCTGGATGACCAGCGCCAGCTCCTTAACTTGCACAGGCTGGTTTTATCGCCTTTAGTGGAATCTGCCGCCGGTTCAACGTGCTCGAGTGCTTCAAAGACAGCCGGTGGATATTCCCATCTGATCGGTTCATCAAGTTGTTTGAATGGTTTCGAGTCTTTTTCATCGTAGAACTCTAGATCCACCAATCTCGGTAGGTCTCTTATTAAGCCATACAAATCCAAAAGTCCACTTCCAGGTAAAGAATAGCAAGCGACTTGTCTGACTTCAATTCGAAGATTGACAACCTTCTGCCTATAACCAAAAGTCACAGATGCAGGGTCAGATTTGAGTAATTCAACGAGTCTAATCACACATTAGAGCTAAAGGACTTGAAATTAGACCTCCAAAGTTACTTACCGATGGGCTTTATCCATGGGAACAAGAGGAGGTGAGTTGTATAAAACTGTGAAAGCTGGCTCGGCAAATCCCCGACAGAGATATGCGACATCCAAAAGCCATCTCCCAGATGGAAGAGGTTGAAAAGTTCGTTCTTCGTACAATGGGTACGTAGCGTACTCAAAAATCTGAACGAGAACATGGTATGGTAAAGTCTGCCATGGCGGAATATTTCCAGAATCTTCTGCGAACATGATAGATGGCGATTGGACTATAGACCTCCTAGAAGAGATTGACCGTTTTTGTTTCCTTCGTTTCGGCATCGACTCAGGGGATCTAGAAAGGAGTCGCTTGGTAGAAGCACGAGAGCGTGAAGCATTTCGAGGGAGTCTTGGACGAGGCGCATGAAAGGATGAATTATGCGATTCTTCATTGTCTTCGCTCTCATCTTCCTCCTCTTCTGATTCGGTTTCAGTCGAAGCTTCCGCGTATGAGATAACCGGCTTCTGTCGGGTGCTTTTTGTAGTAGCTACATGTGTCTTACTGTTCGCAGAGCGAGTTGGCGGCGGATTTCGAGTGGATGTTCGATGGACTCTCGTGCGAGTAGTGTGAGAGGTATCTCTATGTGGTTGTTCCGCAGCATTGCCGTTCTCTTCCTCCTCTAAGTCGTCATCACTGTCGGTCGATGGTTCTGCGTATGAAATATTGGGCTTTCTTCGGGTAGACCGGGGAGGAGTTCGTAGGACTCGACGAGATACTGAAGCTCTATTCATGCCTACAAAAGTTAACTGTTTGCTGGTTGTGATTCATGAATGTGAGTTGAGGCTGAAGTAGTCGATTGCGGAGACTATACGGGTTATGTACGGCAGGTATGGTTCTTTGCCGTAAGCTAGTAAAGTTCCAACCTCAATTATGTCCAGTCTGTAGATGATGAGATTTAAGAAAAATTGATAATGAATGAACAAGAGACTAGACGAAGTTCTTTGCTTTCCTTCAAAGGACAATGAATTGAAATCTGATGTTAGTAAGCTAGGTACCTACGGAGTACACTAATCGCGATATCGGTTAATCCGATAAGAGATTTAAGGTTTCAAGCTAGATGGACATCATCCCTGCACTTACCTCGGTAGCTCCTTCTCAACGGACACCTGCATCTCTAGTTGCAAGAAAAATCAATGGCTCTACTTCATTGGAATCAAAGGCATCGTTGGTGTGGTGATACTACTGTATGTTATACATGACTAGGTAGATTGGAATCTTTCGAAAAGTAGGTAGAGACGAGAGACCCTCTGCATCTCGAGCGGTAGGAAGCATAAATGGACTGACTCTATTGTATCTGAACTGAGGCTATTCAAAATACTCATATGATGAGCTACTTGCTAGACTAATAAGAGCAACCGCTCATGTGGTTATGCTACGTTGTATAAAGGAAGAAAGCTTAGCAACTAGTATATAGCTTTTATTTGATGTGCTGATTTCGGAATGTTGACGCGACGCACAAGTGATGCAAATAAATTTATTTGCAACACAAATATCCAATAGTATCAATCTCTGATATTGGGCCTTTTGAGATCTTTCTACCAAGTGGTGCACTGATGATAACACAATAACCATATTAGATAAGCACTCCTTTTTAAATTTACCCGGTGAGGTGTTCACATTCTTTTCATCTGATCTATCTTTTCATGCGGCAACTTTTTACCCTGTAAAGCGGTTGGTTGGTTTTTTGAGGTGGTTTATCGTGCGAGGCTCCTGCTGGTGTTTTGTTTTACATTTGGCAACAAACTTTCTTGAGCCTCTCTACCAAAACACAACATCACGCGTGTCATTTCCCAGAAGGTTTCATTATTATTGATATACTTTGTCACAGCTTAGCCAAGCCCTCATCTGCACTCAAATCTCATTCAGTCTTTTTCTGATCTGCTTGATCCCTGCAAAGGCACATCTATAAGATCACCTCGTCTTTCCCGTCATTAAGTTTGAAAGGCGGGAGGTAGCCAGTGAGAGGTCGAACGATAATGAAATGTCACCGGCAGGTATCAATGGAAGAGGAGTTGGGAAAGCAGCTATTGAACATTGGTTATCAGATCATCGTCTTCCTTTCCGCCCCTTTCTGAGAGGCAACCTTAAAAAGGCTATAAGGTATCACGAAAATTTAAGGATGGGTTCCTCGTACTCATCACTCAAACCTGTCACACCGCCTCAGGAAAAGGAACGTGAGATTTTTGCATCCGACGAGGAAGACGTAGAGGAAGAAGACCCAAGACCTGCAAAAAGAAGAAAGACTGCCAATATAAATTCTTCTGCACCTGCACTAGCTCATAATTCTTCGAATCGATCCATGTCTTCGTCTTCGGCTTTTGCTTCAGTAAACGAGACAGCTTCACTTAATCATTCTATAAGTGAAAATTCTCAAATACCATCATCACATTTACCTCCCAGGTCTCAAGTAAATAAGATCAAACCCACGGATTTTTACGGCCCTCAACCACGGATTTCTGGAGGATCCAATGCAAACTTGTCACTTGTGAAGTCAAACGTAGATCGAATTCGGATTGACTCTTTACTCAAATTAACGGAACCCCCTGTGGACTTCCAGAAGTTACTACAAATCCGGGTTGCCAGCATCATTCAGAACTCGAGTTTGGAAGAAACTGATGAAGTCACGAGTCAATACTCAAACATAAAATGTACTTTAGCTTTGTTTCGAGTTTCAGATGATGAAGATGAAACATTGACAAATATCTATCGGCAGCCTCAGACAGGAAGGATTAAAAGGACATCCGATGGTCGTCAGAACGATACTTTTCCAATATACTTGCCACCCTTTATAATCCCTTCAGATGTCCTTTCTCAGGATCCAACCTTTGATGAATCATCTGGTCGATTGCAAGGTTCGGGCGAATTTGGCAAGTATAGGGTTGAGTTGTTAATCGAGCCATATCACGCTAGTCGAAAGGACTGGTTGCCTTTGACAATTTCCAGTCTCCCCCACAACAGTCGCCTCGCGAAAAAGATATTCAAAGGAGAAGCAGAGCTCACTGATGTGCGCCAAATGGTATGCGAGTTCTTGCTCTTTGACTGGGATAGCAAGGACGGTACAGCTCAGATAGAGCTGCTTTATGGAGGGGAAACAGTTGCAACTTCGGCCTCGTTGAAACTGGATATACAATGGTCGCTTCCAAGTCGTCTAATTAGAAAAGAACTTGGCGAAATACCAAAGTCACCGACGCCAGGTCCAAAAATAGCTCCTGACTCGGTTTTACCTCATCTTCTATCCCCGCAGAAGGCAGCGACATTGGAGTCGGAAAGCCCCTCTCGTGCCAAGAGACGTGGTCGTACAAATATTCCCACATACAATCTCAAAGAGTTAAGTGCGAAAGCTCAAGGTAAGAAATTGAGAGCTCACTGGCGCAAAGAAAGTTCAGGGGCTTCTATGGCTCTGAGTGATATCGGTGAATATTTGACCTACACACTCAGTAAATCGGATGCGGAAGCATATGGTATCAAACAAACGCATTCGGTAGCTGGGTTCTCGTGCCCTATATGCGATATGGACACCAAAGGTATGGAAAGTCTTCGGCTTCATTTCTCGACCACACATGATCGATTCATATTCCGTCTTTGTTCCAAGTCTTCTTTTTTCGTTGAAATCAACAAAGAATCTCGAAATTCGAGGGAAGTTCACCCTCTGCAAACCGTCCAGCTTGGGAGAGCCACTACTTTGTTAGATATGGAGAAATATATTTCTGGTGACAGTTCTTGGGCCCAAGTTAGGGAAGGGCCTCAGAATAATCAATGGCCAGATTCAGATCTCCTTGCTCGTTTGCGATTTGGAGCTTCTCCATCTCCGCCACCTCAAAGCTCGCGTCAGAGCTCGCGTCAGAGCTCGCAAGAAGTATTGAACAATGCTATCCAGGAAAACGAGAGCGGAAATTCTGTGCCTGCCTATATCCGACGTCTAGCTAGCCTGCCTGCCAGAAGCAGGAATCGGCACTACGTTCCTGATATCAGAAATGGTCCATATTCTAGGTCGGCCTTTTATCCCGGTATTGTAGACCGCGTATTCTATGATCTACGCACGAAACAGGTTGTACAACCTGGAGAGGACTTACCTGATAGTGATGATGAGGGGGATGAGGCATGGCTACTACACAAACGAAAATGGATTATCAATGAGTACACAGATCTCACAGACGATGAGAAGGAATACCTTATCAAATGGGAAGAATTTATCATGGGCGAGCGACAGACTGGTCTATCGCATCTTCAGGAAGCCATCATGAGATTTGTGTCAAGAAATCGCGTCTGGTTTGCCGAGAAGAAGACTCGGAAGAAGGAATGGTTTAAGCAAATTGAGTTATTCGTAGCGAGAGATGCTCTGGCAGACCAACCGTTGATGTCCCGTTGCGAGAGAATCTTCGAATTGGGGGAGAAGGAGCTAGACGCAAAGAATTCAAAGCCAACATCTGAATCGGTGGCAAGCCCAAAAGCGAAGCCAGAGACAGAGCTGGATCGGGAGATGAGGGGAGGCACTGATTGTGTATGTGGTGATCTTGTTCAGACTCCTGATCAGGTTATATGTAGTGGAGAAGTAAGTTTATTTGCCATCTATTTATTCTATACATACTGACTACTCTACAGTTTTGTCCAGATCGCCACTATCATAAAGAGTGCGCCAGAAAATCCGGACGCCTAATCGTGCCAAAAGGTACTTGGTTATGTGATCGATGTGATCTTAGAGCGTCGATGAAACAAGTGGCGGCGAAGACGGGTATTCCATTTAAGGATATTCTTCAGGACAGGATTCTAAGGAAGAGTCGAAAGGCATAGGCAGCTAGTATCGGGGCGAGAAGAGTCTGGATGAGAGGCATTCACCGATTGCATTTCGTCGATAATACCAAATCAAACAATCACAAATGGGGAAGACGAAGATCAAGGAAATAGGGGATAAGTAACTTATTACCAAAACGTAAATGTATACAATCTTGCATCATATATGATATGCTAAATCTAAATTTCCTCACTCTTATTTATATGGATGGAAAGAATCAACCATATGATACTGGCGTCAATCCTTTCCTTTCACACGTGAAATCCTCATGGTCACTTAGTCTTCGATATACACATCTATCATACCTACCTAGTACATAACTTTCCAACCATCAGCCTTGCCTTGCCTTATCTTGCTTGACCCTCCAATCATCCAATGCCATAGGTGTAAAAAAGCGTTGCATCACATGAACAAAGATCTGTTTCCTGCGTGATCTTATTTATCGCCTTGTCTATGTTGAGATCGATCTCACCTACCTATCGCCTACAAAAGCAAAAACCCTCAAGCCCTCCCTCATTAACCCTACCTCAGGCCTGAGGTTACATAAAGAGCGTCTGAGTACAACAGTAGATAGAGGTTTTATGCCATGTCATATGGTTGATTGGTTGGTTAGTTGATTAGATGCTTGGTTTTCGGGGATTTCTTTTAGGGTTGTAGTATTGGTTTGAGATAGGCAGGGGAGAGGATTATAGATATGGAAGGACAGATAGATGAATGGATTTCAGATGGAGAAAGGGAAGGAAATTGAAAAAGATGATTCGGACAGCTAATTATGATTCCGAGGGATATTTTCTGTTTGAACATGGCGTTATATTCATTTCCAGTTGATTTATTTTTGCAATTGCTTGTACTCCGTAAATAGCAGTATATGAGTGGAAATGCCAGTGTCCGTGAATCTGCTCCTTTTGAATCGACTACGAGGTAAGGTTAAACACCTAGATGAGTCTTTATACATGTCTTTATACACGTTCATCTAGTAGGTGCTCTTTGTAAGACTACGAGTATCATCGAATCATGAACAAAAATCATACTGGACAAGGAAATGAATGTTATTAATGCGGGAGTAATAAAAACAACGACCAACTGCCAACGATAAGAATAATCAAGATGTGATTTGCAGGACTAAGCATATCAGCCTTCACATGGTGACAAGGACCCCCCAAGACAGCCCCGACAAAACAATCCCATAACGACCATCATCAAAACCACGCTCGTAACCTTACCTATCACATCGGCACCTGCACCGCAAACCATATAATTCATTCAATACTCTCGACCACTTCACGAATCGAAGAGAAAGGTGGAGGAAATAAAGGAGAGAGAGAGGACTTATTGATTGGGATCGTGGAAGATAAGGAAGGAAGGAAAGAAAGATTCACATTGGGAATAAATTCAATTCACTCTTTCGCCCTGTCGCGACTCTGTTGTGTTGCAATACGGTATTGTTGCGACAATGCTTAGGCCGTGATATTTACCAATAGCTACGAAACGTCACAATAGCAAATCCCCTCTATTGTCAGTCGGCAGTACGGTATAGCTTCACATTGCGCGTACATCATACATTCATTTTGAAATTTGTAAGTTTGCTTTCCACTCTCTGATTCAATGTCGTGTTTCCTGTGAAGACATCACCAAAAGATATCACCGCCAAGATGTCGATCATACACCGCGAACTTATAACGAAGGAGAGATTTGACTCATTCGTGATCGCTGATATGGTTGCTACAGAGAGGATGGAAAAGAAGATGGCTATGGATGTCGCCTGCAGATCCACCACTGCCATCGGGAGGTTGCAGGACCTGTTTCGTGACCTTGCCGAAGATGAACTCCCAGAAGTAAACTCGCACGTTCTCAAAATGTAAGATGAGGTGGACTGACTGTTCGCAGATGCCGCACCTCCTTGAAATCGTCGATGCCGAAAAGGGAAAATGGAATTCGCGGTCCCACGAAGAGCTCATAGGAATACCTTGGAACCTACCTTCCGAGCACTCAGAAGCTCGCAAGCTTCAATACATGACTGTTTTTTCTACAGGGGACCGCGACCTTCAAGTCCCAAAAGCCTTTGATCATGAAGATCTAGTAGAGAGTCCCTCGAACGGTGCAGGCCGAAGTAGCTTGGATACTCCCCAAAGAGACCCGAACAAAAAGATCTCGTTTGCGGCTTACCATAAGATGAAGAAAGACGGAATTAAGCCTATATCAAGAACATCTGCAACCCCGGATTCAGCTCTTCCAAAAGGTCATGCAAGAAGTACAAGCAATGTCTCCAATGCGACTTCGATGGCTCGCGGGTCCTCCTTCGAGGGTTCTTTAAACGGCGAAATACAAAAGAATGGAAATGCGGTACACTCCGCGAGCAAGGCAGAGCATGGAGTCAAGAATGGTATTGATAGGTATGTTTTAGTGATTGAAATGTTCACAAATCCGCTAGGGACCACTAACATAGTCATAGAAATCTAAACCCTCCACGAAACAATTCTACAAAACCACAACATCTCGCCAATGGCATGAAGAGCCGCACGGAACAAACAAAGGATGTCTCGAGGTTTAAAGAATTGAATACACCACAAAGCAGACCATCTACGAAAATGGGCTCTTCAATCCCTACCTGGGATGCACCCATGAAGCACAGCTTTCCTTCTCGCCCACAATCCCCACGAAGAGTGCTCTCAGATGGCAGAAACAACAAGCGACCAACGGAATCAGACGAACCATCTTATGCAGAGAAGCGTGCCAGAACTGATAAGGCAAATTCACATCTTCAAAAAATCGTCAAACCAGAAAATAATTCGTCCAAGGCGAAAGCCCCTCCTTCCAATTCGAGCAAGTCAGATGACCATGCATTCAGATCCTCCAAAGAAACAGGGGAAGCGAAATCAAATAGACCATCCGGAAAACCTGTTCACAATTTACCACCATTACTTTCACCACTTCCTGCTGACTTAACTACCCCTACCACCTTCGATAGCCCCAAGAAAGCCGATCAAAAAGCTTCCTCGTCGAACACTCCATCATCCAAGTCCAAGCCCTCTGTTAATGGAAAGAAACTTCCACCGAAAGAATTGACATTGCAACGGGAAGCTTCGCCAACCACACCTCCAAGAACGGCGTCACCCTTCAAACTTCCACCTTTACTTTCACCAACACTTCCTGACGTTGTCGAAGCAGCATTAGCAGAGCTCAAAGAGAAAGCTGACAAGCAAAAAGAAAGTGGAAAGCTTGCTCCTGCGCCTGAGCATCGGCAGGAGAAATCAGGTTTGTTGACAGTTGAAGAGCGTCATACACAAGCGCGTAAACCTGATGCACCTGGCGTCGCTCGCAAAACTGTCGGTGGTGCCAAAATTGGCCATCCACCCAAAAGATCCGCATCAAATACGCCTTTGCAGAAACCTCGCGAAGTTTCAAAAGCTCTAGCTACGAGTCAATCATATATTGTCAAGTTGCCTTATAGTAAAAAGAAGGCTACGACTATTGAGCGCCTTGTCAGATTATCACCACGACCTTCGCCAGATTTTTTGAAACTTGAGGCTATTAGAAAGAAAGATGGCTATGAAGCCATGATGGCTCATGGATCTTCCAAGAAAGCTCCCATTTTCTCCGCCGATGTCGTTTTGGCTGATTCGGCATCGGAATCTGAAGAGGAGATACCTTTATCAACTCAAAGCAGAAAGACGGTCTCTAAGAAACGCCCTAGCGATGTCCCTCCTTCAAACTCTGAGCCCCCACCAAAGCGCGCGAGACGTCCTGATAATCTTGAGGTTACATCTGCTAGAAAAGCAGTTCCAAGTCCATTGAAATCTCCTCTGCGTCCTGGACCATCTCAAAAAGTTTTACTTGCCACACCCAAGAAAAAGGAAGGTTCCAGGGGTGCAGCTATGTTCAGGGTTACTTCTAGTGATGGACATCCTGAAACCCCTCAGGGCGCTAATATTACTGCAACGACTCCTCAAAGTATCTCGGCAAGCAAATCTGAGCAGATTAGCGAGTTTGCTCGCAGCCTAAAGAAAAAGGGTGAACGTATGACGAGAGTTGATGGTGATCAACTCAACCTTAAACCTGTTGCTGAACGGACAGCTGGGGTAATGGTTGTGGTCGAGTGCATTTGCCAGTACATGAGATATTTCAAGGGACTCCCTTGTGCTAGTCCCAAGGAGAATAGCTACAACCAAAGACATGCCAATGCCAACAATTGGGACGGAATCGTTGCGATGCTCAATTGGCTTGGAAATATCAGTAAAGATATTCCTGTCCTCCAAGTATTATTTGTTCATCTCCAAGCCTTTGCCCTCGAAGAACTAACTCGTGCTTTGATCGGTATACGGAATTCACCAGGCAATTCTGAAGAGGACCGTACAAAGGATCGCGGGGTTTGGTCTAAACAGCATTCAACTGATTTGAAAAGGCGAGATGCCTGGCGACAAAGTCATAATGTCGGGTACAGACTTTTAAAAGATTTGTCCTGGAAGGGCGAGCCTACTGTCATTGGACCTTGGACTAGTGTTGATGCCATCACAGCCTATTGCATGGAAGTTTGTGCAGCATACAACAAGAAGGAGAAATCCGGCTGGACAAAGGAAGTTGAGTTCTAGTCGCTTTTCATACTTTAGCTCTGCTTCCTACGCGGTATTTCATTCTATGCTGTCACGACGGAATACTCGATGTAAAAAGACTTGGTGATTTAAGGATTCAAAATCTTACCTCTTTGCTTTCTAATATAAATTAGCTTCTTCATATTTTTTGTTTTTACACACTTTTCTACAGTACAATACTTAACACACGTATTTGAGGATAGTGTTCGGATGAATGGGCATTGGGAATGGAATGGACGGGAGTGTGTGGTGTGTGGAGTGGATGGCGTTTTTAAGATTGCTTGGACATTTTTGCACATTACACGGTTTACTATTTGGGATGGAATCATGGCACTATACCCAGAAATCTTTGCAACTGCTTTTTTTATATGAGGATGGATAGGGGTCATGTGGTTGAAGGCGAGGATTTCAAATTTTAGCTTTCTTATATCGAGATTTTGATGAGAGGTTGGCTTGCATGGATGGATGGATGGATGGATGGATGGATGGATGGATGGGGTTCGTAGCTCACAGGGTATTTGAGGGATTTTGAATTGGGGTCGTTGTATTATAGAATGGATTTCAAAATGGACAGACAGGTTCACAGATGGATGGAAGGAAGGATGGATGGATGGATATAGTATATGGAAAACAATCAAGAACAATCTATATTATTAATGGATATATATTATATTATATATTATTTTTATTTATATTAAGGCATAAAAAGAAATAAAAAGGAATAAAAAGGAATTATATCAAATAAGAATTATTTATTTAATGTATTAAAATAAAGAAAAGAAAAAAATATTTAAAAATATTTATATTTTATAATACATAAAGAAATTTGAATTATTTAAAAGATTTAAAAGATTTAAGATTTAAAGAGTTTTTTAAAAAAAAAGAAAAAATATAAATAATACTTATTATATATCTTTTATTTTAATTATATAAAATTATAAGATTTATAAATATAAAAAAGGATTTATTTAAAAAAAGATAATTATATTATATATAATTATTTATAAAATAAGAATGATATTACAAAGTTGAATATTTAAAATGATTTGAGAGTTTGAAATAATTTAATCGTTTAAGATGATTTAATTATTTGAAATATTTTAAATATTTGAAATGATTTGAATGTTTGAAAAAATTTAAATGTTTAAAGAGATGTGAAAGTTTAAAAAAATTTGAATATTTAAAGAGATTTGAATGCTTGAAATGATTTGAGAGTTTAAAATTTGAGTATTTGAAAGTGGTTTGAGTGTTTGAAATGATTTAATAGTTTGAATTTATATAATGATCTTAATTGTTCTAAATAGTTCAGACTCTAGTATCGAATACTTATAATCACATCACGTCAAATCATTCTGGATATCCTTCGGCAAGTTGATAGGCAGACATCAAATCATTTAACATCAAAAAAGAAAATTGTTGGTGAGTTGTTACAAGGCTTAGCTTTTAAAAAAAAAGATGCGATAATCAGAGGATTTCTTTTCTGTCTCGGACCTTCCCAAGTCTGTACACAGCCCAAGCTCCAACGCTGCCTACCCCTTCCCTTTTTCATTCATCTTCATCTCTCATCCATCTGGAATTATACACATCATCCCCTATCTATCATCTCATCTATTCTTTCTCCCTGTAAAGTCACTCATGTTAGCATATTTTTGTCATTACTTGCAGATATTCAATTCGTAATGACTTACAATTCTGCAAGAATCTTCTCTCCCTTTGCACGTGCTGATGCAAAGTCACCGACCATATAGAAAGCACCTTCTGGTAAATCATCACCCTCTCCGTTCATGATAGCCTTGAAACTGGAGATAGTGTTCTTCAAGTCAACGAGAACACCCTCAATACCGGTGAAAACGTGTGCGACAGTGAATGGTTGAGACAAGAATCTTTGCAATTTACGGGCACGCTCGACAGTCAACTTATCAGCTTCTGACAATTCATCCATACCAAGAATGGCAATGATATCTTGGAGGGATTTGTACTCTTGCAACATTTGTTGAACACGGGTGGCGGTATCATAGTGATCTTGTCCTACAACACGGGGATCCAACATACGGGATTTAGAGTCAAGGGGATCGACAGCTGGGTAAATACCCAACTCAGAGATACCACGGGACAAGACAGTGGTGGCGTCCAAATGGGCGAAGGTGGTAGCAGGGGCAGGATCGGTCAAATCATCAGCTGGTACGTAAACAGCTTGAACGGAGGTAATGGATCCCTTGGTGGTGGTTGTGATACGTTCTTGCATAGCACCCATGTCGACGGCGAGAGTAGGTTGGTAACCTACAGCAGATGGGATACGACCAAGAAGAGCAGACACCTCAGAACCGGCTTGAGTGAATCTGAAAATGTTATCAATGAAGAGCAAAACTATGTCAAATTAGTATGTATATTGAGGTTTTTGGAGTTTTTGGAGAATAGGAATCTTACCATCTTGTCCCTCTTCTCGAAATTGCTCAGCAACAGTTAACTTTAAGAAGTCGTTAGTAAGCTATGTACATCTATCTGGCCAATGTGAAACAAATGTTGTGAAGTGTAGTGTAGGAGGGAAAAGCTCGTGGGGGGGGGGGGGGTAAATTGAAATTGTGTGGAAAGATTACTAACTCCGGTAAGAGCAACACGGGCACGGGCTCCGGGAGGCTCGTTCATTTGACCGAAGACCAAAGCGACCTTGGACTCTCCATCAAGTTGAATGACTGATGTCTCTTGCATCTCGTGATACAAATCGTTACCCTCACGTGTACGTTCACCTACACCAGTGAAAACAGAGTAACCACCGTGTGCCTTGGCAATGTTGTTGATCAACTCTTGAATGAACACAGTCTTTCCAACACCAGCTCCTCCGAAGAGACCAATCTTTCCACCACGAGCGTAAGGAGCGAGCAAGTCGACGACCTTAATACCAGTGACCAAAACCTCAGCAGTGGTAGATTGTTCAGTGAAAGGTGGGGCATCGGCGTGAATTGGTAGTCTCTTGTCGCACTTGATGGGTCCACGCTCATCGATTGGGTCACCAGTAACGTTCATGATACGACCGAGGGTTCCTGCACCGACTGGTACCATGATTGGTGCTCCAGTATCGGTTGCTCGGTGACCACGGACCAAACCTTCGGTACCTGTAACAATTTGGGTCAATCTTTGTACTTGTATCCGTCAAGGCCGAGTTCCCTTACCATCCATAGCAATAGTTCTGACGACATTCTCTCCCAAATGTTGCTGTTACCCTTGTCAGCCCGGATTCGACGTTTGTTATTCCTTGTTTTGTTGACGTACTGCGACCTCAAGGATGAGTTTGTTACCACCGTTATCGGTCTCGAGGGCGTTGAGAATGGGTGGGAGCTTCTCGGTATCGAATTTTACTGTTAAGATGTGGTCAGTATGCAGTTGCAGGGTATTTGAAGCTCGTCCCCCATATAATCCATTAATCCGGAAGTTTGACGTCGTTGCCGAGAAAGAATTTTCCATGCCACTTACCATCAACGACGGCACCAATGATTTGATGGATCTTGCCATGTATGGCACTGTCACTCGCAAATCTAGCAGAAGCTGCTCTTAAACCAGTCGACAAAGCTGGTCTGAAGGCGCTTCTGGAAGCCCGGAGGGCAGAGTTTTGGATGGCGCTGTACCAGGTTTAAAAGTCAGCTCAATTGGTCCATGGCCACCCATTACGACGAGGTAAAAAAAATCTAAATATTGGTACATACCTCCTGAACATCTTTACGGATGAAGAAGAGCGTTGAAGATGGGAGTGGAGATACAAAGATCGATGGAGGTATGATATTGCGAAAAGAGGAGGTAAATTGAAGCCAGCAGCAAAATGAGCTTCTCGACTAATTTGTTAGCGTATGCCCCCACGTGATGGCGTAAATTCCGACTTCCCGTTTTGACCCGAGTTGAGATCAACAACGACAACGACGACAACAACAACAACATCATCGATTAGTATTAACAAGATGAGATCGATAGCTGAAAAAGAAAACAAATATTATAAGGATTTCCCGAAAATTGAGAAGTTCAATTTTGACACTGTAAAGAATGAGTGAGTACACATGAGATAATTTATTTTCTCAGCAGAATATTTTAGTTGAGCGCGGGGAAGTAAAAATTCAATTTTTTTTTTCCTTCGCTGTAATGCTCCAATGGCTCACATACAAAAATAAATCTATCAACATGAGAGGTATTGAACTACTGAAAAGCAAACTCTTCATATTTCTCCATCTCCATTGTCTCACTTATATTTTCTTGATTTTACCCCTCATTTGTTCCCCTCATTTACCTATCAAAGTAGCGATTCTTCATACTAATTTCATAGCGTAGATTCGAGTGCCAACACCTGTGTATGATTAGTCTCTTGTATTAGTCGGATCGATGAGAAACTTACAAGTGCGGTGCGGGTTGGAATGTATACTTGAATAAAGTTCTTCCTGTTGTTCCATGCAAAAGGTGTTGTGAAGAAGCGTGTTCCAGCATCAATTCTTTCGAAGCCTCCGACATCCTTGGTGTCAGTATTGAGAACAACTCTGTAAGTACCCTCCTGTTCAATACCGACTCTGTAATCCGCAAAACTTTGTGTTGGATGGAAATTGAAGATCCATAACAAGCCAGCTCGTTCAAAGACAATGACCTTGTCAGACTCATTCTTTAAACTGATGTAAGCTTGGTCACTATGTAACCATCCATACTTTGCCTCGAGATGTTGCATGTGAGCATCAAATTCGTTCAATGCCTTGTAACGAAGAAGGTCATCATCTGGAAGGTTAAATTGGCGTCGAGCATACCAGAAGCTGTTGTCATTGCCTTGACGAGGGAAGTCGAGCCATTCCGGATGACCAAATTCGTTACCCTCGAAATTTAGATAACCTTCACCTCCAAGACCATGAGTCAAAAGGCGGATCATCTTGTGTAATGCCATTCCACGCTCAATGATTGGCGTGAATTCTGTGAGCCTTGACATATTTGTGTACATCTCTGCGTCACAGAGGTGCATCATGATGGACTTATCTCCAACCAAGGCTTGATCGTGACTCTCGCAGTATGCAATAGTCTTCTCACCATGGCGTCTGTTTGTCAAAGTAAAGCAGATGTTTCCGAGATCCCATTCATCGTCTTTCTTCTCCTTGAGAATCTTGATCCACATATCGGGAATGGCCATGGCAAGCCTGTAATCAAATCCTACACCGCCAAGTGCTAATGGTAAGCACAAGGCAGGCATTCCCGATACATCTTCTGCAATAGATATTGAGTCTGGGTAAAGTTGGTGCAACATCTCATTGGCAAGCATGAGGTAGACAACACCATCCTCATCAACAGATGGACCAAAGTACTCATGATAGCCTCCAGAGAAACCCGTCCCAATACCATGGTGGGTGTAAAGCATGCTCGTAACACCGTCAAATCGAAATCCGTCAAAGTTGTATTCATCCATCCAAAATCGTAAATTACTCAGCAAAAACCTCAAGACTTCGTGAGATCCATAATTGAAAAGTCTACTATCCCATAGCTCATGCTTTCCTTTTGGGCCTTCATGGAAATAACAGCTGTCTGTTCCATCAAACTCATTGAGACCATCCAACACATTCTTCGAAGCGTGACTGTGGACCACATCAAGTAGAACCGTGATACCAAGCCCGTGTGCGGTATCTATAAGCTCTCTCAGCTCATCCGGTGTACCATATCGACTGCTCGCAGCAAAGAAACTGTTGATTTGGTAACCAAAACTTGCATAATATGCATGCTCCATGATAGCCATGAGCTGAATAACATTGTAACCCAAATGATGTATCCTCGGTAGCATGTTCTTGGTGAACTCCTTGTATGTAGAAACTCGTAGTTCTGGGGACGAGATTCCAACGTGCGCCTCATATACCCTAACACTTTCTGGCTTCTTTGGTCTGGGATGTTTAAAGACATATCGTTCGGATTCAGGTGGATTCCAAAATCGAGCGTCGTAAACTGGGGAGACGGAGAGGTCTTGTGTGACATATTTGATCCATGCAGGAAGTCGTTCAATTCGTTCGCCGCTGGGTGTAATCATAGAGATCTGGTGGGGTTAGTGAGGGGTAATAACTCAGCTGTCGGCAGGACAGCTTACCTTGATCTTAGAATTATGTGCGATGGCTGGTTTACCATTCTTTGCTGGTAAAACGATTTCGAAAACTCCGAATGGGTCCTTTTTCATAGGATAAGACTCGCGGTTCCAATCATCTACACAATGTTAATGCACAACATCCTGAGAGTTACGACAGATGGAGAGAAATACTGAATTCACCAATCAAGAATGCTTGAGTAGCACTCGGCGCCCATTCTCTATATGTAATGTTGTTGTTCTTATCGACGTTGAATCCAAATTTCTCGGTGCCCTGGTAAGATTAGTTACGATCCAAGGAATCCATGGGAGCTTCACGAACTCTACTAAACTTCTCAAGGCCACCCTCTGTATCGTCGATAGTTTTAATCCACTGTTGTGCTTTTGAAAATCTGTGCTTCAGAGAATCTCTGAATGGTTCGAGCCATGGATCAAGCTGAATAACACCTAGGTTGGTCAGTCCTGAGCCTAGTCTGGGGGAAACCGTTCAGCTTACCAGTTCCATCATTTGGTACTCCCTTTGGTGGTTGATCCTCCATGATTGAAGTAGTTGCCAGTTCGGTTACATTAGCCATTCTCGCAGATATTGGTTTTGACAGATTCTATGAGGCTGGAAAGTTTAAAAATGAGATTTGTTGGAGAAAGTCAAGCTAGCAAGTACTTGAACTTAAATGCTCTCCGGATTTGGGGAGCTATGATGATGGGGTATGATGGGTACGATGGGTATGATTGTATGATTAGCTCAACTCTCTTCTAACCGCACAAACAAGATAAGGGAAGGGCCGTTTAAATAATTTCAACTGTGGATAAAAAGGATCTGTCACAGTGAGAATAGAGGATTTATGACATTTTGCAGGGAAATGTTCAGCATATTGCCTGCGGTGCGGGGTCTTGTCCTTTTATTTTTATTTTTATTTTTATGGCTATTTTATTTGCTATTTTACAAGTGGCTACTCGAGTATCTGGTGAATGATTGTTTCCTATTCTGGATCTGCCGTTTCTTCTTCTTCTTCTTCTTCTTCTTCTTCTTCTTCTTCTTCTCCTTTTAAATAGGCTGTAGAGAATGTGAGCTTTCCTCTCGATTTTTCCAGCCTGAACCAGCCCAACTACCACTACCCACGGGTGTTACCCAAAAGCAGAGTGAAGCGAAGAACAGGTGGGAAACAGACCTTGTTGTAAAGGCCTGAAGCTATGATGCCCATGCCTGCCTGCCTGCTATTAGCTGTTGGCTGTTGCCCGACTTACCTGATAGTGACGTCGATCCATGTCGAATGAGAAAATCAACGAACCATCAGTGAAGGAACTATCAGAAAACACATTGTCGACATTAAATTGAATTTCTCAAAGGAAGCATACTACGACGTAAGGTAATTCCAAGATGTTAATATGAAGCTATTCAGATTTGATTAATATGCCTAGCATCTACCCATCTCTTACTAACTTATCATAAGGATATTCAGCAAGGGACGTTCTTCTCTTCCTCTTCACTCAAATCAGCATTCAACCATGAACGATGAACGATGAGCGGTGATTGATTCGCTTTTTATCCCATCCACTCCAGATTTTAGCGCTAGCTTGGGCCAAGTAGAGACTCTCACCCCGCAACCACAACATGGGCATAGCTTCGGTTACCGTAGTCCGATTCCGATGGGGAATCCCTTTGTCTCACACTCACGTGCATGACAGTCCAGCCCTCGAATGAAAATGAATTATTACACGTTGGATAGCTTGATGATCACAGTTGATGCTTTTACACATTTTACACATATAATTAATAATCAACCCTTTCATGACGGTTTTGTTGCTCAGATGAGAGAATACAATTCGACAACATGTCCCCGATGTCGGGACTGAACCGTATCTCCCTTTCCAACCCTCGACTTCTAAGAACTTGCCACCGATCTTTTCACATCTCATCTATAAGAAGCTATCGAAATGCACAGTTTCGACGCTCAGATTATGATGGTCAAGGTTGGACTTCATCATATGAGCCTGGTGTCCCAACAAAGGGCCCTCTATCTCAAGCTTCTAAACATGGGGTTCCATCTCTCACTCCGTTATCATTGAAAAATCATCTGGATAAGTTTGTTGTCGGACAAGATCGGGCGAAGAAAGTCACCTGTGTGGCTATTTATAATCATTATCAGCGGATTCGAGAATTAAAGAGGCAGGAAACTGAGGAGCAGGAAAGGAGGGATCAGTATAGCAGGAGACACTTATACGAACGGGAACGTAATAGTCACCCAGTTGACAGTAATTATATCTACACTTCATGTGACATGTCCAGACTCTAACGTAGCATCAGATGAATATGTTCGTCACGCCATTCAAACCGCCGACTTAAATGCTCCATATCGTGAACGCGAGTATGATGAACAACCTGAATTAGGTTCTAGACCACTAGAAGATCCCTCACAAAACCGGACCATCATCGAGAAGTCAAATCTCATGCTATTAGGACCTTCCGGTGTTGGGAAGACCTACATACTCCAAACCCTTGCCCGCGTTCTTGAAGTTCCCTTTGCAACCGTCGATTGTTCATCTTTAACTCAAGCTGGCTACATCGGCACCGACATTGAATCTTCTATTGAACGCTTACTCCTCGCTTCCTCCCATTCTGTTCAAAAATGTGAAACCGGCATAATCTTCTTCGACGAAATCGATAAACTCGCCAAACCAGCTGTCATGACCCATGGTCGTGATGTATCAGGTGAAGGAGTTCAACAGGGTCTTCTCAAAATGATTGAAGGAACTAACGTCACTATCAACGCCAAGTCTGATAAAAATGCGTCCAACTCAAGTCAAGGAATTGATCGTGGAGGACGTGAAACAAGTCCCCCAAGTAAAAGCGAACAATATACAATTGACACGTCAAACATCTTGTTTGTATTTGCCGGTGCTTTCATCGGACTTGAAAAGATCATATCCCAACGTCTATCCACTGGCTCCTCCATTGGTTTTAATTCCTCTCTCTCATCCTTCTTCTCGGCCAACCCAACAAAAGAACCAGAAAAAGACATCCTCATCCACGCCACCCCCACCGATCTTCAAAACTACGGGCTCATCCCCGAACTCCTCGGCCGCATCCCCATAACCACTTCTCTCTCCCCACTCTCTCTTCCCCAATTAGTATCCATCCTCACCGAACCACGTAATTCATTAGTGAAACAATATACCGCTCTATTCGAAACATACGGTTCTCACGGGATCATCCTACAATTTACAAAATTGGCACTAGAAGCTATTGCATCGAGGGCTCTCTACGGTTCTTCATCTGGAGACACTCAAGAAAGCAAGGGTAAAGGAGAAAAAGCAGGTATCGGAGCAAGAGGTCTCCGCTCGGTTATGGAAAGTGTCCTGCAGGAAATTATGTTCATAGGTCCCTCATCACCTAATATCCGCTATGTACTCGTGGACGAAGCATTTGTTAAAGGTATCGATACGGAATCGTCTCAATATCCTACTCCCGCCTCTTCTTTTTCTTCTTCTTCCAAATCTTCCTCAAATATAGAAAACTCAGCCAGCAGAGAAGCAATCGATGGAAGTGGTGAAACACGACTCCCCCGCTGTTTCTCCCGCAATCAACGTAACATTTTCGAAGAAGCACTAGAGCAAGAGGAAGAGGTGTGGAAACAGCGCAAAGGAATTGTGGAAAGCAAGGAAAAGAAAAGACGAAGTGGAAGTGGAAGGGGAAGTGATAAATCGATGGAAAGTTTTCAGGAATATAGGGTTGTGGTTGAGAGTGGAATGTGATGTGATGTGATGTGAACTGTGCGAGGATAGCTGAATTTCTGGACAAGCCTGAGCCTAAACTGGTGATGGACTTGTTTTGTTTGTTGTCTGCGAGGAAATACCATCTACAATCTACAATCAACATAGTAAAAAGAAGAAGAGAACGAGGTGTAGCCCGGACAAAAGGAGAGAATAGGAATGATATTTACGAAACCCAACACAACACAATCCAACACAACCCAACCCAGTGCAATGAAACACAATGCCATGAAATACAAACAGACAACTCAAAAAAGAGCAGCAAAAAACAACCCTCTCTTTCATATGCCAATCGATACGGACTCGTCCGAACGAAATAAATCCAAATCTAAATCCACATCCTCAACCTCACCCACAACAAAAGAAGAAGATCCTCCACACTTCACACTTCACACTTCATATTTGACTTTAGCTAGCTAGCTGGCTGGCTGGCTGGCTGGTGTGTTAGTGTGTTGGTATGCCTAGGGGATTTTACTTGGTATATATGGTATATATAGGCGAGTAAGTCGTTACTTATCCACTTACTTACTTACTTACTTACTTACTTACTTAGTGAGTGACTTAGTGAGTTAATTAGTTAGATACTTATTTCCATCTCCATCCCGATCTCATCTTCAGCGAAAGAAAGGAGAATTTGTGTGGATAAGTTAGTTAGTTGGTTGGTTGGTTGGTTGGATATAGGCAGATGTGAAATGAAAATGAAGAAAATAGTATTTGAAATTTGAATTACTGCTGATTTCTTTTTGGTTTGTTTGTATGTGCATATAAACATAACATAGGTATTGGATAACGTCAGCTAGTTTATGAAGAAGGATATCACATCTCTAGTTTCGAGAGCTTGAGACAATTTTGAAACTCTACTTCCATATCTCTAGTTCACTTGCACGGTCACGAAGATGCACAAATCAAAGTCATTCACGAACTGTTGTACAAATGCTGCATTGTAAAAATTCGACCTTCTATCTCTGCCGCTCATTCATCATCTCATTCCACTCCTCATTTGCCTTCCTCTCAAATTCTATGCACAAAACTTTCCTTCCCATCCATGATTTTCTTTACGAAATCCCCCCCACTCCCTAACCATCTCTCAATATTCCATCCATTTCTATCCCATCCATCTTCCAAGGCTTACATTCATCCAACAAAAGAAAAATAAGGTTTGTATGCAGGTAGTTTTGATTAGCAAGTTTCCAGGATTCTGAGCGGAGGAAACGAGGTTGTGTTCTTTTCTTTTCTGGCTTTATGTATAGTTGGTCGAAGGAAGGATTTACTTCTTGGGAGCGGATTGCACTTGACCGGGGCCGCTGTACCCTTCTGAGGATATACCGCTGATAGGTTCGGAGTTTTGTGACTGTGGTGGACGGTATGTTAGATTTGAACTCTCATTTGCTTTGAATAGATTTCCAGTCCAAAATAAAGATCCTCGCTGGAAATGAGACTGGTAGAATATAAAAAGAGTGTACATACCTTCAAGTACTCATTAGTAGCCTCCTGCCACTCCTTGTTCATAGTAGATGGGCTTCCCTTGGCGAATGATCTAATGAGAAGGAAGAGGGCGAGAGAAACACCAACTCCACCCAATGTGTATCCGAGAACCTTCCATGATTCTCCTGGAGGGGTTTGAGCTCTTGGTCCGTGGGCGCCAAAGGCAATATAGTAAGCTGTTCATGAATATCAGTTAGCATTGCTGTCGTTCCCGAACTCAATCCCGATCTTTATCTCTACCAGATACATTATACCCCGCAACTTCCCAACCATCAACTCATAAAATAAGCTGCTCCCATTTGCAACCCTCGGGAGCTTATCCAACCAGCTCTCCACAACCCAAAACATCTTGTATATAAGATCCATATATCGCGGGGAAAAAAGAACCTCACATACCAGCCTTCTTCTCTTGTAAAGTCAACTCAGCCCAATTAATCTTCATACGATCCCTCAAGCTCATCCAAAGCTCAGCCTGTTCCTGCGGCGGCATACCCTCCCACCTCTTCTCGATATCGGCCAGGGTAGGATTACTGATTGCATGAGATGAAGCACATCGAACCTGGTTTCGGACAACAGATCCCACAACACGGGCGCTGGCGGCGCGGGCAATTGATGTGCGGAGCATGTTTGCGGCGGGGAGGATTGTGAGGGGCAGAAACCGAGAGGTGTTACGGGTGCGTGTAAGTGTAGGTGCAGATTGTAGAGGGTAGAGCTGCGTACGAGACGGAATGGGTGGTCGAGGATGGGGAATCGGATGACTTTGGAATTTGTTAAGCGAGGTAGAGATCCACTTTGCAGGGTCACGTGCGACATTATATCTTCAATTTTTTTCAGATTTGTAGCTCATGGAAGATAAACAACTTAATCAGTCTGGTCTACATGTTTGATGGGCTTCGAAGCTATGATTGAACGCCTTTGGAGGTCGTTGTACCTTCATATGCTGGAACGGAGAGACTTTTGGTTTTGACGAATCAACATCATCCGGATGGCCATCACCAAACTTTTTGCACGTTTATAAATTGTCAATTCTCGATTGGACGGCGACGATTGTATGCAATAATACTGTTATATTGGTGTTGATATGAAATGCTTCTCTTCGAACATTGAGCTTTCAGAGTTGAATATCTGCTCTACATTTGTACGCAGTTTACAGACAGATACAGTTTTGAGATATGACTTGGTTGTTCCTACGCGGGCCAGAGGAGAAAAAAAAGACAGAAATAAATTTATTTACCGGCGGGATGGATCCCGCTTTTGACGATTGCATCATTTCCATGCGAATGTAAGATCTTACAGATAAGGGACGGTAGGATTTTGAACAATCCCGTGCCATCTTCGAGCTCGATACAAAATGTAAATCTTCGATACATCCTCAACAGAAGCCATGCTGTTAGATTCCCGGTAGATTGACATACCCTGAGGTTAAGATGGGGACGAGTTATTTGATTGTGGGGTGCGTGCTTGCTCTGCCGAGATATATCCTCCATATTTGACTTGGGGTGAAAAGGTCCGGTGGCCGTCAACCTTGTCTTTGAGTGAATTGATGGTTAGAGACCCGAGTTCTACTATGAGTATGAAAGAGGGTGCGAGGAACTTTAATTCAATATCTAAGATTGGAAGCCACACAACGTGACTTTGTAGGAACAACTTGGTTAGATATTTATGTTGAGAATATCACTTGATTCACTTCAGATTCCAGTCTGTAGAGCTGACATCCGGTCTGTGTTGGTTAAATCCGAGGGAGTGAAAGACCTACGATACGAGTAGCGTGGGCATTTTCCTGCGTGGTAGAAGCGGGTTTGTTGGCTGCTCTACAGAGAACGAGGTACAGCGGTAGGTAGGTTATGTATCTAGCATACAAAATATGCATAAAATATATGCATAAAATATATGCATTCCGATTGTCCACGAAGCCGAAGCCTCTCAAGTACTAGGTAGTCTCAAACAGAACAAGCTTTCACAATCTGGCTGGAATGCGTGGGGCTTTATCAGAGAAAAGAAAAATAGAAAGTCCGAAAATGAGGCCGCTCGCTCATACTTTTTGGAGTCAAAGTTTTACTCAGCATGCTCAATAATAACTCAAATTTATGAGATGAGGTGAGATGAGAAGAGAAGCATTATAAAACCATTTGACTCACTCAACAGTTGTAACTTTTATTGATATCATGCAAAAAGAAAATCTCTGAAGCAGCACGTGTATTGACTGAGTGGAGTGATTCACTGTGGTTAATGTTGGCTGACACAACACGGTATGAGAGATGGCTTTGGACTCCAAGACCAAGATATCTGAGAGGCAAAAGCGTTAAGGATCGTAAGATGAGGTGAGAATTTGGGATTTCTGGATGAATGGAATCCGGTTGTATAGACTTCATGTGTCTGCTAGTATCTTTACGAGAAAGGTCGTTCTCATCTACATACCCCGACTTGTCGTGTTTAAAATCATTCGAGCGGCTGATTCCGATGTACCAAGTGTTTGTCATGGAGGGATTCACGGAGTCGAGCAGGATGGAGTGGTGATGTTATTGTAAGTAAGTACTACGGAGTAGATAGCCGACGTGGGAGTGACATTTGAGTACCTACCTAGGCAGCTAACCTTAGGTACCTGGCTGGCTACAAAGAACATGGCTCACAGTGCTTGCAGCGGATTTACCATTGTTACTATTACTATTAATGCTACTATTAATGCTTATCGATAGTGATGCAATTCGAAGCTAAACCCAATCAAAGGCAAAGAGTACAAGGTAAGTAGTAAATGTTGTGAACGTTTATATCATGCAAGACAAGATCATGTAGCTAGCTGTATGAAAGAAAACCTATCAAGGTCAAATTCAAAACAAAACCAAGAATGTCAAGAGTAACACGTACTTCATTCATACTTCATACTTCATACTTCACTTTGCTTGCTTCTTAGGCCAATCTGATCTACCCCTTCCGACGGTGCTTTCTAAACTTGGCGCTTTACATGCCAGTACTCTGTAGGTATTTAAGGGACTAACATGGTCCACCATCCAAATGCATCAATTCATTCCACGCTAAAGGAGGGGCGCTACCGCAAAATTGATTCAACAACGACCCCACCAAATTCATCTCCCCCTCCCGTTTCTTCCTTTCCTACATAAACAACCAGTTCTCCCCTTCGAAAATCATTTCAAGAATCATCAAAAATCTTACAAGTAAGTATCCTCATACCTATATCATTCCTCTACTTCTTCGTTCTGCCTTTTGGTGATCTATAGCTTCAACGGGTACATCCGAAGCTATCTTTTAACCTTTCCACGCTATTCTTGTCAACAAACAAACGAAAAAAGGCTTTTCCTACATTTTCTAACACAATCTAGAATGGCTCCTACTAAAGTTGGTATCAACGGTTTTGGACGTATCGGACGTATCGTCTTCAGAAATGCTATCGAGCATGATGACATTGACATCGTCGCTGTCAACGATCCTTTCATTGAGACTGAATATGCCGTAAGTCGCCGCTACCGGACCTCCCAATGACACCAAGGACCCGAGCTAATTTTCATCCTTCATAGGCATACATGTTGAAGTATGACTCCACTCACGGTCAATTCAAGGGTGATATCAAAGTCCTCTCCGACGGATTGGAGGTTAATGGCAAGAAAGTCAAGTTCTACACTGAGAGAGACCCTGCCAACATCCCATGGGCTGAGTCTGAGGCATACTACGTTGTCGAGTCCACCGGTGTTTTCACCACCACCGAGAAGGCCAAGGCACATTTGAAGGGTGGTGCCAAGAAGGTTGTCATCTCTGCTCCTTCCGCCGATGCCCCAATGTACGTCATGGGTGTCAACAACGAGACCTACAATGGTGAAGCAGATGTTATCTCCAACGCTTCTTGCACAACCAACTGCTTGGCTCCTCTCGCCAAGGTCATCAACGATGAGTTCACCATCATTGAAGGTTTGATGACCACCATTCACTCCTACACTGCCACCCAAAAGACCGTTGATGGTCCATCCGCAAAGGATTGGCGTGGAGGACGTACCGCTGCTCAAAACATCATTCCATCGAGCACCGGTGCTGCCAAGGCCGTCGGAAAGGTCATTCCAGAGCTTAACGGCAAGCTCACCGGAATGTCTATGCGTGTTCCAACTGCCAACGTCTCAGTTGTTGACTTGACTGTCCGCATTGAGAAGGCTGCTTCTTATGATGAGATCAAGGAGGTCATCAAGAAGGCTGCCAATGGTCCTCTTAAGGGTAAGAAACTTGTCAATTATTCACTACTTTTCAATTTACTAATAATGATGTATAGGCATATTGGCTTACACCGAGGACGATGTTGTCTCCACTGACATGAACGGTGACAACCACTCCTCCATCTTCGATGCCAAGGCCGGTATCTCCCTCAACAAGAACTTCGTCAAGTTGGTTTCCTGGTACGACAACGAGTGGGGTTACTCTCGTCGTGTCCTTGACCTCCTCCACTACATCTCCAAGGTTGATAACAAGCAGTAGGAGATTTCTGCTCAGTATTTAGGAAGTAATCAAGACTCTGACCACTATTTGGCAGAGAATTCTTGAAAGGCAAGCTCTGAAATTTGACTCAGAAGCGAAAATTTCATTAAAATGAATAGTTATTACCGAGCGACGATGAATGCCTTATGATAGCCTAGGAATGGAAACAAAATCAAGAACATCATGTCGTTCCCACCATGTGAGCTGCTTCCATTTATGCGCCATGGCATTAGTTTGACAAACACAGCCAAAGCTTTGCTTACCTGAATCTCCCCTAAATGTTCCATCCTCTTGACCCAGCGTGATTCCAGAGAATGTACTTCAGAAAGTTGTGTAGAGAGTTCCGCTATCGTGGCACCGCCAGATTCTTTGATTGTCCTTGACACAGTGATTTAAAGTAGATTCACCCTATTCTTGTACTTTTGGTCTTTGTTATCCTTGGAGGTGGATAACAATTGCAGCATCTTGACATCTAAGCTTAGATATCCAAGCAGCCATGGGTACTCGACTTATTATGAGACTCTCCATAAGGTTGTGAAGTTCGAGAACCATTGTAGGGTGTTTGAATTCTAGTTTAAATATTGGAAAGGAACATCTACGTGGAATTTGAAGCTCTTTTTATGAGCGCTGCTAGGCCCCAGGTTCCTTTCAAATGAGAAGTAGAGCAATCAAAACTACCTATAATTTCAGGCAACAATATTTTCGGCTTGGGTGCTTCAACTTAGAATCCATCTCTCCTGCAGCTTTAATAACAAACCATACCAACTCATCCGTAACCCTGTGAACTCAACAATATTATATTATAGTTCTCAAATTCAAGTTCCGCTCAACATTTCCGAGGCTTAACAGTCATAACATAATCCCCCGGTTCTTAAAGCTGAGAACTTATTCTTTCTCTTGGATAACCACTGTGTTTCCATTCATCATTGTCTCGGTAAGTCTAAGCATTTCAATTCTATTCTCATTTGACAATCACCCACTATACTTCATATCATTATCTTGTGCGGATCAAGTAGATTCAGAGACCTTTACAGATATAATTGCCATATACTATTGTACCAAAGAATCCAAGGAACTTGGTGGCTCTATATTGTCACTCATAGTTATGGTCACATGATCATTTATTCCCTTGACTTACTGATTCACTTCGATCCAAACCTCATTGTGGATTATCAAGATAAGCTGCTTTGGGACTCTATTCATCGATAAATATATATGGCTCATCAATTCAATCACACATCTCATCCTTGACAGTCATAGTATCCCCTGTTGTTGTGAACCGGATCCATCCGCGATGATCCAGCTTCACTTTCCTTTGATCATATCGCTCAACTATTTTGTACTTTGCGAAATTTGATTTCCCTATCATTTTACTTCTACATAAAGATTTAGTAATCTTCTGACAACTAATAGTTTCTTAGCCTGTGCCTGAGGGATCTTCTACTTTCACGGTATCACCAAAGACCACTGTATCTCATTCTTGCAGACTCACTTAGCTGATATTAAAATTGGCTTTCTTTTAAATTGAGATCGCAGCCCCGTGGTTACATTTGTTTCGGGTACATTTCTCTAACACTCATTTTCGATACCTACTGAACATCTGTTCTGTTAACGAATTGGTCAGCTAGTAATGGACACACTTGAACCTCCATTGCTGCGACCGAGCAGTGATTTGGTTATGCAGCTACATGACAATCTCCATGGGGCAGGTATTAACGGTATGTTGTCAAACGGCAACGAAAATGGTTTTGTTGACCCTAGAGTCTTAATCTCCACAGAAGATGCGGAAATTGCCTATGATGATCTTGAACCCGAGGATGAGATGGACTCGTCATCATCAGAGGATACAAAGATTATAGCCGCTCCACGCCAAGCATTTCTACCTACAGGGTGCTGTTATGACGATCGAATGAAGTTGCACGCCACGGGAGATTTCTCGGATAATACCCCCCATCCAGAAGATCCTCGACGAATAGAAGCAATAATGAGAGCATTCAAAGAGGCTGGCTTGCTATACACTGGTAGTCCGGAAGAAACTGATAGGATACTCAAGGAGTCACCTACAAAGTACATGTTACGTATTCCAGCCAGGGTAGCAAGCAAAGACGAAATTTGTACGGTACATTATGCAGGGCACTTTGAATGGGTTGAGTCTTTAGCAAAGAAAACATCCGAAGATTTGCGTGAGCTAAATACGATAATGGATGCCGGTCGAAAGTCCCTATACGTTGGACTTTGTACTTTTGAAGCTGCCTTAATCTCCGCGGGTGGTGCAATAGAAACTTGCAAAAACGTTGTCGAGGGACATGTAAAAAATGCCATTGCCGTCATCCGACCACCTGGACATCATGCAGAAGCGAACGAGTCGCTAGGGTTTTGTGTTTTCAATAACGTACCTGTTGCTGCTAAAATCTGTATGCTCGATTATCCCAAGTTATGTAGGAAGGTATTAATTCTGGATTGGGATATTCATCACGGAAATGGCACTCAGAACATGTTCTACGAAGATCCAAACGTCTTATACATTTCGCTTCATGTGTACGAAAATGGAAATTTTTATCCAGGTCAACCTGACGATCCTGATCTTCCCGATGGGGGGATTGATAAGGTTGGGACTGGAGCCGGCATCGGCAAGAATGTCAATATTGGTTGGCCCAGTCAAGGCATGGGGGATGGAGAATACATGGCAGCTTTTCAAAAGATCGTCATGCCGATTGCCCAAGAGTTTGATCCGGATCTTGTCATTATATCAGCAGGATTTGACGCTGCTGCGGGAGATGAACTCGGAGGATGTTTTGTAACACCTGGCTGCTACTCTCACATGACACATATGCTCATGTCCCTAGCAGGTGGCAAAGTGGCTGTCTGCCTTGAGGGAGGTTATAATCTAAAGGCAATTTCACGGTCTGCTCTTGCGGTTGCCAAAACTTTAATGGGAGAACCGCCAATTAGACAACCAATTCCACCATTAAATCGAGTCGCCGCCGAGGTCTTCGAAGAAGTCAAGTACTATCAATCTCCATATTGGGAATGTATGCGATCTGGAGTCATTGACTACAAGGAAGCAAAATTTAAAGGAGCCATCCGCCTGGATGATATTGTTCGGAATTACCAGAGTAATGTACTGAGTAGGAACTATCAGATGGTTTCCCTGTGGGTTCAACGACATCAACTCGCAAGAGTATTTGATCATCAAGTTATGGTCACTCCGTATATAAAATCTGCGACCAAGATACTGCTAATCGTTCATGATCCGTAAGCTCCATATTTGTTTTTTTTACAACGTCCGTTAATTATCATTTAGCCCGGAGCTACTGGCTACTCCCGATCCATTTACAGCTAAAGTCGAGTTGCATAACTCATATCTTGTAAGCCTTTCCCTTTCATTCTCAAACAAGGCCTGATCAGCTAATCAATTTAGGTCGACCCAGTCACTGAATATATCGCCTGGGCCATTGAAAATAAAATTGGCGTGATGGATATTAACATCCCACTGAATACGGACACCTTTCCCCCTGCGACCGGTGGTTATCATTCTCGCCCGGGTGTCTTCGAACTCGAAAGTCAAATGCAAGATTTGGTAGGCTATATCTGGGACAATTTTATTCAACTTTATGATTCGGATAATATTATACTTATGGGAGTTGGCGATTCTTACCTCGGTATTAAACAATTACTTACCACCAGAGATTGCCGCCCTCGTATCGCAGGTGTACTAGCCTTTATAACTGGTAGCCTTCGACCCGTCAAGAGCGAAACGGATTCAACTCTGAGTAGTTGGTACAAGTCAAATAGTGAAATCTACGTTGCTGATAAACATGCCTGTTGGAATGACGAGGAAAGCATTAGAAAGGTAAGGAAGCAACGATTTGGAAATGTGGTGCGTAGTGAGGAGACGGGTTTGGTGAAAATGTTACAGAGGCATCAATCGAGTGCAAAGTCGTGGATATTAGGAAAGTTTGAGGAAAAAGCGAAGGATGATGAGGTGATGACGATGGAAGATGAGGTGTCTGTGACTGACGTCGACGGTGCTAGGAAATAGGCGATGGGGGATATGCAATTGATGTGAACGGGCTGGGTCTGAGATATACAGTTTGTAAGTCTGGAAGGGCGGGGACACATGTGCGATTATGAGCTAGTTCAACTGAAATGTCAGGAAGAACTCAGAGTAGTTGCCAAGTTTGGTCAAATGATTAGGTGTAGCATATGTAGAGAGACTAGACTTTTCGAAGTATGCAATGCTATTGGCTATTGCATCTCCTTGGGAGATTCCTAGTTATTATGGGCAATACAAATGATCGTCACATATATTCTTTTTCCTACTTGAGTTATAAGCGATGCGCTCCATAGGGGGACAGTCCTTGAATGCATAGTATCAGAGCTTTTAATTATTTTAAAGGGTTTCACGAAATTCGGTGATGTTATTTATGTTACTAAGCGAAATGATAGACATCAATTGTTACGTCCTGACTCGATGACATAGCTCTTCTCTGCAACCACACTCACCATGATTTATCAATCGCTTTCCAGTCGCGTCAGACTGTCACTCTTAAACAGCAGAAGCTCGAAAGATGTTGCCTGCACTTTCTATAGCCCCAACGTTGGGGTGTTCCGAACCTAGGTCCTTTTAAATCTGTTGCCGTTTGGTGGTTGTTTATCTACATCCATCATTGCGGTCCGCGCCTTGCAGAAGAAGACCACTATCTATCACATCCGGATAAGGTTGTTTATTTATCAGAGTTTGTGGCGATAGAGACGAGGCGGAGAGGTAAAAGTAACTGAAAGTCAACAACAGTTGACAGAGGGTTACTGGAGCAGTGAAATTGTCCATATACAAGAGAGGTGAGCAATGTTTTGGCCCGAACTATCATCTTTGCACAAGTACTGATAATCTGCGAAGAGCCTCATACTATTTTCATCATTTAAACCAAAGGAAACATACCAAGAACCTACCATCATCATGTCTATTGCGATGCTCTCAACCGAGTTACTACAGAGGATATACGAATACTCTGACCTGATCGATATCCTTCATCTATCCCAGACTTCCAAAAGAAATTACAATGCACTGCGTGGACGACGTTTACCCCTCCTGAGACAAGCTTTGGATGATGAATACGGTCCAATACCTAGTTTGGTGAAGTTGGTAATAAGCGATGATTCAACCAAAGGTAGTAGTGTTATCGGCACAGAAAAACGTCGAAATATTGCCCTGGATCGTATTCTACAAGTTCCAAATGAGCCCCACCTTTCCGTCCAGCTATTGAGCAAGATGGTTAAGCTTGGCAGAGTTGCGTCCAGATGGGTCGAGATATTTCCACAGTTTAGATGGCGCCTTGATTACCAAAACAGGAGGTTTCTATGGCCCCACGAGCAGAGGCGTTTACGGCGGGCTGTCTACAATTATTGGACCTACAGCAATCTATTTCATGATGATATTTACACCAAATTCAACCCCGATCCTCCATCTGGCCGCTCTGCTAGTTGGTGGAACCCTGCTCCTCCTCCACCCGAGATCAGTTCTGATCCTCGCCTACGTCTGATACAATCATTTACCACAATTGAGATCGTGCAGCTTAATGAATTCCTACAGCATGTCGTCAAGCTTATCGAACTAGATCTTTATCCTTCAGACTCAACCATACAAGCTCAGCACAATTTTACGTCCAAAGCGGTTGAGAAGATCGCTTGGGGAGATGGAGGTCAGTATCGATTTCTTGTCAAAAATCTTCTTAGATATAATCCTTTGGATCTCGTCTACCTCTACGACCAAACATTTACCAAATTGGAAAGAGCAGAATATATGCATGCACGAGGCCTTGGTTTTGGCATCAATAGTAATGCTCCGGCAACTTTAGACGATGCCATAGCTTTCATGATTGAGAGAAGACGACGCAATGATCTGCAGCCATATGCGACACATCGTTTCCACCATGTGATATATCAATCTCGCGATTCGTGTATACAGGGAGAAAATGTGAGGTTTGGCATAGCTCACGAGGAACATTATTCGAGGGATCACGCATTCAACAATGATGGGACAATTGTTCTCTCGACTGATGAACATGAGTAAGAATCTCTAGCGGATCGGTACCATTCTTGTGTTATTCAAATCAACTTGCTTCCGTGTTATTTGCATTTCCAATATTGAAACCACGCGCGCTTTCTTAACATGATTTGAGATTCAAAATTGTATATGTGCATGGAACTTTGGTGAATGGATGGTGGATTGAGAAATTGAAGTAAGTTCAGATGAATTTCAGTACAGGATACAAGATACAAGATACAAGATACAAGATACAAGATACAAGATACAAGATACAAGATACAAGATACAAGATACAAGATACAAGATACAAGATACAAGATACAAGATACAAGATACAAGAAGTGAAAATATGCATAAATTTCAAATGTCCTTAATCATCATCAAAATTCAAACACATACTCGCATACTTACTTTGGACTGATGTGGATTTTGTTCGAGTCGGGCTGAACACTCTGATTGGATTGATTACTTAAATCCGATTTATACTAGCGCGATTCTAGAACACATCACATGTCTTAATACCCCGTACCCTGGGACCCCTTTCCTCGTTAATATTCTTCAACTTGATGGAAAATTTTGAGATCGAGTATACGCCTTCTACAGTCATGTCAATATTTATTTTTATTGCCATTGCAATCATATCATCTCTCTTAGAGACTTGAATATTGAAGTATTATAACAAAGGTCGTTGACGTCCCGCTTTAACCAGCTTAGCTTTCCACTTGTCTTTGCGTGTTGGCCTCGTTTCGTGTCCTTGTGCGTGGACTTTCATGCAATCTAATAAGACTTCCACGAATCTCATTTCCAGAACCAAACAATCAGCCGTGACTTGGTACTTCTTGACTTGGAGAAAGTTTCTCCGACATTTAGTATGGATCATCAAGTCAAATTGGGAGAAACACGTGCAGGAGACGCAGGGAAAAGGCGGAAAATTGTCGATTGGATATCAGAACCAAGTAAGGTTGAATTGTCCCCTTTTCAACAGTTCACTCTCGATGTTGATTGGGAGAAAAGTCCCTTGGGATCAATGAGTGGATGGTCAGCTCAGCTTCGTTCTATGGTACTTTTGTGTTTTTCAGATCCAAACCCGGTGAGCCTTCTATGTCTTCTACTTTATTTCTGGCTTCAAGATCGCTTTTGTTGTTGTTCATCCATTTAAGATATGTAGAACCTTGTGACTGACCAAGTGGAAAGGCCGTGGTCATGTGGGGTGATTACAATGCTATCGTTTACAATGAACCATATGCTCAGATTGTTGGACATAAACACCCTGCATTACAAGGTCAGGATCCAAGTGTTGCATTTGCTGAAATTTGGGGCTCTCTCGACCCATTAATTGAAGGAATCAAAGAAACAGGCCAAGGATTTATTCAACAAGATGCTCTTTTTTTCCTTGATCGACGCGGCTTTGAAGAGGAAACTTATTTTAATTATACATACCTACCGGTCGTTTGTGACGAAGGGTATGTCATTGCTACACATGCAACAGTCGATGAGACCACACGCCAAGTTCTTGCTAATAGACGAATGGCCATTATTCGTGCTCTCGGCGAGCGATTATCAAATGCTAAGACCATAGGTGATCTTTGGAATCATTTGATCAAAGGCATTGAGTTCGCCGAGAAAGACGCGCCTTTTTGCTTCTTGTATTCAGTTTCCGAATCATCTGAAGCATCAAATATACTTCCATCAGCAGTACCTTCATCATCAATGCATTGCGTTCTTGAAGGTTTTGTTGGCATACCCGAGGGTCATCCCATTGCACCTTCAAGCTTTGATGCAGCATATGATCAAAACTGCCTAGCTAAAGCATTCAACCAAGCTAGGAATGAAATGGAAACTTTCCTGGTGCCTGTGGACTCCGAGATGAGACAAAACTTTAGCGGGATAAAGTTTCGAGGATTTGGCGAACCAACCCACATAGTTGTTTGTCCAATAATGGATTCTGAGAAACAAAGTGTGCTTGCTTTTCTTGTTATTGGATTGAATCCTCGAGCACCCTATGATAAAGATTATCAAGAGTGGATACAGATGTTGTCACAGCAGGTTACGACTCCTCAAGTGTCTGCTATTATACTCCGACAGGAAGTCGAAAGACGTTTAGCACTTGCTAAACAGGAAGCGTTGGATCGGGCAATTTTGTCACAGCAACTTACCGAGAGTGAAACGAATTTTGCACGATTTGCAACAAGAACCCCTGTTGGGCTCGCAATATTAACTGTTGATGGGGTTGCCCTGACAGCAAATGACTTATGGAAATCGCAAACGAAACTCGAGATTGGAAGCTCGCAAGTAAATTGGGAAGAAGTCTTAATGCCTGGCGAATACGAACATGTGATGAAAGCCTGGTCGCAGATTGTTCAAGAGAAGAAGCCTGGCACTTTTCAGACGCGAATTGATAAACCATGGAAAGCTCCAGAACTGAATGCTGATGGTGAAGAACAATGGTCGGAAACTCACCTAATGCTTGCTTGGTTCCCGGACCTTGACGAGGAAGGTAATGTTTCTACAATTATGAGTTGCATCACAGATATCTCGGAATTGAAATGGACGGAAAATCAATTACGAGCCAGAATGGAACAGGCTTTGGAGATGAAGAAGCAGCAAGAAAGGTTTATTGATATGACATCTCATGAAATGCGTAATCCACTGTCCGCATTGATTGGCTGCGCTGATGAAATTCTCTCCTCGTTGCACGAATACAAAAACGCGATAAAAAGGTTTTCTAGAGCTGGGAGAATTCGCGAATTTTTGTCCACAGAGCTACCGGCGTATCTAATAGATGATTCCATCGAAGCTACAGATACGATTATTTACTGCGCCATGCATCAGAAGCGCATTATTGACGACATACTGACTCTTTCAAGGTTAGACAGCAATCTTCTCGTCGTGTCTCCTGAAGCTTCTCAACCAGTGCATATCATTCAAAGTGCTCTCAAAATGTTCGAATCGGAACTCAAACAAGCCGACACAAAATTAAATTTCATCCAGGATAATTCTATTGAAGATTTGAAGGTACATTGGACCTTACTAGATCCAAGCAGAGTCCTTCAAGTCCTTCTAAACCTTATGACCAACGCCATAAAATTCACCCGCACAGAAAAAGTCCGTCAGATAACCGTCACCATGGCTGCCTCGCTGGAAAAACCTTCTTCCCAAAAATCCATTGTCGAATATATACCTAAACGACGCGAAAGCTCTGATCAAACCGTCAAAGGTGAATGGGGAAATGGCGAAATCCTTTACATTTCCATCACCGTTACGGATTCGGGTCGAGGTCTTTCAGAAAAGGAAAAAGCAAATCTTTTTCATCTGTTTATGCAAGCGTCCCCAAAAACTCATGTACAATATGGCGGAAGTGGATTGGGTCTTTTTATCTCGAGACAACTTACTGAGATGCAAGGCGGGGAGATTGGGGTTCATAGCGAAAGAGGAAAGGGGAGCACTTTTCAATTTTATGTTAAGACGAGGAGGACGCCGCCGCCGCTTGATTTGGAGGCTGCGGAAGATGGCATTAAGAAGGATTTACAAATGACGTTGAGGGAAGACGCGCTGAGGGAGGCGTGTGGATTTGAAATTTCGGGATTGAGTCATGATAATCTTATGCGTGACCATAGTGAAGTGACGGTGGGAAAGATTGATGCGAAAACACCGACGAGGCTATTACCGGTTAAGAAGACGAGCTTTGGGTTGTCCAGTCCGGGTTTGATGAATGGGGTTGAGAAGGGAAGGGGTGAAGGTGCAGGACAGGAACAGGAACAGGAAGAGGGAGGGCAAGAGGAACAGGATAATCAGGTACAAGTATTGGTTGTCGAGGATAATTTATTGAATCAAAAAGTGCTGGTTAAGAGTTTGAGAAAAGAGGGATTTGGTGTTAGTGTTGCGAATCACGGTGGGGAAGCCTTGGAATTCCTTAAGAAGACGAGATTTTGGATTGGGGATGGTGATAGTAGGGAGATATCGGTATGTACTTCCTTCTTCATTCTCCGCTTTCCTTTTCTTTTCTTTTTGGGATATCCGCCTGGGACAGTAAGCATAAAGGTCGAATCCAGAATTGGTAACAAGAAGAAATAGAGTGAAATACCACTAACACTCATGTTTGATTCAGAAACAACAACTGAACCTCATATTAATGGATTTAGAAATGCCAATTATGGATGGTATTACATGCGTAAAACAGATTCGAGCATGGGAACGTAGGGGGGTGATAAGAGGCCATGTGCCAATTATCGCCGTAACGGCTAATGCGAGGAAAGGTGTGTGGTTTTGTTTTGTCCTTTTTACTTGAAATATATATGGAACTAGACTTGGGAACATGCATGGGACACGGGAGTGGGAACTGAGAGCCGGGAGCTAATCATCTATTCTATCAACGAATAGATCAAATAATGAGCACGATAGATGCGGGAATGGATGATGTGACGACGAAACCTTATCGTATTCAGGATATGCTGGGACAGATTGGGAGATTGGTTATTAGGTATTCGGGGGGTGGGAGTGGGAGTGGAAGGCCTGGTACCTTGAATGAGGATTTGGGGACCCTGAGTGTGGATGGCGATATTGATAAGAGTGAGAACAAGGCGAGTAAGGTTAAGAGTATGGGTAAGGGTAAGGTCATGCAAAGTCAAAAAAAGAATACCCAAAAGAAAGATAAGGATACAAAAACTCGCAACGCTAATACTTCGACCTCGACTTCGACCCCATCAACATCTACAACCACGACTCCGGAAACAGATCCATCAGCCGCGAGCCTTTCAAGTCCAAACACCTCAACCTCAAACACAGAGAAAACGAAACGCCATCCTTCAAACCCCAACCCTCCAATTCCGAATCCCTCAATACCACCACAAAACGGGGTATCCGAATCCCCCCCTCTTTAATTGATTAACCCTATCCGATATTGATATTCTTAACGAATTTTTTTTAACCCTACTTTTACTTTTACCTTAGCTATTATCAGTACATCTATCTACATCTAGCGGGCGTTTTCGATTATTATTCAAGGATTTTCCGGGACTGGATTTACTGGAAAGCTGGGAAGCAAAGCAAAGCAAAGCATACGCATAGAATGGAATTGAATAGAATTGAAAAGAGTTTTGAGCACATTATTTTGTTTTAGCACAACACGTCATGTCACATTATAGCATAGTAAAGCATGGTAGACGCATGGATAGAGGTGTTTTTTTGGCGATATGATGTATCATTTATTTAATAGTGGTCATTTTGATTCATTATTTCGTTTGGAGTTGTGTACCTAGATACCTAGATACCGAGACTAGATTACCGTCTTATTCCTTCATGTGTCATGTGTCATGTTTCTTCGTTATGCGTTATGCGTTGATCGGGTTTTCGTAATTGGTGTGATGAGATGGGGGAAATCATATGATATGAGAGGTTGGTAGGTATGATGAGATCGGAAAATACTTGTGGTTACATTTTGGTATAGGAATTAAAAGATTGGAAATTGTAAAGAAAGAAAGGAAATGAAGGAAGAAGTTAGAAAGAAGAAATAGAAGAATGAGGAGGAACATTATGACAGTGTTTTCAAATCGAGAAAATAAAGCTCGAGAAGGATAGAGGCCGCGCGGGGGTAATTGGACGGTGAGAGTCTGCAGTAGTGGTTTCTGTGCGTTGGGAAGTTAGACCTGATGTTAGAGTTTGAGAGAGAAGAGATGTATGGTTTTAGAGAGATGATGAGGGGTTATAGGTTAGGTGCTATTCCAATGATTGGATTGGATTGGTGCTTAGGGAGGAAGAGGGGTGAGGAGTTGAAGGGAGAGAATTATAGTGCTGGGATGATAATCAAAAGGGGGAAGGAAGTGTAACGATAGAGAAAAAGCAAAAAAAAACAAACTCACAGCAGCATATGTACAATCCTCAAGATCCCATTAAACGGACCTCCCTTTGCTCCAGCAAATCCCTTAAAATCTCCAAGAACATCCTCAACCAATTTCCTCTGCACCTTCCTCGCATCCTGTATTCCTTTCCCAAGTTTATGTTTCTTTTCCCTCACTTTATCGGCTCCGCGACCTAGGAAATGTTTTACTCCTTTCACCGTTTTCACAATTCCTGCTCCGAGCAGAACGGGGATAAATGATAGGAGACCCGCTTTTATGGGATTAGCACGGGTCCAGGAGAAGAGAGATTGGATCCAGGATTTTATGCGCTGGGTTATGCGTTTGATGAAGCCGGGACGGGGTTTGGGACGGGAGAGGGAGAAGGGTGAGAGGGGTTTTTTGAAGGGTGATGAGATGCGTCCTGGGATGGGCGAGGAACGACGACGAATAGGTTGGGGATGGGGAGCTTGTTGTGGGGGGTTGTAGTAGGGGTTTGTGCCGCTGGTGGAGGGTAGAGTGTTTGGGATGGGGGAGCTGGAGCGCCGGGGAGGTGGACCAGGGTGGGTGGGATGAGCGGGATCGAAGTCTTCGGAATAGGGATGCGGGTCTAAGATTTGCATTGGGCGGCTTTGGGAGGGAGAGGCGGGATTGGAGGTTGTTTGCCAGTAAGTTTCTTGGGCTGGTCGATGAGCAGCCCTTTGACTATTGTCATTATAGCTATAGCTACGACTTTTCGCGCGAGGATCCTGCGGCGCGGTTTTGAAGTAATCGGTAGTTGGAGGACCCGAAAATTGATTCGGGATATTGTAGGAAGGATCTTGAGAAGTGATGCCATAAAAATCATGGACCTCGGTCGGTTTACTGGGAGCTGGATGACCAGATGCCCAAGGCTCGGTGGAGGCTGGAACTGGTGGAACTATTGTTGAAGCATCTGTAAAAGAGGAATAGACTCCTGATTTTTTATCGTGCGCTTGTTCATTTTGTGAAATGTATGATTCGGCCGTAGCTGCTTTTCTATATGTATCGTGCGAAGCTGCGTTTCGTCCGTCTGTGTTATGGGCATCGTGATATCCGTGATTTTTATGCTTGGGGGAGCTGGTAGATGGAGGTGTGGGGTATCGCTCCATTTTTGGGGATCTTCAATTGATTAATCGTGATTTGATCAATTGATAAATAGCCCTAAAAGGATATGTGTATGCAGAGATGTTATGCGTATGTATGTAGGTGTATGTATCTCGGATAATAAGTATATAATGGGTCTGGATGAAAGAGGACCCAGATATGAAGCTTGTGGGAGGAGAATGTGAGGAAAAAGAGGAGTGAGAAATGAGAAATGAGAGATTTATCTACTTGGGTTTAGTATGTTGATTGGTTGATGCTGACAGGGAGTCGAGATGAAGGATTTTGTGCCACCATGAGACCGGGGATGATAGCTTTAGGAACGTTTGTGCGAGCATTTTTTTCGAACTCTTTTGTTAGTAACAATTACAATTAAAATCATGGACGAGAATAGTATATTCGTGCTATGAACCCTCCATGAACACTTCCATCGCTACCGACAGAATTCCCAGCTAGTCATATAAAGAATGACAATCCAATGGTTGGTCACCTTCCTCCATTCACAAAAGTTGTCAAAACGTCTTTAGTACTTGCTTTAGGACCTAGGTACAGAAGAGGTAACGTGGTTTATCATCGAGTGGCCCATATCATCGAGTGGCCCACTTTCACCTCAATTTACACCTGTCTCTTTCAACACGCGTTTTATCAACAACCTATAATGAATTCGAATAATCAAGAAGCTCGTATACTCCTTGCTATCGAAGTTATTCATAAAGATAAAAAATTAAGCATTCGAAAGGCTGCTATGCTCTATAATATTCCTCGTACGACTCTTCGACATAGAATGGAAGGTTTACCTCTTCGTACAGAAACTCGAGCGAATCGTCATAAGATTACAGAATTAGAAGAAGAGGTGATTGTTCAATATATACTCGATATGGATTTAAGAGGATTTCCACCTAAACTAAAGAATGTGGAAGATATGGCGAATGATATTCTCGAATCGAGGGGTGCGAAACGCGTTGGGAAGCTTTGGGCGTATCGATTCGTAAAGTGTCGAATCGAATTAAAGACACGTTTTAGTCGTGTTTATGACTTTCAAAGAGCTCTCTGTGAGGATCCTAAGCTTCTTGAAGAATGGTTTCGACTAGTTGCGAATATGCGAGCGAAATACAGCATTTTGGACAGAGATTTCTACAATTTCGACGAAATAGGCTTTATGATAGGGATTATATGTGCAGCAATGGTAGTAACTAGTGCTGAACGAAATGGCAGAAGCAAGACAGTACAACCAGGCAATCGAGAATGGGCTACAACAATAATATACGGAAATGGAGAGGGTGAAACTATTCCCCCATTTCTAGTAGTTCAAGGACAAGTTCATCTCTCCAATTGGTACACCGAAACGAATCTTCCTGCGGAATGGGTTATTAAACCTACATCTAATGGGTAGACGAATAATGAGACGGGTTTAGAATGGTTGAAACACTTCGACAAGTATACTAAGAATCGAAGAAAGGGCAAATATCGAATGTTGGTACTGGATGGGCATGAAAGCCACGAATCAGTAGCTTTTCAAGCATACTGCAAAGAGAACGATATTATATGTTTACGTTTACCACCGTATTCAAGTCATTTAACTCAACCACTTGATGTTGGCTGTTTTAGCAATCTAAAACGTTCATATGGTGGTCAAATTGATGGATTTATCAAGGCACATATCAATCATATTTCGAAGGTTGAATTCTTTATAGCTTTTAAAGCTGTATACGAGGAATCAATCACTTCTCAGAATATGAAATCAGGATTCCGAGGAACAGGTTTAATCCCATTTAATCCTGAAGCTGTACTCTCGAAATTAGATATTCGAATTCGCACACCTACCCCCCCCTCTTTCGATCTAGATCAATGGATCTCTCAAACCCCTCGCAACCCAACTGAAGCTCTTTCTCAATCAACATTAGTTAAATCTCGAATAACTCGTTATCAAGTAAGCTCTCCTACACCTATATTCGAGACTGTACTAGCTCTAGCTAAGGGTACAGAGAGATTAGCTTATGAAAACATACTTTTAAATGCAGAGATTCGTACACTTCGGGCAGCAAATGAAGCATTAAGCAAGCATCGACGTGCGAAAAAAACCCAATTACGTCAAGGAGGAGTGCTCACTGGATAAGAGGCTTTTGATATATTATCTCAGCAAAAGGTTGATATTCAGATTCAACGCGATGAGCGTCAAAAAGGGGGGAATTCTAATGGGGAAGTATCTTCTAATCGATGTTGTAGTAAATGCGGAAAGATAGGATATAATGCAAGAATCTGTCAAAATAATGTAATAGATCCTAGATTATTAGATTCTTAATAGTTTCAATCAATTGATTCAATTGTTGTTGAATAATATGGGTTTGAAAATGTAAATTGAGGTGAAAGTGGGCCACTCGATGATATGGGCCACTCGATGATAAACCACGTTATTATAATACCAAAAACCTCAGGAATGTGAATTACCTAGATGGGTCCTTCCAGGTTTGGTAATATGGACTACCTGCCAGATCCACAGTTCTGGTCATGTATATTGCGGCTATAGAAGTAATGTTTCTTGCTATCAGATTGGTATACACGTATAGTTGTTCAAGATAATCAATGTTTTGACAAGAGAACTACAAAAGAACTGGTTGTTGCTGTAGCGGCAAGCCATCCTATATATAGAGGTTGTCCAACCTCACAACATCCTTCGTTAGCATGTCGTATTTCTCGCATGCTAATTCTTACATAAGAAGAATAGGGGTGAGTACCGGTAACGTCACTCGGAATCTTCCTATAGCTCGGCGGGGCAAGAAGATATACCCAATGGTACTGGCCGCCGGCAGTTGGAGAAATGGAAGTCAGCTCTCCGATGACTACAAACACAGAAAGGGCAATCAAATCAGTAAAAAACCGTATATCAAACCAGCTTATTCTCCTCTTCCAAATGTTAGTTCAAATTGGAAAAGAAGAGGGTGGAAATTGTCTTACGTCTGGTAGCCTCCTGCAAATACGCTGCTGATGATTAGTACAAGGTGCACGATAAATAAAAACCAAAAGCCCACGAGAACTTCTTCCCAAGTCGTCGCCAAAGTACACACCAGTCCAACCATACTTGTAAACCCGAAAATGCGCTGCCAACGCTTCAGAATTGTTGTACATTGGACTGTAATCAGTGGAATTACCTGCAAGACTAGTTGTTTGCCAATGCCAGCGAGGTATACATCATAGCAAAGAGCAAGTGCAAGAGTGAGAGGAAGACGAAGAAATCCTACTGTGACACATCCTTGATTCTAAATTTCTGATACTGTGCTGCATATTTTGATGGGGAGTTATTTACTCGGTATTCTAATTCAGGGAGAAGGCCATTCAAAGCAGAATAAGCTACCGTAATCGTCAAAGTCATCAAGATATTTGCAGAAGATGCACAGATATTCGTTAGTTCCAGGTTTTCCACATGATACCAATTTCCCTAATCTCATTCTGGACAGCGAAAGAAGGACCATGGAGATAAATTCTTTGCCTCCCATGGAAACACAGTCTCGCCCTCTGCATAGATTCCTTCGTGTGGCTTCTACATCCACCAAAACATAGTATTGCCAAAACGAGATTGAAGTCTCTACCAAGTTTTGCTAGGATTATCAACCGCAGTATCAACCGCGATCTTCTGTATTGATCTAAGTCCGAATTTCTTGTAAAGTCTATAACCTTGGTCGCTCAACTCAACTGCAACTTCTAGGCCCATTTCGGCTGCCTTGCCTATTCCCCACTTCATAAGCATGCCGCCGTAACCATTACGCCTTTCCTTTGGGTAGGTAAACATCATGTCAAGTTCTAAAATGTGACAAGGCGACGACGATAAAATGATGTCTCTTCTTGAGTGGCTTACGATCATATGGCCTCACCAAACGTTTTGCCGTCAGACCGTATATTCCGTTCACTGCCCTACTCGAAAAGTCTCTTTCTTCACCTTCGGGGTGCCAAACAACCTCCAAAGTGGGAGCTTCCTTAATAGAAGCAACTCTTCATGAAACTCACAATGCGCACCGCTAAGGACCTTTCCGTCACCATCTGCCACATAGATCCAATAGCTAAAGAAGACTCTCCAAAATTTGCTTCCCGTAGACGATTTTTGGATTCGCAACACCGGATTGATAACTCTCCTCGGTGTTGCCAAAGACTGGAAACATGATATTCATGGAAGGAGTGTACGGATCGTAGAACGCATCCCAGAGACAATCAATTACCGGACCAAACTCCTCCTAAGAAGTCACTTCTCGTCAAGTCTCGATTGAACTTCCACCAAACTGACTTAAGGAACTGTGTATGGAGAAAAGAAACTGATGTGTGATTCCAAGCGGAATAGATTGGATAAAGTTGATCCTCGAGGGTACATAGGAAGTACAAAAGAAAAATAAAAGAATGTAGCAAGCAGAATCACAGAGGTTGTATCTCGCAAAGTGTGTGGCACAGACTCATTGAAATATAGCCACGAGGCATAGCAATCACTCGGGATGATGTTCCTTCATGGTAACTATCGGGGAAGACGTTAGAGTAAGACAAATCCTGTCTTCCGAGTTGCCCCTTAACATTGTACCCACCTCCTCTCCCCCCCACTCTCAAATTTCCGTCGGCTAGACAACTTTTAGAGTTGGGGGGGGTGCATCATGATGGCACTTCTTCAAGTTCGCCTCACCACATGCAGATATTGTTGAAAAAGGGAGGTTTGATTGATTAAGCTCATAGGCGTACGTAACATGCTCTCATTTGTGCAGGTGCACTTAAAACTCTTCGAACATTATCTAAGGAGAAAGAGTTGTGTCATCAGTGATGGAAGTAGTATCCAGGTTATTTTCGATAAACCCTCTCTGGCGAGACGGATCGCATAGTGAATGAGACCACGTTTTCCATACACGAAAGTAGTGAGAGGGGCTCTGAGACCAATATCGACTATCCTAAGCTGAGACACAGTATTTCCAGCACTGCTCATTATTGTCGAGCTGCTATATAACTTTCTGGATGCTCGAAGGTAACAAATGCCTCGACCAAGTAGGTGTTCCATTCCATCTTATGACATTCCTACCAGCCAGGCATCACCTTCTCGGTACTGATTTTGGATCGTGATATTTGACTTTCGAAATACTTTTGAATGTTGTATTGATGATTATCCCATTTTATATACTGTGGAATTTGCTTGTCTGTCGAGCGCAGAAGTTAGCCATACTTTGTTACTTCAAACTCAAATCCTGCAAGTCTCTTCTCGGGAAATAAACACAGCTCATGCAAAGCCATTACTAACTTATTTTTAGAATCATTGGAGCTCATATCCGTGAAACGGTCCTTCTCCATAGAGCAAGATCTCATTCTCAACGCATGGGCTTTAACTATTGCCTCCCAAGTCGTCTTTTCCCTCCCTTTTGTTCCCTGTTTAACATATCTGGAAACATTCCTTGAATCACTCCACTCGGGCATACTCGAAAATGAATTCTATGAAGAATCTCATCATATAGGCGAATCAACAGCTCGGTCCAAAACAAATACAACAGGAGATCTATCAGTTACTCTCCAACCCAGAGGAAGGAGTAAGTTGAGTATGGAGATTTCATCGAGAAGTTATGATATGAATTTGGGAAAGGCACGCCTCTCCCCCGACAATGTGAACGCATTCTACAAAGAGATTAAGAGGAGTAATATGAGTGTGGAACTAACGCAGTCAGAGTAAGATAGTCAAGGTTCGGACTTCCCACGACCGGGAGATAGAACGCGAACATAGCCATCAGGGGATCGAGTAAGATAATTGGGACTCGCCCAGTTTCTTCCGACAGTTTGCGATAATTTATTGGTTGTATCTTCATGATCAAAATAGAGCTTCTAATTGGTGGCTATCAATAATTTTCTCTCTGTAGCGGAAACACTGAGACAAGGCCAGCTGTGGCTTATACACTCGGTCAGCCACGGCATGTATCAATCAGCCTTAAACCTACCTTATTCAAACCTCCATCACTCGAATTTTTATATACTTATCATGAATCTAACTCTACTTGCAGGAAGAATTCTAACTTCCTTCGCCACGATGAAAGAGTGCGTGACCGACGCGAGAGTGGGTTCAAGAACGGGTAGGTTTTTCCGCTCCCTCCAAGCAGAGTATCTTCCGTTGATGCCCACATTGTCTTCACTCACCAGCGTACCTCCTCTCCACATAGTCAAGTACTCTTGAAGTGGGTCTTTATTCAGACGTGCAACATTTAAATCATCCAAATGAGATAAGAAGACAAATCTCCATCTCCATCCACCCTGATATACCAAATCAAGAAGCAAACTCCCCTATCTAGCCTTGCCACCCAACCCGCCCCTCAAATCATCCCCTAGACAAGCCATCATCAGCCCAAGTGTCACGGCCCACATAAATACGATATGCAACAAAGACATCTCTTTGCCCTTCTTCATCCCTTTTCAATCACGAAGTGGGGTTTTTGTGGAAATGCAGGAGGCAATAGGAGGGTAGGGTGGTAGTAGAAGGCGTGAGGCATGAAGTTTGAGGAGTAAAGGTGGAGAGAAGGCACGGGAGGGAAATGGGTTTTTATTTGTCTTGTAATCTTAAAATTGGAGGTCCGGATTCCGGTTAAGGATCAGATGGCGTACGGTGTGGGGTTGTGGGGTGTGTTGGGGTGGATTATCGATTTCTGGTCTAGATGGGACTATTGGGTCAGATTTGGAGGCTTGATGTGCCTAGTTGACTAGTGTAAGTGGGACTGGCTGTCTAAAGGGAAATTCTTTTGGATATAGCTGGAACAAGTTGGTTAAGGTACAAAGTATAAACTACTTAAAAAGTGTATACATCGCTTTCTCCAAATTTATGCGAAAATCATCCCCGTCTCTTTTTCCGCAATCGCAATCATGCTATCTATCAACCGCCAAAATATAACCAGTAAGCCTTCCTTCTCCACACCTAACTTCCTCTCCTGGGAAAAGGAGGCTCGAGATACTCCACCATGTCACATGCTATAAGCACTCCTAAGCCCTTTTCAATCTCCTGTACATGATGCCAAGACTCGCGGCGTTCAATGATATGACAACCTTTTAATTATCACGGATCGATTTCTCCGAAATAGATGAAAATAAATGAATTAGATCGGTCGCGGCCATCGGATCGAAGACTCCGTCAAAATATGACTGATCCTTAGGCTGCGAGCGATGTAACCAAAGCATTTTCAGCTACGAGATGATACACATGTTTGGTTCGCTTAGTGGGGAGGTAGGAGGGGTGGTAGGCATGTGTGGCTAGGAAGATTGAATGGAGTAGCTAATGGATAAGAACTCCCTTTCAAATTTCTAAGGGAACACACTATAAGTTATAGTATCCTCGATATAATCCACCCTAGCGGCCACACAAACCGTTTCTACCAAGCTACCTGCAGGGCAGTCAACTCAACTCAGGGATAATCAATCGAAACTTTGGATGGGCTAATGGTATGGACTAAACTATACAGTAGCATGATGTCATTCCTATACCGGAGACAGCCAAGCCCAAGGTGATTCACCATTGGTGAAACTTAACATAAATCATCATGATCCACAGTCAAGCGTTTACCCACATCTACTGAGTTTAGCTTAGAGGTTTATCTAGACTCCATTCCATCTCCAAACGTTATCTTTCCAGAGCGAGCTTGCCTTCAAAGAGATGGTATAACATGCACTGTACCCGCTTTGAAGGGAAAGTTATTTTATACGCACCCACTTCCTCCTGGAAAGCGAAGTTGAAACCACATACAAGATAGAAGCCTTGTTCTTCGCGAAATGATATACACAAAGCCCAAGACTGCCCTTCTATAGGGAGCAAAGAAAAGATCGTGAAAGTATCGCCAATAACCCGCATTGAGGCCCTACGAATTTGCAACAGGAGACATACCACGAATCCATAAACATCCAAATATCTCCCGCAGGCACTTGACCAGTTTCAGAGTCTCGATACGGTCTATTCTATGAGTGCTATAATCCTTGTCCCCTCTTCCCTAAAGTGTCAAGCAGAGAACAATAATCTGATGTTTAAATACCAATAAATATTTGTGTCCGTATCAACATACATCGAATAATGATATACTGCTCAGCAAGAATTATTCTCCGCACCCCTCAACCTCGCCAAAAATCTACTAGCACATCCCATATTTAACCAAACCCCTAACTAATCCAGTCTCCCTCAGACATGAACCAGCGTCCAAAATGCAAAAAGCACCACAAGAAATCTCATACCAATCAATATTCTTCACCAACTGCTTGACAAGCGCTGTCTTGATGGAACTCGGCTTTCATCTGTTACTTAACTATAAACAATATAAACTACACACTACAAGTATCCCAAACCATATATCACAAGCACCCTAAACCATCAACAACTAGTCATATATACATATATACATACAATACACAATCAAACCCAACAAAAGCCAAGAAATACCAACCTATCAAACCAGAGCACGGAGAGAAAGCACACACACTTCACATTTACTGACTGGATACATGGACCAGTAATGAACAATATATCTTATATATCTCTTCAGTCTTTACTCCTAGTTGCTGGGTAGAATGAATGCTTGCATCCTTGGAATTGTTTTTTATACTGCGATGCAGTACATCTACGTATCTCACTCCTCTTGTTCACTCAACACCCTCTTCATCACTCACTGTGTGTATCTACCTCACGCCACCGACTAGAATCAGTTGCTACAGTTATTAATGCTGGAAACTTACATGACACGACACCATTCATTCACATCAAATCTCAAGTTCACACGTAAATAAATGCAAATGGATTTTATTCACTAGCCTAATCGTGTTTTTTGTCGAAGACTTCAAAAAAGCTCTCCGAATCTAGAGTACACACAAATAATGCTCCACCACAATCATTCCATTCAAGGCCGTTAAGGGTATATCTCGCAATATCTTCAAATTTGATCAAAGATCAAGCCAAATCAGGCCTAGGTAAGCCAGGGTTGCATGAAAATTTATCCATCCATTCCATAATTATCGTCGATTTTCCTCCCCCATGCACATTCACATTCGATATTCTTCAGGAAAGAAAGGAGAGTCCGGTAAGATCTCCAAATGGTATCATATCGTAAGATCAGAAAAGCCATTAGAATCATATTCAATGACCCAAGCCAACCCATAGCTCCCCAACCGACGAAAGCATGAAATGTTTAAAACCAGATAGTGTTTTGTATGTCGCTTATGCGCCAGAAAATGTAGGTAGTAAAAAACATACGCAGAAGCGCGTTTTTTCCCGCTGATATTGGCACAAAATAATGTAAAGAAAGTAAAGAAAGGAATGTTTTGAAAGATGTTGTATGAACATAAGTCGGAGGATTCGCAGATTGAGAGACTGATAGCAAGGCTGAGAACATTCCAGTATCTCAAGAGCCAATGCTCAGTGACGAAAAGGCTGTATAGTGTTCGATATTTGGCATAGTAATAAGCATACTAGAAAACTAGAAATTGCTCAAGGAGGAAAGTTGGTGTAGCCACTGAAGAGAGATCTCTGCAAGTGGCCAAACAAAAAGATGTCCGGAGTGTGTATAATATTATCATTCGTGATACCGCGGATGCTCTCATTGGGAAAAGCCGGCCATATGGCGGGGAGTTGGTCGCTCACGATAGAGCTCAAGAATGCGATTGGCAGTGGCAACCATGTTAGAAAGTTGCTTGAGGAGAGGATCGGAAGGAGCAACATTGGTGATACGCATGAAGAGATGTTCGAGGCGTTGAATATAGATATTCATAATCTTGGGAACGAGATCTGCGACCTGATCGTCCTGGAGATAATATTAGTATGCAGAAAATATTATAGAAGTGCACAAAACTTACAAGATATCCACTGACCATCTTGATCTGGAAGGAGTTCAAGATGGTTTCAGTCCAGGCAAGACGTTGATTCATAAGATCATCAGTCAACTCAATGGTGATGATAGCGCCAAGGCTGAGGAGTAAAAGTGGGCTAAGTTCGGTGATGAACTTTGGAGAGAACCTGCAGAAGTATCTTGCGAAGAACTCTTGCTCTCTGCCAGTTTGCAACCAACGGACAACAGCATCTTCGTATCTACCCTCTTGCATGGGGCCTTGAATATGCTTGAACATCTCCTCATACTCCAATTCTTGTGGCGACTTCTCCTCAACAACAGGAGCTGCAAGTCCAGAAGAGACAGATGGTCTGCTGGAGTTATGACCTAACCCAGGGCTAGCACGGTGAGAAGACGATGCTTGTCTATCCCTCTGCTGGACACGCAAGAATTGAGCTTGAAATTCAGATTGGGCAGCGGCCATGGATGAAATAGTCTCCGTCAACCCAGTGACAAGTTGTGTCAATTGTTCGATCTTAAGGCTGTCGGCATGGCGTTGACGTTCAATGTTACCGATCTGTTCTTGAGCCTGGCGATGAACATCAGCTGCGACCCGTTGAGAGGCATTGACAGCCAACTGAGTAAAAGCAGGAGTGATGCTCTTGTTCAAAAGAGTAGCGAATTGCTCTTCGAAGGGGAATGAAACACTCTTTGCCAAGGTTTCTGACATCAACTTCAAAAGCTGAGGTTGCTGCATAACCTTGTTGACAGCATCTGGAAGAATCTTTTCCAGTTCTTTTGGTAAGCTTTGGTTTAAGTGATTGGCAAGAGCTGGAGAAACTCGTTGATCAATGGTCTTTAAGGTGATATTTTCGATGGCGGGAACAACAGAGTTTTCTAAAGCCCCATTGACGATACGTTTCAATGACTCTTCCAGGTTACCAGTAAGAGTGCTAGATACGAGACGAAGGACAGCATCTTGTTTCGCATCATTGACAGCGTTTTGAGTACGTCTGTCATCCTTAATTCTTTGATCCAAATTGTTGAAAGAATCGTTGAGCAATTTTTTGACTTCCCCAGAAACGCGACCTTCAATATCCTTGAGAACTTCTTCCGTCAAGCCAGTTGTTGAGAAGCTTGAAGAGCTACCGACATCTGGAATGGTATTCATGTTGGCGCGAGAAGCACTGCCGTTTCTTGGTGCTGAAATATTTTCTGTTGCGACGTTTTTAGGTTGGGAAGAATTTACTGCAGGTTCGGAAGATGAGTTGGCCTTTCGTCGCTTCTTCTTCTCAGCCTTATTTTCAGTTCCACTAGCGCCGGCTAGACCACCATTGGAAAGTGCGGCCGAAACTTCCTTCTTTTCAGCCTTCTCTTCAGCTTTGGGCACTGAAAATGTCTCTGGCTGCGCAATCTTCTTTGTATCCTTGGGAGTATTCTCCTTGGCAGCTGGGCGTTGGATAATTCGTGTAGGAGTAGGAGCCGGTGCAAGCGAAGGCTCAGGTGCTGGTTCACTTGATTCCGACGGTGTTGCAGGTGGTGCAGTGTTACTTTCCTTCAACGTATCAATAGTAACAGCACCAACTCTATCAGCCACTACTGCAGAGATGCACTTATTATTTGCATCCCAGCCTAGATCAGCTTGCTTGATGTTAAGGCAAGTAACACCCTTCGAATGCATAGCATATAACTCAAACAGAGTGATTGGTTCTCCACGAGTAGATGGGGCAGCAGGATTTTGTAAAATGTCCAAGCTTCGAAGATTGCCCTTGCTAGCGAATGAATATTCTCTCATGCCACTAACAACAGCAGTAGATTCTGGTTTGGAAACACTGGTGTCGTTGTTTGCAAGCTTCTCGACATATTCTGCTTGGGTGACAGTGCGTGGAAGGTTGTATTTAGGTGCAGAAAGGTGGAGGAAATAGATCGAATTTCGTGTGGGGTGTCCGACCACAATAACACCAGTTGCAGGGTGGTACAATACACTACAAACGGCATCCGATTCTTTGCTATGAGGCAAGTGAATTTCCTGAACAGGTTTTCCTAGAGCAAGATCCCACAATTGTAGAGTATGATTTTGCTTCATACCAACAATCATGTATCGCAGTGGACCACCTTTTTGATAAGGGCGAAGCTTATCAACAAACAAGACCGAAGTAGGCCATGATTTTTCAGTTGCTGGAGTTGTGATAAGAGTTGTAAGTGGCTCTTTGATCTCAACGGGAGGTGCCTTTTGATGAAGCTCATCCTCGGGAATCTGTGTAAGAGGACGAACATCCCAGAATTTGACTCGTCCAGCCTTGTCGAGTGAAACGATAGTTGTATCGTCCTCACTGAATGTGAAGTCTTTGCCTGCCTTGCCGGTGTTGACCTTGAGAGATCTGTGGGCGAGGTAGCGATCTGTATCAACAATACGCTCTTTTCCATTTTTCAGGAAAGAGTTCTTCATGATAACAGATGGATAGATGATTTGGATAGATTTCCCGCGTCCTACAGCAAAGAATTCAGGGTGATTGGAGCTCTTTCTAGCTCTGGTCTTAAGAACACCGCCTGCTGACTCGTTGTCTGGAGTTTGAATTGGAGGAAGAGCAAAACCATGCATTTCAGGATGGTTTTCCTCAATGAAATCTCCTTCTCCGTCCTTGACAACAGCCCAGTATACAGTACCACTAATACCTGTTCCAATGATAGTATCTTTGAGATCCGCTGGAGCACTAGATGTCGACACATTAAAGATACGATCATGTGTCTCGGTGAAAAGGCGAGAATCCTTGCCGTCAGTCTGTCTGATGATACGAATGCCCCCATTCTTTGACATGCCATAAACGATAAAGTTTGAAGATGCAGTGACTAGAGTGCGATCGATTTGGTCGAATTCTTTCTTGAGACGAGCAATATCTACGATGACTTCGTCACGGAAAATAGGACGGCCTTCTTCACTATTTTTGATAGTGATAGAAGTCCATGGTTTCATAGGGAAATTGTACACCTTAATGACAGTTTCGTCGTTCGTGGGCGGAGCATCCTCAGCGTCTGCACTCTCCCAGGAATCTGCAATGTGACCCTGTGCAGCGTCATCAATAATTTCTTTGACTTCATCGGCAACTGGAGTGGGCAAATCATCAAGGACGGTTTCGTCCTTGTCAAGCACCTTCTTGATAGCTGTAGCAGCGACCTGTGCACGATCCTCGAACTGCGATTCTGTTTTGGCAGCGAGCATGTTGCGTAAGTCCTTCTCAATTTCGGCATTAGTTGCATCTTGTTCGGCACGAGCTAAAGCTTCTTGAACCTCTTGATCAACAGTATCACCAACCTCTTCAAGTGCATGACTAACAGTCTCCTTGCCTTTGCCATTGGCGGCTGGACTTGGAGCGCCGATGCCAATCAAAGCCTCTAGTTGAGTACGTCCATCAGGAAGTGGTGTGGGAGGTCCAGAAGATACAGCAGGAGATCCAAGCTTACGCTTAGAAAATGCCTGAGCAGGACTATCAACGTTGCTTCTCTCATCCATTTTGCGCTTGTTATCAGTTGAATCTTGTCGTTTCAAAATCTGGAACGCAGGTGCAGGTGCAGAGGCATTTGGATTTGATGAACCAGCTGTGGTTGCCTTTGGGGTACGCTTGCGTGGGGAAGATGCTGCCAATTCCTCGAAAGGATTAACATATGTAAACAAGCCTTGATTGTTTCTCGGCTGAGGAGTGACATCTCGTGTATTTTCCTTGCCAAGGGACCTTTCAATCTTGCCCTCAAAAGCTGCAGAACCCATCATACTCATATCCATATCAATCTTGGTATCCTCTAAAGTTTGTGCCAAATCACCAACCTCATCCAAAGAACTAGGTTTACTTGGTGGCGTCAATACCTTCTCAGTATTCAAATGCGGTGACTCATCACCAGTTTGAGGCGGCTTTGGCTGATTTAGAAGACGAAGAAGATAAGCCTGTGTATCGGCAGGTGGAGAAGTGGCAGCTGCAAAGCTGGAGTTCGACTGCGGTTGAGAAGCACTCGCAAATTGCGGGCTTGTTTGAGTCATTTGCGGCGTCGAAACCGGCTTTTGTTGTGCTCCTCCCATGAGTGCAGCAAGAAGATCCTGACCACCACGATTACCAACGCTGACTTGACCAAGAACATCAGAGTTTCCACCAAAGTTCATGGACGAATCGCGGGATGGAGGGAGTGGTGTACCGATCGGTGCTGCTTGGCTACTTGGCTTACTAGCAGAAGGTTGACTGAACTTCAGCAAATTGAGTAAACTTGAAGTACGGTTATCCCCGGATGCGGTACCAACTGGATTGGCAAGGCGAGGAGGTTCTGCGTGTGGAGTATCGACAGGACTCATGATAGCAGAATTATGATGATGTTGTTGAGCATGCATAGGAGGGGTAGGAAGTGGCGAAGAGACGGAGGGTTGTTGATAATGGGAAGGCAATTGTTGATTTTGACCAAAGAAGCCGTTGTTATTATTGTTGTTAGTGTAATAATTATAACTTGGCTCTAAATGAACAGGAGCAGCAGCAGATTGATTTTGCTGTTGTCGAAGCTGAGCAAAGAGGGAATCCAAACCACGGCCATCATTACCACCAGAACCTGTCGGATATCCAGACATTTTGCCAAAGATAAAGCGCACTGAAGGCGAAATATCTTGAATGAAAATTAAATTGAATGAATCAAAATTGAGAAGAAACTTTTGAGTATGTAACGAAAGGGATTGTTGAAGAAAGAAGACGAAAAGAAGATAACCGATAACTTTTTCCAGCGATCGACAACAGCTGCTCTTTAGTCTTGTAGACGGGCACAAGGCAGAAACTGTCCTCAATAACAAAGATATTGGCAGCTTCAAATATGAAGTACGAAAAAAGGGATTGCTTGGATTTATGGAAGAAGGTTAAGTGAAGATACGACTGGGTAGAGGTAGAGGTAGAGGAGGTATGTAGAGTTTGTTTGATAGAGGTGAAGAGGTAGGAAGCAGGAAGCAGGATTGGATACGAGGCGATTTTCAATTTGTGAGGTAAAGAGTTAAGCGCGTAAATAATTGTAGCTTTTACACACAATAACAAACAAGCTTGGACTTCTCGGGCTATATTCGAATCATATAATTGGATGGTAGACGCAAATATTACTAAAATCTTTCGCCAACATAAACGCTTGGCTGAACGTTAGATCCATTCCATTTTAACGCGACGAGATACTGTACTATTGATACTAGCATCAAAAACTAAACAATTTCAAATACATATAAATCAAAAGATATTACCATAGTTATTTTTTCAAGTACTACAATTAAATTTTCCTTTTTACATCGCACAGCATAAAAACGAAAAGGACCACGCCCTTCTCCCTGTCGACCGCCTCTTCCGAAAAGTACGTCCTTGGTACATGCTTTGATTCTTTATCATATTCTGTTTGCATATTCGAAGGGCCATTGCATGCCCCCAACGGATGACCGCATAATTTGACACTACGACGACCTTTGGTCCCGATTATTGCAGATATTGCATCGAATTTAAAGAGTCCAGCGAAATGTTTTGTCTTAGAAGGTAGGTCGTACATTCATCCGATTCATTTGGGTCATTTCGACCTCGGAATATCAACACAAAGGGAATGGATATCTTGACAACACAACTAATTCCCTCTCCCAATAGTTGGCTCCCTCTCCTCTTCATTCCCACCAACGCCTCTCCAATTTTCATCTTCCTTTTCTTCATCTGCACTTACTTCCTCAACCGACCCTGCGTATACTGTTCACTCCTTCTCCTAATCCTATTCGCCTCTTCCTGTCACTGGGCCGACCACTGTTTCTTCGACTTCAGCAGTAACTGGTTTCAACCACGCTCCTCATCCTATTCTCTTTCCGAAATAAACAACCAAACAGCCCTCTCAAATGAAATCATAGACAATGTGCTAATGTACGCCGGCGCCTTCAATAAAACTGCAATAGCATTAGCAGGTACGGCACTAGAGGATGCGAAGAATAATCTGGCGAGTAGGGAGTGGACAGGTATTGGGGTTGAGTGGTTAAGGAATTTATTAGGGAAGAGGGAATGGAGGTTGGAATGTGTGGATGTGTATATCAGGCTTTGATACATCCATCTTGTCTAGCAAAATACAAAAGGGAAATGGAGATACACATCATCCACGAAGAAATAAAATGAAACTAGACCGTTTATATTTGGAGCATTTGGGGAGTCATAGACATGGAGTACAGCAGTGTATGATCAACTTACGATAGTCATGGCTGCTGGGGATCATGTGAATCTGATGTGCAATTTTTGAGGATGGAATGGATTCGGTTAACACAGGGATTCGGGTTTTGGCATAGGTCGGAGCAAGGTGTTGGTAATTTGTGTATACATTACATTCAAGTTGGAAGCCGTGATATACAGCGGTGTATTAACAAATGAGAATCAATTTGGCAGTTTCAAGAACGTCATTAACTTTATTCATCACTGGAATATTGGCTTTTCCTACCGACATCTCTTTTGCATTCACTCCTCACTGTCTCCTTTTAATTCGCTTTTCCTATCAATTCTGCGCCCCATATGATATCTTTCCATCCCTTACTGTCTTCCTATTCCATATCTCATCCCTCACTGCAATATAATTTTCCCCTCTTCTTTCTCTCCATCTCTTCAACCCAATCTCCCATCGCTTAGCTACATCATACAGTCCTAATATCAATCATCCGTCAGCCCTACTCCTCTTCCACTCCCTCTTTTATCAAACTCCTATCCCCTCTTCTTTCAATTTCTCGACCCCGTTAAAACTTCCCTCACTACATCCGAAACTCCTTCATTATATTATATTATTTTGAAGTGTCTATCATCTTGATATCCATACCTTTACCTCTCCACCATCCCATCACCCTACCATTCCACAATCCATCCATCCTACCGCCCACGATCCTACCATCCACAATCCCTCCCCTCCTCTCCCTCCCCTCCCGCTCTCTTAAACCTCTCCCAAGACCACCAAGTGACCACAACCGAAACCAAAAGATATTCTATATACTTATCCTCCTTCACTATCCCACCACAACCATTAACCACTACCAACATCCCAACATCTCCCACACCTCATATCCCCCCCATCCATCAACATCAACATCAACATCAAATATACTCTAGATAATTATAATAACAAGCACATCATCAACATAGGAGGTTATTAATATAATATAATTTAGAATCTAAATAATAAAATGATTATAATAATTATAAAAAAAATATTTATATTATAAATTTTAATAATAAATAAGTCCCCTCCTTACCCCCATTCCGGTCATTTTCCTCACCAAAAATAACGAAAATCAGCATTTATAACTTTCTTATTTATGAATATAATTTTCTAAGATTTTGAAGATAGATTATTTATTTATATAATAATAAATCCTGAAAATTTCAGATTTTTCATGATTTTATTGATTGAGATATTGAAAGTTAAAATAATAATTTTATTTTATGTAGAATTTATATACAAATTTGTCGGAATATTGATGAGATTAGGGTTATGTACAACTATACATATACTAGTACCTGTATATACTACCATATGTATATTAGTATCTATATATATTATATATTATTATATATATATTATTATTTATAATTTATATATATTACTTCTATAAATAAGCATTCCCTTTTTGTATAAGAGGGAAGCAAATAGAATATAATATATCATTTACCCTTATATTATTGATTTAGTGTACACACTGTAACGATACTGTACTGGAGGCAGCGGCTGCCTGAGGTTTCGTTGATTGGTAGTTATAGGTTAAGGCTTTATCAATTAGATTTATTTGGAAGTAAAGTCGTTATTAAATCAAGTAGAATATAGGTAAACTAATTGATAATTAAGTTGAATATAAAGCTCTTAAATTATGAAATTATTCTGATTATATATTAACAAATATAATTTAGATAGCTTTAGATAAACTGGATAGATCAGTTTATTCAAGCTATCCAGTTTATCTATTATGTAATCTATCATTAGCTTTAGGACATTAATCCTGGGACAATTCTAATCCTAGAATAATAATCCTAGGACAGATATTATCCTAAAATAATTATCTTGGGACAAATATTATCCTGAGATAATAGTTCTGGGACAAATCATATTTTAGAACATTTGTCCTAGGATCAAATGATTGCCTAACCCATTCTTCCTAGGATATTATTTGTTCTAGAACAATATTTATTCTAGGATTCCTTATCAATAAGGACCCCCCAAAGAAAACAGCTCAAATTGTTGTACTTATTTTTATTGTATAATAATGAGTGTGATTCATGACACTATCCCCTTCCTGGCCAAGCATCATCCTCGATCGCTTATAACTAATACAAGATCTACAATATTCATACCTCATATTCCTTCCTTTCTTTCTACAATATACCACCTCAACATACTCGAAAACGAACAGAGCAATTGGAACTTGGTAATCGAATCGAACAAACAGGAAGCGAAATAGTTGCTTGTACTCGATATGAAAAGGCCAATCATCGTTGTGTCGCTTTAGAATCGGACTCTAATAATGGTAGATATACTGAATATTATTGTTAAGGAAAAACTTACAATATAAAGTTGAGGAACAAAATGCTAACTCTTTCTGATTGGTCCTTTATTGATCGTTAAAAACAAAAGTTTTGTGAAAAGGAGGAAAAAGCTTTCGTAGTATCACAAAAGGCTATAACCAAGGCTTTCGCAATATCTCAAAAAGCTATAGCCAAGATTTCTCATCTTTATAAACAACAACATTTACTAGATAAACAAGAGCAGAAATTAATAGCAGCTAGTTTAAATTCCCTTGATGAGCTTGATGCTTTAGAAGAGAAGGAAAGACTTGAAAAAGAAAAAGAAAGAGAAATTGCTGCAACTTCCATACCTGTTATTCCTCCCAACCCTTTTGATCAATTTGGTCAATTTGATTCTAAACTTCCTACAACTGATTCCGACTCCTTCGATCCCTTTTTTTTGTATTCAATAAATTCGCTATCTATATAAACTATATTGAATTCTCCTTTCTTTTGGGCAAATCTGGATTCTGTCGGCAAAAATCCTTAAACTTCTCAAGATACTTGAGGTCTTTCTCTAATTCCTATATGTTCTTGGAATCTGGATAATTTTCTTATTTCATTAGATATTTGACTTTATTTCTAATATATTTGTAATCTAATATTTTCTTCATTTTGTACTCAGCATTTTGATTAATGGATATAATTTCGGTTTCAGAAGCTTTAGATGCTCCTGGTGGTGCTAGTTCAAGCAAGGATATATAAAATACTGGATAGATGTTTATATTCTTTGATAATACCAATTTATAATTCAAGGGTCCTTTAATTTTCTTGATTTTGAATAATCCCAATTTCTTATAGTCTAGTTTCATACTTGGTCTCTTTATCTCGATATTTTTTTGGAGTAAATAGACTTTATCCCTCTCCTTTAGTATTAGTTCTTGACTATATTTCTTATTATAATAATAAATGTTTCTTTTAACAATAAACTTGAATTCTATTATTATTTCTTTGTGAACTTCCTTGAGTTTCTTTGTTTATATAATAATAGATTGGTTCTCTATTTCTGAAATGTTTGGTTCTTAATATACAACTAATTCATATCCAAAATTAATATAGTTCAATAAGATTTAGGTAGTTTCCAAAGCAGAGCTATTGTATACGAATTGTGTTAGGGGTAGTAGTCCTATCTAATCATTCTGTTGATAATTCATGTAACAGCAGAGGTATGCTTCAACAATCTGGTTTACCCGTTCATTCCCTTCATTTGTTTATGGATAGAATACTATAGACATTTTCCTTTTTACATCTAGTAATGTTACTAAAGCAATCCAGAATTTTGATATGAAGAATTTATCTTTATTGGACAATATTTCTTCTGGTAATCCATGTACTGCAATGACTTCTTTTAAGAATATAATTGCCAGGGTTTTTGTAGTCAAGGTGGTCTTATATAATACTAATATTATATACTTAATCAATCAATTTATAATAACTAGGAGGTAATCATATTCCACTCCTATTGTTGGATCTTTGGATTTAGGTAACAGTCCTATGAAATCCTATGATATTGATTTCTATAGTGTTGATAGTATTTCAGTTGTGTATATCTGTTCATAAGGGGCATAGTGAGAAGCCTTATTCCTGATACAGGTATCACATTCGGTGATCATTTTTTTGATCATGATTCGGAGTCCCAGACTCTAATATTGTCTCTTAATTCTTAAATATATCCTTCATACTCCCTGATAATCATGAATTGGTAATATATGCTGTTCTTTAATGAATTCAATAACAATATTATTTAATAGCCAAATTTTCCCTGCGACTCATATCAATCCATTTATAGTTACTGGCAGCTCAGGTTATTTGATGTTTTCCTTATTTAATTGTGTGTCTATAAATTTGTTTTTCCAGACTTCCATTAATTTATTCTCTAAAACGACAATTTCTGTTAAATTCGGAATAAGATCTTTGTTAGGAAGAGATTTCAAAATCATTGTTTCTTGATAGGTTTTATCATCCTTATACCCTGGTGGCCTATTTAATGTATCTGCCCTTGCATTATCTTTGCCTTTGATATACTTGATTATCAAGTCGAAACCAGCTAATTCTTCAGCCCATCGAGTTAATCTTCGATTATCCAGAACTTTAATTATAATAAAGTGTTACGAAGGTAACAGCTGACTTGTTTGTATGAGCTTGGGCCATGTATGAGCAAGATATGATTCGATTATATTAGTATGTGATTATGATCACCCAAGGATTATATGTGCATATATCATCAGAATATACAAACAGGAAAGCTTCAGGTGTATACAGTATTAATCATGAGATTGAGCATCATATGATGGACAGCTCTAGAACGACAGCGCTTCAGGAGCGCTCGGCTGTCCCAATTGTCTAAAGGAGATGAAGGTCTATATAAGGGAATGAGATATTATTAAATATAGAGCTTTGTATTCAAGATCAATCATTTAATATATTATATTATTAGTTACGAATTATATTATCTTATTATCATTACTTTAAAGTCCTTGTTTGATATCTAGTTATAAACTTACTTCGAGAGCCTAGAGTACTTCTATATAATCTAGATGGCAAATCTTGTAATACTTTAAGCATTATTATTATCTTAAGTACCAATTTGATATAAATAACAATAACTATATCTTCTATAATACCATAATCTAATAATTCAATTACAAATAATTAGGTCACCCCTAAAAGCATCAATAAAGATAAAGATATCTTTATAGAAGGTATCGAAGATTTTAAGGAGATCACTATTACCAAAACTCTTAAAATCGCCTTACCAGACTGATTTACAGGCAATCAATAAGAGCTAGAAATCTTTTTACTTCAATTAGAAATCTATTTCCAATTTAACAAAGATAAATTCAACTATAATATTGATAAAAGTATCTGGGCCGCCTCCTACCTTAGAAGAGAAGCCGCCAAATGGATTCAATCATACCTCAAGGATTACTTTACCAATTTGAATAAGCCTAAAAAGCGAATATATCTAATACAAATTATCTTTAAGAAATTCGAAGGGTTTAAGAAGGAAATACAACGAGTATTCAGGAATATCAATGAATTATATAATGCTAAGTCCAAGATCTATAATCTCAAATAAATAGGGTCAGTAATCAAATATACTATAGAATTCAGAAGGTATATAGGTATTATTAGATAGAAAAAGAATACAACGATAAACTATTATCAAAAAGGATTCAAATTTAAAATCAAGTTAGAATTGAATTATAATTATATTTAGGAAAACCTAAACAAATTAATTGAGAAATCTATTAAAGTAAATGAAATGTTATATAAATATCAAAAAGAATATCGATCCTTTAATTTTCAAGGAAATCGAGATTATGGCAAGTATTATAAGAATAAAGGAAGATCTCGAGAAAGTAGATAACCTTATAGAGACCTTATATAATTGAATATAATCTTTAGAAATAAATTATTTAAAAAAAAAATAAAACAAAGGCAAAAGGACAAACTATACTTTGAATATAACAAACCAGATTATTGGGTCAGGGATTGTTGAAGCAAAAGATCATCAAGAGATGGTTACCATAAGAAATTCGGTAAAGGATAGTTTAATACCACCTTCATACCCTAATTATACATTTCAAATCTAATAGAAGACAATAATTATAAATATGAAGAATATCAAAAAGAAATTGATGTAATATTGCAAGATCAGAAAGGATTGAACATTATAGACCGATATAAATTGGAGTATCTTTAAACCTCTTCATCCTTTATTATCGAAAAAGAATTAAAAGAAATATTATTAATAGAATATATAATGAAGAACTGAATAGTTTATTATAATGATTTCTATAAGATTTATTCATCAGGTAAGGAAATTATAGATTGATTTCCCCAAAGAAAAGCAAAAAAACCTTGCAAGAAGGGAGGATCGAAAAGATCATTATATAATCACAAAATTGACCAAATTAACCAAATTGATCAAATTGACCAAATTGACAAAAACAATCACAATAAGGATTTGGATTAAGATCAACTGAATATTACAGGTTAAGCAGGTTAGATATATTGTACTGCAAAGATAAATAGATAAAGAATTCAGGTTATAATAGATTCAGAAATTACTGGAAATTTTATTATATCAAGAATTATAAAGTATTTGGAAGTATCGCTTCAAGTGAAACAGAAACCATATTAATTGCAATTAGTTGATGGATAATTAGTCAGATTGAACGAAAAGATTTCGTAGGAGATTTGCTTTTTATAAATGATTATAACTTAGCATAAAGAGGTTATTCAATTTGATATTGTTCCATTAAGGAATCAACAGATTATCCTAAGGATACCTTGATTAAAAGCTTATAACCCCAAGATTGATTGGATTAAGGAAATTATTAGTTTCCCTAAAAATATTTATGAAAATATATTAGAATTTATAAGATTATATATATATAATAATAAATTAAAGGTAAATAACTTTATCAATATAAAACATCTAATTTAGGATTTTTTATTAATAATAAAGAAAAATAAACCTTTTATATAAATAAAGAATAAGCAGATGAAATTACTTGAAATCATCCTTGTAGAGAAATAGGACGAAGTATTAATACTGATACAATACCAGAAGTACAAGAAATTATTCGAAGAAAGAAAAGGCCATGACACTTTATCAGAGTATAAATCATAGGATTATGAGATAATATTGAAGGAAGGCAAAATGTCTCTATTCAACCCAATCTATCTGATATTAGTCTTTAACCTAGGGATATTTAGGGATTATATTGGCAATATATTAAAAAAGGAATAGATCAGAGAATCCACCTTATAGATAATTAATCTTATGTTATTTATACCAAAAAAAGATAATACAAAAAGGCTTTGCATAAATTATCATAAGTTCAACAATATGACAATCAAAGATCGATACCCATTTCCATTAATTATAGAATTGAGGGATCGATTAGGAAAAGCCAAGATTTTCTCCAAGTTTAATCTTTGAAACAGATTCCATTTAATCAAAATAAAAGAAGATAAGGAATAGAAAATAGTATTCAGAATTCGCTACAGATTATACAAATATCAAATAATATTATTCGGTTTGACAAATATATCAACAATATATATATATTTGATCAATAATATATTAAGAAAATATTTAGATATATATTATATATATTATTTAGATAATATATTAGTATTTTCAGAAATAAAGAAATAATATATTCAGGATATTTATAATATTCTATAATTCTTGAAGGAAGCAGATCTTCAATACAAATCTAGTAAATATGAATTTCATATTATAAAGATAGAATTCCTAAACTATACTATATTCTTAGGAGATCTCAAGATAAGCCCCGACAAGGTAAAAATAGTTAAAGAATGGGAGCCATCAATTAATATAAAGAAAGTACAATTCTTTTTAAGATTCGCTAATTTTTATTGATGATTCATCAAGAATTATTTGAAGATAATCTCCTCAATAACTGAAATCACTAAAAAGAATCAGAGAGAGTTCTAATGAACAAAAGTAGTACAAATAGTATTTGAATGTTTCAAGGAAGTATTTGTAAGAGAATTAGTTCTCAAGGTTTTCGATTCAGAACTACTAATAATTGTGGAGATAGACTCTTTAGATTACGCAATAGATACAGTACTTAGTCAGCCAGGTTTGAACAAGAAATAGCAACCAGTCGCTTACTATTTATACAAATTATCATCAACTGAATTAAATTATGAAATATATAATAAAGAATTATTAATAATAATAAATGTTTTTAGAGAATAAAGAATATATTTGAAAGAATCGAAATATATAATATAAATATATATAGATTATAAGAACTTAATTTACTTTATTACAACAAAGGAATTGAACAAACGACAAATCTGATGATCAGAAACCATAACTATATACAACTTCAGAATTTTATATATCAAAGAAAACGAAAATATTAGGGCAGATATTTTAAGCCAAAAACCAGAATATTTATAAAACAAAATATATAAATCATATACGATATTAAGATAAGATAATAATGATTTAGTTTATAATAAACTATAACTCATTATTATTTCAGAAATAAATTATGATATTATCAAAAATATTATAAAAACAGAATATATAATAGATACTATAATTAAAAGAATCCTAGCTATATTAGATAATCTAAAAAAAGGATTTATTATTAAAGATAAATTCATTTATTTTTATAACAAACTTTATATACCCTTTAATTTAGTTAAGGATTATATTATAGAATAATATAAGCTTCCAATTTATAGATATCAAAATATTACAAGAATCTTTGCCAAAATAAGGAAAAAAGTGTACTTTCCAAAGATAAGGATTATAGTTGAAAATGTAATTGGGAACTATGATATTTGTATAAGGAATAAAGCTATTTAATATACCCTTTATAATCAACTCAAAACCCCTGAACTATCTATTCAATCTTGAAAGTCTATTACTTGGGATTTTGTAATGAAACTATTATTATTCAAGAATCTGATTATTCAAAAAGAATATAACTTTATATTAATAATAACAGATAGATTAATCAAATTTGTTTATATAATATCATTCTATAAAATTTGGATAGCAGATAATCTTGCTTATATATTCATAAGGAATATAGTTAGTATTTATGATATACTAGATAAGATTATCTCAGATAAGGATAAATTATTTATATCGAAGTTTTGATCTATTTTTATAATATTGCTTAGAATCAAAAAAAAGCTCTCGACAGCTTTCCATCCATAAATAGATGGCCAAACAGAACAACTAAACCAAATAATGGAAGCCTATCTTTGCTATTATATCAATTATAGACAAGATAATTGGGTTAAATTATTGCCTTTGGTGCAATTTGTATATAATATATCAGAGATAGAAATTACAAAAGTAATGTCAGTATATACTAACTTTGGATTCAACCCATTGGCTTACAAATCATCATTGCTACAAAATGCGAATGCAGACAAAGCTATAAAAGATATTATAGAAATCAAGGAGCTTTAAGAACAACTCTTTTTGGATTTATAGTTCATTGCTTTAAGAACAATATTGTATTATAACAAATCAAGAAATATAGGACCTATTCTTAAAAAAAAAGATAAAGTTTATCTTATTCAAAGAAATATACAGACAAAACGATTTAGCAATAAATTAGATTATAAGAAACTAGGATTATTCAAAATCAACAAAATGGTAGGACCAATCAATTACAAACTCAAATTACTATATATTATGAATATCTATTCAGTTTTTTATATATCCTTGTTTAAACTAATACTACCAGAAGCGCCAAATATGTTATTCATAGAAATCGAATTAATTAATCTTAATACTATATATGATATTGAAACAATACTAGATTGCAAATATATCAGAAATAAGATCAAGTATTTGATCAAATGACTAGATTATCTATATTCGGAAAATATATAAGAATTCAAGAAAGATCTCAACTACCCTGAGAAGTTATAGGTATTCTATCTGAAGTACCTATATCTGCCAATAAAGCCTCAAATTTGGTATCAGATAACAAAGGTAACAAAGAATTGAGGAAATCGAAAGAAGGGGAATCATTAAGGATAAGAGTAGTAATATCAGTGATCTCCTTGTCCACATACTCTTTTTCCAACTTTTCCTTCTCTTCCATCTTCACTAATTTATTAAGAATCTGCAAACTACAATAAAGCATTTCGGATTTATATTTTAACAAAAAACGCTTCTGTTTTTATAAATATAGAATTTTAGTTATAATCTTCTTTTTCTTTTGATTCAATCGTTCTTTTTATTAAGATAGACTTTCCTAATCATTTTCAGATAGATCTTGAATATTACATTTTTTGTTATTATAAATATATTCGCTGTATTACAAAGAATTAGAGGGCGAAATAATACATTTGTGATCTATATATTTGTATAATGAGCATAAAGGTATTTCGAAACCTTTCTATTTAATAAGACAAGCAAAACGAATTTGTTCTTTTCTTTTATTAATAATTAAAGAAGATATAATAAAGAAAGAAAGAAAGTATATAATTATTTAAGAAAGAAAAAAGATATATTAATATAAATGCTCAAAATTAATATTAATTTAAAAAAGGGATAATATTATAAAGATAATAGTTGACTTGTTTGTATAAGTTTGGGCTATATATGAACAAGATATAATTCAATTATATTAATATATAATTATAATTATTTAAGGATTATATATATATATATTATCAGAATATATAAATAGGAAAGCTTCAGGCATATACAGCATTAATTATGAGATTGAGTATTATATAATGGACAGTTCTAGAACAACAACACTCTAGGAGCGCTCGGCTGTCCCAATTGTTCAAAAGAGACAAAGGTCTATATAAGGGAATGAGATATTATTAAATATAGAGCTTTATATTCAAAATCAATCATTTAATATACTATATTATTAATTACAAATTGTATTATCTTATTATTATTACTTTAAAATCCTTGTTTGATATTTAGTTATAAATTTACTTCGAGAGCTTAAAGCACTTCTATATGATCTAGATGGCAAATCTTGTAATACTTTGAGTATTATTATTATCTTAAATACTGATTTGATATAAATAACAATAATTATATTTTCTATAATATCATAATCTAATAATTTAATTATAAGTAACCAGATCACCCCCAAAAGTATTGATAAGGATAAAGATATCTTTATAGGAGGTATCAAAGATCTTAAAGAGATCATTATCATTAAAACTCTTAAAATCATTTTATCAGACCGATTTATAGGCAACTAATAAGAGCTAAAAACCTTTTTGTTTCAATTAGAAATCTATTTCTAATTTAACAAAGACAAATTCAATTACAATGTCGATAAAAGCGTCTGGGCCGCCTCCTACCTCAGAGAAGAAGCCGCCAAATGGATTCAATTATATCTCAAGGATTACTTTATTAATTTGAGTGAGCCTAAAAAGCGAATATATTTAATATAAGTTATTTTTGGGAAATTCAAAGGGTTTAAGAAGGAAATACAACAAATATTCAGGAATATCAATAAATTATATAATATTGAGTCCAAGATCTATAATCTCAAGCAAATAGGGTCAGTAATCAAGTATACTATGGAATTCAGGAGGTATATAGGTACTATTAAATAAAAAGAGAATATAACAATAAACCATTATCGAAAAGGACTTAAACCTAAAATTAAGTTAAAATTAGATCATAATTATATTTGGGAAAATTTAAACAAATTAATTGAGGAATCTATTAAAATAAATAAAATATTATATAAATATCAAAAAGAATATCGATCCTTCAACTTTCAAGGAAATCGAGATTGTGGTAAGTATTATAAAAATAAAGGAAGATTTTGAGAAAGTAGACAACCTTATAGAGACCCTATATAATTAAATACAACTTTTAGAGATAAATTATTTAAGGAAAAGGTAGAACAAAGGCAAAAGGACAAATTATACTTTGAATATGATAAACCAAATTATCAGGCTAGGGATTGTTGAAGCAAGAGATCATTAGGAGGTGGTCACCATAAGAAATTCGGCAAAGGACAACTCAATACCACCTTTGTATCCCAATTATATACTTCAAATCCAATAAAAGATAATAGCTACAAATATGAAGAATATCAAAAAGAAATTAATGTAATATTACAAGATTAGAAAGGGTTGAATATTATAGACCAATATAAATTAGAGTGTCTTCAAACCTCTTTATCCTTTATTATCGAAAAAGAATTAAAAGAAATATCATTAATAGAATATATAATAAAGAATTAGATAGTTTGTTATAATGATTCCTATAAGATTTATTTATTAGATAAGGAAACCATAAGTTAATTTCCCCAAAAAAAAGCAAAAAAACCCTGCAAGAAGGGAGGGTCGAAAAGATTATTATATAATCACAAAATTAACCAAATTGACTAAATTGACCAAATTGACCAAATTGACAAAAACAACCATAATAAGGATTTGGATTAAGATCAATTGAATATTATAGATCAAACAGGTTAGATATATTGTGCTGCAAAGATAAATAGACAAAGAATTCAGATTATAATAGATTCAGAAGTTATTGGAAATTTTATTGTATCAGGAATTATAAAGTATTTGGAAGTATTGTTTTAAGTGAAACAGAAACCATATCAATTACAATTAGTTGATGAACAATTAGCCAGATTGAATAGAAAGATTTCGTAGGAGACTTATCCTTTACAAATGATTATAACTTAGTATAAAGAGGTTATTCAGTTTGATATTATTCCATTAGGGAATCAATAGATTATTTTGGGGATACCTTGATTAAAAGCTTATAATCCCAAGATTAACTAGATTAAGGAAATTATTAATTTCCCCAAAAATATTTATAAAAATATATTAAAGTTTATAAGATTATATATATACAATAATGAGTTAAAGATAAATAACTTTATTGATATAAAACATTTAATTTAGGGTTCTTTATTAATAACAAAGGAAAATGAACCTTCTATACAAATAAAGAATAAGCAGACAAAATTACTTGAAATTATTCTTGTAAAGAAATAGGACAAAATATCAATATCAGTATAATACTAGAAGTACAAGAAATTATTCGAAGAAAGAAAAGGCTATAACACTTTACCAGAGTATAAACTATAAAATTACAAAATAATATTGAAGGAAGGCAAAATGTCTCTATTCAACCCAATCTATCTGATATCAGTTTTTGATCTAGGGATACTTAAGGATTATATTAACAATATATTAAAAAAAAGAATAGATCAAAGAATCCACCTTATAAATAGCTAACCCTATATTATTTATACTAAAAAAAGATAATACAAGGAGGCTTTATATAAATTATCACAAATTTAACAATATAACAATTAAAGATCAATACCCACTTCTATTAATTACAGAATTAAAAGATCGATTGGGAAAAGCCAAGATTTTCTCCAAGTTTGATCTTTGAAACAGATTCTATCTAATCAGAATAAAGGAAGGTAAGGAATAGAAAACAATATTCAGAATTCGCTATAGATTATATAAGTATCAAATAATATTATTCGATTTGATAAATATATCAGTAATATATATACATTTGATCAATAATATATTAAGAAAATATCTAGATATATATTATATATATTATCTAAATAATATATTGATATTCTTAAAAACAAAGGAATAATATATTTAGGATATTTATAATATTCTATAGCTCTTGAAGAAAGCAGATCTCTAATACAAATCTAGCAAATACGAATTTCATATCACAAAGACAGAATTCCTAAATTATATTATATTCTCAGGAGGTTTTAAGATAAGCCTCAATAAAGTAAAAACAATCAAAGAATAAGAGCTATCAATTAATATAAAGAAAATATAATTCTTTTTAGGATTCGCCAATTTTTATCAATGATTTATCAAGAATTATTCAAAGATAACCTTCTCAATAATTGAAATCATTAAAAAGAATCAGGGAGAGTTCTAATAAATAAAAGCAATACAAATAATATTTAAATACCTCAAAAAAACATTCGTAAAAGAATCAGTTCTCAAGGCTTTCGATCCAGAACTATCAATAATTGTGGAGACAGACTCCTCAGATTATACAATAAGCGTAGTACTCAGTCAGTCAGACTTGAATAAGAAATAGCAATCAGTTGTTTATTATTTATACAAACTATCATCAATTGAACTAAATTATAAAATATATAATAAGGAATTATTAGCGATAATAAATACTTTTAAAGAATGAAGAATATACTTGAAAAAATCGAAATATATAATATAAATATATACAGATTATAAAAACTTGATTTACTTCATTATAATAAAGGAATTGAACAAATGACAGATCTAATAATCAGAAATTATAGCTATATATAACTTCAGAATTTTATATATCAAAGGAAATGAAAATACTAGAACAGATACTTTAAGCCAAAAACCAGAATATTTACAAAACAAGATATATAAATCATATATAATATTAAGATAAGATAATAATAATTTAGTTTATAATAAATCATAACTTATTATTATTTTAGAAATAAATTATGATATTATTAAAGATATTATAAAAACAAAATATATAATAGATATTATAATCAAAAGAATCCTAATTATATTAGATAATCTAGAAAAAGGATTTATTATTGAAGATGAATTCATTTACTTTTATAATAAGCTTTATATACCCTTTAATTTAATTAAGGATTATATTATAAAACAATATAAACTTCTAATTTATAGATATCAAGATATTATAAGAATCTTTGCTAAAATAAGGAAAGAAGTATATTTTCTAAAAATGAAGATTATAATTAAGAATATAATTAGAAACTATAATATTTGTATAAGGAATAAAGTTATTTGGTATATCCCTTATAATTAGCTCAAAACCTCTGAACTATTTATTCAATCTTGAAAGTCTATTACTTAGGATTTTATAATGAAACTATTATTATCCAAAAACCTGATTATTTAAAAGGAATATAATTTTATATTAATAATAATAGATAAATTAACCAAATTCATTTATATAATATTATTTTATGAAACTTGGATAGTAGATGATCTTGCTTATATATTTATAAGGAATATAGTTAGTATTTATAATATATCAGATAAGATTATCTTAGATAAAGATAAATTATTTATATCAAAGTTTTGATCTATTTTTATAATATTGCTTGGAATCAAAAGAAAGCTTTCGATAACTTTCCATTCATAAACAAATGGCCAAATAGAACAACTAAACCAAACGATGGAAGCCTATCTCCGCTGCTATATCAATTACAGACAAGACAATTAGATTAAATTATTATTTTTGATACAATTTGTATATAATATATTAGAGATAGAAATTACAAAAATAACGTCAGCATATACTAACTTTGGATTCAATCTATTGGCTTATAAATCACCATTGCCACAAAATACGAATACAGACAAAGTCATAAAAGATATCACAGAAATCAAGGAGCTTCAGGAACAACTCTTTTTAGATTTATAGTTCATTGTTTTAAAAACAATATTATATTACAACAAATCAAAAAGTATAGGACCTATTCTTAAAGAAAAGGATAAAGTTTATTTTATTTGAAGAAATATATAAACAAAACAATTTAGCAATAAATTAGACTATAAGAAATTAGGATCATTTAAAATCGATAAGGTAATAGGATTAATTAATTATAAACTCAAATTATTATATATTATAAATATTTATCCAGTTTTTTATATATCCTTATTTGAACCAATATTATTAGGAGTGTCAAATATATCATTCATAGAAATCGAATTAGTCAATTCTAACATTATATATAATATTGAAATAATACTAGATTGCAAATATATTAGAAATAAGATTAAGTATTTGATCAAATAGCTAGATTATTTATATTCGGAAAATATATGGGAATTCAAGAAAGATCTCAATTGCCCTAAAAAGTTACAGGCATTTCATTTGAAGTATCCATATTTGCTAATAAAGCCTCAAGTTTGATATCAGATAACAAAGGTAACAAAAAATTAAGGAAATCGAAAAAAAAGGGAACTATTAAGGATAAGAACAATAATATCAATAATCTCCTTGTCCATATATTCTTTTTTCAATTTTTCCTTCTTTTTTATCTTTATTAATTTATTAAAAATCTATAAACTATAATAAAGCATTTCAGATTTATATTTTAATAAAAAACATTTTTGTTTTTGTAAATATAAAATTTTAGTTATAACCTTCTCTTTTTCTTGATTTAATTATTCCTTTTATCAGGATAGACTTTCCCAATCATTTTCAGATAGATCTTGAATATTATATTTCTTATTATTACGAATACATTTGCTATATTACAAAGAATCAGAGGATAAAATAATATATTTGCAATCTATATATTTATATAACGAGTATAAAGGCATTTCGAAACCTTTCTATTTAATAAGACGAGCAAAACAAATTTGTTCTTTTCTTTTATTAGTAATTAAAGAAGATATAATAAAAAAAGAAAAAAAGTATATAATTTATTGGATGGTTGGTCGATTTGATAATAAATAATAATAATAATAATATTATTATCTATTATGATAGTGGAAGACTTAGTTATATTTAGCTTTGAGGTAAATCGAATATAGAGGTGGAAAATTTTGAAGTCAGAACAATATATATAATAAATATTGAATTTTATCTGCTTGCTTTTCCGAAGAATTCTTTGAAGAAAATCTTCGTATTTATAATCTACAATCTAATTCTAGTATATTCTATGCTTATAAATAAGATCGATTTAAATCGAATCTTATAGAATCATTTCATATAATAGAAATGAGTAATAACCAATAATATTTGACTTGAGAAATAAGAAAATTCCATATGATTCTATATGTTTCCATCACATTCTATTTCGTTACAAATCATTCTAATATGATATATGATCGAAATTTTATATAATAATAAAATTACGTAATATATAATGATATTACTAATATATCACGTGATCATATAATCATTGGTTCGGTTATTATTATTAAGTGATTTAATAACTTATTAGGAATTCTGACATAATTATTTAAAAAAAAAGAAAGATATATTAATATAAATGTTTGGAATTAGCATTAATTTAAGAAAAGGATAGTATTACAAAGGTAACAATTAACTTGTTTGTATAAGCTTAGGCCATATATGAGCAAGATATAATTCGATTATATTAATATGTGATTATAATCATCCGAAGATTATATATATATATACCATCAGAATATACAAACAGGAAAGTTTCAGGCATATACAACATTAATTATGAGATTGAGTATCACATAATGGACAGCTTTAGAACGACAGCACTCCAGGAGCACTCGGCTGTCCCAATTGTCCAAAAAAGACGAAGATCTATATAAGGGAATAAGATATCATTAAATATAGAGCTTTGTGCTCAAGATCAATCATTTAATATACTATACTATTAGTTACAAATTATATCATTTTATTATCATTACTTTAAAGTCCCTGTTTGATGTTTAGTTATAAACTTACTTCGAGAGCCTAAAGCACTTCCACGTGATCTAGACGGCAAACCTCGTAACAGTTCAACTATTCCCACTAATATTCGCTTATACTCAATAATCTATAGGGTATAATGTTACGAGGGTAGCCGTCTAGATCACATGGAAGTGTTCTAGGCTCTCGAGGTAGGTTTATAACTAGGTGTCAAGCAGAGATTTAAGTAATAACAATAATGAATATATTATTCATAACTAATAGTAGAGTATACTAAATAATTGATTTTGAGTACGAAGCTTTATATAAAGGAAATCCATCTTGGTTATATAGACCTTCATATTAAACATCCCCTTAATCCCTTTAATCCCTTTAACCAAGAGACTAAGGGGATCGAGGGGATTATATGATTATATAATGAGTCATATGATATAAAATCTGAAGCTATTATAACATTATCCCCTTTTTAGCTTAGCACTTATCCCAAACGTTTATATTAATATGATACCCTTATTAACTCATAATTTGTTCATTATCTTTTCTTTTCAATATAAGTGTTATCCAAACTTCGAAATCTGTTGCTAGTCGCCAAAATATTTATTCTCAAACAAAAGAAAAGGGTATTATTATGTTTTTCAAATATAGTCGTTGTTTTGAGAAGAACTTGGAATGCCGGATGCTTTCAAATACTATTTGTTATAATAAATATATTAAAAGCATATCCAACGATAATTGTAATATATATGGTTATACTGCTGGTAATTGGGCTCGAGTAGTGTGTGAAGAAGCTTGTTTTGAGGCGGAAGAGAAGGCTGTTGCGAAGCTTGAACAGGAAGTTTTTGCTTGTTGAATGAGAATTCGGAGATAGCAAAAGATCTTGTGTAAAAAGGCCGGGAAAATGCTTCAGCATGATCTTTATACAATCGAGGCCTTGGAAGAATTTGAGGCAGAGGAGAAGCGATTGGAAGAAGAACGGTTGGAAAATGAGCGTTTGGGGAAGGAGAAGGAGCAAGCAGGTGCTGGTTCGTCGGTATCTGCTGAGGCTAGTTCGAGTGTATTGAACGATTTTGACCCTTTTTCCTTTTTAAGTCCTTCGGATCCTTTTTGGGAAGGTCTGGATAATATTGATGAAATTCCTTTAGTAGGTTAGGAGTACCAAGATTCTTCTTAGGTTCCCAAATGTTTTCTGAATATGAGTAATCTTGTTATTTGATTAGATATTTGACTTTCTTGTTAATATATTTGTAGTCTAGTATTTCTTCAATATAATATTCTCCCTTTAAATTAACTGGTTCGATTTCTGGGTCTGATATTTTCGGTGTTCCAGATAGTACTTTTTCGAAGAATGAGATATAAAATATCGGGTGGATATTTATTGTATATAATAGTTTCAATTTGTAATTGATTGGTCCTATTACTTTATTGATTTTGAATAATCCTAGTTTTTTATAGTCTAATTTATCGCTAGATTGTTTAATCTATATATTTCTTTAAATGAGATAAACTTTATCCCCTTTTTTAAAAATAGATCTTATATTTCTTGATTTGTTGTAATATAATATTATTCTTAAAACAATGAATTATAAATCCAAGGAGAATTATTCTTGAAGCTCCTTGATTTCCGTGATATCTTTTATAGCTTTGTCTATATTCACATCTTATGGCAATGGTGATTTATATATTAATAGATTGAATCCAAAATTAGTATATGCTGATATCACCTTTATGATTTCTGTCTCTGATGTATTATATACAAATTGTATTAAGAATAATAATTTAACCCAATTATCTTATCTATAATTGATATAGCAGTAAAGATAGACTTCTATTGTTTGGTTTAATTGTTCTGTTTGGCCATTTGTTTATAAATAGAAAGCTATTGAAAGCTTTTTTTTGATTCCAAGTAATATTATAAGAATAAACCAAAACTTCGATATAAATAATTTGTCCCTATCTGAGATAATCTTATCTGATACATTATAAATACTGACTATATTCCTTATGAATATATAAGCAAAATTGTTTGCTATCCAAGTTTCATAGAATAGTATTATATGAGCGAATTTGATTAATTTATCTATTATTATTAATATAGAATCATATTTTTTCTAAATAATTGGGTCCTTGAATAATAGTAGTTTTACTACAAAATCCCAAATAATGGACTTCTAAAATTGAGTAAATAGTTCAGAAGTTTTGAACTGATTATAAAGGGTATACCAAATAGCTTTATTCTTTATACAGATATTATAATTCCTAATTATATTCTCAACTATAATCCTCATCTTTGGAAAGTAAACTTCTCTCTTTATTCTGGTAAAGATTCTTGTAATACCTTGATACTTATAAACTGGTAGTTTGTATTATTTTGTGACATAATCCTTAATTAGATTAGAGGGTATATAAAGCTTATTATAAAAGTAAATGAATTTATCTTGAATAATGAACCCTCTTTCTAGATTGTCTAAAGTAGTTAGGATTCTTTTAATTGTAGTGTCTATTATATATTCTGTTTTTATAATATTTTTGATAATATTATAATTTACTTTTAATATGATAATAAGTTATAATTTATTATAAACTAAATCATTATTATCTTGCCTTAATATCATATACAATTTGTATATTTTGTTTTGTAAATATTCTGGTTTTCGGCTTAAAGTATCTGCCTTAGTATTTTCGTTTCCTTTGACATATGAAATTCTGAAGTTATATACAATTATAATTTCCGATTATCAGATCTGTCATCTATTTAATTCCTTTATTATAATAAAGTAAACTAAGTTCTTATAATCTGTATATATTTATATCATATATTTCAATTCTTTTAAGTATACTCTTCATTCCCTAAAAGTATTTATTATTATTAATAATTCCTTGTTATATATTTCATAGTTTAATTCAATTAATAATAGTTTATATGAATAATAAACAACTAATTGCTATTTCTTGTTCGAACCTGGCTGGCTGAGTACTGCGCTTATAGTATAATCTAAGGAGTCTATTTCCACAATTATTGGTAATTCTAGATCGAAAGTTTTGAGAATTGATTCTCTTATGAATACTTCCTTGAGATATTCAAATACTATTTGCGCTACTTTTGTCCATTGGAATTCTCCCTGATTTTTCTTAATGATTTTGGTTATTGAAAAGGTTATCTTTGAGTAATTCTTGATAAATCATTAATAAAAGTTGACAAATCTTAAAAAGGATTATACTTTCTTTATACTAATTGATAGCTCCTATTCCTTGATTGTTTTTACCTTATCAGAACTCATCTTAAAACCTTCTGAGAATATAGTATAATCTAGGAATTCTATCTTTGTAATATAAAATTCATACTTGTTAGATTTGTATTAGAGATCTGCTTTCTTCAAAAACTATAGAATATTATAAACATTCTGAATATATTATTCTTTCGTTTCTGAAAATATTAATATATCATTTAGATAGTATATATAATATATATCTAGATATTTTCTTAATATATTATTGACCAAGTGTATATATATTACTGGTGCATTTGTCAATCCGAATAGTATGACCTGATATTCGTATAATCCATACCGAGTTCTGAATACTGTTTTCCATTCTTCATCTTCCTTTATTCTGATAAAATGAAATCTGTTTCGAAGATCAAACTTGAAGAAAACCTTAGCTTTTCCCAATTGATCCCTTAATTCTATAGCTAATAGAAATAGGTATCGATCTTTGATCATTATATTGTTGAATTTGTGATAATCTATACAAAGTCTCCTTATACTATCTTTCTTTGGTACAAATAATATAGGACTAATTGCCTGTAAGGTGGATTCTCTGATCCATCCCTTTTTTAGTGTGTTATTAATATAATCCCTAAGTGTCCCTAGGTCAAAGATTGATATTAGATAGATTAGGCCAAATGAAGGTATTTTGCCTTTCTTCAATATTATTTTGTGATCCTATAATTTATATTTTGGTAAAGTATCATAACCTTTTCTTTCTTCGAATAATTTCTTGTACTTCTAGTACTGTATCAATATTGGCATCTTTTCCTATTTCGTTACAAAGGTGGTTTCAAGCAACTTCTTTTGTTTATTCTTCATTTGTACAGAAGGTTCATCTTCCTTCACTATTAATAGAGGACCCTGGATCTGATATCCTATATCAATGATATTATTCGCCTTCAGTTCTTTATTATATGTGTATAGCCTTGCTGGCTTTAGCGTATCTCGTCGATCGCTTTTCTTCGGAAATGATATGGTTTCCGATGACCAATCAATCTGGGGGTTGTATGCTTTCAATTATGGCATTCCCAAAATGATCTGTTGATTCCTTAATGGAACAATATCGAACTAGATAACCTTTTTATACTGGGTTATACTTATTTGTAAAGAGCGAGTCTCCTACGAAATCTTTCTGTTCAATCCTGCTAATTGTTCATCAACTAACTGCAATTGATATGGCGCTTGTTTTGTTTGAAGTTATATTCCCAAATACTTCATAGTTCCTGATATAATAAAATTTCTTGTAACTTCTGAATCTATTATAGCCTGAATTGCTCATTCATTTATTTTTGTATTACAATAGATCTGTCTTGTCTATCCTGTAATATTTAATTGGCCTTAATCCTTTTTGTAGGTCTTGGCTGACCTTCTCTTCTTACAGGATCTCTTTGCTTTTTCCTATAGAAACCATCCTATAGCTTCCTTATCTGATAAATAAATCTTGCAAGATTCATCATAACAGGCTGTCCAGCTTATAACAATATATTCGGCTATCTGCTCTTTCTTCGTTTCTGTTCCGAATAAGGATAGGGAAAGAGTTTGTAAATACTCTTGTTTTTATAGATCTATTATGTTAAAGTCTTCTTTATTCTTTGATAATTCATTTAGTAATTTCTTGAATTCCTTATAATCTATATACTAGATCTCTTTAGGTTCTGTAAAGGTTGTTATATACAATTAAGATATAAAGATTGTATTAAATTGGCCTCTATCAAACTTCTTATAATAATCTCCTTTTGATAGCTTTTTGTTTTGACAATCTTTGGCTTTATGACCTGACTTACCATATTCGAAACAAAGCTTATCTTTGTATCTTCATTTTACTTTTTCCTTAAATAATTTGTTTCTAAAGATTATATTTAATTATATTAGATCTTTATAAGGTTGTCTATTCTTTTAAGGTCTTTCTTTATTCTTATAGTACTTACCACGATCTCGATTTTTGTGGAAGTTGAAAGAACAGTGTTCCTTCTGATACTCATAAAGCATCTCATCCACTTTAATAGACTCCTCGATCAATTTATTTAGATCCTCCCAAGTACAATTGTAATCTAGTTCTAGCCTAACTTCAGGCTTGAGCCCTTTCTGATAATAGCTTATTATTGTATTCTTTTCTTATTCAATAATACCTATATACTTTCTGAATTCTATAATATATTTGATTGCTGACCTTATCTGCTTAAGACTATAGATCTTGGATTCAGCATCTTGTAATTCATTAACATTTCCAAACATTTGTCGTATTTCTTTCTTAAATCCTTCAAATCTCTCAAAGATAGTTTGAGTTAGGTACAATCGCTTTTTAGATTCACTCAAATTGATAAAGTAATCCTTGAAATATGATTGAATTCATTTAACAGCTTCTCCTTTGAGATAAAAGATGGCCCAAATGTTTTTATCAACGTTGTAATTGAACTTGTCCTGATTAAATTGAAAATAGATCTTAAGCTAGAGCAAGAAGGTTTCTAGCTCTTGTCGGTTGCCTATGAATCAGTCTGGTAAGGCGACTTTAAGAGTTTCAGTGATAATGATTTTCTTGGGATCTTCAATACCTCCCATAACGATGTCTCTATCTTTATCGGTATTTCCGAGAATGCCTTGATTGGCTATGGTAGGGTTGCTAAGCTGTAATGTCTTGAAAAACATATTGTCATTACTAGTCGAGTCGGTATTTGAAGCAATAATAATGCTCAAAATGTTACAAGGATAGCTATCTAGATCACATAAAAGTATTCTAGATTCTCAAAATAGGTTTATAATTAGGCGTCAAGTAGGGACTTAAATAATGATAATAATGAATATACTATTTATAATTAATAATAAAGTATACTAAATAATTGATTTTGAGCATAAAGCTCTATATAAAGGAAATCTATCTTAGTTATATAGATCTTTATATTAAGCGTCCCCTTAATCCCTTTAATCCCCTTAACCAAGGGATCGAGGGGATCGAGGGGACTATATGATTACATAATGGGTCATGTGATATAAAATCTGAAGCCGTCGTAACATATAACTATTGATAGTTCTATTGGTCCTATCTGGAAGTCTCGGCAATAATCTTCAGCCCAATAATGTTCATAGTAATAATTAATTCTATACCAGATCCTATAGTATTCAGCTTATAACAGAATTTCTTATATATCTTTGATTATTAGATCATAATTATTATACTCCTATCCTTTACTAGTCTAAAAAGAGCCTAAGTCCATAACAAATCTCTTAACGTTATCTTCCCTTGTATTCTCCTTGAATATTATATAATAAAGATCGCTATAAATGATGATATATAGGATCAATAAGATTGGATGATTATGAATCTGATGTTTTTCTATAAAATCAGGTTTCTGTTCTTTGTGATAATATTATATGTATTTTCTATTGAGGTAACTGGTCAGGTATTATAGCTCGTTTTCTTAAGGTTTTAGATAAATTTTATTGATTTACGGATTATCTTCAGATCCTTTCTTTTCAAGTAATTCGATTGATTTATAGTTATTTATAAACTCAACTTCCTTGTTGGCATTTCCGATTGATTTCATTTCTATAAATGGAATGATCACATTTAACTCCCTGAATTATTCCGGATATGATTAGGGTAACTTTTTTTCTAGCAATCCAATCTTATAAGAGTTACCTTCTAATATACCCATTTCCCGGGGTCCTGTAACGATACTGTACTGGAGGCAGCGGCTGCCTGAGGTTTCGTTGGTTGGTAGTTGTAGGTTAAGGCTTTATTAATTGTATTCACTTGAAAGTGAAGTTATTACTAGATCAAGTAAAATATAGATAAATTAATTGATAATTAAGTTGAATACAAAGCTCCTAAATTATGAAACTATTCTGATTATATACTGATCTCTTTTTGGAGCCTTAAGGAGTCTGCACTCTTAAAGGCTTCTAGGAGCCCTAAAGAGCTTACACTCCTAGAGGCTCTATTATATGATCTATTATTAGCCTTAGAACATTAATCCTAGAACAATTCCAATCCTAGGATAGATATTGTTCTAGGATATTAATCCTAGGACAAATAATATTTTAGGATTAACTTTATTCTAGGACAATCTATCCTGGGATAAATCATATTCTAGAATATTTATTTTAGGATATAATAGTTATCTAATCTATTCTTTCTAAAATATTATTTGTCCTAGAACAATATTTGTCCTAGGATTCCTTATCGATAAGGATCCTTCAGAAGAAAGCAACTCAAACCTCAGTACTTAATTTTATTATATAATAATAAATATAGTTTATGACACTATCCCCTTCCTAACTAAATATCGTCCTCGACCATTTATAACTAGTGGGTATCCCATTTACTCTATCTTCATATCTGCCGAACTTCTTTTCATTATAAGCAATTCGTATTCCCCTAAGGTTCATTGAAAGAATAAAGAGAAATCTCGTTTTGTTACTGAAATTCAGAATTCTGGTATAGAAATGATTCCTTATATATATTGTTATATAGAAGGTCTACATTATATTAAGATTCTGAACAATATATGAAAGATTTGTTGTTCTAAATATATCCGTTCTTGTATTCCTTACGATGCCGAATATTGTTTAGAGGATATATGGGATAAAGAGGTTCCAAAAATGAGTAATTGGGATTCCTTGGATAAACAAGAGGAAAAGCTTCGAAAAGAGGAGGAAGAAGCTATAGCCAAAATCCTACATCTCCGAAAACAACAGGACTATTTATGCGAACATCGTAAAAAGATGATTGAGCAAGGCCTCAAGTATATTGATGAATTTGATGCTCTAAAAGAAAAGGAAAGACTCGAAAAAGAAAAAGAAAGAGAAATCGCTGTAACTTCCATATTTGTTATTTCTCCCGACCTTTTTGATCAATTTGGTCCTGAACTTCTTATAACTGGTTCCAGCTCCTTCGATTCTTCTTTTTTGTATTCAATGGATTCGCTATTTATACAAATTATATTGAACTCTCTTTCCTTCTGGACAAATCCGGATTTTATTGGTGAAAATCCTCAAACTTCTCAAAATACTTGAAATCTTTCTCTAATTCCTATATATTCTTAGAGTCCAGATAATTTTCTTATTTCATCAAATATTTAACTTTGTTTCTAATATATTTGTAATCTAGTATTTTCTTTATCTTATACTTGGCATTTTGATTAATAGATATAATTTCGGTTTTAGGAGTTTTGAGTGCTTCTGGTAGTATTAATTCGAGCAAGGATATATAGAATACTGAATGAATATTTATATTTTTTGGTAGTATCAATTCATAATTCAAAGATCCTTTAACTTTCTTGATTTTGAATAATCCTAATTTCTTATAATCTAGTTTTACATTTGGTTTCTTTATCTTGATGTTTTTTTGGAGTAAATAGACTTTATCCCCTTTCTTTAATATTAACTTCTGATTACATTTCTTGTTATAATAATAAATATTTCTTTTAATAATAAACTTGAGTTCCTTTACTATTTCCTTGTGAACTTCCTTAAGTTTCTTTGTTTATACAATAACAGATTAATTCTTTATTTCTAGGATATCTGGTTTTTTGTATACAATTAATTCGTATCCAAAGTTGATATAGTTTGATGAGATTTGGGTAATTTCTGAAGTAGAGCTATTATATACAAATTATACTAAGAATAATAGTCCTACCTAATTATTCTATTGATAATTCATATAATAACGAAGATATACTTTGATAACCTGATTTATTTGTTCGTTTCCTTTATTTGTTTATAAATAAAATACTATAAATATTTTCCTTTTTACATCTAATAATATTATTAAAATAATCCAGAATTTTGATATAAAGAGTTTATCTTTATTGGACAATATTTCTTCTAGTAATCTATATATTACAATAACTTCTTTTAGAAATATGATTGTTAAGGTTTTTGTAGTTAAGGTGGTCTTATATAATACTAGTAACATATACTTGGTCAATTGATTTATAATGACTAGGAGATAATCGTATTCTATTCTTGTTATTGGATCTTTGGATTTAGGTAGCGGCTCTATGAAATCCTATGATATCGATTTCTATAATGTAAATAGTATTTTAGTTATATATATTTGTTTATAAGGGGTATGACAAAAAGCCTTATTCCTGATACAGGTATTATATTCGGTGACCACTTTTTTGATTATAATTTGGAGTCCTGGACTCCAGTATTGTCTCTTAATTCTTAAGTATATTCTTTATACTTCCTGATGATTATAAGCTGGTAATACATATTGCTCTTTGATGAATTCGGTGGTAATACTATTTGATAGCCAAATTTTCCTTGTGACTTGTATCAATCCATTTATAATTATTGGTGGCTCAGATTATTTGATATTTTCCTTATTTAATTATATATCTATAAGTTTGTTTTTCCAGACTTCCATTAATTTATTCTCCAAAACAGCAATTTCTATTAGGTTTGGAATGAGATCTTTATTAGAAAGAGACTTCAAAATCGCTATCTTTTGATAAATTTTATCATCCTTATACCCTGATAACCTGCTTAATGCATCTATCCTTGTATTATCCTTACCTTTGATATACTTAATTATCAAGTCGAAACCAACTAATTCTTCAGTTCATCGAGCCAATCTTTGATTATCCAGAACCTTAGTTATAATGAAGGTTTATAGATTTATATAATCAATATAAATGATTACTAGGAATTTAGTCCCTTAGAGATAAATTCTCCAATATTTCAACAACTTGACTATAACCATAAATTCCTTCTCATAGATATTGTAATTTTGCTTTGTTTTATTCATTTTACTGGAATAATAAGTAATTGGATATAGTTTCCCATTATTATCTCTTTGAAGATGAATTCCTGCTATATAGATATCAAAAGCATTTGTTTCAATGATACTTTCTCAATTATTATAATAATTGTAGAATATAGGTTCCCTAATAAATCTATCCTTGATTTCTTGGAAAGCCTACTTTGCCCTTTTGTTCCATACAAATCCTATACCCTTTTTCGTTATCTCCATAAATGGTTCTACCATTTTGGAAAAGTCTTTGATGAATATCCAATAAAAATTGGCGAATCCTAATATAATCTGTATATCTTTGATATTTCTAGATCATTCCCAATTTTTTACTTTTTTAGTTTTCTCTAGATCAATATTCATCTAACCTAATTCAATTATATATCCTAGAAAGGTTACCTTCTTGACTCCAAACTTGTATTTTGATAGTTTGAATTATAAGTCGACCTTCCTAAATACCTTGAGTACCTTAAGAATATGCCCTTTATACTCTTCTTCTCTTTGGGAGAAGACAAGGATGTCATCCAAATAACAGATTACAAATGAACTAAACTCCTTGAGTATTTCATTGTTTTATTGTTGGTAAGTAGCGGGTATATTGGTTAATCCAAATAATATAATAATATATTCCTATAATCCAGAAAATAATATAAAGGCAGTTTTTCATTTATGTCCTTCCTTGATATATATGAGATTGAAGATATTCCTTTAATCTAATTTAGTATAAATCATTACCTTACTCAATTTATCCCTTAGCTCCTAAACTTTGGGTATAGGGTATATATCCCTGATGGTCCTATCGTTCATTTATTGGTAATCTCTATAAGGTCGATTATTTGGATCTCCTTTTTTGAATATTAATAATATATTAGATATATAAGGGAACTTAGATTTCCTAATCCATTCTTTCTTTTCAGTTTTTGTTCAATACTCTTCCTATATTCTTATTGTACTAAGATTATATAACCTCAATTTCTTAGTTAGAGGTATGAATCCCTCTTTGAAATTGATCTCATAATCCTAAGGCTTATATTCAGGCAGGGCTCTCAAATCCTGTGGGTCTTTGAACAATTTGGCGAATTTTCTGTACTGTACTGGAATCTTTTTTGTATCGGTCTCATTGATCAATAAAGGATTTGTGATTATTATAATATAATATCCGATCTTCTTGGAAATCTATTCCTTTGGATTATATAGTTATTCGTTCTTGTATCTGTAATGATCGAATATAAGGATATCCTTTACCCAATCAATATTTGGATTATGTTTTCTAATCCAAAGGGTTCCTAAGATTACTATATATCTACCCAATAATATTAAGTCTAATTTGACTTGTTCTATATACTTTTTTGGCATAATTATTTTTAGAGTACTAATTTGTCTTTATACCCATCCATTTACTTCAACCTTCTTTCCTTCCAACAACATCAGTTAATAAGGATGTTCTTTAAGCTCAATAGGGATTCCGTTTTCTTTTACAAAATTGGGATCTATAAATATTTCTATAGCTCCTGAATCGATTAGAACTTTAACTTTTTGTCTTCCGAGATTGATTCCTACAATTAATTGTCCAATCCCAATTATACTATTGAGTTCTAATAATAATAACTCGATGATCTGTTCTTTGGTAAAGAGGTTCAATTATCCATGCTAATATTCGCTTATACTCAATAATCTGTAGGGTGTAGTTATCGACAGTTTTATTGGTCCTATCTGAAAGTCTCGGCAATAATCCTCGGCCTATTGATGTTCATGATAATAGTTAATCCTATACCAGATCCTATAATATTCAGTTTATAATAGGATTTCCTATACATCTCCAATTTCCAAATCATAATTGCTATATTCCTATTCTTTATTAGTATAAAGAGAGTCTAGATCTACAATAAATCTCCTAATATTGTCCTCCTTTGTATTCTCTTTGAATACTATTTGATAAAGGTCGCTATAAATGACGATGTACAGGATCAACAGGGTTAGATGATCATAAATCTGATATTTTTCTACAAAATCGGGTTTTTGTTCTTTGTGATAATATTATATATATTTTCCATCAAGGTAACTGGTTAGATATCATAATTCGTTTTCTTGAAGTTTTGGGTAGATTTTATTGATTTATAGATTATCTTCAGATCCTTTTTTTTCAAACAATTCGACTAACTTATGGTTATCAATAAGCTTGACTTCCTTATCAGTATTTCTGATTGATTCCAATTTTGTAAATAAGATGATCATACCTAATTCCCTTAATTATTCTGGATATAATTGGGGTAACTCTTTTTCTAACAATCTAATCTTGTAAGAGTTATTTTCCAATATATCTACTTTTTGGGGTCCTTGTTTTCTATTACCAAATCTTATTTGTTTTTTATCTTTTGTAGTGAATGATTTCTTTTAATTATAATCTCAAGATATATACCCATTTTTTCTGTAGATAAAATATAGATTATTTTCTCTGCGTTTTTTCTTTTCTTCGATGCTAAGCCCGTTTGATTTGTATCGGTGTTCAGCTCTATTCAATTCTATTGGATTGTTGGTATTGTGATGTCTGTTCTGATATTAAGGTTTAGAAAACTTCCTATTTTCCTGAATGGTTCCTTTCTTTTTCATTTGTCTCTTGTAGAAACAATTGTCGATTAAAATGAAGGTTTCGATTAATTCAGAAAGGTTTGATAGTTTTAGAGCTCTTATTAGCTCATCCTTGATGATATCCTTAAATCCCTTATAAAACTAGGATCTAAAATAATTATTATTCTATATAATATACCTAATATATTATTGGAATTTAGTAATATAAACTATAACTAACCCTATCTGCTTAAATTATTGTAATACTCTTTTAACTATATGATCAGGATCAACTTCCCCAAAAGCTTTATCGAAACCTTGTCGAAATGACTTGTAAATACCAAAAAGACGATATATCTCGGATTTCATATTTTCATTGAACTAACCATTGATAGTTTTTGTTATTAGGTTATTGAAGAAAGGTTCGATCCAATTGAATACAATTCCTCAAAAGAACAAGATTAACTACAAGATTTTCTATATTAATATCAAAAAGAGATATCTATTAAAAATATAGTAAAGATCAGTTTGTACAACAAAAGCTCGATACTTGCTACAATCTCTATGAAATAGGTCAGGGGTGGATATTTGGATTGCTTGTCTTGGCTTTATGTTAAGGGCAGCCTATCCTGAAGCTCCCATAAAGGAGAAAGAAACTGGTTCTGTAGATTGCTGAATAGAGTCCATTATTATTGATATAGCTTAACCAAAACGATATTCAAAGTATAATAATATTATATTGAAGACAATGATTGTCTAAGGTTTTGTTGATTGATAGTTGTAGGTTAAGACTTTATCAATTATATTCACTTGGAAATGAAGTTGTTATTAGATCAAATAGAATATAAGTAAACTAATTGATAATTAAGTTGAATACAAAGCTCCTAAATTATGAAATTATTCTGATTATATACTGATCTCTTCCTGGAGCCTTAAGGAGCCTGCGCTCCCAGAGACTCCTAGGAGCCCTAAGGAGCCTACACTCCTAAAGGCTCTATCATATAATCTACCATTAGCCTCAGGATATTAATCCTGGGACGATTCCAATCTTGGAATAGATATTGTTCTAGAATATTAATCTTAGGACAAATAATATTCTGGGATTAACTTTATTTTAGGATAATCTGTTCTGGGACGAATCATATCCTAGAACACTTGTCCTAGGATATAATGGTTGCCTAATCTATTCTTTCTAGGATATTATTTGTTCTAGGACAATATTTGTCCTAGGATTCCTTATCGATAAGGATCCTCTGGAAGAAAGCGGCTCAAACCTCAGTACTTAATTTTATTGTATAATAATGAGTGTGGTTTGTGACAGGTCCCTATCTCTTATTTCTAAATCTTACTTGTTTCTTGCCTTTCGCAGCGAATAGCTTCTTCTGATTACAGTCTCGAGACATATACCCATTTTTTCTATAGGTGAAGTATAGATTATTTTCTTTGTATCTTTTCTTTTCTTCAACGTTAAGCCCATTTGATTTATAACAATGTTTAACTTTATTTAATTCTATTAGATCATTAGCATTGTAATATCTGTTCTAACATTAAGATTTAGAAAATTTTCTGTTTTCCTGAATGATTCCTTTTTTCTTTATTTGTCTTTTGTAAAAACAGTTGTTAATTAGAATGAAAATTTCGATTAATTTAGAAAGATTTGGTGGTTTTAGAGCTCTTACTAGCTCATCCTTGATAATATCTTTGAGTCCCTTATAGAACTGGGATCTAAAATAATTATTATTCTATATAATATATTTAGTATATTATTGGAACTTAATAATATAGGCTATAACTGACCCTGTCTACTTAAATTATCGTAATACTCTTTCAATTATATAATCAGGATCAACTTCCCTGAAGACCTTATCGAAACCTTGTCGGAATGATTTATAAGTACCAAAAAGATAATGTGTCTCAGATTTCATATTTTCATTAAGTTGACTATTAGTAGCTTTAATCATTAAATCATTAATAAAGGGTTCGATCCAATTGAACACAGGTCCTCGGAAGAATGAGATTAGCCACAAAATCCTTTACATTAATGTCGAAAAGAGATATCCATTAAAGATATAGTAAAGATCAGCTTGTATAACAAAGGCTTGATGCTTGTTACAATCTCCATGAAATAAATCAGGGGTGGATATTTGGATTGTTTGTTTTAGCTTCATATTGACGGCAGCCTGTCCTGAGGCTCCTATGGAGAAGAAGAAAATCGGTTTAGTGGGTTGTTGAATAAAGTCCATTATAATTGATATAGCTTAACCGAAAACAATGCTCAAAGTATAATGATATTATATTAGAGGTAGCGATTGCCTGAGATTTTGTTGATTAATAGTTGTAGGTTAAGGCTTTATCAATTGGATTTATTTGGAAGTGAAGTTGTTATTAGATCAAGTAGAATATAAGTAAATTAATTGATAACTAAGTTGAATATGAAGCTCCTAAATTATGAAATTATTTTGATTATATATTAACGAATATAATTTGGATAGCTTTGAATAGATTGAATAGATTAATCTATCTAAGCTATTCAGTCTATCCATTATGTGATTTATTATTAGCTTTAGGACACTAATCTTAGGACAATTCTAATCCTAGGATAATAATCCTGGGACAGATATTATCCTAGGACAATTGTCCTGGGACAAATACTATCCTGAGATAATAGTCCTGGGACGAATTATATCCTAGAACATTTGTCCTAGGATCAAATAATTGCCTAACCCATTTTTTCTAGGATATTATTTGTCCTAAAACAATATTTGTCCTAGGATTCCTTATCGATAAGGACCCCCCAAAGAAAGCGGCTCAAACCGTTGTACTTATTTTTATTGTATAATAATGAGTGTGATTCGTGACACACACCTTTGAAGTCAACCCAACAATAACTTTTCAACAAAAATTATTAAAAATAAAATATGTTTTTGTTGGAAATAATTAAATATGTTTTACTTTATTATTTATTATTGTAATAAAAAAATTGATAATATATAATTTAATTGTTGGTATCACTCCGGTGATACGATGCCTACTAGTAGAAGGTATCATGTGTTTGGTATGTAATTCTTGCTTGTCATTATTATCTATGAGAAGAGGGTCCTATTTATAATAGAAGAGGTAGTCGCTAGTACTCGCTAGTGGGTACGGCTCCCCTTTCCAGTACAGTAATCATATGATGTACCGACATTAATAAAAGAATTTGGATTTATTAAAAAAAAATATTTATATAAAAAATTGTAAAACTTTAATAAATTATAAATTACAAATTATTTTTTGTTCAAATGATAAATTTTTGAATGATATATATTTAAATATGAAAAAAATTTTATATCATATTTTTAGTAATTTTTGTTTAAAAGATATTGAAGATTTTCAAGTTTTTAAATTTATATATAAATCTTATAAAAATAAAATCACTATTTTAACTTTCAACATCTCAATCAATAAAATCATGAAAAATTTGAAATTTTCAAAATCTATTTATATTTATTAAAATTACTTAAGATCGAAATTTCAATCGCTTTCAATTGTTGGTTATAAAGTTATTAATAGATGAAAATTATGATTTTTGATATAAAAGAGTGGCCGGAATGAGGGGGTGGTGTTACGAATCATCGCAACATAAGGTCACGTGTGGTAAGGATGGTAAGGATGACCAATCATCATATTAGGGTCACGTGATGGATCTAGAGGATCTAAAGGATCTAGATAATTAAACTCTAGATCCAATAGATCCAATAGATCCAAAGGATTACAGCTAAGCATGAAGATCTATATAACCAAGAGGGGTTTCCTTTGTATAGAGCTTCGTGCTCAAGATCAATCATTTAGTATACCATACTATTAGTTACGAATTGCATCATCTTATTATCATTACTTTAAAGTCCCTGCTTGATGCCTAGTTATAAACCTACTTCGAGAGCCTAGAGCACTTCCACGTGATCTAGACGGCAAACCTCGTAACAGGTGGCCGGAATATATAAAAGTCACACAGCAAAGAATCAATTAGTCCTAAAATAGTACCAAAGCTTTTCATTATCCTTTTAAAACTAAAATAAAGATATTTCTTTTTATAGAATTATCAACTATACAATATCGGACCGCCCAGGCCCTGATATCATAAAACTCTACAAAAATCTGCTATAGCATTACAGGCTAATAATTAGGTATTCCGCCAGCTATACATCAATATTACAAATGAAGGTCTTGTACAAGTAATTATGATCATCTTATAGCCTAGATGTAACGATTCTGTACTGGAGGCAGCGGCTGCCTGAGGTTCGTCTGGTTGGTAGTTGTGGGTTAAGGCTTTATCACTAAGGTTCACTTGTTTCTTGTCTTTCGCAGCGAATGGCTTTTTCTGGTTACAGTCCCTAGACATATACCCATCTTTCCTATAGGTGAAGTATAGATTGTTCTTTCTGTATTTTTTCTTTTCTTCAGCACTGAGTCTATTTGATTTATATCGACGTTCAACTTTATCCAATTTAATTAGATTGTTGGCATCGTAGTGTCTGTTTTGACGTTAAGGTTTAGCAAACTTTCTGTTTTCCTGAATGATTCCCTTTTTCTTTATTTGTCTTTTATAAAAACAATTATCAATTAAAATAAAAATCTTGATCAATTTAGAAAGATTTGGTGGTTTCGGAGCTCTAATTAGCTTATCCTTGATAATATCCTTAAATCCTTTATAAAACTAGGATTTAAGGTAGTCATTATCCCATATAATATATTTGGCATATTGTTGGAATTTAGCAGTATAGGCTGTAACTGATCCTGTCTGTTTAAATTATCATAATATTCTCTTAATTATATGATTAAGATTAACTTCCCTGAAAGCTCTATTGAAACCTTGTTGGAATGATTTGTAAATGCCAAAAAGACAATATGTCTCAGATTTCATATTCTCATTAAATTAATTATCAGTAGTTTTAGTTATTAGATCATTAAAGAAAGGTTCAATCCAATTAAACGCAGTTCTTTGGAAGAATAATATCAACCACAAAATCCTTTGTATCTATATCAAAAAGAGATATCTATTAAAGATATAGTAAAGATCAGTTTATATAATAAAAGCTTGATGCTTATTATAATCTCTATAGAATAGATCAGGAGTGGATATTTGGATTATTTGTCTTGGCTCCATAATAACGACAGCCTGCCTTAAGGCCCCAATGAAGGAGAAGGAAATTGGTTTGGTAGATTGTTGATTAGAGTCCATCGTAACTGATATAGCTTAATTGTAATAATGCTCAAAGTGTAACGATTCTGTACTGAAGGTAACGGTTGCCTAAGGTTCGTTTAGTTGGTAGTTGTAGGTTAAGGCTTTATCACTAAGGTTCACTTGAAAGTGAAGTTGTTATTAGATCAAGTAAAATATAGATAAACTAATTGATAACTAAGTTAAGTACGAAGCTCCTAAACTATAAAACTATCCTAACTATATACTTGTTGTCTTCCTTGAATGCTAGCTATGCTAGCACATCACGTGATCCCTATTTGGCCTCAGGACACTAATCCTGGGATCAATCTTATCCTAGGACTTTCTATCCTAGGACGAATAAGATCCTAGGATAACTTGTCCTAAACTATCATGACTGCCTAATTGGTTAATCCTAGGATATGTGCAATTCTAGGACTTATTGAATCCTAGGACACTTATCCTAGGATTCCTTATCGATAAGGATCTTTCCGAAAACAATGGCCCAAACCGCTGTACTTGTTTTTATTGTGTTATAATAAACGTGATTCGTGACACTAGACTCCTGGAACGATCGTAATAGAATATAAGATAGAGATTTAAGTCTAGTCTAATATATATATATACAAAAGATTATAAATTTTAATATTTATTTATTTTTATTTATGATTTACTTTTTATTTAATTTATAGATATATATAATAAAAACTTTCTATAATATATATTCTCTATCATATTATATATAAATTCTATAATAAAAAATATAAAAAAGAACCCCTCTTTAAATTATTTAATACAAATCCACTTCATCCATCCATCCATCCGCTCTAATCTATTTTTTTATCATCTCATCTAATATCTCAGTATATCTATCTAATCTCATCCAAAGTAATATCAAAATTATTATATTATAATTCACTTCACTTCACTCTATTTCACTTCACTCCACTTCATTCAACTAGATACCAAACCTAAATACTCGAAAACATAATAAATAACAAATCCGATATATAGGTAGATATCACAATTACCATCCACAAGCATCCCATAGTAGTATAACTAAGTAGTTAATTCTAAGCACCTCATCATCTCCCGTATCTATCTCTCCCATCTCCTCCCTCTATATCCAATCTCCAATCCCGCAATCTAAGCTCCCTTTCGACAGAAATATCTTACTTCTCGCTTCTCAATTCTCAATAAACAACCATCTTATTTCTTATTAGGCCACGTACCTAAGTAAGCACTACAGAATTGACTTTAAATAGATCCTTTCTCCTTATTTTGTTCCTCGCTTCACTCTTGTTTCCTGTCTTTTACATCCTACATCCTACATCCTTTCCGTTTACCGTACCCATCTATCCATTCATGGTCTAAACCAGCTAAACCTATTCCTCCCTATCTCATTTCATCTCGTTCAAAGAGACAGGAGCAAATAGTAAAATTCACCAATTCCCTTCATCTCCGCATATATGACTCTTCTCTCCAACCATCCCAATACAATACAATATATACACTCAAACAACCGCTCCCCCCGGCCTTCCCAGCACCCCAAAGTCCGCTCGCTAACTAAAAGAAACAACGAAATCTAAATATAGATACGTCTATTAAGTGCCGTGCTTGTATTTTTTGGCACGTACACACATTTCGAAAATTCCCAATGCCAAAGCAAATAAATGCCATCGTACTCGCTCGCTCGCTTCATGCTGTATGTTCAAGGGTATCAATTCCTCATCTACAATGCTCTCCATACTCCATACTCCATGCTCCCGACCCTATCCTCGGGAATCTCCACCGAATTCCCATTCTTCACTTTCTTCCTTCTTGCGGGTTTTCCAAATATATCTTTATTCGATTCTCACGAATGGAATGCATAGTTTAGCATCATAATACGTTTAAAAGATTTCTCAGTCCGGCTTTTTGGTTACCGTCTGATTGAATACTTCGGGGCATGTGTGGATGAGCTTGCGCTTGCGCTTGAGCTTGTGCTTGAGATTGATCTTGGGTTTCTTGACGTTTATCGTGGATACCGATAGGAGTTTCGGGAATCCATTCTTTTTGTTCGGGGTTCCATCTATGGCTGTGAGAGTGTTAGTTTATATTTATTTTGATATTGGTAATGATTAAAGGAAGATGGGATGAAAGAGAAAGGGGGAAAAGGAGAGTGAATTCACAAATAAAAAGAAAAAACATACCCCTCATGTAATGTCTTCGTCAGCGCCCTCGGACTATACTCATCCGTGAGCACCCTATCAAAACTATACGGCACCAATGCTGGTACCCCCTCAAACTCCGTCTCCCTCAATGGATAAATATCTCTCGTTCTGTAACGATGATAGTTCTTACAGCTCCAGATTCCCGGCTGCGTGCTAGGACTTACTTCCGCAAGCCCCGTAATATCAATAAATAACCCATTCCTCACATCGATCCAACGCGCATCAATAACATTCATACCATCTCCCCTCACTCTCTCAACGTGATTCGGATTGATATCGAGAAGATATTCTCGAGTGATGGAAGATCCATCCTCGCCTCGTCCGGTATAGTTATGCATCGTCATATTCATATTTTCCCCCAACCAGGCCAGAGTCGCCGCCGAAACTTGCGTATCCAAATCCCAATCCCATGGCATAATCTTGCCATTCCACCACCAACCCAGTAAGGTCCCATGGGCAATCCACGTCTCGATATTGCGCTCGCGGAAAGTGGTTAAATAGGATTTGATCAAAAATCGAAGGGAATCTTGTTTTTCTTCGTAGCTAACGGGGTTTCCTTGAAAATATCGTATGTCGTAATGTCCTAATGAATCATCTCCTCCTGGCTCGTGGAAATACTTCGTATCATGTTGTTCGGTTTGGCCTTCATTGGAATCTCTTCCTTCGACCGATTCTGCCGGTTCTTCACTGGGTCGCGGCGAGGCGTGTGCGAATGAGGCAAGGAGAATTAATGTTGTAGCGACGGCGCCTAGAAAACATGGAGGGCGCATTGTTATATGTTTTGGTGAATTCCTTGTATTCGGCTGTGTGATCTCCTTAATTCTTCACCCAGGCCGTAATATGAACAAAGTCTTCCGGGAAAGAATGGTAAAGTTTCCAATTAATGCAGTGGATGGACCACGCTAACGAAGCAAAATTGAACAAAAATTAAATAGAAGCACTGGATGTAGTGGATGTAGTGTATGTAGTACCTGGGTGGAGATAACGGGGAAGCTTGTCGATATAATAAGCTAGGAATATGCTCGTGTGCCTCACTTCCGAGACGGAGAATATTGCCAAGGAATTATCCAAGCGGCCAAGAGACAACAGTGAAGTGATCTTGGCGTTTTCAAAGCAAAATACGAGACAAATATAACTTTTCCAGCCTGGCCTTGCGTAAATAATAGGACCTTTGAGCTTGGGGGTAATGCCAGATGCGGGATGATGAAAGCGGCGCAAACGTCCTTGTTGGATGGCAGGATGGCAGGATGGCAGTGAGAGAGGGAGATGGAGGATGCGATAGTAGCCAAGCAATGAGAAGGGTAAGAAGAGAAGAAGAGACGAAGACAAGGAGACAAGAAGACAAGAAGACAAGTCAATGGATGAACCAAGTAAAATCAACGAAACCAGAAGAGTGATGGAAGAATTTCGAATGATTGGGAAAGATGGGAGTTTTGTGGAATTTCAATCTGGTCATGATCTAGAAAGGGAACGGGGGGATATATGATCTTGGTTGGTTTTTCGACTTAGTTTTTCTCTTTGATATTTTGGAAATGTCATGTAGCCGCGGTAGCGTTTGGAGAGTTTTAGTTCGTTCACTGGTTCACTGTAATTTGTCTGATAAACAGTCCTCTCCGTACTGTTTTCATCCAAGTCGAGTGAAATGTACGCGGCAAGTGAAGCAAGTGCAACAAGTGCAGCAAGGATATGAGGATGATTACGTAGACAATCTTTTTTTAAGTTGCTGCTTTGATGCAGGGGTTCATTAATAGATAAGAATGAGAATATCTTCAATCGAGTTTTCCTATCGAGAGTAGTGCTGTGGCTGCCTCTATTCAATGTGTGTTATATTATTATTCATTCCAATTTTTACATCGCCATCACCAAACGTTGACAATATATGCAGATCTCCTCTCGACTTTTTCTCAGCCTGGTAAAAAAACTTATCGAAACTTCCCAACCCGAGTAACCGATTTCTCAGTCCATACCATGTTTTGCTACGTGCCAAGGGCTTGGCACTTTCCTGGCGCCAACACCAACATGGATTAGGATTAAAAAAAGAAGCTCCTTATTACTCCAGAGTCCAGCTGCGGATATGCCAGCCGGATGGACATCCCGACATTGACATCAAAAACCATTCTTCACCTCCCTCCCTAACGATACCCTCACAGTAATCCTTCTCTTTACCTCTACACTCGAGCATCCTGAAGTCTCATCACACGACCGACGGCTGAGTGTATTTCTCCATTGTTCATTAATTAGGGTGACGCAAACATCACATCCGTTGCTCGCTAAGATATCAGCAATGAGATAAATCTCCGTACGCGTCATCTCCACACCAATTCGGACGTGAAATTTAGGATGAGGGATACGTATGTGTGTGCTACGGACCCGTTACACGCCTCCGATGATGGCTAAGAGCTTTGTTTGTGTTGTGGAAGCAGAGGTAGGGGCTACAAAAATGTAGGGGCCACGAAACAAAAGGTAATACTTGATGTTATTAGTACGTGTGGTTAATGCACGTCGAGGGTTTCTGCTTTTGATAGAAAGGGGGATGAGAATATTGTGAAGCCCGACTTAGTAATAACCGTCTAGAAGTGAAGTTGAACAGATAAAAACGATACTACTCATCATCCAAATCAAGGATAAATAGATAAACCCCAAGTATCAAATATCGAGTATATTTATTCCCAGCCTTCTCCTTCCAACTTTAAGCCTCACCAGGAGAACGCACCGATCTCCCAACATCTACTCCATCCTTCTAGACAACTTCCAGCTAGCACAACTCGTGATCGTGTGCTCACCTGCTATGTATGCCTAGGGCCAGCCCTGTCAATATTATCCAAAATCATGATTCGGGTAATAGATCGGCAATCATTTTCACCGTGATCTACTTTGAGTAATTACAAAATACTGTACTGCGTATTGCGTACTGCGCATCGCAAGTTATCTCCGAGCATCACCGAATGGAAATTGCTGATGAAGCAAGTGCCAGTCGGTTGTTAATCTCTAATGATGCAGTCAGTGAGTGCAGTGGGAATTATAGATGGGCTGGCTCAGGGGTTTAGAGAATTTACACTTGCATCTGTTAGGTACTCTGTAGCTTGGACTTGGAAGGGAGGGAAGCCTAGTAAGATATATACAGAGGAGTATGTTTGTTCAATCAATAAACATGCTTAAAATATGAATACGGTGTACTTGATAAAAACCATCCGATACTCGGCCGAAACCTCTCATTCCTGTTCAACTCTTCCATCAAATTTACCTGCCAAGTTTATCATCAAGCCAGCCATTCATTGGTAAAATCACGGCTGTCGGCTAAGGCTATATACATACTAGGTACTTCCCACCAAGCTGAACAGCACAGCGCCGGTTTGTGAGCAAGGAAGGTTATGTCATGTCATGTCATGGATGGAGATGAAAGATGAAAGATGGAAGTAAAATATAATACAATACAACCTACCTACCCCACCAACAAACTTCACAGTACAAGTTTACTATTGCACGATATCAATATATCAATACACTCCGCACATTACACGACGTCGATATCGCAAGCTCGGAGTATTAATTCATATAATGACACTGCAGTAACTTGAAAAATAACCCAAATCGAGTTACTTGGTCCGAGTACCGAGTCCGAACACCAATAACCCTAAACGTAAGATCTTCCTACCAATTTTGGTGCGCTGCACGTAGATAATCCCTATTGTAAGGAAGTAGTGGCTCGTAGACTATTTTATATAATATGAATATAAATATGAAATTCAATAAAACGAATAGCAATTGCAAGGTATTTTAATCTTTTAAATTCGATTAATCAAAGCTTTTTATGTTATTACCTCTGTTGTAATTTTATTTATATCTCGTATAATACGATTACGAATACGATTATAAATATAGTTCTTGAGGATTTATATAATAAATATCATATGTATATTATATCATATAAATATTATAATATTAAATATATATATAAGAAGTTTTAATTATTTTTATTTAAAAATCTTTATCAATGAACTAGTATATGGTATAATTTATTTTTGTATGAATTTAGTTTATTTATGAATATCCTGATCCATTTATGAATAATCTCATTATTACCCGAACTAGATATATTAGACCATGAGCTAGTTCATTCAAAAATGTAGTTCATTAGCTAATCAACGTAGTGGATTGACGAATCCCGAAATTGGCCAATGCCCCGGAACATATATATACATATCCGTATACAAAGACAGACAGATAGAGTAATCTGACCGTGACCTAGGGTATATGCTTAAAAATTCAAAGTTCATCACTACTAATGAAGATTCATCGCTTGATATGATATGATATGATATTCACCCCAAAAATCCCTCCACAGAGGACTTGAAGATTGAAATTTATCTTTATCATCAGCACAGACAATTCGGGATCAGATACCTAGTATTGGAAACGCGTTAAATTGTTCGCGCGCTCTCGGGAGTAAGATTCCGCATTAAAATACTCGGTATGAGTTGAAGATTTGGAGAATCTGAAACGTGGTACTGGGTGCTGGGTGCTGCTAAATAAACTCTCGGTTAGGTGGGAGGTGGGAGGATAGATATAGGGGGTTTTGCGGGATGGGGTGTAGGGCTTTGATTTGCGATTTTAGGGGGGAGGGGGGTGTTTGAGGGTTGGGATTGTGGTTGGATTGTTCTAGATTTGGAATTTAGTGGGATGGTGGATTGTGGGATTGTTCTAGAATTTTAGTGTTTGTTGATTGTTATGTTGTTGATATGGATAGGGTGGATAGACTTTGAAGTATTTGAGCATTGATAGTTTTGTATCGTAGAGAGGATTTGGGGAATGGGGAATGGGGAATCTTGTATGTGGTTATGAGATGAAATTTTGAGTAAGCTTGCTTGACTGGATTTGGTCCAGTTTAGTTGCAAGTGCATTAGTCCCATTAGGTTTTTACGGTGGCGAGAGTTTTTCTCATATTTACAGTCTAATATGATTACTCAATACTGGTTTTCTGATTTGGTATTGTAATTTTAAGCTTTGGTTTGAGTGGGAAGTAGACTGAGAGCGAGGCTTGGCGATTGACGAAGCGTGATGCTGTATATGGAAGTCTCTGGGAAGAGTATCACAGAATAGGATGAAACTAAATGGGATGTAGTTGGTATGCGGATATGGAAGTCCATATTGCATGGCAAGCTAAGTCTTCAGACTTCTTGTCTCTTCAAAATTCTATATGAGTGATGTTTGAGGACAGGCGATTTTTTGGCGCTCCTGCGGGGGAAGAAGGATACTAGATAATAGTCTTTCTTATTTTTTGGTCGTAAGGCGCGCGAGATGTAGTTAAATAGTTAAAGATGAAAAGATGAAAAGTAGAATGCGGGAAGTGCTTGCGCTCAATGATTTCCTGTTAGAGTTTGAATTGCTAAATTTTTGAGTGATTTGCCATATCAAATTCACCTATCAAGGTCACCATCTCTCTCGTTAATCTAAAACAACACTGTTCATTATCTTTTGATGAGTTTAGTGTTTTATACCCTTTGTAGTTCATTTCATTTGGTGTGCTTGAAGCTGTCCTATTCTGATGATGATAGGGTTAAATGTCAGGTATGGCGTAAAAGTATTTGAGAGAGTGTCTTATGTCCAAGTGATAACCGTTATGGACAATGGACAGCAGACAGCAGACAGCAGACAGCAGACAGTAGTCGAATCAATACAAATTAAACGTAGCGATCTATTACAGGAAGTCCACCAAGCGAATTCTCCCTAAACTCACATCAATTCCCACAGTATGTGAGATAAGCCTCTACCCTCAACCTTTTTCTATAACCAGCATCATTTACTTCATACCGCTCACCAGTAAATCTTATCCATCCTAATCTTCCTCATAGGTTTACTCCTTATACCTGCGAAATTCGACTTGTCGTTCGATTATTCACCTTATGTCCGCAGAACATTGGCAATCTCCTTGCCACTCGTCAATTGTTTCGCTAGTGTTTGCAGGTCTCTATATGTAGCTCGAGACGGACCAGATGGGCGCCACGACTGATACAAGTTGTGAGGAGGAGGTGTAAGAGACCACGTATATGCAGTGTAATAGTTTGTTGGAAACACCACTAATATCATATGAAGTGTGTTGATGTTGATGTCAGACACCTACTAAAGAAGCCCTTTAAGCAAGAAGACTCGTTTCCTAACTCATAAATGCCGCCTTTGCGCTATTATAGCATGGCTTAGTGCCTTGTAAATACATGTGTACATATATATATATATAAATACCGCCGCGCGAAAAGTTCTCTCATCGCGAGATAAGTTTCACAGAACTTCGGTGAAGTGAAATCCATTGGATAGTTATAGCTAACCTGGAATATTGCTATCATCAAATGAATAGCAAGTTCCATTTTTCCAGTACTGCTGCTATAACTCCCACTTGATCCAAATACCACAGGAAGTAAGATTCATGCAATAATTCCTCGGTGGATTTAATTCACGAGTCTATGAAAACGTTTCATGTCACTAGGAAGCATAATGATATCCACCAAAGCAATTAGAGTGGTATAATGATCCACGCCCGTCCCCGTATCCTCTTCATAATGGGTAGTCAAAACAAACCACTCCTTGCTTCTCGGGGCACAAGGATCAGGTTCTGTTGATATTTCAACAGACTTCATACAACGCTTTTGACTTCTGACCAAAAAGTTTATAGTAGATATTTCGAGAAAGGTGAATACCATGTCGCGGGGGCTAGAGCTCCAGGTCGGTATTTTCGTAGTTATCAGTGTCAAAATTGTGATGTACCGCTTAATTGAAAATACTGGCGTCGAGTGTTATCACAGAAGGTCTTTGTATTAGGAATACATTCTTGCTAGGGGGATGTATGAGGAGAGATGGTGTTATGTAGGATGAGATGATGCGGATTAAGAAGAGAGCATTGGAGTACTACTAAGTAGTAATTAGCATCATATCTGGTTTTCGCATGTGATAGGTAAACGACAACCACTGAGATATGCCAATATATAGCCCTAAATCATTACTACTCCTATGAGGTATGATTAAGTACATACCGATTCCGGCCTCGAAGATTTTGGACTTAAAAGGAGGCGAATGTTTGAATGAATACAAGCCGCCCTCCTGTTGCAAAGATCATCTAGTAGACATGCTGTGAATGTTATAGAATGTACCCTATACTTTCAACAAGCAAAATTATCCTCCTTTCAAGTGACAGCGTGACAACTTCGCCCATCACTTAATCGAGCCTCAAGCACCAGCTCATCAAAGCATGATCAGTCGCCTCAGTATATTCCCCAATCGCGATGTAAAAATACAAGCCAAAGGTAAACTTTGCAAGTCCAATATTCAGCTAACAACAAGATCAGCTATGCATATTACTTGTCATATGGTATTAACTCGCAAACGATCACCCAATCGCTCGTGGGGAGCCCGCACTGATGCGCCAAATAATACCATGGATCCGGAGTTCTAATCAGCTAATGCCCATAAAACTTCTCTAATGTTTTCAAGGCGTGCCATCATTGTGATACGGAAAGAAAAGGTGAATATAATAGGTCAAACTGAAAAGAAAAGGTATATTCGATGATTCTACCCACACACTCTCGTGCAATATCTGGCATCCAGAAATTCGCACCAAAATGATAATAGAAATCAAATTTCCGTATAACATTCAAGACAGGGGATGAATTTGCTTTATTTAGTGTTGACCTGCAAGTTCCCGTCTGGTTTAGGGTTTCATCACAAATCAGCCTCGTCTTGCTTCATAGTATGCTGTCCTTACTTGTACAGCAATATTGTAACCATATCTCAAAAAACAAACCATAGACATACTTGTTTCCCACCTTTGCATCAACGGAATAAAATTCACCAATCTCACACAGTGCACTACAAAAACTCGTATTATGGTAGCTATATCGAAAGTGTATATATACATGATTTTGGTTAATACCAATCAATTAGTTCAATAGACATCATAATATACAATTTGCCGTAGTAATGGCAGATACAATTAACAACCAGGATTCAGCTATTCCTACAATGCTTCTTGTGAGTTTAATCTTAATTTTCCTTTTTGACAAGACTCCAGAAAACGCCAAATCCACCTGACAAGTTCATTACCCCTTGAGGGAAATGTAAAGAAAGTCATTAGTTGTATGGACATGACAGAGGTCAGGCAATACCAATGCGCCCCCAAATTATAGTACAAAAAGGACATGGAATCGAAGAGATTCCATCCGTAAAACACCCTTTATGCTTCCAAATGATTTGTATGATGCAGAACCCAATCAACCCCAGACAAAGGTATCCAATACTTCAGAGTGCAGCCCAACAATGAGAAGATTCGATTGTTGGGTTCATTTCGAAGATTGAAATCATTCAGAACATTGAATCCATTTGAAATAAAGAGTTCATTCAAATGAACTCAGGGATGGAGAAGCATCTGCCTTGGATCGAGCGTTAATTTGTACGTTTCGTGAATTCTATGACAGGTATTGCCGGTGCGTAGCTCATAGTCTTTCTGTAATCTCTTGAACCTGGTCTGGAACGCAGCAGTAGTGAGAATCTTCCATTGAAATCTCGGTAAACTCCACCCGGAGCCATTTGCGATGTCCTGCCATCTCTTCCGGTTGAGGCGGTCCATGCAAAACTCCAGCTCGAGTCGATTCAGATTCTCTTGAAATAATCCTCTATGAATATCACTAAATCTCCTCTCGGGAGAAAGCATGAGCAGTGCCTCGTCGATTTCAATTGGCTCAAATAACACTGGCTCATTGCCGTTCTGATTCGAGGACAATCTGTTCTCATAACCGTAGGGTAGATGATTTTCCACCACAATTGTTAAACATTCGACATGGCAGAACAATTTCAGTAGTTTGGCAAGGTCTTGAGTTTTGACATTTCGATCATCAATTGCTGAAGCCCTAAGATTGGGACGAAATTGAAGAGCAAGGTTGCGAATTTTACATGCCTCAGACCGCGCCATAAGGTGGCATTTGTCGCCCTCAGGTAGGATTGCAAATTGAATCTGCTTCTCCGAAAGAAGCAATATATCTCTTTGGTAATCAAAGTAAGTCTCAGCAAAAGAACATTCATATGGAAATGCTCGTTGGTATCTTTTGGATGCGACCTCGTATGATTCTTTGCAAACTAGCAATAAGCTAGGAATTTTTGCTTCCGATGAGAAAGCAAGTTGATCATCATCTTTTATACGAGCCCGAACCACATCGATAATGTCCACATCTGCTGGTAATACACCGTCCATGCCGGTGCAGGTGGTACCATTCGAATGAGGATAATCATCATTTTGGCATCTATCTGGCACAACCATATCTGATCGCACTCTGACCATCGCATGCTCACAACGAGAGGTACTGTATGTTTCCAAAAGTACGACCCGAGGATCGGGAATTGCCCATTCCCATATCCGTAATCGAAGTTCGACTGGAATTCGTGGGAAGAGGGGAAATGAATTAGAGGTGGCATCTGGTGTAGAACTATCGTTGCTGTGACCACCGCCACGCATTTCTTTAAAATAAAACGACATAGTTGATTGTGAGTTTGTTAATTTGAGGTTAAAATAAATCCATAAAGATGTGGGAGTACTAGTTTAGTGCCCTTGATCTTAGTTCTAGACCACGTGACGCCGTAGTTCCAATGTGACACGCATAGATGTCGTGACCACATTGCAAGCGATGAACGGAATACCGAAATCACATACCTGTAATACGCCTAGGCCTAATAGTTTTTAATGTCTTTCTTAACTTAATTCGGATTTCACAATCGAGCATTCTCTCGAAACTCATGCCCGAAATTTTGTAATGAGTATTTCGGTAAGGTTATAACCTTACCAAAATATACTCAACCGTCGATTTCATGCATCTATCGCTCGATATGCATATGAACCCGGCAACGAATTCGTCTTTGGGGACAGCTTGCTAAGTATAATAAACTCCGAGAAACATGTCTTTGCGGATGTTTGATAAGTGGGCGCTTCTGTTATGTGATCAATCATCACTCAGCTTGTATTCATTTGTGCTGAAAATTGCGCCAAAGTCGCACAATGTAACATCATCTTAAGCTCGCCCTGAAGTTCCCGTGAGACAGCTTCACCTCTGTGGCAGTCGCTCATCTAAGCAATTGTCTTTATCTAACACCAACTTGCTACTAAGTATTTACTTTTTCATTGTCCAATGAGCATGCCGGTATCATGGCGACAATGGCAGAGACCCTCACAACTATGATGATTGCTATCGGATTCCAAGCTCTCCTTTCTCCCATTTCCGAACCATCCACCATAACAATTCTTTCTACATATCTCTCAACGAATTGCATCCTCTTTTCGTACTTCACCCTCACAAAGGCTCGGATCCTCCAAGCTATTATTCATTTATCCTCGTTGAATACAATATTTCTTCTTACAGCTTTCATTCTTACTGCATTTCGGCGTCTATACTTCTCTCCGTTATCTCACATTCCAGGACCAACACGATTTGCTCTTACTAAACTCTTCATTGCCAATGAATATCGACACGGTCGGACATCCCATACAATTGAGGCCTTACACCGACAATATAAAAGTGATGTTGTCAGGATAGGTCCTAACGATGTTTCTGTCATCAATGTGGAAGCGGTGGCCAAAGTATTCGCTGGAAAATATCCAAGAGGCACACTTTATGAAATAGGAGCTATCAATGGAGAGTTTAATCTGAACACTACCAGAGATTATGGAAAACACACTCCTGTAAGTGGTTTATACCAGTTTTGATATCAAATCTTACACACAAATAAGGTTAACCCCATACTGACACATTTTGACAGTGGAGAAGAATATGGTGAGATTTTTGCATTTTTCATGGTTTGGTTCTAACTTGAGTAGGGAGAAAGCCTTTGTGAGCAGCGCTTCCAGGGAGTATAATACCAGGGTAGAAACTCATGTAGATAAAATGGTACAAATCTTGCTCAAAGAAGACGGAAAGGAAGTGAATATTTCAAATGCAGTGGATAATCTTAATTTTGATATGTATGTAAACTCCTAATTCATTGTCGAAGATTAACTGGTGAAATCTAACTTATCTAAGCATGGCAGACTTGAGTTTTTCAAAACATGCTGGCCTACAAGATGGTACGGGGGACAACTCATACATGTCATATATTCACAAGTATATGGCATTCGCTAGTGTACGTAGCTACTACCTGTGCCAACTATCTCTAACATATGATAGGTGATTGGATCTCTGCGAAATATAGCACAACTTCTTGCTTATATCCCTGAGACTTCTGAAATACGAACATTCCGGGAGAAAGGCGAAACAATGCTGAAAGAACGACAAGAACGCGGTTCAACTTACCGAGACATCTTTTCCTATCTATTATCAGCAGATCCAGAAGGTGGTCAGAAGTTTACTCAAAAGGAGTTGAACTCTAATGCCAATTTTATTATTGTAGCTGGGTCAGATACAACATCTTCTACAGTAGTACAAATGTTGAGGGCATTAGCGAAGGAACCACGGGTTCTCTTTAAACTTCAAATGGAAATCGATGAATTATGTATATCGATGGGTGAAGACAGCGAAATAACTATAGATTCTATCCAAAATTTGGAATATCTGAATGCCGTCGTCAACGAAGGTTTACGATTGTATAACCCTGTACCATCTGGCGCACACGCGGCAACTTATCCACAAGGTGTTAAAGTTGGAGGCATTTATATTCCAGGGAATGTACAAATAGAGATTGCACAACTGGCACTCATGAAAGATGAGAGATATTTCCCACAGGGTAAAGAATTTATTCCGGAACGTTGGACGTCCGAAAGACCCGAGCTGGTGAAAGATAGAAGGGCTTTTGTACCATTTGGCTATGGTGTTCATTCAGTGAGTGAAAATCTTTTTGCTGCGATCAACTTTTACCCTGTACCTTATTTTCTCTACTTCTGTATTACACATATTCATTTTATCTGAATCTTGGAACGAAACTTACAATCATAAAAGTGTGTAGGCAAAACCCTTGCGCTTCAAGAACTTCGTCTGGTGATTGCGCGTATAGTCCGCACATTTGATATTCAGTTTGGTCCCTCGCACGACGAAGCGGTATTTGAAAGCGAATGGAAGGATTATGTGGCTGTTAAGATGGGAAATTTATGGCTAAGATTCCTGCCGCGAAAGCTTGACGATATTGCGGCTTGAGATTTGATATTGGTTTTCCTTTGGCATTTCTCCTTGATCGACAAATCATCAGTTTAGTATCCGCGCTAGTTCGTATCTATATAATGGATAGCTTTCATATCTCTGACCTAATGGCTATATTACCTCGATGGTTTCAAATCCTATCTATCTACCAACCCATGAGCGAATCCCCTCCAACCATCTCCTACATTATAATCTCAAAACACCACCCTTTCATATCAAATGAAGCAGACACCTCCATGGTGCAATGGAAACAAAAAGTTTCATGGCTAGAAGATTCTTTCAAATAACCGTCGAAACTTTCTAAAAAATGTCGGGCGATGGTACATGAAGTCGAGTCAAGCGAATCCTTAAGATGCTTGGGTAGAAATTGATTGACTGAACACGTTAGCATCCAGTACCTATCCAGTATTCGGTCAATCTTGAGTATACCCCAATCGCTGGTAATAGTACTTCCTGTGTACCAATCTTTTGTGGATTGGTTGATGAATTAGTAGACAATTTAGATTTTTGGTGGGGCGAAAAGGGGCTCGGATGAGCTCGAGAGAGATTGTTGATTCTTATGTTGAGCTTTAAGCAGGCCATATAATATCATAGTGGGTTGTTTTTTGATTGAAGGGTTAGGCTGCATTATGAAGTGATGACTTGTCAGTATGTTCTAGATAATAAAAGAAGTGGGAATAAAAAAAAATATGCCCATTCTACCAGGTAATTACGTATATATAAACTAGCGAGTTTCATCTTCCTTCCCAACCCATCCATTCAGGAGTTCACAACGATACATTATCATTTATTGGCTTCATTTAACTTATACAAAAAAAGCATCCGTCTTATTTCCTACCATTGCCACCAAAAAGTGTTTCCGATCCGTCGTTTGAGAACTTCCTAGCTAGTGGATGCACAGACTGATAGTCCGGCCGGCCTACAAATAAATTACAAATCATACCAAAAATCAATGATTTCAAAATTGAACTAAAATTAAAATTATAATACTTTTAATTAAAATTATCAAATATCAAAATATAATTTGTTTTAAAATAATCTGAAAAGATATAAATTTAAAAGTAAGAAATATAATCTTATCTTATCTTTCTTTATCAAAACTTTTAATAAGAAAAAATAAATTAGTTTATAAAATCTTGAGCTTTGATTACAATAATATAATTCTGATAAAATATAATATTCTTATATTATCTATCATATATATTTAGTTTCCAATAATTTTATCAAATATTTGAATTTTAATTGAATTTTGAAAATGTTAGTTTTTGGTATAATTTTGTGGTTTACCTATAGGCCGGACTGTCAGTCCATGCATACACTGGTGGTAGCGTTATCCAAATACTCGTATCTCTTCCACAAGGTGATAATATTCATGAGTAGGTGTCTAGTGTAGAGCTGGGTATATTAAACAATACTCCTTTTCTCAATTCAAAAGGTATAAATTTAATCATTATGTACTTGTACAGGGCGAATATCACCGATTGGTTTACATACTCCTGGAATTTCTCGGTCGAGATGCCATTTTTGCTAGAAGATAGGAGGGTAGTATTAGTTGATGAAACATGGGTGATATTAGGGATTGCTATGAAAGAAGGGGAAAATGCTCAAGCTACTCATAGTCGAGATAGTAAGTACGATTCAAAGGCAAAGCGTGGATGGTATTGGTGAATATATAATATCTGTAATACGCCCAAGAAGAGAAAGGGTGATGTCGAAGAAAAAAATATAGTTACAAGTTGGCTGGAAAGTGTTCGAGTACTAATTCCATAAATTATATTAGCAGTGGCTCTATAGCTAGGAGTATTCGGATGTGGTGTAATTTCACCGGGTGAGGTGTAATAATGAAATATACTTTTTTTTTCTATAATATTTCGAGCATATCGATAATCAGCAGATTCTTCCGTTGTCCCTAGGAGATATTCAAAATCATCATGTTCTTCACATGAACCAACAAACTCGGAAACCTGTCGAGGAATAGGCGTTAAAGATACATTTTTCCAGTCGTTCTAAAGAGGTGGTAGTGAAGAGATTTTCAGATGACATTTAAACCATACAGATTTATGATGTGGTGCTTGTCTTATTGACGCTCAATCTTGTATATAATCATTGTGTTTTTGAGAACTTCAGGATTCAATGGTTTCTGGAGGAATTGTATTACTTATATGATGTTTCGTCAAACATAGACATATATATTAATATCTTGGTATTAAAGAATCAAACCGAGTTATTAAATATTTATAAAAAAAAATCAATATATTTATTTCTTTAATTAAAATATATAAAATATTTTTTGAGATTATTAATGAATAAATAAATTTTAAAAAAATGATTAAATTACTATTATAATAATTATATAAACAGATAAGTTGACAGGGTAGAGTACTAGGAGGATCGAGGGAGAAGAAAGAGAGTCGGGTTGAGTTTAGATGAATATTTAGAAACGAATCACCTAGTTGATTGAGCTGAGGAAGATTAAATACAAACCTACGAGCAAGGAAATTATCTTAGACCAGCCACCTACCAGGTACAATTTTCAAAATTTTCACTCAAATCAAATCATAAATATCACAAAGCTCAAACGCAAAAAGTTCACCCGAGAAGAAAATATTGGTATAAACTCTCTAATTCATCAAATATCTTCCCATCACCAGCCAACAATGAATTCCTAGAGAATCCAACTACAGATAAATCTCCCCCCTCCCAACCCCACATCATCATCATCCTTCATCTCTCATCACTTCCCCATCCACCAGATTCTAACCAACTCCCTCGTTCCTAGTCCCGTTTGAACAACACCCCTCGCTCAAACAACTCCTATTCATACAATATAATATAATATCATATCATATCGTATCCCAAAGAAGACATAGACACAGACACAAACACCCAAGCGCCTTAGTTTCCGTGTGTATGCCCTTTTCCCAAAACAACCATGCTCATCAATATCAATATCAATACCAATAACAAGACGAACTATAATACAATACAAAACCCCACCACGATGTAAAAAAAATTCGTTACAAAGTCATCATCCTACACTACCATGCAGCGTGCGGGGGGTCCCACAACCAAAGCCGCACAGGCAGCTCACAGTTGTATACGGCGACTCGGATCCCAAGATCTCTCTTCTCTTCTGTCTCATTCCTTAAATCATCTTGTCGATTTTATCGCGACCCAGCAGATGATGCACTGTCCGTTGAACTCTCATGTCCACTTCTTAATGTAGAATGTGCGTTTGTACCATTTGAGTTGGCGCTTCTTCTACGTGCGGATTTGTCGGCTGCTTCCATTTGTTTGCGTGTGTGTTCGTGCATTAATTTGGCGTAGGTGAAGAGGGAGTCTATGTCTTGGGTTGCGTGGGATGAGAGGCTGGGGGATGGATATGAGGCTGTTGAGGTAGACATTTTGATGTGAGGTTGAGGTAATTTGAAAATTTGAAGTATTTTAAGATTGAGAGTTGTTTTTATGTGTTTGAATGTGTAGAGTTGGTTTTGAACGTTTGGTAGATTGTTCTTCTTATGTAGATGTTGGAATTGAATGTTGATTGAATGTATGATATGAAAAGGGAAATATCATGAGGCTTCGTTGGGAATTATATAACATTCCGTCTTCTCGATATTAGCTTATTGATACACTTTTTACTATCCATCCTAGTAACCTGGTAGACCCTGAAAAACAGGAGAACGGCACTAACGACAGCCTAGTGGATTTAGTGTGAAATTGTTTTGGTGACGATGGAAAGATCCTTGACTTCTAAACACATCACACATGCTTATCATCCAATATTATGACCGTATTCCCAGGTCATAGCTCTCCAAGATCAAAAGTTAAAAGTGGTCAACGAACAAAAGAGGAAAGACCCTGCAGATCATGACATGCAAGTTGATGCAAGCAGCGTCATGCGCAGACGGGAAGCGTTGGCCACTTTCTAGCCTATGAGATTCTTGAAACAAATGTAGTCGAGTACGCAATTGTACTTGGGGGAGCTAGCTCATGTGTCTAGGGACTTTGACTGACTAAGGTTTGGAATTAGATTACTCGTGTAGTATGGATGTAGTATGGATGTAGTATATATGGATATGGTATAGATGTATATGTAGCCGAGTCGTCTATCTCGGGTAGATTGTATGTAGGTTACTATGTTCTATGTAGTATGTACATCATTTCAAACACACACCTTCACCGAGTGGTGATAAATCCCATCACATGTACCAAAATAAAGTTTCCAAACAATTAATTTCTCATCTTGCCATTTACAAAATCCCATTTTTGAAAAGTCTACATCCATCCATGTTTCCGATATTTTACAATATCGAAATTAGTCAGCTTAGTGGAAACTTTAACAATTCTCCTGTGAAAACAAGCAATCTTTCAAAATAAACTCAACACGGACAATTCAAATGTTGCGACCGAAACAACATCAACCAATCCACAGATCAACCCAAACAACATCAATCAGCCAATCAATCCACAGATCAACCAATGCTTGAATGGAACCTCGGTATCCTGGTGTACGGAGTAGAGACGATCAAAATAATCTTACCCCAGACTTGTGAGATGATGATCAGAGATGTCATAGTGCAAATCTTTACCACGTTTCAGTAACCTTGGTCGAATATACGCAAAGAGCCAGACCACCCAAAATCCAAGAGTCGAGATGCATCTTTCCATGCAAACGCCAATCTCATGTTTGCATGGGCAAACCAATATCATCATGTTCATCATGTTCATCATGTCCAGGCACAATTCGAAAAGTGCTAGAATTATACCGGACCGGTAATGAAATCATATTTTCGGATCAATTGAGATAATTCGCATCACATCCATCCATCATCTCCATCATCTCTCGTTAATTCAACCAAACAAAATTCTTGAATGGCGGCTGGGAAAAATACGTCGTGCCAAGGAGGGGTCCTGCTGATGTCATCATGTTCCATCATATGCAGTTGCTTGTTGGTTGGTGCGGCCGCGCCCGATGATCATCACTTCTTCGTCATAAACATCATTTTTCAACTCAAGTCTCAACATTTTCAATAGTTACCTACTTGTTTTACCTATATTTTCATTGGTTTTACCAAGATTTATCATCTATTTACTAGATTTATATGGACATCTTACATCTATCTGCATGGTGAGAGAGGTGCAACACAGGAGATACAGTAACAAACGAAAGCCAAATCGGATCAAGGCGGAAAATACACTACAATCTGCTCGTACCCGTACAACTTCACTCATATCGAACGGTTATTGCCCGGATATCGGTACGACGATACATATTAAGGGGATATCAGACTCAAAATTATAGTCATACAATTGGACGATTGAAGAGGCAAAAGACTCGGCTCGAAATGCAATTTAGAAAATCCCTTAAATGGCAACCAGCAAATCGACCTCAACTTGACTACACTTGGCTACAAAAGTTCTAATCGTTTCCTATTAAGGACATAGTTCGCGTGGCTCTTAATCCTTCCGGTAAATGATTTTGCAAATATCGTTTTTTGGTTTCATTTCCTCACGTTTCCTGATTTATTACCTTGGTTGATCTGCTGCAAAGAATCCTTTGGGTGAAATTTCATTCAGACCCAGGTAGTCATGATTTTACTACTGTACTCTATCTCTCGCTTGTGGGAATTGTCCGCGAATATGTCTTCTTAATTGCTTATTGTTGCTCATCAATATTTTTCTCCACTATTATATACTCAATGGCCTTTTCGATGCCATCACTTTTACGCTTTTCGATCTTCAATATCTTTTTAACTACTGTAGTGCGACATATCGTCATAGCATGAACCTCCGTTCTTCTACAAGGCTGCATGTGTGTTTCCGTCATGATTTTGATCTACATTTTTGTGGTCTGGTTGGTTTTACCATTGGCTTTCATATCCACTATTTCACCATTATTCATCATTAATTTCAAAATTTACCCCGAGAACATTCATTCGGTTTGAAAGATCTACCGGTGATGATAACATTCTAAGAACACTTCGGCATTTCTCCTTCAAATATGATGGGATAAGGGTGACGGGACAAGTTCCCCTGTTGGATGTTGCTAAAATGCGGGTGGCAAACTATGTCATTGGGACCTAAATTTAGGTCTAGACTAGGTATTCTTCCTATCTTGCATTCGCGAACTACATGAAAGCTCAAACTTTAATGAGGAATGTTATCTACATACATGAGCACATATTGGTTCACATTAACATTATCCGATTAAAGTAATCTGACCTTTAGTTTAGTTGCCCGAATCAACTGCAGTTCGTATCAACATTTCCTATTTTTCTATTTAACCTTGCAGAACTGGTAATTCAATGAATGCATCTTGTCATCACCATAGCATCATCATTGAATGAACCACCAGGTGTCCAAGCTACTTTGAAGAATCTGAGAGCTGATGACATAGAGGGGAGGTCAGTCACCACATGTTTTACACTTAAATCATGATAATGATGACATTATGACATACATCTATCTATCTACCTCAACGTTCCTTGATCTACCATAAGGATAAACAAATAGTCATGTCACAATGTCACATGGATATTCACAGACTAGATTCCAGAAGTGTGCTTCTTCGATATTACATAGACACCATCAATTGATTTGATTATCTTTATCTATGTTTGGCATATTGACATTATCGCCTCCACCATGCAGCAGCAGGAAATCCCCCTGTGACGTAACGAGAGAGAGAACCTTGGAAATTTTCAACTTTTCGGAACTTTTTCTTTTCTTCCTCTTTGAGTCTTTTCTCACAACAACCTATCTAGGTTATCATGTGATCCACCTTTGCGAGATGATCAAGTAAGGTTCATTTTATTGATTGATTGATTGATTGTTTTGTGTTTTTTTGTATTTGACATTTGATATTGGTATTTAATATGCAAAAATAATGCGAAAGGGAAGGGAAGTATCCGTCCGCACGCTAGCTAGTGTGTACATGCATATGATATGATGCAAATATCGTTCGATGAAGGATTGGGATTATGGATGAAGGATGGATTGATATTGCATTGTGGTATAAATCTTTCAATCTTTAAAACTCAAGTAAGGTAAAGTAAGGTAAAGCTAAAGTAAAGTAAAGCTAAAGTAAAGTATCTGGGATAGATATCTAGATACCTAGGTAGGTCGCTTAACCTTATGCAAATACAAGTAGTAGATGGGGAGAAGGAAGGAAGGAAGTTTGAATGTTCTGTTCTATAGGTAGTAGGTATTTAATGAGAGATTTATGGGGTTTTGGGTTTAAGGATGGTATGTTGATGATGAAGAGGATGATAATTTTGTAACATTAGCATCATGGCTCACTAACTGCGCTGAGTGGGAGAGAAGCTAGAAGCTAGAAGCTAGAAGGAAGTTGATCCTTTTTCTGCTGGGTATAAGGTATAGTGTAATAAATATACACTGGGTACCTAGGTACTAATACTACATACATGCTTTGCATTTCCTTATAATTCATCATCTTGAGATTTTCTTAGGAGCGTCTTGTTGAGATCATCGTCGATGATGATAATGATAGTTTCTTAACTTTAAAGTCGGGAGCTAATGGTAAGATAATGGATGATCTGTGTGGTAATTAGATGTGGTAGATGTGGTAGATGTGGTAGATGTGGTAGATGTGGTAGATGTGGTAGATGTGGTAGATGTGGTAGATGTGGTAGATGTGGTAGATGTGGTAGATGTGGTAGATGTGGTAGATATGGTAAACTTTGTATTATAGCTTGAATTTGAATTTGAAGTTGAATTTGAATTTGAATTTGAATTTGAGCTTGAGCTTGTTCTGCTGAGTGATTTATATTTAATTTTCAATATGTATTTTGAGCTTATTCTATTTTGTTCTTTTTTTTCCTTCTGATTTTCTTTTTCAATGAAGGTTGTTGTGAAGTTGGAGCTTTGCTAGTTATGATGGATGGGAGGGAGGGAATGAGTACTTGTATATTTTTTTTTTAGGTTATTTTAATCATTTGATGATATATATATTCTTGATTCTAAAGTTATATTGTGATTTGATTTGTTTTTCTTCTTTTTATTTTCTTTCTAGAATTTAATCTCAAATTGTATATATAATGATAAAAATGAAAAGATGATAATGAAAGAAGATTATTTATATTATTTATTAAATTAATTTTTATAAAAATAATCTTGATTTAATATTGATTTAGTTTTTATAATATATAATATTCATTATTATTATTATTATTATTATTATTATTATTATTATTATTATTATTATTATTATTATTATTATTATTATTATTATTATTATTATTATTATTATTATTATTATTATTATTATTATTATTATTTATTATTAATTATATATAAACATAGTTTTTATAAATAAATAGTTTTATATTTTATTATTATAATTTTTTTATTGATTATAATTAATCTCGTTGATATATTTATAATAAATAAATAAATAAATAAATCCTTATTTTGAGATTAATTAATTAGTTTATAATAAGAATAAAAATGAAATAATTGATTTATTAATCGATATATATATTATATAGAAATGAATATAAAAGAATATATTTTAAAAAAGACATCAATTTATGAATCTGAATAAAAAACAATATATATAAAAAAAGTCAAATAATAAATATTATTAAATGTAAAAATAAAATCTTTTAAAATTTAAATTAAATTTATTTATTTATTATAAAATTATTAATAAATAAAAATTATAATTTTTGATATGAAAAAATAAATTAAAAATAAGATATTAAATTTAAAAGTTTAAATTTTATAATTTATATTATTAGATACTTATTCTTTTATTAACATTTTATTTTATTTTATTTAATTTTTTATATTTATATTCTTTTAAATTTTTAAATTTTTTTAAATTTGTTTTCTCTTTTTTCTTTTATAATTTATTAAATTACTTCTTTTTACTTCTAAATCTAGAATTTAAATCTTCAAATTTTGAAATCTTTTATCTTCTGTCCTTCAATGATACTTCTATAACCTTTTCCCTTTCCACCTCTCTCTATATCCCCGATCTCCCATTTCCCATTTCCCATTTCCCATTTCCCATCATCTCCTATCTTCCCCGTTTCTCCTTTTACAATCTATCCGTTTACCTTTCCCAATATCAAACCTTTAACCTTTAACTTCAACCCAACTCAACTCAACTCAAACCTCTTTTACATCCTCTACAAACCCCTTTCAAACCTCAATCTAACCCCCTCCCAATCCCTTCTCAAATAAAATCATTTCTAAATTCTAAAATCTTATCATCTCAGATCTCATCCCATATCCACGTGCCAATACCCCTTCTCAATTTCTAATCCACTCATTCTATTCTTTTTCTCCAAATACTCTCTTATTAATCGTGTTGCATATTTCCTATTAAATCCCCTTCAATCAACTCAAAAAAGCTTTATTAAAAAAAGATCATGTATATATCTATATAACCCCTTACCATCTCACATCCCACACACCTCTTCCCAACTCCCCATCCACTCACCCTCCCCCCTCACCTACCCACTCACCCATCCCATCTATCTACCTATCAATACCACCATACTTCCCCAAATAACTCCCTCCCTTCCTTCACCTATCCCCTTCCATACCCTTTTCCTCAACTCCATCCATTCAATCAATCAATCAATCATCCATCCCATCCCATCCCATCCCCAAATCAACCCAACCCAAGAAAAGATTACATATACATATACAAACCACAAACCACAAACCACAACCCTGATTTCTACCCCCCTACCAAACCTACTCATTCACTCACTCATCTATATAATCTTCTCCTACAATCACAATCCCCAATCCCCAATCCCCAATCCCCAATCCCCAATCCCCATCCAACTTTCCACATCTCTTTGAACCTTCCCCCTCGCCTCTATACCCCCCAACAACCTACTTTAGACACTCCCCAAACCCCCAATCTCATCCATCACTTTCTTCCTTATACTTTACAAATATTCTCACTATCCTCACCATCCTCACCATCCTCACCATCCTCACCATCATCACAATCATCATAATCCCATCTCAAAGATCAAAATATCTCTCCATCTCTCGCTTAACCATAAAAAAACTTTACTAAATCTTCATTCTTTCATTCTTCTATACACCATATAAATAAAACCTACATCACATCGACCACATCCATCATATCCCATTCCCATCATATCATATCATATCATATCATATCATATCATATCATATCATATCATAATAAAAAAAGTAACGAATTAAAAATAACTACGCTTTTTCTTAGCAATTACAACCTTTTTCCTCCATCATATATATTGCCTTTTCATGATCATTAAGAGATCATTCTTCCATCCATCCATCAATCTCCATCTACATTCATCCCGTAATGCCAAAAAAAAAACTCTGATGAAAAACTAATAAACGCACTAATTTACCCGCAACCTAATTCCCATGCATAAATAAAGCCACCAACGTTCAGAACGAAGAGGGTATTGAATATACAATTGCAAGAAGCGACGCAGAAATGCAAATAGAAAAGGAGTATAGACATTTTGGTACATGATTATTTATCATCCTCATAGCTTGCCTCCCGACTTCTTAATCCCATTTCCTTCCTTTATTCACCATTTCTAAGCATTTTCTTATTTGATATATTTATCTCAACCCATTTCCATTTGTAATCGCATATTCCGAAGGGCTTTGTGCACCACCATATGGGCTTTGTGCACCATTTTTCTTTGATCGAAGGGTGAGCGGAAATGGATACTCATCTGGGTCTTCCTCCTCACTAGTAAAGGTTAGCACTATATCACTTCAGAGGTATATTTGGGACTTACGGAAGCTTCCACGCAACATAATCTTCCGTACTTAATCCTTCACGTCCTTCTTGTAGACTGGCAAAATCACCCGGTGTCATCATTCCACTTCTATCTCTTGGAGATCCAGGTACTGAGAATGGGCGCGAGATCTTTTGTTCCACACCAGGGATGAAGTCATCTTCCTCTTCACCATCGAAAGAAGCAGGGTAAGCTCTTCTCAATGCAAGTTGTCTTGCCTTGACGTATTCCATGCCCATACGCTTCCAGTCGAGAAGATCGCTCAATCGTTCGGTACGATTTCTCTGGTTAATACGTTGACGTCTGCTCTTGCCGGCGAAATCAAACATGTAGCTAGTCAGCTGATTGACCGAATCATCTACACCCTTCATTCTTCTGTCAACGATGTAAATTCCATAATCCGTCGAGTTTTCAATCAACTCCTCCATGTAACAACCGAAACCTGACAAATTAGTTGTGATACTTGGAACACCCATGACCGTACATTCCGCAGGTGTGTAACCCCATGGCTCATAATAGGAAGAGAAAACGCCCAAATGAGTACCTCTAACGAATTCATCGTAGTCCATTGGCAAGACTGGGTTTGCAGAGTTCAAAAACTCTGGGTGAAAAACAACCTTCACACGGTCAGAAGGGTGATTGAACAATTGAACTCTTCTGATCTGGTTCAGAATTGGGTCCTCGGAATCGTTTGCCATGTTGTGGGTGACGATTGGTGGGAGGCCATGTCTCTTCATGGCAAACAATCGCCTACGGAGAAGGATACGATCTTGACTGGTGATCAAGTCTTTATCATCAGGCATGACTTCGCCCTCATGCCATTTAAGGGCACGCTCGAAAATCCTCTTTCCAACACCACGTTCAATAACATCGACTGTGTCACGCAACGACTTGATGACGGCCTGTCCCTTCAAAGCCTCCACAGTCAATGACTGAGTTTGCGCAGGCATAATGATAAAAGCCACAACAGTCATCTTGGATCCCGCAGACTTGAGACGGTGATTCAAACGAGCCAGCGACTCTATGAACATGTCCACACCCTTATTCCTATACTCGTATCGTCCCGCCGTGAAGAAATACAGGGTATTTTCTGGATCAAAGTCATTGTGCCCATAGAAGTGACCTCTAACGAAATCATGAATCTTTTCCTTTGCCTGCTGATGCAAGTTCTGAAATTCGTGCATTGCTGAGAATTTGGTGACGTTAAGACCGTTGGGGAGAACGCCGTCCGGCTTTCTCTTTAACAAATGTTCGGATTCGTAAGCAGTGATGTGTGAGACGGTTGTGAAAACATCACAAGAATGCGTTGCTGCACGTTCTATGCAATACCTGTGGTAAATACCACGCTTTCCTGCCTCGGCATCAACATCAAACCATTGCAAATTGTTGTAGAAATCGACGGATCCTGCGCAAAGATATCTTCCCAGTAAAGTGGCGTGGGTGGTGAAAATTGTAGTAACATCTATGCGACGCCTTTTGCATAGAGGAAGTGCGACACCAGAGAGCCATTCGTGGAAATGCGCGATGACAGCCTTTTCTTTTTCGTGGGCAACGAACTATTGAATTGTTAACTTTGGAACATACTACGCAAGAGGTTATGCAATGCATATGTTTGTACGAACCTCTCCCAGAAACCATGCAACCAAATAACCGAAGACGACTGCTTCGTTGGTCTCATCATCTCCCGGAGGAGACGGAATACCTGCAGTATTCCACAAGTCGGCCTTCCATTCGTCCAAAAATCTGTAGGCACTCTTGGTGTCGATTAACAAAACTCTTGGGGCACCCTCGATCAACCAGCGGCCATATAACATTTGAATTCCTCTTTCTTCCATAGCCTCTATCGTTGCTGCGAGATGGGGATTTGTAGGTGTCAATGCTTCGACTTCCACGGCGGCCTTGGAACTATTGTTAGCCATACTCATAGTCAATATCTAGTAGAGAAACTAACCGATTGCCTATTGAGGGGACCGATGAGGGTGTATCTGTCTCCATATTCGGCTGTCGTTACTGGCGCTTTCGATTTGATGACGGAGTAGATACCACCAACTGAAGGGAGGCAAAAGGTCAGTAACGATTCCGAATATTGTGAGGAATGAAGGCTTGTGGCTTACCTCGATTTGCAACCTCAGTAGCTATCTCAAAGAGAAAGTGGTTTTTGACATCTCGGTTTGTCTTTCCCGACATTTTGACTCAGGTTGCGACAGGTGTCGCTATATGAAGGCGAGTTGTGAAAGTGGGGTGGATGGGGGACTGCAGATTTGCAGATTGCAGATATATAAAAGAGGAAAAGAAACAAAGTTTTGGTTGAAGATCCAAAAAGTATCTAGTCGAGGAGCAGAATGTTATATGTAAAGTGATACCACGGCAAATAACAATTGTTGGATATTCCTTGTGTTTGTGGCAGGTGTTCTGAGAATCTTCTTGGATGCAAGTTGTTGGATTGATGATCAAGGAAAGAAGCTCGGAGCTCCTCTGACGAAATTTATGGGAACGTAGGAACTATAAGAGCTTTCCCCACAACGGCATTAGCGTGATCAGAGCACACATCCATTTGGCTGTACGGATGATACGAATGACCTCTGATGCCGTACAAATCATAAAAAGATTGTGATAACCCCTCCATCCCATATTTGCCAGTGAATTTGAGATTGATGCATTGGATAAAAACACGATGCACAAAATAAAACAAAATAAAATACTTACTGTGTTGTGTGTGTCGGAGGGGTCGATCGCTTTTCCATTGGTTCCCACTCGTTCTTGAGATTAAGTTGACGAGTAAGATTATTAGATGACGGACGTTGATAAGCCCGAGCCTAGGCAAGATGGGTGCAGAAGATAAATTGATTATATATTGTACAACAAATAAGTGAAGAATTTTTCACCTATGATTGTTCAGTACACGTCCACGTCGTCGATGAGGTATCAATTGAGATTGGATGAAAATGGAAGGAGATGTTGGATGATGGAAAATATTTCATCAGTTTTGGTTATTCGATCTTTGAATTTCGATTTTGGAATTTCCAATTTCGAATTCGAATCTCCCCGGCATAAGGTGACCAACCAAATGTTGGTCGGGTCCAAGCTTTTCCACTTTCGGATGGGGAGCTAAGCTACATGCGGTATAATTGTGGAATTATTATGTGGGTTTCAAGAGAAGTAAGAGTTTTCATTGGTTGCACCCCCGCTGATTTGGCAAGTTGGGGGGTAACCGGAGGCGCTTCACTTGGAGTGTTTCGATGTTTTAAAATCCCAAGAATCCTGGTTAATCATGACGCAGCCGGATGTTTTAGACTGCAAGCAAGCAAGCAAGCAAGCAAGCAATGTACGCAGGAAAGAAAGAATGTAAAAGAAAAAGTGTCTTGTTGCTGTCGCTCCCGAAAACAATCTCCCAATCTACGACTGCCTAACGAGTATCTCCTTGCGTCAAAAATGACCCAAGTGGAAATTTATTGAGATTTACTATTTACTAGGGAGGAGGTGGTAAGGACTAGGTAGATGTCGGAGAAGATGCATCAATCAAATCCGGTCTATGTTGGGAATAATAAAAGAGTTGAGCTTTTTGATTGCTAGATAATAACTTGGATGGTATACATATACATACATGGATTTATGCAAAGTTGTGCGGGGTCTAGTTTGCACTAACAAATCTTTTCTTTTTCTCATCCCTAGCAGTAGCAAATAGGTAGCTTGACATGATTGGTGAGCATAGAGTAGCTTTACCTTGGCTTGAGTTGAGTTGCTCTCTCTTACCATCGCCCACCAGGGTCTTTGTTGTTACCAGGCAAGCAATAATAGAGAACCGAGTGCTTCCCAACCATCAAACTCAAACACGTCAAAATTCTATTCCGTCTGGTCGACCGTCAGATAGATAGTAAGGTATCATCTACATCTATCTACATGAATGCTACCTTCAAGATCGTCCTTCGTGATCCAACCAGTTTCCCCTACCATTCATTACCATTGCTGCCACAACACACATGCACACAATTTCAAAAATGCGCACACAAACTGTGCAAATCCCCACCCAGAGAAGGAAACCATCCCACTTCTCCAAAGTCTCCAGATGTCCAATCTCCTCTTTTTCCTCCAGAGATGATCCTTTGAAGGGATGATCCACTTTAGCTCGGCCACAAACTGTTTGAGCATCTCCGCGTTTTTTTTATCCGCTTCCCAAATATCCACATCCACATCTTGCTGACCCCGGGACCAGAAATTCATGCAGCTAATCGTTGAAGGTCACATGATACTCTCAATTCCATTTAGTCTTCAGCCTTCAGGGTCTCAATCTTGGTTCCAAGATCGATCCGCTCTCCTTGGTGAAGACCATGGCCTTTCAAAGCTTCATGCCTTGTCCCGCCATGTTTGACGAGAGTGAAGAAGTTTTGGACCACCAGATCCTACATCCTCAAAATTGTCTTTGGTTCCTATCGTTTCCGAACCGCTCATCGTCCTTATCACAATTCTTACAGCCCAACAATGTACCCCTAGCAAGTTTAGGCGCTGCTCGTTGAGAACAACTCAAAAATGGCTGAGAAACAACACAAACTCTACCATCCGCAGAAATTGCAGAATAAAATAAAAAATCCCAAGGAAAATGTCAAAAAATCCTTTCGCTTCATGGAACAGCACAAGAAGTACCCGAGTCACCCTTGTTAAGCTTTTCATCTATACTTTGACGCTGCTAAGCGCCTCTATCAGCGAGAGTTATTCTAGAGGCATGCCATTCTGACATGCATACAAGTGCGCCTTAAGGCTACCTTCAACCAATCGCTTCTATATTGGGCATTGAGACATACGTTTTTTCTCGGTGAAATACTTCTTGTCGATCCAAAATAGTCTGCGATGTTACTGATGTACACTTTTTTCAAGTGGTTATGTATTTGTTGGCGATGCAGATGTATTGATACCTATAATAAAATTTGTTACCGCTCGCTGCGCAAGTACCATGACGGGAATTTGGGATCTTTAGGCAGTCAAGTACCTGCATTTAGGTACCGCCGAAAGTTTGGTCTCAGTGCCTTCAATTAAGCCATATGCAAACTCGTGGGGATCTGATTTCCAATGGATGCTTTGGTGGGAAAATTTTCTTTCTTCTTACATTCTTCTATGGAAAAATTGAGATTTTGCAAGAATTTCATCCACCAGACCTGAGGCGGGGCTATTTTCTTTCTACCGCCAGCATTTGAAATATGCTTTAGACGAGCGGGAATGTCATCCGAAAATCCGAAATCACATCAATTCTTTTAGGACAATGAGTGTAGTTGAGGTATTTCTTTGGCCGAATACGAAGTTGTTGCGTATGACGTTCTATCGACCTAACTCATCTACCTATTTCCTCCAATCTTGGAGTTATCGAATCTTGTCTTGTTCAATCTTCATGTTGTTGGTGAATACTCACCAACAATCACATCTCTTATATCACAAATGCAATGATACCTCTTTCTCTTTCAGTTGTCTCGAGTGCTATAAATAATTATCATTTTATTTAGGTAAAATTTGCTTTTCCATTGACCGAGGAGAGTCTTCTTTGTACCACCAGTCTATATTTGTTGTACGTACTGGCTGGTAACAAGGAAAGATTTTGTATCCGCGCGTCTATTGATACACCAAATTCACATCACTTTTTTTTCATACATCTTTGAGAAACAAGTACTCGCTAAAATCAAAAAATTTATTTAATATTGTTTTTTTCCCCGTGGTTTTATTGTTGTCAAATTTCCAGGGATTTATTTTTCTCGGTGAAAAGAGCACATCACTAGGATGTAAATCTACAACCTACCTTATTTAACTGAACCATATGAAGAACGTAAATAAGAGAATCTACGACCTACCTTAGTGAACCATGTGAAGAATGTAAAGAAGAGAGAATCTACTCCGCATCAAAATCAAAACTAGCTTCAGAACCATCAGAATCAGAATCAGAATCCAACCTCAAAAACTGGCGAATGGTGTTGAATAAATTAAAGGAATCTTCATTGAACTCAGGCAGAGCTGTTGGTGAATCTTGGCAGGGAGGGTCTGACGGTGGCTTCTGTGCGGATTCGGGGAGTCGTTCTTCTGAACCCGTTGCTTCTTGTTCAGGTGATGGTGATTGGATGGGACTCTGGAGTTTGTTAATCACTTCTTTGAGTTCAGCAAACAGATTTCCACCATCGAGTCCAACAGGTGCTTTGAGATCAGCAAGTGCTTCTTTCTTCTCCGCTTCTTTTTCTTCAAAGGTTTGGACCCTATTAGCACGGACACAATCTTGACAATTACAATATTCGTCTTCAGGCCATTCTCTGTGCCAAAATTCCATGCAGGAGGAACAAAGACACCACTTAGAATAGTCATGCGAGTCTAACTGCTTTCCTGTGGCTCGAGTTTCTCTATATTGGATGCAAGCCCTGCACCAACATCTCTTTTTCTTAGTGTCATGGAACCAATGAGGTTCCAAACTGAAAAATCTCGGTTCTTCAACGTCGCAGCGGTAAACTTCGGCTGGGCAAGTTGGCTCTAAAAGGGGTGCAACTTCGTAGTCGAAAATCAATTCCTCAAAGTTCATCGTTTCCAAACCTGCAAAGTTGTTTTCTTCTTGAATATCCACAAGGGAAGAAACTGCGTTTTGCGGAAAATTTTTAGAAAGGTCGATGATTGGAGGAGGTCGGTCAAGTCTGAGCGAGGGGCGTTCCATTCGAGTCTTTGGACGAGGCGCTTTAGAAAGCATGGGTGTATTTTTTTCGGCTATTTCTTCAAATTCTTTCTCGTTGAAGAAGGTGAAAGTAGTTTTACGAATCTGTGAGGGGAATTCCTCTCCAGTGTTTCGATAAAAACCTTGATAATGGTCAGGTCTTGGAAAAGGTTCGTGAAGTCGGAGAGGATGTACTGGTGGATAATCTGAGCATTCGCTTAGAGAGTTTGATTGCTCGCTATCTATTGCTTGATTGTAGAGTTCCTGTCTTATTCTCTCTGGTTCTTCTTCTTCTTCTTCTCGCTGTCTTTCCTCTTCCTCAAGTTGCTGGATTCGTGAAGGAAGATGTCTTTCTTCTTCCTTGATTTGTTGGATTCGTAAATGAAGATGTGTAGTTGCTGCTGTGTAATCCCATGACTGGATGGAGTTTCCAGGATGTCTTCGTTCTTCTTCTCTGATCTCACAAATTCTGCGATGGAGTTGGTCCTTGTCGATACCTTCATCATCTGCATCATACATGTGATTTTTCGGAATCGCTTCTTCATCCCCCTCTCTCGGAGCTTCGAGGATGTATTCGGCATGTTTGTTAAGATTGTTGAAATCCACGCCAGAGAAGTTCGAAGATGTCATCCTGGAATCGGTAAATCAAGTTTTCTATCGTACTAATAAATTGAAATAATAAGAGGATGATATTTAAAGAAGTCTAGCTATTTCGTTAGCTAGTTGCGATTCGTTCTCAACGATGGGTATTTGGCTCACTAACAAGAGTTTGATTGTGGGGGAGCACTGGGTCAGCATGCAAAAGGATCGTTTATCTCGGGTGAGAATTACGCTGCATTTATACTCCTTCACAAATACTTGTTCAATAATTCATGGACAATATACGATTACATTAAAATCAACAACTATACACATCGAGACAATTTCAACTTTCAGCCTTGCCACTAACGCTGTATTTTATTTTATCAGGGAATGGGCTACACTGAGAGAATCTTGGAACAGCTCATGAAAGAAAGAAAGAAATTCTCAAAGGCCGGAATTATTGTTGGGATAAGACACAAAGGATTTGCTTCTCGGTCTTTGTTGCTTTCAGGCGAACAATGACCCAGAACAACGACCTCACAATGCACTTGTTGACTTCTTTCATTTCTTTCCGATAAAGAGATCATTGTTCTTTGTTGCAGGACAGGTACAAATAAACCCACCACCACAGATATTGGACAATTCTATTCTTCTTCATTTCACGCATATTCTTGCAAAACAAACGCAAGAACACCAAGTATATTGTTCACATATAATTTCACATCGATACATACTACCAAAAAACATTCCATTTATACCAATTATAACTCTTATCCATTTACACTAGCGCCGGTCGCATAGTCAATCCCTCTCATACATACAAGCAAAAGATATAAGATAAAAGAGAAGAAAAGCAAAAATGGGGAAAGAAAAGCGTAAGAACTCCAATTCCAATGGTGCTGCTAATGGCCGTTCTAGTCCTCCCGATAACAATAACAAAGCCAATAAGGGAGGAAACAATAAAGGTAAGGGCAATAACAATAATGGAGGAAACGGGGGAAACCGAGGAAATCAAAACAAAGGTAAGGTACCCCGAGAGTTCTCCGAATGTCGCATTTGCAATAAAAAAGGTCATTGGGAATCTGATTGTCAAAGTAATCCTGGAGGAGAAGGAAAGAGAGGAAAAGATTTGCAGGCATGTAGGGAATGTGGTGGTAATCATTGGGAAGATCAATGTAGGACTTGGAAGTCGAAGAATAATGGTGGGAACGACAACAATGGTCAACAAGGACGTTCAAGCCCAGTACCATGCTTAGCACCCACCGGAGAAGACATCTCACAATTTTTCCCAGATGGAAAATATCCCTTTCGTCCTTGTAAATCATGTCGTATTGCGGGACATTGGAATGATGCGTGTAAGAAGGATGGATTCGATCCAGTCACTAATCCTAACCCTGGTGGTAAGAAAAATGGTAATGGGAAAGGAGTTCATTTTGCTGATGATCATTCGAGCGGTCAAGTCGATCCTGCTTATAATCAATACTTTTCTCCTCCCATCATCGGACAACCCGAATCATCCCAACAAGTCCCACCTGCCAACTGCGGCGTTCAACAACAACAGCAGCAGCAGCAGCAAATGCAACAACAGCAAGCCCAATACAACTCTCTAACCAATGAACAAAACACTCTTAACTACCCAATCAACAACGAAAGCACCAACTCCCACAGCCCAGACTATCTCTACCCCACACACTCACCACCTTATGCAAGCCACCCAAGCACCCCCAACCCCTCCCACCCAGACCACCCCGACTCCACCACCTACCGCGCCCGCTACCGCAACACCACCTGCATCACATGTCAAACCCCTGGCCACCGCACCAACGACTGCATCACGCACCTCTGGCTCCTCCCCCGCAACCACCCCTCCTGGCGTCCGCACCACGATCCCCACCACCCCAGCAACCAACAAACCGTGCACCCCAACAGCTACTGGCTGGGAAGCCCTATGGAAATCCCCTCCAAAACCTCCTACATCTGGCCGCACCCGCAGAATTCCCACCAGGGACGACCCTGGGGTGAGAATGATTATGAGGTGCTGGATGGGGGGAAGGATATCTGGATTGAGGAGGATGATAGGGAGGGGGTGGGGAGATTTAGGTGGGGTATGCCTCCTGGGGGTGAGGGGGGCGAGGAACATGGCGGGATGTGTAGGTTTGATGGTCAGGGGGATGTGGTTATGGTTGATATTTTGGATTTGGAGGTGAGGAGGTGGAGGGGAAGGGCTGAGACGGTGAAGAGGGAGGAGAGGGAGAAGAAATGGTGGGAGGGGGGTTTTGTGCAGTTTTAAGTTTTGGGAGATGAGGTAAGGTCAGTTGAGGTAGGTCCTTGGTTGTTTTTTTACTTTATACTTATTACTTTTTGTTTTTTGGGTTTCGCTCGTTTTCCTGTTTTCCTGTTTCGGGTTTTCCTTTGTGTGTACGGTATGGTATGGTATGTATGTACATATATATCATTTAGATCTTGGATGTTTCAGCAACGCATATCAAAAATGGAGGTAAGATGTAAGATTACCGCGTAAGAAGACAAGATAAAAAAAGATATTTTCATAGCAACAGAGCAGGTACTTATATCATTGTACTTATAATAACATTTTTATTTTTATTTTCATATTCATTTTCATATATATTTATATAACATATGTACGAATTTATCCATCGACGTGACTAATTGAATTCATTTATACTTGTTTGTCTACTTACTTCCTTGCTTGTTTATTAACTTGTTAATCTTGTATATATAACCGACATCTTAACTTTTCCTTCTCTGCTTCTCGTATAGTTAAAAATCAAATAAAATCAAATAAAACGAGATAAAATAAAACTTCATAGTATTATTATAACATTTCTTCCTTTCGTACTAATCCCCTATAATTCTTCTCAGAGATAGAAGGAAGATTCCTCGACTTTCGATGCCTGTTTGAACCTCCAAGTATTCCCATGTACAACCCATTTCTTCCGATCCATATCGAATCCTTTGTCATTCATCTACGAGAATAAACAACTAAATCCTACGTCAAGAAGACGCGGAATGCTCTCTATCTCAAAACTTTAATTTCTATTTTGATTTCTATTTCTACTTCATTCTCTACCCCAGTGAAGTGAAGGAAAAAGAAAAAGAAATCCGCTTTCAGTAAAGTAAGAAAACATGAACAAACAAAACAAAGCCGAATTTCCTTGTCGAGTTTCGAAGTTCATAGTTTCATTATCCATCCCCTTTGACAAAATACCCGAATAATATATCCGTCCATACATAAGCATCCTGCCCCCCCCCCCCCCCCCCCCCCAGTGATTTCCACACACAAAAGATAGCACAGTGCAAAGTACGGGTAAATTAAACCTCTACTTTCTCAGCCAACGTCCAACTTGTACAAATACGACATCCATCTAGAACCCAAACAAAAAAATGCTACCATCGGGCGGTCTTTTGGAAAATTACCTTAGTCCTATAGACGACAGTTTACCAGGTAGTAGAGTGCAAAGCAACTCGTCGACTGTAGAGGGACGCGTGGGAAAAACGCTCGCCGATGAACTCGCAGGCGGCGACGACGAATTCGACAGCGAAGACAGAGGAGACAGCGGAGACGACAGCGAAGATGAGGAATATGCTTCCGAAGGATCAGAAACTTCTCTTCAACGTGAAGCTCGCGTAGAAGCTGACCGAGTCTTTGCGCTTCATGAGAAATTTTTAAGAGATAATAATATCGATAGCCCTTTTGAGGATAAAAAGGAAACAGGAATTGAAATTTCACCTGCACCCGTATCGATGGCTAGACGGGCCTCTTCACTACCGGAAAGTAGACGGCCAGGTACCTCTGTATCTTATATTAGCCCAACACCGTCTGCTTCGAGAGCGCTTTCATTGAGTTCCAAGACTACGTCGGTGAAGCATACACAGGTTTCTCCGCGGAGAGTTCCTTTTAAGGAGCGAAAGTTTAGTGTGAAGTCGCCTCCACTCTCAAGGGGGGTTTTCGCTACCATTTCGAGGGAATACGGATGGGCTTGGCTTTGGTGGATCATTATTCCTCTGCTTCTCACAGCTGTGGCTCTCTTTGCACGAGCACATGACTTGGCTCAGAAACAACTTGCGACAAATGCGACAAATGCGACAAATGAGACAAATGCGATTGTAGCAAGTGCAGAGGAGACAAATTCAAATGTCGTCATTAATATTGCTTCGGCTATTCGCGACGTGGCCAAGGTAATGTTGGATCGGAACGGAACGCTCATGGCATTAAAGGATAGTCCCTTTAATCAAGCCGTCTTATCTATTGAATCAGTCCGGGAGCAGGTTTTGAAAGCACATAGGGGGGAAAGGCTTCAAGGTCTAATTTTGCTCATAGATGATTTCGTCACCAAGAATCGAGAATTGGATCATGATTGGCGTTCTTTCCTCCAACAACAAATCGAAGCTACAGCAGAGTTTGCGGGAGCATTTGATGGATATGCTCAGAACGCTGGTGCCCAGGGTTACCGAACGGACTGGATCAAAGCTGCGTACAATATTACGATCCATGATGTTTCCGATATTCCACAAAAAGCATGCCGCGAAGGCGAACTTATCATGTGCGAGATACTCGGTCAGAGATTTAACAAACCCAACTGTTCCCCTGACCGTAGAAATCTCGGACGTCTCCAATACGAACTCATGCGCGAACTCGGCATCGCCCAGTTTTTGGGTTCAGACGGGGCTTTCAAGCCATACACGGCAGCTCTTACGAATATATCCAAGGGCACTGAGGAAACACTCCAAACTTGGGAAAAGGCGTTGCATAAAATTAAGGAAGCAAAAAAACTTTATAATCATGAATATGGCATAGGGAATGTGGACGAAGTGGCTCAAGAGTTGGAAAGTACCGCAAAAACTCTTACAGAAGCAATGGAAAGTTCATTGGTCTACCTGATGGCAGCTCCAGAATATCCGGAAGCTGTCAGAAGACTAGCAGAGTCAAAAATTCGGACACTAACTTTACAATAATGTGGCCTTGCCAGTTATTGTTGGAGGTTCGTTCTTGCACAAGGTAGATGTATTTTAGTGTTTTAAGGCGTTGAGAATCGCTATTGATTTTGCTGTTGCTGTTAATATGCATTCATTGGACCTTTGATCTGTACGTAGAAACCATCCAGGTTGCAGTGATGAAGCATAATACATATGAATCCATGATTGGACTAGCACTTGCCATGCGTGAATCAGTTTAGAAGATGGTGAATTGCATTTGAATGCATACTTTTCTGCGAGCGCGTGAAGCCAATTCCAACATGGAGACACTGTTCATCGTATAGCTGTGCTTGAGGTCGCCTAAATAGACATCTTTAAAATCTTAGTGAGATTAGCCAGAATAGAACCTTGGTAAAAAATAATCTTTGTAACAATTAACCAGATAGCTCACAGGGTCGAAATGGCACAATCATAAAGTAAATAAGCCGGTTACGGATAATGAGCAACTTTCGCCCTTGTGATGAGGACTGCCTAAATCGTTCAAGCATACATACCCAGCGGTGTGGCAGCAAATGAAACGATTTCTGCAAGGTCGAAAGAACTAAAAGCGGGAAGGATAGAAGGGTAGCTTGACTAAGATTATCAACATATTTTTGGATGATTGTTGGGTCGCATTGCAGCCGATGGAACCGTAAAACATCTCCAATCAAATGGGAAGTATACATCCCAAAATCTTAAGAAGAAATAGATAAGATAACAAGAAAGATATAGGCTGACGTCAAAGGTAGTGAGTGATGTGCGAATTTGCGGGGTAATCACCTGCTATTCCATCATATCTCATATTTATGATCAAAATCACACCAAACATTCGCCTTCGTAGAATTGTACTTCTCCGCGGGCGAGAAAAATGGTTGATGGAAGGTTAAGAAGCGGAGAGAATGAATGTTAGAGGGGGGAAAACTTAAAAGGTACAAAAAAACAGGGTCTTTGCCCCTAATGCTACCCCGGATTTCTTTGACATTGTGATTCCTCGATTGAGCGAATTTCATGCATCAATATTGAGCTAGGAGAAAAGTTTCCAGAACAAGGCTCATCCCGTGGAAAATCAAATTCTGATCATCGTCAATTCTTCGGTACGGATTTTTCGTGCAATTTGCAAGTGCGCAGATGAGGGACTTTTCTTTTTGGTTGAATCTGGAAGATTCTGTCGCTTATGATGAAGGGGTTTTTTCGTATAAGTTCTAGATGGAGTTTTGAAGCAATAAGTGACCATAGATACGACACTTTCAAATACAGTAGCTAGCTACTAATTGATACGGTTAAGAGTGTCTGATTGGTCGTATTTCAGGACAGACAAGTTTGAATGTTCGGTCAACATATTATATTTGGTTGATGTGGATGTAGAAAATCATAATTTATCTGGGAATGATGAGACATTGAAATGGCGGTATCCTGAGTGGCAGTCCAGATCAATTCTATCGTGGAATCATACGGAAATATGTCTGACAAGACGGAAAGGATCAATTCTCATGAAGTAATAATTATAAGAAATGGCGATATGGCATTGAAAATTTTGAAGACAGTTCATGGCAAACCATGATGTGGTTAGGTAATGGTAATGGTTTGAGAAGCAAAATTTCTCATTGGTCCGAGGCCATCTGGGATCCATATTCAAATTGAGTAAGAGAATCATCCTCTGGTTCTCTGTTCCCTCAACAGAAGCGACTTGTTAAAATCTCGTGATTGTTGATTTTGCATCATGGGAATTCTGGAAGAAAGTAAAGGTTAATTCTACAAATAGATCAAGCCTCCAATTGATTGGCCAATGGTATTGATACGAGGTGACACAACATACCACATGACAACCTCCCTCATTATTAGGGATTGAGGTATGAGTACCTAGATCTCAAAGCAGAAAGATCGGTATCAACACGTGTTGATGATGATGAAACCACGTGGAGCAAAATTACTCCTCGCTGGTTTCTATTCTCAAGGAGTTTTCGACTTTTAAGTAAGATGGTATAAAATAGCTTCCATTGGTTGGATGAGGACGACCCTGAGTTCTCTGTACATACGACAAGGGGAGCATTCTTTCCAATGTCCACTGTAGTGGCACGATGATACCAGCAATGGGCATTCTAGTTAACATACTCATACATAAAGTATGACTTGGCAAATGTCCTCCGAGTACAGTACGAGTGGTCGGATCATTGAAGTAACATTTGAGATAATGGAACAACCAGCTACCAGCAGAGATACAATTTTCCTATTGGCTTTAAAAAGAACATCAGATGGTCTTAATTGATGAAATATTGATACTATTACCAATTCCTAAGGCCCTAGACCACATGGTGCACCTTCTCTTTTTACATTTGCTAATTAGTCGAGTTAGTCTCTTTAGACATGAAGTCCTTTTTCATCATCCGATGCCGCAAAACTCTATTAGATTCGCCTTATCTACATTTTGTGTGGGGAAGTCATTAAAGTGGACAGACGGGGGCTTTGTGATATAAAAATACTTTCCATGGCAGAATCATGCTATGGAACACCAGTGGAATAACTTGATTGAACTGTCACTACGCGTTCGGTCAATGAATATCTATATATCTATGTATATATGTACAATATACAATTTACAGTTAATGGATCAAGTAGATTGTGAATTCCCTCCCTATATCAAAATTATACGCTGTCCATATGTCCCACATTGTAGCAAGTATATGATTCGCTTCCACTGCCGTAACCATCAGGGTTGTGAGAAGAAAACCTACTACTCCGTACATTGAATGAACTCTAGACTTATCTAACTAGGTCGTCAACAACAAACGGAAAACCCCTTTCAAACGCTGTGGATACCTCCTGGTGGGAAGATAAGTATAATACAACCTTCTACGTACCATTGGATCATGGGGGTAGTGCACGTGGACCGAGCCATGGAAGTCTAAACACAATTGTTGAACCAACCCCTCTTCTTTCCTGTCTGCATTTCTCACTGAACTATTATATTGAATTAGATAACCATCCATCACCACCTGATATAATATGCGAAACTTTGGAAAGGAGTTTTATAGTATCATAACCGAGCATCCGCATGGAAACACCTTACTTACATAACCTCGGAGTCATTAAAAGCTTTCCTTTATTCACTTGAATATTACCCCTCGATACCAATCTACATTCCATTCCTGATTAGGATTCCCACAACTTTATACTGCTCCAATTGCTACACACACTTCCTGTTTCGTTACATAACAGAAGCGTCACTCTTCGTATTGCATTTTTACTTGTACCACCGCACGAATAATCGACGACGCGTACAGTTATCTTTCACTTGGTACAAGATTTCCTCTCAAATTTTACATCTTCCTATCTCGATACCCAGAAACGACTGATCGAAAAAACCCACACGAAAAAGTATCCACTCCTTCTTAGCATCAAAAGAAAAAGCTGCAAGGGAGAGAAAGGAAGAAGGTTCACTCACTTGACTTACCCGTACGTCCCTGAGAAGTTTATTCATCAGATTGGAAGCAAACAACTTCACCGCTTTAAAAAAAAATTCGGATAAAGGAAGAAAATTTCCCGATTGGATCAATCTTACCATCAAAAGTTCCAACATCACGAAATCTCATCCCATCTTTGGTTAATCATTACAATCCAGACTCTAATATTCTTTGAGGTCATTCGGAACCTGGGGTTGAGGTGGTGTTACTAGTTGTAGTCGTTTGGAAGTGAGGATATTCTCGAATTTCTCGAATTACAAGGGATTCACCAATAAAGGACTTGGCATTGGTGATCGACGTACAGCATTACATTCGACAATAATTCAATTCGATCATTAGACAAGTCTACACCGAAGGACTTTGATTTGTCGGTAACCCCTCAGGAGAACTTCTCCGCATTCATTTCCTCGTTTGTCGTTCGTCTGAGTGAGCAGCAAGGGTTGGACTTCTCTACAAGTAAACAATAATTTCCATTTCGTCTAAAATTGGGAGTAACTCGAAAAAACTAGAAGAGGAACCTCAGCCACAAAAATTCATCTGTGGAATAACAAAACACCAGCCTTGAATTATTGTTTAAAAAGCAATAGATCGTCTGACGTTAAAACCCCATATCATCATTCAATGCCCTCAGCAACGCCGAGGTCTACCCTCGCCATCAGACCTCGACCACCTACAGAATCACAACTACCCATAAATCGAAAACACGCACCTTGCACTTCATATCCAGAAAGTTCCCCTCTTGACAATTTCTCCTTCTATAATACTCCTACAACTTATTCGGATCGCCCATCAAAACGATCCATGACCACTCCATCGAAAACTATCGCTGTCGTCAATTCATCCGGACGACAAGCTGCATCATTTATCCGCGTTGCTAGTGCAGTGGGCTATAATGTACGAGCTCAGTTGCGAAACCTTGATGGAATAGTAGCTTCGGAAATTTCATCACTTCCAAATGTTACTGTCCTAGTAGGCGACCTTTTCATCAAACGATCTTCCTCTCCATCACCAACATTAGATCCCGAGACTACCAAATTAAATGATGCACTCATTCGAGATCTTTTCCATGGAGCGCAATTAGCTTTTATCAATACTACATTTTGGGGCGATGAATATGCTATTGGTTGTGCCTTGGCCGATGCAGCCGCCGCGGTTGGTATAGAGCATTACATCTATTCATCTATGCCTAACCACTCTGTCGTCAACTCATCATGGCCATCACTCCCCTTATGGTCCGAGAAATACGCAGTCGAATCCTACATTCGAACGAAACTTCCTCGCCTACGATCAACTTTCCTCTACACCGGAATTTACAACAACAACTTCACATCACTACCATACCCATTATTTTGCATGGCTCTGCAACCCGATGGGTCCTTTGAGTGGCAAGCTCCTTTCCATCCGGATGTACCTTTACCATGGCTGGACGCTGAACACGATGTCGGACCTGCAGTTTTACAAGTATTTAAGGATGGACCACCCGCTTCTTCCTCGAATCCTCGTCGCATTCCTCTCGCTTACGAGTTTCTCTCTCCCAAACAAGCTTGCGCCGCCTTTGCCCGCGGTGTCGGCCGTCCAGTAATATATAAACATAACCCCGATATCGAAGTACGAGTTAAGATACCAAAAGGATATAAAGAGCAATTGGTAGCATTGGAAAATATGTATTCGCTAGGGAAAGATGACCTAAAACTTCAACCTCCTTACTTTGCCGAACAGGATTTAGAGAATAAGGTTCCAGAAGAGGCTTTGAAGCTATGGGAGGGATATCGAGGTCTAGAGGAATATGCCCGAGAAGTTTTCCCGTTGGAAGAAGCTGCAAATGGATTAACGTGGATGGTGGAGGAAAATTATGAGGATAGGACATATACGCCCAGTGAAGTGACGAATGGTGGACTGGACGAAAATCCCAACTACGAAGAAGAAGATGACGACGATGATGGTCTGACTATAGGTGGAGGACTAGGTACATCTGGCGAAGCTACGCCCGCAAGAAAAGAAGAGACATGGCTAGCATGAAGCGCTTGATCTTCTTTCTCGACTTCTTTGGTATGTACTAGATGGTTTATCAATACCTCTATCTGATACGAACAATGATCCTCTTTATATTTACGATTTCACGACGATTTACGGCATGGGAAAGAATAACGCCCCTCAAAAAGCTCTTGCAATTTTCGCATGCATTTACTCATCAAATAACATCAAAATATTACAACAAAAGCAAAGCAAATCAAAAGCAGTAGCAAAACTCGGCATAAAACAAAATCAGACGAAATTATATGAATTTAATCACAACGGACTCATTAATCACCAACCGAACTCATTAATCACCAACCGAACTCCCAAAAAGATTCACGGCATATTAACACGGGAGGTGCAGTGGTGAAATGGCATTCTGCATTCCTCGTGCTGGGATGAAATGAATATGGAGTTGAATTACTACATACAACTGGTGGACTACTGGCGGATAGGTCAGGTATTTATTGCATTGGTGTGGTGAGGAATCGGGTTTGCATGGGGATTTTGGGGGATGGAAGGAACATGGATTGGATGCGGATATGTATGGAATGGAATGGATGTAATTTTGGAGAATAGGAAAAATTATATGGATGATTGGTTGATTGTGTATTATCTTGGCTTGGCTTGGCTTATACCGTGTTGTTAGGTTGGCGTAGAGAAAATATATATCTAGTATGATGATGATGTTTTGATGGAGATGGGGATGGAGATTTCTACTATTTGACCATGTGATCTGGCCTTGAGTTAATAAATGACTTTCGTCTCAGGTCCGAACTTCTATCTCTCCTATCTTGTGTTTCTGAAAGATAAATAGTGGTTATCTTTTCAAGTGGATCTAGAACTAGAACTAGATCAAATCTATCTATCTATATCAATTCCTATAGACAATAGATCCTACATCACATATAGTATGGAATATGAAATCCCGCCCGTCACACCCCCTGCTAAATATACCATGCACCTCTCATCCTCAACATGATATTCTACCCATCCAGACTCCAAACTCCATAGCCATCTCCATCCTCCCACCTTTTGAATCTCGATGGCATTTCCCGCTTCAAGGAGCCATCCACGATTGGGGCTTCTGAATAGTCTGCTTGCCGACTGATTTGAGACGGGGCAATGTATTATTTGTTGTAGGAATATTTAGATGGGATTCTATGGTTGTCACTATATTATACGGGCCAATAGATGGAATAGGAGTGATACTTGGGAGAATCAGTGATCCGGATAGATGCAAGATACTAAATGGGTTTACTGTTTCGAGTAGGTTTTAATGTATTAAAATAGGTTAAGATGTTGGATGGATTTGGTGTCCTGAGTAGAATTAATATCCTAGTTAGAAGGAATGTTCTTGATGGATTCAATATACCAAATAGAATTAATATATCACACAGATTCAATGTATCAAAAATATTCAATATACTTACTCATTATATCAATTAGATTCTAATCTATCATATAGGCTCAATGTAGAACAGCAGATTCAGCAGAGCACATACTTTCAATATCCCAAATCAACCAACATATCCAGAAATCAGCTGTACCGCTTTCCTGAATCTCATATGCTTCCTGAAAAACCTCATCTCGCATTTCTGTAGAAGCAGCACCGATGTCATACACGTGTAAGCTTGATGAATGAATGATATGAAATTATAAGCTCGTGTATAAGACGGAAGGACCCCTCGAGCCTTCTCCGTGCGTTATTAACGTTTTTGCATCAGCTAACACACTAGACTCATATCCGGCAATCGGTGACGGTCATATAAAAACCAGCTGAGTATGATATGATGTGGTGTTCTATGAGAACGTTTGAATTGTTCAATCATGATGTTAGAAACGAAGCATGAGATCGCAAGAAAATATATGGGCTTGGGCTTATGTCAGCGAAAGTCGGAATGTTCTGGATGTCGGCCCCTTTCAATCCCGTTATAAAACTCTTGCTAGTCCGCTATCGACCTAGTTGAAGGTGCTAAACTGATCGGTGCCTTTCAGACGATCCTTCCGCACGTACACAACTAATCCATCCGTGCCATTGCCATCTCAAGTGAAGACGACAGAACAAGCATACCACTGGTCAATTACAGGATGCCAGATTCTTAGCCAACCATAGTTTGAAGATATTCAGCACCATGCCTGGCTCTAGGACTTGTTGCACAGCATGATTCTCACTACACACGGTGTTAGTAACCCCCGGTTGTATCTGCTTAGCATTCTAGCTTGGGGGATGTTAGTAAAGATTGCTAAAGGTAAATGTACAAAGGTACTGGATTGGCATATATATAAATATATCCCGAGACATGCCACTTAATCCATTTTCTTCAACACGTCTTTAGTTTTTTCTTGATTAGCATTAACAAACAACAAACAAGTGGAATAACCCCGCCTTCGACATATACCTTGAAAATACGCCCGCATCATACCTAGGTTAGCATTAACTACCAACCTCAACTTAACAATCTTATCATGCGATCAACTGCAGTCCTCATCGTAGGCGCAGGCCCTACGGGCCTCACTTTAGCTCTCGAACTATCAGTACAGAAGGTCCCATTCATCCTAATCGATCCTCTGCCCACCCGTGCACCTAATTCTCGCGCTTTAGTCCTCCATGCCCGGTCCGCCGAGCTTCTCTCCCGACATCCCTCCCTCGTATCGAACCTGATCTCTCTTTGGAAACAAAACCTCGGCTTGACTTTCTATATCAACAAAAAAAAGGCATTTGAGGTGGATCTCTCCAAGGAGAGCGTAGGAGTATTTGATACCGAGTACTCAGGACCGTATTTTCTCAGCCAGAGCGAAACGGAAGCATGTCTTGAGAGACAATTAGAAGAATATGGAGGCAAAGTAGAGAGGGGAACAAAAGCTACAACCATTGTTCAGGATGACAGAGGTGTTTCAGTTCGGGTTAGGAAAGTAAAGGAAGATGGATATGAAGAGCCGGATGAAGAAGAGATTCGCTGTCAATATATTGTCGGATGCGATGGTTCACATTCGATAGTTCGAAAATCCGCCGGTTTGAACTTCGAAGGTTCCGCATATGCATCAGACTTTTTGCTCGTAGATGTGAAGTTGAAATGGGATTATGCGCCGGATCGACTGACGATGTTGATGGGTAAGGAGTTTATGATGTGTTTACCACTCAAAGATGGTGCATACCGACTCATATTAAGTGTACCTAATACTAAGAACGGGGAATCGACTCACGGAGAAGCTAAAGATGAGGAGCCTACTCTTAAAGTATTCGAAGAAGCCTTTCAAAGACTTGCTACGGGGAACATACAACTCGAGGATCCTCCTTTGTGGATTGCACGATTTAAACTTCATCACCGAATCGCCGACTCCTTTCGCAATGGCCGTGTATTCGTCGCTGGAGATGCAGCGCATATTCATTCACCAGCTGGTGGTCAAGGAATGAATACAGGTATTCAAGACGCTATCAATCTCGGATGGAAACTCGGCATGGTTCTCCGCAATGAGAAGAAAGATGCTTTTCTCGACTCCTACAATGTTGAACGCCGGCGCGTTGGTACTAATCTTCTAAAAGGCACAGACCGAGTCTTCGAGTTCATGGCCATGAAAAATCCTATTTTCCTCTTTTTACGCAATACTTTCTTCCCATGGGTGGCCCCAATTGCTTTTAAAGAAGGCGCGAACCGCCAAAGGAGATATCGTTTTATTTCCCAACTTGGGATAAGATATCGTCATTCATCGTTCTGTAAAACTGCAAGTGCGTATTATGGACCTAGGAGAGGAGGTGACCGCGCACCAGACGGGAAAATCATTCTCCCTGGAGCTCAAGGTACGACCAATTTATACTCATTATTCAAAGGACCGACACATCATTTATTACTTTTCTCTGGGTTAGGGAAAGGAGCTATGGACGCAGAAGAGTTGTTAGAGACGGTTGGAACGGATTTTCCGGAAAAGGAAAAGAGTTGGTTGAGGATTCATAGGATTGTTAGTCAGGAAAAGAGAGAAAATGATGATATTTGTGATGAAGACGGTATTTTACATGAGAGGTATGGGTTTAAAACGGAGCCAGGTTACGTGCTTGTTAGGCCCGATACGTATATTGGGTATATTGGGACGATGAAGGGATTGGCGGAGTGGAAGGCGAGTTTACTTTTGTGAGGAAGGGAAGGGTAGGTGTTATTGGTTCAGAGGGTAAGGGTTTGTGATACAAGATATATGGACGGGACTTGGACATTGGAGGATAGGGCGCAGTCGCATTTTTTATGGAGTATTTATGACATTGAATGAATCTTGAGGTTCGGGAAATAGGAAGAGTTTCGGATTTTGTCCTGGCATGAAGGGAAGATATTTTGGTAAGATTGCGTTGTTTTAATTGAGAATACCTCACTCATTTTATTAATAGACTTATTGTAGAAAGTTCTACTTCTACTTTGACATGTTATGTATGTGTAAATGAATTTTTATATGGATGAAATAGAGGAATAGATGTGAATAGTTTGAGTCCAAGTTCATCATATTATGCATTTCATGTATTCCTATGTATTCCCTTATATTTCAAACAAGAATAGAACCACACAAGAAGTGAGCTTACCTTTTCAGAGCAGATTTGAAGTACAATAGGAAGTCCAAGGTTCTATACCTACAAATAGATGCCATGGGATAATTTGATAGCACAAAGATTTTCCTCTCAAACTCGAGTTGTCACCCATCCTGAACTCGCTTGTTATATCTTCTCCTATCTTAAAATTTATATATTCCTGATCTAGCAATCCAATTCTTCTTCTTCTTGAACGGAATAGATGGATGGATGGATGATCGATAGATAGATATATTTATACTGTTTAAATGGTATTGTGTTGAAAAGATTTATGTATGATTTAGACACTAAAACCCAAACTGAAATAATATAATATAAAAGTTTTCTATCAAAATTATAGAAATTCAGTATCCTTGTATAAGTATATAGAAGAAACACCAAGGAAGAAAAAAAACCAAGATCCGACCCGACCCGTACCGAGCCGCCCAACTTCCTCCCTTAATTCCCACGGCCAAAAAAAAATCAAAAACCTCAAGCAACCCCCAAAACAACTTGACATCACGAACACCAAGATCCCTCCCAAAAAAAGTACGCAAAAGGAAAAATCCTCAAAGAAAACAAAAGTATTATGCAACTGCCGTGAATCGAACACGAACCTCCACCTTGGAAGGGTGGAATCCTAACCATTGGACCACAGAAGCTAGACATCTGATGTTGATGTTTGCTTTATTTGATGACAACATTACGTTTGGATTAATATATATTTATACGTAATACGTTAATTTTGGAAGTTGTGGTTGGTGGATTGCTGGGTGGGGTTTTTTGGGTGTGGAGCTTTTACTTGAGTAATAACCCCTCGGGAATTCCTCGAGGGGTTTGTGAAAGATGCTTGCTGAATATGTGAGCGTTTCAGTACAAAGGATCAAGGGTAATGGTAATAATAAATATTATTGAGTAAATAGCTGATAGCTTCTTCTAATTCCTTTAGTAGAGGGTTGTAATCGATTTATAATAGTTTATATACTGAGTATGATATTTTTCCCCTTATTAGTTTTAACTATTGTAAGAAATTTAGAAAGAAAGATACACACCTAGTATTCCGTCCAAATCTAACGCATCTCGCAACTGATATAGTAAGAGTAAGAGTCATAGTAATTAATCAGGAGGTACAAGCCCAGTATACTCTATATATAGTATTTATAAAATCAGGGGGAGAAAGCAAAGACAGATCCAAAGCAGGTATATGAATTATCTGAATATGCAATTTAGCACGTTTGTGTTGCATAGTATGTGTGTTGCATAGTATGTGTGTTGCATAGTATGTGTATTGCGAATACCAAAAAGAAACAACTAGTATCTACCTAAGCAAATATCATAGATGTGTATACACCTACCATGAGTCCATGGCTACTTAAGTCCATGACTACTTAAGAAAAGGCAGGTACGAAGAGCATAAGAATATGGGGTAAAGGCGAAGAAGCATAGGTATCAAGGGGTAAGATATGCATAATTCTCCTTACCAACATCACAAAGTTTCACAAAGTAAGCAACATAACCCCCCTACGTCACATCGATTCAAGCTTTTCCCAATATCCTTTGAGAGAAATAAGTTTTGCTGTGATCTCTACTGCGTAGCTCATTGCATGCAGCTACAGCAATCCTAAAATTGATAAAAAGAGGCAAAGCCAAGAGGAGGTTCTCTACAAGAAACTCGTCGAAACTATGATACAAACCCCAGGCTAAATCACGTACGCACAATCCCTTCCAAAGCATGAAGAAAGTCGAGACCAAAATGGCATTTGAAAAAATCGCCACCCTAGCCAAATCAAATCATTCATTTCGCTTTTACCAATTCATGCAACCCAAATACTTGTACAGTTCTTGTAAGAAAAAGAAAACTCGTGGCTTAGGAAGCTCAATAGAATGTTGAAATTATGATGTTTGTTTCTTCTCTGTGTGTTCGTTGCCATTACGATTATTGTGATGATTGGCAGCTTTTTCCTTTCGAGCTTCATCAATAGCAGTTCGTTGCTGTATGCTAGAATCATGAGATTTCCATTCTACCTTGGTTTCGGGTGGGAATGAAAGAACACGCTTCAATGTCTCCCTATTTAGTTGTCAGTGTATGATTTTGCAAATGTGATGGGGAAATTATGTACCTAATCTTAAGTACCCTTCCGCCACCTGAACGAGTCCAGATACTCAAAATATCTTCACCATTGCGTACGCTAAGCACAACACCGCAAACCTCCTCACTAGGATCGAATTCATCTCCTGCCATTGCAAAAACTAAATCCTCCCAATAACGATCGGCCACACCCTTCTTAAGTCTCACGATCCATTTGCCTCCTTTTTTATTTTCATCATCCTCCCAAACAGGACGTATTCCCTTTTTGAACATGTGGTAATCGGAAACCAGTGGCAGATCTGACGGGTGCCTCATATGATCGAAAACATCGAACAATTCCTCCGCCGAATTGAATGCTGCCATTGGATGTAATGTCTTTTCGTATTCCACGAATCCATTTGATTTGGAGATTGGGGGTCTGTACCAGAATACCCAACCATGTCTAAATTGATGGGAAAGTGGTGTTATGACCGTCTTGGAATCTGCGGGAGAAATTTTAGAGGCCTTTGATCCCAAGTCTCTATAATTTTTCTCTGCGGTCGGTGTTTTGGTAGATCCTCCCACCACACTTCCAAAATCCAATACGCCTCCACCTCCAGGTGTCTTCGGGCCCTTTGCACTTCCAAATGATGCGAAAGCGCCTGACCCTAAGCCAAAGGCGCTCGATGCGCCAGTTGTTGGGGAGGATAAAGACGACGCCGAAGGGGACATGGAATTGAAAGGATTCTTTGTGCTATGCGAGGAAGTATCTCCATTTCTTCTACCCAAAGCGAATCCTCTTGCCGGCTGGTCGCCACCATTGAAAGTTGATCCATTCGTAGTTGGATTTCCTGTGGATAGCGAAAGTTTGCTGGAACTGTACCGCACTTTGATTAGAAGCGCTCAAAGAAAGAGGCAATGCGGGAACGAAGAAGGAAATACTTACTTCGAACGTCGAGTCCACAGGTTATCCATTACGAAAGGATGAAAATTAGATCTGAATGATATGCGCTTAAGTCAAAACTTTCAGGAGTGCTAATGTGTCGGGCTTCTGTTGTGACGGTGACGGTGACTTTGACTTCTGAGAGGTGCGTTTTGTTGATAGAGATGTACAAGAATTATAGGTATCGGATGATTTTTGTTGAACGAGTATGGATGGATATCGCAAAGGGTTAAATTTGGTATGTAGTATGGTGATATCTGTAGGATTCAGTAAGTTGTAGAATGATAGGATTCTTATTTGAGTATTGTATTTGTATTGTATGTGTATTGAGGGTTTTCAGTTTTATTATTTGATTCGATAAGTTTGTAGTGGGTAATGATTAAAATGTAGGAAGTACATAACTATCGCAGCATCTAAATCTTAGAGCAGCGCGGGGCCTAACTGATTTTAGCGAATGACGCTAGTGTAAGAAATATTTTGTTTGAATTTTCTCCTCTCACATTTTCCTTTTCTTTCTTCTTTAACAAAAAGACCATTAACTCAAATCATCGACAGTTTGATATCATTACAACTCAACTGCCGATTCCGATAACTTGGTCGAGAATATATTTACCACTTCAAAACCATCGTCACGAGGGCCCCTCGTGCGGCTTCCATGACACGATGATGACCTAAAGATGGATACATATCAAAATTTGAACCAAGAATCATTTCAGTCAAGGATGAGGATGGCAATGGCGTTGATGACGAGGATGAACCATAGGGTAAGCACACTCGGATGCTCTGCACAATTGGATGAATGATATGAGGATAATACAACTCTGGTAATACGATTCAACCGCCATGTTCTACGGAATACATGTTTGCTGTGTTGAACTTGAGATGAACTTGGGCAAAGACTGATACTTTGGTGAAAGCTTTCTATGGATGGAATTATTATGACGCTTTTCAATGCTGACCTATTTATATCAAGTCCATAGTTACATAGTCAAAAATCAATCGTGTCTTCATTCAAGTTCTGTTCTCTTACTTGTGTGTGAGGATGCTTGAATACCAGTGGTGTAGAAGGGCACGACAATCCAAGGTCAATTATTAAATAACAATGTTCTTGCTTCCAATCTTCTACTCTAATTCATTCTGGTTGTGCCCCTGATATCATCTCTAAATTCTATCACTTCATCTACACATTAAGTATCTCAAAATCAAAACCTAGCTCTTCCATTGTCTTTGCTTTTTCGCCATCTTCAATAAACCTCTTTCTTATATCTGCATACGACCTTCTTATCCACAACTTCTTCTCGTCCCAATATGCTGGTTCCTTACTGAATCCATCTTCGGAACCTTTTACCCAGTCATGTAAACCATTTATGTATTCTGCATCATGTGGGTAACCAAATATGTGGAACGACGTGCCATTACCGTGTTCTTTCACCCGCTCCTGCTCCCATAAGTTCATTTTCTCTTTACTGGGCAAGACCAACTTATTCGACCAGACTTTCGAAATTGCTGCGCTCTGGACTTCAGATATGGGGAATGGGATAACTTTTTGTGCCAATGCTGTAAATGCAAGGGTTGGATATTGGATGTCAAATAGATGTTGGTATGAGCCGACCACTCGTCGACCTGTGACGACGATAGGTGGATTTAATGAGCCGAGGAATGGATATGAGTAGAAGTATCCTGTGCAGTACACTATGGCATCGATATCCTTTTCGACCCGCCCATCATCGAACCTCACACCCCTGATGTCGGCGAGATATTCTGAAATAGGAGGTACTCCTTCTTTCCCATCCTCTGCTTCGCCAGAGGAAGTTCTGACAGAATTCAACAGAGGTCTTTTACAGACTTTGCTGATCTGCGTCCCAATATCCAAGCCCGACGCCCCATTACCAACCACGATTACTTTCTTGCCTACAAAAGAAGCAGGCGAACGGAATGTTTTAGAATGTGATATGATAGATGGATGAGCCGAGTTGAATTCCTTAATCCCTGGTACATCAGGTATGAAAGGAACGGAATAGTGGCCATTTGCAATAACAACAGCATCATAAGTCTCTTTGATTTCGTTATTGGTAATTGTAGATTTGGAAGTGATTTCCCATCGATCCTGACCATTTTCGGGCTCTAGCCTTATGTTCTGAACTTGCTCCGAAAAACGAATCAGATGTCGAACTTCCCCAGAATAATGTACGAGGTATTCTTGAACATCTTCCCGCGTAGGAAAAAGTAAAGAGTCGGAGCGAAAAGGTCGGTCAGAGAAACACATCAATGATTTGGGAATATTCGTGTGTAGACGGTCATACATGGGATTTGAGAAAACGGGAGCATTTCCGTCCTGTAGCCAGATTGGCCTCTCAGGCGGTACATTTGGTGTCGCTGATGGGATGGATACACTGTCACTTATATTTGGGGTATAATTCCATACCCCTCCCACTTCAGCTTGTTGCTCAATGATATCGACCTTGTCAAAGTATTTCTCCGCTAGAAGGTACTTTGCTGCAGCCAACCCAGAGGGACCTGCTCCTACAATAGCAATTTTCTTGACGTTGAAAGAAGCTCGAAGTTTGAAGTTCATTTTGAGGATTCCGATACTAGTTCTGATATCTCTTGTCGTTCGTTTGTTCAATATTCCTTTGAAAGTCTCATCTATTCTATATGTTGGCATGGGCTTCAAATCAGAAGTGTATGCGGGTAAAGAAGAATAAAAATGAATAGAGTGTTTAAAGTTCTTGCACTGCAATATCGAGAAGGTCTACGTCCTGGTGGACTTACTCCTGATAAAGGTAAGATCTTGTGACTTTCTACGGTTATATTCCTTGCTTCACTGCGTTGCACTGCAGCCAGCTTTTGCAGGATATCGGCAAATTCCTTAAAAAGATTCCGATGACGCCCCATCCAAAGCTACTCCATAATGGAGCTCCCATCACGAAGAATTCACAATTCACTGCGCGTCCCACCACATCAAAGCAAAACAATTATTCACGCATTTCAAACATATAAATACGGTTCGCTGACACATTAACACGGTAGGATTATGGTTATTTACAAGTAATCAGCATTGGAAGTAGGAATTCTCCGTTCTACAATGGCAGAAACAATGGCAGAAACAACGACATCTACAAATGGAATTCCAGACTCTACGACAATGTCGACTTTAGAATCAACTACGCATATTCCAATCGCACAACTTTCACCATTACTTCCCGCATCAGCTTCAAGATCAGTTAAAGCAGTCGTAACTCTTACATGGCCATACAGTTCCCGTACAGGTTCTGTAGCCTTTCTACTCGCAGAACCCGATTTCCGCTTGCGCAGGATCAGAGGCCAGGTGCGCGTACAGTTTTCAGAATCATCCGCAAATGCGGTCGCGAAATCCGGTATAACCAGTGGAGATGAAGTGATCTTATGTCTAGATGGAGTGGAATACGTGGAACCTGAACCACCAAATGCGACACCTGGAAGAGGTGTAGAGTTTGAACTTAAATTCACAGAAAGACTACTGCTTCAGGTAAGAATAAAAGATGAATTCCACATACCATATTTTAATTCATCTTGATCCAGTTTCGCCCAGAGGAGTCTCAGGATGTCAAAATCATCAATATCGACCACCCCAATCCAGAACTTGTTGTCGCGCCCACGCCTGTTCTCGCGACAGAGACAGAGGCAGAGACGGATGGCCAAACCCCAGAAGTGCCATCAACACCTGTTCCATTATCAAACCGAGTGACCACAACTAATTCCGAGGAATACTTTTCCCCAGTGTTCTTAAAACGTGAGCGGATATCATACGGATCAATGTTTGAAGAGGGCTATGATCCATTTGAAGAGGGAGATGGGTCAGTACGTGGCAGGGGTAGGAAGAGGACTAGGCTTAGTACGACATGGCGATTCACAAGCAGGTCGCCAAGTCCCAGTCCAGAGGTCGAAGAGCCAGTAGCAGCGCATTCGGAACATGATATCCAGGAGCCAACAAGCCAACATGCGCCAGCCATGACGGATGAGGGTGTGCAGACTATGGAGGAGGAGAATGTAGAGGTTGAAACTGGGGTATCAGCTGAAGCGACACCAACATTGGAACAAAGTCAACCTACAATCGTCGATAAAGTTAAAATAAACGGCGTTGTGCAGGCTGTGGATGCAGAGGCCCCAGCTCAGGGAGAACCACAGGTCGAAGAAGCGACCACAGCCAAAATGCCACCCCCAGAAAAGCAATCTGATCTTGCTATTCCAGAAGTCGAGGAACAACAAAACCTGCCCAATAATGCAGATGAGAAGACACCTTATTCTCCGCAGTCACGACCTTTGCCATCAGAAGGTCTACCTCAAGTCTCCCCATTGGTAACAGGCCAAATTGAAATGTTCAACAACCACATACACAATAACCATAATGAGGATCTGGACAACCCGAATGTCCCAGCTGTATACTCAGCAGAGGCTGATTCACCAGAACAGGATGATCAAGTTGATGACAAAGGAGATCCACATAGTGCCAGGCCTGGGAGCCATACGAGCAATCAACCGAACTCAGACCGGACTACTTATCAAACATCTACAATTCTTTCTGGGGATGAACATGGCTCTCCAAATTCGGAAACTACTTTCACTCCTCGCGATCATGGTGACTTTGAGGCTGGAGAGAGTGCAGTGCAATTCTTTCCACATCAAAATATCTCCGGTTTCGATCCTTACACCTCAGCACATGCTTATGCTGAAACTCCAGGAGAACAAGGCCGGTATGTTCACGGTGGATTGGAGGAAGATATGGCTCCGTATAACTATCCTGATCCAGAAGAGATACATCCTCAATCAAATAATTGGGGAGCTCAGTCCAGTATGGCCTATCCAGACCTCGAGAATAGTCATCAATCTGCAAGCCACAGTCCATATCCTCAACAACCACCTATGTCATCCATGGTTCGATCCCAAAGTAATCAATCTCACCAATCCCTTCAATCCCATCAATCTCCCAAATCTCAACCTGTAGATTTGACTGAGAGTAGTGACGAGGACGAAGATGCTGATGGATTTCCCGAAGTTGAAGATAACAGCCAGCAGTACATGTCTAGCTCTCAGTTACCAGTGGACCATGGAGAGGAACATTCCCATGATGATGAAGGAGAAGAATATGATGACAATACGTATGACGATGATAAATTAGATGAGTATGGGGAGGGTTACTCTGACGAGTATGACGAAAATATGGAATTAAGAGCTAGAGACGACTACCTCGAAGAGGATGATAACGGTAGTGAAAATGATTATGATGAGGACAACTACAGTGAGGATGAAATGAACAATGAAGCGCCGCTGCAACAACATCCTCCACGAGAGACGGAAGTAATAGACCTTTTGTCTTCCGATGACGAGGATGGGGCAGGAAGCCCTGTTGCCCAAATCGAGGACGATATCGAAGATGATGAGGAATTAGAATCAGGGCAAGAGGCAGAGGAATACGAGGATCAGGAAGAAGATGAGGATAACGAAAATCTAGATGTTGTTGGCGAAGAAATCAAAAACAACGACATCCCTACCACAAATTTCCAGGGACTCTTGAGAGAATCCCCTGACGGGCCGGTTGAGGACGAGTCAATGGAAATCGAAAGTACGCTAGTCAATGAGCGCAATGACAGCTTTAAACCTGGCACGGAAATTCCCAAAATAATATCCAAAGCATCGGAATCTGATTTTGAAGCTCAAATATATGTAAATCTGAGTCGGGGTGAGTCAAGGGGTGCACAGCAATCTCCACCATCCCAAGGAAGCTCCGAGGCAGAGGCTACTAACGACCTAAATTCTCCCGAGCCTATGGATGTTGAAACCAGCTTGGACAATACCTCTGCTGCCACCGCAACGGATAATCTTGATAGCTTGTTTAAGAAACTAGAGGAAGCCGAATCAGAGAAGCAGGTGCAGCAGGGCCCTTCGAATACCCGCCGTGCCATACCTCGAAATGCTGCAGTAGATGCTGAGTACGATGTTGAGGTTTTTGGGAATAAAGGAAATGTCCATAATCCGGATGCAGAAAATGCTGAAGAGACCTACCTACAAGAAACCCAGCCAAGTGAACCGAAAGAAGATCCACCAACATTAATTGAAGTTTCCCATGGCCCAACACAGCACGATGATAGTGAAAATATTATCAATGCTGCTGTCGAAAAATCGCTACCATCACCAATAGCTGTGGAGGTATCTAGGGCTTCAACAATACCCAATTCCACAGAACAAAGCATTAAGGATCGAGCTGCCAAGTCTGGGTGGGCTAATTTACCTAAGAAGGATACCTTGTTCTCGAGAACATTTGGTATAGATGGCGCAAATGACACTGACGAGGAAGGTGACGAGGATAAGAATGGTCAAATATCGTATCCTACATTGCCAGTGACTGAGCCAGAAGATCAACAAGAGTTGATTGATGAAACAGAACAAATTTCACAATCCCAGAACCTAAGTCATGGCATTGAAATCACAGCAAACCATAGAAATGACCAACTCCCAACCCCTGACGATACTCAAATGATGATTCTTGACGAGGACACTTTTACTTTAATGTCAGACTTAGTCCAATCTCAATTACAAGAAGAAATGGGAGAGATGGATGAAGATTCAGAAATGATACATAGCGATGAAAGAATTGCAAAGGATCAGTTAACGGACTCTGTTGACGATGAAGACCGATCTTCTTTTCAAGAAGCAATTGATGAGGATCAGGATGTGTCTCCAGATACAGATGCTTTGGATAGAGATGATGACGAGGCAATTGAGCCTAAATTCGAGGATTTTAAGGTTGAATCCACCAACACGGAGGTGACTGAGATTAAAAAGACTGAAATTATCGAAACCGAAGTAGAACATGCCGACAAAAATCCTGTCGAGGACTACTTAGCCGAGGATGAGGAGGTGGAGGAAGAGGTAGTGGAGGATGAGGTAGACGAGGAAGAGGTAGACGAGGAAGAGGTAGACGAGGAAGAGGTGGTGGAGGAAGAGGTAGTGGAGGAAGAGGAGGTGGAGGAAGAGGGAAGAGAGGAGGGAATGGAGGATAGTGAAATAGCGGAAGAGTGTATTGAGCAAACTCTTGAGGAGACTGAAGCTGTGGTTGAAAAAACCGAAGCCATTTTGCTGGAGCAAATCAAAGAATCCCCTCCTGAATTTTCAGGCTCGTCAAGAAACCGTAACCGCAAAAGAAAATCCTCTGGTATTGAGAGTACGGAAAAAGAATCAATGTCTGTTAGCCCTAGGCAAACACGGTCCAGCAAGGGTCTTTCACCTTCACCCGACTTTAAAAGGAGTAGGAAAGGATCGGCCACTCTCAGTCCCAGGCAAACGCGATCAAAAAAGATGGAGCCGGTTGTAGAGTCTTTTACACTTACAACGCCAGCGAAATCCAACAAAGAGAATGACATGCCATCTACACATGGTAGCGATCGTTCCAGGAGATCACCATCTATAATTATCGACGAAGAGGAAACACCAGAAGGGCATGATGCAAGCGCTGAAATGGCACTAGAATCACTCGGATTACCCGCATCACCTACAAAAGCTGGCCATCACCTCAGAGCACGTGCATGTACCGATCCCAAACTCCGTTTGACTAAATACCTTCGTACTGATTTAAGTGAATACACAACTCTCAAAATGCTTCGTTTAAAAATGAAATCCAAACTGGACATTTTGGCAATCGCGACGAGTGTACCTCCAGAACCTCGCAGAGTAAAGTCGGGACCAAGACATTACACTAGCATTTTCACCATTACTGATCAAACTATTGCCCCTTCCGGAGTAGTGCAAATAAGAATTTTCCGTCCATACAAAGATGCTCTTCCCACACCTGAAATTGGAGACGGAGTTCTATTGAGAAATTTCAGCGTTTTATCCGTCAAAGGTAAAGGGTTCGCATTAAAATCCGAGGAAACAAGCAGTTGGGCAATATTCAAGGATGAAGGTACAGAAATTGAAGTCAGAGGACCTCCTGTCGAATACGGTCACGGGGAGAAGAAACATATGAAAGAATTGAGGGAGTGGTTTCATGCTCTAGACGATGATCAAAAGATGAAATTAGATAAGGTTAGCAAGGCGATGGCGAAGGAAACTTCGGCGAAAAGTACACCGGAAAAAGGAAAAAAGTAAGAGGCCCATATGATTTGCATCTGGATTTTTGAATGTGGATGGCGTTCAGGGGGCAAGAAGTATATGTATAGATAATTGTACTTTATAATGAGTGTCACGGAGTATGGAGGCAAACTGTTTGGGCATATTTCATTGCGGTAGGTTATGAAGATACCATAATGAGAAGCTTTATCACTGGATGAAATGAGCATGATTAGCTAGCTAGTTTAATTTACTTTCTGAAATAGTAATTTTATTTGACATTATGGTATTCAATAGATACTATCATATCCGGATTAGGGCTCAATGTCTATTCATTATGTTATTGATATGGATTGTATAACTTGCGTGTATAAGTAAGCTTGTGATAATACAAAAGAGGAATAAGAAAAAAGGATGGTATATCTCTAACCATTAGTTGCTTGTCCTCTTTCCTCTTTTCTTACCACTTCTATCTTTTCATAATGATCCATTCGGGACAGAGAGAGATTTAGCATGGCCATCAACTTCTCTTCATGTAAAGAAAGCGAAGAAGAGCATTCATTGGTCGATGTTGCAATATGAACTGTGGGTTTGATTTTGGTGAGTTTGGAGTTCAACTCTAATATTTATATATATATATATATACATACTAACTAGATAATAAGTGTTATAAATAATTTTGACTATTTTTTATCTTTTGATATATATCTCTTTTCAATCAATTATTTAAAAGTAGTTAGTCTTCAATAGTAAATCGAAATCAACGACCTCATAACCCCACATTTTACCCCCACTATCACCATCACCAAACCTTGATTCAAAAAATTAATCCCTTCAAAACAAAGATTATATTAGAGATACAAAGAGCAAAAAATTATCAATTATTGCGTTCGCCGGGAATCGAACCCGGAGCCCATCGACGTTGTTTCAGGATCTCTCCTGGAGGAAAGAAGATGATGGCAACGATGGATTTTACCATTAAACCACAAACGCTTACTGATAATTGATGGCTAATTAAAAGATTTAGAAAATATATTTCAAACGTTTTTTTGTCTCGAATCCAAAGTCAGAGAGACAACAGTGGTGTGAGCCTTGAAATCAGGGCCGACAATACACTAGTCGGCTAAACGAACTGAATTTAAGCTGGTGAACTCTTTTACATATAACCATCACATCCCTCCCTCAAACACCAAATGTTATTGACCTGTAGTCCATAAGGAAACGCAATTATGAAGCAAAGGAGTCATAGCTTTATCGATCAAATGCCAGCTCTCCATCACTCCTCTACCTCTTCCTGGTGCCGGAAGCGGAGGGGGGACAAGTACGAAACACCCCAGTTTCTGACACCATTCGTTTCTACTGCTAAGCCACTAAAGCAGTGTTGGATACACGAGCGAATTGATATCTCATTTTTGTTGTAACCTGAGCGATATATTTTATTTTGAATCAGGATCACATGCATGTCACAACGGCAAGGCAGAGCAGCGAGTCATTATGCCCAACGATAAGGCTCTCAAAAGCCTCATGTGTCTGCCCACCTGAATTCAGATTGTCTTGTTAAGCATAGTTATCTCATCATCCTCATTCAATTTGCAAAGTCGGCTCTCATTTTCCGATTCAAAACACCAGAGGCTAGGGTGGAAACACCGCCTGAGGGATATCCAAAACTTGCTGCCCTTCAGGGTACCTATCCTCAGTTAGGGATATACCGCCGCTTTTTCACTCTCAACGCCCGTAATCTTCTCTATCTACAAGCAGAGCTCGTTATCCTCGAAGCTGACCTCAATAAATTCACAAAGAATGACTGTATGTCTGAAGATCTAAACGCAAAGCACTACCATAAAAATTGGTATCATTTGAGCAAAAGAAAAGATGGTGTAGCAACTCCCAGTACCACACAATGTTGTGCGTGAGAGAGAAGTTGAAAGAGTATAGTAGGACGCTCTTAGATGGAGCGAATAGAAGTCTGTTATTTACAGATGTGTAGATGAGTGTCTTTTTCAACAACGTCAACTTGCCACCTTCGATCTGCCAGAATCCGAAAACCTCGAATTTCTGAACCATTGGCTTGTCGATTCGAGACAGGGCGGTTGTGCCCTTGAAGGCTTGGATAGAAACGTCTGGAAAGAAGGGAGGGACTTGCTGGTCATCAAACCTGATGAAATAGCGGCTGAGTCGTTCACGAGAATCTTGCGGAGACCCCTGACAGCAATTTGCCACGAATTGAGGATGCGGTGCCGTCGCCGACAAGCCGATGAGGAGAGCTTGATATATGTGTACAATGAGAAGATTGTAATCAGAGTAGCTGATATGATTGGGACAGCCATCGCTTCATTGTTGCCCGTTCTGGCTGTTGTAGTCCTGTATTCAGTCCATGAAATGCTGGCAAGGCCAGGCATAATCGCCCTGTCCACAGTGGTGTTTGCTTTGTCGTTAGTGGTAACTTCGAAGGCGAAGAGAGTTGATATATTTGCCGCGACTGCTGCGTGAGTGATTTATGATCCTGTCTGGGAAATCATAGTATCTTACAATTTTCGTGGAATGAACAAGTAGTATAAATCTGGTATGATGTCCCCTCATGAAATAGAAAAGGATGAGACCTAGACCCAGATCCAAACACCAAAACTTTGAAAGGCAACCCAGCTCACATATAAAAGCAGCCGAAAGCCCCTTTCGACATTACCAACCAAGCCAGAAGCGCTTCAAAACTTCTGCTCTATTTCAACTTGCATTCGTCCCCTAGTACGTGACTTTTGGTACCTGCCCTACATGATTCAATGAGTTTAGACTAACAATATTTAGAGCTCCTCTTGCCCTGCCTCCATCATGGGTAACTTTCTTTTGAAGATCGGAACTGCCACTGGACGATGGATATTTTTCTTTTTCACTTCGAAATTCGGCGAAGACACGGTACCATCTGATGCTCAAAAAGGAGATTTCTTTCAAAGAGTCCTCATTTACGGCACCTGCTAACCCTCTCATAGCGAACGTCAATACAAGGGGAAAATCATGCGAATGGGCATTCAACGAAGAACAGAGGTCTGGGAACGAAAAGCAGTCATAAAACATATCCAACGGCGAAGGGGGAAAAAGAAGGAAAGCTATGTCCGTATCAGGAAGAATCAGATCAATGAAGATAACATATTCTCATGCTGTTCTTAAGTGCCGGTGCAGATGTCTAGGCTACCAACAATTATAGAAATACGCCATCCGAACTTGCATGTATCAATAGTCAAGAGAGGGAGTGGATTGAAGCTCTTACACTATCCAGCTATAACGCCGCAGAAGTTCATCGCAGATTCAAATCCTCGCTTGAAGGATAATGCACGTAAACCTAAAACATCCAATATGTCTTTCAAAGAATGCTGCAATGGGCTAAAAAAAAATTGATTTTTAGACCAGATAATTTTTGGAGTAGGTATTATGATGAGGAGATATGGATGCGTATTACATCTAGCGATGATGACCATAAATTGAAGGATATTGAGGAAGCAGCGGAGGAGGAATCTGGAGAGAAATTTTATGAAAGCCATCAGAAAGAATATCATGAGGCAATGAAGGCATATAGGAGAGCATACAGGAAAATACACTCAGAAGACGAGTCTGACGGAAGCGAGACGGACCAAAGCGAGTACGATTCCATAGAGTTTATCGAAGAGAAAGGCGACAATCCAAGAATAGAGGAGCTTAGTGATGCCGACACATCGAGTCCTCCTTCGACAGGAGAGGTCTCGAATCATAGGACGGAGCTTGAGCTCGAAAATCCAAGCAATGTTCACACAGAAGAAATGATGGAAGATATGGACCATAATGATAGCATGGATATCGATGGTGGCGAAAAGAGCAGTTCTGTTGGAATGGATTCGAATTTCGACAATGGTTGGTCTTCTGAGTTGCCCAATATGGAAGGTACGGGTTCCGGCTGTTTTCAGCATAATAGCTTTACATTTGAGATGGATTACGATTTCAGCAACGACTGGCAACAAAATAATGACAGTAGCGCGGCGTTCGGTGGTAGCTTCCCGGGTGATAGCGTCCCGGATGATAGCTTTGTACCTGAGATGGGGGATTTGGATTTTGATGGCTGGTAATGGGATTATGGGTTTAAGAGGAAAGTGATTCGCGGAGTTGGACATTAGTACTTGTAGCAGTCAGGAGTTATCTAATAGTATAAATATAATGAAGTTCTTATCTAACTAAAAGCCGGTGGTAAGCGGGTTCTGCTCCAGCAATAGTTTTAAATATGAGGTCTGATAGTTCAAATTTCAAAATACAAAAGTACTCTTTTCTCGCCGGTGCTGCCTGCCGTATTTTTCTTACCGTTTCTGTTTTCTTCCTTTCTAAACACGTATATCATCGCTACCGTCTTCCACTAATGCTCTGCATATGGCAGAAAGATCTTATCTCAAGTTTCACCTTACACTAGGTAGCAATAATCCGTGGGGAAGATAGGTCACCAAGCAATTCAGGATATGAGTCTGGCTTCTAGGATCTACCATGCCCTGGAGTTCGAAAATGCTGCGTAAATGGGCTTATTGCAAGATTAGGAGTGCTGGTAATTAGAGCAAAAGTTCCAGCGCGATTGACTTGGTGATCTATTTATCTTGATGCTAACCGATGGTTGTTGAATGTGGTCTTGACTCTTGAGAATTGATAAGATTAGAGAGTGTCTTTCTTTTCTGTCCCCCCTTTCCCTCTATTATTCTTTTCCCCCCCATCTTCTTTCTATTCCTCCCTCCATCCCATCCTTCCCTTTCCCTCTCATTCCTCCCTCTTTTCTATCTCCCCCCATTTTTCTTCTATTCCTCTCTCCCTTCTCATCTTTTCATCTTTCTGTCTCTCTTTCTCTTTCTCTGCCCTTCTCTGCCTTTTCTTCTCAATTATCTAGCCGGAAAGCTTCTTTCTAATCCCCAAACAGTATTCTATATCAAATGAATCTTATATCTCAACAAATCACATTCTCCCTACTTACTTTGCGATCTCCAACTAATACCTTCCTCAATATCCTTACCATCGTCTCCCTCTTCTTCACCTCTCTCTTTTATAGGCCTGGATTATAATCATAAACTATTCTCATACACGATTCTTAGACTAGTCTATTCGAGTTTATATTTTATAGATAGTTTCGACGAATTGAACCAACAGTTACACGACTCGGTCAGAAATACTGGAGAATGGTTCAGAAGAGTAGGAGCGAGAAGATTGTCACTTTCGACTAACCATGTCGGTGGTATAAAATGAAAAGCTCGCATGGGGTGCCAAAGAGTTGTAAAGAAAGACGATCGACGGGTTTACCATGAACAAAAAATTGCTATTCTTTCTATATTAAAACAGTAAAAGTACATCATTTCCTCTCATTGCGGGGCTCGCCCCCGAGCAAAATTCTACCATATCCCTCCTGCTAGCTTCCCCATGCCATTACGTGCAATTTTCATGCACAGGCTGACTCGAACAAATGCTTGCTTTCCAATCCGCTCGAGTTACTACCATGTATAGTAGTCTTTGGAAGATGGCAAACCTCAATGACGTATACATTTGACCATTGGTGAGTTATCAACGCCATCAGTCATATCAGACTTGACCTTGCGTTTTTTTGAGAATACGAGAGCTTCTGAAGAACAGGCATTAGACTCCCCCTTTTCGCGGAATTCCTCTAAGAATGTGTACAATTGCTTCAGAGTCAGATTCTTTCGTGTAACAGTGAGACGGCAGCTGGAGAATTTGTACGACTTTTCCCACTTCTTTAGATATTGACGGGAGATATCGGAAGAATGTTGTGTAAAAAACTTATTATCAGTCGAGGGAGAGAATACATGAACTTAGGAGTCAATCAGCATTGTGAAAGATTTCAAATTGGGGGAACTTCGCAATATAGGTATTTCATCACCCGAGGTATAGGAACATGAGTTTTGAGCTATTGAAATTAAAAGACAGGCAATATAAGGATCAAAGTCTAATTTGGTCATGCTTTCGGAAATTCCATGAGTTATCTTTAGCGCTACTGAACTAAAACGTCGACGATCATTGTAATGGTTTCGTTCGCTCCATAACCAATTCTTATCAACATATGCGAGAATTGGTCTCAAAGTAGTCGTCGATCGATAGAAGTGACGAGGAGTAGTTGCTGCGACAGACTTGCCGTCAAGAAATAGGTGTGGTGATGAGTAGCTAGCAGGGTATCAGTTTTCGGAAGACTCCAGCTATGAATAAATCCTACATATCCGCTAGACATGAGAACCGACCGATAGGAGTTTATCGCAGAGCGGAAAAGTTGACTGCTAGCGTCGTCCCGGCCGCGATTGCTCGCTATGATGATGACTGGAGTGGCCGCAGTGGTTTTTGTGGAGTTTTGTGGAGTTTCGTGGGGGATTTTTTTGGTACGAAATGATAACCTTATCACCTGACCAAGCTGAAAACACAGCATAATCTTGGCTGATCACATAAGTCATATTCTGTCGGTACATGTACTCCCATATACTCTATGCAAGTGAGTTGCACATTTCATCTCTTGCTAATCAACTTTACTCTGCATCACACACAACTCCGAGCCGGAAAACAATCACTCTCATTCCCAACATGGACCCGTTAAGTATATCCGCAAGTTTGATAGCCGTTCTCCAAATCACAGGCTCCTTAATATCCTTCTGCTACGATTATCGTCAAGGCGCCAAACATGCCTCGAAAGAAATTGTCCAGATTCAGGATGAGTTGAATAGTTTAAAAGGTTCATTAGATTCGTTACTTAAATTGGCAGAAAAGTCTGAGGCGGATGGAAAACAGCTTTCTACGTTCGAATTGTTGTTGAAAGATGATGGGCCCCTCTCAATGTGTAGATTAGAGTTGGAAAATTTGAGGAAGAAATTGGAAAAGGGGGGTGTGGGTAAAGAGGGTTGGAGAGGATTGAAAAATGTCCTGGTTTGGCCACTGAAAGAGGGTGACGTTAGGAAGACGTTGGGTGTTTTGGAGAGGTTGAAGAGTACTATGCTCCTGGGGCTGAGTGCGGATCAGACGTGAGTTGATCGGATTGTTTGAGGGGAAATTGGGGATGCTTATAATTTTGTAGGAATCTGGCTCTGAATCTTACAAATAGGATTGAGAATCAATTTGCAGGTAGGAATACGTCCTCTTATCCCTATACTGTAGTATGGACTTCAAAGCCGTTGAAAGATTGGGGATGATTGAAATTGACATATCACATAGATCAAACGAGTCGAGATATCTACCAATGGCTAGCAGCACCAGATCCGTTTCTTACTCATGCTGCGACATTGAAGAAGCACCAACCAAAGACTGGAGCATGGTTTTTAACAAGCAAGCAATACGAGGAATGGTCTTTTGGTAACGGCTCATTTTTATGGCTTTATGGTATTCGTAAGTCAAATAATCTTAAGTGATGATATTCACTAATCATTCAACCCTAGCTGGCAGTGGGAAGACTGTGTTGTGGTAATTGACACTTTTAAATCCTCTTGGACAATATGCTCATATTTATTTGTTAGTTCTACAATTATAGAGCAGTTGGTCGGCCAAGTTCAGCAACATCCTAATATGGCACTCGCATACTTTTACTTCGACTTCAACGGAGATTTAACCGGCGCACTCAAGTCTTTGATCGCTCAACTCTCAGCGCAAAGTAATGATATTCCCCGGCCACTGACAGATCTTTGAGGAATCACGCTTAAGGAAATCAACGTCACCAACAGATGAGGCCCTTCTTAAATGCTTCCGTAACATTCTATTATCTTTCCATCATGTCTACATTATTTTCGATGCACTTGATGAAGCTGCTAGAAACGAAGAACTCCTATCATTTATTTCCACTATCAAATCATGGCAATATCAAAGATTGCGCTTGTTAGTCACTAGTCGACAATTAGCAGAAATCGAAGACGTCTTGTCTCCTTTGGCCAGTGGTCGACTTTGCTTACAAGATTCTATTTCAGCAAGAGTTGATATTAAGTATTTCGTATCCGAGAAAATGGAGCACGATAAAATGATGTCGAAATGGCCCCGAGATATTCGGACCCAAGTTGAGCTCAAGCTAATTCGGGAAGGGGACGGCATGTAAGTACACAAGGATCCCCGCTGTGAACGAGGACAGCTTTTAAGTGACGACACAGGTTTCGATGGGTGGCTTGCCAATTAGATATGTTTCGAAAATGCACAAGCGTATCAGCAATACGGAAAGCGATGAAAACATTGCCCAAAAGTCTAGACGAGACCTACGAGCGAATATTACAACAGATTGATATCCAACATAAGTCGGAGGTTTCAAAAATTCTTCAAGCTCTTACCGTAGCTGTAAAACCATTAAATGTTGAGGAACTGGTAGAAATTCTAGCCATAGATTTTGATTCCGATCCACCGTGCTTTGATCAAGATTCTCGACTTCTCGATCCCGAAATAGTTCTTGCTATATGCTCATCTCTCATAACCAAGAGTGGTCCAAGCTCAAAACAAGATGAGGATGATAAGGCTCGATGGGAAAGAGATCTGCTTAAGCAGAAATTTGGGTATATTTCACCTCCCGTGAAACTTGCACATGCATCTGTAGCAGATTATCTCACACACTCAGAGTCGTCACCCTTCCACTTCACCCAACATGCTGCTCGCCAATTCATGGCTCAAACTTGTCTCGCGTACTTACTCAATCTTGAATTTTCCCGAGGACATAATCAAAAACTACTCAGGAGCCGCCGTCGAGATTATCCTTTTCTTCGTCACCTCACCATAAACTGGCCGCGATATGTCAACAAAGCGCCTGGCGATCCTGTCGATTATCTTCTACCTCGTACTCGAGAGCTCCTCCACGCTTTTTTTGAAACTCACAATCTTCCAAATGGCGGCAACTTCGCTTTCTGGCTTGGCATGATCATGCCATCGGCTCCTGCTGAAGATTCATATGTGACGAGAACACATCCTCTATATTATGCAGCGTCTTTTGGGCTTGCAGATATTGTTCGCATAATTCTAGACACTGAAACAGATGTCAATATTGATGAGCTCGGAGGCAGAGCACATGCGACCGCTCTACATGTCGCTTGTTACAGAAACCATCTTGAAGTTGTCAAAATTTTGCTAGAGCGAGGCGCTGATCCGGATATTCCTAATAATGTTGGGGAAAGTCCTATGTATTGGGCCAGTTTCTATAATCCGAAAGGAGAGATAGTGGAGTTGTTGTTGAACCATGGCGCAAGCTGGGGGAGACGTCGAAGAGTGAATGGAAATCGGAAAGTTCCTGCCGAGTAACCTTAATGTTACCGGTAATCCCCGGCCACGACAGATGTATCTTATCAAAAAGTACAGCAGATAACATCATCATACTGATGAATCCACCCTCATCCACAGTTCCAGTCTGGACTTGATGGTGGGACATGCACGCACGGAGGCACGATACTGAAAATGGTTGACTCCACTTTCGCCCCACAATCTATATTCATATACCTGCGGGCCGGTGGGAGAGTGGGAGGACAAACAGGTGCCCCTGTTGATAACAGGGCAGTTGGCAGAAGGTGGGGTTGAGCAGGTAAGGTACGAGTGAAGTTACAACAGTTGTCAATTGCTGTTGTCCAACGGTTTTTACAAAATTTACGAGGATGTGTAGTCACTTCATTATGCCAATAGAATTTCGCGGCGTCGTCAATTCGCCATCTTACTCTCAAACATTCAGAGGAGTACAAGGAAACGATTGCGTAGGATTCAGTGAAACATTCGACATTGCTAGATGCTATCTGGAGGATATCACATAAGTCGCCTCGAAATATGCAATTCTGAATCGTTAAGTTTCCCGACAAGGACTGACTTGGTGCAGATAAGAAAATGAAAGTGGATAGAAGCTGGAAAGAAAGGAATAGACAACAGAAGACGTGTTTAGAGGATGTGTGCAACCTTTTTCATCGACGGCTCTGGCGCTCGAGTGATTGAGCAGCTAGGTTGTTGGATACTTGAGTATACCAACCCGCTGTCTTCCCCCTCTTTCACCACACTCATGCCAAGTCACTCCATTGTCGTTCGCCATAATGTAGTCAGCACTTAGGGAACAGAAGGATCGAGTCAGCAACCATTATGGCTGCGTCTAGTTTGGATGAGAGGATGTCTAAATGCAAAACTTATGGATTCTCTAACTCCCGCTGGCCTCCAAACGACGCGTATAGAATGAGAATAATGTCTTCCAAGTTTCCAAGGGAGGAAATAACTGTTCTCATTGTAAACAGTTTAGTACCTCGCGACGGGCAAATTTCTGAAACAGCGAAATTGTGTCGATTTGTCAACAATTCATAGGAGATGTTAAAACAGAAGGCTCCGGATACAAAATTGGATTTGAGATTGCAAGCATGGAAATGGCACGGAGATGACAGAAAATACGACATCTAGTTTAGAAATGACAAATACTACTGGGCGCAACAACTCCTTCAACATGAAGATTCTATGCTATTCGAAAGAGGGGCCATTTGCTATCGCAGCGAATGAGTTTATTTTCAGGAACCGACAAGGATTACATTTAGCCCGTGTTAAATCCGATATCTTTGAAGTTTAAATGACCCGGATAAATGGAATCCACCACACCACCACGCTATCACGCTACTCAAAGCTCAAACTGCCTAACATATACCCGCCGCGGGGCATTTCAAAGGAATGCAACAACAATAGCCGTCGACGTTGCAGCCAAGTGGGCCAAGTAGGTTGGCATCGGTTGGCATCGCCAAGAAAGGCCTCGTCATCCCCATCACTCCATCGCCAAGTGAAGCTGCATGCCTTATCTCGGCCACCCAGGATTACACATACACAAACTGATAATGAAATTCTCGATCGAAAAGACCAATTCTCTCTTTAGGACTATTACATTGATACATCCTGATCCTAACACGATAGCTCATAAGGTATCTGAGAGAAAGAATACTATTGATTAGACTACATCAGGAAGGTTGACTCGTAATATGGAGTATCTCCTTAATTCAAGGGGGATCGCCACCTGAGTGGCTACTTATCGATGGCGTTGTTTCTTGAAGGTATTTCGAGATAGCACGAGATACCTCAGGAGTCAGCATGCATGCTTTGGAATGCAGACTCTACACCATCCTTGGCTTCTTCAAGCATTTAATAGCCGATAGTGGAGCCGACACGGGCCTGCTTTGCCGAGATGGGAAATTAGATCTTGGTAGCCCCCATAAAGCTTGTATTTATGTTTTACTCCCCTTGTAAAGCTTGTGATAGAATAAACGAGTGGCTAGTATTGAATCGCTCGGCGTATTGATTTATTCCTTGCTAATTGGGTGTCACTCCTTGTCATCTCTCAATGTTACTGTTCCCTTAGATCTTTCTCTCCGTAATTTCTATTTTGTCTGTTTTATGCTTATAAGACTATAAGTTATGACTATACTATACATAGGCCATCCTTCATGTGAACGATACCACCGACATGTATCCAAAACAAGCAATTGGATCCTGGCATACTCCGTGCGTCCGCGGTCTCCATCAATCGACATCCACACTTCTGCAGAATGCGACGTCTGGGGTCAAACTTACCTGTAGGAACCTTTCTTGCATCATATACCTTCCACATTTTGCAAGAACTCATTAATTGCTTTTTCTTCCTGTGTAATGCACGATGAATGCAACCATTGGCCAATATGTGGCTCAAGCGGATATTATAAATGGATGTAATACTTACACATATGATTTGAGATAAGCTTCTTTTCATCCCCACACCACATGACACCTTTTATTGGTGGATCATTTGAGACAGCCGCTGAAGTCCCGTTCTGTTCCTGTGCCCGTTAAATGTACATGTACATAGGCGCCAAAACAGGGATATTCAGATAAGAAACCAGAGGACCTCCTTTTTATGGTAATAGTTGAAGATTATCATCGAAGATCTTCAGTCAAGATGAATGATGTTCAACAGGCGTGCTGATTAATGAGGAAGGTGATCAAGTTGATCCATCTGGGTATTGCCTTGCCCGGCAGGACAGAGCTAGATGTCGGCATCCACAGTTGAATTGCCCTTAATCAAAATTTTAGACTTCTCATGCAAGTGCCGGTGAAGAAGTCCAAATCGAGCTGTCTCCATCTCATGTTGTCGTGATAACAGCACTTTTCGATCATTCAGGAAGGTAGGTTGAGATATAGATTGAATTGTAATTGAGATACATGAAGACGAAATACCTCACAAAAGGTATATATATCTTGTCTTCATCCGCAGGATAATATCTTTTTCTCTCCAGTCCAGCATCAATCGTTCTACAGTCCTCACAGCCAATCCAATCCAATCAATCAGTCAATTGTTCGTCCTTTCGACAATCAATCCAATCAATCAAAATGAAGTTCTCCGTCGTTGCTGCTACCGCCCTCCTCGCCGGCTCTGCCGTTGCTGCCCCAGGTACTGCCTTGAGACAAGCACGTGCCGTCAAGCGCGCTGCCCGTACCCACGGAAACCCAGTCAAGTACGTTGAGGGACCATCCTCCGATGTCACCAACAAGACCGAAGTTTCCTACTCCTCCAACTGGGCTGGTGCCGTCCTCGTTGGCACTGGTTACACTTCCGTAACTGGTACCTTCACTGCCCCATCCCCAAGCACAGCCGGATCTGGATCCGCCTGGGTTGGTATTGACGGTGACACCTGCGGTACCGCCATTCTCCAAACCGGTATCGACTGGACCAAGTCCGGTTCTTCCATCACCTACGATGCTTGGTATGAGTGGTACCCAGACTACGCCTACGACTTCAGCGGTATCTCCATCTCTGCTGGTGACAGCATCAAGGTTACCGTTACTGCCTCCTCCAAGACCACCGGTACCGCCACCGTCAGCAACCTTACCAAGGGTAAAACCGTCACCCACACCTTCAGCGGTGGTGTTGATGGAGACCTCTGCGAGTACAACGCCGAATGGATTGTTGAGGATTTCGAGGAAGGTAGCTCCCTCGTCAATTTTGCCGACTTCGGCACTGTCACCTTCACCGGTGCCTCAGCCATCAAATCTGGAAGCACCGTTGGTGTTAGCGGTGCTACAATCATCGACCTTCAACAAAGCAGCGTCCTCACCGACTGTTCCCTCGTTGGCAGCACCGGTGTTACTTGCAAATATGTTTAAATAACGACTATTTTATCTCTCGAGCCCGAACTCCCTAGCTCACACGCCACAAAATATTGGTTGGATCCCTGGAATTGATTGGTCTGGAGGATCGATGGACTTTATTGTCTTTCGCTAAAAAATGGTGACATGCTGATGATGTGATGAGATTATGAGATTTGGTGTTTGCACTCCCCAGTTTTGAGCGACGGCTTTCTTTGTGGGAGGAGCATGATCTTGGCTTGGTGTTTTTATTGTCCATAGTTTTTGTCTGGTCAAAATAAATAAAAAATATACTCTCTCTTACCTTATGGATCTTTCTTGAATCATTGTGAAACTGTTACTTGTAATACGCCGTGCTAAATTTACTCAGAATAAATGTTACAATGCAGAATTCGTGCTACATTGAACTTTCAATGTGACAAGCCAAGCTAGTGAATTGGTACCACGATACCTCGATTGGGATAGAATGAAAGTGGTGCTACTCCATCTTGCACGTTTACCAAATTTCAGAGTAATGAATCAGATGGTTTAAAAAGAGCGCAAAATCATTACACTGAAGCCGCCAACCAAGACTGCAACAATCTAGACAAGCAAAACCACAAGACCAATTGTAATGAACGAAACCCAATCTAGCACAAGAGCTAAACCGTAAACCAATTGAAAAGGAACTCCAACACTCATCCCCACCCATACCCATCAATCCTGGCATATGCTACTACGCCCAAAAATCCCCTCCTCATCTTTCTAAACCTCCACTCATCCACGCATCTTATAATCTATACTTTCAAAACAGCTGTTGTTGAATCTCTCGTCAGCTACGGCATCAATGGACATGATATCTATCTGAAGTCGAAATCTCAGCCCTCAGATAAAAATAAGGTCCATACCTTCTTGTCTCTTAGCTCTCTCCTTCAGTCCCCCCAATAAAGAAGTAGCGGGAGTTAGACTCTGTGAAAGACCTCCCGCAGCAGAACCTAGCGAACCAAGGGGTAAATCACCCGCGAGACCCGCAACACCGGGAAGACTCTCTACAAGAGGAAGATCCTGACGCTTCAAAACCCCACCAACACTAGTGACGGGGCCCAGCTCTCCCAAAATCTCACCGAGATCACCCAGATCGGGAAGACCGGCCACTTGTCTCTTGATATTCTCATCTCGCTCTTTCAAAATCCCTCCTAGACCTCCCAAAGATCCCAAAATTCCCAAGGGCCCGTTAAGGGTACCAAGAAGTGGTCCGAGATCTTGTCTCTTACTTGTTATGCCGCTTGTAGAACCGCTGGCTTTTTGGGCAGCGGCAGCGGCTTCTGCGTCGGTTATGAGACCTGTTACGTAAGCTGCGTCTGTGGGGTTGGCGGCGCCGTTGATGAGGGCGAGGATTGCGTCGGGAGGTGGAAAGGGAATGCTTTGGGGTGTGTCGGTTTCTAGAGTTGTGTTAGTACGTTGTTTTGTTTTTTGTATCTAAGGGCTGGGCTTTGTAGGGATGTAAGATTTTAACATATACCTTTGTCAGGCACGGGTGCTGCAAGAGAAAGGGGAAGGATAATTGCTGTGAGGAGGGAAATGGGACGCATTTTGACTGGGTTGATTTATAAGTGAAGTTTTCCAAATGAATTTATTGAAGCTGCGAAGTAAATAATGTCAAATAGACCGCGAACGAGTAAAATGAAGTAGAGTGAAGACAAGATATCCTCCTCAAGTGATAATCCAACCTTTAAATAACCATTCCTTCAGAGCCTTTCCGATTATCCAAGAACCTCTCACAGGTATCCGTGAGCCGGCTGAGGTATTAAAAATCCGGCCCTCATATTTCCAATAGTTGTTTTCCAAGGTTCTTGTCACCGAGCGATAACTCCAACGCACCTGTCGAGTACCGCAGGAACAACGAGAGTCAAGATTGCTATCGGTGCTGCCGAAATATCGAATCTTTGTTGCACTTTTGTGTTTATATATTTGCGTTTATACCGTTGTGTTTCCAATACATCATTTTAGTACCACCGCGCTACGTACAGATTTGTCGAGCATATGGAAATAGCTGGAAATATAATGGTTCTCGGGCTTAAAATTCGGGGTTTGGGAAAATGTGGTGGAGAATGTGGGTATTGTTGGCTTTTCAGCTGCGAGATTGATAGAGCTAGAATTAGATTGTTGGGGGTTTATCATGGAGTGAAAGTTGGGGGAGAGGAGTACAAAGTGGAGAATTGATGGGTTTGCACGACGTTCTCGCCAATCTTTAACTTTTTGGGTGGGGGGGGAGAGAATCCTGTACGACGGGGCTGGGAAAGACGTCACTTGAGATGATGGAAAGATATATTGATATAGTTTGCGAGATGTGGGGTGTGGGATGTGAGAATCGGACTAGAGAAGGATGATCACTTCAATATGGCTGTTTTTAAGCTCTTGTGGCACGTGGGTACATTGAACCAAGGTGATGAAGCAATTAAACTTCAGGCTCAAGCCTCCAAGATAAATAGTTTGGGGTCTAGTCCTAGCGACCGCTAGGAGAGTTTATATCCCCTAGACTAAACTTAGACCCCGATTCCGAAGACTTCACGTTGCTCTAGCCTAGGGGTTGTGATAATGGACAAAATAAACCACCCCGTCAAACATTCGCGAGTGCGGAGATTCCACCAATATTTTGAAATTGACTTCGAAGGCAGGGACAAATTTTTGACTCGTAGATAATTACATAACGGCTAAATGATCAACATTCCGTCGTAGTGACACCATAAGTTTCAAAGCCAGATAGAAAGACACATGGAAAAGACACAAGACCAACCTGAAAGACACACGACTGACCTGAAGCTTACAATGACATATTGACAATTGAAAGTTTGCTGCTAAATTCGGGTTTTGAGTTTAGCCGGCTCAAGCTGCCCTTTAACACCCTTTTCAGAATTATCAATCTTAAAATCTCATCTGCCACGTAACAATCAGATAGCTTTTGTACAATTCCAAAACATGCTCACTCGAGCACAAATATCTCAATAGAAGCTAAGGTTAGCGAAAGAATGGTATTCACGATCGACGTTCCAACGCTAATGGCGACAATCAAGAGAAGATCCTGTAGTGATGTTACGAGACGAACAATGTTCGGGGCTTGGAGAAAATCTCCTGATAATTCCCAAGCCGGTAGCTGATCAGAATCGTGGATATATACTGCGTGGTAAAAGTGATAAAATCATTTGGGAAAGCGGCGAAAAAGTTCTGTAACGCTTGAAAGTAAGTGGTGAGTTTGCGACGATTTTTGCGGTGCTTGAGCTGACATTCGTTCTAAAACAATTGTCGATGGGGATTTTTTGACACTGGTCTTCGTTTTTGAATAACTAAACTTTTATCGTAGAACGGCATGATATTGGCTGTCGCAGATGTTATGTGTTTCGCTTTTATCAATCTTGGGCTAAATGAACCGTCTAGCGACGAATCTGGAATTAGAACCAGATACCGTCCGAATTTGACTGGATTGAGCTTCAGACCACTTGCTTCTGAGAAATCAATTCCGCAGACGAAATATGTATCAAGATGTCTGAACAAACTAATTGAAAGCGGACGTTGGGTGGGGACTCGCCGAAGATCTCGCAGATACTGGAGCACTCCGTTTACCCTTTTCTTGACTTCAAGTTTATCCGATTTGAACGAAATCTTAAAGAGAAGCCCCACGTGCATTGATCTTGCTATCTCTTTGGACAGCGATCCCATTGCGAGCTATTATCAAATTGTTGTTTACCCAACATGTACATCCGGCGACCTCATTCTAAACTCTGATAAGGAATAGAAACCAACAGTGGGCTGACCCGAGATTCCCCACGGCGGAGAGCCGAATTACCTCATGTCGGACCAGAAATAGTCATTTTGCCTTGCCCCGCCTCGGCATCCTTCAAATTTTGACGCTGCATTGAGGAGGTGAAATCCACCATGTCAAAAGTCCTAGGCCTCATCTTATGCACCTCAAGTTCATGCATGCAGGAGTCCGAACCTCCGCATATCTTCAACGAGGCATGGTCGGACCGGGAACACCCATAAGTATCTCGCAGCGCAAGCTCTATGCAGGGACTTCTCCATCAGGGTATGGGTTTCTTCACCAAACATAGCGCTTACGGGGAATTTATGGATCTTCATAAGCCGCTTGCGTCCATGTTTCCGTCGTCAGCGGGAAACTTCATTGTCGCGCCAACCAACGTAAGCAGTGAGCCAGGCTGAAGGGACCCGAGTGAAGTATTTGGTCAGGTCCCCAAAAAGCAAACTGGGTGTAGCGTGGTCAGGTGCTTTGTGTGCCACCATTGGGATAGAAATACGGTTGATGGGACACAGACGAATCAGCTTAGTGATACTGATGTTGGAGTGCATCTAACATAAAAAAACACATGGAAGTGGATTGACGCCATCAAATGGATATAAAAATGAGAGATCTACACTGCACGAAATGTTTAGGTAATCAATTTCAGTGGCCTAGAAGGTCTCCCTTAAGAGAGGGAAAGACGGCGAGGCTAACTTACGTGATGATATATCAGCATTGATGACTACAGACGTACAAGCAAGGTAAAGGTGATATCTAAACCGTGTATTGCATACCGTAAAGAACACTTGCTGCGGATTGATGATATGAAGTGGCGATTATTCATTCAAGCCCGGTAAAGCAAGAGGAAAGCTTTGTTGAACTATTTCCAGGAATGTTCGCCCATGATAGATAATGAAGGACCACTCAATACTTCAGTCCTAAAAGAGCCTCTGAACGTCCTGCCAGCCTGAGATGCGAAGGAAGTGGAGTCAAATTAACTTATCGCAATAAAAATGACAATGAGATCGGAGCCATGTATTCAGAAAATCGAAGGAATTGCTTTAGTAATGTGCCGACGAGGTCTTGACCCAAGTATGACACCAAGAAAACGGTCGAAGAAAGAGATGTTACCATTTCCTCCCGAACAAACCCATGTTTGTCATCCTGATGTATGCATACAACTCGTTGACCCACAAATATGTTTGAGATATGTGTCAGCTAAAAGGATTGAGTCATATAGTGTGTAGCGGTTGACTTTCATGACTCTCGGTTGAACCCTTAAATTATCGGCTTCTCACCAGGGCCGAAACTGTTTCCTTGCTTGATATTGCATGCGCTGCCCTATATCTGGTGGTATCGTGGCTTGCGGGTGTTGTGTTGGGAAAGGAACCCGGTGTCCGGTCAATGGTGGGAGGATCCTTCTAAGCTTTTGAGAAAAGCTTGTATGGGTGATAGCAAGGGTCATCCTGACAGTCTAAAAAAGAGACCACCGTGCTGTGTGTTGGAGAGTCGAAAACTTGGAAATCCCATCTTAGACAAAAATCCCATTTGGTTACAGCCAGACAGCATGAATTAAATCAGGGTCTTGACCCCAGAGAATGTATTTTGATAAGTAGTAGATGGGGCAGATCCTCGAAAAATGTCCCACCAAATCTAGAACCAGCTGTGGGTGTCAAATACATTGATAGGCAATTTTCTTATCGCGAGAAATGAGAATCTGCAATGCTGGTGCTGTATCAATTTAGAACGTGGAGTTGTTCTAAAAGCGGAGGGTGCTGGCTGGTTGGTGCGTCATATATGTCAAAAGCTGTTATCAGCAAATTTTACCAGTGAACTTTGATGCTTGTGTGCGAAAGGCTTAGATTCGGGACAATAATGCACGAGACTGAAGACTTGCTGACATCCGTAATGCCGGAAACCCACCCAATGTCGCTCGTTGGCAATGCGATGAGGTGCCAGCTCTATCAGACTATCGCGTCAAGGTTCTAGTTCGGAGGTTGAAATTGAGAAGGAACCATGTTGCCGTCGGCGGGATTTTAAACTCTCGGCAAGGCGTAGAGCAGACAGCGGGCCGATCCCGGTTGAGAACCCTTTCCCTTCATCTTCGAGAATATTTTGCGGATTGAAAAGGTGTCATCTGAGCTATTTCCCACGACTATATGCGGAATGAAAAGCTAATGAGACGGCAGAGCTGCGCATTTTACTGCCAATAAAGTTGTTGATGCAAGCTTGATGCATCCTTAGGCAATCTCCATGGGTATTCGGGGTCCTAAATCTTAGATGCTTTAAAGCTTGGCCTTGCGGAATATACTCCATTTTAGGTGTCGTGAAAAGCGATGTGACGGCCAAGATATCCACGCGAGATGAGCCATTGGATGTAAATCCATGAGCTAGGCGAAGGATGGCTTCGATATTTGAAATTATTTGGAGTTAATAATTCGACACTCCTGGAACCTTCATTGCTTCGGGAGAATCACACCCACATGGACTGGAAGGCTCTAATCGAAAGGCTAATAGCGGCTAATTTGCCGGGTATGTTTTGCCAGATGCCCCGCTACCCCCCAAGTCCATGTCTATGTACATAGAAGATACATACCTAGTTATGTATTTTTTCTTTTTGTAAAAACTTTCCTTCAATAGGAAAAAAGATGTACTCGGGTCCGGACAAGGGTTTTCTCTCAGGTAGTTAGCAAACGAATGCGAATGGCTAGCTGCAGCAGCCCCACGTAAAAATTGGGGGGCATTATCGAATGGGTCAAGGATAAGCTAATGTAGAAGTACTTTGTTACTTATCTGCTTATCGACGTGGCCATTATTCATATCTAGCTACACTCCCAGCGAATCATCATTCCTTATGCTGTACAAACCACGCAGTACTAGTACTTTAACATATCCGCCTGTGCAAATATGAGTTTAAGTTTCGCCGCACAAATCCTTCACGATCCTTTCAATTTTGCATGGAGAAAGGTTGCTGATGACCCTCTATTCTAACCTCAAATGGCTGAAATTTTAAAATTGTGCGCGAAATAAATACAATTGCAATTGTGAAATCCCCTATGGCAAATCCGTGTAAATCCCATTTCCTGGAGGTTCCCAGGACAATCATTGCACACTTGCCAGGGTTCCAAGTACTTAGTAGCTCGCAGCTAAGCTTCACGTAATCGTACAGCTTCTAGTGATTGGGAACCGGAAACAGAAGTGTTCCATCTCCTTGCTGGTACCAAGAATCGTTCTTCAAATTACACCGTTCCATCGCACGTGGAGCTTACCATATATGTGGTTTTATACGTTTCTAATACGTTAGTACTGCCAAGAAACATTAAGTTACTCAACGTGCTTCCGTTCGTAACTGTCCCAATCACAGACATACCAAGCCGATTCCTCTCTCAAAATATCTCAGTAACACAGACATCGGTGACATCAATGAGACAAGCACTCGGCACAACCCGCTGCACGCAAGACAACCGTTAAAGCCACAAAGTTACAATGCAATTTTCAACAAGATAAAGTCAGATTCCGATAGTCAAATTAAGAAATAGCAAGTGTATCACTGCAGGCTCGTCCAGCCCCCCCCCGGGACGGCTTACCATGCATGATAGCGGCGCACGCGTCTTGATGTAAGATTTTGATCCCGGGCCCGATAGATAGACCCCTTCCTTCATCTAATCGTTATATCTTTAACCGCACTCAAAGTTTATATGTAACTTGCATTTGTGCCACACACCAAATCTAATTGCGGATATTGTTACTCTCTGTTGGTACCAAATGGACATCACAGCACCATCACCACCATCACGGGTTCGTAAGTACTGGACGGACGACGAGGACCAGATCTTGCGCAGAGAAGCTACACTGCAATGTAAATGCCACCCGCTTTCTTTAAAACCTCTTTGCTTGGAGGGGTTATGCTCCGCGCAATCAAAACAAACAATAAGCTAATTTTAATGGTTTCAACGAATAGTTAAAGAAAGAGGAATCGTGAACGATTGGAACTTGATCGCGTCGAAAGTCCGGGGTAGGACGAATAAAGATTGCCGGAAGAGATGGAGCAAAGTGGGAAAAGAGGTCAACAAAGGACTCTGGGATCATGAAGAAGACGATCGATTGAGAAGAGGGGTGGAGCAGCACGGTACTTAGTATGTACACCCGAGGCACGAAAGCATATCTTCCAGAACTAACCTTTTCTCGTAGTTGGACTATGGTGGCCGAAATAGTACAGACAAGGCATGCAGATCGTGAGTATATTTCCAAGCAACGCTTAAATACAATTCATTCAAATGCTAACTTGACGTGTGAAAAGAATGCGCCAAAAGATGGTACCACTTTCTCGATCCAAACATTAGTCATGAGGATTGGGATAGCGATGAGGAAGCTCGACTTTTAGAGGCTGTCCATGTGCACGGAAGAAGTTGGAAGAGCATAAGTGAAAAGGAGTTTCCAAATCGCTCACCAACGGATATAAAGAACAGGTTAGGACAACTCCCCAACTCCGCAAAATTTCAGCACAGCACTTACTTATTTTTCTTGATGTAGATATGTTATCATGGAACGGAAGGGTAGATTAAAACGACGGAAAGCGTCCACGACTCAATGCACTCCAATACGAGAACGCAGTGGCTTCGACTTCCCCAAACCGGAAAGACTGAACCAAGGATTGCGCACAGAATCATCACCTGACAATGTGATGGAATATGAAACCGAGAACACTTTGATGGGTCAATTACCACTTCCAGGACTTCCTCTCCAGCTCACGGCTCAACAAATATCCCAGAACCACTTTAACAATGATGCACATTCACTTTTCAACTTTGATGGGCTACCACCTTTACAGTTCAACGATATGTCTTATTCATCTACGGAACCTTCGTCACCCGGAATTTCACTGTCCCAAAACCCGGTTCCTGCAGGGTACAACATGGGCATACAGACTGTTGGTGGGCTTACAAATGAAAGAGAAGCAGATATCGACCAGCTTTACTGTGAAGATATGAATTTTGATTTGGCATTAGCCGAAGCATTCTCAGCTCCAGACCATCGACAATCAATAGCTTCGACGCCACCAACCATGAGCTTGGCATCCGATGTTCCGGCTGGAGGACATAACTACAAGCTGATACTAGAGGATGTGAAGCCAGATACGTTGTTCTCCATTGTAAACATGCTTGTGGAGTCCAGGAGTAATGTGAAGATGGAAGTTTTCAGTAACGTTGCTTGATACCCCGGGAATAGTTTGGCACGAATTACATTTTAACGAGGATTCTGGGAAATGGATTCTGTACATATTTTCTTGTAACCTTTACTTTAGGGGATGCATGGATTTGGGGATTTTTGCTGGCCCCACAGGCGCACTGGTAGGTTGGGTATATCGATTTGAGAAAGAACCTATCATGAATAGACGAATGACTTTAGTCGTCCATGGAAGACAGGACGGCAAGGATATAGAAACATGAGACATTTAACAATTTTTCGCGATAATATTAATTCTGATGATTATCGTGAGATGACCCTTGTTGCGATCCGGAAAAGGAATAAGCGCCGAATCTTATAGACACCGAATGATCTCCGTCTATAATAAGACCTTTACTAATGTGAACTTGCATGAGTTCTCTTGAATGTTACATTCTACTCCCAAGATGCGAAGATAACTTCAGCTGTGTTTATGTATCATTCATGCAGCCGAAGAAAGCGTGATGATAAATAACCACATTTTGGCACTTGCATACCTAGTAAGTAATACTACTGTAAGCGTTCCGCTCCCATATAGCTGTAGCATGTAGGGCACGTTTGCCACCAATCGAGAACCCCTATTGTCATGACGGACGACTGTGGGTTGGTGGATTGGACCCTTCAATTCGGCTATATGCACCACATTCTTGGCTTAAACAAATATCCTTGTTTCCCCAAACCCCAGCCAATGGTGCTATATCGGGACTGTCAAGTCAATCTACGTTTGAAGCTTGATTTGATGCACCAGCAAAAGGCTGCATAGGAGAGCTTGGCCACTAGGCAACATTTTCTCGGCCTGCCAGAGATGGCCTCGTACAGCAAAACAAGACAAGCTGTGCAAGGTGCGAAGTCCCTTGACAAAAAATGCCACTTCTCACTGCATTCCGTTGCATCGACATCTCATAAAATACAGCCGCACTCTGTTGCTTGAAAGGATACGAGGGGTTCGTGCCACGCCCAGTCGATAAACAATAACTAAGAATCAATGGTATGGCGCAGACTTTACCCAATTAACGTTGGTTAGGTGGGTGTGAGCAATTACCCATATCCGATACAGTACATGTCTTTTTAAGTAAGCAGTGCTTGGAGTGTAGCGCAGCTCCTAGTTGAGATGAATCACCGGGTGGCTGAACAATTGTACAAGAGCAAGGTGACGAGTCCGCTGACGTGAGAGCCTTAAATATCTCCTGAGGCATGTTACCATGTGATAGGGTCATCTTTACTTTTGTAACCAGACTTGACAAATTGACGAATGTGATTGGATCACTTGGGATGGTACTTTTTCTTCTCAATAAATTTGACTCCATGCGTATATGTAGTACTGATAAATACACCCGCGACAATAGTTTCCAACAGACATCTCCCACGCCTCAGAGCAGACGGGATTGTAGGCACACGTTAGTGGATTACCGCCCAGACAACCGGTGTAATAGATAGTAAATTAATGATCTCATAATATGGTGGTCAGCACCACCTATCCTGTTAAACAAATGTGTCGTTCCTCCGCAAATGTATGATAACTCTAGTTTTGGTTAGGGATATCCTTGTAGACAGATCAACTTCTCTATTTCTGGATAAGATTAATAGCAGTAGCGCAAGAATTGAAGGAAAGGTAGATTCAATAGAGTGCTCAGACCGTTGGGCAGACAATATCGAGTTGGTATGCAGATTGAGGGTAGTATTCGGAGGTAGAATGCCAACAACGTAAAGTTTCGAGAGGCAATGTACGGACAGATCCTTCGCGGAATTTCTAGAATTCCTCTTCATACGTAGACTGCATGGTCCGAAGGCAGACGCCAAGGCTGTAATGACATGGCAACTTTCGGTCATCGAAATCCTACCACTCGGGAGTGAATATCCAACACCTCAATTATGAGTATTGTATACCGAGCATCGGCAAGCCATCATCCCGATGTTTTAACAAGGGATGCAGAGAGATTGCAGCGATGATAGACGGGAAGCATCTCCAAAGAGTAATCTTTGGCAACTACTGACACTAATACATGTGTCAATACCCATCGTTTCCCCCACACCCCACCTATCCGTGCAGTAAACTCTGTGATGCGAAGTTTGCTTTACGATAAGATATGCAGAACCCATGGACTGGAAACAGAATGCAATAAGGGACTCCTTTCCACTAAGGAAAGAGCATTCTGACACAGGGCTAGTGAACCCTTACGCAATGGCCAAAACTGCTGGCCAAACAGCCAGGATGCTATCTCTGCAAGCGGAGCATAATTGTACATTGCTTGTAGTCCCATTGCCCACGTGCCACTGGTCAAAGGACAATCTTGGTTAATGATCGGCGTTTTGCTGGTAGTTCACGTTGACCAAAATTTTGATATGTGAGTTTGCAGCCGGGGAACCGGATTCGACACGTTTTTGCTATATCCGGGCGACAAGGCCCTTGGCTGTCTTGCATTCCTTGTGGGGTCAAAAGGTTCGGTCTCGCTTTAACGTTGAGCGGATCATGGCCAATGCATTCCTTCACTGGGATCAAACTCTGAAAGAAGACTCCACTTCGGGAATGAGCCATAATTTCAATTGGACCTTGAGATGCATGATCATTGATGTTCAACTTGAAGAGGAAGGAACGATCAGATAAGGATGCATGAAAATTGGTATTGAGCGGAATGATTGTTCGGTGTTCGGCTTTTCGCATTGCCACCAAGTGCATCTAGTCAATGTCTAGATTCCAGATGTTAAAAGTTAGATCACGCGTGTCAATAAAAAAGATGGAGAAAGGAAGAAGTTGAGTATCTGATTCTCATACCACTAAAGACGTTTCCGCTCTTGCCTGGACATACATTTGGCTGGATATATCAGATTTGGTCGACTTCCATCGTCAATCGTGTGGGTGTTTGAAGATCCTTTTTTTGTAGGCATAACATGAACGATTCAACCCAATTCGTCTACCTAAGCGGGTGGAAGACATTTGGATTATGCCAGTCAATACTGGCCATGGGTTCCGGTGCTGGCTCGCTGAAAAGACCACCAAAAGATCTCGTTCCTAGGAAAGAGAATTTGATCACGTGTAACGGCGTCAAAAGCTGGTCACGCGCGACGACACAAGTGACACGACGCAAGTTATCGATTGACGATGAATTTATATATGATACGCCTTTAGCATTATATATATGCTCGTCCGGAGATTATCGATTGATTAGAACTGTACATCAAAGACAAGAAAAACTTTCATCGTTGTCTTCGAATTTGTTGTCTGTGATATGATATGTGAGTCTGCGACCGAGGATTAGGCGAACCGGAGTTCCGGAGCAAACCCGGATGATAACTCCATCCATCGGCGATGTGTTTTGTTTTTCAATATTTGAACACCCTCATCCAGCTATACTTGACATGGCAATTTATAAACCAGCTCTATAACTCCGAGAACACGAGTGGAAACTTCCTTCTGTGGTCCCAACCGTTGTACCACGAGTTTACTTTTGGCAGTACATTCACGTGTTCAGTGGTTCTGCTGGGTGCCGCTTTCAATGGCCCCACGCACATGTACAGGCGGACTCGACTCCCGAGATCTTGGATCGATCTTATTATCCATATTCGGCCTTAGCCATGTGTTAAATACATCTTTCCTTAAGGGGTCCCGTAGGGATGCTGCAGCCCTACCTTAGTACGTCTCTTCCAGCTTCTAACCATTTCGGTTCTAGTCATAGGGTACCATTCAACAGGATCGGTCTTCTCTACAAATGTCACAGTTGCAGTTGCAGTTGCAGCTGGATGGGAATTTTTTCCCCTTCACCACCGGGAAGTGGGGGATTAGGTGGTGATGGATCCTTCGTATGTTAAAGATTTCCGTCTTTGCGCAGTTTATACTTATTATTGTGAAGTATATAAAATCTGTCCAATTTCGGCTACTTGGCAGTCGTCCAAAGTTTCAGGGGGAACCTCTCTCATCTATCATCAATTTCGCTGTACCGAATAAAATCGTCAACACCACGTGGTCAAGCTCAAGCTTCCTATCGCAATCAAAGGTCCTGAGCACCAGTTATAGTCAAGAAGTGATAGGTAGCACCTCAGAAGCTGGTCGTTTCTTTTGGGTGTTGCTTTCCCCTCCGAGCATTATCACTCGTATCAGGGAAGATTGGGGCTTCGCCTATATATATCCCGACATTTCCTCGTTAAACCGATGAGGCCTAGGCTCCGTGGTTCCTGCTTTCTTCTCTGTTTCATCAAACTCGGTACGCTAACCGCAGAATCCTTATCCAATGGGATACAACCGATTGAAGAAATGTGCCATAACCCTGATTTACTACAACTATCTTGACTAACAACATACTTCGGACTCACTTTTAGCCGAGATTACGGTCTCCTTCTGTTGTATGAGTTGTGGCATCCCTTCCGATCGGATCGCCAATTTCAATCCATTACCGTTCGGCCTTGAACAACCATGTTCGATTCCAAGCTTCCGAATTGAGCTAACCTTGTCTTGAGATTCGGGACCAAGTGCCATCGGCTTCCATTTTACTTTTCCCTTTTATAAATGGGCGTTTATCGTGTTAGCTTTTGATATCATTACTTGAATGATAAGTCAAAATGTTCAAAAGCAACTGAAAGCGAATCATCAAGACTCCCCTAAATACACACAGCATGAAACTCCATTTTCGGTTCCGACGATGCATTATGCACGCTCGTCCAGAGACCCTTCGATTTGGTTCACAAAAAGGCATAAAGAATGGACAGGTAATGTACCCCATGCTTGTGCTATGACCTTGATTAACCCTTCACTCGAGTTACCTTGTGGTGATTTCGTGCTTTGACCGATACTCCGCGAGAGGAGAGCTGGTCGACTTAACTTCCCGAAGTGAAGAAGGGAGAGACTGCGGGGGTAAACATGGCTTCGAACCCTCCCATTTCCATACCCTCTCCTCTTGGGCCTTATATAACCATTCGTAAATTATAAAACAATGGTCCATCACAAGCTACTTCATTCTACACAGTGTAGTTCTTTAGGATACCTCTTTAAGATAGAAGTTCCCTTTCGTTCACGACATAGCAGCGTCAAAAGATTATTTACCAAAAAGAAAACCTTGAGCCACATCATCGAGGGGATCTCTCAGCAGACGCGAAATGACCTACCCGGAAAGAGACAGCCCAACATGAATATTACGCATTCGTACATTATTTCGAAGTCATCAAAATCTATGAAGATATACTTCGCGATTGATGTCATATATGTTTCCGGCCATGGAAGCGCAATTTAATACTTTCCAGCAGATATTCCATATGCAATAATGGCACACCCATATATTCCACCTTTTGCGGCGATAAGGATATGTTCAGGGTTTCAATACTTTCCAACGCTTTTATGATTTCCCTTATCCCAAACGGTATTCCTCATCCACTCGAAAACCCGAACGTCAAAATTCTCATCTTTCGCGGAATACCACGACTAAGCCACAGCCATGGCGCAACCTTTTCGCTTCTGCCATTTCAACACCTCGCATGCTTTAAAATGTGCAAGCAATCCAAGGTTACAGCGGGAGCAGTTTTCATCACGAGTCGCTTCGAAATTTCTCACATCCCTCAAATGCCTACTTATACACGAATCCGAATTGGTCATTAAGCAGAATGGCTCTCAACGTTCACATATATTGTAACCATGTATTAAATAACATAGTGACTCACACCAGTCAATAACCAAAACAGTTTCCAGAAAGGAAGCCATTCAACATTGTCTCTGCCGCCTAAAGCAACAACAACAAGCCCACAAACCCACCTTGTCCACCAAGCGCAAATATTCTCGAGGCGCTCACTAATTCCTATCTTGTTTTCAACTAGATATTCATTCGAATTCACCCTGGACGAAGCTCGACATTAAATCCATTTTAAACGACATATTCTACCATCATATTCCCATCTGAACGATACCATCTTAGGCCCAGAAAAAAACACATAATACCTATCTGCGCATAAGAAGACAAAAACTGATGTCCTCAGCGATCTCAATTTTACTTCAAACAGTTTCCGCTCCATTGCCGTGAAGACTTTTCGCCTCGTCCATTTTCACATTTCTTGCTTCATTCGCCTTTTCCTCGAGGTTAAATCTAATCTCCACATTTTTCTGGCATGAGAGATAGTCATTGTGGAAAAAGAAAGGAAGGTCGGCAGAGACGAGCCATTTTCAGAATAAATTTCTTCGAGTTTGCCTAATCATTTTAGTGATATGAGGATAATTAATGGATGGATATTCAAAGCATTTTCTGGTCCCGGAAAAAAGTACCCAATACGTTGCCACCACCTTTAGGAACTACACAAGATCAAGGTCTCAATACTGATCCTGCAATATTGGACTTTGGAAAACTGTATATTTTACTCTATTTTTTTGAAATTCATATTTATCAAGTGGTATAATTGGTACATAGAGCCGTCCTATGTACAAATCTAAACGTTAATATCTACTGACTCTACCTCGAAATTATGATTATATACTCCCATGCCACCCAATCTAATCAATCCCACCAATCCCATCTCTAAACTCCAATCGTCATTACACAACCTCTGATAGCAAAATACCTCCCTCACTAAAAGACCATCTAAAAAAAACCCCTCGGAAGCTCCTGCCTCTGCTCATCCGCCCGCCGCAATCCATAACCCTGTTCCTCATCCCGAGAAACCATTCCATAACCATAAGCTCCTACTCCTCTACTCTCACTTCCAACGGGACGATAAGGCACCGGTACATCCATCGCCACCGGTGTCAGAAATGGTTCTCCCGTCGTCATACGACTATAACGTGAGCCACTCGTAACCGACGCGAACGAAGCTCTCGAGATACGATAATCCAAAACCAGAGAATGAGGCGAAAGAGGAGAAACAGGAATGGGCATAGGAGGAGAAAGAATGGGAACCGTAGGACTGTTGGGATAATCCAAGCCCGGAGATTGAAGAGGAGGAAGAGTGGGGACCGTAGGGGTGCGGGAATCCGAAGGGACGGGCGGATCAATGAAAGGATTCGGACTCCTGTCCCTGTAATCCATCGGATTTTGAAATTCTATGTTTTCCCTCCCCAATGATCGTCTCCCAAAGTTGGCAGGTTTTATTTCTCTTCCCATCGTTCCGCCTTCCAGATACGATCCGCCACCTAGCGCCCCATCCAATTCCCTGGATAATCTATCATCTTCGTCCTCGTATGCAGCTTGTGCTTTTCCCTTCCGTCCCTTGGATTTTTTAGATACTGTTACGAAAACCTTTATATTCGGATCTCCAGTTTCTTGTCCATCTTTTTTCTTTCTTCCCTTACTAGCACCTTTCTGTGATTCAGACCCTCGTCTTATCATATCCTTTGACTTCTTAGCCCGCCTTTTCTTTCTGATACAACATAACGCTATGATCAAAATCACAATCAGAAGCAAGCCGCCAGATCCAACGATAATCGCAGTCATGTTAGGACTTTTGAGCAAGTTTGTCAAAGTGGATTGAATATCGAGGTTGTCGGCCAGGCTCAAATTTGAGGGCCTGCTCGAGTTTTGAGAACTCGTAGTTGAAGCTCCTGCTTGCCCATTCTGGTTTAGATTTCCATTGGGACGCGAAGGAGTAGTAGAGGCGCTGCTGCCAGAGTTCGTCAAGGTAGAAGATGGTAATGGTTGACTGTTTTCATTTAGGAATACACTTGCGCTGGGAGTCGCTTTGAGGGAAAGAGATGGCTGGCTTTGTGAAATTGTTGTTTGTGTAGCAAAAATGATGGATGTCGGAACCGTCGTTGAAGCTGTAGGAGGATATATTACCGTGGGAGTTGGGGTTTGAATAGATGTAACTATTTGGATGGAAACGAAAACAGACGTGCTGACGATTGTTTGAGTTGCTGAGGATATCAGAATTTGAGTTTGAGTTTGGGTTGCAGTATCGGTATCGGTGAGAGTAGTTAAGCGCGAAGATATCTGTGGTTGGAAATTTATACTTGAACTTGAGGTGACGTTCGAATTGACGTATTTCTCCGTAAAATTCGTTCCTTGCCCTACTGAAAAGACCTTGCTCGGCGTCGAACAGCATGCAAAACCTTCACCTTCGTCGCAACAAAATTGTCCTAGTGCTGGCTCACCGCATGGCAATAGTGATCCATTATCGTTGGCTGAGTTTCTTATTAGTGATTGTTTCCCATTTGCTGTCGTTATATATCAGGCTTTTGAGAACTCACCACCCTGACAAAAACTCGGACAAGAAGCCGCTGAAAACGTGGGATCTGCACAGGAACCACGGGAGAATTTTTTTGCATTGTTTTTCGAGACGCACAGTTTATTGGTGGAACAAAGCTCATCAGATCCGCAACATCGACTTGTACTGTCACCGCTAAGGCAAGGAATTCCGTTAAAATCAACAGATCCATTGGGTAAAAAGCATTGCCTAGATCCTCCTGCATTAGATGACTGAGGCTGTTGTCCTTGGCCAGTCGGAAAGCTTTGAGACAAGAGAGTTCTTGAACTCTCAGACTGCGACTGTTGGCTTTGCATTTGTTGGGTTTGATTCCAACATTGAGGGCTTTGTATTCCCCGAACCTGTGCTTCCTGTGCCCGTCCCTGAGCAGTTTGTCCCTGCTCTTGGGTCGGCTCCTGGATCCCATTCTTCATGAAATCCTTTTTCGCGAGATTACTTGACAAGACGACCGATACCTGTACCAGCAGAGCAATCGCCACTGCTACGAACTGTCGAGTTAGCATTGGTAGTATTTGCACTCATATGTGTACGTATACAAATAATAGCAATAAGGATTACGAAGAGAGCCAGCTCTTGAAAGTCTCGAGTCTCGAGTTCCCATGCCTATATCAATGTGTTCATTCCGAGATTTTAAGTTCTGCTAATAAACCTCACAAAAAAGTTCCCACTCTCCTTGTTTCAATTTGCTTGATGTTAATCTACATGAGGAGTGGCTTGCAGGAGTCTTCTTTAAAAAGAAAAAATTATCAGGGATGTGGTATTTGCTATCAGTACTAGCGAGTCTCTAGTATTGGCAATCGAAACAGAATCTTAATTTAGCATTTTGAGCTTCCTTCCATTCGAATTATTCAGTGAATTAGATTGCTATATGGAAACGTAGCTACAAATTTACAAAACTCCCAGTGGATGAATAGGGTAAAACAATCCGTCTTGAGAATTCGAAGAAGTTTGGTAGATGAAACAACGGTTACAAAGTCCCAAAAAGACAAAACGAGAGCACGGACTTCCCACCATATTGCGAGTCTGCGACGGTGACATAAGAGCGAGAAGCCGAACTAAGGGATCTGATGCTTTCTTGATATAAACTTTAGTATATCTTTCAATTAAAATCAATTGAATCCAATGAATAAAGCGAAGCTACAAGTCGCGCGAATATTTCTGCCATCCTCTTCGACAAATGTGAAGCTAGTCTGCCCGTACTCTACTAGAGCCTTGGCGGAAAGCATAGAATCGTTTCATATACAAACCTTTCAATAAGTTAGTTCATGCGAACCTCACTTCAGCTAATTTCAAATGCATTATTATACCTTAGATCGAATGCCGGCTTGTCTTTGGGTAGAAATATCCAGCCCTATCAAGGCTTCTTCCAAACACCCACAACCTTTTGTGCTCGAAATACACCCGATTTAATGAACTGTCTAGAATTTCTTTCTAGAACTGTATCTCAATTGCCAGCCTGGTAGATGGAGAGAATTCCTACTTATCATCGCTGTATACAAAATGTCGATAACCATCTTAAGCCCAGTTTAGGCTTATAGTTCTAGTTCTGAATTTAACAAGGCAGGCAGATACAGTTCAACTGTGGCGAATCAGCAAAGTCCCAACTCGTAAAGTCTGGAACTGAGGATATCCATCAAGTGATTTGTAGAAAACCTACGTCATCTAATCAAACCAAGAATACCCAAGACGGCTGTCAAACGTATGACTGAGTCTTGCCGGGAACTACTTTCATCATTCCTATGAAAGAGGGGCCATCACCACAAAAATGGTCTTTTGAGAATCTTCGCATGAGTAATGTGAAAGAAAGAAGATATTCTACCACTAAGCAGAGCGTTGAGCTAAATAATTTGAATTCAAGGCTTTTACATCACTCGCCTTGAATTGTAAAGAATGAAATATCATCAAGTAGCATCAAGTCCCTCGGCACTCCCCACAAAAGATTATATGCATCGTAGTTCCTATTTCCAAGCCTATTCTTTATTTTCCGCTGGCAAAAACGGGCAACTTGTAAAGGGCACGCTAGCATCTGGCTTTTCGACCGCATACCCGTCCCCATGTAACAATGTTGTTAAATCGTCCTTACTCTCAGTAGACAATTTCGTTTTCTTTACATTGCTTTTCTTTGCAATCTGTCGGAACATCTCGAGGGGATCGTAAAAGATCTCTACAGCTTGAAGACGCACGGCTGAATCAACTTTGGCTACTGCGATGCCTTGAATATCGATTGCTCCGCCGTGTGCAGGTATGGTCACCTTTTCACCTTTGCTAAAAGCGGTTTGTGTGAGGCTATGAGGAAGAAAGGAGGACGGGGGGGAGGGAACGTACTCATTAATGCCCACATAATCATTTTTCATGATACCCCAATGTCTCCATTTAAAACTAATAGTTGGCGGTCCACTATATACTTCCAGTACCTCCCACGCAAAAGTCGGCATCATCCTTTTAAACGTCTTGTGACTACTTGAAAAGTCCGATTTCTCGGGGGAATAGTATTCATTGGCTGTGAGAATAGCATTGTAAGTGCCCACTTTTAACATGTATTCGCCTGTAACGGGGGCAGAACCATTGATAGAGAAGTTGAAATTTGGGTGGTCGATTGTGCGCCACTCGGAAATGTCAATTTTGAAGGAGGCTTCTACTTCCCAGTTCTTGACGAGGTTTTCGACGAGAGAGGGCAGGGATGCAGCCGTGTGGTTTTGGGTTTTGGCTGTCAGATGAGGTTAAAGGATGGCCTCTTTTCATTTGATAGATTGAGCGAAATCTCTGGATGCGGATTTGGCTGTGACTGTTACATACTTTGTGCCCATACTTTTCTTGTGTTTGTGTAGTCTGGTGGCTGATTATATCGCCATTTGGCATCAAGATCTTTCATTACTGCATTGGGGTCGAGGAGATAATCTGGCAAAGCCGCGGTCGTATCCGCTGGTGCAGTGTCTGCGGAATCCATGGTCTTTGCTGGAGAGAAGTCAACGGGAGAAGGGTCAGCTGAAAAGAACTGTCTTTGCACTTCTAATTGTAGACGCAAATAGTGGGATCTTTATGCATGTATATATATCTCTAACAATCCTTGGTAGGCAGTACCTCGAAGGCCTTATCGGATGGCAGGCCACGCCAAATCTTACTCCCTGCATGCCACTTGCATACCACATGGTGTACCAGGCCGCCCAATAATTCGTTAAACCGTCAAAATGGTCTCCGCAGTGGCCGCACTATTAAGTTCCAGCTTACTCTTGCGAAATTGTCTGTACAATCATTGGTTTGGATAATGGTTACCTGATTTTGTCTCTGTCCGAAAAGTGGGAATACCCATGTAAGAGTTTGGAGACGAAAGAATCCTCAGATATAGATTGAAGATAGCTGGTGACACTAGAATCACCCGCAAAGGCTTGCAAGATATTTTGATGTTGCTATGAATGTACACCTGCAATACCTGGTCGCTTCCAGCTTGAACGAAAAGGACTAGGGCGACATGGTGATGGGGAATCTCAAGAAGTAACGTTGCGCAGAATTGAAAGTGGCAGACACTCATGACCTAGACAATCGATAAATCTAGACTCTCAATCAGACACATGATCTGAATTAGAGTAAGGTCGCAGGACCATCCATCCAAGATCAGAGATATTAAACGAAGACGGTAAGCTAGCTTGTCCCGTCCTTTTCACTTGCATCTATCTTAGCTTGGGAAGAAAGTTGAAACATCAGGATCTTTCTTAGGTAGGAAATCATCGTGTGCGTCGAGGTTCATGTCCAAGGTCCTCGGCTTTTGTATGGAAACAGGAACATGCATCTATCTCATCTTGGAAGGTAGAGGAGGCTCTATCAAAATCAAGATCCCAATGGCTGGAAATTGAAATTTTATGGGGAAGAACCTTCACCGCCCGGGCAATAACCTTAAATCAATCGATTGTACTCGAATATATTCATAGAAAGTTGTATATACTCCGCATTCTATGAGACGAGCAAACAATTGAGTTTCCCCAATCAGCAGTCGTTATATTCTCCAATGGCCAAGTCAAAGGGAAAGAGAAAGCAGCAAAGTCTCCCTACCGAGCAAAACATCAAGAAAGTGAAGACTGCAAGTATTATTACTCCACCTCCAGAACTTTCGACTGAGCCCAAAACCCTCCATGATCTTTTAATAGCGGAAGAAGATATCGAAATATCCGTGGACACGCTCAACACATTGGCAAAGAATCCTGCTCTTATAAAATCGAAGGCATGTAAGGAATTACGAACTGCGGTTTTCGACTTTCGAAATGCTTGCACAACGGGCTTCAATGCGTCTAGTATGCTATCTATCATCGCGCAGAGGCAGTGGCGAACACTAATTATGATGTAGTCGATACAAACCCTACGGCACGTATCAGCGGTGCTCTAGCAGATGAAGGGTATACCGAAGCTAGGATATTACTCGCGGAGATGCGAATTCGAGAGCAGAAGCCTAAATTAGGTGCGCTCTGCCGATGGGTTAGAGATTTAGATGTTGTAAGTGGTTTAGCGGAACAACTAGACGGCAGTGGAGCAAAGAGAACGGCAAGAGAGGAGCAATTGCTAGTTGTGTTAGATGCAATACTTAGAGTCACTGGCCCGGTAGATTATTCGACTGGGAATGGAACGGCTATAAATGGTCCTATAGTGCCAAGAGAGGCATGGAATTTGAGGGATGATACGATTCCGCGCAAGCAAGTATACGATTCGGTTTTGGACGGAAGCATACTCAATTCTTTGCCTAAGGACATAAAATCTAAGTTCCGCGTCATTGAAACAACCCCAGGTTCGGATCGCAAGCCAGCAAACCTCCATCCGGCGATCCTTTGGGCATCTCAGGACAATGCCATTGCTTTTTCTGATAGCCCTCCTAAGACGACTCACCACACACATCCCGTTGTACCGAATCTACATTTGCTCAAGGACGTATTGAGTCCAGAAGAGTGTATTCGAATCATTGCTGCAGGCGAGACCGTGGGATTTACACCGGATGCCCCAATACGCGCAGAAGGCGAGGAAAACAGTATCTTGGCTCATAATTTCTATTGGGTTGCGGATAATGCTTTCTGCGATGGAGTATGGAACAGAGTTAAGGAATTTGTCCCAATACAAGTCAATGGTAAACAGGTAAGAGGTCTGAACAGAAGATTTCGCGTTTACCGCTACATCCCTGGTGCAGAATATCGTGCCCATATTGGTGAGTAATCCTCCTTTCACATTGGTTCGTTCCATCTTGCTGAAAAGTTATCTTCATAGATGGCGCTTGGCCGCCGTCTGGAATTGACCCTACGAACGATAAATATATCTACGATTCTTCTCCAACGGACGCAAAACAGTCCTCTTTATTCACATTTTTGATATATCTCAACGATGAGTTTGAAGCTGGCGAAACGACTTATTTTCTGCCCAGCGCGAAAGAGGGCAGCATGAATGCATATTCGATAAAGCCAATTCAAGGTAGTGTGGCAATGTTTCCACACGGCGAAACCGAGGGAAGTTTACTTCACGAAGGCACCGGGGTGAAAAGGGGCTCGAAGGCATCAGCAAAGTACGTAATTCGGACGGACGTTTTATACGATGTCGACGCTAAATGAGAGAATCTGATCTGTAAACCGAACATGTATGATATCAAGACTCGGCATGTAATATTTTCAGGAAAATTCTTGCCCATAGGTCAACATCAATTCTCCCAAGAAATCCAGTGCTACACAAAGAAAGAACGGTGCTAACCAGATCCAACCACTCAAGTACGGAACGGAGATTCGGACCGGAAGCAATGTGGTGGTTTTTGGGGAGTTTATGCTAAAGTCAAATACTGTCCTTGGCGGGCATACCCACCTCATATAAATTAATAACCCCATCTAAATCACATGTGTCTAAACTGCATCTTACGGGGTCAAGTGATCACATATACTCAATATAAAGACTATTGCTAGAGGTACAGTATACGGACCTCCGTAATCTTCATGTTTCTGCACGTGGATCCTTGACTACCCACTGTAGATCGATGGGGCACCACGGGTTCATCACCGACTCAAATTATCCAGCTAAATTGCATGATCCGCTGTTCCGCGATGACCCCGAATTGGCTATCCCATAAGTTAAAGTTGAGTGAGAGCGTGAGTGTATATCAACAATCGACTGTTCCTTACGTTGACCATTCTTTCTCGCAAATTTGTCTTTCTTTGCAAGTTGATTTTCAGTACAAAGATGCAAGTTCTTTCTCTCGTTCTCCTAGTTCTAGCAACTCCCATCCGCGCTGCAGCCGGCGATGGAGATTGGGCTGCCGCTTATACCAAGGCTAAAACGGCTCTGGCAAAACTCACAAATGCGAATAAAGTTACACTAGTGACGGGTGTTGGATGGGAAAAAGGACCTTGTGTTGGGAATACTGCTGCGATACCTTCGATTGGATGGCCAGCATTCTGCTTGCAGGATGGTCCTTTGGGGTATGTAAATTTTACTTGAGCTCGTGATTTTTCGGTAGATGAAATGTGAAAGGAAAGTGGAGGAAATGATCATGACTGTTGATGTTGATGTTATGTGGTTTGAATTAGAGTTCGATATGCTCAAAAAGTAACGGCATTTCCTGCGGGCATAACTACCGGCAGTACATGGGATACAGATTTGATGTATGCGAGGGGTTATGCTTTAGGTATGATAATATCCTTTCGTGATCGATGGGGTTGAGATGGAAATGTGGATGAACACAAGCTTATTCTATATGGTAGGAACCGAATCTAAGGCACTTGGTGTTCATAATCAGCTTGGCCCAGTGGCTGGACCTTTGGGGAAAATACCAGTGGTTTGTAGCTCACTATCTTTATTTGGGATATATGGATGAAAACAATACTGATCATTGGAACAGGCGGGGAGAAATTGGGAAGGGTTTAGTAATGATCCATATCTTTCTGGTGTTGGTATGGCGAATGTATGTTTTTCTTTTCCTTGAACAATTGATCGATGATAAAAAGATAAATTGACATTGTACTTTAGACGGTCCAAGGTATGCAAGCAGCGGGTGTCCAAGCATGTGCAAAACATTACCGTAAGTCAATTCCTATCCACATTGTCTAATCTCTAAAGATATCATAGTCGGAAATGAGCAGGAATTGAATCGAGACAAAATGAGTGCGAATATTGCTGATAGAGTCAACCATGAGGTTCGTATTCAATTCTACCCTCACAAATTTCAGAGAATGATTATACATTATAGTTATATCTCTGGCCCTTCGCCGAAGCAGTAAAAGCAAACGTCGCATCTGTAATGTGTTCATACAACAAATTCAACAGCACATATGCATGTGAAAACCAAGCTTTACTCACCGGATTATTGAAAAATGAATTGGATTTTCAGGGTTATGTTGTTAGTGGTACGTACTTGCTTAAAGTGCAGTTATATGTTTAGTAATACACAGAGAAGTATTAACGAGTATATATAGACTGGGCAGCACAGCATACCACAACAGGTAGCGCGAATGGGGGGATGGATATGGCGATGCCAGGAGATAATTTCGGCGACAATAATTTCCTCTGGGGAAACAATCTTCTCAATGCCGTAAATGCGTAAGTTCCCTAAAGAATACATACATACCAAATATTCCCAGCCCTATCTAACAATCCCCAGCGGCACAGTCCCCCAAACCCGTCTCGACGACATGGCCCTCCGTATTCTCGCCTCCTGGTATTTCCTCGGCCAAGACACAAATTACCCTGCTGTTACCGGCTGGAGTTCATGGAATGGCGGTGTTGGCGGTCCAAATGTTTCATCGGACCATAATACTGTTGCTCGAGCCATTGCTCGTGATGGAATTGTGTTGTTGAAAAATACTAATAATGCGTTGCCGCTTAAGAAACCTGCTAGCTTGGCCATAATAGGTCAAGATGCTATTGTGAATCCGGCGGGTGCAAATGCGTGCACGGATAGGGGCTGTGATACAGGGACTTTGGCTATGGTATGTCGTTTAGCTCTCTTATATCGTTTAACTGTTTCGCATCGTTCAACTCTTTTGTATTGCTTAGCTCTATCATATCTGATCCACCTCGTGGTTTGAGTCGAAAATCTAATCATGACATAGGGTTGGGGCTCAGGCACAGCCGATTTCCCATATCTAGTTGCACCATATGATGCGATTAAAGCCAGGGCCGCCGCGGATGGCACAACCGTGACCCTCTCAGATACAGATTCCACATCAACGGGAGCATCAGTAGCAAGCGCTGCCGCAACAGCTATCGTATTCATCAACTCTGATTCGGGTGAAGAATACATTACCGTGAGCTACCCACACACTGATATCATTTCCTTTTCACTTACCCAAAATCAATAGGTCGAAGGAGCAGCAGGTGACCGCATCAACCTAGATCCCTGGCACAACGGCAACTCACTCGTCTCGGCCGTCGCCGCCGTGAACAAAAACATCATCGTCGTAATCCACAGCGTGGGCCCGCTAATCCTCGAATCCATCCTCGCCCTCCCAAACGTCATCGCAATAATCTGGGCCGGACTCCCGGGCCAAGAATCCGGCAACGCCCTCGTAGATATCCTCTACGGTTCCGTCTCACCCAGTGGCAAACTCCCCTATACCATCGCAAAATCCCAAGCCGATTACGGAACTGCTATCGCAAACGGGGATGATAATTATTCCGAGGGTTTATTTATCGATTACAGACATTTCGATCAAGCTGGTCTGACTCCCCGTTACGAATTCGGATACGGATTAAGTTATTCATCTTTCTCATATTCAAACCTAATTCTCTCATCAATATCTTCCTCGACAGGAAATAGCGCGCTTCTTCCTGGAGGAAAATCAAATCTTTTCGATACCATCGCTACAGTATCCATCACGCTCTCTAATAATGGCAGTGTCCCCGCCGCGGAAATAGCACAGCTGTATATTGGATTTCCGGACTCGGTACCTAACACACCACCGAAACAACTTCGTGGGTTTAAGAAGATTAGTTTAGAGGCGGGTGTGAAAGATAGTTTGACCTTTGATTTGAGGAGGAAGGATTTGAGTTATTGGGATACGGGTTCTCAGGCGTGGGTTTTACCCGTGGGTTCTTTTGGGGTTTTGGTTGGGGCTAGTAGTAGGGATTTAAGGTTGGAGGGGGTGCTTTCTGGTGCGGGTGGTTCGAGTACGAGTATATCCTCACCTACAACGTCAATATCAAGTTCTACCAAAACAACAATAACAACAACAACTCCTCCCCCGCCAACCAGCTCGAGTTCAACTACGACAACGATTACCACGACGAGCCCAACAACCCCAACAGCTCCAACCCAAACCCTCTACGGCCAATGCGCCGGAATCGGCTACACAGGCCCTACTACCTGCGCCAGCGGAACGTGCAAATTTACAAATGCTTATTATAGTAAGTTTTTTTTCCCTCTTACATTTTGCCCCTCTAGTTTTGATGCGCTATCTTTTTTGTGCTTTTATTTCTTCTTTCGTTTCTGCTTTGAGATCAGATCAGATCAGATCACATATTAAAACAGAAATAAAAAATAAATACTAACACATCGAATTAAATTAATTAGGTCAATGTTTACCTTGAGTTAAAGAAACTTAAAATTTAAGCTTCATTAGTAAGTATCTTGAGGGTATGGGATATGTATGTATATATATATATATATATGTTAATATTATCTTAGGTTAGTACCTAGGTAGGTAGGTAGGTAGATAGGTATCTGTGGATTTGAGATGACATGGGCCCGGGTTGAGTAACTTGAGATTATTAATAGGGTTTGAGGGCTGAGGAGCTAAGAATTGGGAGTTGAGAGTTGGGGATATAAGGAAAGGAAAAGGAGGGTGGGGGGGGGAGGGAAGGGGAGGAGATTGAGGTTGAGGTTGAGGTTGTAGGTAGGTGTTTATGTATATACAAAACAAATTGAATGAAATAAATAAACAATTCTTTTATTTATATTCTAAGCCTGTATATATATATACCTATGTAGGTATTGTACGTTTTACTTGTTTAACATTGTTAGAAAGTCACATGCATATTTACTAGAAGGGTTTAGCTTACCTAATAGGGCTTAGTATAATATGGTTTGGGTAACCTACCTATACAACTCAATAATATTGCTTAAGATCTATTCCCAACAAACATGATATGCGATTAGATGAATAGATATTTATTATTCACCTATTAATTTCATTGATTTCACTAATACACCGCTTCATTTTAAACTATCATATCATCAAATCATCATCTCATTCTCCTCCCATCCCATCTCATTCTCCTCCCATCCCATCCCATTCATCCTTCCATCCCATCCCATCCCATTCCACCGCACTCCAACCTCCAACCTCCCCAAATAACAAAAGGAATCCTGGTATATTGCTCCACTAAAACCGATGACACCTGCTAGATGCCCAAACACATCATATTTAATGAAAAATTCCCTCCTATCCCGTCCCGTCCCGTCCCACCCATTCCATTCCGTCCCACTCATCCAATGAAAACTCCTTAATGTAAGATTAGGTATGATACAGTTTGAAACCCAATATTCTATCCTTCCCACCTCCCACCTCCAAATGCCCATGCATACTACCCCCTCCTCAATCTCATTGCTCCCCCTCAAATACCATTCTAAACCACCCTCACCTACCCCTAACCCCTACCCTCTCTACCCTCCCCAGCACCCCCCACAAAAATAACCACATTAACCGCCGCCGCATACGCCTCCCTAACCGCACAAGCCAAACAACTCCTCCCCACCACCGCCACCACAGCATTCAATCCCCAATGACTACACCACGCTCTAGCCATACACGCATTATCCTCCACACCCCACGCCTCAATCACCAACACCGTATCCTTATCCACTCCCTCCATAAGCTGATTAAATTTCCATTGTGCCCCCTTCATATCATAACCTTCTTCCCACGAACCCTGAACCCCTAATTCCTCCGGTTGCGGCGCCCATCCCAAATGTAAATCTTCATTTAAATTGGCGCCGCCAACCCCAGCCCAATTATGTATATCGAGTAATTGGTTCATGCGCGCGACTTTATAGACATAGTCGAAGAAGAGAACATGTGGACCATTAGAACAAGGATATGCCGTGATGAACGAAACATCATGAGCTAATCTCAACCAATGCGATTGTCCTTTCCTAGCAAAAACCACACATGCATCATAAGTAGGTGGTCTCTTCCCCATCTCGCTACTTCTCTTTGGGGAGCCACCATCAAGCTGCTGGTTTGGTTTCGCTACGTCGAATGCTAATTTTTCAATACGGATATTATCTATAGGGGGGGATTCCAAGTCTAGCTTGGGTAGTACAAATTCGCTCACGGGATAAACGGGATCGTTTGGATCGGGAGGACCAAGAGGATCAGATCGAACTCTCATGCTTAAGACGTCGGTTTTGGTGATAATTTGAGGAGACATACGTTGACGAATTCGCAGTACTTGAGTGCGTTCAATATCCACAGAAGCGAGAGCCGGACCAATCCAACCGGCAATCTCTTGACAAGTAGGAGCGAGAACTTTACCAACGATACAGGTAGATGCCCAATACGTACTACCTCTATATTGGAAGCCAGAATTGGGATGCATATGTGTGAGGCCACCAAGATCAGCACCGCCATCTTCATCGCAGTCAATTAAAGTATTCATGAGAAGCCATGGTTGAGTTGGTCCTGGTAAGATTAAGCCAGTACAATAAGACATAGCATCTGCAGAACGATCTTCGAGAGGTGAAGCATCTGGATCTAGCTCTTTTAGAGATTCATCTACCATGAGTAAATTAGGCCACTTCATAGCTCTTGAAAATTTGCGTAGAGCTTTGACTTGTGATCTCTTTTTGAGAAGGCGAAACTTGACTATTTTGATATGAGCCTCTATCCTTACGTACTTCTTATAATATGTGAAAACTTACTCTGCTGAAGATCATCGGTAGTCTTATACTTCTCAATAGTCATACATTCTCTCCACTTCTTCGCAACAGCCAGATCCCAAGAGATCCACGGTGGTAATTGTGCTAGCAATCTCTCCTTTGCTTCTTCCGAATGATGCTTCGATTGAATCCTCAGTTCCAATTCCATGCTCAACAACAATTGATGAAAAAAGGCTCGATATCTTCCATGATCAGAATATGCCCCATCAACAAAGAATTTAGCCACAACATGATTTTTAGGTTGACTAAAATCGATCCACTCACGTCTCGACAACGCAATTATTAAATCCGCAATTTGTTTCTCCATCCCCTTTTTAGCGATGAATGATTTGTCGAGGTCCTTAAGTAAAATTTTGTATAAACTCTTATACAGCATATCCTCATTTTCATCATCGATCCCACCTTCCAAATATATCAATCGATCCAATATAATTTGTAGATCCACATCTCTCAACGTTTGAACACCCGGGTCCCGAAGCTCAATAGGAGCATGGGGACTGCCATTAATGCTACACCAGTGATTCAAGGTAATCGTGCCTCTCAATGTGCCATAAGCAAAAGCCATACTTGGTTGTTCAAGAGTCTCCCAAGGTCGATTTGCTTCACCGGGTCCTTGTAGTCGCATAGAATCCGCCAGAAATGCCCTACTAAATATCTCCGCACGATCACTTCCGGCTCCTCCATTTCCATGACAAGTCGCATATAGCGCAAAGTATTCATCCGAAGCATGTGGGATCGATTCCATCGTTCCTTTGAAAACAGGTACCCCGGTAGCAATCAATTGCATCGCTTTCCCTTGCGACAACTCATCATCCTGCGAATGACCAACAGGTGGCCATTCCATTGATGGTTTAACCTTAGGCGCTCTTGCACCTTCTTCTGTATATTTCGATGATCTGCCGGTACTAGGTCTTGCATGATGGGGCGAACGAGAGGTAGAAGTATTTGGCTTAATCGAAGGATGTCTTTTCGGAGAAGCAGAATGAGATTCATCATCTGCGCGATGTCGATGATCTGTATGTGGTGAACGGGAGGTCGAGGCACTTAATTTGACCGAATGATGTCTTCGAGGATTTTCGTCATCTTCGCGATCTTTGCTATCTCGATGTCGATGTCTGTGAGGAGAAGTCGATATATATCCAGCCTCGCGCTCCCCATCATCTCCATCCCTTGAAGGCTTATCCCGATTTCTCCTACTCCTCCGATGTTTTCTTCGTTCTCTTCTCGGTCTCTGTTCATACTCATCCTCAATTTCTGGCTTCGGCTCTGGCCCATCCTCACTCTTCTTCTTGCCCAGAATTAAACTGGCTATCTTGTCCTTAACACCAACCATTATCACTCTCTCACTATCTAACGCACTCTGTTCGTTCCCTTATCAAGGTATCAAAGTATCAAATTATCAAATTCCCAGTCTCCGATCTCAAAATCCACAGATATCCTTCGCATTTATCTGTATCCGTGTCGTCTTCGCAACAAACAAATCGCGTCAATAAATAGTTGATTTGATATCCGATTCACGAGTTCACGAATTCACCAGTCCATAAATTCTCTCAAGTCCAAACCTTGTGTGACAAAGTTTCTCAAACAAAGTTTCTCATAAAACAGTAAGTAGTAAGGCTGAATTCCAGATGAGTGAGTAAGAATAAAAAACTCAAGATCAAGATCAAGTCTTTCATGCAGATGACTGTATAAACCGATGAGGCAATTCCTCGAGACAAGACCAAATCATACTGATCTCTCGGGAAACCAATATACTTGGAGTGAAGTACATTCTCCTGATAAAAGTTGGACAAATATGTTACAGAAAAGAGATATCCACCATAGCCTTGTCCTTTACATCTCCATCCTTCGCTTATCCCGGTTATTCTGCGGGAAAAACAGTTGTTTCATGCTTGATGAGTTAATCTTTGGACTGATAGGAATCACCGAGTATGTTTGTCATATGATATCATGATACAGGTTGAAATATTACTACGGTTTCTAAATTATTTACTTCTCAGTTGAGCTAACAACTTGGTATACATATGCAGCGTTTCAGGCTCAAGCTGGGAACATACAGCTAACGGTCCCCTACCCCTCAATCACCCATCCACCTTACAGATCAATCTTGAAATCCTCAGAGGCTTGATTGGCCAACATGATGTTGGTTGAATTAGATCCATCCTCTCGGTACTTGTCCATAGCTTGTCGATACTACACACATATTAGTTAGCCATCATCTTCATTCTTATACCACGTCGCAAAAGCTTACCTTGAAGAAGAAATTGAGAAATAACGAAATCATGAGGGCAGCGCTGACAATCATTGGCCCAATCAGATTATCGAAATCTTTTCCGCTTCTGGCAACAATCATGTTTCGCCGCGTGTAATGCATCCAGTAGCCCCAACCTCCAGCAAATATAGCAATGATAATATATGCAATACCCATAGCTTCTGCAATTTCATCCTCCCCTGCAGCTGTGTATAAACTAACGGCAAGAGATCCCAATAATATGCATATATGTTGCCATTTCAAAAATGTCCGTTCGTTGGCCAGCCAAACTTTGGGTTCGACTTGTAAAGGACCTGAATCCTTGATGTATTGAGTAGGTTTAGTAACGCCTGGAGGTAATTGAACACTTCTCGATCGGCGCGATTGGGCATAACGAGAGAGAGAGAAAGATGGAAATACAGATGCCAATGTACCATATCCACTTCCATTCCTCGAATCTCTAGTCTCTTCTTCATCATTTCCGGCATCTCCAGGAGTTGCAGGACCATCCAGATGGGATCTTCTGCCAGCCCTCTCCTCAGTGACCATTCTCTCTTCCATATATGACCTGCCTACTGGTGAGCTGACAGCAGGTTTGAAGCTTGCACTAGCTTTATGAGAAGTTCCTAAATAGCTACCGACTACAAGATCATTCTCGGCCTGCTTTGCTTTTCGGGATTGATCTTCATCGAATGCCGCTTGTGGGTCTTTGCGAATATCATCCGTCAAGTTTCCATGCCACGAAGGATAATCGTTGACATAATCTTCGAAAAGAGATACAGCACCTTGAAGAAATTTAGAGAATCCTGGGGCTGCGTACACAAGATGTGAGCCCATCAAATCCTGTACCCATTGAGGCTGCTTTTTGGTTGCATCATCCCTAACCTTGATCTCCAATACCGAATATGGAAACCTCGATATTTCACCTGGGTTTATGTTGCTGAACGGATACGACATGGCACTACTATCGATGTCGCGTCTGTGCCAGCTCTTAGGATCTCTGCAAGGTCGGTCCTCATCTATACAGTCTTCCCGAATGAATGCCAATTGAGTATCGATAGATATCCTGACTCTGTCATCCAACGGCTTCTGAAAGGCCGTCCGCGTGTAATTAGCTCGCAACATTGGTTGCAAGCCATTCTTCTTGATGAGTGATTGAATATCGTCCACGGTTTTCTTGAAGGCCTCAATTCTTGCTTCCGGCTGTCCTTGCCGTTCCATTTTTTGTATGCTCTTCTCCATCTTGTACTCGCCTTTGATGAAGGCGTCGATGTACTTTTCCTTTATCAAAAGCTTCTTTTCTTCGCTGGTGCCATTTTCATGTGCAATCTTTTGTTCAAAATGAAGCTCTGGATTGTCCTTCAATTGGCCGTACCACCTTATCCGCAGTGATGTTGCCTCTTCCTTCCTTTCTCTCTTTTGATCGTACAATGTGAAGTCTGGGCTATCGAGATAGAGAGAGTTAAGGGTCGGGTCGGCTTGGGGTTCGGGACTTTTCGAGGATGGTTCACTATATACCACAGCTGGAAGTCGGCGAAGAATATACGTTTTGACTTCCAAAAGATTATCGGGGTGAACCCAAACTATGAGAAGGCTTGTTAGCATAGGGCTCCACCTAGGGGCATAGCATACTTACATTTATAGGCGGTATACTTTTCCGGCGTCTGTGATTGTGATTGAACCTCAGAGGAAGTCGCGGTAGGATCCGAGTTATCATCCAGCTGTTGGCGAACAATAAAGTACATCATCGACAACTGGTTGAGCAATGCTGAATAGCCCTGTTCCGAATTGAAGGGTCTCTTCTGCAGACTCATTTGTACCATAGGCCTAATTTTATAGTTGTTACCCCTCTTGCGATCATGTTTCTTAACGATCTTCAAGAACGCAGTGTAATTGATGCTGCTATATTTCTTTAGTTCCTTGGTATCATTGATGATAGCATCAAGCTCTTCCTCAATCTTCTTGAATTTGGCGGTATTCACATCATCTTTCGATTTCCCATCTTCTGGTGCAAGTTCTTTGAGTTTCTCGCCCGTCGCATTAGCACGCTCCTCCAACTTCTTAAAGGTTGAAGCTTGGAAAGATGCTATCTTTTCAAGTTGAACGTTCAGGATCTCCTCGCAGAACTTTGTCTCATCATCCGCGGTCCATGGCCTATCGGCACCCTCAGATGCCGAATCTTCTCGTAGGAGGTGTTTGAGCTTCGCATAATCGATATATTGATCCTTCCATGGTTGATATATTGATCTCTTCAATGTCTGACCGAAACGCATAGTGATGGCGAATTGAAGTTGTTGTTGGTTGAATAAACGGTAAGAGTGGAATCAAAAGTCGGAAAGATTTATTTGTGAAGCTTGTTAGGATGTGAAAGCTGGGTCAGAGCTTATAAGAAAGCTTATTCGGTGACGAAATCAAATATGAATACAAATATCAATATCAATACACAGAAACGAACACTACAATACAAAATCCCGTCACTCGAGACAATCACTCAAAATACATTATTATCAGAATGATACGCAAACAAAAGACAATTGAAAATTCAAACACCAACTCCAATTATGTAAATTGTGAATCTAGAACAGGGGAATTTCGAATGAGGCATGTCAGTTATGATAATCCACTAGATCCTCCACCCACGTGCATAAAAGATCTAATGCGATTGCACCGGCACGTTTTCATTTTCACTATCTAGGGTAGGATTGTGACGTCCATGCAGGCATTGAGCCAGAACCGGATATCCATAAATTACTTCCCGGTTTTGTTAATCTGCATATAAAATACGAGTCTACCAATAATATTAATTCCTTGCATTGTCGAAACTAATTAGATAAATACACTCGAAAACCACTAACAAAAGGAGCATAGCACATCACATATCTAAAGCCTAATTTCATACAACAGTTTGTAATATAAATTTTGATTTTTTTTCTCCGCTTGCTCTTCTCCCCCTCGCTCTCACTTGCAAAATACATCTATGTATAATAAAAAGTTTAAGGCAAACTACTCCAACTCCCACGCATCAATCATTCATCAACACCCCCGGAGGAAAGCATTTGCATTCGCTGGTATCGTAAAAAAGACATAACCATCATGAAGTAATATTGCAATGTGGACGACCCGACCTCTCCTGTTTTTCCTTCCATGAACAATGCATATACGATATCCGTCCATCATAATTTTGAATCCCGAATCATGTCGCCAATCATCTGATTTCCCCAATAATGCCAGAAATATGCTTTTCGTGTGTTCATTCCAGGAACGTTAACATTCGTACCACTACAGAGCAAGTGTCGTAAATATGTTGAATTTTAGTATTTTATGTGTAGATTGTGTTGTTCCTTATGTCGCAGCAGCTGCGATGACTTGGATAGGAGCGCGATCAGCACGTCCTAAGATCTCACGTTTAGGACCTCGGGCAAAGATTTCGGATGCGGTGCTCTTAACGATACCACCAGTGACAGGCAAAGAAGAGGATCCTTCCAAGTAGCGATCGCACTCTCTAGCACATTGTCTACCTTCATTGATACCCCTAAACTTATTAGAAAATGTGTCAAAATAGAACTGCAGTTTATGACTTACCAAACGATGAGAGATTGTCCACGGCGACAATCTCCAGCGGCAAATATACCCTCGACATTGGTAGAGTATTTTCCAGGAGCTGTCTTGACATTCTTGCGTCCATCCTTCTCAATTTCATCACCAAGAACACGATCCTCTGGACCAAGGAAGCCCATAGACAAGAGCACAAGATCAGCTGGGAAGAATTGCTGGGAACCTTCAATTTTCTTCATATCCCAACCACCAGTGGAGGATCTGGTCCATTCGACACGGATAGTGTTGATACCCTTGACCTTTCCAGTTCCATCGTCAACAAACTCTTCAGACATGACACAGTATTCACGAGGATCTTTGCCCATGTGTTGCTTAACCTCAGTATGTCCATAGTCTACACGATAGACTCGTGGCCATTGGGGCCATGGGTTGTCACGTGCGCGCTCATTTGGTGGCTGAGGTAAAAGCTCAAAGTTTGTGACCGACTTGGCACCGTGGCGAACGGAAGTACCAATGCAGTCATTTCCAGTGTCACCACCACCAATAACAACGACATGCTTATCCTTGGCGGAGATGTATTCGTTGTCAGCAAGCTCGGAGTCAAGCAGGGACTTGGTGTTGCGGTGCAAGAATTGCATGGCAAAGTGAATGCCTTCGAGGCTTCGGTTCTTAATTGGTAGATCACGAGCGACAGTGGCTCCAGTAGCAATCACCACTGCGTCATTTTCAGCCTTGAGATCCATAAGCTGGACATCTTGACCAACTGCAACGTTAGTCTTGAATGTGATTCCCTCAGCAGCCATGAAATCTGTACGACGCTTGACGATCTTCTTGTCAAGCTTCATGTTTGGAATACCGTACATTAGCAAACCTCCAGCTCGGTCAGCTCGTTCGTAGACAGTGACTTTGTGACCAGCTTTATTGAGCTGATCGGCGCAAGCAAGACCAGCTGGTCCAGAGCCGATAATGGCAACAGTCTTGCCAGTGCGGACTTTTGGTTCTTGTGGAACCATCCAGCCCATGTCGAAACCACGGTCAATGATGGCACATTCGATGGACTTGATTCCAACAGGATCTTCGTTGATACCAAGGACACATGCACCTTCGCAGGGGGCGGGGCAGACACGGCCAGTAAATTCTGGGAAGTTATTGGTTCTTAGCAGCGAATTCAAGGCCTCCTTCCAATTGCAATTGTGGACAATTGTGCGGTTTTCGAGCTGGTAGAGGCCGCCGGCGACTTCGATGGCGCGGAATTCTCCTTCATGAGGTTCCGAGACGCTGAAAGTGTGAGCATCCTCTTGACAGCGTCTGCGGGAATTCCGGAGGTTTGCAGAATTCGTGATCTTCTTCCTAGGGATCAGGAGATGGTGCTGGAATTTCTCATTGCCTTTGAGCATGTCGAATTGGCGAGTTGGCTGCCCGTATCTCTGGTACTCGCGAATAGTGGTGCATTGGATTCCACACGAAAGGGCCAGCTTGTGAGCGTCTTCTACAATCTTGTGGTGCTCTTCCATGCCCTGCATAAATCGGTAGTAGGGACCGAATATGTTGCCATGCGATTCAATAAGTCCTGCAAGAACAGCCAGGCGAGTATCTTCATCCGCATTCATGTAGCAATCGGGGATACCGACACGTTTGTCATCGCCTGAAAAGCCCAATCCACGCAACCCCTGGCGAACAGGATTCCAGGTGTGGTAAAAATCTGCCTTCCCCGTGGACACGATCCCCCAACTGTAGGCGTCCATAGTTAAGGTACCTGTCTGGCCGCGAATTTCATAAGCATCTCCAGCAAGAGAAACCACCTGTTCTGAAAGCTCAAGAGGAGCAGCAGTATCAGGTTGAATGGACGAGGCATTCAGGCGGTCGACGTATGCCTGAAGGTATGCCTTGACTTCTAGATCTGCACTTGTGACCGCAGGTTGGTTCTTGATCCCACCACCGAGCCAAAATCCTAAGAAGTAAGGATCGATAGGGACATCTGCTGAAGGTGTCTGAGAAGGAACAAATTTCAGAGGTGTTCTAAACAATTTCAAGTGCCTGTGACCAGCATTCTTATGATTCTGACAAGAGGCCTCATACTCTGCCAAAGTCATAGCAAAATATTCGCCATTGTGAACAGCATGAGGATCAACCATACGGTAGTGATCACCGGAAAGAAGATCAAGAGCAAGCTGAGCTTGTTCTTCATTCGCAAACAGTGCAGAAACCGACTTGAAGCCTTTGCATGGCCCGTTGGCTTGTGTACATTTTACTTTCAACTTGTCTCGAACAGCAGCAAACTTGTCTAGGAGATCCTGTTCTCGTACAACCTGGGTTGTATCAGCGTCTGAGGAGCCCTGCGATTCTTGAGCCTCTTGAGGTTGTGAAGACGGCTCATTTTGACCCTGGGATGACTGATGAGGCGGCGAAGACACAATCCCGACGGTTGTCTGGTAGGTTGGGTCAGACGAGTGAACCGATGAAGGCAATCTTTCCGGCAAGCGAAATTTACGAGCTCGGGGGTCATCAAGATCGATGACAAGGTCAGGCTCATCAATGTCGGGTATCTCCTCTTGCTCTGGGAGGAGTCGGTCAAGATATCCATCCATCTCCTCATGCAGCATGTCACGGACAAGGTCGACAAGACTATCATCGGTGGTAGCTAAGACATGTTAGTATATTCTAAATATAATAGTGGATTGGAATATAACTTATAACTTACCCTCTAGTTCAGAAGCCGAAATAAGAGTCTTGAACAACTCAAGAGCACGAGAATAGAAATCTGCCGATCCAGAATCCGAAACCGAACGATCAACGACCATGTCGATATGTGAATGAACTTCAGAATCGGTAGGGCGACGATCCAGATTCCGGCATACCTCAGCATGTATGCGGTGAACCAGATCATCCCACTGAAGACAAGTAAGATCTTCCTTATACTCGGTTCGATCGCATCGTGAGAACCATGTAACCATGTGTTTCCCCTCAAGGACTCTCATGGTAGGGGCAATTCCGTAAGCCACCATCGCCATGATGTGATCGGATGTGCATTCGAAAGAAGTGTCCTGCCTGGAATTCCATTCCTTATAAGTGATGGTCTTCATTGTCTTACTCTTCTTGATTTCACCCACTGCCGTGCAGATAGTAGGCATATCATTGTCATCGAACAGCTTGGTACCAACTTTGATGTCCCTGATGGCTTGGACTCCGTCCGTAGTGCGGACCCTGGTGTTTGGATCAAGGCACATAAAGACCAACTCATTCCATTTAGGAATAATGTTGGAAATTGGGCAACCCGAGTCAGATTGACAGAATGGAACACCACAGTCCATGCAACGAGCAGCTTGATATTTGAGCTCATCTTCATCAAGACGTTTGGAAAGTTCAGCCCAATCGCGAGTTCTAGTCTTGGCTGAGCGATATTTCTCGGATCGACGTTGATACTTCATGAAACCCTTAGTTTTGTCCAAAACCAAAGATCGCTTCTTTTCAACGGCAGCATCTCCAATAGTCTCCTCGATATCCTGGAGATCAGATGGCTTCTTGTTCTCCTTATGGTTCTTCTCATGAAGTTCACGGGATGGATTTCCTGGAAGGAATGGCAAAGCAAACCTTGCCTTTTTGGCTTCAGCAGCCTTGGCAGCTTCTTCTTGAAGGACACGCTTGTAATCAACGGGTAAAACCTTGACGAATCGGCGCAGTGCCCTGTTAAAGTCAAGAAGAATGCGGGCAGCAAGCTCTGAGCCAGTGTAGTGGTGGTGATCTTCGATCAAGCTTCGAACGAATGCAATCTCAGCTGGGTCATCAATACCTGAAGCCTCAACCATCTCTGTGTTCAGCTTGGACATGAAATCTTGCTGGATATCGAGAATGTACGCAATACCACCAGACATACCGGCAGCGAAGTTACGTCCAGTTGAGCCCAAGATGAGAACACGACCACCGGTCATGTACTCGCAACCATGGTCACCAACACCCTCAACTACTGCAGTGGCTCCAGAGTTTCGGACAGCAAATCTCTCGGCAGCAACACCACGGAAGAAGACAGTTCCGCTAGTCGCACCATAAAGGCAGACGTTACCGACAATAACGTTCTCTTCAGCCTTGAAAACGGCGGAACGGGGCGGGTAGACAATCAAACGACCACCTGAAAGACCCTTTCCTACGTAGTCGTTTGCGTCACCTTCAAGCTCCAAGGTAACACCGGGAGCAAGGAAGGCACCGAAGGATTGACCAGCTGATCCCTTGATATTGACATGGACAGTGTCCATAGGCAATCCATCCTCACCATATCTCTTCGAAATTTGATATGACAAAGAGGTACCCATAGCACGATCAGTGTTGACAATGTCACACTCAATTCGTGATGGTAGACCCTTATCAAGAGTCAATTCTGCCTCGGAAATTAACTTGTTGTCAAGGCGGACGTAAAGTCGGTGATCCTGTTTGCGAACGTTGAAGGTAGCAACGCCAGGTCTGAGCTTATGAGCAGGAGTCAGAATAAGAGAGAGATCGATATTGCTTGTCTTCTTTGTTCGGAGATCATCCCGTACTCTAAGACATTCGGCGTGTCCAACCATTTCGTTGATTGTTCTAAAACCAAGCTTTGCCATGATGGCTCTGAGCTCATTGGCAATGTAGTAGAAACTATGGGGAAGTCAGTAATTGCCCATGTGGAAGAGCTCTAGGATAAAATGAAGGATCAAGACTGTATTAGAAAGGAGGAGGTAACAGAGGTGAGATATAAAGATAGGGATTGCAGTAGGGAGTGCAACACAAAAGAAAATATTATGCTTACAAGTTGATAACGTGCTCTGGAGTACCCTGGAACTTCTTTCGTAGCTCAGGATCTTGAGTGGCTAAACCAACTGGACAGGTGTTCAAGTGACCTAAAAGTGTTAGTAGCCATATCCAAACAGGAGCATAATTTATTACTCACATTTTCTCATCATGATACAACCCATGGCAATCAGAGGAGTAGTAGCAAAGCCCCATTCTTCGGCACCAAGTAAACATGCAATGGCAACATCACGACCGGTTCGAAGTTGACCATCAGTCTGGACGACGACACGGCCACGGAGATCGTTCAAAACTAAAGTCTGATGAGTCTCAGCAAGACCAAGTTCCCATGGCAAACCGGCATATTTGATACCAGTCCATCGAGAAGCGCCAGTTCCACCGTCATGTCCAGAAATCAAGATGTGATCGGCCTTTGCCTTGGCAACACCAGAAGCAACGATACCCACACCAGTTTCGGATACGAGCTTGACAGACACTCTAGAACGAGGGTTGGCACACTTGAGATCGTAGATCAATTGTTTCAAATCTTCAATGGAATAAATGTCATGATGAGGAGGTGGGGAAATGAGACCAACACCAGGAGTAGAATGACGGGTTCTGGCAATGGACTGAGATACTTTGTGACCAGGAAGCTCACCACCTTCTCCAGGTTTGGCACCTTGAGCCATCTTGATTTGAAGCTCATCTGAATCAGCGAGGTAATTAGAAGTAACACCAAATCTTCCAGATGCGACTTGCTTGATAGCTGATCTCATAGTATCACCGTTTGACATAACCTCGGAACGTTCTGGGTCCTCACCACCTTCACCCGTGTTAGATTTACCACCGAGGCGATTCATTGCAACAGCGAGAGTGGAATGTGCCTCCATGGAGATAGAACCATATGACATGGCACCAGTACAGAATCTTCTAACAATCTCCGTCCATGGCTCGACTTGGTCAATTGGAACTGGATTACTCTCCTCAAAATTGAAATCAAGGAGACCTCTTAATGTGCATGATTTGATCTGCTCGTACTCGGAAAGAGAGTATGCCTCGTACGACTTATCGTTCTTCGTTCTAACGGCATCTTGGATGTTGGCAATAGATGTAGGATCGTTAATGTGAGGTTCGCCTCCATCACGCCAATGATACTCGCCAGATTCAACGAGGCCTGGAATGCTAACAGTGTATCGTGATGGGAAACCCTTCTCATGGAATCTGAAAGCGTCTTCGGCAATTTGTTCAAAAGTTATACCCTTGATTCTGGTTGCAGTACCCTTGAAACATCGGTCCACAACAGTATCGTCAACGCCAAGGGCTTCAAAGATTTGAGCACCCTTGTAACTGGCAAGTGTAGAGATACCCATTTTACTCATGACCTTGAGAATACCACCATCGGCAGAATACTTGTAGTTGCGGATGAGCTGGTCGTCACTAAGCTTCTTTCTGATTAGACCTTCACGGTTAAGCTTGATGATACATTCCATTGCAAGGTATGGATTGACGGCATCTACACCATATCCAACAAGCACGCACATGTGGTGAACCTCACGAGCTTCAGCAGTTTCGACTACCAAGGCAGCATGTGATCGCCACTTGTTGTTCACAAGATGGTGATGGACCATGCCGGAAGCGAGGAGAGTTGACACAGAGACTCGGTCGGCACATGTTGCACGATCGGAGAGAATGATTATTGAATCGTTGTTTTCGATGGCAGCGGTGGCTTGCTCGCAGATGTAATCCAAATGTCTAATATATCCTTCAACACCTTCAGATCTTGGAAATGTCAGATCAATGACCCTGGATGTCCATTTTGGATAGAACTTGCTGATGTTTTTCAGGGCGTTAAACTCGGGAATAGAGAGGATAGGTGTTGGCAGTAAGAGTCTACCGCACTGTGATGACTCCATTCCTAACAAGTTTCCTTGAGGACCAACATAACAGTCGAGGGACATGACGATGGCTTCTCTGATGGGATCAATCGGAGGGTTGGTAACTTGGGCGAAGAGCTGACGGAAGTACTCGTACAACAGACGAGGAGCATTGGCAAGACATGCAAGAGGTGCGTCGTTACCCATGGAACCAAGTGCTTCCTTTTCGTCAGAAGCCATTGGTGCAAGAAGCAACGAAACTTGCTCAAAGGTATAGCCAAAAGCCTTCAGAAGAGCATCCTCCTGGATAGTACTATCAGATGGCTTGGGGTCCAAGTCAACGACACCTTGAGCAATCAATTTTTCATGAACCTTGGGTAGGCTGACGAGTTCCTTGTGAAGCCAAGATCGGAAATCGTGTCGCTTAGCGACAGTGTTCTTCAACTCTGCATCATCGATGATGCGCCCGGCGACGGTGTCGACGAGAAGCATCTTTCCTGGTTGCAGACGGCCCTTGAGGATAACGCGTTCTGGATCCACTTGAATAGTACCGACCTCAGAAGCGCAAATAATTCTGTCATCATCCATGACATAGTATCTACATGGTCGAAGACCGTTTCTGTCAAGATTTGCACCGCAGTATCTACCGTCGGCGAAGGTGAACAATGCGGGTCCATCCCAAGGTTCCATTTGACAAGCGGCCCACTCATAGAAAGCAGCCTTGGCTGGGTCCATGGCGGCATTGTCCTGCCATGCTTCAGGCACCATCAGCATAACAGCTTCAGGTAGAGAAAGGACACCGTTGATAGTGAGCAACTCGAGAACATTATCAAATGCAGCAGAGTCAGAGCCACCATGTTCGACAATCGGGTACAATGATTCAAGATCGTCGCCGAAAACATCTGATTGCATCACACCTTCTCGAGCACGCATCCAGTTCTTATTTCCTCGAAGGGTGTTGATTTCACCTGGGTTTACAGTCAGTATCAGGGTTAGATTGGGCAATTTACAAGTACCATACCATTGTGAGCTGCCCATCGTAATGGTTGAGCACGATCCCATGAAGGGAAAGTATTTGTAGAAAAACGTGAATGTACAAGAGCAAAATGGGCTTCGTAATCGGCGTTCACCAGATCATAGAAATACTGATAAACCTGTACAGGGGCGAGTTGTCCTTTGTAAACAATGTTTTTGTTAGATAGGGAGCACAAGTAGAACCAGTTGTGTAAACCAATGGTATGGGTTGCACGCTTTCGGAGTACAAAAAGTTGTCTCTCGAAATGTTTCTCATCAAATAGCTCAGGATCGGTAGTTTCTGGCGAATTTCCTGGGCCATATGCAGATGCTAGCACTACGAAGGGCTGCAATATGATCGGCTCACGAGATGCAGCAGCAGGACCAAGAAGAGTAGAATCTTTAGGAGGCTCTCGCCACCCCAGTACTCTTAATCCCAGCGACTCTGAGATCTCTTCCAATTGTTTCTTTGATTCTTGTAAAGTTTCCTCATCTGGCTTGAAGAAGAGATTTCCCACAGCATATTGACCCAACGGTGGAAGCTTGATATCCGTCTCGCGCTCGAAGTTTTTGATAAAGAATTTATGAGGAATAGATGTCATCACACCAGCTCCATCTCCATCTCTCGCATCGGAACCCACAGCACCTCGATGGGTCATGTTACAAAGCAAGTTTCGTGCTGAGGGTAAAAAGGTTAGCTAATGTGTACTTGAAATGTAGCATAAGGGGCCTACCATCGCTGACGATTTTGTGGCTGGGTTTGCCTTTGATGTTACTATATTTGAGATTAGATGTGTCCTGAATGTGCGGGCTCAAAATTCTCACCAAGCAAAACCAACACCGCAGGCATCCTTCTCCAAGCTAGGATCATATAAACCCCTATTTCATGATCAGTCAGGTTCGATAGCAGACCCTCACAAACGGTGGCACTTACTGCTTTACCGGAAGTGCTCCTGCCCATGAATCATTTCCCTCGGCCTCATATTGATATTGATTGTAAGGCTCGTTTTTGGCATCAATCTCGATTTGTCTGTCGTTAAAATCTTCCGCCCTTCCCATGCCCATCGTAGGCAAGGCAGCCGGCGATGATAGGATCGATTTTGTGGTGATTTTAAGAGCGCAGCTCTTTCTTTCTTTACTGATCGAGGTATGAAGTGTAACAAGGATTTTTGAACTCGGGCCAAGCAACTTTTTCTAAAATTTCGAATGAGGAAATTAGCTCAAAAATATGAGGAGTTTGGGGTTGCAAGAACAAAGAACTGCGTGTGGTTTTTAAGTGAAAGCTTGTTGACGATGATGCGGAGTAAAATCCCGGGTGAAGTCTAACACTTGATTGACTTAGCGCAGAAGATAGGTATCCAACGTATGTGACCTCTTTCTTGCGGCAAAATCTTTTTGTTAATCTAGTCCTCGAGTAACATATAATTGTATCTTGGTGAGAATACAATTTTTGGTATGAAGGGTTGAAGTTTTTGGGCGGAATCAATCGAATTTAATGGCCACTTCCAGTTGTTTTGGTAATATTCAAAAGTATTACTGGTTGTGCGGTTTGCATCGACATCCAATATAATAGAACTAGTGGGCAAAAGGTTCCAGATAAGAGGAGGGATAATGGGATGAAAGAGAAATTCCACATACATGAGATTATTGCTTCAAAGATTATTGTTTCAGAAGATTTGAAGTATGTATTTTTGCCACAATGACAACTGACTGCACGAAGAAGATACAATATGGGGTTATTTTTTCTGACAACAGTTGGTAGGTTGAATCAAGTAGAGTTCAAGGGGAGGAAGGCTTTTATTAGGTATTGTCAGAAGATGGACGCTCCGAGAGCAAGAGGGAGGTGGAGAATGAACATGCAGCGTGAATCGGAGTCGGCCGTCCAAAATTACCCAAAATTGTCAATTGTCCAATACTACGCGGAGGCTTTCAAATTTATTTTCTTCGCCTCATCATGGATTGATTGATTCACTTATTGGCACTTCTCCGTACTTATTAGAAGAAGAACCTAGGTAGGTACGAGTGCCGGTACTGGACTAAGTAGGTCAGGAAAGGTATGTGCCACTCGGGAGAGTTTTATTACCTAGGTACCTCGTCTACGGACGGTAGAGGGTAGCAGTATTCATGTCACCTGGACTAAACTGATTCTATCATTCAGGTACCTCAGATACCTTTGGCCATCTGAGGTATCCCACTCACACCTCTTTTCCAAAGGATATACACAATATGTTTTCCAATCCAGGAGTTCACAAAGTACATGCCATCACCATATAAAAAGTTAAGGCTTGCTTTGGAAATGTTGGAGCTGTCGACCCATGATGACCATTTCTCCCACTTCTATGGATTCAACAAGCGATACGTTTATTTCCCCCACACTGCATGAGTGTGCAGGGTCAAGGATTGTTGCATGGTAAGAACTGACCAGTTTTACTTTGGACGAATAAGATATCTCACCGAGAACAACCTCTCCCTTTTGATTTCTGCCGATGTCGCTTTCGGTGAAGTTCCAGTTGATGTATGAAAGTCTCTCTGAGTAACCTTAGTATCTGAGACGTATCATTGGTTCAAAGTATCACTCAGAGATGCTCCAAGGAAACAATGCTACCGGGAATATCCTAGAGATCTCATGGACGGACAACATTCAACGTGAGATTTGGGATCAATATTGAAAACGACTTGGGTGCACACAGCACACACAGCACACACAGTATCGATCTTTGATTCCATTCCCATTGGTTGTAGCGTCAAGGGTCCCCGCGGTGCCAAATAAAATTACACACAGGAACATGAACATTTAGTGGCCCGACCAATAGAAAGCTTCAGATAGGCAGATTACCCATTGAGATTGATTGAGTGAGGGGTTATGTCTCCGAGTCCCTTGTTCATACGGCTGTGAAGTTATCCCACCTTCAAATTGCATGCAGAGTCGTAGACAAGCAAATCTGACGTTTTCTTCATGCGAGTGCTTGTGGAATGTGTATATTTCATAAAAGACAGGAGAGAGGCTACGGGAGAGAATTTCCCGGATCCGATGCATTCATTGTTGGTTGGCAGAATTCGAAAAGTAATCAATTTCATTTAAAACGAGAAAACTTTTCCTTCCAAGTTCCATCGCATCATCAAAGAAGATGGCGGTCAACAGGATGACATTTGCTGGTTGTGTTGGTGTTTACAGTCGAATTTCGGGAGAGACCGGGGACTCAAGGTGAGGCTAGAATATGATAAACATGGAGAATTTCTTCATTACTTCATGAGAACAGGGGGCTACCAGGGCCCTGCAAAACAAAACAGCATCACAATGATAATATGCTGTAGCATGGGGACTTAGTGCATTTGTACACTTGATCAGGAAGTTTTGAGAAGATTAATAAGATTTGCTGTGTGCTCGTGGAATGCTAAGACCTCATTTAGAACATCCGAAGTAGTGAACATGGAAAAACCACTGGAAGACATTGCTATAGAGATGCATCAAGCAATGAAAGCACAGCCATACTTCTTCCTTTTTGGAGAATTATGGATTTTATTGACTTCATCCAGACGAGGCTGGAGCCTCTCGCAACCGTCCCGCAAGGCTGACTACACTAGTGTGCTTAGCTTGTCCTAGGCTCAAAGGAAAGAAGGCTCTCGTCAATGTTTGATACAACAATTCATGTGCAACCACCATTCTATCTTCAAGTACAAATTACCTACAATAAACAACCCGTCATCACTAGGAGTCATTCCAAGCACGGAGTCATCAGAAAAATGTATTCACTTCCAAACCTTGCACCGACAGACGTGCGTACATCGTCCCACCTGCTTTGTTTACATGAAACCTATAACTAATTCACATCTTACAGTCTTACAATCTCTGGTACACGTCATCTCATAGTAATATTCCACAGCACGCTGAACCCGCAAACAATTCGTTTGATCATTCCGCTCCGCACGTTACGTCAAACCAGAATCATGGCCTGCGTCGTCAGCCTGCAAGTAATAGAACTCCTCTTGCACGACTGCGGTTAGATGAAGAGTATATCGAGAGGAGAAAACAAAATGTACAAAATTGGGGAAGTTCTTGGATTAAACCGCCAGGAGTATCAAAGTCATTACATCAATTGAGGGAAGAGAAGAGGGAAATGGAAGAGCATCGAGAAGCTTTGAGACGAGAACAATTGGCACAAGAACTTGCTGAAGCCGAAGAGGCTGAGACTGAGGCAATGATACCAGTTGATGAGATGGAAGGTGAGATGGAGCGTATGGTGGATCTTGACGATGAGATACCTGATGCGGATGAAAGTGGGATGGGACATAGTGACTCGGATGATGTCAGCGAGGAAGAGGAAGATGATGAGGAGGAAGAGGAAGATGATGAGGAGGAAGAGGAAGATGATGAGGAGGAAGAGGAAGATGATGAGGAGGAGGAAGAGGAAGATGAGGAGGAGGACATTCCCGGAGCACTCCTACCTTCTCAAATGACAGATGAAGCATACAGGGAAGCAATTTCACGTCTTGGACATCCCAGAGGCTCAATGTTAGGAGATGATGGTGCTTCTACAATTGCCGATGAAGATCAATCACAAATGCTACTGGAAGAAGATCTAGTTCATGGAGATGAAGATGATAGTCAAGGTAGAGACATGGAAGTAGATCTTGACGATGATGTTCCTGAAGCCGATGAAGGATACGAACATACAGATACAGAAGATGAATTAGACAGCAGCGAGGAGGAAAGTGAAGTTGAAGGTCTTCCGCATGGAAATCATGCAGGTCATGGTGCAAGTATGGTTAGGAGTGATGGTACGCAAAACTCGATGGATCTTTCGAATCTAATATCACACGATAGTAGTGTGTTATATAGTAGTCCTCGAGGAGCAAGATGATACTTGTCATGATTTATTCATGATCATAATTTTGGGGGAGGATCCAAATTTAGCGAAAGACGAGAAACATCATTCGCTGAGTGTTGAGTGCTCAGGGATGAAGCAAATTCGTGTTGAATCGAGGATGTTAGTGTTTCGTCAAGATGTGGAATAGTAGGTGAAGCAAATATCTTTCTTTCTTTGTTTGCCAAATATATTTATCCTCGTCTTTTCATTCAATTATCTCCGTAATAAAAATATATCCTTAAAATACTTTTTGCAACCATTGTTATCAAACCGTGATGTGATTGTCATATAGTATTGAAATCCCAAATCCAAATGATAGATCATATGAAATATAATCATTCATCCATTCATCCATCCATTTATTGCAAAAAAAAACCCTTTCTGTCCTCCTCCTTCTTTCTCTCTCCTCCTCTCCCTTCTCCCTCCCTCCCTTTCTCTTCTCCAAGCTCTCTTCTTTTCTTTTTCCTTCGTTTCACTATACTTTTGATTAATTATGAGATAGATATATTACATATACTAGCTCTACTACACAAATAAATAAATAAATAAATAAATAAAAATCATCATATTTTTATTCTACCCAGTTATAATTCACAATTTACCAAGGAATTAAACCTACGTGGGTATATCTATATCCTATCGAGTATATATCACCACTTCTCCTCTTTATCTTCACCTCCAAAATGAGAGTAACCTGAATACGAAAGAGGGGAGGGGAGGGTAGAAAATAAGACTCTTAGTAACAAAATTGTCAAATTGATAAATTAACAATACACATGCTATGCTATGCTATGCTATACTACGCTAACTATGCTATGATTGTTAAGATACATACAACCCAGGCCCAACCCAAACCAAACCCGAATGATTTCATCTCCATTAACGCCACTTATCGTATCATACCTATGCTATGATGTATTTTGCTTCATTTCCTTCTGGTTCTTCGTTTTCTTTCTCTCATTTGCCTTTCCTTCCTTTATAACTTTGCTTTTTGCTCCCTGCTCCCAGCTCCCTGCTCGCTACTTTGCGAGCGCGTGCATTATGGAAGGAATCAATATTTATACAACTCCCTCCCACTCCTTCTCCCTCTCCTCCCTTTCAGCGTCTTCTCTCTCCCATTTCCCTTCCCAGTCCCCCTTCCACTTCCCAGTCCCCCTTTGCCCTTCCCAGTCCCCCTTTCACTTCCCAGTTTCCCTCTCCTCCCCCCCAATTCCCGCACCCATCTCCTCATCAAAAAGCCCACACCCAAAAAAACAAACCAAAAACCGCCGCAAAAAACAACAACCAAATTTTCCAACTAACCCCCGTCTTCTGACTCATAATCAACATTCGATTCATAGTTCCTCGAATACGAACACGTGCTCCTTCGAAATTATCGTTCATTTTTTCGGCCAGCGCGGAGGATTCGCGGATTTCGTCGCCGATGGCTATGGTCATCTGATGGGATGTTAGGGGGGTGGTAGGGAAAGGGAGAAGGGAGGGGGAGAATGCCCAAAGAGTGGACATGGAAAACGTACACTTTTTAATTGTCGAACTTTTCCCATAATTCCCTCTACTTGATCATTATTTTGACTCTCAAGTTCGTTGAGGACCGCATCGCTGTATTGGCCTCTGTGATGATTTATATGTTAGCATATGTATGCGCAAGCGGACAGAAGGGATTGCATAGTCTCTCCACGACTTCAAGGCGTATTTGCATCCATCACATCTATATGGACTCCTATCTCCTTTTCTCTTCCCGCCTCCCTCTCCCTCTCCCTCCCCTCCTGCACTTCCCACACCCAGAAAAGAAACAACAAAGCGCATCCACAACATACCTACTATTCGGCGTCGCCGACCTAAAACCCCCCGCACTTCCGCTTCTATCTTCCCTTTCCCCATAACCCCATCATAACCTCCTCCCCCTCCCCCCGAATACCCTCCTACACCACCCCCAGTATACCCATATCCCCTCGGCGCCGGACTCGAATTCGCACTACCATTTCTATTTCCATCCCTTAAACCCGCACCCCCATTATAATTTTCAAAAAGTGCACTGCGCGGATCGCGTTGATGGAGTGAGGATGCGCCGAATCTAATATTGGAGCTAAGTCAATTTGAATTCATTTCAAATCTGTAAAACTGAAATGGCTATATCGTATCCTTGGAATATAGAGGAAGAGCTTGCAAATGGGTATGCGCTGGGAATATAATATACAGTCGCACGCATACCCAGTCTCAACGATTCCTCGATTCCTCTATTCCTCTCCGCGAATAAATCAAATGGAATCAAATGCGCATACAACCACAACACCATACATAAAATAATAAATAAATAAATAAATCATACATACCTATTCGCCATAATGATCCTATCCCGCAAACAAAACACAACAAATATATAAGTTGTGGAGAAGAAATGAAATCCAAAGTAAGATAAGCTATGTCTTTGATACAATCGGGATATGTGTTCGCTTGTCAACGGACGTTGTATTTATTTACACAGGTCATACACGTTGCATTACGAGATTCAATATTTGGTGTTTCGAAGTACAACAAGAATGGAAGAATGGAGGTCTGGAATTATTGTAGAAGCTTGTATGGATATAGTATGGAGAAGGAGGTTTGAGGTTTGGGAAAATTTGGCTTGATCCTGGTTCTTTAATATGTGATCCTGGGCTTTCTTTATCTTTATCATGATCGATTTCCAGTCTGTGCAGAAAAAAATGGGAGAAGGCTGATGATGGTGGAGATTGTTTGTTTTGTTTACTTTTCACATAAGAAAGTTGATTCGATTTGAAGATTTGGATGGATGCAAAGTGCAATTTTCAATGGACGCCCCTTTTGTCTGGTATCTAAATGTACACAATGCTTGTGCAGAAAAACCTCTCCCCCAATTCCCCTGATGACCCAAACCAATCGTCCATATCATATGCCTAGCATCGTAATGTATGAGAAGATTTTTTGATTTTTTTGCTGAATAAACTGAAAGATGCGATGTAGAAGGTAATGAATTTCGGCGAGGTTGAACAGAGTTGACCAGTTGTCGAATGAATAGGATCCCATCAATCTACCAAACTCCAACCACTCTTCTCCCTTAATTTCCTCCCATCTCATCGTCCTCCTCTCCTTCCGATTGGAAGTCATCGTCCTCGTCCTCGTCATCTTCAGCTGGAAGGTCCTTAGCAGCCGCGGCGAAGTCGATTTTCTTGCCACGAGTACGGCGACCTTGAATGATATTGCTCTTGTCGATTTCGTTGTCTGACGTTTCCTCTTCGACTTCTTCGGCTATGTATGTCGTTAAATAATGCTCAGTAGTAGTAGTTTTTAGTCCTTGAGATCTTACCTGGTGGTGGAGCATCCTAAAGAAGCATTGTCAGTATGATACAATTTAAAGCGCATTCAATTATAAACTTACGTCGTCCTCGCTGGAGCTATCGTCGCCCTCACCCATAGTTACATCTTGAGGCTCAGCGACACTTTTGCCTTTGCCTTTATCGGCGGAAACATTGGTAGATCCTGTTTGGGCGGACATCCTTATAAGAATTTTGGGTAAAAGACGGGTTGTTGGTTATTATTCTTTGGTCGAATTGTGTGCTGAAGTTTGTGTGCTGAAGTATTGAAGTTGACAAATTCCATCAAGATCAAAAACAATCGGGGGGAACTATCTTGCGAATGGCACGGTCCCTTAAAGCTATTGTCACCGCCCTGCAAATAAAAATCTTTGGGGAAAGCGCCGTGAAGGGAGGAACTAAATTGGATATTACGGCAGCGCCAAGAAGCTTTATGGAATTTTGATTGGTCAGAATTTAAGCCTCCGATACGGCGGCCGCTTGAACAAGGATCCCAGCCCCAGGAACGCAAAGTAAGAGGATAAGGTTAATAAACGACCAACTTTTTACAATCAATTCGAAGATTTGCTACTTGTTTGCAGTTACTCCTAATCTTTAACAAACCATCTTTAGTCGTATTATTGGGTTTATTTGCCAGACTATTAGATCTCATGACTCTCTCTTCACTATAGAGTATAAAAAAGAAAAAGATATGCCTGGTAAGAACCAAGATTTTGGTGCTATAGCTCCAGTTGAACCCCGCGTTGCAAGCAGGGGTACACAAAACATGAGGGGCTAACACATATCATTTTCAGATTCATCATCAGAACAGAACACTTTCAAACACCCCTCCTCCCCAAGGGTTTCTTCCAAATTAGCTTTTTTCAACATGCCCGAAAGAAATTATGATGGTGATGATGATGTAGAGGAGGCGGGGTATGAAGGTGCCTTGGATGGCTCGGTGGAGGAACCAAGTGATATGCTTCCAGAAGCAGCTCTTCTGTCCGACGATACACCCGGCCTCGAGACACCTTTGTCCCAAAGTGGAATGTTAGCTCGAGACAAGCAAAAGAAAACGGCATACTTTGATTATCTCGCAGAGAAGGAGATGAGCCAGGCAGATTCGAAGCTATTCTTTCAACGCAGCCAGTTGGAGGGTCACAAAACTGGTAGCGGCAGCAATTGGGGTAATTCTCAGAAATCTGCAGTTCCTAGTCCTGTGTTGAAGCCTAGATCATTCTCTAACGTTTTAGAATCTGAACAAGGAGGGTTGCAGAGATCTGGAAGTCAAGCTTCGGGAAAAAGCGCACAAAATCTACCACAGCTCAATAAATTCAGAAGTGCTCCTCCTATTGGTCTTGCAGATCTTGGGAAGCATCCAGAAAGCGCTGTGATTCAAGAACCGAGTCTTGCTGCGGGTGCCTTTGTTCATACTCCCGGGGCGCATGATAGACGAGAATCTTTACTTAGGGCAGACAAGGAAGCCAGAGATCATACAGCTCATCCAGGAGTTCCACATGAACATAAACCGTTATTGGAAATGGAAGGATTGCATGGTGCAGGTGCCGGTGTTGGCCTTGGTTCTGGTGCCGGTGGTTTTGCAAACTCCGACGCCCACATAACTACCGAGCTCGCATCCATCTACACTAATATCCAAAAGGTAATTGATATTAGACATAAGTACATTCGCCTATCGTTACAAGAAGATGGCGATAATCCTAAAGACGACCCGAATTGGAATATTTACCCACCGCCACCCCAGCCATCTTGGCACGACGAGAGAGCGAAAGAGGCGGCGACAAATGCAAGAAATAGTACTGCAAACAGCTTGGCTAATAGCATGGTATTGCCACCTCAGACTGATGCTCAAAGCCACCAGCGAACTCTCAGTGGTGCAGCCTCAGAACTGTCAATTTCTCAAGCTACTAGTGCACCCAAAACTCCTCTCCGTAAGCGAAAACCTGGACAAGATATTGGTTCTGATTTCGAAATGGAAGACCTCCTCCCTCTTCCTTCGCCAGGAGAGATGACCTTCCGACTTGATGGTAGTGGAGTGTTTCAAGTTTATGAGAACTCAAAGCTTCAAGAACTTGATACGCCAGTAATCAACATTCCTGATATCAGAGAATTCTACATGGATTTGGAACAAATCCTCAATGTCTCATCTGATGGTCCGAGTAAAAGTTTTGCCTTTCGTCGTTTACAGTATTTAGAGGGTAAATTCAATCTTTACGTCCTTCTCAATGAGTACCAAGAAATGGCGGACAGTAAACGTGTACCGCACAGGGATTTCTACAATGTTAGAAAGGTTGATACCCACGTTCATCACTCTGCTTGTATGAACCAAAAGCATCTACTACGTTTCATTAAGAGTAAAATGAAGAAGAATCCTGATGAGATTGTAATGTTCAGGGATGGTAAGCACCTCACACTAGCTGAGGTTTTTCAAAGTATCAACTTGACTGCTTACGATTTAAGTATTGATACTCTCGATATGCACGTAAGTTTATACATTACTAGATTCTGTTAAATTTTTCTGACTCTTAACTAAAGGCTCATACCGATTCTTTTCATCGATTCGACAAATTCAATCTGAAATACAATCCTGTTGGGGAGTCTCGATTGAGGACGATTTTCTTGAAAACAGACAATTTCATCAATGGAAGATATCTTGCAGAAATCACTAAAGAGGTCATCTCAGATCTTGAATCAAGCAAATATCAAATGGTTGAATGGCGTATCTCGATCTATGGAAGAACCATCGATGAATGGGATAAGCTAGCAGCATGGGTTGTTGACAACAAACTATTTTCGCACAATGTTCGATGGTTGATTCAGGTTCCACGGCTATTCGACGTTTACAAATCTAGTGGTTTGATGGAGAACTTTGAACAAGTTATCATTAATTTGTTTCAACCGCTGTTTGAGGTCACAAAAGATCCATCCAGTCACCCAAAGCTCCACATCTTCCTTCAGCGAGTTATTGGGTTCGACAGTGTGGACGATGAGAGTAAAGCTGAAAGAAGATTGTTCAGAAAGTTCCCAGTTCCGAAAGTATGGGATTCTAAGCAAAATCCGCCCTACAGCTATTGGATCTACTACCTTTTTGCCAATATTTCTTCCTTGAATGTGTGGCGCAAACAACGTGGTTTCAACACATTCTTACTGCGACCTCATTGTGGAGAAGCTGGTGACACTGATCATTTGGCTGCTGCAGTTCTTTGCTGTCATAGCATCAGTCATGGTTTGTTGCTCCGAAAAGTACCTTTGCTACAATACATCTTCTATCTCGAGCAGATTGGGGTGGCAATGTCCCCTTTGAGTAACAATGCACTGTTCTTGGCATATGAAAGGAATCCGTTCCTTTCTTATTTCAAGCGAGGTCTTAATGTCTCTCTCTCCACTGACGATCCTCTTCAATTCGCCTTCACAAAGGAGCCCCTCATCGAGGAATACTCTGTCGCTGCACAAATTTATAAGCTTAGCGCAGTAGATATGTGTGAATTGGCAAAGAATTCGGTCAAGCAAAGTGGGTTTGAACATTCTGTCAAACAGAGATGGTTGGGTCCAGACTATGACCTACCTGGAGTTAAGGGTAATACGATGGCAAAGAGCAATGTCCCAAATATCAGGGAAGGCTTCCGGCATGAAACTCTGATGCAAGAATTATCCATGTAAGTCATAATATTGCTTCCTTTCGGAATAAATGCACTGCTAACAATAGCAGGATTGAACGTTACACTGCTTTGTCAACTCCAGCAATCCAAACATCAGGTCCAGCAGAAGGTAATTCCTTCTTTCCAGGACCACGGCCACATTCGCCAACGTCATCCATGAAAGCTTCTGCTAGCGTGGTTGATCATGGTCCCTCGCAACAATATCAGCATCACCCTGCTCAGGCTGCCCGCATTCCCCTCTCCCATTCTCAGCTACACATAGATTCTCATTTAAAGCACCACCAGAAAGGCACAGATAGTCCATCTGGTTACGCTACTCCAAATCAACAAACGCAACCCAACTCATCATTCAACTCGCCACATTCAGCCAATAAAGGCCGCGAAAAGTCCTGGGGATTGGAAGCGAGCTTTAGTGATCTACATCTATCAGGCAGTGAACCGAGAATCTTTCCCGGTTTGGTCAGTAGAAAGCAAAGGAGGGAGAGCACCAGAAAGAATAGTGTGACGGAGAGTGACGAGCATGGTTTGATGATGTTGAAGAGAGGTAACAATAACAAGAGTGTTACTACATTAGATGGGAAATTAGATGAAGAGAACGACGCGCAACAGAGCGATGTAGACATTGATGATGCTGCCGATTCGAATTGAAATATTTTGGGCAGGTATAAGATGGGGATTTATGAGAAAGCTACGTTTGCTATGCTAGGTATACGATGGAGGGTTTTGAATATCGTTTGGATGGCTTAACATAGAATGTTATACGGTGTAGTTCAGTATGAGGAAAGGAAACACTGGACGTAAACAACAACAATTTCACTGGTAGAATAGATAAACCGGCATTGATACATTTTGATATGTATTGAATAGGGACATAATATGTTTATGAAGATACCATAAAGTAGAATCCCCTCCGGTCACTTTGGATCAATGGGCCTATATAGAATATAGAATAAAAGCTCTGCGAAATCATGATTCTCGATATCGATTTTATAATTTTAGAAAGTTGGATTTGAGACTTGAGATTTAAGTGACATAAAACAATCTTCAATGTAAAGGTATGTAACTTACAGAGCAAAGAGTAAAGAGTAAAGGGCAAATAATGCATTACACACATCAAAAGGGTTATATACTGGACTGAAGCCACATATTGATCAATTATGCAACATACCTAGCAGCTAATTAATGATGGCGCGAATACCAGAAAACAAGACCATCAGGACGTCATATATTTGACATTATTAATCGAAGAAAGTTTGAGGAATTGGTTATAGTATTCTTGATTTGCGAATGAACTGATTCTCTAGGAGTATTGAGATTTTTGGGCTATTGTGAATTATGTTGTGTTATGGTGGTATTTTACACTCAGGTTTGTTATGTTATATGGATATATACGGGTATGGTGTTAGTGTGTTTATGTTTTTTCTGGTGATATTTATTTAGTATTCACTTGTAGGTTGTGTAGCTGATGGAGAGGATCCTGGCTGATGGGTTTGTTTGGTGTGTTTTGTCTTTTGGGGGTGTTGTGTGCGTGTATGTGTATATGTGTGTATATGTGTACGTGGAGGTTGATAGGTAAGGGGACTATTTTAAGGTGGTAAATATGTTTGGTGGTCGGAGAAAGCTGAGTGTTTTCTGTTTTTGTATTGGGTTTCTACGTGTGGTTGTGATGGGTTGGTTGTATTTGCTGTTTCTAGGTTTGTATACCAGACGCAGACATCATCGCCAGATAAAGTTATTGGAGGAGACAGTAGATCGTGTTGTCAATATAATAGAATGACCGTGGCCCTTGACGAGCGTGGGGGAATACGAGTTGGAGATGCGATCTGGGCAGGATTCTTTTACGTGGAGGTAAAATAGAGGAGGACTAACGAGGAGAGAAACCTTGTGAATACTAATTTACATTTAGAGAATATTTAAAAACATATCATACATGCTCGCCATGATAAATTCTACCCAAACCACTCCATAACCAACGCAACCCTCTTCAACCACTTCTCGGGATCTCCAGCTCCACCATCCTCCGGTAAAATCTCCGCATCACCATTTTGCACCACTGCTTCAGCCAGCGTACACAAACCCGTCTCCACAAACCCAACACTGAGATACAATTTCCTCACCGTCAAATTCCCTCGACCAATAAAAATTCGTACCCTCACCTTTTCTATCCCCTTTTCCTTCGCTTCTTGCTTCGCAGTCTCTATTCCCCCCTGAATTAGCATCTTAGCGAGTCCTTTTCCGCGATGTGAGGGTGAGCTGTATAGCGCCGTCATTTGATATTTGGATTCCTCGGTATCTGGTAAAGGGGGTGGAGCTCCACTTTGTGGGAGAGTGAAAAATGATGAGGGGTGGGGTCCGAAGAGTTGCACGCTGCCGACGAAAACACCGGTTTCGAGGGTATGGGATGATGATGGTGTGGATGGGGAGTGGGAATGGGCGGTCGCGATGAAGTAATGGAATTTAGGACGCGAGAGACGTGTTAGCCAGGTGGAGGAGTTGAATTGGTATTCCTGCTCGAAGGTGGAGGCGAAGGATTCAGGGGATTCGAGGAGAGCGGAGAGACGGAGGGCGGAAAATTTGCCGGCGAGGAAGAGGAGGAGTGTTGGGTCTGTGGATGGGGAATGGGAGTGGGTAGAGATACGTTGTATAGAGTATTGGAGGGACATTTTAGCATTAGCTTTTGCTACTCTTGTTTGGCGGTGATGTTGGGGCCGGGGGGGATAGTGAGAATTTAAAGAAGTAGTCGACGGATTTGAAAACTGAGTCATATACCCCGCCCCCACTGTTGGCATAGTTCACCACTAGATGCTCCAGCAGTATTCTTATGCAGCTACTATACGGGTTGAGTTGAAATATATTGGAGAAACACTTGTTCCGATATCCATTCTCGACTTCGGTGATTCATGATCAACCCGGCCCTACTACGAATATGACATATCAACTCATCGCACTGAGGGATGATCATCAAGCAAATCGGGGGTGGTTAATGAATGACATAAGAAATTGGTACAGGAAAAGGATAAAATAAAATAAAGAGCTTACAACTTCAAGCTCCGAGTCTTCATTTACTATTCGCATGATATCTCACATGATGCAGCCATGTTATCAATCAGTGTCATTCAAATTATTTGATATTTGAAGTAATAGATGGGAATAGGCTAGACTCCTGATGTGTATTTCGAAAACTCGAGATGATTGATTTCATGTAGCAAAATCGATGAATGTAATGAAAGGGGAATCATTAGACGATAAGTCGTCGATTTCCCGTATGTAACCGAATTTAGAAATGGATAGGTAGTTATTAAGTTCAGAGTAATTTAACAACTGGCATAAAATTCTGTCTAATAACCGGAAGCTACATTGAGGCAAAATAGATTATCACGTGCTTCTATAGAATCATGAATACTTGCAAATATTTTGCCTCGACCGTTTACGCTCTCATGTTGTTCTTTATCAGCATCACATCCCTCCATTAAACAGGGCATCCCATGCCCGACATCCCCTTATTTCTCCTCGCTTCCCACGAACCCCGCAGAGGAAGTGGCACCTAGCAGTTCCATCCCGTCTGGTTGCCCTTCAGCTGTGACATGTTCAAGATCTATCTTCATATGACGACGCGCAGCACATTTCCACTTCCTATCAATATTCAACACCATATCGACCTGCTTTAGTAGGCGCTAGATACGTCGATTTTCTGCAGCGCTGGAAGATCGATCCGCGCCTTAAAAGCAAGAGGTAGTTACAGTACAGTAACTCTAGCTCTTATGAAGTTATAGGTAGCTTTCCTCTCTTTTTCTACGGGCTCCACTCTTATTGAAACAATCCGCTTTTCTTCCTATCCTGTATTGTCATTTGCAATATAGATCTCGCTTATCATGGAGAGGAGAAGCATGTGCTAATTCACATTTGCCACGGCGCAAGGCAAAAGATAACAACTGGGTGCAATGTTTCACGAATAAGACTATGTTGCTTTTCGAGGATTTTAATAATGTTGAGATCTTCATTCGAGTGACTTGGATAATCTTAGGATCAGCTCAATCTCTTAGATGCTATGGTTGTTTCTTTTTTGCGGCATTTTCTGAAATCGATGATTCAAACCTTCATGAACGGTGCATGTTTTAATCATGCTTCATGTTTGTTTGGCCAAAGTCTCTTGTAGTTTTTGATTCACAAAAAGGTACATAGTTGTTATTACCCTTGAAATGAGTATTTCTAAAGTACAAACGTGCTCATCATCGCGCACTGAGCATGGCTTGAACTGGTTTCTTCAAGAAACCATGCGTCTCCCTCAGTCATTTTTATGTTTGTTCCTACCAGCCAAAAAAGAAACTGACCTATGACATCAGAACCATGGTATATTAAATGATTGGGGTAAATGCTTTCGTTTCCTCCATGGGAAGGAAACAAGAGCTTCTTCAAAACACCCCCATTTACAAGTTTCTCAAAATCTGCAATCGAACAATCCTCCTCTATCCGTCCACTTCCCTACTCTCTGAAATCAATATCTAAAAGTAGAGCCGCATCATGGGATGTGCTTGCGGATAGCTCATCACCAAAAGAACGTACCAGAACTGCACCGCAATCCCAAAACACGAGAAGGAGGGGAAGACGGATGTGCATCTTGGAAGCTCGGTCATCAAAGTCCCGGGACATGTATGCCCTGAATGTCCGGGAAAGTCATTTAATAGATAGTGTATATGTAGATGTGATAGACAGATATTTGGGTTGTCTTCCTGATGGTATTCTGGGGTCTTAGTTACATTAACGGTAATCCAATGGGAACGAGCCCGACTACCTCAACAAACTAGATGAGCTTTTTGAGGGGCCTGTGAGGATACTGGCATGCTCCGGAGTCCAATATCAAGATTTAACTACGTACATCAAAACTGAATGTTGTGCTTGATGTTTTAAGTCATCGGAATGTAGATTTGTATTACGATTTGGAAAGGGAAGGATAACTTTGAGGAGGGGCGAGAAGATGATCCAGTAAAGGAGCAGGCGATCATATACTGCAGTAATGAATTATGATTACAGTCTAATTCAATGAGTTTTATAACAATATTGAAGTACAAGTATACCACCGCTACTATGCTCAAGGAGTAAGGCCGTTATTACTCCATTAGCCAGCGTATGCCTGGATTGGAAAACTAGATGACTTGACAGTTTTGAAGCACACTCTTGCTCATGGTGAAGGACAGGTTTGCGAGGCAGAAAACTTTTAGAGACCCTTTATATTTACAGTATTGTCACCCAAAAGTGTTGGTTGCTACGATGTAATTCGATTCAAAAGGTTGGAGCTGATTTTAAAAGATTGTGGAGCAACATGGCGGTTGTTGAGTTGTGCGTCGAGCTCTGTTTGCTGAAATTCGGCTTTTCTTTCTGTCTCTCTCCTATTCGATCCCTACCATCGGTATGTCATGTCTTCCCTGGGAATTGATCGTAGCAACTAAATACACCCAGCTTTAGCCTCGTTTATATGTTTACCTCCTTTTTTCTCGCACCTGATCATCCTCCAAAGCCTTCCCATCTTCATCTTGAGACTAGTGTATTTCTACTAGCTGGTATTTTTGCTCATAGGCAACGTTTCATACTATCGACCTTAAAAGACAGCGCCTTTCACGGCCTCAAGCTTAGCTTCAAACTTTTAGGTGTTGTTAAAACACCTAGGGGTGACTGAGTGACCTCTTTCCTGTAAATAGTGGATATGGGGTGTGGTCGTTGTTATTAGTGATTAAATTTGAGGTCTAGTAATTACATACTTCTAGCCATACATGATATTATTACTTCACCCAAACGTGCTCAACTCTACATAGGCACCCATTAGAAAGTTTTTCCTTCTCTATAGCTTTCTCAACGCATATACCCTCATATCTATTGTCGTGAAAAAGAAAACCTCCTACCGTGACAACCTATCAATCAATTTACAACTTGCAAACTCTCCCTTGAACACATGACCCTCCATGATTCAACACAATCACTATATTCTCTTATACAAACGTGCATCACAATCTGCCAATAAAATCTAGTACTCTACTAGCTATTTAAACATCTATGTATCCCAGCTACAAACTCTCCACCTCTGAATCATGATTCAGAATTACTTCTTTTCCCTTCCAGATCTTCTCGTCATTTCCACTCACTATCTCTGTGCAGTTTTCTCCATCTAATTCATTGTTTTCAAGAGCCAAACCGAAGAACTCATCAGACATTCACAGAATCTCTCTTGCACCTTTGACTTCCATCCCCTACTTCAAACTCACCCTGAAACACTTCACCCCAAGCCTCAACAAGAGGACTCTAAAGACAGATCCCCAAGTATCTAAGCGAGAACAATCAATAGCGCCTAGAAATTTCGCAACCTAAGACGAAACAAGCACAACACAAGAACCGCACAAGAACAATTGTAAAAGTACCTACTTAGCAAATTAGCAAACGTGAATCATACTACTCTCCAATGAAGACAACCGCTGTAAACTGATACGGAATAGACAAATAAATCCCCCAAGATAGAAAATTCTAGCATCTCCCTGCTCCATTTCGTATCTATAAGTAGGTAGTTTTATTCCCTATCTATCATTCGCTCTTCCTTTTCTCTTCACCAGCAAGATTAGAGGATATTGTTCGAATTCGTTCCTCATGCAAACTAGACAGATAGTCAGTCCTCTTAAACTATCTACTAATACAAGAAACTTCGTTTTAATTCTCCTTACTGAATATCAACAACCCTCTCCTATCTCCTCTTCAATAAGACTCTAATTCAAAATGTCCTCCAACCATTCCCACATCGCAGGCGGATACACACCCCTCTCCTGGACAACCGGCTACCGGGCCTCCCGCCCCTTCGAACCAGCCTTTCCATCTCCTTCTCGACACCCCATCCCTCCACCTCGCTACTTCGCGCCTCGTCATCCTCCTTCCACCACACATCACCATCCACAACAACCACACCCAAGCCCAACCCCCTTCTACCAAACCCAACTCCACCTCTCCCGCCCCCCCACAATCCCCAACCCATTCCCACACCCCGTCCCCACAGCCACTACATCCCCCCTCCTCCACCATCTCAATCTCAATCTTTCTTCTTATCTCCAACGCTTCTCAAACTTCCTCCTCTACTTATTTACCACGATTCCTGTGGCCATTTTCCATATACTTACGACTATTCGGCCTTATTATGTTGTGTTGATGAGATATGTTAGGGAATTTGAATGGAGGGCTCTGCTTATTGCGTTTGTGGTGTTCTTTTTTGTGTCGCAGGGTCCGGGGTGTGGGGATGGGGAGGGGGATGCAGGGTATGGGGATGGAGCTGGGATTGGAAGGGGAGAGGTGGAGATAGTGATGGAACCGGCTTATGTTGTTATGGTGAGGAATTGTAGGAGTATGAGGGGATTGTTGGGGGCGGGCGAGAAGGGAGAAGTGCTTGTTTTATGAGTTGGGCTTTTGTTTAGGAGGTAAATTTGGAGTGTATTGGATCAGGCGAGGCCTAGGTGGATGAGCAATGAATGGGTGGTGGGTTGGACGTTCTTTGGAAGTAAAAAGATATACTTTAAAGCCGGATTTTGTCGCTGGATCCGCTACGTTGAAATCTGTTATTCGTGGAGAGCCACTCGGGTCGTTTCTTGTAATAGAATATCCCATTGCTCCAATGAGTAGTTTCAATATCCATGATTAATTATTAGGATTTCGAAATGTTTCACAATGGATAAAGAGGAAGATAACCTATATGGACATGAAACTCGATGCATTATACATGGGAACTCAGCCGAGGTCATCCATTGATCTAGAGACGGTGGGAATCAATACAAACAAGGAGAAAACCTATCTATGTAACCGCTTAAATGCCCAAAGAAAACTCAACACCAACATCGATATCACGAGCTGATGAATATGTTAGCAATGATCACTGATATGGGTTACGAATAAACTTACCCATCTTCACAACCTTTGAGAATTGGACAGCCTTCTCTGCTGCGCTTTGTAAGTCATCAATAGAGAAAATCTTAAGACCGGAATCGTTGATCAACTGATGTGCAGCTTCCATGTTTGTTCCTTGCAATCTTGCAATAATTGGGATTCTGAGGTTCATGCTCTCAACAGTGCTGATGAGACCTTGAGCGATAGCATCACAACGAACGATACCACCGAAGATGTTAACGAAGATAGCGGTAACCTTAGGGTCGCTGGTGATGAGAGTGAAAGCCTCCCTGATAGCTTGCGGGGTAGCTCCACCTCCAACATCAAGGAAGTTAGCTGGCTCACCACCATTAAGCTTGATGATATCCATAGTAGCCATAGCAAGACCAGCACCGTTTACCAAACATCCGATGTCACCACCGAGCTTGATGAAGTTAAGACCAGATTCTGCGGCACGGACTTCCTCAGCATCTTCTTGAGTAGTGTCGCGCCATTCAAAGACATCCTTTTGACGGAATTCAGCATTGTCATCGAAACCAAGTTTGGCATCCATGGCAAGAACCTTGTGATCCGAGGTCTCAGAGAGAGGGTTGATCTCAATTTGAGTAGCATCCTTCTCCATGAAAATCTTGTAAAGTTTTTGAACAGTATCCTTGGCATCTTCGATACATTGTTCACTGAAACCAATATCGGTAACAATCTTTCGTGCGATATCATCAGTAACACCCTTGTGGATATCAATGTATGTAGTTGTGATTGCGTTTGGGCTCTCCTTGGCAACAGTTTCGATATCCATTCCACCTTGAGACGAAGAAACGATAACTGGTCCTTGGGAAGCACGATCCATCAAGATAGCAAGGTAGAATTCGCGGCGAGCAAACTTGCGCTCGCAAATGTAGACGGAGTTGCAGATACGTCCTTGGGCACCAGTTTGCTTGGTAACAAGCTTGTGTCCGATCATTTGCTCTGCGAACATCTTTGCTTCAGTAGGAGAGTAGATAACTCGGACTCCTCCCTTTAACCCATTGTCGAAAGTACCCTTTCCTCTTCCACCGGCAAGAACTTGTGCCTTGATAACCATGTCATCTCCACCAATCTTCTTTGCAATAGCCTCTGCCTCAGCAGCGGATTTTGCAACCGCTCCATTGGGAACACCAATTTCATACTGTATTCTCGTCAGATTCGTCTGCGCGCATATAACTAATTCGTACCTTTCTCAACAAATCCGCTGAAAGATACTCGTGTATGCTCAAAGCTCTTTTTTGTTGCGCGGCGCCGACCATGCGGGATGACATAGAGACCTGGGGCCATGTTAACTTTGTTGATAAGAGACTATTTGGAAGTGAAAAAATTACCCTGCTTGCCTTCAAGGCAGCTGCCAAAGGTTGGCTTCTAGCTAGCTTGAACATGTTGATATTCTATTAAAGCGCAAGACACAATTGCCGTCTTTTCTATCGTAACCAGATCTTTTTTTCAGTGATTGTCCTTCCGTCAAACGGGAATTCGCGAAGCTAATACGGGTAGCACAAGGAACCAAAGGCGCGAAATTCACGTGGGATGAATGAATCCTTGAAACATTTCGAATCTGAGCTTGTCAAAATTATTTTTATTTTTATTCTAACTCGACCGAGTAGTCTAGCCTGTTGAAGTCTGACAATCAGAAACATTATACTTTCGTTCTAACGAATGAACGAACATATGCAATACGCAATACGAAGTACACATTAAATCCCCCGCACGAGGGTTTAAAAATCGCACGACACAGTCATACAGAATAAAACATCATGGTGAAATTCGCAGATGATCAATTGGAACAACCTCCACCCAAAAAGGAAACATGGGAGGAATTCAATGCGAAAATGAACCGTATTCAAATGGCTCTCGCAAAACGTGAAGCCATCGCGGAAAACATCCTAGCAAAATACCCTACCGATAGACGCCGTAAGACGCAAGAAGAAATTGACGCTGAGGATGCCTTATGGTTCCCTACGTTAGCTGGCAATCAACCACTCAATATCGATCCAGCATTTGCGAAATTCTTAAAGCCTGCAGCAGACCGTAGCCAGAAAACACTTCGCGACAAAATGCTCCCTTCGAAAGAGTTGAGAGCTAGTAAAGCGAGAGATGCTGAGGAGAAGGCTGCGAGTGCGAAGAGGGCTATGGCGGGTGCTAGCAGTGATGAGGATGAAGGTCGAACTGCCTTGGGAAAAGCAAAGAAATTAAAAACGAGACACAGTAGGACAAATGGAGGAGATGATGATAAACCATTGATCAACAAAGCTCTGCTTGCGCAAAACCAGGCTGAAGAAGGAAAAGAGCTAGTTAATAAAGCCTTGTTGCTCCAGCTGGAAGATGCTGATGAGAGCACGGAGGTTACATCAAAAAAGTCGAAGAAAAAGAAGAGGAAGAAGTCGAAACAGAAGAATGCACTGGCGGAAGAGGATGATGAACAAAGTAATGTTGAAAATAAGTCGCCTGAAGCTCTTGACCAGATGGATGTGGACGAGGGAGATTTCAATCTGTTCCGCAGCAAGCCTGTCGATACGAGTCCTACGGATAACCCATTTACCGATATCGAGAAAGCTTATGAGGGAGATCCTGAGACAGAAGAGGCATCAGATGATGAGAGAAAGGCAAGACAAGAAGCGAAGAGGATTCTGAAAGCCCAGAGAAAGAAAGAGAAAAAAGACAAGAGGAGAGAAGAAAGAACGAAGATGAGCGTCGACACGGAGGATTAACAATGACTAGCAATGGTTACCAAGCATATTTTGTATATCGGGTATGACATACTCTTCTAACTGCCACAATACGAAAATTTATTACTTAGTTCCTACAAAGATGTCTAGAAAATCTAACATCGTTCTATTTTATACAAACGTCGGTGCATTTTTGGTTCATCCAAGCCATATTACCACATGATACCCATATATCATACTCATAATCGTACATAATCTAACCCCTCACTTCCGATTCGCCTTCTCTGTGTCACTTCCAAATGAAGCTTGCGCACTACCATCTTCCGTGACAACTCTTCCCACACCACCCACAATCTGCCCATTATGTTCCGCCTCTTCAGCCGAAACAACCGGGGGCCCACTGAACTCTTTTCTACCTCTAATCAAATACCAAAGGAGACTGATAGAAGCGAAGAATACAAAGACTACACTCGCGTAATTCATACTTACAGGAGTGACAGGAATGGCGGTTGGCATGCAGAAAAGGATGATGGCTAGGGTAATCCACTGTAGAATTGGCAATTAGTAAAGCGATCAGAAGAGGGTGGGCTTTCTTTAGTACTCACAACAACAGTAATAGCATTAATAACAAAGCCAAACCTTCCCAAGGAGAATGAAGCATGTTTTACCGCCTGTCTTCCTCGGATAAGGTTAACCAAAATGGGAATACCGTATGAAACGGACAGACAAATGGTAGCCACACCGGTGAATGCATTGAAAGCACTCGTGGAACCAAAATAAATGCATCCCAGGATACAATCTACGACGGTGGAAAGGACAAGAGCCCATAATGGAATATCATATTGAGGGTGCACGCGCTTCCAGAGACGAGAACCGGGGATGGCACCATCGCGTGCAAAGGCATAGGTGCAACGACTTGCGGCAGTGAGAGCGCCAACACCGGCGAAGAAGAGAATACCGAGGATGAGGAAAAGAAGTCCGAATCCACCGGCTGCGGAACCGGTTACTGTTTTAAAGATGTAGCCGATTGGTTGGCCGTTTAATTGACCGAGAATTGAAGATACGTCTGGGAGTACGAATAATAGAGGAACTAAGTACAGTACACCAGTAACACCGGCCGCGAAGACTGATAGTACCATAGCTTTGGGAACTTCTCGTTCAGGGTTTTGTACTTCTTCGCACATGGCAGCGACCATTCCGTAACCGGTCAATGTATAGGAGGCTTGAAGAAGTCCTACGAACCAAGCCCAGCCGGAAGGCCAACCAGATGCCGAGGCATCGAAATGAGTGAAAACAAACTCAGCATCTCGACGATCATCTGCCATTACTAAAAGAGTGACAATGATGATAATAACTGAAGCTGAAGTCCAGTATATACAGATTTTGTTGATCAAATCCAAGTACCTAGCACCGAATACATTTACTGTGAAAGCGATTGCCATGACGGCCCAGAAACATAGGACTGTCTGCCATGCATTGGCTACGAAGTCCTCGTTAAAGACCGAGATAGAACTTAGAATTAGTTGTGCACCCTAGTACTAAGTTTTAGCATTTTGGACATAGTTCATCCTGAAGGGTTGAACATACCGAAAAGTTGATGGACAAAGTCACAGTCCAATTGCCCACCAAGGTCAACCAACCCGTGATCCAGGAAACAACAGGAGCATACTTTCTGGTACTAAGCATGGCAGACCAGTAACTACATTTCAAAGTCAGTTCTAGACCTTTGCAAAGACCTCGGCATTCTCGGAGAGTTTCGGCATTGACAAATGCAGCCGTCGATGATTTTTTTGGGGAAAAAAAGAAATCCTTGAGATTGTACTCACTATACGCCTCCAGATGTTGGATACACACTACAAATCTCAGCCAGTGATGCAGCGATAGAAAGTGATATAAATGATACGAAGATCCAGCCATATAAGACGGTCACAGATTGTCCATCGGTCAGGGAGTAAGCGAATGTCGTGCTGAGACCGAATGGAACTGCCATAATAGCGAATGATCTGACACTTTGGTTAGTACTGGCTAGCAGGGGCGAGACGATGTAACATACAGGCCCAGAATACTCATCATACTTAGAGAACGAGGCAACTCAGCCGTGTATCCCATAGTTGCCAACGCAGCATCTTGATTTGAAGCCGCCATTGTGAAAGAAATGAAATACCCCCCCAAAAAGCAAATTAAGATAGTATATGCTGATGAGCAAGAAAACAAGGACGGATAAGAAATGCTGAGAAGTTGAATCTCTAGCAATTGAGGAAGTTGAAGTATATAAAAGTGTTGATAAAGGATCAAACACTGGCTTTACAGACCGTAAGATCACCGAAAGATGGGGAAATCAATGATAACTTATCGATGGTGATAGCGTCTAAATGTCGGGGAAACCTATGCTTTGGGATTTGTCAATGGCGATTGTCATTTACCGGCAACTTCAGATCCCAGAACTTAATTTAATGGCCATAACGTAAACGAAATAAAGCACAAAGCATTTTCGAAGCTTGAGGTCCTGTATCTTTGAATGATTGAATCCCCAACGCCATGCGAATGATCGCTGATATAGCAAGGTACAAATAAAGTAGTAGTGGTGAATCACGGCGAAAGTATATAAAAAGGGGTAGAGAGGGGAAAATCTGGAGAAACCCATGATAAATGTAACATACTATAACACACTACATATCAGCCTTGTAAGTGTCATGTTCTCAAGTCTCGTATTAGATGGGGATAGATGGGGATAGATGGAATAGATGAAAATAGTTGAAAATAGTTGAGAATAACTGAAAATACCTACCTATCTTTGAATGTCAAACTCCACATAAATCAACAAACGACATGATTACATGCAGTTGAATTATGCATCTTTCTTGCACTGTTGTCCAAATGACGTGTAACTGACTTCTCAACCAATCTAATGAAATAAATATTCATGAGAAGAGAGAAAAAGCTTCGGTGGCATAAAATGGAGGGGTCGAGTGCATAATACACGTATTAACCCTTATGTACTTGTATATATCATACTTGTTTGCTGTTCAAATATTTGTGATGTGCCTCTTTTTAATTCATTCTTGAATTTCGATATCAATCACGTGCTGCCGGCTAAACTTTCTTAATATCTTGAGTTGAATAGATTAGATGCCAATTGTCCCTTGAGAATCAAGGGTATTCTTTCACTGTTCAACGTCACTTTAGTATTGTTCATTCTTGGTTGCCAATCATGGATATGGCTACTTCCAACTTAAATGGTCATGGTGACAGGCCTTCTCCAGCTGCAAGATTTCCTACAGCTCCTTCAGTCATGACAATGAATGGCAACTTTGCTTCGGTCGGCGATGCGCCGACAAAAGAACAATATGAACATGGCATACAAGTTATTGATGAGCAGAAGGAATTCAAGTACGCAAATATGGGATGGTGTGGAAGCTCTGCCATGGCTGACAGAATTTTTATAGTCCTAATCTCAACGAGTATCTGCAATATACCGATACAGCACACTCTGGCTTTAACTATCACCTTATATCAGTATTTGGGTCGCAATCCACCGGAAAGTCTACCCTCCTTAATCATTTATTCGGCACACAATTTGGGGTGATGTCCGAAAGGGAGAGGCGGCAGACTACAAAAGGAATATGGATGTCAAAGAATAAGAATCAAAGCTCTGGAGCTTCTGAATCTGAGACTATGGCAGACAATATTTTGGTTATGGATGTTGAGGGAACAGATGGTAGAGAGCGGGGTGAAGATCAAGACTTTGAAAGAAAAAGTGCCCTTTTTGCTCTGGCCACCTCTGAGGTTCTCATTGTAAATATATGGGAACATCAAGTAGGTTTATATCAGGGCGCAAATATGGGATTACTCAAAACTGTATTTGAAGTAAATTGCCAACTATTCTTAAAGGACAAGCAGTAGGTTTTCTCTTCTGGAGATCATTAACAAATTTAGTAACACCCCACAGGTCTACCCCACGATCCCTTCTATTCTTCGTTATTCGAGACCATCTTGGAACCACCCCACTAGCGAACCTTAAGGACACCCTCATTCAGGATTTAAGCGCTATATGGACTTCTCTTTCTAAACCTGCCGGCCTTGAGAATTCAAAGATAGAAGACTATTTCGACTTTGCATTCGCAGCTTTACCACATAAGATCTTACAACCAGACAAGTTCATCACGGAAGTGCAAAAGCTTGGTACACGATTTAGAGCTGGTCGTAAATCTACAAGGGCTGAAGATGCTGGATTCGAGGGAGGTGTCTTCCTACCAGAGTATCATCGTAGAATTCCCGCAGATGGATTCGCGGTATACACGGAGGGTGTATGGGATCAAATCGTGAATAACAAAGATTTGGACCTTCCTACTCAGCAAGAACTTTTGGCACAATTTCGTTGCGACGAAATCTCCCGAGAAGTTTTGGTCTCATTCGACGCAAAGATTCATCCACTTGAAGAGAAGCAAGGAGAAGATGTCAGATCTGGGAAACCTACTGTTATTGCTGATTTAGGTGTTACCGGAAAAACGGCTCGCACTAGTACCATCAAGCATTTTGAGACACAAGCTAGCAGGTATCACAAAGGCGTATATACTTTGAAGCGTACCGAGCTTGAAGGCAAGATTGATACGAGGTTAAAGTTATTATACCACGGTCAATTGATCGCAGCTCACAAGTCCGGTGTTGCATCTTTTAGCGATGCCGTTTCCACTGCTGTGAAGAATGGCCAGAAGAGGGCAGCTTCATATGAATTCGCAGATATCGTGGAACGAGAAAAGGAGGTTGCGCTTAAAACCTTCGAAACAGAAGCGAAAAGCCTGTATATTGAAGAGTTATCATGGACTAATTTTAACTCCTCATACGACCTTTTTGAAAAGGATCTTAACGAAGTTAGCGGCAATCTCAGAAAGGAAGAGATGAGACGTCTCGCAACACGTGTTGAGCGATGGGTGAGATCACGGCTGAACGATTCCATTGGGGTTGAGTTTAATAAACTCGGTTCTGGAAGAGGAGGTAGTGGAGCCCCTGAGACAGGGGAAAAGCCTGCTACCGAGAAAGATTTGTGGGATAGAATATGGAAAACTTTTACTGGAACGGTCAAGGAAGCAGAGTCTAAATTTATCGAACGAGCAAAGAGTTTTGATGCTAGTGAGGATGAAATCGAAGTTGGTCTATGGCGTCTCAGGAGAAAGAGTTGGGGTGTTCTCCGAGCCAAAATTGACGAGGAAGTCATGGAAGGTAATATCCTTCTTAAACTTCGAGAGAACTTTGAGGACAAGTTCCGCTACGATGAAGCGGGTGTTCCACGTATATGGCGACCTTCTGATGATATTGAGGGAATTTATACCAAGGCTAGAGAATCAACTCTTACCCTCATACCATTATTGGCCAAATTCAAGCTCTTGGAAACATCATCACCTCCCGAATTACCTGAATGGATTGGTAGCACTCCAGCTAGTGTTGATCCTAAAGACGAAGAAGATCTTACACCTATTGGTGGTGTGGATGAGGAAGAAGGAAAGAGTCTTGAGGAAGAAATGACAATTCTTGGTGAAGCTAAACGTCAAGATCTCGTGGTTAGATTCAAGAAAACAGCAGATGGTGTATATGTTGAAGCTAAACGTAGTGCTATTGGTGGTGTGGCTCAAGTTCCTTTGTACTTCTATGGTCTATTGTTGGCTTTAGGTTGGAATGAGATTGTTGCTGGTATGTCATTACATTATTTTCCTCAACCCCCAAACCTAACCACTAACCTCTATCAACCACAGTCCTACGCAATCCCATCTACTTTATCTTCCTCATTATTTGCGGTGTCGCTGCATACGTCACTTACACGCTCAATCTCTGGGGTCCCATTATTAGCATGTTAAATGCGGCTAGTACTCAGGGAGTTGAGATTGGAAAGGAGAAGTTGAGGGAATTCTTGAAGGATTCAGAGGTGGGAAGACAGGCTTTGGGAATGCAAGGGAGAGATGCGGGGGAGAGTGATGCGATTGGTTTGAATACTTTGGATAGTAGAGGAAAAAGGGTTATCAGAGAGGAAGAGGATGTGGATGTGGATGAGATTTAGATGTGTGTTTAGGTCCTAGGGTGAGAGGATGGAAGGGGGGTGGAATGAATGTTGTGGTGTAGATTGAGCAGTGTGGTTAGGTGTAGATTTCTTAAAATAACGGTGCGCTGGATGTATAGTGTGCGTGAATGAGTAGGTGGATTGGATCGGATCGGATTGTGTGGTGAGAAAAAACAAACGATGGATTTTTGAAAGTTTGAGGATGGATGAATAGGTTTGAATCAATAATGACAATTTCGATGATACCTTTTGCCTTTTGGCTGTCTTACTTCTTTCAGTCAAGGCCCTCCCTCAACTTTCTTCACTCTAAACAAAACTTCACCTTTACCTTTATCTTTACCTTTGGTCTTCATTTTCTTATTATTCTATTTATTAACCATCTATCTTTTCATAGATAGATGGATAGATGAAATTAATAAATAAATCATATAATAACTCGACTACAATATTCTTACAATATGTACCTACATAGCTAGGTAATAAACAACCAAATATATATATATAAACTATATATAACACCAAATACCTCAAAAAGGTGTTATATTAATAATTAAACCCTACCTATATATATAAATAAAAAAAAACTCCTTTTAATCCCTCTCTCTCTCTCTCTCTTCCACATCACTTTCCATCCACCCTAAGCATAACAACACACGCTACAAAAACCACCTAAACCCTTCCACGCTCGGTCCATCCCTCAAAACCTCCGTCGACATCTCCCCAACCTCTAATTTCCGTCCTAATTTCGCATCTCTTCTCTTATTATCTAGGATCATGTAGATAGCCAGACAGGAGGAGAGAAGGACACCCATGCCGCCAAAGGCGGCTGTTGTGGCGAGGGCGGGGATGTATCTTTTTTTTTGGGGTGTTAGTTAGTTTGGGGGTTTACGCTTGGGAGATGGGGAAAGGAAGGAAGGGAATACGAACTTGGGAGCATCTTTATTCAGAAAGATATTTGACGATACTAATCCCATTAAATTACTCAATGGGACACCCACGCTACTCATTACCACCCTGCGGCCTTCGTGAGGGATATTGTTATTATACCATGTACTTAAGAGGACGCTTGGGGCTGCGGTTCCCCAGCACATCATGAATGTTGCGAAATATGCTACGCGGAGTTGATTTGTGACGTCGATGGAGACGTAGATGATGAAACCGATGAAAGTGAATAGGAAGCCCAGAGCGATAAAGGGACCACGTCTGCGGGTGTAATCAGAGGAGAAAGCGAGGATGAGGAGCATAACAGCGCCGGAGACGTTGGGGGCTACAGTGTAGAGGTTTGTTTTTATGGTGGAGTAGCCGAGACGGGAGACGATTTGGGGGAGGAAGAGATTTACGCTTTGGAGGGGGACGCCGAGACAGATTTCAATGGCGAGGAAGGCGTAGGTGGTGGGTTGTTTGAAGATTGCGAGGGAGTCGTGGAGGTTGAATTCTTCGTTTACGATGGAGGAGGAGTCGACTTGGATGCGGTGGTGAGCGAGATTTCTTTCTTGTTCGGTGAGGAATTTGGCCGTGGAGGCTGAGGAGGGGAGGTAGAGGAAGGCGAAGATGGCGAAGAGGAGGGTGGCGCTTCCTTCGATTAGGAAGAGGTAGCGCCAAGGGTAGAGGGGTGTGTTGGTTATTCTGAAACAGCCGACTGCTAGGAGTCCGGAGAAGGCTATTTTGATTGGTGGTTAGTTTAATTTTCTTTTGGGGGGAGGGGTGGAGAGTATTACCTGAAGCGATGTTGCTTGCTGCGTAGAAAATGGCGAGACGACGAGCGAGTTCACCACGACGGTAAAAGGTGGTGAGGTAGTAAATTACTAGGGGGAAGAATGCGGATTCAGACATTCCTTGTTTGTTAGTTAGATGCGATTTATATGATGGTTTTGGTTCAAACATACCGAGAAACCATCTGAGAGTCATCATTCCACCGAAGTTTTGTGCTGCCACTGTGAAAGGGGTTAGTTTGTTGCTATTGTGATATTGAAATTCTGATTTACCTCCAAGAATAGTGAATGATCCAAAGAACATCATAAGGATAGGTAAGACTGTTGCAGGTCCATATTTCTTTCCAAGCATAGCCTATGTAATGTTAGAATTCCGTGAAAGGATAGTGAGGCATAGGACTTGATTTGGGCGTATTCTGGGCCATCCATTGGCTGCTCGAACTCCACTTGGATATTCGTTATGATACATCGATATTGAGAAAAGCAATGGAAACCAACCCGAGAGAAGATGTATGATAACAAGTAGTAAAGAATGAAAAACTCACAATTGGAAGTGCGCATAAAACATATGGTATATAAAACACACTCAAGATAATATTATACTGATTATGCTTGAAACCCAAATCCTTTTCCAAACCATCGGTTTTTGCATTTCCCAAATTCCCCTTGTCAAGTGAGTTGAAGAGATACATGCATGCCAGAACTGGTAGTAATCGAAAGTCGAACTTTCGACACAGAGCTCGTTCTGCTTGGTGATCAAAAACATATGCTGATTCGGCAGTGATACCGATTTTTGATTCGGGATCATCGATATCTTTTGTCATGCCGGGGATAACCTTGGTATCGTCATTTTCGAATTCCGAGCTTCGAGACCGAGGTTTTTGGAGAGACATTTTGTTGTGAGATGAGGTAGGGTATCGGAGGAGGGAAAGGAATGATCTGGCTACACTGTGCCAATGTAGAATTTGAATGATGGCAACGCGTGGAATAGAAATGAAAGTGAGCTACTCGGTGCCAATTATATGAAGAGATAGAGATTGCTCTTGATAGCAGCAGCGAGCAGATAGAGATTTCAATGAAAAGATAGAGATTGCTCTTGATCACAACAACGAGCAGATAGAAATTTCAATGAAAAGACAGAAGAGACTTTAGCAGAAGAAGTCAACATCTTACCTACCTACCTACACATTATATATACAACTCACACGATAATAGCAAACCGAAAGTACAAATCCCTTATCCCTTATCAAAAGAAAACCATCTCCGCTCCGATATTACCACCTTTCCACACATAACATCAACATAAAGTTCTCTCTCTCCCCCCGCCACTAGACAGATAGAAGAACGAACGATGCTTATCGGAAGGCTTATCAAGCCATCCCATGCTTTGGATTCTCTTTAGAAATGCAGAAGAGATAGATTTCCTTGAAAGAACCAATGAGAATGAACCAAAATCATGGAAGATTGCGGGAGGTAACTCGAGTACGGATGGAGGAATTGAGAAATTGGGTTATCTAAGCGTTAGCGTGTTTTGAGTGCATTTTTTACGGAGCCACCCCGCGTATTTGGGGAGATAAGGTGAAGATGAAATGAAGCTATCAGGTGAAAAATCGTGTAAGTTGTTGATCTTTTTGATAAGGTTATCTTTTTGGTCATGTGATGTGCTTACAGTGAGGGATTGTTATACTTTTTATATTTTCTGAGAAGAATATGAAGTGTCGGGTGTTGATGGAGGTATGTCTGTATGAATAATCCACCTCTCGTCACTCCTAGGTGATTGTTGAATTCGAACTTGAAATCAATCATCCAAGAAGAAAGTATATAGTACCAAGTTGGAGTTGTATTAGTGATGGATATAATAGATATGATAAATAGTCATTCGAATCCAACATCGAGTATAAAATAGATATAAGATTTCTCCATCATTCAATTGATGTGAGTCTACCAATATTACATTTCACTTCCTTGCATCCATCCACGGAGTAGGAGATTGTGCGACGTCTGCTTACCAAGAATACTCTGTCCATTCTTGGCGGATTTGAGTTTTTCCGATGAGAAGAGATGACAAAGCAAAGACAACGAGATTCAATCCAGCATCGGAGAAAAGAAAAGAAAAGTTCCGAGAAAATGAAAAGAACATGAGACATTGCAAGTTGTACACGTGATGCACACATGCATACATGCATATTCAAATGACGTCATGTAGCTTCGGGTTAATCTGCACCCTGAAATTGGGCCGTGACCTGAGCCGTTGAGTGAGGTGAGATGACCACGACAGGGCTGGCTGAGGAATCCAATGGTACAGAAGGAAAGGAAAGCACAGCGGAATAACAAACGATAAACTGGCCACTAGTTAGATAGTCGAACCACTTTGGAAGAGATTCCTTTTGATATTTAATATAGGAAGTCTGATGTTCTTTTATCTATATGATAGAAGTAAATGTGAGAAAGCTGTAGTCGTACCGCATTCAAAGTTCTAGGCTTTTAGATCATCGGATTTGCAAAATGAGGGTTTCGGATTATTGGGGCAGGTGATGTGATGGCTTATGGGGGATTTTCATTGAGATGCTGGGTAATCGTATCGACTGCTGATCAAGTTCATGTTTGGATGATCGCTAATCAATATGATGGTCGTGTCGTCGAGTAATGATGAGAGCGCGGGAGGAGGGGATATATTATCAGATTAATGATTAATGATTAATCGTCGATTGATCAATTGTACTATTATGTCGTATGTAGGTACCAAGTATGATTTGACTCAGATTCCCTTTAAAGTTTTTAAGTTTACACTCCGTCCGTATTAGTGAATACACTGTATACTCCTACTTTCGCCTCCATGCCAATCCTTCAGAGTTGGATCTGATGTTCTATGTTGGGTCATGAAAGGGGCTTGATACACTGGAGGGAGGAGAGAATGACGTAGGTACAAAGAAAGAAACCCTTTGTAACCAGGACAACGTTTAAACTCACAAACCCTCTCTTCTTTACGAAATGGAAAAGATACGGATGGATGGATGAATGTTATTGAAGATTATGTATGACATTAATTTAAAATGTTGACTTTGGGATGAACGGATATTTGTACGTATGGGGTTATACAACCTGTAGAATAAGTGAGGGTGTACTATGTAGGTACGTATTGATGTACAACACATAAGGTGGTTCGAATGGCCACATCTAGACGTCATCGTCGAAATGCCGGTAATACTTACATCAATGGATTCTCATCCTCTTTTATTACTTGATGTTATATTCTAGAGAAATAACGATGCAAAGGATGATCGAGATGTGTACTCGGTACATACTAGAATAGCTTGGTAAGTAGTAGGTACGGGTACCTTGAATAGACAGAATTAGCACAAACTCAATAATTGATCTAAAAGTAAAAATAATCAAATATATAAATGAAATAATTCTGTATCAATGATGAAATGGTCGATACAAATTATCTAGCAGCCTAACAATCAATATCTATTGCGTACGCCGTGCAATCCTGCACTGCAGTCGACACAGTAATACCACATTTCTTACCTGCATAAACCCCTCTAGCAGTTTTTATATTCATCTCATCACCTTGCTTTGCCTTGTCCCCCATTTTTACACCTTCTCTTTCATATTCACCTACCTGCGAATCCACGTGACAATAAGAAATACACATAAATACATCAACGAAACAAAAGTAAACGATAAAAATCCTGTTATTTGATCAATCCTCTCCATTCTCTCCATTCTCTCAATTCTTTGACTCGATCTCGCTCTCGATCTCGAACATCCCAACTCAACAGAAAACTTTACCCGACCCTTTTTTTTTTGGAATGATCTGCAATAAATAACATCATCATCCAAAACGTTCCGTCACCACTCCAAGCTAATTCAACCAACCGCTTATCGTTTCTTACCCATGCAGGTCCAATATTGGACCCTCGTCTATTCCGCATACGTAGCATAAAATTGCAGATTGGGGTTGACCAAGCTCATCAGCAGGAAAAAGGAAAGAGGAACAACAAATGCTACTGAAGGAAGATTATTGCATGATTGCATGATTGCATTATTGGCATTATTGGCACGACTGGCATTCAACTGCGAAGAAGGAAAGAGAAGAAGTTCAATTCATAATTCATAATTCATTATTCATTATTCGTTATTCACACCTCACTTCACACTTTGTAATTCATAATTCACTCTTCACTTTACACTTCACTTCACTTTACACTTCACTTCACTTTACACTTCACTTCACACTTCACACTTCACTTCACACGCGCTTCACACTTCACGTCCCACTTTTACCCACTCAACACTCAATGGTAGCGCCCCTCTAAAAAAAATACCCTGAATCTTGATCTTTCAGCCTTCTTTCTTTCCCTCTTCTACTCTACTCTACTCCGTACAGGATACTCGAGTATTATTCATCCAAAAACCCTATCCCCCCCCTCCCCCCGTCTTAAATTCATTATCAAATCCTAGACAATTCTATTTCTTCCGGCATATTTCAAGTCACGAGTTATCCAACTTTAACTTTAACTTTAACTAAGGATCATTCCATTCATTGGAAAGGAAGAAGAAAGCTTGCGTTGGAGAATCATCGAGAACCTTTCTCTCTACTCTGTTCTATATTTCAAGTCATCACTTGCCATTTGCAAAGTCAATAACAACGATCCACCTTCGACCGGACAATTTACCTGGACCACCACCTCCCTGCCATATCAGGTTCGTCAACCACAACCTCATCACCATACACGATTCGACTCGATGTCGCAATAAACAGAAACCATGGCACACACTTCTGATAGATAGCATACGTTTGGATGTTTGGATATTTGGGAGACAGAGAGTCATTCACCAAAAGGGACACATAATATCATAAAACGAAAGGATAAAAGCTTTGCGCATCGACCCAAATGGTTGTCAAAGCAGCACCGAGACCTTCACCAAGGTCTTCTCATTCACACTCTCATTCGCAATCACACCGAACTTCTACACACCCATCTTCTACTACTCCAATAATGAGTCCCGGAGCGAGAGTACCTGCATCCGGAGGGCAGAATGTCCGGTCTCCAGGTACTAGAACCGAACGAGTTCGAAGTCCAAGTCCAAATTATTTCGGGCTAGTGGTTGAATCTTCAAGTAACCCCAGAGACTCTGAATCCGTCCCTAAAGCTAATTGGAGTCCCACCACGTCTTCCATAGTTAGTCTCATATCCTACTCATTCCCCTCGTGAAGTCATTCTAACTTGATATCTTTTAGTTCTCATTTGGTGACGGCACTCCAGAACATGTACCCATAAACACGAATCCTGCCTATGAGGCGTTTAAAAAGCAATCAGAATCCAATAACGGATTCAACCTTAGTCATGGGGGTCTAGCAAACTTCTCAATGTCCCCAGGCCCTTCCTTACTACGCGCAAAGAATGAGAGAAAGACATCTAAGCTCGATCGACATGATAATCCTCCGTCACCTAGATCTGTTCCAAGGAATAGGAACGCACCTTCGTTAGACGGCGATATTGGTAGTGAACCAGACTCAGCATATGTATCTTCCTCGGAGCGCGCATCTATTTCATCCTTTAACGCTCCTTCATTTTTCGATCAACCCCGTCAGATGTCACCGGCCGGTTTTCACTCTTCAATTCCAGCTGTTCAGAGAAATACCCTCTCGCATCTAGACGAGAGGCATCCTAGACTCTCCCTCCCCCAAAATAAAGTAGACCCTCCATCTCCAAGACCACAACCACGCGGTCAACATCAGCGAGCGGAGACACTGCCATCGAATTTGGAAGATGGGCCAGCCATGATTACCCCGGTAGAGTTAAAAGAAATGATGGATCGCTCCCCCTCCATAGAAGTATTGTTACTCGATTGTCGAACTTTCAGCATCTTTTCACAGTCAAGGATTGGGAATGCCCTCAACTTGTGCATACCGACAACCTTGTTGAAGCGACCTTCATTTAATCTTCAAAAACTCCAAGATACTTTCACAAATGACGAGGATAAAACTAGGTTCTCCAAATGGAAGCAAGCGAGGTATATTGTTGCCTATGATAATAGATCTTCGGATAAGAAAGATGCCGCATTGGCTATCAATACATTGAAAAAGTTTAGCAATGAAGGTTGGAATGGAGCGAGATATATATTAAAAGGTGGATTTGACGCATATGCTCAAATTTTTCCAAAGTCCGTTGATCGGGGTTCAACACAATCCTCACAGCCATCTCGAATCAATCTTACCCTTGGAACGACATTACCAGGAGTGGCACCAGTAGCGGGTGGATGTGCTATGCCAGCCACCAAAAATGCAGCAAATCCATTTTTTGGAAACATTCGACAAAATCAAGACCTAATAGATGGTGTTGGTCAAAGGGATATTACGGTTCCGGAGAACTTAGCGCGAGACGCATCTGTGATGAATGTCATTCCCAGATGGTTATCGAAAGCTGCAAAGAAAGAGGATCATGGCAAGATTGTCTCCGACAGATTTCTTCACATTGAGCAAGCAGAATTGGCAAGGATGACAAAGGCTTTAAATCAAGGAGTTAGGTATGGAAATGGGCCAGATGTTAATTCTAATGATGTTCAGATTGCTGGGGTTGAGAAGGGAGGCAAAAACAGGTACAACAATATTTGGCCATTTGAACATGCCAGAGTCAAACTTCAAGGTCGTACGGAAGGGATGTGTGATTATGTCAACGCAAGTCACATCAAGGCATCGAGGAGTAACAAACGTTACATAGCTTCTCAAGGACCTTTGCCTGCAACTTTCGAGGTCAGTATTATCACTAGACCTTTCATTGCTTCTGTATTAACATGAACCTTAGGACTTCTGGAGCGTGATCTGGGACCAAGATGTGCGAGTCATTGTCATGTTAACAGCAGAGGCAGAAGGTGGACAATTGAAATGTCACTCGTATTGGTCTAGCCATGAATATGGTCACCTCAAGCTCAAGAAGTTGTCAGAAAAGAAACTCTACCTTGAATCCAATCGAAGGCGAAACTCTACCGACCGATCAGATTCTGGACGGAGGCGGGCAAGCACTACTACCCAAAATACTCCTCCTTCTCCGACAACAGAAGATGCCCATGTTATCGTCCGAACATTTACACTTTCCCATGCCGCTCATCCTTTTACACCAATGCGAGAAATTACACAAGTACATTATTCCTCCTGGCCAGATTTTGCTTCCCCTGCAAAACCTAGTCATCTTTTAGCTCTCATCCATCTCGCCAATTCCATACAACGCGCATCCTCATCCGGTACTGAAGCTCCTCGCCTAAGTGATCCAGAACCAGAAATTACTCGACCAATGCTTGTTCATTGTAGTGCAGGTTGTGGTCGAACGGGTACATTCTGCACCATTGATTCCGTCATTGATATGTTGAAGCGACAACACAAAGAACAAAGACATGGAACCACACCCATGGAATTTGATTCTACAAATGATGATGGGTACTTGGGACATGTAAAGAAAAATACACAAGCGGATATGGATTGGGTCTTTGATCAGGATACGGATTTGGTGGAGAAGACGGTGGAGGATTTTAGAGGTCAAAGACTTAGCATGGTACAAAATTTGTTGCAATATGTTCTCTGTTATGAAACGGTATTAGAGTGGATTGCGCAGCAGGTGGGAAATAATGGTTGGGGAGGTGGCAATGGAAATGGGAATGGGAATGGAAGTGCAGGGTCTAACCTTTGGGGAAATGGATATGGAAATGGAAACGGAAACGGAAATGGATATGGAAATAGAGATAGAAGTGGCAGTGTGGTCGAAGCTCATTTTTAGCGTTTGTAGCGTTTTAAGCATCAAGAGTTACGATTTAATTTATAAATAATCAACTCACTTATATATTTATCTTTTTCATATCTATATAATCTTATCTTATGATTGTTTCTGTGAGACTTATTCATTTATTTATTCCTGTATATATATAATTATTTTTAATAGTGTTTTTAAAATAAAATAAAATAAAACAATTATTTAATTATTTAAACTTGAAATTTAAAAATTTCGAAATCTTAAAAAAAATCTTTTAAAAATTTATATTTATAAAACTTTTTTAAGAAAAGAATAATTTATTTAAAAATAAAATTAAATATATTATTTTATAATTTTATATTATATAATAAATTATATAATTCTACTATATATATATATAATAATGATTTAATTTAATTTAATCTTAAAGTAGTTTTTAAATACTAAACACAACTAAAGATAACATAATTAAAAACCTAAATAAAATTAAATTTTCAAATAAATTAAGATTAATCTCTGATCTTACCTATCTATCTATCTATTTATCTATTTATTTAATAATCTATCCTATCCTATCCTATCCTATCCTACTATCAATCAATCGATCGATCAATTAATCAACCAGTACACATATACATATACACATAAACAAAACAAAATAAATATAAAGTCAAGTCAAGGAAAAGAAAGAAAAGGAAAGGAAAAAAAGGAAAAGAGATTCAACGGTCCTTGATTCCGACTTACCTCCTCTTCTTCTTCTTTCTTTATCGAGCTTGAGCTTGAGCTTGAGCTTATATTCATTCATGTTAATTAAGCTTGTATGGGGAGTTTTTTTGATTTTTTGATTTTTTCAATATAATCTAGGGTGTGTGGGTGGCTTACAGTGCATGTGGTAATTAACTATCTACCTAGGTAGGGTGAAGATGTGAAGATGTGAGGATTTGGATGGATGGAATGAAGAAAGGAGGGAAGGAAGGAAGGAAGGAATGATCTGGGGTACATAGGCTAAAAGGGATAGGATTCCGTATGGTGGTACGATTGCAATTGTAAATGTAAATGTAAATGAAGTAAAGTACAGTACAGTAATAAGGTTATTATTGAAAGCAAACTGACTGTGATAATTTATAAGATTAATAGGAGAATAGAAGAATAGAAGAATAGTTAGTGATTTTTGGCTAGGGAATACTGGGTAGATGGATGGGATGGGATTTTGATTACTGATTTTAGCTAGGGAGTAGATGGATGAGATAGGATGGGGTTTTGATTTATTGATCGGAGGAAATAAGGTTATGTACAATGTGATGGAATAGAAGCAAGAAGCATGACTATGAATTTCCGTACACTATCTATCTTTTTCCATTCATTTTTCTGATTCATGCACTCCATCCCATCATTCCATCCCACTTCCAAAGTTCTTTTTTCCCCTTTCTAACCTCACAAACACTATACAAAATCACATTAGCCAAACTATACAACCATATTACCATAAACTCCCCCCAGAAAACTCCACATAACAAAATCATAAAATACATACCTGCCAATAATATGAATTTCCCACAGTACACTTATAAGGCGCCGCACAAGCAGCTCCAGGCGTGAAATCAAAATACGAACCTCCACATTGGGCAAATTGAGGTAAAGCTTTCAAAGGAGGTAGGGCGAGGATTTTCTGACTTGCATGTTCGGCCGCTATGACGATTAGGGAACTAGGGTTTGTGGAAGGCATACCCGGGAAGATGGATGCATCTATGATTAATTATTAGCATGTGATGATTTCGAGAGTGAGATTAGGGGATGAATGTTTGAAGAGAAACCGAATAAAATGAAATGTTACAAAGAAATACATACCAACAACATGAATATTATCAGTTCCATAAACAAGTGCATTTAAATCGACCACTGAAGTCCCACCAAGTAGTCCCGAATCTGTTCCCATTTTTGCAGTTCCTAACCAATGATTCGAACGTCTTGCTCCAATATTCCCATACGCAAGCGGTACACTGGCCACATATTGCGCACCTGTCATTCCAGGCGGTGGATAAATAAAAGTTAGATTTTTAACTGTAGATAGAGCTGCGACCATATGATCAATAGCTGTAGCGACTGCATCTAGATCATATTTGTTTCCCCATGGCATGGTAGAGACCGACATGGTGAGACCTTTGCTTATTGTTGTTCGTCCTCGAGGACCTACTTGACCGCGTCCGAGGTAGGAGGAGAGGGTCATGGCATTGGGTGTATCACCTTCGACTCGTGAGGTCCATTGGATAGCGCGGGGAATGCCATCGCCGGGTGTGATTTGCTCCCAGAACATAGGGCCTATATCTGGGGCTGCTTGGGCAAGAGGTCCAATGCGTTTGGTCAGGTAGGAGGTTGCGTCTGTAGTGATCGGGGTATTCCATGCTGCTACCCAATCGTAGTAGGATATATTAGGATGAGAAATTTGTGTATCAGTGTTAAGATGATCGTCGAGGTTGTAGCCAACAGGGAGATTATTCCAGTAGCTTGAGTTAATCATTGTTGGGCCATCCGTGGAGGAAAGAACGACATTCAGTTGATCTGTGGGACCAATTCCACTTCTGAAAAGGAGTTTGGGGGTTCCAAAAGCACCTGCTGCTACTATTACTCGACCTGTGACTGCAGTCAGATTAACGACTCCTTGCCGACCTCCATTATTTGTAGCTTCAACCAATAGACCTGTTGCATGTCCTCCATCGCGAATGATTTTCTTCACACTAGTGTTAAGCCACATATGGAAGTTGGAGCGTTTGTTTGCATCCACCAAATAGGTTGCTAATGGACCACCACGCTCTCCATTGATGTACATGTATGGCGCATAGGCAAATGTTCGATTCTTCTGGGCCGGTACGTTGTTCGCTGTGACATTTGTCCAACCAGCATTTTTGAGACCACCTGCGACGATGCTGTACCCTGACTGAAGGTATAATTTACCATCCATCGAAGGATGATCGGTTCCGGGAATTGTGCTGAAGACTCTCGAGGTAGCGGCCGCTACATCTTTTGATTGCCATCCAGGAGGAAAATTGTAATCCCAATCTGATGGATCTGGATTCCACCATAGACCTGCATTGATAGCAGTACCTCCACCCAAAACGCATCCAGCCATTTGATCGACATCATCACAAGCGACACCAGAACTTCCACCATGCCAAATTCTGTTACATTCTCCTGGAATATCAAACCAAGTGAGATTACTTCCAGAAAGCCAGCCACTTTCAGGTCGAATCGCTAGACATTGTTAGTGGGTGCAGTCTATGGTTGATATAGTACTTACTTCCACCCCATCTAGCCGAAGAAGCGACCCCTTTTTCTATCAAGAGCACAGACTTTCCACTTTGGGCGAGTTTGTCTGCCATCGGAACCCCTCCAGCCTAGAGAAAATGAAATCTTAGTACATTATTTCTCAATATCGACGATAAAAAATTAATCGCGACCTGAGAGGAGGGTCTAGGAGCCCATAAAGGAGTGAGCTCCTTTGATATCCCTTTCCGTGACAATAAACGACCATAAGAAAGTAATTATACGTACCCCTCCACCAACAACGATATAATCATAGGATGTGGAAGTTGGAATTGGAGATGTGGAATAAGCAGCAGTAGCAGTGGCTGTACCAGTAGTCGCTGTGATCGTGGCAGTCATGGTAGCCCATTTTGAATAAGAGGACTGGGTTGCAGAAGCTACCTTGATAGAAAATTCTCCCATGCCATTATTGTGCTCTGCTGTCGTTAGAATGTTTATGATAAAATAGAACAAGTAAAAAAAGGCTGAGTGTGGCACTAGATACACACAAAAGCGAGGTTAAGCTCAAGGTATAAGAAAATTGTATAAAAATCTTACGATATATGACCGCATTAGCAGGATCAGAAGGGTTATCTGGAGCTCCAATGTTTTGAGCCCATCCATACTCGAAACCACCTGCAGATGTGCTAACATTATATTCTGTTTGGGTTGGATCATCGAATTTTAAGCAATTGGTGCATTTATAGACGAGGACCCAATGTGTAGAGTTAATAGAGGAGTAAAGTTGTGTCACGCTCGCAGATCCACCATATAGTACAGGTGTAGAATAAGAACTATTCGATATCTGTGAGCTCACAAATATAATCGTATTATACAAAAGGACCAGAGAGACTTACCCATAACGAAATGAAGTTATTATTTGACCATTGTAAGGCCAAGCAATTAGTAGCAAATGTCCTGGCATTGAAGCACTAAGTTGTTGACCGTGAACAACACCACTCCATCCTGTACCATTAGGAAGTGAACCGATCTTGTTTAATTAGCTATTATCATATTGCATAGATGAATGCAACTCACAATTAATCCAATATAATCATAAGAGTCTGTAGTCAATGCACTTGGGGGCAATGCCATTCCGAAAGTGTAGCCTCCTTGTGAAACCAACGAGAATTCTCCATCGCCCACGATTGACCCATTACCTTCGGTGCTTGTATAGAATGTAATGCCCGTGTTAGGCTCAGTATAATAACCATGAGCGGCAAAATCTTGACTTGATACCTCGAAAACAGCTGAAAGATGTTAAAATATGCCTGAACATGATACTTGTGGTAAAAAACCAACCGTAAGAAGCAATGGCGATAATGCCATAAAATAAACTCGAAAGCCGCATATTGGTATCTTTCTAGAAAATCCACCAAGAAATGTACAAAGAACGTGTCCTGCGAAAAATAATATGGAAAGACGTACTTTAACATGGGCAAGTAGTCCTATATTTATATGAACTCACTGGTTGGAGACGGACATTGCTCAATCAGGAATGTCGTGATACTTGATGGATAAATTCAAACTATCTATTCGGGGGACAGCAAAAGAAAGGACATGCGGGGGGAACAGAACATAATGGCAAGAGCCAAAACTTCTCCAGATTTCGAAAGGTATCCCATTATCCGTTTAGTCGCTTGAGCAATATTTCATACCATTTTAAATTATACGGATGATCTTGCCGGCGAACGTGATACTTAAAAGATGGAATTTATTAAATCTCAATATATTTTGATACAAGTCGGCGCCATAGAGACTTTCTGCCGCAATTCATCCTGGTCATCACATACTGTGAAATGACCACGAGGTACTTTTCCGGGGAACTGTGGGGAAGGAGGCTTACATCTTATAACTTGTGATATAACATGGGTATTTCAACCTCATTGCCAGGAGTAAAGAAAAGGATTGTCATGAACTGACATGCCAAGAAAGAAACAAATTATCCGCTTCGTGCATTGCATGTTGCCGAATACCGGGGGCATGAAATAACCATAACTTATTCTGTACCACTCAAATCATCCCAAGTAAATGGTTTTAAGGGCGCATACTCCGTAAATGATATATATCGGTAACGCACAGAAACATCGTCTATATGAGAATTCAAGTAAGTCCCCACCCACTGTTAATGGAACTGACGCTCCGCTGGCCCTCCGGGGGCCACTGCCGTGGAGGCAGAATATTTGGAAAGTATACCAGTAGCTCAAGTAGGGAATCGATGCTCAAATACAAGTGAGGAGAACAATGAGTGCTTACTCTTTTATCTAGCTGTATGAGATTTTTTACGAAAGCGGCAAAAACCAAATCCAGAACTTGACAAGATCACTTGGTATTCTCGTCGAAGATAAGGTTTCATTGCGAAGACTAGTAACCTTACTCCGTGCAGTTCGATAACCTTTCTTTGGATCTAAATGTTGGCAGCCCTTATATCATCACATCGATACTTTGGAACTTACAAAATTTGACCAAATGTATGATGATCTATGGTAAGAAAACAATGATGACTCCTCTTAAACCTTGGGGAAGTTTTCCCCCACAAATGTTGATCGAGGATCTTGCTGGGTTTCCTTCCCGAATACGAAATCCACCTCCCACAGTAAGAAACATATGAACAATTTCTTTGAAAATCGATATCAATTCAACCACTTGATATTTCTGGTTGAAAATTGGATTATTACCTTCGTTCTTCTCTCTTGTACAGAGTATAGCTTTGTTTGATCTTCAAAATATATAATTGGCACAAAAGATAATTTGTTGTACGCAATAGAAAACATTCTCGATTCATTTCTGGTAATTCTGGTGTACGGACTTTTCCGGCTTTCGGCTACTTGTGCTCGGAATGTCAGTAGGAACAATTGGAAATCGGTTTATGTGATTGGTTCGATGATCAAAATAGCTTACTAAGGTGCATCGAGCCATCATCGTTCTGTTTAATGCCGGATGGATTGAAAGATTTATTAGAGAAGGGTCTTGAATCTTGACACTAACCTGAGTTGCCTCCATTGCCAAATCTCTAAAAGGTCTGAAGACCTCTGATTAATTCTGGTGTTGCACACTCACACTCTTCTTCTCTCATCTTTCTTTTTATAACATCCTACACAATGTCTTCTTTTGCTATGCGTAGATTCACAGCTGGTCCTTCGGTATGTTCGTTCCACTCTTTAACCTCGGGCCCCGCGTCTGTCAAGTCAAAAAATAACAAACAATGCTAATCTCTACCATTATGCTAGTTCTCGAGGGCATTGAAAAATCAAACCAGATGTTTCTCATCCACGAGACCTGCAGGTATGTCTGCCACAGCTTTAATGGCCGCTCCAATGGCTAATATCTAACTAATCTGCAGCGAGAATCATCACACATGCGCCACTTCGAGCAAAGGAAGCCTCGCCTTTCGTGAGCAACAAATACCCCGTCGTAGTATGTATCCCAAGTTACATATGAGAGTATGTCGTGTCTGATTGCTTGGGTAGGATCACGAATATGACGCTATTGTCATTGGTGCTGGAGGAGCTGGTTTAAGAGCAGCATTCGGTCTTGCGGAGGCTGGTTTCAACACTGCATGCATATCGAAACTTTTCCCAACTCGATCACACACGGTAGCGGCGCAAGGAGGTATTAATGCCGCTTTGGGTAACATGCACGAAGATGACTGGAGATGGCACATGTACGATACTGTCAAGGGTTCAGATTGGTTAGGAGATCAAGATGCTATTCATTATATGACAAGAGAAGCACCAGCATCTGTCATTGAGTTGGAAAACTATGGTTGCCCATTTTCAAGAACGGACGACGGCAAGATGTAAGCGGAACTGGTAGCTCATTTATGGCACTATACTAACGGAGTCTATTTAGCTACCAACGTGCTTTCGGTGGTCAATCACAAAAGTTCGGAAAGGGTGGTCAAGCATACAGATGTTGTGCAGCTGCTGACAGAACCGGTCATGCACTTCTCCACACTCTCTACGGTCAATCTTTAAGGCACAACACAAACTACTTTATCGAATATTTCGCTCTCGACTTAATTATGGAGGATGGTGAATGTAAGGGAGTGATCGCATACAACCAAGAAGACGGTACACTCCACAGATTCCGCGCACACAACACTGTTTTGGCCACCGGTGGTTACGGACGTGCCTACTTCAGTTGTACATCTGCACACACTTGTACTGGTGATGGAATGGCTATGGTCGCTCGTGCAGGATTACCTAACCAGGATCTTGAATTCGTTCAATTCCATCCTACCGGTATTTATGGCGCTGGTTGCTTGATCACCGAAGGTGCTCGTGGTGAGGGTGGATATCTTCTCAACTCCGAGGGTGAAAGATTTATGGAACGTTACGCACCAACTGCTAAGGATTTGGCTTCTCGTGACGTCGTTTCCAGATCAATGACCATGGAGATCAGAGAAGGACGTGGTGTTGGCCCAGACAAGGATCACATTTACCTCCAACTCAGCCATCTTCCTCCTGATGTTCTCCACGAACGTCTCCCAGGTATTTCTGAGACTGCATCCATTTTCTCTGGCGTTGATGTTACCAAGCAACCTATCCCAGTCCTCCCAACCGTCCACTACAACATGGGTGGTATTCCAACCAAGTACACTGGTGAGGTTCTCACTGTTGATGCTGAGGGTAAGGACAAGGTTGTACCAGGTCTTTTCGCATGCGGTGAAGCTGCTTGTGTTTCCGTACATGGTGCCAACCGTCTCGGTGCCAACTCACTTCTCGATTTGATTGTTTTCGGTCGTGCAGTATCCCACACAATTCGGGATAATTTCGAGCCTGGTATGCCACACAAGGAAATTAGTGCCGATGCTGGTGCCGAATCTATTAGTGTCCTCGACCAAATCAGAACTGCCGATGGTACCAAGAGCACACACGAAATCCGTCTAGCCATGCAAAAGACCATGCAGACAGATGTCAGTGTCTTCAGAACTCAAGAGAGTTTGGATGAGGGTGTCACCAAGATTAACGCTGTCGATCAAACATTCAAGGATATCAAGACTGAAGACCGAAGTATGATCTGGAACTCGGATTTGGTTGAAACCTTGGAGTTGAGAAATTTGTTAACTTGCGCGTAAGTTCTTCCTGTGCACACCTTCAAACGCTGGAAGATATTTATACTAACTTGACATAGTGTTCAAACCGCCGAGGCAGCTGCCGCCAGAAAGGAATCTCGAGGAGCACATGCCCGTGAAGATTACCCAGAGAGAGATGACAATGAATGGATGAAGCATTCTTTAACCTTCCAAAAGAAGCCACAAGGAAAGACTGATTTGACCTACAGAGCCGTCGTTGGTCACACTCTGGATGAGAATGAGTGCAAGGCTGTCCCACCTTTCAAGCGTGTATACTAGATGTTCAAGTTTTGCACGTGGAGTAATGGCTTAAGGGGTTGACTGCAGGTTTTATGGGGTACCTATATGACAAGCGATCGAGGAGGATAGGCGATGGATGGCCTTCGAGGAGGAATGACCAAAAATAAAAAACCTGCATCGCTTCAAGATCAGGAATGATCTATGAATTTTTGAGTTGAGCAGGGCATGGAATGAACTTGAGTTGTAGCATAGCCGGTTGGGAAATGCGGTGGTATGATATCAGTTATTTGCGGGTTTTTTCAGCGTGCCACTTGTAGTACCCGTATATAAGATGTTGTTGAATAAAATAACTTTATATGAACTTGATACGATTACCTACGTGCTGGTGATGGATGTGTCTAGACAGGCAATTTTTCACATGAAACGCATATGCAATCAATATTTCAAAATGCAGCACATTCGGGTCGTCGGGTGCGCGCTGGAAATACAAGCCCTTTCTGCCTCACCCGGAAAAGCATGATAGAAATTAAGACCTATTGCATTTCTGAGGCATTCAAGGATTGTAATATATTTTGATTATACTCGTTTTGATGAAGGAGCTATAGAAAAGTTCATTTTTAATTCTTTGCGAGCCAAGACGGAGTCACATGTCAGGTGGTTGACGGAAAGAATCTAGAACTTACTTGTAGGTAAGCTAAGTTCAACCGAGGCGAGGCGAGGCGAGGGAGGCAATCGGGAATGCGGAATGGTTCGGTTCTAGATTTACGAGAGCGGGATACGAGTTACTTGTGAAATGGAATTAACGATATCGACATCGACATATCAATTCTCCATATGATTCAAATCCAGATTTATATATCAAAAACCGTTGCGCAGGTCTCCTTGCTTATCATTTATCTACTTATCTAAGGTTACTCGTCTTGATTCAATAATCATCTATATACATATTTACGTATCACAATCCCACAATGAGCTCGAGCAACCCAAAAGGAAAAGAAGGAAAAGGCAAAGCGGTGACCTTAGCTCCAGCTCCAGCTCCAGCGGAAATGAAATCAAATAATCATAAGGATGCTAATGATAATGGTAACGGTGAAAGTATGCACGTACCGACAAAACGAGATGAACAACCTCAATCTTCGTTATTGGCGCGTGTAGGTGCTTCGGCGATGGGATTGGGGAGAGATGTTTTTAGTGGAAGTGAGAGGGAAGGTGGTGAGGCATTGAGGAGAGATATGGTGGGTTTAATGAGCGAGAGGGGGGATGGGAAGGCGGGTGGGAGTGGGGGTGGAAGTGGAAGTGGAAGTGGAAGTGGAAGTTATGCAGGATCTTCTAGTTTAAGAGATGCTGGTGTTGGGTTTGCGGGGCCTGCTCCGAGGAGTGAAGGGATGAGGAGCTCGGGAAATAATGATGTGAAAGGAAATGGAGGGGATGAAAAAACTAGTGAAAGTCAAGGTGAGAGGGCACGACATATGCAACAGAGCGAAAATGAATTTTCGGATTTTTTGGATCGTGTTCCTTCTCTTACGCCTGCTGATGATTTTGGTTTTGCATCTACATCTGGATCTGGAGCTGCATCTGGAGTTGGGAATCGGAGCCACAGTCAGAATCAGGTAGATTATGAAGCATCCTCTAGCTCTGGCTCTGGTGCTGGATTTGGGTTTGGTGCGGATTTTCTCTCTCAGGGAAATACGAATATGTTTTGGGGAGGTGCTGATGCAGGGGGGGAAGGAGAAGGAGAAGGAATGGATAGTGATGTGGGTCGATTTAATCTTAAACATGGTGCAGTTTCCAAGCCAAATCCGGATTTGATACAGGGAAGTACGAATTCGGACTGGGGAAATGTATGGGCTCGGACTTCTGGTGCTTATGCTCCTGCAGAACAGGTTCAAAATCCACAGGTCGAAATTGATAAGCTTAGAGATTTTGATATGGACAAATTCCTTAGCGAGCCCGGCCCTTCTTCTAATATAAGTTCTAATGGGGAAAATGGAAAAGTATCTTCCTCCGGACTTTCTGAAAGAGACGGATCTAAAAGTGTTAGGTATATCCATACAGATATATCAGAACAAGAAAAAAGAGACGGAGAAGAAGTTCGAGAAATATTATCAAAAATAGGTGGAACAAATTTAGATTTTGAGGAAGAGATGGAGGAGTTATTGACTGAACAGAAAGCGTGGGCAACAAATGAGCAGGAGATGAAGGGTTATGAATGGGAATGGAAATGGGGAATGAGTGAGGAGGAAAGGGAGAGAATTAGAAATATTACGAGGGATTTATTGTTTCCGGAACCGGTGGTTCATCGGATTCCTAAGGGGGATCGTTCGTTGGATCTTGTTCCTGGGTATGAGAGGGAAAGAGAGGAAAGATGGAGGGAGGAGGAGAGGAGTAAGGGGGTGGATGATGCGAAAGAGGATGTGTTCGCGGGTGTGATGTTTAAGAATAAGATTGACCATGGGAAAGGGAAAGGAGAGGAAGAATGGAAAAGTGATTGGGAGGGTGTGTTGAGGGGGTATACGGATGAAGTGTGGGGGGGTTTATTACCTTTGGTAGTGGAAGCTAGGGAAGAATTGCAAAGGGAGGAAAAAGAGGGGGAAACTGGAAATGGGAAAGATAGTGGCGATTTGAAAGCTTTAAGGAGGTTAGGTGCTGTGTTGGGACATTTGAAGGGGGTGGGGAGGGAGGTGTGAAATGCGTGTGTAGGACGGGATGAAATGAGATGAAATTGGAAAAATGGTGGGTAATCTTACATTTGAGATATTGGTGAAGTATTCCTACATCATTCACTCCTCGAGATTTCTTGTATGATGTAATAGTAATGCTTGGATAGAAATAGTTCACTATTTACTCATTTGCCTTATTGATTTCTCCCCTCAACCCAAAGATCAAAAATAGATTTGCTTCTGTAAATGATGCATACGAATTCGAATGTCAACGAATTTTAGAAGTCACATATTAATACTTAGGTAATCAGTAATCAGTAATCAGTAATCAGTAATGAATAATGGTGAGAGGGCTTTAGCTTTAAAATCTGACATCTGAAATCTGAAATCTGCTAATGATCATGATCATGAAGCCGCCCATCTATATATATGTTGGCACAAATATTAGATTGATTACCAGCGAGATATTTCAAAGACATCTCTGATCTCTGTTAGTAATTGCTTTTATTGTTCAGTCCAACACTAAGCCACGACCTGCAAACTGACCCGGCCGCGAGAGCTTTTGATCTGATGCACCAAACTCAACAGGAATGAATATAAGGTTACTGTACACGGCACACCTTGCAGTTTATTAGAAGACTCGCTTAAGGTTAAATCGTACATATTTTCGGCTCTGGGTGTCAGGACTCAATTGCTAGTTGGATTTTACTTTACCTTTCTACTTCGGGAGTGGTTAGTCATAATTATAACTTTGCAAATAGTTGAGATGAAGCGGACAAGTTGATATTTTGGTTGAGGGTATAGAAGCTGGGGTGTACTACTGTATAGCTAATAATAAGCTCTCCACTGGAAATATGACGTTGATTATGAATGCTTGCATATGTGGGATTTGCTTAAAGTAGAAATGTGGTGTGCGTACGTTTCGTAACTGTACGGGATATCATACGTGAGATTGCTAATCGAAATTATTGCTATCTTCCGGGTTTCTGAAGTATTCACAATGATCGTGAGCTTCAATGAACCTCGGCGGTAAGGTTGCAGAAATTTGGGAATTGCTTTTCCCGGACCTGAATTGTAGAGAAGGCAGTATATATATAAGATCCAATGCCAACTTCAGAGGATTTCTGGCTGTGCCTGTATTAATTCCGCTACTGAGTTTGCCTTGAATAAAAGTGTCTTTTTGCTTTATTCTTACTTCAGCTAGGTAGCAGAGGTTACTATCATGTTCACTTATCATCTTGGAGGTTCCCCGATTCTCTCTTCTAATCTTTCATCGTTTACCTGTCCATCGTGTCGCATAACAATCGCATCTACGTACAGAATTTTGCCCTTCGTACTCGGTCCTCATATCTAGTGATGTGAAGGTTATCTCAACTTTAGGGGCTTTTCTGTTGAGCTTCTGATATGGTGCTATCCATACATGTCTAATAAACTCAACTGCTTTCTGTACGTTTCACAATCTTGCATATTAACTTGCAACAGATTTTCAAGTTTGATTACCGAATACTTGCTGCTACTTAGTATGTAAGTCAAATTCCTACTCATTATATGTCTAACTCTCAGATGGCTTCGTGGCAATGACAGTTATGACAACCATCTTCCGATCAAACAGCGAATCCTCACCGCATTTATCGAGCAAAAAATGCCTGCAACACCAGAACTAAAAACATCCATACTTTTTCTCAGTCCAGTTCCCTTCACTCCACAATTTCAAAGAAAACTTACACATCATTCTTGAGAATATCAAATCCATGAACTCCGAACTGTGTTCCATTTCATCGATATATTTAAGACGAGTGTAAATAAACGAACGAGTTAATGATGATAATGGTTCAAGTAAACTGAACAATGTTTATTATTGTAGGATTATATATCAATAATTAGCTTTTAGATGAGATGGATATTATCTTGACTTCAAGTATATAAATGGATATAATTAAGAAAGTAGAAAAGTAGTATATTGATTATTAGGATAAAATGAAAGTAAAGTAGTTAAAAAATCTGTTGATTAAATACTTCTATCAAAATATTTAACATTTCTTCAAATGTTTAATATAATAAAAAAAGCTCTGATCTCAAAATTCAAATCATAAAAGAATCCCTATAGATTAAGTAGCATTGTGTTATATTACTTTTTCTAGACTGGACTAGGATATCTTTCTCTGTTTTCTCTTCTCATTTCTTCCCTCCGTCTTCCTCCTCGTGTCTCACCTACTCCATATACAGATATTGTGATCGTTATTGTTGATATACACACCCGATTACCCATCTCATTCTCATTCTCACAGAAAATATGAGAAGAAGAGAAGGAAAAAAATATGCGTAATTCCCCATCTATTTTTTCTTTCATGCACTTCATAACTTTAAAAAAGCAAACCAACGCACCAGATTCACTCCCATCACCAACAAACTAACCAACTCGATGCCCAATCCTCACCCTCACGCTCAATCATCTCCCCGACCCCACTCTTTTAACTAAATTTCTGACCCTCCACCTTACTCTTCCTCGTAACCTCAACCCAAGCCCCAATCTCAGCAACCGCCTTCCTAGGAGCCTTTTTCCTCGTCAACAAGAACCCCTGAACCTCCGCTGGACTAAACATAAAATCCTCAATATGCTCCGCGAACTGCGTAGCCAAAGTGGATAATTCTCCTGGGGCCAATATTTCCTCTTCGCCATTATTTTCAATATCGGCTATTGTGAGAGGTTTCTTTTCCATCGGAGTGGCACTTTTAGTTTCGGTTTCAGTGGTGATAGGGGTATCGGGAGGTGTTAGGGGACGTTTCTGCGGGATTGAGCTCGCGACTGGATTTGCGTGTTTTATTTCTGGATTTTGAGGTGGGGTTTCGAGAGTGAAGGAGAGGAGAGGAGTTTTTTCTTCCTCTTCCTCTTCTTTGAGGGGAGATTGGTCCTGAGGAACGGGCGAGGTAGCAGAGGAGGTGGCAACGATTGGTTTCTCCCGCGGTGGATCTTTAGAGTACATTCTCTCAAAGATCTCTTTGATTTGATGGCGAGTGGCATTCGTAAATGCGACTTGACAGTCCACACGGCCGGGTCGGATAAGAGCTTCATCTAACCTTTCGGGATGATTTGTTGTCATTACTAAAACACGACCTTCGTGTGATGCTACACCGTCGATGATCTAAATATATTGTCAATTTGGAGTCAAGTTTGAGATGGATAGTACAAGCTTACATTTAAAAGACCGGAGAGCGAGATGCCTTTCTTTTCATCGTCGTCATCTTTCTTACTTCTCTTGCCCTTCTTACTCCCCCTGCCATGTCTACCCCGGCCAACTCTACCCTTGCCCTTCTTGTGCTTCTTGGTGATCCCTTCATTCTCGCTGCTGCTGCTATCCGAGTTGGAACCATCCGACGACTCAACTTCATCTTCATTGACGCGTGTCAAGCCTGCAGTATCAATATCCTCCAACAGTACAATACATCTAGGTGGTAAATTGGTAAAAAGGTTGCCGAGTTCTTCTTCAGTAAGAGTAGGCTCTAGCAAGCTGACAACATAGATGTCCAAGCCAAAAACACCGGCAAGGGCAAATGTTAACGAAGTTTTGCCAGTACCTGGAGGCCCATGGAAGAGATACCCTCTACGGTAAGGTATACCGCGAATGGCATACCAGCGAGCAGTCGAGGGATCCAAATATTCGTTGATATCACGTAGGACCCTATTTTTCATAATCTCATCCAAAACAACAGTTCTCATTGGACGACAAGGTCGTCTAGCTACCTCAATCCAAGAAGCTCGACCTCCCCAACTTCGACGTTCTTTAGTCGCAGGTCGACGAATGATAGTCTTTGCACTATGATTTCTGTTCGAATATTCTTTCGCCTCTTGAAGAAACTCCTTAATAGGTGTCGTGCTACGACCATAACAAGAGATGAGCAGTATTTGTTGATCGGATACTGGGCTCTTATCATACGAGGAGGACGAGAAAACCATTTTCTCCGAACGTTTAACACGAAAGTATCTCCCATTGTGCCAAAAGCTATGACTGGCTCCTATAGATGGTGTATATTGTGGTTTAGCCTTGGAGACTTGATCGGCAAAATTGAGCCACTGTATGGTACCAGTTCCATCAAGTTGTGTCAAAGTGATGGCATCCTCATTATCCAGGTCCCAATATCCCCTACGAGCTGTCTCTGCCTGAAGAGAACGAGACGGCTTCATTTGGTACTTGTGAGCAAGAAACTGTATTAGTTCGTCGTGTATTTCATCTCTGCTGCTGATGGAGATATCGGACATCCAATGCCGCCCCACAAATGTCCATACCCACGACCATAATGCACCGAAAGCCTTACTTCCCAACCACAAAGCAGCAAATAGAGAAACAAGAAGTGTGATATCAAAACCAATGGTTTGAAGAACGATCTTATGGATGTAGCCATATCCCGGAACGAGGTTTTCAAGGAGAGTAGTCGGTAATAACCCCCCAATTAAGGTTGCTGTTGTGCTCTTGTTGGATGATACAGATAAATTCTGATGCAGAGCTTCCAAAACGGCATCGAGATCCATGGCGTTCATCTCTTTACTTTGGGAATTTCAGATCGGAAGAACGAGTGAAGAAGATGAGGCAATGAGAGGAGGAAGGTAAACCGGGAGTGGGAAAGCTTTGGCAAGGGGCGTTGTCTAGAAGAGATCTGCAAAGTGTAGGATGTATTTTATTATTAGCCCTAAAGTCGACCACAAGCTTAAGAGCTGCGGTGCTAAGCTTTTATGGAAAAGACCGCATATGTAGTGTTCAATCAAACCACGCGGCACGGTACAAACGGCGTAAATGGCGTGTAGTGGTCTGGTCTGATTCACAGGTTCAGAGAAATACGTACTACGACGTGGTTGAAAGAAGGGCGATACAACCGGTACCATGCTACTGGTATATCATATAGAAAGCTCCTGCGAGTAAGACAAGAAATTCGACAGCCGCACTTTCTTTTCTGATACCAACAACAAATGAGGGGTAAGTGCAACCTATTTCTTCTTGTAACGTTTATTCTTGCAGAGCCGCTAGTAGCAAGTGGAAGAATTTTAGATAATTCCGACTCAAAGTAGGCAACAGAGCGGAGTTAATGCTGCTGACTACCTAGGAGTTATTTTAGCTCCTAAATTCAGGAATAATGAACAAGGAAAATGACAAAATGTGATGGAATATGTAAGGAGCAGTCACCAACCCATGTGTTTGATGGGACTAGCTTGATAGATGCTGATGCTGGTATCCGTTTGACCCAAAAAAATAGTTAGTGACAAGACCCGAAAGCCAGGCTGAGAGAGTCACAACGAATATGTGGCAATTTGCCAAAGGTACATAATATGCAAGGAGATGAAGAGGCGCTGGCCACGTCGTCCTGAAAGATGATCAGGCGAAAATGATACAAAGCGAATGGCTAGTATGTACAGGAAGTTTTACATGGAAGACGTATAGCGATTGCATGTTTCGCAACAGTTGAAATGTTTCCGAACCTTTGAGATAAGGTTAATGACAAAATTGACAAAGTTGTCAGCGTTGAAAGTCTCTTGTCAGCATATCTTTGGTTGAAGAATACGAGCTTATTGATCATGAAAATGATTGCATTTAATTCTCCACATCTCAACATCTCGACCTCTCGACCTCTCGACCTCTCAACAGTGGGAGTTTCAAGAAATGTTGGTAGTATCAAGAAATGCTTGACAAGGCTGTTTTTGGGTTGGTGTTAATTAGGTATGCAATGTTGGTTCGGTTTGGTTCGTAGTGGTTGTATCAAAGATGCAATTTGCCGCCAAAAAATGTATGGAAGATTAGAATGGGGAGAGCTAGTAGATATACTACCACTTTATATGCATCTCATAGTATCTCATAGCGTTTCCCATCTTTTCATTCGCTCTCATGGTTGTTTATACCACCCACCTTTCGACTTAAGATTGATGGAATATTTCACATGACAATAGTATAAGTCTTACTATTCCGCCTTATCGGATATTGTTGCCCGGAACGGCAATATTTTGATCAAATCCCGATGCGTACGTAAGCAAATGTGGATTATTCTGTCAGCCTTGTCATCAACTATCATCTATTCTCTATTCCAACCCCCCGGGTAGCCAATAGGCATTGCATGATCTATGCATACGCATCCTACCTTAATTTAGCGCCTTCTCTAGCATCCTATCGATTGATTGTACTTGAGTACTTTACAAACGAGCTTGCTTGTATGTTAGTTCCTGATAGTTCTAGTTCTACGAGTACTGTGGAGGTGGAGAGCTCTTCATATACCCAAGTTGCGGCTCAACCGGCTTTTCGTTACATGAGTGTCTTAGATTTCGATTAGACAACATCATCTGTGGAGCAGGTAAACAGAACTTGCGGTTCTAAGCTGCTCGGACTCTACGAAAGAAACATCCATTCAAGATGATGTCCGCTACGAATGAAGATGACCCTTTCCTACAAGTTCAAGCGTAAGTTATCTTAGCCTCTTTTCTGTGTTTTACCCCCTTGCACTTTTACCCATCTGCTAGTTGCCTTTCTTTCGCAGTCTGCCTTACCCCTCATGTTCAGCCCTCTCTTAAACAGATACCCTGAAATCTTCTTCTGCGACCTTTCCAATCATTGCTCATTAACTCATGGACTTATGCGCAAGCTTCATCCGCCGCAACCGCGCATAATCTAGTGCTCATTACATTCCAATTGCGCATAATTCATTGCTGTTAACTCAAACATATCACTAACACCGGTTCCAGTGATGTGCACCACCAACTATCCCTTACTCGGCCCCTCTTCACTTCTTATCTACGCATCCACTCCCTAACCAAATCGCCTCATCCCACTCCCGAACTCCTCTCCGCCCGCTCTGACCTAACGACTTCCCTCTCCCTCCTAACAGACGACCTTTCCGACCTACGTGATTCCATCTCAGCAATCCAGGCCGATCCTTACAAATATGGTTTACAAATCGAAGAAGTATCCCGGCGAGTCCGCATGATAGAGGAAATTGGAGGCGAGGTGGACGATATGCGCGAAGAGCTCGAGAAAACCATGGGAAACCCCACTTCCTCAACTATAGGCGGAGTTGCATACGATGACAACAACGGGTCCCCGCTAGACGACGACTACGCCGCAGAATTCGAACACCAGCAACAAATGCAAATGCTCAAACAACAAGACGAACAACTAGATAGTGTGTTTCATACAGTAGGTAATCTACGCCAACAAGCCGATGACATGGGTCGTGAGCTTGAAGAACAATCGGGGATGCTACGAGATGTGGAGACGGTGACGGATCGCGTGAGTGGTAGGTTACAGGGTGGTATGAAGAGGATGAATCGATTAGTGAAAGAGAATGAGGATGGGTTGAGTAGTTGTTGCATTGGGGTGTTAATTTTTGTGCTGATTTTGTTGTTAATACTTGTGCTTGTTTTATGAAGTGCGATAGTTGGGAGCGGGAGGACAGAGTTTCTTCTTTCCTTCTTTTTTATTCCACGTTTCCTCGTTTTCCTATTTTCCTATCTTTTCATCTATTTGTAATAAGAACAAGCATCGGAGTTCAGGCGTTAGAGAAATGGAGCGATACACGGGAAACCAAATCAAATCAGATCAAATTAGATCCAGATCAGCAAAGGGCTTAGGATATGGATGTCATGGAAAGTATAGGAAAGAACAGGATAGAAGAATTAATGAACTCGAAAACTTAGACCTCAAATATTGCCATTTTCATTATCGTAAATACACTTTCTAGAAGAACCTCAAAGCTCTACAAGCTCAGGAGCTTGGGAGTAAGGTTAAACGTAAGCGAGCGTACACTTTGTAGATATGACTACAGTGGCTACCTATCTACTCGAGTATCCATATAAAGATGTACATTTACATGGTATTATATTGAAACCCACATGCGCAGTGCAATCAATATACTCTGTATTCATGATGCAGGCAGGATATTAAGATCTTATATCTAAACTATGTACTAGGTAATACCTACTAGGTACTGTATATTAAATATATCAAGTCAAACCAATATATCAAATCAAATTTTACTACTTTACCAATTTAAAATGACAATTTATCTCAAAAGAAAAAAAAAAGCACTCATATTGTGTACCAAATGAATTTAATTTTGCACTACCTAGGTACCTATGTATGCACTACTCCCACTCCACTACAAGACTAACACCAACACCCTCACTCTCACCAAGCTCTCAAGTAAAGTAAGTTTTTTTGCGATGTTCCAATTCCCCCCATCCATCCATTCATACATACCATACCATGCCATGCCATACCATGCATAACATGCGTATTTCCCCGCGCAAGAAAAAATCTACTAATTTGTTTTTACCTATCAAAAGCCTATCGGACGCACCACGCACTGCCCATTCCATTCTACTATCCCTATCCCTAACCTGACACTCATCTTTTTGCGTCCAAAGACCAAGGACCATCTACCCTGCCCCTTAAACCACAACCACATGTCAATACCATTCATCCACACACATCATACTCCATGCCCAAGCCATCCATACCAAACCAAGCCTAACCTAGCAAAAACTACTTGATCCGAGTCCATGCATAACACGATAATTTATTCCATTAAACCAGTAAACTCAAGAGAGGAGACTAGCCTGATCGTCGATAAAAGAATGATCACTAGTTTCCGGCTCGCCATCCAAATCTTTTTGAGCTACCGTCGATGAAGAGACGAGTCCGACGACCGCTGTTGTAGAATTACCGCTCACTGATCGATTTGCATCTGTGTCGAAACCGAAATCGAGACCCGATATAATATTGCTCTGAGATAGAGTTTCGTCAACGAATGAACTCCGAGAAACGAGACCAAACAAAAAAGAGTGGTGCGTAGGTGTAGGGTTAGACAAACATGCTTGAAGGTGAGAAGGGTAACGGCACGAAGACGAGAGGACGAAGATAACGAAGACAAGGTATGCGTGAGCCAACAATTCTAATCAGGATAAATGACAACTCTTAACTCCCCACGAAAGCACCATGAAAACAGAAACAAAGTGGTTTGGTAGTAACAACAATCATCGCTGGCTTCTGGAAGATCCTACCGAGTTTTGTCGATCGTGAGTGGGTCTCCGTTCTCGACGATCTCCATCTTGAAGTTTCAATGAATCCAGCCTTTTCTGATTGTCCTCTGTCATCGGATCCACATCATCACCTCGTAAAGAGGTTGCTTTGGTTCGCGATGGAGAAGCTGGCCCGGTAGGTAAGACGGCTCCATTCGTCTTCGACCTTCCTGCTTGTTCCGCTAGAGCTTTCCATTTATTCGCTCGAGCTTGTTCTCTGGCCTCGGCATTGTTCTGGTGCTCAGTGTAATCATGGGAGCAATCATCAAAAAGTTGAGGATTGATCTCCATGAATAGCTTCATTGCATTGTAAACCATGCCGTGGATCGTTCTAATTCGAATGGGTTAGCTGGAGGTAGTTTAATTCGGGCGGATAGAGGATCCTTTACCTGTTCCAATGTCCTTTGGAGTTCTCGTATAGAGGTGCAAACATAATTGGTAAGATAATCTCAACATTGTCGCTGACCAGATTGCAAAAGTACTCGTTATTCCAGAAGTATAACGCACGTTCAGCCACTTGGAAATGAGGACTCGCAACTGATTTCGCCAGTTGATGGAAAAGAGGCTCCTGAACTTTAGCGAATTCCGCTGGGTCCATTACCTCAAATATGTCTTCCACTTCGTTGAGAAACATCACTTCTTTGGTGCTGTTCACCTTGGGCCAATAGCGGAGCAAGCCCAAAACAACCTGAAAATCGTAAGTAAATTGGATCCACAACGATAGTCCTTGACATACCTCTTCTGTTAATGCTGCATCCTTTTCTAAAAATTGAACAATGCAGTAGGCGAGTTGAGGATGATACATGCTCAAACTCTTGACTTTATGTAATGGTATTAAAACTCTTGTCAAAAACAATTTGTGCTCCTCCTTCAGGGGTAGAGCAAAACCATTGATGATTGAGCCGAGTATCTCCAATAGCTCAGCAATGCCGTTGAAACGTTCGGTCTCATAAACAAACTGGAAAAATACGTTGTTGATAGATCTTCTAATGTATGAGCGTAGGTTGAGAAATTTTCCATATATCCTATGAAGGGTTGTCTTTAGGAAGTCTCGCTCACGCGGGTCTTCAGAATCAAAGAGCTCAAGTAACTGTAAGACAAAACTGTGATCTATGTATGCCTTCGCAATATTGGTATTGAAGTCTTGACTCTCGATAAATCTCAAGAAGAATTCATATACGACCTGAATATGCGGCCACGCAACCTCCAGAACCGGTTCGTCTTCCTCGGGGTCGAATGCTTCGCCCTGAGGATTCATAGGGGGCGGTATGGGACGGAAGAGATTCTTGCTAAACATTTCAACGACTTTTGGGTACATAGCCTCAGTGATGACTTGTCTGTTGTTGGCGACGTAATCAAGAAGTTCATGAAGAGCTAGCCTTTTGATTTCCTTGGACTTCATGTCCGCACTTGCATCGTTGAAATCAAAAATGACATTACATTGGTCGATCTTTTGCATAAAGAGATCCTGGCGGCGATTAGGTGGTACCTCGTGGAAACCTGGCAGTTTTTCTAATTCGCGGAGGGGGGAAATATCAAATCTCGAAGAGTGCTGTCGCTTCGGTGTTCTGATACCTTCTGGGACGTCCTTAGGGGTCGTCTGTAACCGGTCGAACATCATCGACTTCGCACCAGCCTTGGGAGGGGCAAGATCGTGGGGCATTGTTTCTGCAGCACCTGGGGGGGGGATATGCTAAAGTGAAGATGTTAGTACAACGAAAAAAAAATTTGATGGCATCTGGCGTTACTTACTGGTGCACTTGGACTGATAACAACGCTTGGAGGAAGTGCTCCATGACGATTCGGTGTCGCAGGACCGGGTGAACCTCCTCCAGTATTAAATCGATCCGGAGCAGACATTGTGTTCAGAGCTGTATTCAAGGGTGGCTGCGCAGTAGGACCGGCTGAAGAAGTACCATCATTTGGCGGCAGTGGTTTATTTCGCAAGTCATTAAGTGTTGTACTCGAAGATGAGGGTGTTACAGCAGGCGATTGTCCTGCTTCCCGCGAATTGGATTGTGAAGGTGATGATGTGCCATCTTTTGATTCCCCTTTCTTAGATTTTGATTTGTTGGGATCTTTTGTGCGCGAAAGCTGCTCATGCTGATGGGGTTAGCAGATGATCACTTTCAAAATGATACGGACGCTATATGGAGAGTATTAAGTATCAAAATGACTTACAACCCTCTGTCTGAAGCCCTTCATCTTGAACAACAACTCTCAAGGAGGATGTGAAACACACAAATGCCTCCTTATTCGATATTTTCGGTATCTTGCTGGTCTGCGAAATCTCCTGTTCTTGTCCACCAATATTTTTAACTTTTAAAGTGACAGGTCGCGTCACTTTAAGCTTGCCGTGGTGAATGTGTGTCAATCCTATTTTCACGAGGCTAGAAAGACTTGTGGTATGGATGCGGTAAATAACTCGATGAAAGTGGCTCAACTCTCGTTTGTCGTTGTATGGCACAAGGTGCAGTGATGTATTCAATTGCAACGATTTGTTGATACGCAGCTGGAGACCACCAGTAGCTCCCTGCTGCTGTAGGTTTGAGCCTCCTGGTTGTAAATTGATAGTGCGATGTTGTTAGGTTTTCATGAAAGATAGCGGGAATCGCCAATGGGTTTATTTCATCTGTCGAAGTTCTATGTCCCAAAGGTTCGTGAGGGGCGAGCCTGAGTGGTTGAATTGTTGCGCAAGAGTAAACAACTTCTACCAAAACGATAGCAGTCAGTGCGAGTCGAGAAAAGATAGGAGAGGCGGTAGGGATGAATTCAAACACACAAATCAGCCAACAATGACGATGGACATACAAGGTCGATGGTACGGCGGCAGCGGTTGTTTAATGTAGGTTGAGGCTAATCCGGGCGGTGAATATAGTTCTCCTCTATGCCGAAGCACAAGCTATCAAACTGATGAAGAAGGCCAACGCGTTTGGCACTTTCCTATGGACAACAGATGAATGGCGGATGGTAATAATTGTAGTTATTTATGAGAATGAGGTAAGAGTATAAGAATTCCTTCAACAGGGATGACTAAGTAGAGATCAATTATTTTAAGTTTCATTTCAAAATCTAAATCAACAACACAGCAACATCTATCAACATTGCAAGTGGTCCCCTCAGTAGATGAATTAGCGTGGATTTAAATGTGACCTAATTTCTTAGGCAGAATATTTAAATTTAACTCAAATTTAAATTTAAATTTAGATTGACATTTTTTCACTTAGAGTACCTAGGTACTCCGTAATTTTGGGAAAAAGCCAAGCCCGGGAGTTTCTTCACTTGCTGTTCGCCCCTCCGGTGACGTGAAAGATTTGCTACGTACAGCAAGCATCATGAGTACGAGCCATTCAACTTTTAAGAATAAAGAAATCTTCTAAAAATCTTCAAATGAGAGAATAGGAACCTGATCAAGATTTTGATTGGCTTATGCCAAATTAATCATTCTCAATACTGGAAACTAGAACCTCGTTGGCTCGAAGAAAAACCACCTATCAAACCGACAGTTTTGATAGAGAGTACTAGGTACTGTATCGAGAATTTCTATTCTAGGATTACGGGTTCACTGGCTTGTTGAGGCTATTCGCATATGAAAAAACAATTTGAAAAAATTCAAAGAAAGTGGCATATATCGCGGCATTTAGACTCAACAGTCAAAAAGTAAAAAGCACCTATCTCGCTTTCAATCCTAATTACTTTCTTTCCTGTTTGCAACTATGGAGGATTACGAGGACTTGGAAGATTTTGAGTTTGAGGAAGAGGTTGATATCGAAGGAGAAGAAGAAGAAGAAGAGGGAGATGAAGAGGCAGAAGGCATTGGAATGATTGAGGAAAACGAAGATGAAGATGGGGATTATGATTACGATGACGAAGAAGACCAATCTGCTCCAATATACCCAATTCCTCCAAGGGAAATTGTCGCTGTTGAGCATCCATTGATCGTGAAGAACCTTGAAAACGGTATCAAAACTTTTGGACGTCAACCACAGTGGAACAAGGTAAGTAGAAAGTATTTTCTATACCCGTCTGTGTTCTGCCATCCGCATGGTATATGAAACTCATCTCGTGACAGGAGCATGATTAAACTAACAACTATGACAGATCCTTGAGGGCACCGAAGATGAGTGTATTCCGCTTTTCCTTCGAACTAAAGATCCCACATGCGAACCAATTTTATCCTACAATAGCATCACCAATAATGTTCTCCTTAAGATCACTGTACCAAAACGCACTGGTAGAAAGCGAAAGCGTGGGTCTCAGGATCCTTATACCGATGTTGGATGTCCAGCGTCTGAGTCTACCATTGGCCAAAATGCGTTGGGCGATATTCAATCACACTCTTTGAATGACAAACCTGCCAGCATACTCAGAAAGCTACGAGACAATGTTGGTAAATACACTGTCGACGCTGCAGGAGCAATCGAACAGAGTCATCGCTATAGAGGTGTTTACATTCCTCTCTTGTAATGGCAATGGTACTAACAGATCCAGGACTTTCCGACTATCATCAATCCACATCTCATACACCCTTCATGTCACATTTCAAGGAAACTGCATTTTCCGCCAACTGTAAGTCTCATAGGCTAAATTCTTTCAGAAACGTGCTGATCATTATTAGGGGGTAAGATGCGAGAATTCAAGCTGGGTACTGACAAGGGCTGGAAACCAAATGAAGAGATTATTCCTCCACCAACATTCACTCATCATCCGTTACCTTTCAATTGGGGATATCGTCAAAATCCTTTAATCTCCACCGAGGTGGATGCTGAGACAGGAGAAACAAGTATAGTGAACCGCTCGAAAATGCCAAAACTCGAAATGCAGTATGTACATTGCGACGAAGACGAAGACGTGCCAACCAAGCCGTTCCGTGCAGTTCCAGATGATCCTGTTCTCAAAGACTTTGTGGCTGCGCTTCAACAAGCAATGAATGAACGTCCAATCTGGACTCGTCGAGCATTACAAAATCGACTTGCCAACGAGCCAGGGTATTATTTAATGAAACCGGCGCTCCAATATGTTGGCTACCAATTTCGAAGTGGTCCTTGGCGTGATGCTCTCATAAGATATGGAGTTGATCCCCGTAAAGATCCATCCTGTCGTATCTATCAAACTATTTTCTTTAAGCTGTACGAAGAAGATGAACGTGCTCCTGATGGTCAATGGAAAGACATGCGGAGTCAATACACAAAACATCAAGTTTTCGGCACAGGAGATTGTCCATCACATATGTTCAATGGCACCTCTCTAACGCTCGACGGGAAAGTGTGGCAAATTTGCGACATAACGGATCCCCTTCTTGCTCCTATTATACAGAATGCACCTATGGCTAAGGCGTATGATAACAATCATGATGGATACTATAATAATGGTACGCTCGCTAAGATTCGAGCTATCATGAAAACCAAGTTGATTGCCATTCGCAGCAACAAAGTGGTCCCCGAAAATGCTTTTGATGTAGCATTAAGCATACCAGATTTCGTCGAGGGAAAGGATGGAAAGAAAGTACACGTGCCAGTACCAGATATGCGCTTGACTGACGAAGAGATTGAGAAATTAAGAGAAAAGGGTATCATTAGTGGAATGAGCGGGAAAGGAGTGAGGCATCTAGATTCAAGGTCGAAGAGAAAGAAATATAGGAAGGGTGGCAAGTTGCCAACAGGGACTAAAAGAGCGAAGCAATACGGGATGATGAAGGGACCATCGACTTCAAAGCCTAAAACCTCAGTCTCTGTACCAAAGCCTCGAACGAAGAACACAGCTACCTCTCCTGATAACGATGCTACGCCAGATGCTACGGGCGTAGGTGCGCCAGGAGATATATCCACGGAAGACACTACCAAGACGAATAATGCGTGGGTAGACGCAGTAGAAGAGGGAGGAGAAGAAATCGAAGCGGAAGTGGAAGAGGAAGGAGACGAGGAAGCAGAGGAGAATGGGGAAGAGTTAGTAGAAGCAGAATTGGGATCTGAGAACGAAAGCACAGGTTCGGAAGATGAATCGGAGGCTGAGAAGGAAAAGGAAATGTTTATTAAGAATTATGAAGCGAGAAAGGTGGCTGGTTCAGATGATCGCTGAATTGGGACATGGCTAGGTATGTGTTGGAGGGGAAGTGTATGATCACGAGGTTCTGAATCGATCGATATAAAGAGAGGATTGCAGGATTGCATTTTGTTTCGTTCTTTTGTAACTATAAATCCAGATGTGATATCGAATAACGAATACTGCGTACTATATTCTTAACCCCATTCCCCTCAACGGCGCGGGGGTTTTGAAAGGCGAATCACATAAAGAAATGATGGCAGTATTACATAAGCAAACCGTAATTTTGCTCCATAAGGGAAGGTTCTTTCAGGATCTTGGGGTGCCGCATTTGGGTCATGATGGTTTCTTGATGGTATGAACATACCTACGAACATACAAACATACGAAGTTCCTCCTTTCCAACTCTACTTTCCTCAAAGAAACTTATCGAGGAAAAGATAGAAATTTCTCGTTATATTATAGAATATATTCTTAATTCCTTCATATTAATGTATGGTTTATGGTATGGGTAGAATCAAAACATTTTTACATTTTTGAAAGCCTGATTTTTGTCATCATATTGGAGTGAAAACCTTATTTTGATTGGATTTGACGGCAGCGGGCCTCAAGATTGTGCATCTCATAACGAAGGAACCCCACGAATTCGATAAATAAACGTACAACCTCAGCCTACAAACCTTACAAACCACCCTCCGACCCAACAAACAATCTTCTCACAACAACAAGATTGACTTTGAATTATTCAATCTTGTCGCCTTCACTTTATTTTGACACCTATCAAGTATACTTTTATACTTGATTTTATCTAGTACCTTGGGTAGTCTTACCGCACGCACACCGTCGACAATACCTTGATTACAACCTTTTTTACCCTCCACCACCACCACCTTACCCCAGTACGTACAGTATACCTCAGCCTTCCTTGCATCGCAGATCAACCACAAGTCAAACCTACACATTTTGACGCGATCGACAGATAAGATCCTTTCAATCCCGACTGCCTTTTCCAAACAGCCTACAGTAGGAAGAGGATATAATCTCCTCCGCACAGCTCGTAAAAGATGGTAGAAGGGGAACCGAACTCTCCAACTTGGAAGTTCACTCAGTTAGTATACCCTTGTTGTATAGTCTTATTCATCTGCCACCTGTGAAGTCTTGGGTGAGGGGTTCGGAATGTGTTTTCTCGATTAATTGCGTCACTGTCGTGAAATCAAAGCTAACAAATTGTTATCAGATGTTTTGGTGACAAAGGCGATGTCGAAGATATAACAGAAGGTATTATCCTCTTACTACTCCTACATATCGATGGTGCTTTTCATTGTCTGCGGGTGGGACAACATTCATTCTATAAGTGCTGACATGGCGGATTAAAGCGGACATCATATCAACAGTCGAATTCGATCACACCGGAAATTATCTTGCTACAGGAGACAAAGGTGGACGTGTTGTCCTTTTCGAAAGGAATGAGACGGTACAGAAAAAACCCTCGTCTAGATTGTGAAAGTCGCGGAACTGACTCTATCTAGAAAAAAACATGCGAGTACAAATTTCACACAGAATTTCAATCTCACGAGCCCGAGTTTGATTACCTCAAGTCATTAGAGATAGAAGAAAAGATCAACAAAATTAAGTGGTGTCGACGACAAAACGCTTCCCATTACCTCCTTTCAACAAACGATAAGACTATTAAATTATGGAAGGTGTTTGAGAAGTCACTGAAAGTTGTTGCAGAAAACAACCTTTCTCATGATTTGACTCCAGGAAATCCTGCCGGAGGCGGTGGTGGCATTCGACCTATATCAAATGTTCATTTCAACAGTTCCCACGACCTTAAATTACCCCGCCTTACCCATCACGACACTGTTGTTGCAGCAGTACCACGTCGAACGTATGCAAATGCACATGCATACCATATTAACAGCATTTCGGTGAACAGCGATGGGGAGACATTTATTAGCAGTGATGATTTGCGGATAAACTTGTGGAACTTGAATATTCAAGATCAAAGCTTCAACATCGTAGACATCAAGCCCGCCAACATGGAGGAGCTTACCGAAGTCATCACAGCTGCGGAGTTCCACCCACAAAGTTGTAACTGGTTCATGTATGCAAGCTCAAAAGGAACAATCAAGCTTGCTGATATGAGAGAGAGTGCCCTTTGTGATCAGCACGCAAAGCGTAAGTTTGCCATGTGGTCAATTTTAAAATTCGACTAACTTATTCCCATTTTTTAGAATTCGAACAGGAAGAAGACCCCTCTGCTCGATCATTCTTCTCAGAAATCATTTCTTCCATTTCAGATGTTCGATTCTCTCATGATGGTCGATATATTCTTTCACGTGACTATCTTACTGTTAAAATCTGGGATGTTAACATGGAGAGGCAACCTGTCAAGACGATTCCGATCCACGAGCACCTTCGACCACGCCTTTGTGACACTTATGAGAATGACAGTATCTTTGATAAGTTTGAGGTGGTATTCTCTGGCGATGCAAAGAATGTCATGACTGGAAGTTATAACAACAACTTCATGATCTACCCATCAGATCCCGACAAGGAAGTGGAGGTAGTCCTGCAAGCTGATAAATCAGCTTTCAAGGCTAAGAAAGTTGGTGTTCCAACACCAATTAACCCTACCGGTAGCCCCACCGCCGCAAACGGCAAAAAGGGCAACTCTAGGGCAGGTAGTCCAGCTGCAGGTGTTGGTGGTCAGGGTGGAAGGATGAAGAAAGAAACTGATGCAGATCAAATCGACTTCAACAAAAAGATTTTACATATGAGCTGGCATCCTTTCGAAGACAGCATCGCAATTGCTGCAACGAACAACGTGAGTGATAACGGAATGATTCCCCTAAGAACATCTACTAATTATATTCTTAGCTTTTTGTCTTTTCCGCATTGTAGAAATTGCCAATATGGCGGAAGCTGTCTTCAGGTCATATTTAGTTTGCGTTTTCAATGTGTGCTGGCTACAGCGCATCCAGCCCAGCGTTGTCCTTGAGACCTATTCATATACGTGGCATAGTTGGTTTTCTGTCACGGAGAAATCATTATCATTGAGTAGCGAGACTGCAACACTTAACAGGTGTTGCAATAGAGGGTGACGCAAAAAGAAGTGGTGGCTGGTGAGTTATCTTTTGGAGACTGTTTCGTTCTCCAACTACCTGGAAGCTCTTACAATAGTTATCAGGTTAAGTTGTTCGAGGCAACGGCTTGATGTGTGCCTTGAAGCAGCTTTTTGATGATCGAAGTAGCCTAGTCTAAATCACAGATGAACAATGCATGAAATTTTAAAATAAATGCAATGCTTGCCAAATGTTTACTCATTGAATTACGGTCACATAATACAGCATCTCAGCCCGTGTTTTGATGCTCGACAAGTAGAGGCGCATTAGGAAACGTATGTCACGTGCTCTGACCCGGCTAAACCTACCCACATATCAATCAATTAATCCCTATCCAAAAAAAGTTCGTCGAGAAATTTATCCACAGAAGCTTCAGACCTTTAACCTTCAACGAACGACAACCTACACCACTTTAAGTCTCAACCCGTATGTATACCTTCCAATTACTTCAATTGTTTTTAGTTGTTTTCAATTGTTCTCTGCTGTGCAATTGAGTATTTCAATGAATGCGCTAACATAATCACCAAACCAGGATTCATTCCGCCGAATTTTCACCCGCCCACATCGTGAACTTCTCATCCCAACGTCGTCAAAATGCATCTCATGTACACCCTCGACCCAGCGGGAAAGCGCGTCTACACCCTTAAGAAAGTTATCGGTGGTGAGGTGACCAAGAGTGCGCATCCAGCTAGATTTTCGCCGGATGATAAGTATTCTAGACATAGAGTTACGTTGAAGAAGAGATATGGCTTGTTGCTTGTGCAGCAGAGTGAGTTGTTCTTTATTTTTGGTCTGTTTTGATGTTGGGTGAACGGGAGAAAGAGTGGAAGGGGAGGGAAGGGGGAAAGATGCGAGATGGAAAACGGGAGATGGGAACTGTGTGAAGGCGAAGATATGTCAATTTTGGAGGGCGATGATCTAGAATAAATTGAGTGATTGCTAACACATATGCGCGAATAGAGGATCTCAAGGTTTTGGGCCAATAAATATCTCCATGGATAAAAAAACGGGATTGGCTCGTCGACTAGCAGGGTTAGAAAATGGAGGATAGATGTGTGCACAAATGCGCAATGTTGTGCATCATCAAATGTGTAGAAAGGAAAGGTTGAATATCTAGCTGCGATGAAAAGCATCAGGCTAGCGGGCTGAATGGAATGTGCGGAGTATACTGGCGTTCTGGACGAGGGATTCTTACATCTATCGGTTTTTAGTGTATTACAATTCGTGAAAGATGGGAAAAGAAGATTCGGCTTTTGCTAGTAGGGAGGGAGGAATCGCAATTACTTGCAAGCACTTCTTTGCTGCTTCATAGGCAGATCCTGGCGAATTCAGGAATATCACAATTTCAAAAGCAAGCTCAGAGTTTACAAAAGTACAAGTAATTTGGTTACATTTTTGAGGTTACTCTTTCTATTCTAATGTCGTTTTTTGGAATTAACATTTTTGCCCGCTCCAACTTTTGGTCTACCGCCTGCCCGCCCACGATCTCCAGTCAAAATACTGGGTAGATAATCTTCATCCATGAGATCCTTATCCTTCTTTCTCCTTGAAGTAGCCATTTCTCTCACATATTCCTTTTGATCTTCAGCCAGTATCAAATCATTACCCCATCCTCCCTTTCCACCACCCTTAATATTCTTTCCATTCGCTGTCCCCGCAACGGGTTTGGGCACACTGTATACATTTCCTCTGTTGTTCCATTGCATATTCTTCTTAAGATGCACCTTGACATTTCCATCTTTGTCGGTGGAGCAGGATGTTCGGAGTAAAGTGGGCTTTCCGCAGCGTCCGCAGAATTGCTTCGTCATATCTCTGGTAATGCCAAAACAGGCGTGGCATCGCAAGACCCAGGTTTTGAGTTGACGTATGCGTTGGAGAGAGGGTGAGAGTAAGTTGAGGTTCATACGTAGCATGACGTTTTGCATGGCGTAATCGCTGGTGATGGTGGCTACTTGGATTGCTTTTTGTTCTTCTTGGGGCTCGAAGGTGCCGTTGTTGTCTTTTTGTTGGTGTTTTTTGAGGTTGGAAGGCGTGATCCATCCTTCGCCGTCGTCTTCGGCGTCGGATTCGGACGCGGGAACTTCTATATTCGTTGATTCACCCGCAGTTTCGGGGGTTGTTTCGGGCTCTGCTATGGAAGTTGATTCTTCGGTCTGTTCTTCTGTGACTGCTGCTTCTGCTGGTTTGTCTATACTTGCCGGCTCCTCGGTGGTGGATATGTGGGTGGCTTCTAATGCTTCTTCAATAGATTGAGTCTCGATGTTGGATTCTTCTGCTGCTCGAGGTATTGATGTTCCCCATGCGCCTCTAGTTTCAATTTTTGGTTGTGCTGCAGCATCCGTGGATGGTTCTTGCGCCTCTGTGACAGGTTTCTCTCCGGTTAATGATGCAGGAGGGGCTCCATTTAGCCTCTTCTGTCCTGGCACACTTCGTAATCTCCAATCTCCATGATTTCGTTCACATTCAAGCTCATACGCTAGTGCCATTAAATGGATATCCTGTCTGCTAAGTACTTCCAAATCACCCGTTTTCCGTGCGAATTCAGTTATAACTTTAATGCTAGCTGAATGAGGCGCTCTTAACTTGAGGAAAGGTAGCAGGGTGGTTTCGAATCTGGCTCTTGTAACGGCATCTTTGATTTCGTCAATAACGAGGGGAATTGTGTAGAGATTTTCTGCTTGCCCAAGAAGCGTAGAGACTGAGGGATCATTCTTAATAATTGGCCCTGCATCAATGACAAGACTATGTATGGGCTTGGTGGTATTTGTGGCCATTTTTAACTCTTCAACTATAAGTACTAATGGGCTGTTTAATGCAATGCGATGCAATTATCATGGCGGGGTGTGCGATAAAGATTATCGAAAAAAATAATTACTGCCGGGCGGTCTCGATAAGCGAAAGATAAATTTGCATTCAATCACGTGCTGTACTTCCTTTTCTAGGTTGTTTGCTCGGAAAATTTTATAAATTTTGTTTCCAACTTGAAAATTCAATCAAAAACAAATCTTCAACTTCAACTCCAATTTTTTGATATTTCTGATATCCATATCCGTGGAGTATTTCTCTCTTTAATACGAACTCTACCGAATTAAATTTGCACTCAAATTCAATCATTTCAATACCCAGATTCCACATCCCAAAACTTCAATATGTTCTCCAACAACTGGCGTGTTAAGCAAGATCCTCCTCAAAGTCCAAATGGCGAGGAGAGAGTTTCTCCTTGGTCTTCTTCAAGAAATCGTGGAGGTGGACAAACTGGTGGTAGAGATGGTGGCGATCGACCAAACCAGGGCCAGGGGAGATTTTCTCGAAACGAGGCAGGTGACTCGCCAAGAAAATCTTCACAACTCACAGAATCGGACAAGGCCATTGAAGAAGGTCGACGCATCTACGTTGGCAATCTAAGTTATGATACCACCGCTGAGGATATTGAAACCATTTTTCAGGATGTCCCACGTGAATCTCGAACTGTCCATATGTCCGTCGATTCCATGACAAAGCGCAACCCCGGTTATTGCTTCGTTACTTTCACCACCAAGGATATGGCCGATGAAGCTCTGAATCGTTATGACGGTCAAGAGTTCAAGAATCGTACACTCAGAGTCAAGCCTGGTGTAAGATCAGACCGTGAGTGAATCTACAAGAATTAGAACTTATCTGTCATCAGATTCATGCGGCAGGTCGGTAAAAACTCCCACTGACAAAATGCAGGCAGCGCTCGTCCACAGGCATCATCCTCAGAGACTCCTCTTCACACAAATGACCGTTGGAAGAGTTCCGAGACTTCTCAACCACGTCAAGTAGACACTTCTTCTCAAGATGGTAAAAGACTTTACGTTGGAGGATTGCCAAGAATTGATGATCAAGAAACAGCAAACCGCAAGATTCGAGAGATCTTCGAAGGATTTGATGTTGAAGTCGTTAGCAAGTTGATCTCTCCACACCCTTCAAAGGTTGAGGAAGGTGGTAACCACTATTACTGTTTCGTTGATCTTGCCAACAACACCCAGGTCAACGACGCGGTTAAGATGTTTGATGGCAATGAGTGGGGCCTCAAAGTCAGTCGTGCATCTGGAGGAGTTTCAGGCAAAGTCGTTGAGAAGCAAAGAATCTATGTTGGTGGTTTGCCAGATTTCGGAGATGAGTCTGCTACCGAGGCAGAGATCAGAGAGCTCTTTAGCGAGTACAATGTCAAGTGGGTCAGCAAGCTATGCTCTCCAAGAGAGCCAAGAGAGGGCAATAGCCATTTCTGCTTCGTTGAACTGCAGGATAGTCAGGAAGCTGATGGAGCTATTGTTAACCTGGATTGGTCTGAGAAATGGGGTGGGAAGATTAGAGTCAAGCCTAGTTTGTCGAGCGCTCAATCTAAAGGAGAAACTCCAACCAGAGGATGGCGAGGAAAGAGCGATAGAGAGTAATCATGCTATTGCTAACCGCAAAGCATTAAAGATGGTATCATTTGATTAGATATATCGATCTCGGATACCTTGCATATCTCGCGCTTCAGTTGTGATTCGGATTAGCGATTTACATTCATCAAACGATTGCTAGTGGGAAATTTGATATCATATTCGCATCTCTCGGGTGGCACGATCTGTCAGTGGCAGGAATACACTAGCATAAATTTTAGTTTCATACTCAGTTGCAGCTGTACTTTGTTAAACGCAAATAGGCTAGCAGGCGATACCCACTCTGAATACAAATACATTACATTCAACTTCGAATTGATCTGATTCTCACTACTATCCCGGCTACTATCCAGAATATTTGATTCTTATAAATATCCTAGGGGAAGTGGTGATGCTAATCGTTTACCAATTCGTTTTTCTTTTCATGGGTTCAAATTTAGAATGCCATTGATTGACTAGAAAAGACAGTATATTCCTGACCTAATGGTTGGCTCCTTACTGCATGATCGTTGAAAAGGCATGGGAGTCAAGTGGTTCCTTCCTTGTATTGCTGAAATATCCTCTTCTACATCTAAATCTTTTCGGATTTTCTTTTCTTTTCTCCATACGACAATCATTACTCTAAACAATAGCACTTATTTCAATCAAGCATTGATATTTCTCGGCTTTTCTTTGGGAATCAGCAAACAAAAATTATTTATCTACAGGCATGTATTACTACATCCCAAAATTCCTCTGAAACATGGGCTCAAGAGCAAGTGCTTGTCATATCTGTGGTTCAGGATCATCTTGCTATTGCCATCGTCACGTCCACTGGAACCGTACACATCCAGAACCGCCGAACTTTCCAGTAGCTCCTGCGGCTGAAGGCGTCGAAAGTCAGCCCTCAGCATCACAGAAAAGTACGCCCCCAAACGAACAATTGCCAGCGGATGAATTTAACGAGCTACGTATTCCTCGTGGTGCCCTCTCTGCACATTTGACGTCTCAGCAGAGCAATCCATTTACAGATACGCCGTCCGAAAGCCGTTCCACCGCAGCTCCAACGTCTGACTCGTCCCCTGCTACTTCGAATTATTGCTTTGAAAATTCTGCACATAACGCTTCACCCCTTGATTCTAATAATTACTTCCCAACCAAGACGCCTAGATCATCGCCTGTCAATTCTAAGAGTATCGGGACTCAATTTAGGACTCCTGACCCTCTTCCTCTAGTTGACAACACAAGTCCATTGTGGGCCCCTAAACCATTGCGTGTAGCCGGGAGGAGCATAGCTCAAATTTGGACAGACTCTGAAGCTTTCACAAACAATCCCGCGCCAAATAACGCTCAACAATCTAGAAAGCGAACATTGACCGAGGCGCGCAATTACGGCAACGAGGAGGAACGATATCACAAAAAAAATAGAGGAGATTGAGCATATCGACATGGATTCTAAGAGCTCGAAGGATGAAGAGTCTGCATTAGTGTACCTTGGGGATTTTCCAATGGCCCCGTCCAGAATGATTGTCCGGTTCAAGTGTGCTTTTCCTCGCCATTTTAGGCTTGCCGAGGATCCTTTGGAGGAAAGGGAAATGACGAGAACACTAGTTTCAGCGCGCCAGTCTCCTCAAAAGGTTCCTTTGAGGAATATGAAGTTAAAGGGAATAGGGCCGTATCCCCGCCGTTATGGAAGTTCCAATCCGTTCAAATATGAAAATATACGTCGTTGGGACCGTCGAGGGGACGCATTCAGTGGTGTAGACAATCAAGGGAATAGGTCGAGGCGTGTAGACAGTCGAGGGACCGGATTGATGGATGTAGCAATAAAAATGGAAGAGTTAGAGGCATTGAGATTCGAATATTGTGAGGACCATGAGAACAAGAAGATCGATCAAACATGTTCAGTTTTACCTTTCAGTCAAGAATTGGGAATTTCTCGAAGTGCCACCATCAAGGATCAAAGTCAGAGTGACTCATCGGAAAATGAGTCCTCTCACCAATGCCGGGACACACTTTTATCAAAGGACTGTTTAATGAGACTTGAGAATGGATTCTTATACCATAAAGATACAACCATAATCACAAACGTAACAAAACGACAGATCGGACATAATCAAACCCCGGATGTTCTATGCATAGTCAAATTTCATTCTGTTTGGTTGAAGAGGCGATTCTGGATATGATTGTACATTCTCCTACCGGACACAGGGTTGAGGAAGTGCTTAGTAAATCTCCACAACGGCGTAGCAACTTCCGTTACTTCCACTGGGAAGATGAGGCTGCAGTTGATCGGTGCATTGCGGAATATGATGGTATTTTTACATGTCCAATACATTTTTGTTTTCTAATATTTTGTAGGGCTCCGGATAATCGACAGGTTTGGGAGGTTAAGAAGTAAGATGTTATTTACTAAGGTATACCTCACACATTCTCATCGATAAGATTGTAATAATAATAACTTGCAGCAATTTTACAGGAACTGCTGGGGATCGCTTGTTCTTGATCATTGATTAACCTAGTGCTTCAGCGATTTATGAATCCCATTTTGTAATTTTATTAGAATTACAAGAATGGTACCCAGCGTGGACAAAAATTGTGTGTTGTATAGCAGAATTCAAATTCGCAATTCTTTATTATGTTTATATAACTCAAGGAGTGTGATATTTATTCCCCTCCCAATATTTTAAAGGCTATAACCAATCAACAGCGGTAACAGCGCATACATTTTACACTCCTCTCAAAAAATAAGACGCCCAAATCGAGATGAAATAAAATCTAAAACTTCTTCACAACATGAAATAGATAGCATTACGAACTGCCTTCTACCCCATGTGGCAACTATTAGTTTGTAGTCAGAAATAACCATACCCAGCAACTTCAATTGGACAAAGTATGATAAAAGTGGTGCTCGCCAATACAACCTCGCTTCGGCAGGTGTACCAAAATAGTATTTCCCTTCCCAAACGATATGCACGGGGTCGCCGTGAGGTAACACCACAGGAACTGAATCCAGCATATGCTTCCTACGATGCTGGAACGTGGCAGAGAAAACGAAAAGTCCAAGGTGTGAAGTGCACACCTGCATTTTTCAGCGATTTTGTGCATTTTTATCAAGGGTTTGAGGAGCCAGTACATAAGGAGGTAGAACTAGGTGCTATGTGGTGTTGTGGCGCAGGATGACATCCTCACACCATCTTTTTCATTCCTCTGAGAATCTGACCAGTCTTTATGGGGTTCTTTGGTCAGAGAATGAGATGATGCTCTGCGTGCTAGAATATACATGTGCAGCCCTTGTATGTGCCATTTCTATACATCTTTCATGGGGTTTCAAGTGATGTGGGCATACTTTTGGCTGTTTGTTTTCGTGTTACATACCAAATGGTATATGATATTGTGAAAGTAATATTTGGGTCACATTCATATGTTAACTTGAATCCATCATTTTCTTCCGACGAGTACTCGGTAGATAGATATTCATATATTGGTATTTTTCATGGATCATGACTTCTTTTCCTTCTCAGATCTATCCTGCAGGATATCTGGATCAGTTTTCAGGTGATAGATTGATAGCTGTAGCATCTGTCTCTATTACCGCGGAAATAATTTTCGTAGCCTTGAGTTTTGTGGCGAGTTACGTTAGTCAGGGGAAGAGTGTCAAATGGAGATTTCGCCGGGAAGAATGGTTTACAATGTTGGGGTTGGGATCTAATTTGGCTATGAATGCTATTTCTTTAGGTATTTCAATTTTCCCTCCCAATTTTATTTTACGTCAAAAGCTCACCATCATTTCATAGCTGCTATCAAATACGTCTACGCAGGCCATCATCTCCCTTACATTCTAACCCTCCATCCGACTACCCTCCCCACCTTCCTCAAAATGGAAATCACATTCGCAATCCTCTATATTCTCTCCATCACCCTCCCCAAACTAACTATGCTCTCCCTCTTCCTGCGCATCTTCGTCATCAAATGGCAACGCCGTGCTTCCTATCTCATAGCCGCTATCCTCCTCGCAACAGCACTTGCGAATATCATTGCGAATGTAACGCAATGTATACCCCTAGATCATTTATGGGATAAACAGGGAAAGGGGAAATGTTTCGATCAAAATGCTTATTGGAGATGGGCGAGCTTACCGAATATTCTGACCGATGTGGCGATGTTGGCACTGCCCGTTCCGATGATTATGGGGACGATGATGGGGTGGAGAGATAAGGCGGGGGTGGGAATTACGTTTTTGGCGGGGAGTTTGTAGGTTTTCGTTTTTGGAATTCCCTTCCCCTGTCGTTCTTCTCCTTTCATCGAGAGATCTACACCGCACTCTAGATGATCTCCTCAGAGCGTCACTAAAAGCAGAAGCATATACTAACAAACCACAGAGGCCTCATAACATCCATCCTCCGCTTCGCCGCATTCTGGCGCATGCAACCCGCCTCAGACATAACCTGGACCGCCACCGAACTCTGCGCCTACTCCATCGCAGAAGGTGGTGTCTACCTGATCGCCTCCTGTCTACCCGCCTATCGCGCTCTCTATCTAACCATCCGGCGTCCGCATCTCTGGCCTTCGACAACTCGCTACAGTGGAACAGGCGTCGCGAGTGGTAACTGGGGCGTAATTCCAGCCAGCAAATCAAGCTCTAGATCGAGAAACCCGTCCATCTCTCACGAAATATCTCACGATGAAAATGAAACACCTCTCGAGACAACCATGCGATCGATATCAGAGATCCAAGTCCCGAGATCCGTAAAAGGAAAACCAAGAATATATATCCAAACGCCCAGTCCGATTCGTTACAAATTTCCATTCACAGAATGCGGTCAGGGACACGCATACGCACAATCTTATGGAAATGAAAATGGGGATCTAGGGCAACTATTCAATCCATGGCCTCTGACTAGAAGAAGTAGTTCTTTAGGGCGCGGAACCGAAACCGAAACCGACAATCAGAATCAGAATCAGAATCAGAATCAGGGCAATGGGCGTGGGATTATCATCCAGCATGATTTTAGTATCGAGTATGAAGATTTGCGACCGAGAGGTAATGGTCTTGGGAATCATATTGGCTATCAATACGCAGGAGATATTGAAAGGCCAGCTCTAGTTCCAGGCGGAGTTCCAGGCTCGGATTTTAAGGGCTAAAGCTGAGAGTTAAGCTTTAACTCAAGCCTAAGAAAAAGATGTCAGAAATTGATTGTGATATATGAATGATGAATAAGTAGTTCATAAATAAGATAACATGGTATCTAAATCCCAAAAGGAATGCAGTATCTTATCTCATCCCATTCAATACAAACCAACCAAACATCTACAACAACATGAACCCCCCCAACCCCCATTAAAAACCCCACGCATTCCCAATTCCGAACAATCTCTCTGCCAACTATTCTATACTATATTATTTTATCCTATCTTCTCTTATCCTCTCCTATCCCATCCCCTCTCATTCCCTACTAATTACCACAAATATAAATTTACTAATATAAAACACAACTACATTCCGCTTATTATATATTATACAATTGTTTAATTCATGGATATTTCTTAATGTTTCTTTTATATTCCTTATTATTTCCTACAAATTTCCTATATCATAATAATAGATAATATCTTTCCCTCCTTGGATATCTCGATAACAATATTACTTGATGATATTTGATGCTGGATGATAATGATAAATCTTACTAGATGATAAAACCTATTTGTATACAAAGCGTCACAATACATTGGGAGTCAATCATGCTCCACATGAATAGGAGTAGGTTATGAATTTTGTTTAATTCTATGCCTTTATGATAATGTGTACATCATAGCCCAACCGAGCCAACCCCTTAAAGTTATTATTCATTCCAAATCCCGTAAATTTGACAGACCACCTAAAGATTATTTCGATACATTCTCTCTTGACGTCCACGTATGCATTCCATAGTCTGTGTAGGTCGGCTACATACTGACTCATATTTTTCATTGAAAGTAGATCGCTACTGATTCGCTCACATGTCCTTATACATCTACCCTTCAATCCATCACTGTCTGCTTTTCAATCAAAAGTCAAACTCACCCCTAAAGCTTTCAACATCCATACCCGCCACCACCCGTTCCGCCAAATCTCTCCTTCCCATTTGACTAAACACCCTTCTCAATGTATCATATAAATTCGTGCTTTGATTCTGCGAGATCATTCTGTCGAGATCCGCTTCACTGACATTACCACCACCGAGCACATCTCTTGCTTTTTCTCTGCCCTCATTTTCCACAATTTTATGCATTGCTAATGCACCTAAAAGATGAGAGGCAGCTTCATCGTAACATCCGATATTGATACAAGAAACACCAAGATTGTAGCGAGCTCGCACGAAATTGGTGCGAAGGGTAAGGGCTTTTTCATATGCAGCGATAGCTTCTTCGCTACGGCCAGAATTGGCGAGAGTGGCACCGAGACGATTCCATAAGAGATGAACTTGATCTCTTTGGTTTGACGTTCCAGATTCGGTGGAGGCGAGAGCAGCGGTAAAACAATCAACCGCTTTATCGTATTCCTCGGCGCCGTAGAAGAGTACGCCGAGACCGACCTGTACATCTGGGTCCATGTGTTCACCATCGGGCGAGAGTTGAGCAGCACGAATGAACAGGTCTGTAACCTTTTCGTGAAGTTGATGTCGATCAGTGAAACCTATATCATTCTCCGAGGATAGAGCACCTGGTGGGATGATCGATGGGTATTTGACAGAGAGCCAACGCTCAAGTGTACGGTAAGCGGTACTGTCGTAGCCTTCGTTTGTGTAGGAGACTGCCAGGCCCATGAGAGCTGTAAGGTTCGTGGGATCGATTTTCATAGCTTGTTCTAACGCCCGTATTGCGGGTGTTTCTTTTTCGTTCTGCGCTTGTGCTAAACCTAAGAGAACCCATGCATCGGCATGCTGGGGATCTTTTTGTACTGCAGCCTCAAATGCTAATGCAGCAAGAGACAGGTTACCTCCCTCATGCATTATCCGAACACCCTCGTCAAATGGATTAGTGATATCTTGAAAAATATTATCCTTTTCAAACATATAATCTCCAAGTTGTGGATCGCGGAATGGTGACTGATGTATTCCCACAGTATCAAATCCATCCCATTGACCGAATTCGCCTATGTTCATATCGTTTAGACTTGCTTCGCCAGCCATTTCCCTAGCAGCAGCGTTTTCAGCTTGTATACCCTTCCAAATAGATTCAAAATCCCCAAATTCATTGGTTTCGGATTCAAGGACTGACCTATCCATTTCATTTAATTCCCCTTCCGCCGCCAAACTCTCTTCCAGCTCCTTTCCCTGCAAGTCAATTTGCTTGAATTGCTCTTCCCAATTCTGATCATCGAGCTCAACCATCTTTCCTTTCCCTTTATCCTGTTGTAAGTTCTGCGCGGGTTGTTGGTACTGTGGTTGGTTCATCATGTTCATGCCCATACCCATTCTGTTCATTCCCATCATTCCCATGCCCATTCCCATGCCTATTTGAGGGCCTTGATAGGAATAACCATTCGTCATATTCTGCGTCATAGGACTCGCAGAGCGTGCGGAGCTTGATTGCCCCATCTGCTGAAATCTAGCGAAATCCGCAGGACTGAAGGCTGTACCTTTAGGTGCTTGAAACGCCGCCTCCATCCTTGCCTGCTCTGACATTCCTGGCATCCCGGGGTTAAACTCCTGAGCCCACCCACCAACACCTGGAGAGTGAGATCCATTTATCATGTGCGCATTCTGGTGAAGATCATGTTGCATAGCAAAAGCTTCTGGTGGGAGTTGGCCATTTTGTTGCATGAAATCGTTCAGCATCTGCCAATTTCGTATTAGTAAATATTGTCACGGAGATACAGCTTGTATGACTGAGGTGTGCTGTCCTAGACTACCTACATGATCTTGACTGCCGTTCATGTCCATCCCTGAGCGCATGCCCTGCATACCGCCTCCAGGCGCTCTACCAACCAGTCTATCTCTTTGCAAACTCTTGTCATCTTGTACATGTTTTGTAAATTGACTAAGGGGATTTCCTGCCGTCGAGCATTCTGCGCCACCCATGAACGACATGACTGATGAAAGTTGATTTTGTATCTTCTGTAGAACCCAGTGATGTGTTCGTCCTTCGACGTTTGCGTTGTCACTTATTAGGTGATCGATTGTAATCTAAAAGTTTGATCTGATATTCAAAGACAACTCCTGCTAGAAATATGATTAGACTCAAATATATTGACATGTACAAGAAGGAATGAATTGTTTTTTCGTGATTATGATCGAAGTTTAATTGTTGTCGTTACTGGATGCAGGAGAATAACATGGGAACGTGGATGGGTGGAAACTGTGGGGTCGCGGTACCATTCATTAGAAATTCAATCGGAGCACCTCGGCTGAACAACACCGATGCCGAAAAGCTGTTTACATAAGCCGAGTCACATGTTTCCATGTTCAAAACAACTCATCAATAGTTCTCAAGATGAACATCTATCTATACATGTTAGATAACTAGCTGAGAGCATCCAAAATATTCAAACATTCAGGCACAAGGCACACGAGGATATGAAAGTTTGATAAGCTCGAAAGGAATTTATCAACTTTATTTTTGCAGTATATCAACTGAGATAACATTATACATTTTGGAAAAGAAATATGTTCACGCTCTTGTATCATGCAGTGAGAGGAGTATGTGTTCTTCTTGTCGTGAATCTGAATCTTCAAGTTGTAATAGATGATCAGATCAAAGCCCTTCTATATTACAACCGACTAAGCTTCTGAGGGATTTTTAATACAAGATGAAAGAAGAGGAAGCATCCATAAAAGCAGAGCTGCAGAGGACATTCAGCAACTTTTGAGGCTTCCCATCCACCTCTAATAGATGAATAACGCCTACCCAAATCCATCATACAAAGTATGTATTCATTCAATCGTTCGTTAATTGAATCGTCCTTTAGTCGATATAACCCCCGAAGCTTTAGCCTCTTCATTAAAATGATGCATTTCCTCCACGGTTGCCGCCGTAACCTCCTCGGCCACCACGGTCACCACGGTCACCACCATATCCGCCACGGCCACCCCCGAATCCTCCACGGTCACCACGGTCACCACGCTCATTGCTTCGGCCACCGTATCCACGGTCGGTGCGAGAGCTTGAAGCATTCTTTTCGCCAACACTGTAGTCTACTCTCAGTCTTCGGTTAAAGACCTCCTTGCCTTGCAGTTGTTCAAGGGCCTTCATGGCGCTATCAACGTCAACAAAGTCTGCGTGAGCAAAACCTCTTGGCTGTCCAGTGCGTCTATCAATAGCAACACGGACGTCAATGACGTTTCTGACCTCACGGAACAAGCTGTTCAAATCAGCATCAGACATCTCGAAGGCGAGATTGCCAATGAAAAGGCATTTGGAAGGTGGGTTCTGGTCTCTAATCTTTGGTGTCTGGTTGACGTAGTTGACAATAAGTCGGCGACCTTCAAAGATGGTTTGGTTCTTCTCCTCAATGGCAGCAGTGGCGGACTGCACATCTGCGAAGTCAATATAGGCAAAACTAAAGAGATGATTAGATCTGATCTATGAGTGTGGCAATATCTTATGGCTTACCCTTTACTCAATCCTCTAGCATCTCTGGTGACTCTGACGTCGGTGATGGTTCCGAAATGCTCAAATTCTTTCTTGAGATCTTCCTCGGTAATATCGAACAACAAGTTGCCAATGTAAATGCCATTGTTAGGCGCAATTGGAGGACGTTCAAAGCCTCCGTCTCTGTTTCCGAAGCCAAGATTATTGGATGCAAATCCAGTTGCCTGAGCGATGGTATCCTTAGCCTCAGCAGCATACTCTGAGACGGTCTCTGTGGCGGAATTGATAGCTGATCGAACAGTTCCTTCCTCTTGTGCATCTACATTCTCTTCTTCTCTGGCATGTGCATCATCGCTTGCAAATCTTCTGAATACTGCTGATGATATTCTTTCATTCGAAGCTCTGAGAAGGAATGGGGATGGGGTGTTGATGGTGCGAGGTTTAGAAACCAAAGAGGCAGAGGAAGCCGCTCGGAGAGCTGCACGACGGACGAAATGCCTTTTGCAGTTGTTAATTAGTTTTGAATTGATAAAATGATAGATTTTACATTCGACTATATGAACTTACATCTTTAGGGATTGAAAAAGAAATCGAATTGAAAAGGATTTCTGTTTAATGAGGGGCAAACAGAAAAAGAAGATTGTTTATGGTGTCGAGTTGGGATGGGCTCAAAAATAATATTTTCGAATTTTGTTCCTTCAATAGACTTGTACAGAATTAGCTTAGCGTTGCACTAGTACCCTCAAAGGATAGTGCGTTCGGCAGCTCCACCTACCCCTCCCGCCTTTTGACCAATCGCAAAATAAATTGGTCAGCAAGGATCATCTTTTATATCTCATCTTATTTTCCTTCTCTTCTCTTCTCTTCGGAAGAACAGGAAGTACAGGAAGTAGGTAATGCAGTTGGACTTGATGTGAGTTTTGACTGATGTGGAACAAGGCTGGCTTCAAAAGCCTTAATTAATGACCAGGCGAATTCAGGCATCTTATTTTCCATGCTTTTGTTGTTTTATATATGGAATGAAAAGATTCGGAATGTGCCAATTGACAAGCAAGAGAGAGGATTGAGGTGAGTTCTCGAATCTTGAGTATTAATATTCCAAGGACTATTATATCAGAATGTTCCCTTTACCTTTTGTCATTGAACTAAGGTGAAAAGGCAAAACAGATTTGTTGTTCTTTTGATATAGTTATCCAGAATCTTCTTTCTACGAGGAAGTAGTACCATTTCCTTGATGAATCATTTGGTTTTCTCGGAAAAATAAAGGTCTTGACCTTGACCAGACTGTCTCTTATGCAGACACAACTTTGTGGTTTGTATGGAGAGATTCATTTCAGGTATATTGTGCCAAGGAAAAGAACAGAGTTGACTTTCCACTGAGATCTAGTGAACTGAGAGTCTATTCATTCATAAGAAAACCTCGTCAGATTTCTTGCCTGGTCATGGAAGGGTTCCTTTTTATCTTCGTACTTCATACAAGTTGTGTTGTCATCAGACTTGTAGATAACTTTTAAGAGTATCTATATATTGGTTCAACTCGATAGTGTTGACAATGTAAAGTACATTTAACCCTATTGATAATTTATCTCTTAATTGATCATATTCTACAATGAAATAATGAGATACTCAAACAAGTGCCTCAAGGCCTAACATCTCTCCGGTTAATACGGCCTCCTTCATGATAATTATTCCGCCATTAAGCCCAGCTTTGACAGTCGGAGTAATCTTATCAGGATTAGTACAAACGTTCAGATTCTATTGATGATTCTGAACGGAAATTTGACCCTGTTGTATTGTTCACTGTATGGTTTATTAAACTTCACTAAGAAGTATGGTTGGAAATGTATCAGTTCAGATGATATTCATCTTACAGAATGATTTGCAATGGATCTCAAGGATACATTGACATTTGGACAATGAACCAAACAATGAGTTTATCTCTTTGATTTTAGACAGCTCTAATGAGTAAGCCAGCCAGCCATCGTATCTCCTATATCCATCTTATTATCTGGTATATCAACTGAAGGTAGTGGCTTTCCTTATTTCTGAAAAGCAGACTTAGAACCTTCCAAGTTGTAAATGTGTACTCATTCTGGTAGACGTTTTTTCTTTTTTTTTTAGACCTTTTTCTTTGATTCCACAACCAATATAAAGCATTTATGTATTTACAGTAGCGAAAGGCTTTATGGATCGATTTAAAAGTCATTGATTGTTATGGGTACCTCTCAATGGATGCCTTTTTCAAGCTACATACCGAGAGATTAATGAAAGAGACTAGTAGAGGCGCTAGTCCTTTATACAGCCACTAGTCCGTCATCCAAACACTGGTCATCTTTCTCATTATTATTTAAGACAGGCTGTAATGTCTTAGGGATATATATAAACAATATCCTATTTCAAAATTGATCGATGTACCATAAAAAGCTTTTCGGCATCGACCGTCTTCAATAATACAAACAACTTAAAAGATTTCGACTTTCCACAAACAGGTATGTATTATTTTCAACTGACCACCCTTGGACTTGATTCTATCTATCACCACGTAATCATGTCTAATTATATTCATCAGTTACCGATCCTCAAAGACGAAGACAATATGGTTAACGTCGGTGAGATCCAGCAAGCACGAATCGATGATCTGCAGGGCAAGGTTGATACTCTGCAGGGCAAGATTGATACTCTCCAAGAGAGACGTTTTCAGGATGCTATTCAGAACAACACCGATTTGATCCAAAAACTCGGCGCCCAGAAAGAACAACTTGAAACTGATCATCGACAAAAACTCAATACCCAACTCAATACTCATCGAGGACAGCTTAATGCTCAGCAAGAACAACTCAAAATTGATTATCAACAACAACTTGATACCAAACTCAATGCTCAGCGAGAACAACTCAAAATTGATTATCAACAACAACTTGATATCAAACTCAATGCTCAGCGAGAACAACTCAAAATTAATCATCAACAACAACTTGATACCAAACTCAATGCTCAACGAGAACAACTCAAAATTGATCATCAACAACAACTCGATACCCAACTTAATACTCAGCGAGAACAACTCAAAATTGATCATCAACAACAGCTCGATACCCAACTCAATATTCGGCGAGGACAATTCAATACTCAACTCAATGCTCAGCGAGGACAATTCAATACTCAACGAGAACAACTCGAAACTGATCATCAACAACAACTCAATACCCAACTCAATGCTCAGCGAGAACAATTCAATACCCAACTCAATACTCAGCGAGAACAACTCGAAACTGATCATCAAGAACAACTCGACCGCCAACGTCAACGAGCTAAGGACCAACATCTACAACAACTCGAAGACCTGCGCCGAGGAGCCTAGTCTCTGTTCTGGTTACTGTTCTAGTCGCAGTCGCAGTTTCGGGCAGCTTCTCCGGCGGTCTTTCTCATCATAGGGAAGGGCTATTTGAACAGATATGGAGGTTTAGCGAAGATTCTTCTTGAGGCTATTTATGATTTATGATTTATGATTTATGATTCACACCACTCCACTTTCGGCCCCACTAAATTCGAGTTTCAAAGGGCTGGTGCAATTTATCAGGATGACGCAACATGACGGAGGAACCTTTTCTCTTGCAGCCAATTGCATACCTCTCATTCAAGGGATAATGGTTCATTCTTTTTACATTTTCTTTTGCGCCAAATTCCTAATTAGCTAGGCCTTGAGCCCCTTATCTACAATCTACAATCTCCATTTGTAGGTTGTAAAGCATCAATTCAAAGCCCTTTACACTCATTCATGATTGAAATTGTTTGTGCACCTGATAGTGAGATCTCGATGAAACTTTATACTTGTAGACTATCGATAAACGCCAGAGAAACTTGTTTATAAAGGAAGAATATACCTGGAGAAGAGTGTCTCCCTAGATCTAAGTTACTTATTTCAGTATTTCCTTTCTACTGGTAGTTCCATATTTCCTCTCTTTAGCCATCTTCGTTTATTAGGAGTAGATTCTGGTTTACTGCCGTATTATGTTTTCTCTACTTCATTCTTTGATGATAATTTTCCATTAGCTTGTTTCGCTTTTCTTTTGACAGTGTGCTGTCAAGTGTAGTACCCGTCCAGCCAGCTAGTCCCTCATCCACCTTTGTGTGTGGCTATCTCTTTTACTTCCTATTCATCTCCTTCTCCTTCAGCTACTTTTGTAAGTTCTGCTTCAGGGTACTTTCAATTGTTGGGATCATTATCGGCACTGGTAGGGTTAGATTTTGGCAAGGGTGTATCCAAAGCATTGTATATTTATCAGTAGAACAAAGTTATTGAATTTGACGATATTTTTCAACGGAGAAATCCTTTCAAATGTTAGCTTTCCAGGCTTTAGTCGCAGGTTCTTGGTGGATAATGTGGTCTCTCATTGAGGACCAAAGTTTTTAATCGGTATCCTTTACCGTATTGCTTATTTTTGGATTCCACTCCTTTTCACCGTGTTTCTTATTAAGCATATCTATGCTCCTTCAATGCTACGGTGCATTCCTTGGTATTTGGTACTTAGCCCTGTGCAGAGACGCCCTCCACCATAGAGCCTTGGAGATATGGCTATAAGTAGCTTCAAATGGGGGGATGCAATGGCTGAATGCTTGAAGTTGGCATATGTGAACTCTGAAAATGGTAGCTTTTGCGTCCAATTATCCTTCGGCTTATGGAATTAATTTTGAAGACATGTAACCTTACGTTGTTTCAAGGCCTAGTTTCCAACCATCCAAACTCCGTCTGGCCATGCGGCAGGACTTAAAAGTTGGTACTTATTTTCCTTTTTTTTTCTAGAATAGCAGAGAAAGCTGATTAGGAATGAGAGATTTACGCCGTTCCGCCGCCAGCCACTGGATATAGAGCGGTCCTGGGGGGTATACTCGGATAGTTATTGCTACTCAAAAAAAGCCTATGAAGTAAGTCTTACCTTTTTTGCAAGAGTTCATAAGTTGGCTACGCTTAATTCATGGAGCGCAATATCGTTCATATATATATCAATATCTGGAGTTTCAAGCATTTTTCTTAATTTCCCACTTGCACCAAGTCAAGTCTGATTAGAAGATGCCAGCAAAGGACAATGGAGGATAAATAAGAAATGACTATCAAATAATCCTGAATTATCTAACATTAATGAAGAAATCTAAATAAGGATTATACGTAGTGATATTCAGAAAGGCTCCCAAATGCATGGCTAGCGATAGCGCTAGCTAATCGCAAGAAAAGGGCAAGACTTCGATAAGATATCAGGGAAGACCTAATTAATTAGTCTTTAGACAAAATATGAAGCATTTCAAATTCAAAATTCATGCTTATTAGCTTTTTGAAGACTGAGAAATATCTTGAGAAATGGTCTAGCTGTATAGTAGTGTCTTGTTGTGCTGTTATACTTGCTATAACCTGATCATCCGACGATTGGTTATCTAAGCGAGGATAAGGTTAAGGTAAAGATCAACAATGGAGTCAAAATGGTCCAGCAAACTTTTACCATTATTCACAACCCACATCCAAGTGCATCGATAATTGTACCCATAAAAAACGACATCAAGGCAAATGGATATAAATCATACAAGAATCGGCACGGCTAATGACTTGGGATATGGCCTTTTTTCAACAGTCAATTTAAATCCTGGGGATTCTATTATTATCATCCACAAACCCCTTTTGTTGATTACCGAGAATCTGGCACTACACCGTGTATGCGCCAATTGTTTTGTTGAAAGAGGAGAAGATGTGGAGCTACGACCCTGCTCCAAATGTGGTGTTGTAAATTTTTGTTGTGATGGTTGCGAAAAGTCATCATTAAAATCAGGATCCCACAGCGCAGAATGTGCTCATCTAGAGTCAAGAAAGCCCTCTGGGCACTCTCCATCTCAGACTTCTGACAAGACAGAAACAAAAACTGCTTGTGCTTATTCAAGATGTCGGTCAAAAAAGGCAACTCTAACTTGTCTTGGCTGCAAGGCGGTCAATTACTGCGACGAGAAATGCGAAAATCTGAATCGCTCGTTCCATGAGCAAGAATGCAAGGATATGCAGTCACAAAGTTTGAACAAGATTCTTCCTACAGCCGTGCGCGCCACAATCCAACTGATCAGCGATCCTGCATCTATGGGCAGAGACTCACCGTTTATGAGGCTCTCGTCTCACCGGGATGATCTTGAAAAGAACAAGTCAATGTGGGATGATATCCTGTTGCAAGCACATGCTGTAATAAATCTTCTTCAAGTGAAACCAGAATTTGCGAACTATGCTGTTGAGTCACTCTGTCGGGTAAATATAATAAAATGCTTCTAACTGTGCATGCCTGCTAATAAATATCCATAGCTCTCCGCCAACGCATTTCGCGTCGAGTCCAATATTGGCAATGGCCCCATTGGCCTTTGTCTCGATCCCTTATTAGCACGCGCTAACCACCGTTGTCATCCCAACGCAGCTATCACATTCGATGGAAAGCGTGCTACCCTCCGAGCTCTCCTCCCCATCGGAAATGGAGAACAAATCTTCATTTCGTACATCGACGAAACACAACGGCAAGAAGTTCGCCAGGCGGCATTAGAAGAAACATGGTTTTTCAAATGCCAATGTTCCCGCTGCACGACCTTTCAAAGCATATATGAAAATTTTATGACTTATCCCACCATCTCCACTCCTATACTCGACAAGCTAGTCTCATTTCAAGCAACTTATGACTTCGCAAAATCCCGCGTTGCAGAAGAAAATCCAAACACTGTAACCCAACTCTTCTCTTTACTCCATGTACAGCGTCATATCGAAGCAACCGTAACAAACGCCCACAAAACCCACCAAAACATTGACCACCGTCTCGATTTCCTCAAGAAAGCACTAGGAAACTTAAAAGAACTCATTCTGTTACAGCATTATGCGCAACAACCTTTATCCATGCTTCTCAACGAAATTTATCTCACCTATCTAGAAAAATCAGAATATATCTCAGCGCTGATAATCCTCATCTTCTTAATCCATCATACAGATCCCATAAATTACCCCAGTCCATATCATCCCCAACGGGTCACTCGACTGCTAGCTCTGCAACGACTGCTCAAAATCATGGCAAGCTATGATGTGGAAATATTTAGAAAATTCGCAGCGGAGAATGGCGTGCACGCAAAGGTTCTGTGTGAAATGGATTGGGTGAGTGCGTGTCAGATGGTTATGTATGGGTTGAGGGAGACGGGGAATAGATGTTGGGGGGAAGATAGTAAAGTTATGAGGGGGGTGGAGATGGATATTGCGGATGTGGAGGAGATTCAGGGAAAGAGGGGGGATGGAGTTGTTGGGAGTGCGTTGAGGGAGTGGGGAGGGGGGATGGATGGATTGGGAGAGGTTTATGCGGAGAGGTTGGGGGCTGGGTTAAGGGCTTTGGCGGATTGTGTGTGGAATGTTGTGGCGCGTGAGAGGGAGGTGGTGCATGAGGTTGGGAATTTGTGAGTTGTGGGTATGAAATTGGCGTTTAGATGTTAGGGGCTAGGAGGGGTTAGGATGGGTTAGACGGAATAGAATATGAGTCAGGACCTGACGGAGCGGGACAAATCTAATTACAATACGATTATGAGCAGGCGATTTGCAAAACGATCACTTTTCTCGTAGGACGGGAAGATTTCTAAAAATTAGTTTGATGCGATGCCTTATGTTACGAAGCTAAGAGATATGAAACATGATACATAATACTAGACATGCAAGACAACACGACTATAATCAAAGAATACTTCGTATTAAATTGATTGTGAAAGTGAATTATGAATTATAAATTAAGATTATCCTTTTCTACCGCCTTTATCCATCTACTATCATGCCAAAACTAGCTCGCCTCCATTTCCCTTCCGCCGATAATCGTCAAGTAGGCAAACCCCGAATCCCAAATTACACTCATACACCCCAAGAATCAGGGAGAAGGATAATGACACCTCAATCCAGGAACTAAAATCTTTCAGAGCCATGTTGTAAGCCTAATTTCAATCATCCTTCCCAAGCTTTTCTTTAACCAACTCCTCTCTCCTCTCTAGTTCCCTTCTCCGAGTGCTTCTTCTTCTCTCTCCTCGTTCTTTGTACACTTCGCGTTCTATTTCTCTTCCCCTGCCCTCGTCTTCCTCCCGTTCATCTTTGTTTTTCCGTTCTTGATGTTGCCTCCCCTTCTTCTCAGTATTGCAATTCTCAGTGTAAGTTTCATCCTCACCGGAACGCGTCCCCTTAAACCCGCTTAGATATCTGCCGTCCCTTTTGGCTTGGTTTCTTGTACGTTCATCTTCCTCCGAAGCCATAGCAATGTCACCATTAGTGTTTGCGGACCTGGAGTTGAAAATTTCGTCCAAATCGACGGAAGGTCTATGACGAGAACTGCGGGTGTTTCTTCTTTGTCTTTTAGTGGGATTTATAGGCTGCAATATATCTTCCATTTCCACATCTTGGAGTACAGCCGAATGATGCTCTTGAGCTTGAGATGATTGTGCCACCGGGCTCTCTCCAATCTCCCGGGGCTCTCCAGTCTCACCACTCTCCTTCTCGGTCAAGTCAATCACGAGATTATTACTTGGTGTATTTGCAACTTCCTTTACCGGTGGACTCGACCCCAGAACAGGAATGGTACGTCTCCGCAACTCTCTTCCTGGCGTATATATTTCTTCATCACTAGAACGAAACGATAAATTACTATCGTAACGATTTTTTTTTAGCGAGCCCCTAGGACGACCGCGAGGTCGGTGAGCATGGGGCGTAACATCAGCAAGAGGAATTGGTTTATTTGTAGACCTAGGGCGTCCAGGACCTCGACGCGGCTGGGCTGGAAGCTGTTGTTCTTGTGTGTTCTGGGATAATCCCGATTGTGAAGAGTTGGGGACCTCGATTTGTTGGTTTAAGCTTTGGAAATGATTCTGTTTTAGGTCAGATGTGAAATGGTCCCCACCCGAGGTCCTAAAGGGGATATTGGAGGACTGTGAGGATGTATTTTGAGATAACTCCGGAATTTGGCTTCCTGTAGCCTGTGAGATTCGCTTGAGACGATGATTTCCCTCAATGTTGTTGTATTCATTAAGACTGGTCAATTCAGTGTCTATTTGTTGAGAGGGTGACTCCGGTATCTGTCTTTCCATGTCTTGCTCCATATGCTGGATATTATCGTCTTGTTTAGTATGATCAGCATCACCGTTCTTTTCGTAAAGACCGAGAATGGGAGACTCGATGCGAGGCCATGAGAACGTGGCAGGCTCGTCGGTTGCGAGACGGGTAGGAGGTATTGGGTTTGATCCTGTATTTTCATCTTGCTGACCTTCCAATTCTTTCCTGCGTTTGTACTCTCCAAATTTTACAAATTTTACAAGCTTTGCAGCTTTATCTTCCAGTTGATCAGATTCGGCCCCACTATACCGGCGTTTTCGATGTAAAGCCCTGCTAGGTTCAGCCATTAGTGCACCTCTCACATCACTAGGCTGATTCCATGTCCCAATTGATATTGGATTCTGCATATCTCGTCCCTGCGATTCATCAGAAAATTCTGGAGTTATTAGTACTCGATTATCCGAGACAAGAGCCTGGCGAGTAGCTTTTTCCATATCCTTGACCCGTGCGCGTAAGGAATAAAGCTCTGTGCGAAGATCATCCACCCCACTAGCTTTCTCACTCACGCAGAGAACATCTTGCTGGAGGGATTCAAAGGCGTTGTCAGTAACAAGGCGAGTATTCTGAACTTCGGTCATTTCTTGGCGAATGTTTTTCAAAAATAATTTGAAATCCTGCATATCCTTCTGGAAGCGACGCAAAGCAGCATCAATACGATCAATATCCTTTCGTTGCTCATGTATGATTGACATCATAGCCGAATCGCCAGGCGTCAATGGTGAAGATACTGTTGGAGTGAAAGGCCCTTCGACACTCTGGCGTGGTATATCGCTGGGGCGAGGAGCGCGTGAAAACATTGATGGTCTCTTGGATGAAGAGGTTAGTTTATTTGATGATTTCGTCAGGTCATGTGTTTTTGTGACAGATAATACTGCCTTTTCTCCTGTTTGTTGCGATTCCATTGATAACTTCATGGCGCATAAGAGCAGTTGATTACTATTAAAAAATTAACTCATTTACAATATTTATGATTGGAAACATTTCACACCTTTTCAACAGGTGACCTTCTGGTGCACTATCGCATCGCAAGCCAAGTACTTCATGGCAGTCTGAGCAAGCCAAATCTTGAAGAGAGCTAGTATAGATGAGTATCAATACAAGATTGAACCTTAGGGCACATACCTATTTTCTATAACAGTTCCGACCTGCAGTGGACCGTCTGATAATTTGATAGCACCAACTCCTTTAAATCCCGTGACATCTTTAATTACTTTAGGTATGTAATAAGTCTTTCCAAGACCTTCCCATGAATTTCCAAAGCCGCCAAGCTTGACACCACACTTTAGACAATAGCATATGATAAGTTCAGCGTCTGGCGACATCTTAAATGCAGGATATTGATGCGGGTTGAGGTTTCGTGCAAGGATATGTTTGAGAAGACGTGAGATCTTGAAAATTAGAAGAACTGTTTGACTTTTGCCAGTCGAAAATGGACTTGCAAGTTACTGAAGTTGGAATGATCTTGAAGTTACAGTTGTTGATTGATAAAATGTAATTTGAACTAAAATGGAAGGAAATTTATATCGATCAATCAGCCGACTGCAGTAGGTTAATGGGACTGCTGAATTCGCGCCGTCGCGATTTTCGTGTCTCGAGTTCTTCTTTAATATGATACAGTACTGTTCAATCGACTTTGCCCGCACAAACATATTGAAGAGAGTGATGAAAATGGCGATAAAGGATATGACAAAGCCGATGTGATAAACTGCTTTATAAATATCTAGGTGTCTGCTTTTTCCTCGTCTCGTGATTACAAGTGAAATAGAATAAAATGCAGATTTAATGTCTACTCCACAAATACGCTTTCCCATATCAGGTAAAGCAAGTCATTTCTGCCAGCTCACCGCCCGATTAGAATCGATAAAGTTATCCAAAATCTCGCGAATGCGACACACGCACATCCAACTATCCAACTACGACAATCCTCAAAAATGACTGTCGCAGACCCTCCCGCTGTGTCACAGCAATCCGCTGGGCATGTCAATTATAAGAAGCGCAAGTATGAGGAAGAAGAGGATTCCAATTCAGTTGTTATGGAACAATTATCACCAGAACTTCGTCAACCAGATTTACCAAAATTCAACCTGACGTCAACAAAATCTTCAGCTAAAGAAGAGCTTGGTGAGAAACCTTCTTCTCAAGAATGGCAAACAGTAGAGAGACGACCGAAAAAGAAAGCTAAGAAGATACCAAAGGCTGGAAATGGAAATTACCCTGCTATTACTTTCTCAGCAAAGGAGTCTCGGCTGTCGGGACAAATCAAGATTGGAGATTTGCAATGTCTAGTCCTCTATCTTCTTGCTGATGGCATGGCTCCTCAGTTTGTTTCTGTCCGCCATCGGCCACAATTTCGAAAAGTTGTCGTACTTATGGTCCCTGGGCTCGAAGAGTCTATGTTCGGTACTAATCCTGCTTCTGATGGGCGTCGATATTCCCCAGATGAATATCTGCCCCGCAAGCTGAAGTCTGAAGCTCTGCCTGAAAATCTAAAGTTGTTTGCGGATATGTTTGAGTATATATGGCCAGTCAAAACACCAGGAGACAAGAAATATGCAAAGATGCATTCCCCTTTACATGCTATGCTAACAGCACCTGTAACTAAAAGCCAAGAAAACAAGAATAACAATGGGAAAGGTCCCAGGAAAGCTAGAGAACCTAATGGCTGGCAGAACAATCGCACGCCGATAACTCAATTCCTCACATCGCCAGAAGACCTCCAAGAGAATGGTTATACCCTTCACCCCGCATCCTACAACGACGTAATCGATAAAAATAACTTGGCAGAGCAGCGAAAAACCTGGGAGGTCGACGAGGCTCATGGATGGGTAGATACAGAAGTCAACAATTTTGATGAAGGATCGGTCCCAGATGATGAGATTGAGCAAGGAAGTTTGACAGCTGGCAGAGAGATCTTCGCTATGGATTGTGAAATGTGTATGACTGATAAGAATGAGTTCTCACTCACGCGCATAAGTATTGTTAGTTGGGACGGATCAGTTGTACTTGATGAGCTTGTGAAACCCGAGAAGCCAATCATTGATTATCTCACTCAGTAAGTTTTCATTTCTTCGTTTGATCATGTTGCTAATGGTTTGTAGATATTCTGGTATCACCGAATCAATGCTTGCTCCAGTCACGACAACATTACAAGACATACAGAAGAGACTAGTCAAACTATTTCACTCACGTTCGATCTTGATCGGTCATTCCCTCGACTCAGACCTTAAAGCCCTCAAACTTACGCATCCATATATTATCGATACTGCTGTTATATATCCTCATCCTCGTGGTCCACCACTCAAATCCTCCTTGAAATGGCTTGCGCAAAAGTATCTTGGTAAACAGATCCAGAAGGGACATGGAGCAACTGGTCATGACTCGACTGAGGACGCAAGAACTTGTCTTGATCTCGTAAAGCTTAAGTGTGAGAAGGGATCTGACTGGGGAGCAAATGACTCACAGGGTGAGAACGTCTTCAAGCGATTAGCCCGAGCCGGCGTTCGATATAAGAGCCAGGGAGGATCATCCATACCAGATTTTACAGATGGTAAATCGTCAGCCGCTATTGATTGGGGTGATCCAAAGAGAGGTCCTGGTGGTGCTGCAACCTTCTCCATTGGATGCCAAAGTGATGAGCAGATAATGGAAGGAGTCATTCGAGCAACAAATGGGGATCCTGATGGGAAGGAGATTCCTGGTGGTGGTGTAGATTTTGTCTGGGGGAGATTTAGAGAGTTAGAGGATCTAAAGGATTGGAACAACCAAAGACTTCCTCGTGCTCCAGATTCAAAAGACACAGCAGTAAAAGACAATGTCACAGCTCCTGAAAGCGGCGAGAACATGAAAGTAGATACTGACAAGGAGGAGTCAAACTCTAAGCCAGCAGCCGACACCCCCGAATCCAACATTGCTACGAAGCAAATCGCCATGGAGGATATCAGTGTTGCCAGGGACTCAAAATCGTCAAGCACTATAAGGACCGAGCCACCACAAACAAACCTAGCCACACTCTCCCACCCCTCCGACCCCTTTGCATCCGCAACCCTGGCTCTCACCCAACGCATCCACAAAATCTACGAATCACTTCCCCCTTGCACAGCATTCATCATCTACAGCGGCTCAGGCGATCCAAAAGAAATGGTCAGATATCAAAAAATGAAACAACAGTTTCAACATGAGTTCAAGACGACCAAATGGGATAAGTTGAGTGTTAAATGGACGGATGTGGAAGAACAGGCTATGAATAAGGCGGCGGATCAGGCCCGAAATGGAATCGGATTTATTGCGGTTAAGTAGGGATTAGGCATGAAGATGAAGATGGGCTTGGTGGGACTTGGATGATGCGTATAGATGTGATAGATGAACTGGATAAACGGGTATGCATATATGGAAGCAAATGCTCCATTTCACTATACTATTCTCCAACCAGATTATATCAATCAATCATATTATATATAATACATGAGATCATACCATGGCCTAGTATTAAATAGCAAAGCAAAGCAAAAGTGCAAAGCATATATTCTATTGATTTCATTGATTTCATTGATTTCATTTCATTTTAATAGAATCAAGATTACTGATATACAAAGAACTTCTCCATCTCCATCTCCATCTCCTTCCCCTTCTTGTTCTCGTTCTCGTTCTCCTCCTCCCTCAGATTTGAATGGTTAAAAATGAACGATTTAGATTATTAATTTCTGGGTTTATAGATAATTGATGGGTTCAGTCTTAGATATAGATTATTTAGTTAAGGATTTCCTTGATATTTATTACAGCTGATTTTGAACCTGTTCATTCAACATATCATAGATATCCTGAGATGTTTTATCTTAGGTTTGTTTTATCTTTTTTTTCTTTCATTCATTTATAGAATAGATGTACAATTGGATGGCTGTATGAGTTAATCTTTTCTTTTTCTTCTATTTATATATATATATATATATATATCAAATCTACTAGCTCACCAGCTATTTATATTTTGGGGTGTAAGATTTGAGTGGTATCATCTAAGACCTCATGGAAAGAAACTAAACATTATAGTTTAGAGAAAGAAACCAGTATTCAGAGGAAATATTGGTTGACTTGGACGACTTATCTAATTCTTAGAATATACACAGTTGTGTATGATCGTGGATAGCTGACCGAGATACCATTTGTGTTACCAGCAAACATATCTTGATGTACTGATGAAAGAGGTTGATGTAAATCCCTGATTTGGGATACTGAAAGAAGGCAGGTAGGTGGGAATCAAGGTGAGCTCATGATACATCAATTTCTGATCATGAATAACATAAACATCATAGAAACATCTCTGCCCTATGATGTGTGAAACTTTTCACAGCCATCTGAAACATTGTGTGATGTTAACTTGTGGAAATCATGGTTCATGAAATGGTGTGAGGCTACTTTGGCACATGATTGATAGAGCCCGATAGACGGCTGGATGCAGATACTAGAGGGTATTGTATGTCTAGGTTAAGTCGGTCGTACAAATGATGGACGATCATCGGCGGTTTGAGAGAAAGATTTTTCAATGAGAGGGCTGATGTTTGTGTGAGCCCTATTGTGGAAGTGTAAACACAAGGTGGATTCCATTAATATGCAGTGGATCTTCTCCTTTTGGTTCCGGCAGATTGGAAGCATGGCTATGAAAGAGGTCGACGACCATTGTGCCAGCTGACAAAATGAAAGGGGGCAAGTATGAAACCAAAGGATTTGACGAATGAAGAATAAAGAATGAAACGGCACCTTGGAGGAAACAACGACACGGAAACAAATCAATCATGATTAAAACCAGCTGTTTATTCGGTGACCTCCGAAGTAGGGTTGGATGAGTAAAGCTTGCCTCGGAAGATTTCTTGCAGCTTGAATAACACAACGTCCGTTCCGTTCCATGGAAGACTCGAGACCCAAATGTAGATTATGCATAAATTATTATTGTACAGTATCCGGCGCAAGTCGACATGATTGATGCGAACGAGAGGAGAAAGGAGAGAGGAGCCATGATGGATTCATCGGTCTCGAAATAGATTACGATCGAACCATAACAGCTCTTAAATCGATATCCATATGCCTGCCACATAAAGCTTGATGACGGTCAAAATGTGAGATGTCAAACTATAATGAGACATATAGCGAAGGAAGCAATCGATAAGCCACCAGGTGGGAAGAAGTATTAATCTGGCGATTAAAAAGCTAAACACCTACCCGGTAGTTTTAAGAAAAAAGAAAGAAAAAAGAAAGAAAAAAGCGATTAGATCAAACAAAGTATAGCATACGAAAGAGATTTTAAAGAAGTTGTACAGAAGGAGCGGTGGAAGCTGGACGTTGAGGTTGAGGTTGGGTAAGGATATTTTCTAGAGGCACATTATCGTAAAATGGAAGGGGCAGATCCAATGCAATTGCCAAGACCCCACAAGTAGGACTTACCCATACCACATTCATGGATCTTTCAGCTGTCAACATCATTGGATGAAATGAATGATTAAATATGGATCTGGATGAACTAATCGGATGAAATGGATTAATAAATATGGATTAGATGAACTAATTGGATTCATACCGAAGCACCGCACATCGATATCTCGCCCATCTTTAAACTTGTCATCAATTCAATTCAATTTTCAGCAATTACATACAGTACGGGCACCAGGTATATCTTGAGACATCGTCTAATCTGTCCCGAATAAGTGACGATGGAAAAATGATCAGATCAGGGTATTGGTACGGAACTGCTGGAGAAGATCCGTGAGGTAAGGGATACAAAAGAGCATGCACGCAACTGGCAACTCGCAACTCCAGCCTCAATATGTCAGTGACAACCCTTTCACACGAGGGCTTCTCGTTGTCTTTCCTTATGTATAGTGCTACAGAGAGAAAGAGCTTGAATAGGGAGAAATAAAGGAAGAAACATACTAGGTAGTTGATCGAAATAACATGAAAGTTTAAGGTTTTGATATCTAAGATCGGAATCTCTGCATCTCAGATTTTGATGTCATCTATGATCTATCTAGTATTATCGCGGCGACTCGTAAATGAAGAAGTCACGATGATATGGGTTCCTTCCTATTTATCGACCACAACAACCCCCGAGTAAATAAAAACCAGTCTTTACATCCATACTACCCAGTATTCTCGGCCGTATTCATGAAATACAGAAAGAAAGAAGTCTTACTTGCTCAATTCTTAATCATCGTATGGCCTTTGTGCTCGTTGCTTCTTCTTCTTCTTCTTCTTCTTCTTCTTCTTCTTCTTCTTCTCCTTCTTCTCCTTCTCCTTCTTCGTCTTCGTCTCTCAGTCCCCTCCATCAACTTTCATTCGCATCGGAATTTTAGATTTTTACACTCACATTCACTTCGATTCCTACCTACTGAAGAGTCCCCCTAATTACCTACATTCAATCTCATCAAGAGAACCTCCTTTTCGTACTTGATACTGGATACTACGACGCTCATCAACCTTTCCTTTTCACGAAATTCCCTTCAAAACACTTATGTGTACCTTGTACCATCTTGTATGCACAACATTTCCATAACCCCACGTTACTCCAAATCACCCCTCACAGTTCTTCCCACATTACACTGCCTGGTACTAAATACATGATGCAGCAATAAATAGCGGCCGACAACTCTCAGAAGACTCAGTGGCACTGCAGTCAGACTCATGAATTAGGAAATAAACGGCCTGTCGCACTAGATTCCGCACCTCAAACTTCCAAAGGAGCGCCAGCTTGTTCTATTTTGCTTATTCCAAGATACGGATTAGGAACCTGCATTTTCCATGCATTCAATTTAGCAAAACTGGAACAGGGCCAGATCAACATTCGTTCCAAAACTTTCTCTTGTCTAGATACTTGAATCATCACGACTTCCCGTCAGAGACTTTTCCAAAATCACTAGACTTTCTATGGTTTCATAGATTAGGACTGGAGACATATTAAGTTCACCTCCTCTACCCAGTGACTGTATTAGATGGTTGCTTTGACTTGTGGTTGGAAAAAAGTTAACGTATCTGAGAGATATTCTTTCAAAGGCAACTGGGCAGGCCCTGGAATCTTCGAACTTGAAACTTCAAGTCAATCAACTGGATCAATTGGATGCTCAAGTGAAGATTGAATCTTCCAATTTCCTTTCCTCTGCAGTACAAGCTCGGTCTCGAATATTTCCCGGACTTGAGTTACTCTCCTACTCTTTCAGACAAGAACAACACTACAGCCAGCAACCCTACTTGTTTACTTTTTTCAGCTTGAAAACTTTAATGTCCTATTCAGAGAAACTATTGCATGACAATTTGCTCAAATTATCATTGTCGAAAAGTCAAGTTTATTAATGGTAAGCATGCCCTGAAGTGTCCACATCCAATTACTCAACACCATGATCCATCCAATCATTCTATCACTCTGTTGTCTTGATTAATTCTCTCTATAATCTGTTCAGATAACAGCGTATGCATCTCTCTTTCTGCTCTTTGGATGAGCGCATTCTATTACAAAATAACCAAGGCGTTACTAATCAAAGCTCAGGGCCTTCTTCTCGACTTGATGACTGCAGTTCCTTTCTCTTTCACCCACTTTCAATCAAACTCATTCATTATTGAGAAGCCGATCACCACGAAGCAAAGAGTTTCACAGAATTATAAGCCATTTCCTTTTCAAACCTTTCAACAGCAACATTCCGATATTCACTTTCTTGCCCCGCAATCGGCGTTAGCGTTTGAGGCAATCTCCTGCTCTCCAACTTGAAACTTCTCGATTCCAAACTTCAACCTCTCTTTCTTCATCAAACAACCATTCTACAGCTTTTGAGATCCAATTGTTGATTTGAACAAGTCTGCAGTGATAGAGTGGAGTTTTATCATAACCTTGTGCAAGACGACATCCAATTATAATTTTGCACGGTTCTCGAGGCTGTTTGAGGGTTGCTTAGGATTGATCTTGTCCTTAGCCATAAAGCTGTAAGTTCTAGTTCATTCCTGCTATGGCATTGTTTCATTGATTTAACACACATGGATCAGTAGTTTTGCGGAAACCATCGGTGGTCATTGAATTTGGTAGCTCTACTACGATCCACTGGCCTTGAGGAAGCCGATTCTTTCAAAACTCAATGCAAATCTCCAGCGAATCTCTAACACACTTCACCAAAATTCCACTGTCTATATTCATCGTAAGTTCATATACCAAACATGATGCTCATTTTTCCTTCGATACCTGCAGACGTGTGTTCATTGGACTGGACAACTAATATTTGCAGATTTACCATCTAAAAGTTACCTTGGTTAAGATATTGACAAGATGTTGGGAGTTGGTCCAATGACATGTAAGTATGCTCTATTGTCATATAATAGATATGTTTGTGATATTTGTTATCACTTGCTAATACACAATGGCTGCGTTTTATCCATGCCACAATGTTCTTTGGCTCCAGCAATACACTTATATTTCTTCACCTTTTACAATTCCCATCACCATAACCCTCGAGCATATAGCCCCCCACAAATTCCCTTAATCTTCGGCTGTCAAGTTACTTGATTATCTCACCTTCTCCTTCTTTTACTTTTCACGCAAAATCCTTCTTTGGGGATTTTCTGAATTCTAACTTGAATAGATCAAGCGATTCCAAGGCCAAAGAAGCCGAAATCTCACGCAAGAGGTGCAACAATACCAGGATCTCCCACTCCAGGTTCATTCCAAACAAAATCAACACCAGCGTCACAATCAAGCGGATTTGGTGGATTTGTTAATGCTCAAGTTCATCAACTTCCTCAAAGTCCCCAATTACCCTCAAGTCCATCATTGCAAACGACAGGTTCATTTGACAGCAGCAACTTCCACACTGGTCTCAGTGATACTTCAGCAGGTACAAAGAAGTCAGGTGGTTTTTTTCGACTTTTCAAAAAGGATTCGAGGTCCGACGGTGCAAGGAGTAACGAGGATCTTCCAAGTCGAGGGAAACCATTATACAGTCGCAGTGAAGACCCTCCGGTGGACACGGAGCCGGAGCCGGAACCTTTTGATCCATTGGATGAAATGGGTATTTTGCCACCTCCAGATTTTATTCGTCCTATGCCAGGGCAAAGGCTTGTTCCTCGAGGAGAGCCAAATGCACTTCGTAGAATGACATCAAGCCCAGTTGGAAACACACAAATTGGAAGAGCCAGAGCCAGAGCTGCCGCCAGATTGAACGAGTCAATTTCTGAAGTCTTGGAGTCTGATTGGCAAACTACCACTGATGGTGAGGAGCAATCATCACCGGTTGATTCATCATCATTTTACAATGAACCTTCCGAGGAATTTAATGCCATTACGGACCCAGAAGAGCAACATGAATTTATTGCTGTAGCGTCAGCACCGGCTGGTGATAATGCTGCTATTGCCGAATGGGCCAATTACATCAAGTCTTATTCTTCGGTATGTAATTACCTCGGTTTTTTGACTTTGCATGAATGATGATGCAAAATTCTACATCTGATTGATTGACCTGACATGATTCTAGGGCTCTTTCAATATCTCGAAGCCCCCGGCTCCACCTCCACGCAGTGTGCATTTTGAATACTTGCCAGCAATGTATCCACATGATGAAGAAAGTAGAATCGCGAAGCATTACTCCATCGATGCTCCCTGGACTCCGGAGCTGGGTGGTAAAACTATTGCTTTGATGGGAGCTGCAGCAAAACGATTTCGCCTCAGTTGTGCTTCTGTCAGTGCTTTCGACGAATGGCACGAGATATTGAGAGTTGAGGTGGGTTACAACCTCACGAAGCTAGACCGCACAACAAGCATTTCAGCACATGCTCTTTACTCGGAAGAAGTACTGGTCATCCTGGACACACATCAGGTTTGTTATTCTATGTGTTCCTACAATCGAATGTCTCGCTAACGATCACATAGGATTGGCGGTTCGCAGGAAATCCTTGGGTCACTGGCTCCCCCCATATTCGATTTTTCGCTGGAGCACCTTTGATCTCAGATTCCGGAGAAATAATTGGCGTATTTTCTATTCACAGCAAACAACCTAGATCTGAGTTTTCCCGAGTGGACAGACGAGAGCTTGCTGAGTTTGCAGCTCTATCCGTTAAAGATATCTGCTTGCACGGCGAACGTATGTTGGACCCTGACTTGCGTCGTTCTCTCGCGGTATCAAAGAGAGATACAAGAACCAATTTGGTTCCCAATCCACTCCACTTTCAAAAGAAATCAACCCCTCTAGTCCCCCAGCCAGCTTTTTTCCCCATGGGACTCCAGTATCAGAAACAATCATCACCCTTTTCGAAGCAATCAGAGTTCTCAAATGAGGATTCTTTTGTGAACACTCCTGAAACCTCTATATCAATGTCTCATGAATCCTCGATTCGTGATTCTGATATTCTATATATGGCCGCGCCAGGACATTATCGGAGCGTCTCTGCGGAGTCCGCTCTTCCTAATGATAATTCTCCAGAGGCCTTTCACCAATATTTAACGCCCACCCGATCCCAAAACTTTCCAGGCGCAGTGGATCCTGAGAGCCGTCCATATTCTACAAGTGATCTAACATCGGTGGATATGCCACAGAACAACACACCAAATGACACTTTCTATTCTGACGACAGTTACAGCCATTACCAGTTGGACCTTGATGGACCAACTACTCCAAAACAACCCAAATTTATCTTTCCAAATACAATTTATCGCAATCTTGGTCCCTCGACCAGCGGCATCTCGTTAAATAACAGCTTTGGTCGATTGTATATGGAAGGTGACAGCATGGCGGGAAGCAATTATCACCAGGAGCTATTGGAACCAGAGGATGCAAGACGCAGCACATCACTCACCCGACCCTTCTCAACAATTAGTTCGACTTCAATCAGAACTAGTTTTTCCAGTAAGATTGGCGGACCAAATCAAGGCGATGAGAATACTACATCCAACGCACCGCGATCAAATATTGCGGAAGCAGCCTTTTCATGCTCCTTCAGCGGCAGACAATTTGGCTTTGATGAGACATATGCTGTTCAAGTCGATTGTCCATACCCTGGCATGTCGGACAGAGACCTTTTGGGACCTCATGGTCTTAATTTAAAGATCTTGGCATCCTATGGTCTTCCTTATGGCTATGAGTCTGAGCTTAATAGGAACTTATCTTTGAAGACAGCTTTCCTGAAGGGCTTGCGAACTAATGAGTTCTGCCATATTTGGGCTCAAGATGAGACATCAGAAACTCATGAACAAGAAGGCTCATTAGACTTTGGGGTTTTGATGCCATTATGTCCTTTGAGTCAAACCAGATCTCGCGATCATGGAATTGTTTACGCAATGTTCAAGAGAGTAAACTTGTCTTCACACAACAACCTTCAGCGAAGTGATGTTGACCTACATGGATTAAAGTGTGCAGCTAACTCCATGACAATTCTTCTTTTTAATCTCGAGATAGGGGATGTTGAAACTCGATCATTTGCAAGGCGGAAGGTAGCAAGACAAGGCACACCAACTATCATTGGTGCTACTGAAGTTGGCCAGATCTACTATAGTAAACGTTCGCCTTCGGCATACAGCAGACATTCTTCCTTTTGACCTGGCTGTGCCGGTAATTCAGTCAGCAGTTTCTGTTGATTGTTTTCCCTCAGTTTTGACTGCTTATGGCATGCTTGTATTCGACGACAGGCACTCTCACCCATTTCGCGATTACAAAGACCCTTACGTTTCGACCACACTAATTTTCGAATGGGCAAAAAGCATACGAATCTCGCAGTATGTTAGCCCTCTCAACAATTTTCCTTTGTTCAAAAGCCTGCTACTAGATTATGAAAAATTACCATGGCGTTACTGTTGATATGGGAATGGCAACGGTTCTCGGAAGGATTTCAAACTGATTTTCGGCTGGCGACCAAATTCGATACTTTGCCAACCCAGAGAAAAGTCGCTTCGGACAATTGCAACGAAGGATGGATGCAATATGGCGACAAAAATGGATGGGATAAAAAGGATATGATGAAATGAATGAAAATCAAATACGGTACTGCAGGCTTTTAAGCAAATGATGTGGCTGCAATTTACACGTATGGCGGAAGTTAAAAATAAATACAAAAGTCTTGAAAATGGTTGGCAATCTGTAGATACTTCCAGATTTGCTAATCTCATATTACTTACTTTCCATCGGCATTTGCTTGATATGGATAGATGAAATTATGAAGCTGGAAATTCAATCAACTAGTAAATTTACTGGTTACGTACCTCGCATTAAATCTGATGAGTAGCAATCATTGGTAAAATCTGCTTGTATGAAGACTGGTATCGATATACTGGTTATTAGATAGATTAAGTAGATCTGAATCAAACTTAAAAGTTAAATGATTTATATTATATGAATGAATAGATGATATTGGGTGTTTGGCTTTTGTACAATGTGAAATGATGTGAATCATGTAATGGGATTTGTTAAAGTTATTATAATGTTTGTGCTGTATTGTTGTTGGGAATGGATCTTGAGCATTCTTATTGAGTTGTAGAATACTAAGAGCAAACTTTGTGATATGGATAGATTATCCAAACCAAGTTGTACTAAATCCTATTAAATAAATTAAACCCTTTTAATAAATATATATATGATTTTTTAATATCCTTTTTATAATTGAAAGTTTTATTTTGATTATTTAAAGTTATATATAATTTTATTAGAGCTTTATTAATTTTTATAATAATTTATAAATTATAATATCTATTTCTTTGTATAAAGTTTGTATATTTTATAATCTTTTGATAATTATATTATAATATAAGAATATTTTAATCTTAATTATCTTCCAGATCCAAATCCAATCTTTTATTATAAATACAAACCATTGGATATATAAGTTATTTTATAAGAATATTTGTTATTTAATCTTTTCCTGAAATTTATAATATATAAAAACACTTTTCGTTTATTATATCCTTTTCAATATAATACTAATAAATATCGATATATTTCGTTTTAGAATAAAACTTATTCTCCTTGATTCAATCAACCTCACTTATATTATCATAATACAATTTTGGAATAAAGGGCTCAATCTCTGATCATTCCTTCAAATCTATAATTAATTTCTTTATTTATATCAAATCCTTTATTTTTTTGTTTATAATTATAATTTCAATCTTTATTATACTTTATAATATAGATTTCTATTTTGTAGATAATCAAAAAATTATTCTTTTTGTTGGTATCATTCTGGTGATATGATATCTATTAGTAAATAGTTGTAACGATACTGTACTGGAGGCAGCGGCTGCCTGAGATTCGTTTAGTTAGTAGTTGTAGGTTAAGGCTTTATTATTAAGGTTTATTTGAAAGTGAAGTCATTATTAGATCAAGTAAAATATAGGTAAATTAATTGATAATTAAGTTGAGTATAAAGCTTTTAGATTATAAAATTACTCTAATTATATATTGATTCCTTTCTTGGAATTTTAAGGAGCTTATGCTTCTGAAGGCTTCTAAAAGCCTTAGAAAGCCTTCGCTCCCAAAGGCTCTATTATATAATCCTATATAAACCTTAGAATATTAATCTTAAAACAATTCCAATCCTGAAATTATATAATTCCTAAAATAATAATCTTAGAATAAATATTATCTTTAAAATATTTTATTCTAGGACGAATTATATCCTAGAATATTTGTTTTAAAACTATATAATTGCTTAACCCTTCTTTTCTAAAATACTAATTATCTTAGGATCTCATTTATTCTAAAACTTTTATTTTAGGATTCCTTATTGATAAGGGCCTTCTTCAGAAACAGTAATCCAAACCGATATATTTGGTTTTATTATATTATAACGAATATGATTTATAACACTATTCCCTTTTTGATTAAGTGTCATCCTCAATCGCTTATAATTAGTAAGTATCCCACTTATTCAATCTTTATATCCTTCAGCCTTCTTCTCATTATAAATGATTTGTATTCCTATAAGATTCGTCGAAAGAATAAAGAGAAATCTTGTTTTATTACTGAAATTCAGAATTCAGATATCGAAATAATTTCTTGTATCTATTATTATATAAAAGATCTATATTACATTAAAATTCTAAATAATATATAAAAAACTTATTGTTCTGAATATATATATTTATGTATTCTTTATAATACCAAATAATATTTAGAAAATATATAGGACAAAAAGATTCTAAGAATAAATAATTGGGAATCTTTAAATAAACAAAAAGAAAAACTTTAGAAAGAAAAAGAAAAAACTATAACCAAAATCTTATATCTCTGAAAACAATAGGATTTTTTGTGTAGATATTGTAAAAAGATGATTGAGTGAGACCTCAAGTATCTTGATGAGCTTGATACTTTAAAGGAGAAAGAAAGACAAGAAAAGGAAAAAGAAATTGCTGCAACTTCAACATCTATTACTTCTTTCGATCCCTTTGATTAATTTGGTTCTGAACTTCCTATAATTAGTTCTAACTCCCTTAATCCCTTTTTCTTATATTCAATAGATTCTTTATTTATATAAATTGTATTAAATTCTCTTTCCTTTTAGATAAATCTGGATTCTATTGATGAAACTTTTTAAATTTTTTAAGGTGTTTAAGGTTTTTTTTTAATTCCTATATGTTTTCAGAATCCAGGTAATTTTCCTATTTTATCAAATATTTGATTTTGTTTCTAATATATTTGCAATCTAATATTTTCTTTATTTTATATTTAACATTTTGATTAATAAATATGATTTCTGTTTTAAAGATTTTAGATACCCTTGGTAATACTAGTTCGAATAAGGATATATAAAATATTAAATAGATGTTTATATTTTTTAGTAATATTAATTTATAATTCAAAGATCCCTTAATTTTCTTGATTTTGAATAATTCTAGTTTCTTATAATCCAATTTCGTATTTGATCTTTTTATCTCGATGTTTTTTTGGAGTAAATAGACTTTATCCTTTTTCTTTAATATTGATTTCTGATTATATTTTTGATTGTAGTAATAAATATTCTTTTCAATAATAAACCTGAATTTGGCTATTAATTCTTTATGAATTTCCTTGAGTTTCTTTGTTTGTATTATAATAGACTGATTTTTTATTTTTGGAATATTTGGTTTCTAATAACGTAACTTATGGTGAACCGGGTCATATAGGGAACCGGGTCACAAAATTCAATTCTCTCTATATGATCTTGTTCTACAAACTATATATTCATCCAATTCCAACTCTAAATCACTTAAACTACTCTTTGGCTCTTCTTCTTCAATCTCCTCTTCTAATTCTTCAATTGGACATTTATATGATCGCCCTCGTAGCTTTTTCTCCTTTGGTTTTTCCTTTGTTTCATATATCATTTTCAGTACTTCCTTATTACTAAAGACAAATTGACCTTGTAATTTGATTCTTTTGCCTTTAGTTCTCTTCTTTCGAGTCTCAATTACTTTCTGAATATTAGTGAACTGTTTCCAAAGTAGGGCTATCTCAGCATTTTGAGATTTTACAAGCTTAGTTATTCTCTTGATATATCGACGAGTTGGTGATGCAAGAGAATCATTATCTGCTAGAGCTTTATTAAAGGTTTGATTTGCTTGCCTTAACTCTATCCTATCTAAAGGAGAGCTTCTGAGTATAGATAAGTCTAGATCTTGATTGGACATTCTCATTTGTAGAGTAGAAGGTTGTTGAAAGGAATTAAATGATAATGAATCGAATACTTTTCATAAGGCAAAAGGTATTAAATCAGCTCCTCTCCAATCAGCTTTAATATTAAAAGAATTCAATGCTTTTTTTCTAATATTTTGAAAGAGTTCTATCTATTCAGCTCTTTGAATTCGCTTTACACCAGCTCGAGAATATCGATCGACCTCTAAAGCATGATATTGTTTCATTGGCCCATACACCGCAATATCAAGTGATTGAAGCAAATGAGAGCAATGAAGAGGTAATATAAGTAAATCGATTTCCTTCTCTATACAGAAAACAATAAAACTGCCTGTAATATGATTTGAATGGCCATCCATGATCAAAAGTCGAGGTCGGTCACTTAACACTTTCTTAGATTCTGATTCGAAAACCCTTTTTAGCCATTCTAATCCATGATTATTTGAGGTCCATCTATTTGTATTTGTAGAAAACTGCCAGCTTTGAGGTGTATCCTTTGGAATCCATGCAGAATTTGTATTCTGAGCCTTGAAAATGATCATAGGTGATAGAGCCTTTCCAGCTGCATTGATATATTCAAATGTAGTTATCCATTCTTGCTTGCTAACTGTAACTTTCCAATTCGATTTCTGAGTAGAATCGACTATAATATATATACTTTGAGTACTTTCAACTCTAAATCCGGTTTTGTTCATATTATATATATTATCTAATTTATACTTTCGTTCAATAAGACATATACAAAACATATCAAACCAAGCCTGAATATTCTCTGGAGTTGCCTCTTTAGCCCGACTAGATTTTAATTGATGTGAATAGCATGTTTTAAGTTCTGAATATCGTTTTTGGAATCTATAGATCCATTTGTAGTCTATAGATGGAATTTCTGTCAAGGTAGGAATTCGAGATGATGCGACCTGAATACATCAAAGATGAATTTCGTTGGTTATTTTCTTCATCAATATAGGTGTAGTAGGGAATCCAATGATGGTAAGTCGTGAAATCCATTGTACAAGAGTATTTTCTTCTGCGTTTGAAAGAATTTGAGTTATTTCGTAGGATTGAGTATGTGATTTCCTTTCAGCAACCCTAGCTATAAAAGTTGACTTAGGAACTTCAAAATATTCTGCAGCCTTTCTAATTGATTTAAAGTCCTTCAATTGAAGTGCAATAATAGCATTCTGTATCTTCTCTTCAATTTGAGAAGGTGTAAAAGGTGATTCGGTATACATAGCAAAATTTATTGGGGTTTGAAGTCAGTGATAGGCTAAATGTGACCCGGTTCCCCATATGACCTGGTTCATCATAAGTTACGTTATGTAATTAATTTGTATTTAAAGTTGGTATAATTCGGAGAGATTTGTATAATTTCTGAAATAGAATTGTTATATACAAATTATGCTAAAAATAATAGTTTTATTTAATTGTTTTATTAATAATTTATATAATAATAAAGATATATTTTTATAATCTAATTTATTTGTTTATTTCCTTTATTTATCTATAAATAGAATATTGTAGATATTTTCCTTTTTATATTTAATAGTATTATTAAGATAATCCAGAATTTAAATATAAAAAGTTTATCCCTATTTGATAATATCTTTTCTAATAATCTATATACTATAATAATTTCTTTCAAAAATATAGCTGTTAAGGTTTCTATAATTAAAATGATTTTATATAATATTAATATTATATATTTGATTAATTGATCTATAATAATTAAGAGGTAATTGTACTCTACTTCTATTATTAGATTCTTAGACTTAGATAGTAGATCTATGAAATCCTATAATATCGATTTTTATAATGTTGATAGTATTTCGATTGTATATATTTGTTTATAAAGGGTATAGTAGGAAGTTTTATTCCTAATATAGATATTATATTCGATAACCATTTTATTGATTATAATTCGAAGTTCAGGACTCCAATATTATCTTTTAATTCTTAAATATATTCTTTATACTCTCTAATAACTATAAATTGGTAATATATATTATTCCTTGATGAATTCAGAGATAATATTACTTAATAACTATATTTTCCTTGTAATCTATATCAACCCATTAACAATTATTAGTGGCTTAGATTATTTGATATCTTCTTTATTTTATTATATATCTATAAGTTTGTTTTTCCAAACTTTTATTGATTTATTCTCCAAAACAGCAATTTTTGTTAAATTCAGAATAAGATCTCCATTTGATAAAGCTTTCAGGATTGCTGTTTCCTAATAGGCCTTATCATCTTCGTAATCTGATGACCTATTTAGTATATTTGCTCTTGTATTATCTTTACTTTTAACATACTTGATTATTAAGTCGAAACTAGCTAATTCTTCAGCCTATCAAGCCAATCTTCGATTATCCAGGATTTTAGTTATAATAAAGGTTTATAGATTTATATAATTAATATAAATGATTACTAGGAATTTAATTCTTTAAAAATAAATTCTTTAATATTTCAATGATTTGATTATAATCATAAATTCTTTCTTGTAAATATTATAATTTTGCTTTATCTTATCTATTTTACTGGAATAATAGATAATTAGATGTAGTTTCCTATTGTCATCTCTTTGAAAATAAATTCCTGCTACACAAATATCAAAAGTATTTGTTTTTATAATACTTTCCTAATCATTGTAATAATTGTATAATATAGATTCCTTAATGAATCTATTCTTGATTTTCTGAAAGGCTTGCTTTGCTTTTTTGTTTTATATGAATCTTATACCCTTTTTTGTTATTTTTGTAAATTATTCTATTATTTTGGAAAAGTCTTTAATGAATACCCAATAGAAATTGGCGAATTCTAGTATAATTTGTATATCTTTGATATTTCTAGATTATTCTCAATTTTTTATTTTTTCAGTTTTCTTTAGATTAATATTTATTTGCTTTAATTCGATAATATATCCTAGGAAAATTACTTTTTTGACTCCAAACTTACATTTTGATAATTTGAGCTATAAATCGATTTTCCTAAATGTTTCAAATACTTCCAAAATATATTCTTTATGTTTTTCCTTCTTTTGAAAGAAAATAAGGATATTATCTAAATAATAAATTACAAATAAACTAAATTCTTTGAGTATCTTATTATTTTATTATTAGCAAATAACAGATATATTTATTAATTCAAAAAGTATAATTATATATTCTTATAATCCAAAAAATAATATAAAAGTGATCTTCTATTTATATTCTTTTTTGATTTATATTAAATTAAAAATATTTCTTTAATTCAATTTAATATAAATTATTACCTTACTTAATTTATCTTTTAGCTTCTAAACTTTGGGTATAGGGTATATATTTTTAATAATCCTATTATTTATTTGGTGATAATCTTTATAAGGTTGATTATTCAAATCACCTTTTTTGAATATTAATAATATATTGGTTGTATAAAGGGATTTGGACTTCTTAATCCATTCTTTTTTTTTAGTTTTAGATCTATACTCTTTTTATATTCTTAGAATATTGGGATTATATAGTTTTAATTTCTTGGTAAAGAATATAAATCCCTCTTTGAAATTGATCTTATAATTCCAAAGTTTATATTCTAACAAAGCTCTTAAATTTTATAGGTTTTCGAATAATTTAACGAATTTTCTGTATTATACTGAAATCTTTTTTGTATCGATCTCATCGATCAATAGAGGATCTGTGGTTGTTATAGTATAGTATTTGGCCTTTTTAGAAGTTTGTGTCACGAATCACGTTCATTTTTATAAAATAAATCTAGTTACTGATGTTTGAGCCACTTTCTTCGAGGGGATCCTTATCGATAAGGAATCCTAGGACAAATATTGTTCTAGGACAAATAATATCTTAAAAAGAATGGGCTAGATAATCATTAGGTTCTAAAACAAATATTCTAGGATATAATTCATCCTAGGATTATTATCCCAGGATAAGATTTATCCTAGGATAAGATTTGTCTCAGAACAATTGTTTTAAGATAATATCTATCCCAGGATTATTATCTTAGGATTGGAATCATCCCAGAATTAATGTTCTAAGATTAATAATGAATTATATAATGAATAAATTGAATAGATCAGTCTATCCTATCTATCCAGTTGGATAGATAGACTGAATAGATCAATCTATTCAAATTATCCAAATTATATTCATTAATATATAATCAAAATAGTTTTATAATTTAGAAGCTTTATATTCAATTTAATTATCAATTAGTTTATTTATATTCTACTTGATCTAATAACGACTTCATTTTCAAGTAAATCTAATTAATAAAGTCTTAACCTATAATTATCAATCAATGAAACCTTAGACAATCATTATCTCTAATATAATATCGTTATATTTTGAGTATTTTTTTGGTTAAGTTATATCAGTTACAATAGACTTTATTCAACAAATCACCAAATCAGTTTCCTTTTCCTTCATTGGAGTCTTAGGACAGATTGTCGTCAATATGGAGTTAAGATAAGCAATCCAAGTATCTATCTCTAATCTATTTCATAAAGATTGTAGCAAATATTGAGCTTTTGTTATACAAATTGATCTTTACTATATTTTTAATGGATATCTTTTCTTGACATTAATGCAGAGGATCTTGTGGTTAATCTCATTCTTTTGAGGAATTGTGTTCAATTAGATCGAACTCTTCTTTAATGATCTAATAACCAAAACTATCAATAATCAGCTCAATGAAAATATGAAATCTGAGATATATCGTCTTTTTGGTATTTACAAGTTATTTCGATAAGGTTTCGATAAGGTATTCGGAGAAGTTGATCCTGATTATATAGTTGAGAGAGTATTACGATAATTTAAGCAAATAAAATCAATTACAATTTATATTATTAAATTCCAATAATATATTGGATGTATTATATAGAATAATGATTATCTTAGATCCTAGTTCTATAAGGGATTTAAGAATATCATCAAGGATAAGTTAATAAGAGCTCCAAAACCACCAAATCTTTCTGAATTAATCAAAACCTTTATTCTAATCGACAACCGTTTCTACAAAAGATAAATAGAGAAAAAAGGAATCATTCAGGAAAACAGAAAATTTTCTAAACCTTAGCGTCAGAATAGATACTACGATACCGACGATCCAATAGAATTGGATGAAGCTGAATACTATTATAAATCAAATAGGCTTAACATTAAAGAAAAGAAAAGATACAGAGAGAATAATCTATATTTCATTTATAGAAAAGATAGGTATATATCTCGAGACTATAATCAAAAGAAGCTATTCATTGCAAAAGGCAAGAAACAAGGAAGATTCGGGAACAAGAGACAAGGACCCCGGAAAGAAGGCTGGAGTAGACGGATGGGTACGAAGACAGACTAATGCTCTAGAAATAGTTATGCCAGTAGGGCATACAGAACAAGTCAAATTGGACTTAGTACCATTGGGTAGATATACAATAATCTTGGGAACCCTTTGGATTAGATAATATAATCCAAATATTGATTGGGTAAAGGATACCCTTATATTCGATCGTTGCAGTTGCAAGAACGAATGACTATATAGTCCAAAGGAATAGACTTTCAGGGAGATCGGATATTGTATTATAGCAGCCACAGATCCTTTATTGATCGGTAAGACCGATGTAAAAGAAATTCCAGTGTAGTACAGAAAATTCGCCAAGTTGTTCGAAGACCTATAGGATTTGAGAGTTTTGCTGGAATATAAGCCTTGGGATTATGAGATCAATTTCAAAAAAGGATTCATACCTCTAATTAAGAGATTGAGATTATATAACCTTAGTACTTTAAGAATATAGGAAGAATATTGATTTAAAGCTGAAAAGAAAGGATGGATTAGGAAATCCAAGTCCCCTTGTATATCTAATGTATTATTAATATTCAAAAAAGGAGATCCGAATGATTAATCTTGCGGAGACTACCGCCGAATGAACAATGGGATCATTAGGGATATGTACTTTATACCTAAAGCTTAGGAGCTTAGGGATAAGCTAAGTAAGATAGTGATCTATACTAAACTAGATCAAAGAAATGCCTTCAATTTTATATAAATTAAGGAAGGATATGAATGAAAGACTGCTTTCATATTACCTTCTGGATTGTAGGAATATACTGTTATGCCATTTGGATTAATTAATGCACCTATTATATGTCAATAATAGAACAATGAAATACTCAAGGAGTTTAGCTTATTCATAATCTATTATTTGGATGATATCCTGATCTTCTTTTAGAAAAAGGAAGAATATAAGGAACATATCCTCAAAGTATTTAAAGCATTTAAGAAAGTTGATTCACAACTCAAATTATCAAAATATGAGTTTGGAGTCAAGAAGGTAACCTTTCTGAGATATATAATCGAATTAGATTAGATGAGTATTGATTTAAAGAAAATTAAGAAAGTAAAAAATTGGGAATAATTTAGAAATGTTAAAGATGTATAAATTATATTAGGATTCGCTAACTTTTGTTGGGTATTCATCAAGGATTTTTCTAAAATGATAGAATTATTTATGGAGATGATAAAGAAAAGTATTAGATTTATATAAAACGAAAAGATAGAATAAATCTTCCAGGAAATCAAAGACAGATTTATTAGGGAACCTATACTCTACAATTATTATGACAATCAAGAAAGCATTATTGAAACAGACGCTTCTGATACCTATATAGCAGGAGTTCATCTTCAAAGAGATGATAATAGGAAACTATATTTAGTTACTTATTACTCCAGCAAAATGAATAAAATAGAACAAAATTACAATATCTATGAGAAGGAATTTATGATTATAGTTAAATCATTGAAATATTGGAGGATCTATCTTTAAGGGGCTAAATTCCCAATAATTATTTATATTGATTATATGAATCTATAAATCTTTATTATAATTAAGGTTCTGGATAATCAAAGATTGGCTTGATGAACTAAAGAATTAGCCGGTTTCGACTTGATAATCAAGCATATTAAAGATAAAGATAATACAAGGACAAATATATTAAATAGATCACCAAGGTATAAGGATGATAAAACCTATTAGGAAATAACGATTTTGAAATCTCTCCTTAATAGAGATCTTATTCTGAATTTAACAGAAATTGCTATTTTGGAGAATAAACCAATGAAAATCTGGAAAAACAAACTTATAGATATACAATTGAATAAGGAAAACATCAAATAACCTGAGCTGTCAGTGATTGTAAATGGATTGATATAAGTCACAAGAAAAATTTGGTTACCAAGTAGTATTACTATTGAATTCATTAAGGAGCAATATACATTATTAATTTATAATCATCAAGGAGTACAAAGAACATATTTAAGAATTAAGAGACAATATTGGAGTTCAGGACTCCGAATCATGGTCAAAAAAATGGTCACTGAATGTGATATTTGTATTAGGAATAAGGCTTCTCATCATACCCCTTATAGACAGATGTATATAATTGAAATACTATCTACATTATAGAAATCGATATCATAGGACTTCATAGGGCTGTTATCTAAATCCAAGGATCTAATAATAAAAGTGGAATATAATTACCTCCTAATCATTATAAATCAATTAATCAAGTATATAATACTAGTACTATATAAAACCACTTTGATTACAGAAACCTTAACAACCATACTCCTGAAAGAAGTCATTGTAATATATGGATTACCAGAAGAGATATTGTTCGATAGAGATAAACTCTTTATATCAAAATTCTGGATTGCTTTAGTAGTATTACTAAATATAAAAAGGAAAATGTCTACAATATTTCATTTATAAATAAATAAAGGGAACAAACAGATAAACCAGATTGTTGAAGTATACCTCCATTATTATATGAATTATCAGCAAAATGATTGAATAGGATTATTACCTTTAGCACAATTTTTTATATAATAGCTTTGTTTCAGAAACTACCTAAGTTTTATCAAACTATACCAACTTTGGATACGAATTAGTTGTATATTGGGAACTAGATATTCCAAAAATAAAGAACCAATCTGTTATTATACAAATAAAGAAATTTAAGGAAGTTTACAAAGAAATAGCAATGGAACTTAAATTTATTGTTGAAAGAAACATTTATTATTATAATAAAAAGCATAATCAAAAACCAACATTAAAGAAGGGGGATAAAGTTTATCTACTCCAAAAAAACATCGAGATAAAGAAATCAAGTATAAAACTAGATTATAAAAAATTAGGATTATTCAAAATCAAGAAAGTTAAAGGACTCTTGAATTATAAATTGGTGTTATCGAAAAGTATGAACATCTATCCAGTATTCTATATATCCTTGCTCGAACTAGTACCACCAAAAGCACCTAAAGCTCCTAAAACCGAAATTATATTTATTGATCAAAACACTAAATATAAAATAAAGAAAATATTAGATTATAAATATATTAAAAATAAAATCAAATATTTAATGAAATAAGAAAATTATTTGGACTCTGAGAATATATAGGAATTAGAGAAAGACCTCAAGCATTTTGAGAAGTTTGAGGATTTTCATCAATAGAACCTGAATTTGCTTAAAAAGAAGGAGAATTTAATATAGTTTGTATAAATAGCGAATTTATTGAATGTAAAAAAGAGGGATCGAAGGAGTCGGAACTAATTATAAGAAGTTCAGAATCAAATTAACCAAAAAGGTTGGAAGGAATAATAGGTATTGAAATTGCAGCAATTTCTCTTTCTTTTTCTTTTTCGAATCTTTCCTTCTCTTTTAGAGCATCAAGTTCATCCAGAGAATTTAAACCAGCTACTATCAATTTCTGCTCCCATTCATCCAGTAAACGTTGTTGTTTACAAAGACAAGAAATCTTGGCTATAGCTTTTTGTAATACTGCAAAAGCCTTTTCCTCCTTTTCACAAAGTTTTTGTTTTTGACAATTAATAGAGGATCAATCGGAAAGGGATGGCATTTTGTTCTTCGACCTTATATCATAAGTTTTTCCATAACAACAGTATTCAATATATCTACTATTATTAAAGCCTGATTCCAAAGTGACACAATGATAATTGGCCTTTTTATATCGAGTACAAGCAACTATTTCGCTTCTTATTTGTTCGATTCGATTACCAAGTTCCAATTGTTTTGTTTATTTTCGAGTATATTGAGATGATATATTATAGAAAGAAAAAAAGGAATATGAAGGATAGATATTGTAGATCTTATATTAGTTATAAGCGATCAAGGACGATGCTTAATCAGAAAGGGGATAATGTTATGAATCATATTCATTTTTATAAAATAAATCTAATTACTGGTATTTGAACTGTTTTCTTTGAGGGGATCCTTATCGATAAGGAATCTTAGGACAAATATTGTTCTAAAACAAATAATATCCCAAAAAGAATAGGTTAGATAATCATTAAGTTTTAAAACAAATGTTCTAGGATATGATTTGTTTTAGGATTATTATTCCAGGATAAGATTTATCCTAAGATAAGATTTGTCTTAGAATAATTGTTTTAGAATAATATCTGTCCCAGAATTATTATCTTAGGATTGGAATTGTTCTAGGATTAATATCCTAAGGCTAATAATGGATTATATAATAAATAAATTAGATAGATTAGTCTATCCTATCTATCCAATTGGATAGATAGACTGAATAAACCAATCTATCCAAATTATCCAAATTATATTTATTAATATATAATCAAAATAATTTTATAATTTAGAAACTTTATATTTAACTTAATTATCAATTAGTTTATTTATATTCTACTTGATTTAATAACGATTTCACTTTTAAGTGAACCTAATTAATAAAGCCTTAATCTATAACTACTAATCGACGAAACCTTAGGCAGCCGCTGCCTCCAGTATAATATCGTTATAGTTTGTTCCTTTGGGCTATATAATTATTTGTTCTTATAATTGTAATGATCAAATATAAGGGTATTTTTTACCTAATCAATATTTGGATTATATTTCCTAATCTAAAGGGTTCTTAAAATAATTATATATCTACCCAATAATATTAAATTTATTTTGATTTGTTTTATATATCTACCTGATATAATTATTCTGATAATATTAGTTTGTCTTTGTATTCAATTATTTACTCCAATCTTCTTTCCTTTTAATAATATTAGTTAATAAGAATATTTTTTAGGTTTAATAAGAATTCTATTTTCTCTAATGAAGTGTAACGATTCTGTACTGGAGGCAGCGGCTGTCTGAGGTTCGTCTAGTTGATAATTATAGGTTAAGGCTTTATTATTAAGGTTCACTTGGAAGTAAAGTTGTTATTAAATCAAATAAAATATAGATAAACTAATTGATAATTAAGTTGAATATAAAGTTTTCTAAATTATAAAACTATTCTGATTATATACTGATTTCTTTTTTGGAGGCTTCTAGGAGCCTTGGGGAACCTTCGCTCCCAAAGGCTTTATTATATGATCCCATATAAGCTTCAGAATATTAATCTTAGGATAATTCCAATCTTGGGATTGTATAATTCTTAGGATAATAATCCTGAAATGAATATTATTTTAGGATACTTTATTTTAAGATAAATTATATTTTAGGATACTTATTTTAGGATTATATAATTGTTTAGCCCTTTTTTCTTAAGATATTAATTATCTTGGGATCCCATTTATCCTAGAACTTTTATTCTAAGATTCTTTATCGATAAGGAATTTTTTCAAAAACAATGGTTTAAATCGATATATTTAGTTTTATTGTATTATAATAAGTATGATTTGTGACACTATCTCTTTTTTGATTAAGTATCGTCCTCGATCACTTATAATTTAATGAGTATCCCATTTATTCAATCTTTATATTCTTTGGCCTTTTTATTATGAACGATTTATATTTCTATAAGATTTATTAAAAAAACAAAGAGAAATCTTGTTTTGTTACTGAAATCCAGAATTCAGATATTGAAATGATTCCTTGTATTTATTGTTATATAAAAGATTTATATTATATTAAGGTTTTAAATAATATATAAAAGATTTATTATTTTGAATATATATATTTATATATTTTTTATAATATCAAATAATGTTTAGAAGATATATAGAATAAAAAGATTCCAAAAATAAATAATTGGGAGTCTCTAAATAAATAAAAAGAAAAACTTCGAAAAAAGGAGGAAGAGGTTATAGCCAAAATCCTATAACTCCAAAAACAATAGGACTTTTTATAAAATCAGATTTTTGTTTTTTATAATAATATTATATATATTTCTTATTAAAATAATTGGTTATATATTATAATTTGTTTATTTAAGGTTTCGAAAACTTTTTGTTTATTTATTAATTATTTATAGATCCTATAATAGATCCTTTTTCGAATATTTTGTTCGATTTGAGATTTCTTTCCAATTCGACTTCCTTATCGATACTTTTGAATAGATTTCTATTTATACCTAATTCCTCAAATTGTTCTGAATAGGATTGAAATAATTCTTTTTTTAATAACCCTATTTTGTAGAAGCTATCTTCTAAGACACTTACTTCCTGAGATCCTTGTTTCTTGTTTCCAAATCTTGTTTGTCTTTTGCCCTTTATAATAAATACCTTTTTTTGATTATAATCCCTAAATATATATATTTTTTTTTTATAAATGAAGTATAGATTATTTTTTTTATCTTTTCTTTTTTTCTCAATACTTAATTTGTTTGATTTATAATAGTATTCAACTTCATTTAATTCTATTAGATTATTAACATTGTAATATTTATTCTAATACTGAGATTTAGAAAACTTCCCTTTTTCCTGAGTAATTCCCTTTTTCTTTATTTATCTTTTATAAAAACAATTATCAACTAAAATAAAGGTTTCGATTAATTCAGAAAGATTTGGTGGTTTTGAAGTTCTCATTAACTCGTTTTTGATAATATTCTTTAATCCTTTATAGAATTAGGATCTAAAATAATTATTATTCTATATAATATATCTAATATATTATTAGAATTTAGTAATATAAACTGTAACTGACTTTATCTGTTTAAATTGTTGTAGTACTTTTTTAATTATATGATTAGGGTCCATTTTCCTGAAAGCTTTATCGAAATTTTATTGGAATAATTCGTAAATACCAAAAAGATAATATATCTCAGATTTCATATTCTTATTAAGCTGATTATTAGTAATTTTGATCATTAGATTATTAAAAAAAGGTTCGATCTAATTAAATATAATTCCTTAAAAGAATAATATCAACTACAAAATCCTCTACATCTGTATTAAAAAGAGATATCCATTAAAGATATAATAAAGATCAGTTTATACAACAAAAATTTGATACTTGCTACAATCTTTATAAAATAAGTTAAAAATGGATATTTGGATTGTTTATCTTGGCTTTATAATAATGGTGATCTGCCTTAAAGCCCTAATAAAAAAAAGGAAATTGGTTTAGTAGATTATTGATTGGAGTCCATTGTAATTAATATAGCTTAATTATAACAATACTCAAAGTATAATGATACTATATTGAAGGTAATAGTTGCCTGAGATTCGTTTGATTAATAGTTATAGATTAAGGCTTTATTATTAAGATTCATTTAAAAATGAAGTCATTATTAAATTAAATAGAATATAAATAAATTAATTGATAACTAAATTGAACATAAAGCTTTTAGATTATAAAATTATTCTAATTATATACTGATTCCTTTCTTAGAGTTTTGGGGAGCCTACATTTTTAGAGGCTTTTAGGAGCCTTGAGGAGCCTTTGCTCCTAAAGGCTCCATTATATAATCCTATATAGACCTTAGGATATTAATCCTAAAACGATTCCAATCCTGAGATTATATAATTTCTAAAATAATAATCTTAGAATGAATATTATCCTTAAGATATTTTATTTTAAAACAAATTATATCTTAGAATACTTATCTTAGAACTATATGATTATCTAATCCTTCTTTTTTAGGATACTAATTATTCTAAGATCTTATTTATTCTAAGACTTTTATTTTAGGATTCCTTATCGATAAAGGCCTTCTTCGGAAACAGCAACCCAAACCGATGTACTTGGTTTTATTGTATTATAATGAGTATGATTCGTGACAATAGTATTGTGTAATTTGGTTGTTTATATAATCTTGTTTATCATTATTATCTATAAGAAAAAGGCCTTATTTATAATAGAAAAAATAGATATTAATATTTGCTAATAAATATGATTCTTTTTTTTAATATAATAAAAATATAATATATTGATATTAACAACTTTCTTTTTAAGAAGATAAATTATATACTTTCTTAATTCCTTTCCGTCTATTTCATTACTTTAATATCGATCTTATTTATATTGATTAGATTTATAAATACTTGATAAGATTTATCCTTAATTATAATATCTATTGAATTGGATTTATTATCAATTTATTTAATCTCTACTATTCCTTCTCTTTTATATAATTGTTATAAAATTATAATATCGATTATAAGCCTTTTTTTGGTAGTAAACCCTAATTTGATTAATAGATTGTAAAACGATTTGAAATTGATATAAATAATTAATAATATTAATATTTTAGATTTAAGAATTATATTGATTATATCCTTTATAATTAAGGCAATATCGAAGCTGTATATTAACCTATATAATTTTAAGATTAATATATTTCGTATAACTCTCTTGTATTTGATTGATGATTAGTGAAGAAAATTCATATTATTGCTTTTGTTTGCTAAGACAATTATAAAGTTTATTTATAATGAATAATCTTTGTTATTAGCAAATGATATATCGTTGAATATAATAACTTTTAATGATTCTATATTAAAAAAATGAATTTGAGTCCTTTCTTTAAATTATCTATTTGTTATTTGATTTGTTTGTTGAATTCTTTTGCATTTCCTTTGATAAGATTAATCATCTGGATAGTAACAAAAAGATCGAATAATGCCTTTATTGGAGGATGGGGTTCGGATAATAAATAATAATAATAATAATAATAATATTATTATTATTTATTATAATAGTGGAAGACTTAGTTATATTTAGCTTTGAGGTAAATCGAATATAAAGGTGGAATTTTGAAGTCAGAACAATATATATAATGAATATTGAATTTTATCTGCTTGCTTTTTCGAAGAATTCTTTGAAGAAAATCTTCGTATTTATAATCTACAATCTAATTCTAGTATATTCTATGCTTATAAATAAGATCGATTCAAATCGAATCTTATAGAATCATTTTATATAATAGAAATGAATAATAACCAATAATAAAAAATGAAATTAATAAAGAATAATAGGTAAAGCTAATATTTAAGATAATGATTGAAATGATATTATTACAATATTTTTTGAAGTTAATAATAACAATAATACTATTTTGAGGTTCAAATTCTATATCTTATATAATCTCTAAAGCTTTTATTATTACAAATATATAAAAATAAGATTTATAGAATTTGTTTTAGTTATCTTTTTTGAAAATAATGATATTATCAAATTTGATAGAATTTGTTATATTTTGAGAAATTATCTTGAATTTTGAAAGTTGAAATGAAGCCTTTTAAAGATAAGAATGAAAAATAGAGCTATAATAAACAAATTGTTTGAAGTAATATACTTTATATAAAGCTTATAATCTATTGGGAATAGATCTTGAATATTATTATTGAATTATAGAATACTAAAAGCAAGCTTTGTAATAAAAGTAGATTATCCAAATCAAATTGTATTAAGCCCTATTAGACAAGCTAAACCCTTTTAGTAAATATATATATGACTTTTTAACAATTATATTATATATACTCTATATATATAATATTTGAAAGATAGGTAAGATTATTTATTTACTTATTTCTTTTCTTTTTTACTCTTCTGGATAGAAAACTCAAAACTCGAAGATTTATATATTATCCTACGTAAGAGGTAGATAGGTAGGTAGGGAGGTAGGTAATTAATACACATCATATCATATCACCATCCCTTTCCTTTTGTTCATATTTTCCGGAATAATATCTCCTCCTAGAGACTCATCTCTTGATTTCGGCAAAACTTGATGCGGCTTTGGGAATGCTGGGATGATTGGGATAGAGTTCCATGTGAACTAGGGGGGCTGTATGTTTCCAATAGTTCTGCAATGCTACTGCCATGTTATTGCCATGTTGCTGCCATGTTGCTGCCTACATCTGCATCTGGATCTGCACTGCAACTGCAGCTGCATAATCTATCCGCGTCCACATTCACATGTAAATGTAAATATCACTCACACCAACAATAGCATCCATCCATCCATCCATCTATCCAAGCAAGCCAGCAAATAAACAATCCCCCCCAAAAATCTTCAGCCACCAACAACCAAACTCCACACAACAAAAAATCATATCCATATCCGATTCCCGCTAACCACACTAAGCACAAACCCACCCCCACCCACACAACGCCACCAAGACCCTACCTGCATCAAACCACGTTACCACGCAGGTCCCGGATCCACCAGATATTCATTACATTACATTACATTGCGTACTCATTCCTATCTCCATTTCCATTTGCATTTTCATACCCTAGGAATCCAAGCCTTCCTCATATCTCACATCTTACATCCCTCACGATCTAGATCTCTTCGCCCCTAAAGACCCCTCAAAGCCCTAAAATCTACCCTTCCCGCAAACCCCGAAAATATTATGCACTAGACTAACCTATCCACAATATTGCTATTTACTCACCACTTATGCCTTATTCCTTGCTCCTAAGTCCTAAGTCCAGTGTTCAACATGCTAAACCCTCACTCCAGAAATAATCAATCCATGCATCCATGCCATCCATCTATGATATCGATCGATATTCCGAAATTCTCATTTGTGTTCTGTGTACTTTTAGTTTCCTATTTTATCCTATTTCATCCTATCTCACCCCACCTCATCCCGTCCCGTCTTCTTAACATTCTTCACAACTATCCTTCCTACCTACCCTCCCCAATCACCCACTCCCTCCTAACCAGCAAAAAGGCCACAGTAAAGAATAAAGAAATTAGCCCACCTAAGCCTAGACCTAGACCTAGACAGAACTAAAGACACCCCCTCCCTCCTTAGCAAGACCTAGACAGACCTAAAAACGCCCCCTCCCTCCTTAGCATGCTAATCCATGACCCACCATGCTTACACTACCCAGGGCCTCTATACCCTTAATCCGCCATCCACCATCCACCATCTAATCCCTTCCCTTCCCGTCCCGGCCCGGCGCGTATACTCTAAAATACTCAGCTACTCAGGTACTCAGGGACGCTACTCTACCTACCTCCCGCCACTATCTTTCACCACTAACCAACACCTTCCGCCACTACCTCCCACTACCCACCCACTACCCACCCACTACTATCCACCATCCACTAGCACCAAAAATAATTACGTGATTAGCCTATCCCTAGTACGTAGTATCCCTAGTACATAATAGATAGCATTTTGTACTCGGGGCCCACGGGGCCCTACCCGCTCACAAAACTCTAAAAAGATCCCAAAAGATCCTAAAATTCTTCAAGACCCTTCATACATACCAGGCTCCCGTTTTTCAAGTCCCCGCTTACATTACAAAGCACCGTGCTTGCTGTTACTCCAGCTTGTAAACATAAGCTGACATGATATCTACGGCATATATCATATTCATGCAGGGTCCAAATATCAACCTGGACATATGTTTCTTCAAAATTCGCGAGGCGCTTGCCCCCAATAGGGCATTTTTTTGGCTACCATTAGTAAAACATCACTTTGAATACATCGATATACAGAATTAATCATGTAGTCGTATAACACGCGGAAGAATTGACGGCTCCATCTATTTTACAGCTTTGATTTTGATCTATCAAATCTTCCGCCTATCATTCATCACTCGTCCGAACCTCCTCCACCACCTTACTAATTTTTCCTTCCCTCATCATAACGTTCAAAATACAGCTCGCCCAGACCCACATGCTAAGGGAAGAGCGAGGAAACGACCATGATTTATTTTAATCTATTGATTTAGACGAAGCTCTTGGTGAAAGAGGTGACGACATCCTTCAATCTAGCCTCGAGGTCCTTGCTGAGAGCACCCTCCTTATCGATTGTTGCCAACAAATCGGCTTCGTTGGTCTTAAGATGTGAGAGGAAGTCAGCCTCCCATGTGAGAATCTTGTTGACTGGTACGGAATCAAGGTGACCATTGACACCGGCGTAGATGAGAGGAACCATTTCGTTAACAGCCATAGGAGAGTATTGCTTTTGCTTGAGGAGCTCAGTCAACTGTAGAAAAGTATTAGCTTGTGTAAATTATTAGATCTTGACATGTTATGTAAAGACTTACTCTTTCACCACGGTTAAGAGTTTGCTTGGTAGCAGCATCCAAATCGGAACCGAATTGTGCGAAAGCAGCGACTTCACGGTATTGAGCCAAGAAAAGCTTCAAGGAACCAGCGACTTGCTTCATGGCCTTAAGTTGGGCAGCAGATCCGACACGTGAGACGGAAAGACCGACGTTAATGGCTGGACGAATACCCTTGTAGAAAAGTTCGGCCTCCAAGAAAATTTGTCCATCAGTAATAGAAATAACGTTAGTTGGGATATAAGCTGACACATCACCACCTTGAGTTTCAATGATGGGGAGCGCAGTCAAGGATCCACCACCGTGCTTGTCGTTCATCTTGGCAGAACGTTCCAGGAGACGGGAATGTTGATAAAAAATATCCCCCGGGAAGGCTTCTCTTCCTGGAGGGCGTCGAAGGAGGAGGGACATCTGTCGGTATGCAACAGCCTGCTTGGAAAGATCATCATAAATGATAAGAGCGTGTTTTCCGGAGTCTCTGAAGTATTCGCCGATGGAGGTAGCTTTTTGAAGAGTTAGATTATGTAGCGAGATGTTGAGTCGATATAAGAGATAGAGTTAAGAAATTAAGAATATGGAAGCCAGAGTAGGGAATATAGAGTAGAGAATAGAGAGAAGAGAGTAAAGAGTAAGAGATTTAGAGAGTAGAGAGGAGAGAAGAGAGTAGAGAGGAGAGAAAGAAGGAGATTTAACGGTGTAGTGAGGAATTGAGATGTTTAGTGAGATTGTCCTTCGTTCTGAATACTTTATCATGGGTTCCGCAGTACCAGCGTCTCGATTCAAAGTCACGCTGCTTACGTGCTTGTCGCGTGAGACTTTTGGCAGTGACAGTTCGAGTGACATTGTTGACCAGATCGAGATGTACACGCCCTCTCACGTGACGAAGAAGACCAGAAGGAGAAGGAAAGAATTTTTGGCAGGGCCCACAGGGGTAGCGCTGTTCACGCTTGGCCTTCTCGCGAGAGGCGGAAAGCTGCTCCATGGTCTTTCCGCGGTTTCTATCATACCACTTGGCCTTGGTGCGGGCGAGGTGGGCATAGTACCCGGGGCCAGACGCAACTTGCTTGCGGTACCAGCGGAGCGTTGCAACTTTGCTGCGAGCATTGCGCCGCGCAATGCGACGCTCTTCCAGAACGTCCAATTCTTCTGGGCTCAAGTCCATCTCTCCTCGCACCAGCTCAGAAAATGGTGAATGAGTGCCTAAAGACACCCAGGAGAGGTCTGAACGAGACCATGGCATAAAGCCAATCCAGGACCAATCCAGTGCATAGTGCCTGGAAGAGAAGAAAAGAGAAGTAATGGCGCCTTCAATGGCAACCATGCGGAGGCGGGAACGCGGGATTTGATTGAGAGGAGGGATCGGACACCAACACCGGCAGCCAAATTTGGCTATGGTATAGCCTTGTTTCTTGGCGCGGCAAACACCAATTGGCAGAAGTTTCGTCTCGTCCTCTATATAATTCTGATAACGGGCTTTAAATCCCGCCCGGGCGCAGGTTCCGGAGCCAACGTATAATTTGTGGGGGTGGCCAGCCCTCCGCATCAAAACGACGTAAACGGCCCAGTAACGACCGCGAGGGACAGTCAAACTCCCAAAAAAGGAGATAGGAGGGGAGGGGTCGGAGAGAACTTCGGAGAGGCCAGGGGCGAACTCCAATTGCATAGTACTTTTGATAGTACTGTACACCGCGGGATCACCCAAAATGATGGGGAAAATTGGGTTCACGTACCAGGTAGGGGCGGGAGTTGCGAGGATTTTTTGGATGTATCCATCCAGGAGAGATTCCGCACCAGACTCCATGGTGAGGGACATGATTCTGATGATGAAAAGGGAAAAAGAAAAAAGGAAAAGAGAAAAGGACATGGTCGAACTACGACAACTAAGTCCTTGACACTTGAGTGCAGATCAATGTCTCAAATATCTTTGACAAATGAGTGCACATCAATTTCTCAAATATCTGACAAATGAGTGCACATCAATGTCTCAAATATCTTCAACGATTCTTAACACATTTGAGGGCGGGGGAGAGGATCTGAATGGCAAAAAGAAAGGGCAAGTGGGAATTAAAAATGGCAAGTGAAAAATGAAATGGCAGATACGTACCAGTATAAGGAGCGATATATTGAAGAGGAGCGGCCTCGGAAGCAGTAGCTGCAACAACAATGGAGTACTTCATGGCGTCATTCTCCTCGAGAGTCTTGACCAATTGGGCAACAGTAGATCTCTTTTGTCCAACGGCAACGTAGACACAGTAAAGTTTCTTGGTCTCATCGTTTCCGTCGTTCCAACGCTTTTGGTTAAGCATAGCATCGAGGGCAACAGCGGTCTTTCCGGTTTGACGATCACCAATGATCAACTCACGTTGACCACGTCCAATAGGTACCATTGCGTCGACGGACTTAAGGCCAGTCTGGACTGGCTGGTTGACGGATCGACGGGGAAGAATACCAGGGGCCTTGAGTTGCGCACGACGCTTCTCGGTGGTCTTGATAGGTCCCTTACCATCAATTGGGTTTCCGAGAGCATCGACAACACGGCCGAGCATCTCCATTCCGACTGGAACATCGACCTGTGCTTCATGTTAGTATCTTGAAAGGTACATTCAAGTTGACCAAACTAACAATCTCTCCAGTACGCTTCACGGTCTCACCCTCCTTGACCAAACGATCAGAACCGAAAAGCACAACACCAACTTGGCCAGCCTCCAAGTTCATGCACATGCCCTTGACACCGGATGCGAACCTTTTTCCCCATCAGTACCCCAGATAATTATTGTCGAATTTTCATAAACTTACTCGACAAGTTCCTCGGCTTGGACATTGCTCATACCATGGACACGAGCGATACCATCACTGTCATGACACAAATCAGCACACCGTCCAACGTAATCCTCCAACTTCCATCCACATATTCGGAAATTCACATCGATGTGATATGACTGCAGCATTTTGGACCCGAGTATAAAATTATTGTTGAATAACATACCCAACAGACAAAACACGTCCAGTCTCGGCGAGACCGGATTCCTCTTGAACACCTCTAATTCTTTGCTCAAGAATGGATGAAACTTCGGTGGGGGAGGCTTTAGCATCAGATGCGTAGCTTCGAACTGATTTTGAAGCTGCGTTGAAGGTTGCTGGAATGGCAGTGCGCTGTTGTGCAGAAAACGTTTAGTTAGCCGAAGTCCGAAAAATCCTCGTCAACAAGCTCTTGAAGCTTTCTCGAAGCTTAATAACATCAACACCATCACTTCCCAACGCCCATTGATACTATAGACAACATCTAACAAGATAGATATTGATAGGCAGCGAAGTGAAAATAGTGACATAGTGATGTGAGGAGTTTGTTTGTTGACGTACCGTGGCAATTCTGCCGGAAGCAGAAATTGCGCCCACCGTCCTGCTGGACTGCTTGAGAGCGTTTCTGAACATCTTGACCAAAGACTATGCGTTGAAGGGTATTAAGGAAAATCAATTGCTACAACAAGGCAATTGATAGAGAGGAGATTTAAAGTGGTGGAGGTAGAGTGGGTGGTATCAAGACCTTGCTGGAGGAAAATGGAGATTGTACTTCTCAAACAGCAGGAAAACTAAAACTAGCGCAGAAAATCACGTGTCGTCACTCTTTTTTGCTCATCTACCCGCGTTATTTCGGCATCGGAAGAAACCGTGGATGGAGTAATGGAGGAATGAAATTTTGGTGAGAACATCAACAACATCAACAACATCAACAACCTCTCACTGGTACTCGTCCTGGCTTCGAAGCTATCATCAGTCAAGAGAGTAACCTACACCACGTACTCACGTACACAAGTATCAAGATCAGAGTACCAGAATATCAAAGTATCAAAGTACCCCCACAATACAAAGAGAGTATCCAGCTCGTACCAGTACTTGATCTCTTTTCACCCTCTTCCTTCTATACATACATATACATACATATACATACATATACACACATATACACACATATACACACATATACACTTACACATACATATATACATCCATCATACATATCTATATACATATTCCAAGGACCCCTTATTTTATCTCGTACCACACCAAAAGTCCCCTTTTTATTTTTGATACACCATGTATGAAACATTTTCAATATTCGAGGGACCCGAATACTAAGATTTACCTAACAATTACCTATTATTTTGATCGTTTTCTTCAATTAATCTTTGAAAATTAACGCTTTTTATGAATCCCTCAACCCTGGCCTCGGAGGGATCATCTTGGTGTCATCTGATGAACGTCTGATAGGTAGGAAGATAGCAAGGGTAAAAACTACTTCCTGCCTCCTGCACCATTGCTGCTGTCATCGCACATGTAACTGCTTCGTACAGCTTCCACAAATTGAGGACCAAGCGGGCCATGGCTGTTGCCAAGAGTGCAGAATCGGATGAAGATTGCACCCATGGGGCCATGGGAAAACTCGAATCTACCTGGACACCTTTTTTGCTTTCCAACAATATGGTCCATCAAGCCTCAACATTGAGCTTATTCACATAAGTAGTATTCAATACTTCGGAACTACCCAATTAGTATCTGTCTGCATGTCCTATTCTATCTTTAAACCCCATGCGCGATGTTTCGTCTATTGATTCATTGGCTCTGCTTTACAAAAACATATCTATCTTGTCAATTATCCAAGGTAATGATGAGATAAGATGAATCCTTTCAATGCATATACCGTACTTTGATATCGTTAGTTTATGTTTCTGTTTAAGTTTTTCCTGTACTACTCGGGGCTTGCTAAAGCACAAGCATTATGCGAAGTATCATGCGAATACCATGACCCCTCCAAAATTATCGTAAATGTGTTGTCGAAAGGTGGCGGTTTTTTCGATATCGCCGATAAACGTTGAGAAGTACTTTCGACGTCGAAAATTTAAGTGCTGACGCCTGCTAAATTCTATCATTTTAGTACTGACGTTAAAGACTACCCAATGTAGTAGCACATGCAGCTTTTTTGTCCAAACAGGTGCTGTACCTCGTCGCCATGCCGCCCCATCCACATAAAGTAATCAGTAAGATTTGAAGGCTGGAAGCTGACCCTTCCTCCACTGTTCCCAATTGTGGATGGAAGCTTGTTCCTTCTGTTGGTCACTACCATGCAACTGAACGCAATTATATTTCCGATGGCTAGAACTGCATTAACCATGTTCAAATCGTTACGAGATGGAAGAAAGCAACAGTGTAGTGGCTTTGGTAGGCGGCAATATCGTTTAGTGCAAATGTTGGTATTAAAGGCGAGCAATATCCTCTGAAAATCTTGTTCTGATAGAAGTTATTAATGATCGCCATTGTTTGCGTGCTTTTATGCAGTTGCAGATGTCGGGACGCTCCTAATTTGCTGCCAGGGCATGATTCGCGTCCGCAGAGGTCGTACAGCATTGCAGTTAACACACACCTTTTTTTCTAGAATCGCTAATACCGATTCGTCCAATAAGATCTTCCAAATCTTCCAACAGACGACATAATTCTCTGCAGCCGGGCTTTACTTCTGTACGCATCTCAACTTCCCCGGCCGAGGCCCAAACTGCCGGGAAACTATCTTTGCTGGTATTGGAAAGTTGAGGCACGAATTTATATCGACTGACCTCGAAGAATCTGCTAGACTGTACGACCAACGACATCTCTTGCATCAGTCATATATACGCACTTACGAACACACGCATGCAACAGTTCGATAGGCAGTACTGTAGTGGGTCCTGAACTCTAGAAATTGTCCTATTCTCCTGAGCTTTCACCAATCAAGGGCGTCTCACGTCACATACTTATAAACTGTCTAACGTGCTCCTGATTCGAGCCAATCCTCAAGTTCAAACGGGTCAGCTGGTCGTTCGAGGCTCCGAGCATAAATAAATCCTTGGGTAGTTGTATGTGTGGGCACGGCATAGGAGTACAGCTTTCTTGGGAGAGAGACCTGCATTTTAATATAATTGCTTGCTTCAAACCTTTTGACTCGTCACCTGATCTTGCAATCAGTCCATAATTTTGATTCACCTTTGTGTGTGTGGATTATCTTTTGCATGGAGATAACAGTATTGTTTCTAATTAGACTAATACGAGCTTGTAAGTATACATCAAGTTTGATACGCAGTACAACCTAGAAGGGGATCTTTGCCTCCGTGGTGAATCATCACCAACAGCATCTTTCAGTTGGCTTCATTGTTCTTTATAAAAACCACCACTTTCAACCTTATCCTCGAAAATACTGATCAAGTACACAGCTCCATAAACTTTCACAAGCACTTATTTCGTTTTCAGATCAACGCTCAAAATGCTTGGAGGAATAGCACGAACCAAAATCGCCCCAGCGGCCAAACACTGCCCCTCCCTTTTCATAAGATCAACAAGGGTGAAAAGTGATGCAGTACCTCGAAAATGCGTCCAGGTCGCATCACGAAACTTAACCTCGAAATCCAAAGTACCCCTCATTTCCACAAGACAATTTCGATCAAATGCATCAGGTCGAGCAGCTGTGACCGATCTTCCTATGTTCCATGATGGGCCTATGCCAGCACCCTACGAACCTCCAAATACTGCCAAAGTACCTGGATTACCAGTTTACGATTCTGCCCTTTCTGACAGGACCGCGTACTGGCAAAAGATTCCTCGCTGGAAAGATATCACCGAAGCTCAATTCTTGAAATACAAGTTTCATGTAAGTTCCTCAGTTCTATGAGTCATTCAAAGTTCCAAATTCTGATACATTTTTGCAGACAATTCATACCATATCCACTATAATGCAATTGGAAGTTTTCATGTTGGAAGTTTTACCACCGGTACTTCGAAGACACCCAGACTTCCCAGGCATTGTAACCCGAGAAGACTTCATTGAGGATGTTAAAGAGGGCATCAAATTAGCGCCAATGTCAATTCGCTTGCCACCTCATATCCTGAGTATCATTGATTGGGAAAATCCATTCGATGACCCTATCCGTCGTCAATTCATTCCAATGAAATCAAGCAAACTCGAGGACCACCCAAAGGTTGAGTTGGACTCGTTGCATGAGTCGGATGATTCTCCCGTAGAAGGCTTCGTTCATAGGTACTTTGACAAAGCCTTATTCTTAGGTAAGTTTTCCTCACTTTTAAAATAATCATTGTAATGCTGACTTATTCAAGCAACCTCACAATGTCCGCTCTATTGTCGCTTTTGTACTCGTTCATGGTCCATCGGACCGGACATGCAAAACGTCAAGAAAACCACGTTTAAACCTCAGCGAAAACGCTGGGAAGATATTTTTGCTTACATTGAAGATACCCCTCAACTCCAAGACATAGTTGTTTCTGGCGGAGACTGCTACATCTTAACCGCCGAAAATATCCGACTTATTGGTGAACGTCTTATCTCAATTCCCCACATCAAACGATTTCGCTTTGCCACGAAAGGTCTCGCTGTATCTCCTGCTCGCATTCTTGATGACAGCGATGGATGGGCAGCTGAGATGATTCGTCTTTCAGCTTTGGCTAAGAAGGCAGGCAAGAGTATGGCTATCCATACGCATTTCAATCATCCACGTGAAATGACCTGGGTTTCAAAAATGGCCCTTCAGAGATTACACGAGAATAATGTCACCGTGCGAAACCAAACCGTCTTACTTAAGGGCGTCAACGATGATGTAGCCACCATGAGCAACCTCATCAAAACTGTGGCTGATAATAACGTTATTCCCGTACGTATCCCCGCCAACCCCATCTCCTCAACTTCAACGCTATTAATGCAATGCCGTTCACACACTAACATTTTCTAGTACTATGTTTATCAAGCCGATATGGTACAATATGTAGAAGATCTCCGCACGCCACTCTCAACAATCCTCCAACTCGAACGCCACATTCGCGGCTCCATCGGTGGTTTTGTAACACCCAACTTCGTTGTTGATCTTCCTGGTGGCGGCGGCAAACGTCTCGCCGCTTCATATGATAGCTACGATCCTATTACTGGTCGCTCAACATTCACCGCACCAGCCGTCACTGGTAAAAATAAAGAGAACCGAGTCTACGAATACTGGGACCCTTTGCATTCTCTCCCCAAACCCACTTCTTCATCCTCCTAGAGGATTTGGTCATTTTCATTAAGTAAGATAATGGTAGATAGATAGTGCTTTGCTTTGGTGGTGCCTACGGAGTTGACCTTCGTTGGCGGGTACAAGGATGCATATTCTGATCTTTTGATCTCCATCGCGCGCGCATGGTTATTTAGTGCAACATTTCTGCATTCGGGGTTTTATCTTTCTTGATATCATCTGAGCGAGCAAAAGACAACTTTTTTTTTTCAAAGCCTTTTCTTTTCTGTTTTGCTTGCTCGCTCGCTCGCTCGCTCGCTTCGTTTTGCCTTGGTGGCGCTTTTGATCTTTTGGGACACACGGCAACTTCACAGTACATCCTTTTTGCTTCTACGATGGTAATTTGTTTCGTTCTTGCTTCTTGAATTATGAATGGTGGAACTGGGTTTCTTGAGCTACTGGATAAAGGTTGAAGGATGGGTATATGGATGGATGGTTGGTTGGATGGATGGATGGATGGATGGATGGATCTGTATACTGCCATACCTACCGGAAATGGGATGAGAAATCGATACCAAGTTATTTTATTATTTTGGCTGACTTTAGCCTCAATGGTGGATAAGGGCGGAGACTCCCATCTGAGGGGTTTTGATGAAGGGATCGTAAATATCTGGTCGTTAGTTACCTTGCTTGCTTGCTCTTGCTTGCATGATAATCAAAAGTTATCTATCTTTTTTAGCATGTTAGTTTTATCGTGATGATCCCTTATAACAAATTGTCAGTGACTTTAATACAAGCTATCTTGTAGCATATCTAGCGTAGCATACTTCTTAAACTTAAGAGAACATAGTAAAACGAACAAGCGAATCACAGATCTCCTTTAATGTAAGAGTCTACTTGTATGCAGCCAGCCCTACAGCTAACTAGCTATCCACCAAATACATACAACCACCACCCACAAAGCAGGAAACTTCCCATCGCGAAGCCCAATCGAAAACCCTACATCCCCCAATACCAGCCAAGCCAAAAATACAGTACCACACCCCTCCCTCCCTAAAGAATAAAAAGTAATTTTTCCTCGCCTATCGCGCTGACTACGTACTCTTTCTTGCTTACTGCGTATGTACATCCCCATGCACGCATGTATGCATGCGTGCATCGAGGCTCAAAAGCTCAAAAGCTCAATAATCCCGCCGCCTAATCGCATCCCCGATCTAAGACGCCGAACGCGCAAGCAATATAAATGATTTCTCGTATGTAGGTAGGTAATATAATGTAATGTAATGTAATGTAATATACTGTAAGCGATCTATCCCGTCTCCTATTCCTCGTTTTGTTTCCCCGAGATTTTAGATTTTAGAATAGAGAGAAAATAGAATAGAATAGATTAGAATAGATTGGAATTTATTTCACGTGCCGCTGTCTGCGGGAATACTACTGTACTTCGATTTCACGTTGGCATGTTGGCACGTTGGCAACATGGCACCATGGCATTCTGTTGGAACTTCGATGTTGCTAGGTATGGTATGTTCGTGTCATATTATCTCATATTATATTCGTGTCACGTTGGCATTGGTGTTGGCATTGTGGTATTGGGGGATTAATGGATGGGTGAATGATGAATGGGTGAATTGACGGATAATGGATGGGTGAATGGGTTTGATTTTTCCGTTTGTCTGAGACAAGGCTCGAGTTAGAGCCCGAGCCCGAGCCCGGATTATCACTCTTTTGGATTTTTGGAGGAGGCGAGGGTCGGAGGAGGTATGTGGGTGGGTGAATGTGATTAGGTAGTTTGCGAGAGTCATAAAAGTTGGGTGGTATTTTGAATGAATGAAATGAGGGGTTGATTCACGATGCAACATTTCTGTGTGTATGAGTTGAGTTCCTATACAATGATGCATTCGACTTATTTAGAACATATTCCCGAATGAGATATCCCCACTAGATAACCTTAACTTTACGATCAATATTGGGAAAAAGAAGCCCAACAGTTGTTCAATTAAAGATTGGGTATCTTGATGTGCAGAGCAGGTGTGATGGCGTTGGTGGGTAATCTACCCTACCTACCTTATGGAGCTCGAGGAGGGTTCCTTCGAATCGAAAGATGTAGTATAATTAATGTATAAGATACATATACGAGTATGTATATGTTGGTATTGGAGGTTATATCGATTATGTAATATATATATATGTAGGTATGGAGGTACTTCATTTTTGGAGAGGGAATCGAGGATGGGTAATCTATTGGATGGATTGAGCCTTAACAAGATATGATTACATGAGGAGTATCTAGTATAATATTTGGAGTATAATATTTGGAGTACAAAAGTTTCTAGAATAATATCCTCTAACCTTACAAATATCAAAGTCTATATATCTATTAGTATATTCCCAGATGATTTAAGGTTGCTCATATTTGAAGTTAATATTAGCATTACAAAAACCACCTACTAAATACCTATAAAGAAGTACCAGCCGATATAAACCTTAACTCAAACCATCAAATCATCAAAAGATTCCTAGCTAGCAGCACCCAAGAAAACAGAAAACTGTACTAATACCCAAAACCTAAATAAATAACGAGATACAACGACAACAAGGTTCAAGGAAGCAACGCAATCAATCACGAAACGAAATACGTACCGAGGGACTGGATAGACTATTTAAAAATCCATGGGAGTCTGGAGAGAAACAATAAACGATCAACAAGGAATCTGAAGGGTTAAAGTTACAGAGGAAAATTACTGGGTCATCTATACGAAGGATAATAGGGAAGAGATCGACTTGTTTGGGGGGAGGTAGTTCTGGAGTTTTATCGAATGTAGGAACTTGAGAATAGGTGGAATCTGGATTAGAACCTACACAGTCAACTCAGTTGGTAACCTTAACCTCAACCCAATGCAACGCACACAATCAACCATCGCGAACCAGTAACGGCAAAGACCGAAATATATGGAGTATTGGGGTTCATTGGGATGGATGGATGGATGGATGCGGCTTCTAAATTCTACGGTGAATTCATATCTGAATCTTTACGGTGAGACTTATTTATATTGGAATCATAAACTCACTAGCCTTATATGTATGGAGAACAGAGTAGTTGTCGAGAATCCATCCTGATATTGTGATGTACAAAGCACAAAGTAAAGCAAGGTTAATAATAAGACTTTCATTACCTTAGCAACTGTGCAGCCACGATAACGCACACAGGCATAATTTATAGTGAGATGATGCAGCAGTTGTTACGGCTAATGCGGATACGCGCGCTGGGGATGTAAGTCATGTGACACCTGCGATATCAACATGTGCTCTGCTCTGTACTCTGTACGAAAGAGCTTTGTGAGTACAGTACTTTTGGCATTTTGCAGATATTAATTTCATTATTACTTCTCAGATTCGGGATTTGGTGGTATGGGGTTTATTCATTTGGGGATGGGACGGCGGGGAATCATTTGGAGAGAGGGAATTTTGATGAGCATACCTAGTATCTGCCTACCTACTTAGCTGTAGGTACTTTTATGAAATCACACTAGGTGTGAGTGACTTAATTGGATGTCTTGGGGTTATGATGAAGGATTTGTATGATAGGATGTACCTAGATAGGAAACCCCGAGTTACTCTTTTGAATATGGAGGATTACCTGGGTACAATCTACAATCTATAGATTTTATTTATTAGTCCCTCCATCGCATCGCGTGTGCGTTATGAAAATCTTCTTTTATTAGATACCTACCTACCTACCTACCTACCTACCTACCTACTTCTAGAAGCCATTTATTTCCCTGTAAGAATCTGGTCCGGAGTAGTCGTGCCAATAATGATACATCGAAACATTCATCCAAACGCACAGATTTGCACGTCCTAATTTCAGATTATATTACATTATATTATATTACATAGGTAGGTAGGTGGAAAATCCCTGATATTCAAACGATGGACCTACCTATTTCCTCTCTCTCTCTTCCCAATTCCGTAAAGCTCCCGCATTCATTCGATGGTCAGTCAGTCAGTCAGTCAGTCACAGTTGTCATGTTAACGTTAGCTGCCGCCAGCCGTGCGGAGCAAAGTAAGTGGGCGGAAGGATCTGACCGCTCCTCCTCGAGCTCGCCGCTAACAAGCTACAAGTTACAACGCTTCGATCGGGGGCTCCTATACTCCGTACATCTACCTACCTACCTACATGAGCACAGTCCCCGTAGGAATATCATGTTGCTTTTCGTACTCCGTAAATATGTATATTGCCTTATGTGAAAAATTACTATTTGTGAATGACGAGTGATAACTCTTGGCGTTATTCTTGCATGTTTTCACAAACTGATAGCTATAGCTATAGGTTATGCAAGGGGATATTTTCATAACTCTAATACGTGAACTAACTGGTCTATCCTTGCTGCTGTACATCTCTCAATTGCTTTCGGACGATTCGAATATAATCCACGAAACCACGAGGTTTGCACTGCTCGATGGCGTGCGTTTGCTGTAGCACGTAAACAAGGATGCAGGTGCGGCGCCGTGCGTTCGTTCTATATTGCTCCCACAGATTGCTTTTGCTTACGAAATTAAACGCGTTTTGCTTTTTATTCCACAGCTTCCAACAAGATACTGTACCACTTATGGTTCTTCTGGGATGTAACGATAAAACTAACCGAATGCGAGGATCGACTGCTACGTTAGTAAATATGTTACGCCCATAAACCCTGCGCTCCTCGATGTTGTGGTTTGCTCACGGCGGCAAGGCAGTGTGCACTCCTGTGGCTCCGGACTACAAGCTGCCGGTTTTGGTTGAGCAAGCCTCACTCTTCTGGCTCTCAGGATAGCACCGGTAGCTCGGGTGTTTTTCGACCATTTTGAAACCGGCTTGGACTGTTTGCCCTGGTGGATGATACGATTGACCGTGGTGCTGGCTGTAGTCCTGCGGCTCCGGCTATCATATCTGCTCTTGAGATAGTGCTTGAGTGCGGCTTATTCCTGCTGGTCAGGGAACAACGAAACCACTATGGTGATTCCAGAAGGTATATCGCATAACCTTCTCCCATGTAAGGTCTTGATCATCTTGTTCTTTGGAATTTAGGGACGAATCAGTTTGGATAGGAAAAATGATCGAAAGGGTTCTCGATGGTTGGAGTCTGCTTTACGAAGGAAGTCAGGCAAGCGCGGATATCCTAACCTCAGATCGATCGTGTGAGAAGAGGCCCATGTCGTTTGCTTGGGCTCGTACTCCTCCTCGTGGAGATGTAAAACAATGATGTGAGGGTAGAAGCGTTATATTTTAATGACGCGATTCGCGCAAGATTTGAAATCTCCGCTGGTATCATTGCGAGATAAGAACGGAGGTTTTGAAGCTTTCTTTTTCCAACTAGCATGTTTCGAGTATATACCCTGTGAAATCTGTGAGATAGACAATGATTGGCTATGAGATACTGATAGTATCACGCGGAAGTGATATGACGTCTTGAGCAGTGGTATAAGTGATCAACATATAGAGCACGGTTTCATCGATATTGAAGTGACATATTCTGGGCTTCAAGTCCGCATACTGATGTACGCACAATCACGTGGTCTTTGTTCATCCCATATGAGGGTATTGGTGATTGGTGAAGTCGTGTGATTCTTGTGCAGATACTTCAGAAACCTAGGGTTACCTTCAAGAGTATGGTCTAATTAAAAGTGGTGTTTGCGTACATATGTACTCGGTATGTATATTATGCATTTGTGTCACAAATCACAAATAATCAATGTTACCAAATAACTGTCGTATAACGGGTTTATGTCCGTCATCCGTGAGAGTAATATCCTCCGCACAGTATCACATGTATGTGCAACACATCATGTCTAGTATAAGGTTATGGGAAGAGAGAAAAGAGAGAAGAGCGAAAGGGCGAAAGGGCGAAAGAGCGAAAGAGACATTTCCTGGAATTCAAACACGAACATGTCCCCCAAAAAAAGAACATCCCAGGAATTTTCTAAGGATTTTACCTCGACTGGAAAACAATATAAATGCTTGTTGGTTCCTATGCCAAAAACAACCGGTGAACCACCATTTTGTTTGCTTCGATTGCTATGATCAAATTTTGGTCCATGTCTGTCATACTCCCTCTTATCCAGAATTCTTTCTCTTGAAAGCGCAGTAGAAAAAGTAAGGATCCTCCATGGATGTTCATAAACAAGGTCAATTTATTGGTTCAAGCTTGTGCCTGCATACCGCAACCCTTGAATAAAACCCCTGTGCTTCCAGAACAGACGTGGAGATCTCTAGGCAAATCAGGAATCAATATTGACAATTTTGAATCATCGCCATGGGAAAAAAGACAAACGAGTCAACAACCTTACCTTTCTCTACCTCTTAACCTCGGTGGAGGGTAATAGAGAGAAAGACCGCCCAGGAGTCACAATGGGCGCTTACCGTGATGGTCGAAAGCAACGGGTCTCAATATCATTGATGGGAATCATCAGATGAACTTCTTGGATCTTCCGACTCCTTCTGCTTTCTCTCCACATGTTCTCCAAAATCTTGTCCCCAGTCTTTTGCTTGCTTCCAGTTGTATCCTATAGCTTGTTCCGATGCAACCATTTGTTTGTTCCTCATCTCATATGCCAAGTGAACTATAATAGAATCGAGTTACTTTACTTTTAGAGGCTCATACGGATCCATAATCTCCATAGTACTCCGTACTATACCTATACGTTACCAAATCTTTGATCTCCCTGGTAGAGTCAGTCCGGGGTTGCACACACCATACCGGTAAGAACCCAATAACCTTTATATCTGAGGTCCCGTCCCAAGGAGATTCGCAACGGAGTGCATGATGCATTAGCTGGAGACAACAAATCCGAACAGCCACTCAGTCTTACTATCTTCTGAATCCTTCTGGACTTGATATTCGGTCATGGCGTCAAATTCGAAAGAGCGGAAGCTATACATCACCCCCATCTACTCCCTCCCGGCCTCAACACGTCTCTCGACTTCGAACCTCTTCTCGCCAACTGCTCTCGAAAAACCTTCATTCGATATTCGACCCGAATCTTCGCCGGCGCTTCCAACGTCAAGCCTATACCGAAAGCATCATCAAAAGGAAATGAGTGGATATGTTACTACGGATGAAGAATTTCATGCTCTCCCCCCAGCTTTAAAGCGGAAGGTATATATATCACTCTCGTCATTATACTTTAGCATGGTTATCACAATTTAACAAGGTTGGGGTTTCATTTCTTATTTCAGGGTTGAGCTATCGAAAGAGTAAAGGCTATCTGGCTTAGCCTGTGTCTGTGAGGCGCGATCGAAAGCTAGGTCTTTCATTAGTATGTTTAGTAGTGTCTTCCCGCGTGGGCAAGCGCTAGATCTTTCGAATTCATACTGGCGGCGGGATCTGCAGACGCTTTGAACACACAAGCATGCAGGTACAAGAGACGGTGGTTTTGCAATTCTTCTCATGCCGTTGTGAACGGTATTGATCAAAGATGGGTACTGACCGGACTCTTTCGCAGTATTTTTCCACTCTGGAGCGCCTTCGATTCGCACAAAGCTCTAGGTCAAATGCCTTGAATGATCTTCCCGTGCAGAGTACCCGTAAGAGCTCGATTGCGGACCGCCGCGGTTTAAAAATTTCAGAACTCGAGCCTAGACGCAGGTCTTCCAAACCATCAAAAAAGAAGGAACAATCGGTCTCTCATGGCAATGATAAATCTTGGTATTTAAGTAATTACGAAACATTCCCGGATACCATCAAAAGGAAACAATTCTCGACCGAAGAACAAGCTGTTTTATCAGGCAGGATACGAGAGGCAGTTATTTTAGATGCCGCGGACGAAAATCTCATCATTCGAAGACGATCTCGTCGAAAGGCGTCTGAGCCACCGATACTATCTCCAAGCTTTAAAAGCTCCGTCTTCAGTGGGAAAACTAGCGGCAGTCGCAGGAGAGCCTCATTATCCAGTATGGCAGATACGTTTTTTGATAGCATCCATTGGATTGATGAAGAGCCTAAATTAGATCTTCATTTGGATGACTACCATGCTTCGATATTTCCTTCTCTAAACAGTGATCGGAAACCATCATTTCGTCGACAAATGTCAATTTCGAAACTTCCATTTGGAAGAAGCTCCATACATTCTCCGGAACCTAAATCTCCAAGCATAATATCACCTACCTTCAGCACACATTCTCGTTCAAAGTCTCGAGGTCTTCCAACGGGTGGACCAAAGCACGCCGCAAGACACAAAGTTAATTCCTCCTTATCATCGATCGACCCTAATGCTACACATTATCAAGATCCTGAAGCACGACTAAAACTACGAGTTTACTTGGCATCACCACAAAAATTTGACGAAATAATCGAGTTTGGATTTCCATCTATGGACGCCGCAGTGGGTACACCAGACAGGGAGAATAGACCCTCGAAATTAATATCCAGACGCTCGTCGAGGGATATGTTGAGGAAGAAAATATCGAGTCCGGCATTTGAGCACACATTCTTTAACGACGACACAGCTTCATTATTCGAGGACGATAGATCTATGGCTGACTCCGACGCACCCATAACACCATTGGAATACGAAAGCGGATTCCCATCACAGCGGTCTCCATCATATTATTACGGCAAACCTCTTGCGGATTACCAACCAGGTAATAATAAACTATCTGGCAAACAACAAGATTCATATACGCAATGTATGGCAGGAAACCGAGAACCCACATTAAGAATGACACTTACACGGCAGGACCTTCGAGATGAAAGTGCCATATACGGATGGCAATCAAAGGAGCCGCTAATAATGGAGGATGTGGAAAGTCAAAAGTGTTCACGGGGACCCATAGGCGGGACGGATAGCTGGGGACCAACGGAGAAGGAAAACGGAGTAGTAAAAAGATTTTGGAAAAAAGTTAAGAGTCAACGGAAACCTTCGTGACGTGACCCGTTACTGGGCTGGCTGGACTGCTTGTTTATATTTATAACAGAAAGTTAAATTCTTTGTCGAGTATTTTTAGCGGGCTTTTCTTTCTTGTATCTATCTATCTATCTATTCATTCTATTCATTTTATCGGCTTTTGGCTTTGTAAGATTAAGATTAAGGTTACTAGGTATCTATCTCTTATGTTATGTTATGTTGGGTTGCATGCGTGGCGATGTGAATGGATGGATACCAGGTTTTGAGAATGGGATTAATTCATTGGACTTGGACTAATAAGGTCCGTTATGGACTTGTTTTTGAAGAGTGTGTTTGTATGTTTATTGAAGGGAGAGAAGGGAGTGATTATGAATCTTTGTGTATGTTTTACCAGTTGGATGGAGTGTTTTGTTCGCTAAACCCCTTGGATATGTAGTCGGTGATGTTTGATGTTTGGAGTTTGGGGTTTGGGGTTGATTTTCAAGTGGTTGGGGGGTTCTAGATTGTTTGGTTATTGAGGTGGATGAGGTGGATGAGGTGGATGAGGTGGATTGAGGGGTTGATAGGGGGATAGGGGGAATAGGGCGGGTTTTGGTGTATTGTTTCGAATGGGTTTAGGAATTATCGTCTTCATCTATGTATTTATGTTCGTTATGTGTAAGATTTGGTGGCTTAATGAGAAGCTGGGGGATTGTTCAAGTAGATTGAATACCTACCTGCACTTTCTACACTGGCATTGATCATGTTTTCATAGCGGAAAGAGTGATGTATTAAGAAGAGAATTAGCCGCTGCCATGGTGCTTGACAAAGAACATTCTTTCAAACATGCATCCGCAGTTGTAACAAGCAACAGTACTCCGGATATAATTATCTATCTACGGAGAAGTCTCAAATAGATTCAATTGATACATCTGATAGTCTTGGATTAAAAATAAATATTCTCCACCACAAGTTGTAAGATCTTACCAGAAATAGATTTTTAACGTCAATCAACATTAACGAACCTGCTTGATTCATCATTGATACGTCCGATCCGACCAAGTTTGAGGCGCACATGGGTGGTGTGGCGCAAAAAGTGCCTGAAACGAGTAGCTTAGCTAGGCTCACCACCACCATCAAAGCTGTTGTTTCCAAAAGACACGCAATCCATTTTACCGTTGCTTGTTGTTACCAACCTTTACTTGACTCTATCAAATTGACCACAGAAACACAATACTAGTTATTACCATCATCAACAAGTCGCCATTTGGTGATCCTTATCGAAGCTCATGCGCTCCGGCATCACAACCAACTCGCGAAGATGAGGCTACGGAACTCGGAGACAGGATGGCGATGCCTTCTGATATCAACACTTCTTGGTACTGGCGCATGGGGAAAGAAAGATGCGCCTGGGGTGAGTTACGCCAAATTAGAACATGCACCGCATAATTTGCAGTACTTTGACGATTCTGATGTCCTGCTGTATGAGGATAGAGTAGATGCGGTTGTGTGGAGGTCGGCGGATGCAGGAGAGACATGGAAGAAAATCGACGCCGTTCCTGCGGGCAAAATGTTGGAAATTTCAATGCATCCTTACGATCCGAAGAGAGCATACATTATAACGTCGGAGAAGAGTCATTGGGCAACAAAGGATAGAGGAGAGCATTGGGAGGAGTTCCATACGGATTTTAAAGCTAGTAGATATAGGCCGGCCTTGAGCTATCATGGAACAGATCCGGATCGGATTCTTTTCAATGCCATGGACTGCACAGGGATCTTCTGCGAAGAATCGGTGAGAAGATACAATTTTTGCTAAAAGTCATTTGCTGATGTTTTCCAACAGACTCTATACACCATTAATGGATTTGTCGAAACTCCTAAATTCCTACGTTCTGATACCGTAGGCTGTGTCTGGGCAGTCTCATCACCGGAGTTTACAACTGATCAGAAGGACCTTGACAAGGACCGGATTCTGTGTGTAGCCAAAGGCAAATATTCTACATCGAGCGCGGACTACCGACTTGTCATTTCTGACGAGTTCTTCACTTCGAACCACAATGATATACAAGAATTTGAGCCGCAACTAGAGCCAGGTCGGACGGTCCAAGGAATCGTTGAAATTGCAGCTCATAAGAAGTTCTTGATTACCGCTGCAGGTGCTGCCCGTACTGATGAGATGGCATTATATGTTTCCGATGATGCCATTAAATGGCACCGAGCAGAATTCCCACACGAGCATAAATTGACGCAGGAGGCATATACAATCTTGGAAGGAACCAATTACAGTATTCAGATCGATGTTTTAAACACACGTCCACTCAATCCTATGGGAGTCATCTTCACTAGTAATTCGAATGGAACATATTTCACCCGAAATATCGAGCACACAAATAGAGATATGAGTGGTATGGTTGACTTCGAGAAGATAGCTGGAGTTCAAGGAATTGTGATGGTTAACGTGGTTGATAACTTCGAGAAAGTCGAGAAAATTTTTTTGGAGCCGAAGAATATCAAGTCAAAAATCAGTTTTGATGATGGACGAACTTGGCAACCTCTCAAGGTAAAGGATAAGGATCTGCACCTTCACTCGGTTACAGAATTGGACAATTCTGGTCGGGTCTTCTCCAGTCCGGCTCCAGGTCTAGTCATGGGAAATGGTAACACAGGAGAATTCTTGGGTGAACGGGATAAAGCGAACCTTTATGTATCGGATGATGCAGGAGTCACATGGCATCATGCCCTCGATGGACCGCACAAGTACGAATTTGGAGATCAGGGATCCGTCCTGGTGGCAGTACATGATGGCCATACAAAGGTCGTCAAGTACTCATTAAACCACGGCAAAGATTGGAAGGAACTCGAACTCAAGGGTAAGATCCGTCCACTCCAGTTGGTCACAACTTGGGATTCAACAAGTCTCAAGTTTCTCCTGATTGGTTTGGATGAATCCGACAAAAAGGACACTTACTATATGATCGCACTTAACTTTGACGAAATGCACGAAAATCAATGCAAAAAAGATGATATGGAGAAATGGTACGCGAGGCTAGACCATGACGGCAAACCCGCATGTCTCATGGGCCACACTCAATATTTTGAACGTCGCAAGGCCGACGCAAATTGTTTCATGAAACAAGAATTCAAAGTTCCAGTTGTTCAAACAGACGATTGCCCTTGCACTGATGCTGATTTCGAGTGCGATTACAACTTTATCAGAAGTGATGATGGCAAAGAATGTATGCAAAAAGGTGCTTTAGTCGTTCCCGAAGGTAGTTGTAAGGCATCCGGTGCTGATGAAAAATTCCTTGGTTCTTCCGGATGGCGTTTGATACCAGGAAATACTTGTAAGCGAGAAAGTGGCAAGCAGAAGGACGATCCAGTCGAACATAAATGCGCGACTGCCGTGGGCCCTCCTGCTTCCGGTAAAGGGAATTCGACGGAATTCACATTCAAGGGCAAAGCATTCCTTAACAAACAATATCTCGAGCGAACTGGCGTTAGTAACAAAATTGATGAAACAATCGTATTGCAAACCGACCAAAATTCTATTTGGCTCACTCACGATCATGGAAAAAAGTGGAAGCAAATCTTGAAGGATGAAGATATCGTTCAAATTTACACCAATCAGTATTTCAATGATGTGGTGTTTTTCTTGACAAAGACGGAGACCGTTTTCTACTCTGTTGATCGTGGAGAGAATATTAGGAGCTTCAAGGCCCCTCATCCACCAAGCAAGGACGCTACGACAATGAATTTCCATCCTAGAAAAAAGGACTGGTTTATTTGGATGGGCCAGAAGTGTGATGGTCGTGATAACTGTCACACCGAAGCTTCACTCACGCAAGACCGAGGAGACAGCACCTGGGAAACGCTTCAGCGATATGTCCGAAAGTGCGAGTTTATCAAGGAAGCCGCAAATCAAAAACGTAACGACAAATTAATTTATTGCGAAACCAAAGAACGCGAAAACGACGAAGATGATAACCCATATCAACTTGTCTCCAGTACGGACTTCTTCGCCGAGCCTCCTACAGTGCACTTCAGTAATGTGGTGGATTTCGCTACAATGTCCGAGTTCATTGTTGTCGCCACAAAGGATAAGGAGCATAAAAATTTGAAAGTCGACGCGAGTTTTGATGGCGTTACTTTTGCTGATGCCAAGTTCCCACATGGGTTTGAAATAGATCACAAAGCTGGGTATGTTGGGTACACTGTACTCGATAGCTCCACTCATTCTGTATTCCTTCATGTCACAATCAATAATGAGGAGGGTTACGAATATGGATCTATCATGAAAAGTAACTCCAATGGTACTTCGTACGTCTTGAGTCTGAACGCTGTGAATAGAGACAGCGCTGGTTATGTGGACTTTGAAAAAATGTTTGGCGTTGAAGGAGTCGCAATGGTCAACGTCGCTGCGAATGCAGGATCTAAGAACTATAAGAAGGAAAAAAAGAAGCTCAAGACTCTGATTACTCACAACGATGGTGCGGAATGGGATGCATTGAAGCCTCCCGCAAAAGCCCCTGACGGGAAGAAGTGGGGATGCAGTGGGTCATTGGAGAAATGTTCATTGAATATTCATGGGTTTACTGAGAGATTTGACAAATCCCATACATTTTCGTCTCAATCAGCCATTGGATTAATGATGGGTGTTGGCAATGTTGGAGAGTTCCTCACAGGTTACAAAGATGCCGATACATTTATGAGCGTGGATGGTGGTATCAACTGGAAATTCGTCAAAAAGGGAGCCTACATGTGGAGGTTTGGAGATCAAGGGTCAATCATTGTCATTGTGAAAGAGCATGAATCCGTTAATGTCGTTTACTATTCTCTTGACGAGGGAGATAAATGGATCGAGTACAAATTCTCCGATTCTGAAATGAAAGTTGAAGATATCACTACTGTCCCGAGTGACAATTCACAAAATTTCGTCCTTTGGGGTCTCATTGATGGTACTCTAACAGCTATCAATCTCGACTTTTCTGGTTTGAGAAAAAAGCAGTGCGTTCTCGACGAGAAAGATGTTGAAGGAGGAGATTATTATCTCTGGCAACCAAAACATCCTAAGCAAGATGATGACTGTCTCTTTGGCCATGTCTCGCAATATCATCGAAAGAGGACTGATGCTGATTGTTATAATGGAAGGTTAATCCCTTCTTTGCACAATATTGCCAGGAATTGTACTTGTACCAGACGAGACTTCGAGTGGTATGTTTCTTTTCTTTGTTATATTGGATTGATAGAAACTAATATAAAACCAGTGACCTTAACTACGAGCGTCAAGGTGACGGATCTTGTGCCCTCGTCAAAGGTTATTCGCCACCAGATCACTCTGCAATGTGCCGTATCGATGAGAACGCCGATGAATACTATAAACCTACAGGCTATCGACGACTTCCACTTACTACCTGCGAAGGAGGAAAGCAAATGGATGTTAGTGATGAAGCATTCCCTTGCGCTGGACATGAAGATGAATTCAATAAGAAACACGCAGCTTCTGGCTGGGCTATATTCTTCGCGGTTATTATCCCGACTGGTATAGCTACCGCTGTAGGATTCTGGGTATGGCGCAATTGGAGTGGTAAATTTGGCCAAATTCGTTTGGGTGAACAAGGTACGTGTTTCGTTTAACTCTAATCCTTCAAATTATTTCCTATGAAGCATACTTACTAACCCAACTCACAGCATCTTTCGATGGCGAAGCTCCATACATCAAGTATCCAGTTATGTTTGTGGCTGCAGTAGTATCTGTAGCTCAAGCAACTCCACTGCTAGCATCTTCGCTTTGGCGTTCGGCTTCAGGAGCCTTAGGTAGAGGTGCATCTTCGAACAGGAGGTTTACGACGAGAGATAGTTTTGCGAGGGGTAGAGGTGATTATGCGGTTGTGGATGAAGATGAAGGAGAGTTGTTGGGGGATGATAGTGATGATGAGGTTTGAAAGGGCTGTATTGTGTTTCTTGAGCCAACGTGGTGGATGGGATTAGGCGGAATTATCTTAATGAGAGTTTTTGGAATGATTGTGTAGTTGTATGGATTAAGATTAGGATTAGGATTAGGATTAAGATTAAGATTATGAATAGGATTGAGATCGAGATCGAGATCGAGACCGAGACCTCGAATTGGATTTTTTTAGATGGGTAGATTTTGTGGATTTTGATGTGAGGTGAGATGAGGTGAGGTGATGCGAGGAAGTGTGGCGGAATGATGAAGATGCAGATGCAGATGCAGATGCAGATGAAGATAAAAATTAAGAGAGTGAAAAAGAAGAAAAGAAAGAAACGGAGATTGTATATTATAAAACAGACAGAAGCCCTTCCTTCCCCTTCCGGTCGAAAAAATGATGATAGTTGTGGGAGAGTTATGAAATTTTTACTCCAGTCTGTTTATTTTTTATTGTTTTTTTGGTATTGTGTTGATGAGTTGTGATGAGGTGAGATGGGATGGAGTGGGATTTGGTAGATAATTAAATAGGTATTGTATTGTATTGTATTGCATTGTATTTGTTTATTTATTATTGTGATTGGGTAAGGGTAAGGGTAAGGTTAAGGTTGTTAAATTAAATATTAGTAAATAAATATGATAGTGAGTACTGAGATTGTTGAAACTTGAAGGGATATACGGATAGAATGGAGAAAGATGGAGTGGAGATAGATCATAGATTGGGAAATGTAGTGTTGGATTGGTGTATGTATGTTCATGTCTATATGTATATCTATCTATGTCTTTTGTGCATTCTGAATGGTATCCGATACGTACAGACGGAGGTACAAGTGCAAGTGCAATATCTATATACTCCTCGCGTCTCTATCTGAGGAATATCCAGAAACAGGACAGGGACAGGGACAGGAGGATAGAGAGAGAGAGGTTGATACCCCTGAATAGCTCAGCAAAAATCATGAATGGAAGATATCTATCTAATCAATTCCATTCATTATATTAATTCCACGTATTCATTTCTAGGTATTTTTCCTCCTTTCCTCCCTTTTTTTCCCTTCAAAAACATTCAATCCCCGGCCCCCCCTCTCCCCCCAAATCTCTCGAATAAAGAACCAAAAATATCATCGTCAACCCTCCCTCCCCAACTCCCTCAACAATCAAACTCCCCCTCAAAACAACCCCACCAACCCCAACCCACCCCATATAAAACTCAAATTACCCACCCAAAACAAAAACCAAACACGCACTCTCCCCGAATCCGCCGAGAGAGTAGTTTGTTGCGCCCCCGTCGTGGAATTAATACCCGTAGCTGCGACTCCCATTCCGTTAGTACCAGAGGCACTGGAGGGAGGTGCTATGATGAGTGTGGATTGAGAGGGAGTTTCTGGAGATGAAGAGGTGGGGGCGCTGCTACTGGATATAGATATGGTGATTGTGTTGGAGTCTGTGGTGGTTGGGGAGGAGGAGTCCATTGCTGCGGTTCCTGTCCCTGTTCCTGTTTGTGTGGAGTTTTGGTACGGGCCGGTGAGGATGCCTGTGCCGTAGTTATTGCCGCTGCCGGTTGCATAGATTGATCCTGAGCCGTAGCCAGTGCCAGTGCCAGTGCTGGCGTCGCATGTAGAGATGGTAGTCCATCCTGTGGTTGTGGTCCAGGTTGTGGAACCACTGGTTTTGGTTTCAGTGGTGGAGTATGAGTATGTTGTTAGAGTAGCTGATGCGGCGATGTCAGAAGCATATGTTGGGATAGTCGCGGATGTAACGCTGACGCCTGTTCCCCATGTGTATTTTGTGGAGGATTTTAGACCGGTTCCCAATGCTGCTGTGTTGGTCCAGCTTGATGACACTGCTGTGTATGCTTGTGTGCTTGATGCTATGCTTAATGGTGTGGATGAGATAACTGTAGGAGTTTAGTGGATTTCTCTGGGAAAGGGTGTGGATGGAGATACCTGATGCTGGGGGCCACCATATGGCATTTGTTGATGTAGAGGTAGATACTTCGGAGCTAGAAGATACACCACAGTCTCCGGGTACAGTTTGAGTGACAGTTAAGGTTAAGGGTTTTACTTCTGCTGGAATTGAAGATGCTACCCAACTTGATGGTTTAGGTGTTGTGGATGCGACGTCTGAAGCTATGCTTGGTATGGATTCTTGAGACTTTACATCAGATGCAACACTGGCACCTGTTTTTCTTGCTGGACAATTTGTCACAGTATCAGCGCAAGAGGTTATGGTTGCTGTGTCTGTGATTGATATTACATCAGTTACAACTTGTGCTACGGTGGAAGTTGTTAATTGACCAAGTATAATGGACCCAAGTCCGAATATGAACGTTGACTGAGTCATTTTTTGTGACTTTGTAAAGGCTGGTTTCAATAATGGTATGTTTATCAAGGAAATATAATTATGATTTTTAATTTAATCTCGACGCGTAAAAAGAAAACAAGGAGAAAGGAGAAAAGGAGCGTGAAAATATATGAAGGTCTGTTAAAGTCAACAGCTTAAAAATACCGGACAAATAGTTACGTAAGTCCCTTCAGGCTTCCCTGGAACAATGAAAACAAACACCAGGTATTCGTAGTGAGATATTTTCAATAAAGCTAAACATAGACCGAAAGATAGGAGCGCAGAAACGAGTGCCACGAGTAAGGTCCAAACAAAACTTAAGCAAACAGAAGCAAGACAAAAGCAACGAATGTTGGGTTGCAATATGTAGACATTTCGTGTTAGTTGGAGGTCTAGAATATGGAACAGTGATCCTACAAGATAAAATTTTGGAGAGGACTCGGATTTGGTGGAGATATGAGGTCTTCAACCTCAGCCCATGACCATCTACCTTTTGAAGGTTGGAATCTAGTTCTATGATGTCTTTAGGGTCGGGATCTTGTTAAGAGGATCATAGCCCTATTTAAGCGCCCAATTTGAAAACACCCAATCATTCGTTTCTGTTGATATCAATGTATGATTAAAGTCATCAATAGGTATTTATGTTTGATGCCAGTATAGCAATACTTTGTTATTCACAACGAACATCATGACATGTGGGCAGACTTTCCCATCTCCCCAGCAGAGTTTTTATAACCTATCAAATTACCAATATGAAGAACAATAATATATGAGACTCAACCAACTCCATGGATCATTTCAATATATCGAATGACTCCACTGAAATATTAATGCCCAGTAGAACGCAATTAGTCGCATATAATATGACCAGAACACCAGTCCCAGAGAATTCCCTATCTATAAAAATGTGGGTTTCCATAAAGATGCGGCTGTGAGGTCATTAAGAAGGATATCGCAAGGCTAACCGCGCGTTTGCATATAATCCAACCGGAAACACCTCGCGGCGACCGATTATATATTCCTACAGCGAGGAACCTATGTAGATTGAGGTCAAAGAATGACTATAAGACCGGACTTTTGAATAAAGTTTGTTGTAGATGGTGCGGAACATCTAGCTGAGGATCAAAGATTTTTCTGATGACGAATGGATTACCTAGCATTTGTTTATTCAAAATTGGGAGGTAAGCCACTCACAGAATGGCATTAAAAGTACAAGTAAATACTCAATCTATTGGAGATGAGCTCTCGCAATTTTTTTGACAACCACAGTCCTAAATCTGCTATAAATGGATCAGCCAAAAAATTATAAATTTGCTAGATGAAAAAAGGCTCAACTTCTATATGAATCATGAAAGTGGGAACAAAGAAGGTATTTAGCTATGGTATTTGTGGCACTGATACTGAAACAGACCACGGAATTGGCGTGAGCTTCATCCTCATGGAAGAATTACGAGAAACTGTATACATAGGCGATGGTCCGCTTGTGAGGCCACCGCTGAGAGCGAAAGGGCAAAAGTCTGGAACGGTCTTGCAGACATTTTGATGGAGCTGCAAAAACATCCCTTTCCCAGGTTGCTCTCTGTACTTTAAATCATCTGAAATCGATTCCTCGGCCGTTCCAAGCGACAGGTTTGTCATTCTCACTCTCAAAGGTCCATTTGATACATCTATTTCCTACTTTACTACTTGGGTTGAGCAGTATTTGGCGCTCATTGCGCATGGTCAGCTCTTGTCCAATACCCTATTGCTGCTTATCTAGTGTACCACTTTTTGAAGGATAGCACGACGCAGTTAGTCTCGCAAAGTGTGAGGCAACGAGCCAGATATTTCTGGGCCTAGCCAATGAACCGAAATGGGAAGAAGCCTTACCGTTGGCAAGTGCATTACGAAAAGCATTCGAACGGGAGAATGTTGGTCACAATGGAAGGAGAATGCGTTGAAGACATATGAGACTGATGAACGCCTGAAGCTTCTCATTGGCTTTCTTCAAAGATGGGGATAAACAATATAGCGATAGATTGTCCAAGTATAGTTCCTTACGTTCTTGACTTTCGTGTTCGAAGCATGTGATATTGCTCTCGGTCGGTCCAAATCCAGAATTAAGCGTTTTATTATCCAACCGGTCGTGGCTCACCTACCTGTCCACAATGGGGACACAAAAAATAAGACCTTGCATTTGATCCAAAGCACCCATATGAACAATTAATGCACACCACCAAAACCATACCACTTCTCCTCGAATCCTTTCAAATCCTCATATGAATCCCAATCTTCAACGGCAACCAAATCTTCATTATATCCTTCAAAAGTAGACATAGTCGTTACCAGTCTAGGATTATCGGTCACATCTAATTTTACCCCATTTCCTATCTTATCATTCGGTGAATCAATATTACCATATGTGGTCCCCTCTTTGAATGTATCATCGCGAATCCTATGGACTTCAGACCATAGTGGTCTGGTGAAATGAGAATGCTTAATCAAATTCGCATGTACGAACAACCACTTTCCATATGGATCTGCTTGAAGCATCGTATGTCCTCCCGATCGAGGATTTTCGGGAATTTTTGCGGCTCCTACCGCATTTGTTCTTCCTGGACCGGTCCATGGCTTTCCAAGAAGAAGGGCAGCAGCCCGAAATGAATCTCGATCACCTCCCATAAATCCATAGAATTCTTCATGATGAAGTGCAAAATACTCAATCAACCATAGAATATCCTGGTGGCGAGTTCGAGATATTAAAACTTGTCCAGATTCTCCCTCGTATTCGTTTCGACATGGCTGACCCAACAATCGCCACATAGGATTGGTGGGATGGGATTTTGAATAATCAGGCCATAGTAGAAGCCCTGTGTCTCTCCATTCTCTCCCTTCGAACAAATATTCCGGATTTCTCAGAGGATAGGAATCTGTGTCTAAATACAGGATATCGTCAAATGAAGATTGCTGAATGGCAGCTCCTTTTATTTGAAAATCTTTCCATCCAGATCCTTTTGACACTTCATCCACTACGCGTATAGTGACATTGATACCGCTAGTGCCGGAATCAGGGGGCTGCAGTTCTGAGAGATCGGACAGAAGACTATCAAGTGCAGGTGCAGATAATTCAGAATCGAAATGAAATATCTCGACTGGCAACGTGCAATTGTAAGACTTCAGGAGCCGAAGAGAGGTTCTGGCACGGATCAGTGCTGCACGATCCCCTGCGGCCATAACAATCCCTCTTCTGTCCTTTCTTTCCTTTCCCGGTCCATTGGCGCCGGTAGGTGATGTTGAGGTAGTCTTTCCGATTGCCTCAATTTGTTTGCGACGTAAATTTGTCACGATACCTTTGCGCCATTTATAAACTTGTGATGAAGGAATATCTGCCCATGTTTTCAAATTGCCATTGACAGCAGCTCGGTCGAAATTAGTTCCATCAACCGGGCAGGTTTGAGAATTTAACAAAACAGCATCATCGTAGGACAAAATAGGGCGTGATAAAAACTTCTCTAAGATTCCATTGAGCCTTGAGATTTCTTCTGAATCTGGGGGTGTCTCATAATGAAAATAATCCTGAGCTTTGTGTGGAATATAATTCGATAGGTCGCTAGAATTTAGATGAGAAAAGCTAACGATCAAGGCGATGAAAAGAAGTGCGCCAAAAGTAGCTAGAGCACGAGTTGGCCTCATTTTTTGATAACTTCACTAGAATGAGGAGTTCGTGGATAAAACTGGGAATGATCGGATAGATGGAGTGTAATTGAGCCTTTTCTAGAGTACAATGAGCTCATTGTAAGCAGTTGAAATAAATGGACAAATTCTATGTATGTTGGCGGCGCAGAGAGTTTCAGTGATCTTAAAGTGGGAAAAGGTGTCTGTCTTGACGTGACAACTATCCAAAGGACGACCTCGTTGATTAAATATATTTAGAACAAATCCCTCTTTTTTTACGGGGAAATTGAAAGATACCAGGTGTACCGGCGGCTATGAGAGCATTATCCAAGAGTGAATTTCAAAGCCATGTAAGGTTAAATGTCGGTTAAATATTCATCTGTTAAAGTCATGTTATTCTTTGAGATAGATATATATTTCAAGACGATTCCAATCACACGCATTGAATTCTGCATAAAAGAAATACAAAGTTTCCACTCATAAGTATTGTGCTAATAGGGCTTGTGAAGCCGCCCGCTTTCGAGGCCGTGTGTCAACAGCACGAGATGTAACAATATCTGGCTGGACCTTAGATCCTTGCTAGAGATGACTTACAATCATTCTTTGCTGTAAGTTTTACACTTCCTAAATGCATTCATATCACAGATACCAAGGACCGACGTTGAGAATATGTCATGTGAGTGTGCTGAAATTAGCCATCCAGGCAATGTGTAGAATCGCAATAAGTAAACTTCCACCTAATAAATCCAAAATCGCTCAATATGTATTCTCTAACCCCCTTTCCCGCTCTAAAAATCAAAACTTGCATAATCCATATATAACCTCGCCTCCTCCTGGAAGTCCATGGTATGCTCCTGTGGAGATTTCAATTCCGGAGGCGACATAATATTTTGCAGCTCCCTCAGGGATTCAATATCATCCATCATTCCCTTTTGCAATTTATCCCATATTATTCCATATCCAGGTTTTGCAGCGCCAGAAACCGTAATAACTCTTTTGTTCGTTACAACAAACTGACATCCTGTATCCCACTGTTCCCCTTTAAATTCCTCATCCAGGACCTGGCACTCGTGCACCAGGGCTGCCGTGTATGTATCTTTGTTCACGGCCCCTATGGAATACAACATTCCCCATTCTAAATCGAAGAATCCATGACCCTTTCCAAATCGAAGACCTTTGTAGTTTATAGCTCCTGTGCCTGTTACCATAAGTGATATCCGCAATCCCTCGCCTCGTATTTCCGTTAATGTAATGGGTCGACCATATCTTTCCATGCCATCCAAGTAGCTGGCGACCTCCCACTTCTGCTCAGGTATCTCCTTTGGATTCAAAAGGAAGAATCCCCTCTGAATCCCATACGTCGTACAAACGACAATTTTTCCATCTTTCAGGGCTTGGCATCGTAGTTCCTGAAGACAATTATCAGGGGCTATGAAAATTGTCTCTGCAGATGTATAACATGGTAAGCCGATTAACTGTCGGCACGCATCATTCGATCCCACGAAATCGCATATGAACGAGGAGTAATCGTGGCCGAAGCGTGAGTCGGGAATAGCTACATAGCGGAGCTCTTCCCAGACTCTTTCTCGCACTTGTGATTTATGTGAGGATGCTGGTGGTGATATATTAGTCTGCAGACTGGGACGCTGTGTTTGTGAAATTGTCATGATAGAGTTTCGTGAATATGATTGTGGTTGTTAATTCACCAATTCTGCCCGATGAAGTTGTTGGAATCGGAAGCGGTATAAAATAATAAAGGGGGCGAGGAGTGACTAAGCGGACTTTCAGGTATTGTTGATGTAGATGGTAGAAAAAGTTCTGAATAGATACATCCATCCGAGTCTTATTACTTGATAAATAGGTAATTTTGCTTGAAAGGGGAGGTTCAAAGGGGATCGAAACAAGCCGTGAGACCTGAATATAGCATGTTTCACACATACGGAGTGTGATTCCGGGAACAGAACATCAAAGCTTAAGTATTCACAGGTAGTTTAAGGTACGTGTCTGAAGCTTGGAGCATTGAGGGAAGGGCTTTTAGGGTTCGTATACACTTCTCCTTTTATAACAATACAATACTGCTTGCTCTTTTGTCCGACACAAAATCCCATCCATCACGGGTGCACCCATCACTGCAACGAGGCGGAATCCTTTAAGGCTTCGTAAAAAAGATGCGCTGCCGCTGCACGAACGACGAAAAATACAGGTGTTGATACTGTTGATATTTTTTAAGGAGATGTTCATCATCGTGCTTTAATTCCTTTTGCAAACCCATTACTCCGCCCCATATGCTGTTATACATTTATTACATTTCCTTAAATCATCATGGACGTTGCCCCGGACCTGGAGTTCCTATCTGTCCAGGCATTTCCTGCGCCCCTTCGGCTTTCAACCTTCGCAACGTTTGATCGCGCTGGTATTCCATAACTCTTCTTTTCTTAAAGTACTGGACCTTTTTTTTTATCAAAGTTAGCTCAGCTTTTTCTCTTGTGCATTCTTCTGTCCACCCTTTATGAATCCTCCCTCTTAAAGTCAGGTTCCATCCAGAAAACTCACCCAACTCGTAGCGCAATTACTCTCAAATCCTCTGCTCTCTACCGCACATGCCTTCTCCGCCTTGTCCTTCTCCGTAATGCTATCGATGATTTCCGACTTGTCCAGACATTTAAAATAAGCATCTCTAGCTTCCCAGCACCGAGATCTTTGTGTGCGATCAGGAGCTATCGGTGCGCCATCAGCGCCAATTTTTGGGGGTGGTAAAGATGCCGAGGATGAGGATGAAAAAAGACCCATGGTGAACTGATTAGATGGGAGTTTGCTTCTTGAGCTTTAGTTCCATAGGACACCATGTCACAGAAGAGCTGTGGACTCACCTTATGGTCTGAATCGTGATAGGATTGGCATTCCTGGGATCCTCTTACTACACTCGCATCATCTTACCTACACCTTCAGCATAAAATCGAGGTCACGCTTAAACATCGGGAGCGGCAGTATTCATGTGTAGTAAAGGCGGTGCCCTCGCCAAAAACCATCTATGTATTGCATTGCTCCCCCTTGCCTTTTTGACCCATCAACTTTATCACCCGGCCAGCTAAAGAATCTGCTGTACTTGACATATGAATGATCTAGGGTATTTGAATTGATCAATTCCATCTCACAAAGATCTGGCATTACCTAGTACCTGTCTCGACATATATATACCAATGTGTACTTGTCTAGAACAAGATGTAGAGTCGATATCCATTCGTCCAGATCCACCGGTGATCCTATTGGTGAATCCCCCAGATCTTAGAATAGGTACTGGAGGGTTTAATCACCTAAAATGGAGACAAAATTGCTATACAAACAGGCAAGCTAAATGCACTAAAATTTTAGTTCCGAGATCAATACTAATACTAAAATAGTTTATAGCTCTCTAATGCCCAAGCGCTTAAGGATAGCACCAGTATATTGCTGATAGAGGAAATCATGATGGCGATTTTCTGTTATTCTAAGGCTAGTACAGAGTCTAGAACTTAATTCGGTCACCATATTGGTTCATCATGATAAAGAGTTGTTTGAGTGGCGATCTCTTAGGGTCTTTTGGTACCAGAAGTCCCCATATTCTCAGTTCTATCTCCCAGTCCATGATTGAACTTCATGAATATCTCATATACAGAAGTACACTTTGGCAGCTTCTTGTATCAACAGAAGACTTAGAAGTCCGAACGAAAAATACTACTAGTTCAAGCGTGAGTTTCTCCTATCCATCCCATATACAAACACGTATTTTGGATTTATTCACCATCTGCTGCGATTTAATTCCTTTTCAGATGTTTAAATGATGTGCTAAAGTGTGTACCTCAACAACAAGCAGACTAGCTGAGACATCTGATTTCGAGCACATCTTACCAATGCCGGCGATTACAACGAGGAGAATGATGCACAGCAGGAATCATGCCAGTGGATCTCCGTGGCCAGGTCCAACCCAAATCAATGTTGACCTCCCATTATCTATATTAAAACATTTGCCTACGCCTGTGCTAGTATTAGATCAGCATCGGAAAGCGCTTTGGGCAAATTGGAAAGCAGGGGATTTTTTAGGTAGCACAGATTCTTTGAGGGATGCTGAGAGTGGAATAATAGGAAAGGATTTGGATGAACTTGGTGTCAAATTACTGGATGATCGATCGTGGGCTTCGGTTCTGAATGATATTGAGCTCCTTAAATCTGGCGTTACATCTTCACCAGCTGATAGGGATCCGAGCTTCCGTGATGGGCTCCAGGTCCTGGTAAAGAATGAGCCCAAGTGGAACAATCAGAAAAGAAGTTTTCGAGTCTGCATTGAGCTTTTGAATGGGGATCACGGTCTTCATTTTATTATGTCCTTCGAATCATCGGCGTGCATAGAAAGGATTTCGGCCAACTCGGGGACAGAATCAATACCAAATTCAAACGAAGAAAATAGTCATAAAAAGACAAAAGCACCGCTTATGAACGAGGAGAATTTCTGTGCTCTCCGGAAGGCAGTGTTTGATAATGTTGACACAGCAGCATTCCTCCAGACGAAGGATGGTGAATTTTACTTAGCAAATCGCAAAGCTCGAGAGATCCTAGGGGATTGTATAGGAGGAGAGAGTGGGTGTGAAGGGACTATGTTTCGAGATGCGATACAAATATGGGATGAAGCATTCACTCGTCAATTGCCATGTGAAGAATATCCCGGAGTGGTGTTGGCAAGAACTCAAAAACCCTTCGCTAATTATAGATACGGATTCATACATCCCATAAGCGGAGATCGCATGACAGCTATAGCTACGGGCGAATGCCTCTACGACGCGGCTGGAACCTTCATAGGAGCAATTTGCTGGGCCGAAGAAATTCGGAAATTTGAAGATTACCTGATGGAGAAACAACAAAACCTACTACAAAGTCATGAAACAATTTGTGATTTGATGCCCCATCTGGTGTGGACCACAACACCAGACGGTTATGGCGACTGGTACTCTAAGAGGGTAAGGGCGATCCGCAAAAATTGCTCATGTTCTCTCCTGAACTAACGTGCCACATAGTGGTATGAATACACAGGCATGACTAAAGAAGAATGTCTTGACACCGGGTATAGACGCACGATTCATCCGGATGATTGGTCTTTCCTTATGGAAAGATGGGAAGAAGGTCGAAGAACACGTGAACAATGCGAGGTTGAGGTAAGGTATTTAAGGCACGATGGAGTATATAGATGGATGCATACGAGAGCACAGCCACTAGTCGATGATAACGGGAATGTTCTGAAGTGGTATGGAACAAATACAGACATCACCGACGTAGTGATGTCGCGAATTGAGGCTAAGAGGAACAAACATCAAATCTTGACAGTTCTGGCTCATGCTGAAGTCAGCCTTTTTTGTGTGGATGAGAATCGGCTGGTTACTATGGCAGAAGGGGGAATTTTATGGGGCACTAAGCCTGAAAATCTGTGTGAAAGCAAGGCAAATCTGATTGGAAAAGATATCATCGAAATCATGCAAAGCAAACAAACGGGGGGGTTACCAGGTTGGTTCTTTCTACTCATCTGCAACAATCATTGATCAAGATTAATTTGCTCACAGGTCATGAGAATTCTATCCTCGAGATCCTGGCCGGAAAAGTAGAGATGGCAACATGCGAAGAAAAAATAGGAGATCGGAGTTACCGTACACGATTAGTAGCAGATCTCGAACACAACAGTGATGATGGCGGAGAAGTACCAAAGGTCATTGGATGCTTGGGCTTGAGTATTGATATCACGGACGTTAAAAAACGGGCGCAATTAGAGATTGATAACACGAGGTTGATGCTTGAGGAACAAGCAGCTAAAGATTCATCTAAAATGAAGAGTCAATTCTTGGCCAACGTGAGTTATCGGAGTCCGGCAACAAGATTTGAAAATCATTAACAGTTTTCAAAAAGATGTCGCATGAGATGCGTACCCCGACGGCGGTAAGTCCCTTTCATGCCTTTTTTTGGCCAAATTGAGAGAGCACGATGCTAACAATGTAAGGGTATAATTGGCATGGTCGACCTACTCAGCCAAGATACAACTTTGACATCTTCGCAACGCGAATATGTGTCCAGTATCCAACTCTCTGGACGAGCCCTACTGACTATTGTAAATGACATCCTCGACTTTTCCAAAATCGAATCCGGCCGTCTCGACATTGAAGAAGTTCCTTTCAAGCTTTGTTCCATCGTGGGAGAGTTATGTAAATTGCTGAGCATCTTTGCGAATCAGAAGAATTTGGGATTTACTTATGAAAATGAGGTTGACGAAAATCTAGAGGTTTTAGGGGATCCGGGACGAATCAGACAAGTGCTATCAAATCTGTTAACTAACTCGTTAAAATTTACGGAGAATGGATCTGTCAAGATAAGCGCGAAAGGCAAGAGAATACCACAATCAGATGGTATTGGAAATGATAGAATTGAGGTCAGTTTCACGATTACGGACACTGGGATTGGAATTTCCAAAAAGACCTTGGAGAAATTATTCAAACCCTTCAGTCAAGGGGATTCTTCAACGGCGAGATTATACGGGGGAACTGGACTAGGCCTAACTATATCAAGAAATGTAAGTGCTTCTTCCTATTCTTTGGATATCCTTTTACCAATCAACATCGATGCATTCACCCAACTCTATTACTTGGAGATACTGATATTTACACTAGCTTGCAAGTCTAATGTCTGGTACTATAGCCCTTGAGTCAGAGCAAGGAGTTGGGAGCAGAGCTACATTCACAATTCCATTAAAGATATTCTCCTATCGCCGCTACCCCCATCAGTCTACAGGTCCTTCTGAGCCCAGTTCTTCTTTCACTAGTAATAATTTTAATACACAATCTTGCCCGAATCGGCCAGATGGTGTTCCAGAAGGCGGTAGGCAAGCAACCCAACAGTTTATAAATCAACAAATCTCAGCAAGTCACACCAATCATGCCATGCCCCCATATTTGCGGAATGGAAAATGCGACGAAGAATATAGATGGAGATTTTCACTAGAGGAACGAGCAGAGATCCTTGTTCTAGTCGTTGAAGATAAGTATGTTGGGCATGTGATATATTCACTCCAAACACATTCTATTCATTCTTGCTCACAAATTGCAGTGCAATAAACCAAACCATCGCATTGAAAACTGTCCGAAATTTGGGATTTCAAGCAACAGCTGTTTGGAACGGACGAGAAGCACTGAATTACTTGAGCAATCCTGGACTTTCTAAGCCCAGACCAGATATTATCTTGATGGATGTGCAGATGCCAATCATGGATGGTATGGAAGCTACAAGAATACTAAGGACGAATAAAGAGTATGAGAAAGATCCAGAACTTGATATGCAGCCGCCAGAAGCTGCGAATAACTTCGCCAGCGCGAGAAGTCCGGATGGCAATAGAACAGAAAAAGAGAGTTCGGCTAACAGGTCAAAACCCAATGCGGTTACGCACCAGACAAAACGCAAAGTTAAAGACCTTCCTGTGATAGCTATGACGGCTAGTGCTATCCAAGGAGATGAAGAAAAGTGTATCGAGGCGGGAATGGATGGATATTTGAGCAAACCAGTTGAGAAGGAAAGATTGGAGGAAACCTTGATTTACTGGGCGCAAAAGGCGATGAATGATCGACAACTTGGAGTCGGCATATTGGATGGAGGTGTGGCTTAGTTATGTGGTATAAGAGAGGTCAATGTTTTTATCTTTGATTAAATGATTTAGATATCTTGAATTATTTGAATTTCTCAAGTTGTTTAGATATTTTAAATGATTTGAATATTTTAAGTTATTTGAATATCTTGTTTTATTTAAATAACTCAAGTAATTTAAATATCTCAAATTATTTGATACTTCAGTGATCACAATGACGCATTTTGGTATTGGTATTGATCATACCTTGACACTTATAAAATGTGGAGCAAATGGCTGATAAGAAATTACCTATCTGATCAAAAATGTGACATCAAAACCCCCAGGTCTGAAGATAGATCGTAGGCCATTTACAGCACTATCCCGAGGGATTAAGAGGCTTAGACTTTTTCAGACGAATATCATGAAGTGTACTAAAACTAATGATTATAGCTTTAAATCTCAAATTGAATATCACTGAGACATTGTCTTAATTAAGGAATATGAATAGGTAGCACGTGTTACCGAGTCATGTTGTAGACAAGCGAGGCTGACTGATTTACCCCTTACCCTTGTCACCGTGTATTTTCACCGCCAAATGTTAACATCAACCGATATCGCCATGCATGCATTATTATCTGAGCTGAGATGATTATCAATGAAGCTTAAGCTTCATCATCCCCAGCCTCTCCGTCTTCCTTTAAAATAACAGAACATCTAACATCACAACATCAAACCATCATACAACAACAACGTGGTAGACTTTCCACGATTACCTTCATTATGTTACGCTCTACTCTCTTTCTTGCAGCGGCTTCTTTAGCCACAAGCTCAATCATCCAGCAGCCTTTGAAAGAACAAGGCTCTCAATCTCTTATCAGTACTAAGACCAAATCATTGATCAACTCTTCTTCCCTTCAGAACGACATCAAGACAGAAAATCTTCTCAAACGAGCTCATCAGCTGTATAAAATCGCTGAGGAAGGTATCCATGAATATAACCACCCCACGAGAGTTATTGGATCTCAAGGTATGTCCCGTTTACTTCGAATCTTCGCAGCCGCTCGCAGCCTTTGTTGACTCATTCTGCGTAACAGGTCACACATCAACAATTGATTATATCTATTCTTCCATCGCGGAACTTGGCGACTACTATGATATCTCCAACCAAACATTTCCGGCAGTAATGGGCAATGTTTTCGAGTATCGACTAGTACTTGGTGATGTCGTCCCTGAGACTGCTATTCCCATGAGTCTCACACCTCCAACATATAAAAAAGATGCCGTTCTCGGGCCTTTAGTTTTGGTGGAAAATGACGGTTGTAATATTGAGGATTATCCCGCGGATGTTAAAGGCTCTATAGCTTTGATACGTCGAGGGACTTGTGCATTTGGAGATAAGTCTGCAAATGCCGGTAAAGCAGGTGCTCTTGCTGCAGTTATCTATAACAATGCTCATGGAGCCCTCGGGGGTACCTTGGGAGCTCCAGACAAAAATCATGTTGCTACTTTTGGGATTTCGGACGATGAAGCAGCTCCCCACATCAAGAAATTACAGAAAGGCAAGACTGTCGATGGATCCGCGTACATTGATGCAGTAGTTCAGGCTATTGAGACCACAAATATAGTTGCTCAGACCAAAGGAGGGGACCAATCCAACTGCGTAATGCTGGGAGGACATTCCGACAGTGTTGCGGAAGGACCCGGCATTAACGATGATGGATCTGGTAGCTTGTCTCTGCTTGAGGTTGCCACACAATTGGTCAATTATGAAGTCAATAATTGCGTTCGATTCGCGTGGTGGGCGGGTGAAGAGGAGGGACTTCTCGGCTCAGATTACTACGTTTCCCAACTTTCCGACGAGGAGAACTTGAAGATTAGATTGTTCATGGACTACGATATGATGGCATCTCCAAATTATGCCTATCAAGTGTACAATGCCACTGATGCTGCCAATCCATCAGGGTCCGAGGCCTTGAGAAATTTGTACACAGAGTGGTACGAAGCTCACGATCTTAACTACACATACATTCCGTTCGACGGTCGAAGCGACTACGATGCTTTCATCAAGAATGGCATTCCAGGTGGTGGGATTGCAACCGGTGCTGAAGGTGTCAAGACTGCTGAGGAGGCTGAAATGTTTGGCGGCAAGGCCGGAGATTGGTTTGACCCTTGTTACCACCAACTCTGTGATGACATTGAAAATCTTGCTCTTGATGCTTGGTTAATCAACACTCAACTCATCGCTCATTCGGTCGCTACTTATGCCATTTCTTTTGATGGATTTCCCAAAAGAAGTTTGGAAAGCATTAGTGCTGCTAAAACAAGTGCGAAGGAAGAGACCAAATATCATGGTCCGGAGTTAATCATGTAATTAATGTTTTTATGTACGTTTGTAAGGGATATAAATAAGGGTTTGGGGGTTCTAGATTTTGGATTCTAGATTTTGGATTCTAGATTTTGGATTCTAGATTTGTGTAATTTTTAGTACATCTGATGTCCTTCGGGGGGCATATCGAATTTCATTTCTACTAAGCGCTCGATTACCCACGTGACGGATTTCTACCACGTGACCTTTGATCGCATGACTGCAATTATCTAGCATATTCCTTTTATATGGAAGGAAGCTTCCTTTTCTTTCCTACTGCTCACAGCTTACCACAATATTACGAGCGTACTCAACCTTTATAGTTTCTTTTGACACTGTGACAGCACGCCAGTTTACCAACAGATGGCACTGTATTTTACAAGAGGTAAAATGATCATACGGATCTCACCGCCAAGGAAGTTAAAGATACAAAGTAGGATCTTATAATTCAAAATACTAGGGCTTATTAAATACAAGTAGTATTTTATATAAATAATATCTTTTTATATTCATCTTTATTGTAGATATATCTTTATAGTTTATTAATATTTAAATTATTCACAAGATTTAAACTATTTAGAAAACTTAAATCATTTAAGAAATTTAAATATTTTAATTACTTAAAAGATTCAAAAGATTCAAAAGATTCAAAAGATTCAAAAGATTCAAAAGATTCAAAAGATTCAAAAGATTGAAAAGATTGAAAAGATTGGAAAGATTGGAAAGATTATAAAAATGAAATGTTAATAATGTTACGAATCATGTTTATTTTTATAAAATAAATCTAGTTACCAGTGTTTGAACCATTTTCTTTGAGGGGGATCCTTATCGATAAGGAATCCTAGGACAAATATTGTCCTAAAACAAATAATGTCCTAGGAAGAATGGGCTAGATAATTATTGGGTTCTAGGACAAATATCCTAGGATATGATTCGTTCTAGGACTATTATCTCAGGACAGTATTTGTCCCAGGATTATTGTCCCAGGATAAAATCTGTCCTAGGATTATTATCCTAGGATTAGAATTGTCCTAGAATTAGTATCCTGAGGCTAATAATAGATTATGTAATGGATAGACTGGATAACTTGGATAGACTGATCTATTCAATCTATCCAAAACTATCCAAATTATATTTATTAATATATAATCAGAATAATTTTATAGTTTAGGAACTTTATATTCAACTTAGTTATCAATTAATTTACCTATATTCTACTTGATCTAATAATGATTTCATTTTTAAGTAAATCTAATTAATAAAGCCTTAACCTATAATTACCAATCAACAAAACCTTAAATAATTGTTATCTTTAATATAATATCGTTATACTTTGAGTATTGTTTTAGTTAAGTTATATTAGTTATAATAGACTTTATTCAGCAAATTACCGAATCAGTTTCCTTCTCCTCTACTGAAGCCTTAGGGCAAGCTATCGTCAATATAGAGCCAAGACAAACAATCCAAATATCTATCTTTGATCTATTTTATAAAGATTGTAGTAAATATCAAGTTTTTGTTATATAAGCTGATCTTTACTATATCTTTAATGGACATCTCTTCTTGACATTAATGTAGAGGATATTGTGGTTAATCTCATTCTTTCGAGGAATTGTATTCAATTGGATCGAACCCTTTTTCAATGATCTAATGATCAAAACCACTAACGATCAGCTCAATGAAAATATGAAATCTGAGACACATCATCTTTTTGGTATTTATGAGTTATTTCGACAAAGTTTCGATAAGGTATTCGGGGAAGTTGATCCTAATCATATAGTTGAGAGAGTATTACGACAATTTAAGCAAATAAGGTCAGTCATAATCTATATTGCTAAATTCCAATAATATATTAGGTGTATTATATAGAATAATAATTATCTTAGATCCTAATTCTATAAAGGATTTAAGGATATCATTAAGGATGAGTTAGTAAGAGCTCCAAAACCACTAAACCTTTCTGAATTAATCGAAACCTTTATTCTAATCGACAATTGTTTCTACAAAAGACAAATAAAGAAAAAGGGAATTATTCAGGAAAACAGAAAGTTTTCTAAACCTCAATGTCAGAATAGATATTATAATACTGGCGATCCAATGGAATTAGATGGAGTTGAATATCATTATAAATCAAACGGGCTTAACATTAAAGAAAAGAAAAGATATAGAGAGAATAATCTATATTTCACTTATAGAAAAGATGAGCATATATCTTGAGACTATAATCAAAAGAAGCTATTCATTGCGAAAGGCAAGAAACAAGGAAGATTCGGGAATAAGAGACAAGGACCTTAGGAAATAAGTGTATTAAAGGGTAACTCTTACGAGATTGGATTATTAGAAAAAGAGTTACCCCAATCATATCTGGAACAACTTAGGGAATTAAGTATAATCATTCTATTTACAGAGATAGAACCAACCGGAAATGCCGATAAGGAAGTCGAGCTTACAGATAATTATAAATCAATCGAATTGTTCGAAAAGGAAGGATCTGAAGATAATCTGCAAATCAACAAAGTTTACCTAAGATCTCAAAAAAACGAACTATAATACCTGACCAGTTACCTTAATGGAAAATATATATGGTATTATTACAAAGAATAGAAACCTGATTTTGTAGAAAAATATCAGACTCATGATTATTCAACCTTGTTGATCCTATATACCGTTATTTATAGCGATCTTTATCGAATAGTATTCAAGGAGAATATAAGGGAATATAATATTAGGAGATTTGTCGCGGACTTAGGCTTTCCTTGGATTAATGAAGGATGGGAGTATAATGATTATAATCTGGAAATCGGAGATATATGGGAAATCCTGTTACAAGTTGGATATCACAGGATCTGGTATAGGATTAATTATTATTATGAACATCAATAGGCCGAAGACTATTGCTAAGATTTTCAGACAGGACTAATAGAATTGTTAGTAGTTATATCTTATAGATTATTGAGTATAAGCGAATATCAGCGTGAATGATTGAATCTCTTTATCAGAGAATAGATCACTGAATTATTATCGCTAGAACTTAATAGTACAATTGGGATTGGATAATTAATTATAAAAATCAGCCTTAGGAAACAGGAAATTAAAGCTCTGATCGATTCAGGAATTATAGGAATGTTTATAAATCCCAATTTTATGGAAAAAAACGGAATCCTTATTGAGCCTAAAAAGCATCTATACCAATTAATATTGCTAAGGGGAAAGAAGGCTAGAGTAGATGGATAGATATGAAGATAGATTAATACTCTAAAAATAGTTATGCCAAAAGGGTATACTGAACAAATCAAATTGGATTTAATATTATTGGGCAGATATACAATAGTCTTGGAAACCCTTTGGATTAGAAAGCATAATCCAAATATTGATTAGGTAAAGGATACCCTTATATTCGATCATTGCAGATACAAGAACGAATAACTATATAGTCCAAAGAAACAAATTTCTAGGGAGATCAGATATTATGTTATAATAGTTATAGATCCTTTATTAATCAATGAGACTAATACAAAAGAAATTCTAGTATAGTACAGAAAATTCGCTAAGTTGTTCGAAGATCTATAGGACTTGAGAACCTTGCTGGAATATAAGTTTTGGGATTATAAGATCAATTTCAAAGAAGGATTCATATCTTTAATTAAGAGATTGAAACTATATAATCCTAATATTTTAAGAATATAGAAAGAATATTAATCTAAAACTGAAAAGAAAAGATAAATTAGGAAATCTAAGTCTTTTTGTGTATCTAATATATTATTAATATTTAAAAAAAAAGATCTGAATAGTTGATCTTATAGAGATTACTATCAAATGAATAATAGGATCATCAGGGATATATATTCTATATCTAAAATTTAGGAGTTTAAGGATAAATTAAGTAAGATAATGATTTATATTAAACTAGATCAAAGAAATATCTTCAATTTTATATGAATCAAGGAGGGATATAAATAAAAGATTGCTTTTATATTATCTTCTAGATTATAGGAATATATTGTTATATTATTCAGATTAATTAATACACCTATTATATACCAACAATAAAACAACAAAATATTTAAGGAGTTTAGCTTATTTGTAATCTGTTATTTGGATAACATCTTAATCTTCTTTCAAAAAGAAGAAGAATATGAGGAATATATCCTCAAAATACTTGAAGTATTTAGGAAGATCGATTTACAACTTAAGTTATCAAAATATAAGTTTGAAATCAAGAAGATAACCTTTCTAAAATATATAATCGAATTAGGTTAAATAAATATTAATTTAAAGAAAATTGAGAAAATAAAAAATTGGGAATGATTTAGAAATATTAAAAATATATAAGTTATATTAGGATTCGCTAACTTTTGTCAGATATTTATCAAAGATTTTTCCAAAATGATAGAATTATTTACAAAGATGATAAAGAAAGATATTGGATTTGTATAGAACGAAAAGATAGAACAAATCTTCCAAGAAATCAAAGATAGATTTATTAGGGAACCTATACTTTACAATTATTATAATAATTAAGAAAATATTATTGAAACAAATACTTCTGATATCTATATAGCAGGAGTTCATCTTTAAAGAGATGATAATAAGAAATTATATCTAATTGCTTATTATTTCAGCAAAATGAATAAAACAGAGTAAAATTATAATATTTATAAGAAGGAATTTATGATTATAATCAAATCGTTGAAATATTAGAGGATCTATCTTCAAGAGACTAAATTTCCAATAATTATTTATATTGATTATATAAATCTACAAACCTTTATTATAATTAAGGTTCTAGATAATTGAAGATTAGTTTAATAAACTAAAGAATTAGCTGGTTTTAACTTGATAATCAAGTATATCAAAGGCAAAGATAATGTAAAGGTAAATACACTAAGTAAACTATTAGGGTATAAGGATGACAAGATCTATCAGGAAATAATGATTTTGAAATCTCTCCTTAATGGAGATTTTATTCTGAATCTAATAGAAATTGTTGTTTTGGAGAATAAACCAATGGAAATCTGGAAAAATAAACTTATAGATATACAATTGAATAAAGAAAATATCAAATAATCTGAGCTGCCAGTAACTGTAGATGGATTGGTATATATCGCAGGGAAAATTTGGTTATCAAGTAGTATTGCCATTAAATTCATCAAAGAGCAGTATGTATTACTAGCTCATAATCACCAGGGAATATGAAGAATATATTTAAGAATTAAGAGATAATATTAAAGTCCAGGACTCCGAATCATAATCAAAAAAGTGATCACCGAATGTAATACCTGTATCAGGAACAAGGCCTTTCGTTATATCTCTTATAGACAAATATATATAACTGAAATACTATCTATATTATAAAAATCGATATTATAGGACTTTATAAGGCTGTTACCTAAATCCAAGGATCCAATAATAGAAGTGGAATATGATTATCTCCTAGTTATTATAGATCGATTGATCAAGTATATGATACTAATACTATACAAGACCATCTTGACTACAGAAACCCTAATAGTCATATTCTTAAAAAAAGTCATTGTAGTATATAGATTATCAGAAGAGATATTATCTAATAGAGATAAACTCTTTACATCAAAATTCTGGATCGCTTTAGTAGTATTACTAAATGTGAAAAGGAAAATGTCTATAGTATTTTATTTATAAACAAATAGAGGAAATAAATAGATAAATCAGATTATTAAAATATATCTTTATTGTTATATAAATTATTAATAGAATAATTGAGTAGGATTATTACCTTTAGCATAATTTGTATACAATAGCTCTGCTTCAGAAACTATCTAAATCTCATCAAATTATATCAACTTTGGATATGAATTAATTGTATACTAGGAACCAAACATTCCAAAAATAAAGAACCAATCTGTTATCATATAAATAAAGAAACTCAAGGAAGTTCATAAAGAAATAATAATGGAACTCAAATTCATTATTGAAAGAAATATTCATTATTATAATAAGAAGTATAATCAAAAGCTAATGTTAAAGAAGAAGGATAAAGTTTATCTACTTCAAAAAAATATTGAGATAAAGAGATTAAGTGTAAAACTAAATTATAAGAAATTAAGATTATTCAAAATCAAGAAAGTTAAAGGACCCTTGAATTATAAATTGGTATTATCGAAAAGTATAAACATTTATTCAGTATTTTATATATCCTTGCTCGAACTAGTACCATCAAAAACATTTAAAACTCCTAAAACCGAAATTATATCTATTAATCAAAATACTGAATATAAAATAAAGAAAATATTAGATTACAAATATATTAGAAATAAAATCAAATATTTAATAAAATAGGAAAATTATCTGGACTCCGAGAATATATAAGAATTAGAAAAGGATCTTAAGTATCTTGAGAAGTTTGAGGATTTTCGTTAATAGAATCCGGATTTGTTTAGAAAAAAGGAGAATTCAATACAATTTATATAAATAGCGAATCTATCGAATACAAAAAAGAGGGATCAAAGGAGTCGGAATCAATTATAGGAAGTTCAGAATCAAATTGATCAAAAGGATCAAGAGGAATAACAAGCATTGAAATTACAGCAATTTCTTTTTCTTTTTCCTTTTCGAATCTTTTCTTCTTTTTTAGAGCATCAAGTTCATCTAGAGAATTTAAACCAGCCGCTATCAGTTTCTGCTCTTGCTCATCTAGTAAACGTTGTTGTTTATGAAGGCAAGAAATCTTGGCCATAGCTTCTTGAGATACTGCGAAAGCCTTGGCTATAGTCTTTTATGATATTATAAAAGCTTTTTCCTTCTCTTCACAAAGCTTTTATCTTTAACGATCAATAGAGGACTAATCGGAAAGAGTTAGCATTTTGTTCCTTGACTTCATATCATAAGTTTTTCTTTGACAACAGTATTCAGTATATCTATCATTATTAAAGCCTGACTCTAAGGTGATACAATGACGATTGGCCTTTTCATATCGAGTACAAACAACCATTTCGCTTTCTATTCATTCGATTCGATTACCAAGTTCCAATTGCTCTGTTCGTTTTCGAGTATATTAAAATAGTATGTTGTAGAAAGAAAAGAAAGAATGTGAAGGATAAATATTATAGATCTTGTATTAGTTATAAACGATCAAGGATGATACTTAGCCAGAAAGGGGATAATATTATGAATCATGTTCATTTTTATAAAATAAATCTAATTATCAATGTTTGAGCTGCTTTCTTCAAAGAGGATCTTTATCAATAAGGAATCCTAGGACAAATATTGTCCTAAAACAAATGATATCCCAGAAAAAATGGATTAAACAATTATTGGATTCTAGGACAAATGTCCTAGGATATGATTTGTCTCAGGATTATTATCCCAGGATAATATTTGTCCCAGGATTATTGTTTCAGGATAAAATCTGTCCCAGGATTATTATCCTAAGATTAGAATTATCCTAGGATTAATATCCTAAGGTTAATAATAGATTATATAATGGATAGATTGGATAGCTTGGATAGACTGATCTATTCAGTCTATTCAAAGCTATCTAAATTATATTTATTAATATATAATCAGAATAATTTTATAATTTAGGAGCTTTGTATTCAACTTAATTATCAATTAGTTTACCTATATTCTACTTGATCTAATAACAACTTCACTTTTAAGTAAATCCAATTGATAAAGCCTTAATCTACAACTACCAACTGACGAAACCTTAGGCAGCCGCTGCCTCCAGTATAGTATCGTTACAAATAATTTAACTCAGATAGAAATCTACTTTGAAAGTTTCAATACGAATGTTATTGCCGATCTCAATAACATCCCTATAATACTATTTACTCGGCTTAACTATTGAACGATTTTATATTTAAACTGGCCAATTCCAGGAGATTGACTACGAACTAATAAATAATAGAACATTATGAGAATAGTCCCAATGGCCGACTTTACAGAATACAAGCCGAAACTCTCCGCATACGCCTCTAGCCGTCTTGTATTACTCTATTACTTATAATTAGACCATTTTTAGCCTATGAAGTATTCCCTGTGCATCTTTTTTTTTTCAAAAAATTCCTTGTATCAGTCGGTATACATACTCAGCCTCAAACGAAGACAAAACACACTCACTTGACCCAATACCGAATCATAAAAAACGAACATTGCCCGCCGAGCTACTTTACTGAAATCAACACCCAAATCAGAGAAAACCACATAGCCTCCTAACTCTTAATTCAAATCCTCACGCAATGTTATCAATACAACTCTCAGGGAAGTGGCCATCACAATAACCCACCCGCAAAACATTCCATACGCGAAAATAAATCTTCCTCCAGGAGCACTTCTTCCAAACTTCCTCATTGTCTTCTTTCGATATAAACATTTGCTCTCCTCTCCCTATAACCAGGTGGTGTGTTATTACTCTGCGGACCAGGCATCGATCTCTCCGCACCGATAAACTTCCTAGACAGCAAACAAGACATTCAGCTTCTAATCTCTTCAATACCCATCCCCACATACATCAAAGTTCCTTCTGAAACATATCCCAACTGGGTCCTAAGCGTCATCCAAAATGTCACTCACCAATTAGCAAACTCCCGGTTCATCATCACCGTCAATTTATCTGTAACAATACTTTTAAGATTGTTTTTGCTGACAACTCCACTGGTAGGAACATCCGTAACTAATCCTCTTCGATTTGAATTCCGGAAATGTCGAACATAGGGTAGGCCATAGCGGGCATGATCACTAGTGTGAATTAAAGATGCATATCGAATGATCAAACAACGGACCTCTGCTGATGGGGGAGGAGGCGGATTTAATCTTGGTGGTAATTGATGTGTGAGTTCGAATGAACGGTGAGAGTTCTGGTTGTGATGGGAACGGTGACCTGGCATTTTGAAGCTTTACGAAAATATATGAAAGCAAAAGGATTTGGGTAGTTTCCCTGATAAGATAATTTGTGATGTTGGGATGCTCTAGATTTCGTATGAAATGTGACAAAAAGTATACGATCATATAATTATGAGAACTCTAAAGATCGTAAGAAAAGTATATATATATATATATATATTTCTACTATGTCACAGCCTCGCACGTAAGCCTTTATCCTAAAAATACATCTTGTACCACCACTGGATATAATTAATCCAGCATAAAACAGACCGCGAAGTGCGCTAGAAAACGAAAGATAAGATCGAGAATATTGCTTATGAAGAACTTTGCACATGTGTATCAATTATTATGCCTCCACGTCTGCCTTATGATCCTTCTCTATATATCTATTCGATGAGAGATGACGAAGAAATAAGTCGACCCACTAAGTGACCTGAATTTGGGGCTGGTTGCTGAAAAGATTCTTTATCTCCACTAGTGCTTATTCAAAATTGAATCCATCCTTGATAAATTCAACATGTTGTGTCTAGACTATTGTGACTGGACTCTTGATATCTCTTGCCCGTCCCTCTTACTTAGATTTTGTCAAGCACCTCCGTTGACTTGAGTTTCATTCTCCAGGTCTGCTATCTATGGCTAGAGATCATGAAGGTCGTGGCGGACAAATTGGTTATGCGGGCTTCGTTCTTACTTGGTCGCAATGGTAATAGATGCTCACTGTTTCCGTCGGCATCATTGTACAAGTGGTTTATAATGTATTTGTTTGAACTGTTCCTGTTAAAAATTTAAATTCGCAGATGTCAAGGACATGAGATTGACTGTTGATATCTCGAATGGGCTCTACCCTTTTTCCCCACACGGCTAAACACTCGGCTAACAAACAACGTCGGGGATCGATGCGGGGTACTTGCTCAAGTGCCGGGAAATTTGGCTAATATGTATGTCTCCGGTGAAATTTATCTATCTTTTCCAATGGGAATATTACAAGAAGAGTCTGTGGACCCTGTGTGGAAAATACGATACGGAGCTGTCAAATGGCAATCAAACCTAGCCTGTATTTTTCCGTCCTCCCGGGATCTATATATATATATATATGTAGTTCATCGTTTTTTTTTTTTGAAGTCCCTGTATGTGTATTATGAGTATTGAACTCTTCTCTGAATCCGATTCAGCATGCTCTTTTCCAACCTATCTCGTAGAGCTCTGCTCGCCCTTATCTTTACAGTACCAGCAGCTTTAGCGGCTGCCAACAATCTAACTCTCGTCCCCGATTTCGGCTACAATCCCTCAAATGTCACAATGTATCTCTATGTTCCAAACAAACTTGCACCCAACCCACCGGTATTCGTTAATCCACATTGGTGTCATGGGACAGCGCAGGCTGCATTCTCGGGCACCCAATTCGCAACTCTAGCAGACACTTATGGCTACATAATGATTTTCCCCAATTCTCCCAATGCGGCAGATCAATGTTGGGACGTCTCATCCGATGCGACACTTACTCACAATGGTGGAGGTGATTCTTTGGCCATTGTAAATATGGTCAAATATGTACTCGCTACCTACAAAGCCGATCCTAATCGCGTCTTTTCCATGGGCACATCATCGGGAGCAATGATGACCAATGTACTTCTAGGCGTCTATCCTGATATCTTCGCTGCTGGGTCCGCATGGGCAGGTGTGGCCTTGGGTTGTTTCGCGGCCAATAGCACGGCCGTAGATCTCTGGTCGAATGATTGCGCAACAGGCCAAATCATCAAGACAGGCTCGCAATGGAAGAGCATTGTCCAAGCTGCATATCCTGGCTACAAAGGATTCAGACCGAAGATGTGGGTCCTTCACGGTACAGATGATACGACACTTTATCCTCAGAATCTCCAGGAGGAAATCAAGGAGTGGACGACCGTGCTGGCTCAGTCTACTTCCCCTCTGTCGACGAGATTGAACTGGCCGGATGCAAATTGGACAACTTGGAATTATGGGCCGAAATTTAGGGCTACGAGTGCGGCAGGGGTAACTCATAACATTCCTACGAATGAAAGTGTTGTAATCGATTATTTCGATTTGAAATGTCAGGGCCATTCATGCTACTCAAGATTGAAGGCCTGAGCTGCGGTGAGAATGTAGGGCTAGTTTTTAGAGATCCAGATTATGACGGAAAGAAGCAATGTGTCGATGGCAGTCATTTTAGATGTAGTAAGAATAGATTTATTAGCAATATTTACAGATTTCTGAGAAATGACCAAGGAAAGAAGAGTCTGTGTGATTAAGTCATGTAACTAGCCTCATATGAAGCCGTACTACTAGCGAATTCTAATGTTTATCTTTAATATAAATACGACCCTCTTTCCATAGCAAGAATGAATAACATACAAACCCATAATAGTACTATATAAGTAGTATCACCCAAATTGATACCAACAGTCTGAAATAATAACATTGAGTTTATTTGGCGAGTGTGTTTGAAAGAATATATGGAAGCCGACAGCGGCCGTCGAGAAGACTTATAGTGAGAATGAATTTTACTGACAATGTTTGCCATACTTGGAAGAGTGGACGAAATTTAGTCTGTGGCGTGTGTTTTTGGATAACAATTTAAAAGATTTAAATGATAATTGATTAAATTGAGTAATATCAGAATTGATCTGATCAATATACTCAAGAGAATTGTTAAATAACTTTTAGAATATATTAAAATTAATTAAATATTAATCAATATAATTTATTAATTTTATATCAAAAGATAATTTAAATTTTTTAAATTTTTTATATATTAATTATTAATTCTTTATTATATAATTCTTAAAATAAATAATATAAATTTGAAAATTAATCTCTTTATAAATTTTATAAAATATAAAATATAAAATATAAAATATAAAATATAAAATATAAAATATAAAATATAAAAATATAAAATATAAAATATAAAATATAAAATATAAAATATAAAATATAAAATATAAAATAAAATATAAAATATAAAATATAAAATATAAAATATAAAATATAAAATATAAAATATAAAATATAAAATATAAAATAAAATATAAAATATAAAATATAAAATATAAAATATAAAATATAAAATATAAAATATAAAATATAAAATATAAAATATAAAATATAAAATATAAAATATAAAATATAAAATATAAAATATAAAATATAAAATATAAAATATAAAATATAAAATATAAAATATAAAATATAAAATATAAAATTATTAAAAATAAAATATAATTTCTTTGAAAATCTTTAAATATAATCAAAATAATTTTATAACTAATAATTTATTATAATTTCATACTTTTTATCTTAATATTTTCTTAATAAAACTATAATTTTTAATTAAAATATAATTTTTTATTATATTTTTCAATAAGTCTTTAAAAGTTCTTTATTAATATTTTTATTAATCTTTATAAATTATATAATTTATAAATCGGAAGATTATTTGCAGATAATCCATAAATAATCTATATAATATGAATTATTTTAAAATCCCAATAAGGCTTTGGAGGGTGGATTGTATGTCTAATAGGTAATCCGCGGGGCGGATAACCTATAGATATCTGCAACCCAAAGGTTATTTTTGCGCAGCCTACTCCCAACGCAGAGAATAAAAGCCGCCTTTACTTTCCGAGACATTGTTGCATACCTAGGAACATGCACATAAGAAACATCCCGCGGTATTGAATTCTCTAATGTCTATTACTAACACAATCCAGACACTTCGATATCGCGTTTCCCAGTCTTACATACGAAGCCGGTGTTAACGGACTCGGTACTACCGTTCGGGAAGATTATACAAGACGTCGCGATCGGTACGAAAGGTGTGTTTGTAAAATTTGCCTATGGCAATGATGTGGAAAGGAAATTGGGAAGATTACGTGCTTTGATGAAAATACATTATCCCAAGGGAGTGTTTACTCAATTACGGCCTTAATTCCTTGTAATGATATTGAATAGTTGTATCGAATCTTTAGATTTGAATCTCCTGACATACCTAGTAATCCAGTGTCAGGATTGAAGTTTAAATTTAACAAAAGGAATCCTCTCCAAGATTTCCATTCCATCAGCCTCAACACCAGTAATCAACCGAATACCCGGAAACAAACTAATCTTTTAAGCCAAAAAATAATAAAACCTGGCCATACATCCAATTCCCAAACATCGCAAGACTACTTCGTAAGCTAAGATTACAAATATGATGCCCAAAAAAAATTTCGACGCGTCGGCCTCTCGCCTCCCTTGCTACATTTAAATTCCACACATACGTCGACAGGAATGTAATAAAATGATGCCGTAGATAAAAGGCCCAGGATATATTTCCCCCTCGCACGTAGATGGCTCAGGAAAATTCAAAGCACATCTAGAAAAGAAATCTCTGTGATAATGACTACTACTCTTACTTCAACTTCGAGCATTGGTGGTATGACGGATGGAGGGGGACTTTTCCCTACGTTTGTTCCGAGTAATATTGCGGGCCAGACAGTTTTGGGTTGTCCTATTGTATGTTACCATCTTGTCATTCATTCATACACTCTGTTCTCTTCTTTCCAGTATTCATATTCATATACTAATCCCTTCCATTCAGTCATCCTTCATGTCCCTCGACTCCAAATGTCCCATCACAGGCACGGGACTCCCCGCATGCGCAACCCAAACCGCTGATTTTGACGAACCATGCTGTGGATCTCTCAGCGCATTCGCCACTAGCATTGGAGATTGTTATAGCAGTAATGCACCAGATTGTTTGAATTTAGATGGTGAGCTACCTCCATATAATCTTCCTATTTTCCCTGAGCCAGTTCACACAAATCAAAAGCAATAAGAATAGAGAAAAAAATCGAATAACAGAGTAAACTAACAAACGACAGAACTCTCCCGTAGCTTAACAGCCTTCAGCGCTACAGCAACCGACCAACAAGTCACCAACCCCTGCGCTCGATTCGCTTCCGCGACTACTGCTAGTAACCCCACCGAGACAGGAGGGCAAGCTGCTCAGACCGGGGAGACTGGAGGAAGCGGAACAACCGAAAGATCTACCACAACAGGAACTGCAACGGACAGCGCAAGCACCGCCAGTAGTACGAGTTCCAGCTCTGGAAGTACAAAAGAGAGAGGAAACATGGGATTGAAAACAATTGCCACCTTGGCATTGCTGGGAAGTTTGGGTGTGTTGTGGTTGTGAAAGGCGAGAATGGTTGTGAGATGATGAGGGAAAGAGGAATTTGGTTGATGACTTTACCGATATGGATGTTATGGGTACTTGTTGTAGGGCTCTCGGGTGAGATGGAGGTTTTGAGTGAGGATGAGAGTGGCGTTGGGTTTTTGATTTGGTGGATGTTATGTATGTTGTCTTTCGGTATTGTAAGTGGGTTTGGAATTTACGTTGGTGTGCAATAAATACTGTTCAAGGAATGTCATTTGGTTCTCTTGTTGCGTTCGGAGATCTGATCCAGAGATTTGTCATCAATGTACCTGACTTCGTACCTTGTGCTAGTCAATCAATTTATTTTCACTAGAAAGATGTCCATTCCCCGCCCTCCAATTCTTCATCACAAATCTCACTGGTAAGGAACTTCACCAAACATGTATCGATGTGCCAATACTAGCAACTGTGTAAATTCTTTCATATTCGAAATGATATATAGTCCTTGTAATTAAAGACAGAGGATCAGTATCTCAAAAATATACATTGCTCAAAGAAAGTCTCGCACGCCATGATCAAACCAATCGCATTTCAAAAATCCCAACTCCATATCCTATATTTGCCTCCATTCGCCTTCCTACCCCTCTACATCATGATCGTTATTTTCCTTAGCTCATCAATCATCAGGTTCCGCTTGCTACCCGCACTATCATAGCTGCATCACTCATCTCCAACTTCAACAATCCTCACCCCCGCTCCTTTCTTATCTCCTCTCCCAAAACCAGGAAAAGAAGTACTAGCTTTAACTTCCACTCTCGTCTCCTTCCCCTTCCCAACTTCACTCACCAACTTTTTGAAATATACTTCTGCTTTTATGCTGGCACTGTAGGCGATCGGGGTCCACATCCAAACATTTCTCCTCTCAGCATCCGCCCCTGCAGCCAATAACGTTCTCAGTACAAACATATGTCCATTACTGCTCGCAAAATGTAACGCGGTATTTCCATCCACATCGGAATTTGCCAATACTTCTTTCGGATCTTTATATACCGCAGCAAATGTAAGGAGAATTTGTAAACAGGTATCATGACCTCCACGACTGGCATACATAATAGCGTCTCGACCTCTCACATCCCGTCTTAGTATACCGGATATAGCGGGACCTTGCATGCAGAGCAAATTCACAATTTCGGTGTGCCCAGCGCTGGCGGCGAGCATGAGAGCCGTCTGATGTTCTTCATTGAGAGAGATGGATAGGGACTCGTGACCTAGAGATAGGAGGAGAGAGGCGACATCTAGGTGGCCGAGGGAGCAGGCAAGATGGAGAGATGTATTGGAGAGGCCATGAGGTGATAAATCGGGGTTATGAAGAAGATTGGGATGAGATTTGAGGATTCGTTTCACGAGAGATGCATCGGGTGTGTGGATTGCGCGACGGAGACGGATCGTGGTATCAATCCTATATAGATAATGTTAGAGATAAGATAACCTGTAATATTTCTGATTGTTTTGATGAGGGGAAGTTGATGCTGTGTTTGAAGAAACGAATTGTTCCTCAGAAGGAAGAACAAAGAATGAACTTACATATTCACAGCATATCTACCTTTCTTTGAACCTATAAACAATAACTTCTTGGCATATACACAAACCCTCTAGAAAGAAACCATTCAACTCCAACAACTTTGTTACCGTTGACAATGCTTTGATCTGATCTCTGCAGCTGCCCCACCAACATTCAAACATCCTCGCAGTTCCCCATACTTGGCGATAACATGACGATAGCTTACATAATCATGATTATGTACTGCGTCATTGCGACTTTTCGGGTTGAATGGGCTGAATGGGCGAAGTCGCGAGAACTTTACCTACCTAGGTACGGTAATTGTAATTAATTAGAAACAACAACATGAGAAAATAGACAATCTTCAATCCTCAATCTCAATCTCAATCTACATTCTACATCTCCATTTACATTTACATTCCACATCTCCATTCCACATTCCCTCTGATAATAGCATCAAAGTGATGCCGAATTCTTTCGATCCAAGTATCGCATTCCAACCTATGAGAAGAGTAGTAGTCAGCGCCTCCTTTCTCTATCCCTTTCAAGGCATCTGGTACTTTTGTACTGATCGGCAATTCTACCCTCTTTTCGGTAGACGATTGATTCCCTTAACAATTACCTCAATTGTGGTTCTCGGTCTTCTGTTCACATTTACCTATCTGCCGCAAGTAGCATTTCTCGCTATATGGCATGGTCCCGGAGCATGGTTCAATGCAGCATTTCTGGTCCTGGGTGAAGGTCAAGTTATAATTGCTTTATTGTTTGAAGCATTGTTGGTGGATGAGACGCTGGTAGATATCTTCGATGTATGCTCCTACCCCTTTTATACTACCTACGGGACTAACGAGATCATAGGCTACACTTATTAAAGAAGGTCTTATAGATCTCGTCTCACCATCCCGAATACTCCATCGCGATGCCCCGAATGAAGTCAAGATGTTGGGGAAACCCACGACTTCTGCCGTTTACTCCCCTTTCTCATTTCGCCAAATAGCAGAATTCATAATCTTCCTCCCTCTTAATTTTATACCTATAATTGGAACGCCTTTTTTCCTAATCCTAACAGGCGCGAGAGCTGGACCTTTACATCATTGGCGATATTTTAAATTACGAGGTTTGACGAAGAAGGAAAGGAAAAGGGAAATCAATAGCAGGAAGTGGAAATATACATGGTTTGTCATTTTTCTACATGAACTATGGCGAGATGCTAATAGTAAATAGGTTCGGAACAGTTGCTTTACTCTTACAACTTGTGCCGGTGCTTTCAATGTTTTTCCTTTTAACTTCAGCTGTTGGATCAGCTTTATGGGTGGTGAAGTTAGAGGAACAGAAGAGATTAAATGTGGCAGATAGGTTGGTCAATAATGCTGGTCTTCCTAATAATGGAGGGTTTAATGAAGAGGAGGCACCATATGTCGACGATCCGGTATAAAGTTTTAATAATATTTTCATCTTACTCTATCTTTATTACTTAGATAATACTCATATTCTTTTTCATTAGCAAAAGACTGTTCTACCTCGATTTGGGAATTGCCAAATACCAGAATATCTTCATATTAAATAGCTTACAAAACTGTACATTTTAATCATACATTACCTAGGTACCTACACAAGGTATCCAAAAGTCCGGCCAATAAATCAAATTCCCGCTCTCAATATTATATCTGAAAAAGTCGTGAATCTTTCCAAACAATTTGATCATTTAAATAAATCCATACTTCCACAAAAATCCAGTCTCTCAACCCCATCTCCAATCTCCAATCTCCAATCTCCAATCTCTCAAACCGAATTCAAGAATTCAAGAACACAAAACCTTCTCATTCTCAAGTCTCAATTAGGACAATTAAATACCCCGAATATACAATAATAGGAGAAACAATGTTATATATTCAAATAAATAAATAAATAAATAAATAAATAAACAAATATCGATCGATTTATCTTAATAAACTATTATATTATATTATATAAGATGAGGTTACTACCTTGTATATCCATTTATACTGCAAACTGCCAACTCTACACTCTGCACTCCATGCTTCAGGCTCTGTATCCATAAACTAGAAGGGTATTTGGTACTCCAATCTTCTGATCTAATCTAATCTAATCCAATTCTATTCTATTATATTCCATTGATATTGATATTGATATTGATATTATTTATATTTATTGTAATTCGACTCTCAATTTTCAGTTTTCGATCCTTAGTTCCAATGCAACTCCGCTCCTAAAACTACTATGATGTCTCCGAATCTTCATATCTATATATTCACTATATAAACGCTCTACCTTCTCCCAAGCTCGGCTTTTTACCCGGCCCCGCCACCAAAAAATACATAGAATATTATCTATCTATACATACACATACACATACACATCTTGCTTTTGCGCTCCCCTTTCTCTCTCTCCTTTCTTCCCTCTTTCTCTCCTTCCCTCTCTCTTTCCTCCCCCCCGTATCTCCTCTCTCTCTTGCCCTTCCCCTCTCTCTAGCCCCTCCCTTCTCTCTTTCCCTCCCTTTCTCCCCTCCTATCCAATCCAACCCCAACCCCCAAAACCCCAGAAGCAAGAAGCAAGAACCAAGAACCAATATTCATCCAACAGCCCCATCTTTCCTCCATCCACACATCATCTCCAAAAGCAGAAGTCTTATTCCTATCATTAGGACTAAATCCAGACTATGACATCCCTCATAAAGCGATCAACCAAATGCGGCAGGAAGCATCAGCTATCTTTCGCAAGAGAAAGAAGGTACAGGTAAGATTACATAGTAGTGATAAAATCGTTCCTTCAATTATAGCAAATAAGAAGCCAGCAACTATATGGAAAGAGTGACGGAAGAGGAGAATCCTCTATTTAAAAAAAATCTCACTTGTCAAACTCACTTGTCAAAGTAACAAGTTCTCTGATATTTTTGACACAATATCAAAATGACTCCAGCAGAAACCACTTTCGCCTCTTTGGGGCTTTTTTTCATGGCCCTTGCGGCTCTATTTTGTGCCCTGTTCTTTTTTGACAAAATGGGCTTGCGGTTCCCCTTCGCGCCACCACTTCCCCCACCGTCTCCACCTCCTCCACCTATCCGCCGCCCTCCCCGCCGCCGCCGACCCCGCCACATCCACCACATCCACCTCCTCCGCCCGGCCCACGCTCCTCCTTTTGCGAGAGGCTCAACGGAGCTCCGTGAGCTTCAACGGATTTGGGTCGAAACCCGAATGATTCGAATCTGCTCCGAGGTCATCGTAATGATGGCCATTCGAAACAACGCCAATTCGGAAGCAGAAGCCCGCCAATACTGCGATGAGTTCGAGAGACTCACCATCGATGGTCCCATCGATGACGAGTAAATCCGACATTTTAAAACGACACTATTCTTAACAGCACTATTCCTATCATATTCTTAGTAATACAAATATATTTATCACCAGCGATAAGCTTGCACTTTTCCGTCAGTGCTGGTGACTAGTAGCCTTCGGGTGAAGCCAAGACGAGCTCTTCATCCGTCCCGTTCAATTTTGTTTGTTAACTGCACATATGCTAACACATGACGACTAGGTTACTTTTCCCTAGTACTACTTTCGAAATCGAAACAACTCGGCCTTATTCTTTGCTGTTAGCAGTGAGTCGAATTTAAAGTCTTTGCTGTCCTCGAATGCAAAAGATAAGTCCCCTTCCTGATGTTGAACCTCTAGTTGACTTGGGACCTCTGCGGTAATCTGCACGCTAACTTGACCCTCAAGGATGGCTCTAAAGATTTTTACTGTCGATGTTGCTCTCGATTTTACTCTCGAAGGAAGATGTTGCGCCCAGAGCGATCCACCCTCGGACCCAAAATCCTTCCACCTCGTGAAGAATCTGGCCCATCCAAGGCCCTCAAAAAATTTGAAGTCAATACGGTATTCCGTGGGGCATTTGTGACATCTTCTCACCCCAGAACCGATGTATTTCAAACTCGTTTGAAATCTGATATGCGGACATATATTCTCAGAGGCGGTTGAAGGTGGTTTAAAATCCGCGGTACTTGAACATTCCCGCGAGATAAATACACTTTGTACCCTATGCATCAGATGACCTTGAACAATACGACATTCTTCTCTCCATTGCCGCAGATACTTTCCCCAATTGGTTATCTTTGCTTTATGGTCTGACATAAATTTCAATAGTTCTCTATCCTTCGGGTTTTGGTGGCATCTTTTTAAAGCCATATTGACAGCAGTTTCACCAAAAAGTTCAGTGATTATCCAACTTTCGTTGTCGCGGTCCCGAGTCACACAAGTTGGAAATCGTAAAGATTTGTACGCACGAGTCTTCGAAGAAGTGCCGTAGGTAATGCAATTGTATCTGAGCAGGTTTTGCATGTGGTGCAGTCTCTTGCAGACAGAGCAGACAACCTGATCTGGTAAATCGAGGGCCAGGAGATTCAGTAGCGCCAGTGTTCCTTCAGTCGAGGTTGATATTTTTGAAAAATGTTGAGTTCCGAGCAAGCGTCCGAGGTGCATACAGGAAAGGGAGAAGGCCACAGCAGACTCCAAAGGAAGGAAGTCCATGATGTCTGATAGGATTTCTACTGGGACCTTTTCGAGAATTGAGGAAGATAAAGCAGCGGGCCTTGACCATTTAGCGGGCTTTGACAATTCAGCGGGCCTTGACGATTCAACAGCCATTGACGATTCAACAGCCATTGACGATTCAACAGCCATTGACGATTCAACAGCCCTTGACGATCCAGCAGGTCCCTCCCGCTTTCGAAAGAAGAAAACTAGCTTCTGAAGATAATCCATTATGTTATGAGAGACGAGCAATATGGCATGAATTGGAAAAATCCCCAAAGTTAAAGCATGAGAAACATTGTATTATGTATGATTTTAACGGAAAAGAAAGAAAAAAAAAGAAGAGAATTAAAGAATACATTCCCCTTCGTTTTGACAATGTGTCTAGTCCTAGCCTCAATCTATTTACACGTGACTTATCGATCAAGGACATCTATCTCAGTCCAGTCCCCGAGAGTTGGTAACTAGTCTCTTGCTAGAGGATGTAAAGCCAGCGCCGTCGGTTTACCAGCTTGGTAATTGCATTTTCATTACCTAAACTTATGGAAAGATTATCATCTTAAAGCAGAGAATGATCATCTTAACACTGTGTCCCATGTAGTAGATACTAGATGTGAGTTTGAGAGTTTATCAGATCGGCTTGAAAGGTTAACCCATCTAGCTGTGATGTCTTTATGTTGGAGCTTAGCTCGCTCGAAACAAGATCTTAAAGTCACATCTGATGTTTTAATGTGTGCAAGTTGAAGAAATTTCAGTGACAATGAGAATGAATTTCGATGACCAAAGTTCGTATTGAAGAAAGATTTCAATGTGGTGGTGTTATTGATATTTATTTCTATTCGATGGGGGTTGAGTCAAGCAGATTTGGATTATATAAGCACGCTAAGTTGTGGAGGACCAAGGCACGTGTATGGTTACTATCGTTCCCTTCCCCTTCATGTGTCACCACCCTCCAGTTCATTAATCATTTACTTGGTACTTGAGTAGGCAATAGATGCTAAAATATTTTTCATGGCAGAGTATCCTGTGTTTGTTATAATAACACTATCTATCTTCCCTCCCAACCTACATCAGATATATCACATTATCCCAAAGGATACCGAGTTACCGTGCTAACTATCGTATCCAAAGTGTTCACTCTTATTATTTCACGCGCGTGGAACAATCAAAGTACAGATATGGTACGGTACATGCCGCTGGTATCGGAGAATTTTTGGGATGGTAATACCATGTGAACATGTTTCCCCTCTTTTCATATCTTGGTCCATTTTATCTTGGTTCGTTTGGACATAGAGGGGTGTTGGTGTGACATGTGATACCGTAAGGCCAATCCCCAAAGATGGCTTTTTGAATAGCTAGGTAAAGGGTAGCTGTTGGTTGTAAGTTGTAGGACGTGAGATTGAAACTTGGGAGAAAAATTCCGTGAGTTTGGAAGCGAGTAGGCGAGAGATGTAGCCCCAAGGGGGAATACTATCGAGAGTCGTGGGATGAAAGATGGGATGATGAGGGGAAATGTTGTGAAATACTGTATGACCAGGATGAGAATAAAATGTGGCTGATAAATCATGAAAGATTCTTGACAATGTGAGTGTAAATTTGAGAGTGGGTTTTGGAGTTTCTCATCTCGAATCTTGATATGTACCTTTTAGGTATACAAGTATCTGTAGGTAGGTATTGTTGAATGATCGTGTCGCTTAGAGGAGGGGAACGGGTTCGACGGATAGATTTTGAAAGGGGGATCGTATCATCTGATAGCTCCCGTCATTCTTGGTGCTTCCTGGATTGATAATGATGTAGGTGATCGGATACGTTGGAATTCATCGGGTACTCGCATTGCTCTTGATAAGGTTTTTCTTCTCATCTCCGCACACATGACGAAAAGGTAAGCTATGCTTCCAGACGTATAGGCAGGAGAAACAAAAGGCCTGGAAAATTCCCTAATTGTGAATCATTGGTCATGAACCATCAATTCCTATCATGGGAATTCTTCGAAATTGGATTTAGATGGATGGATGGATGGTAGATTCGTATGCGTGTGTGGAATTTGAAACACAACACCAACTGCGCTATCAGCGGCTCTGGGATTCTGACCTGTGTACCAAATGACAATTACCACGTTAGGCAATGATGTTAATATGTTTCCCTTTTTTTAATTTCCTTGGTTGCTTATTTGATTCATGCTTGACCCTATGGAGAAAGACCTGGAAAAGTTTCGTGCATGATTCGGCTTCCGACACACTGGTGATATACGCACTGTAAAGCGTTATAAGATGGGTAAGATGGGAATAACGACAGCTGATGAAAGGCCTTCTAAGGATTATAAGTAAGGTTGAAAGCTCACGGTGTATAGGATGTTACATCTCTTTAGCGTGTAATAAATGGTTATTTTGTGTCATGTTCTAATTCTTGAGTGGAAGAGGTGAGGGGTAAGAATTCTACACAGTAGTAATGATAGGAGAAGTCTTATCGTCAATCTATCAAGTCACGAGCTCTCATTTCATCATAGATTTTCAGGTCTGGCTATATTTAGCTCGGGAGTAGAAATGATGAGTTAGGGTAATTATCTGAGACGTACAGTGAGACTTATAATATAATTGATGAAGCGCGTTTAGACACCGGATTCCTCTTCTAGGACAGCGAGAGAGCTGCTAGGTAGATACGGCTGGTGTCGAGATGCCGCCACCCGGGGAACTTTTGCTTTCGACCCAAGTAGGAAACTATCATTCCCTGCTCATTAATACGATCAATAAGCAGAAGCTTTGGCTCATGGTCCATATCACCTTCTCCCTGCTACTCCGAGAAGTAGGCTCTGCACTCGAGTATATACAGCAAGTATTTCAAATGCAAAGCGGATTTCCTTTTCTTAAAGTAAGTCTTATAACGTCCCTCTCATTGACAAAGATCGGAATCATCAAGCATCTTCTCTGCCATCATCTGAGATTTGAGGAGGGGAGAGACAGAGAAAGGAGCAGGTCCAGATCCAGATCCTCTTGCGCAATTATCATTATCAGCGGATCACAAAGTGAAAACCTATCGCGTCATCCCCTTCATTCTTTCCACCTAGCGATAATTCGTATCCTTTAAAAGAGTTCATCGATATCAACGAGCGGTCTGGCATGCATCTTTAAAAGGCTCGAGCTTTCTTCGAGAGAACAATAATACCTACCTACCTACCTACCTACCTACCTACTTGTACATGAGGTTGTTAGCTCCAAGGACCTACCGCTGCACTCTTCACTCTCTATACTGACAAACACACCCAACACACTCATCAAGCACAAGCAAAATCATCCATTCACACAAGCTCCTCTTTGTCAGTTGGGAAGTCACAAATTCTTAATCACTCAATTTCGAAGATTTTTACCAGTAACTCTACACAACAAGGCTGTTTCCCTTGGAGTTAGGGCATCAGGTCAGGTTCATGTTGCACAGCCATTCTGCCTCATATTAGGTAGATCATATCATCATATCATAGGTATCATATCATATTTATACCTGGACTGAAGATAAAATATCTACCAGCATCAATCATCGTTTTTATTTCTACATCTGAGGACCAGACAAGGACTTGAAGGAATAAAAGACTATCAATCGGAAGCTTGCTTACTACTTTAACAATACCCTTTAATTCTTCCATTTATTACGCTTTCCTTATCCTTCTCGCCTCTTTTTTCTCCACGAGCTAAGATAGAGAAATCAAAAATAAATCCAACAATCCTTCCTTTCGTTCCTCTTGTTCCTCTTGTTCCTCTTGTTCTCAGACATCACCCTTCTTCGAAACAATAACACCCCCACCTCAACTGGACTCGTACCCCGCTGATCGCAGCAACCTTCTAACAACAACAAAATATTCCACCCATATTTACATTTAATTCTTTTTACCTAGACTTCCATCAAAATATTTTAGGCATGGATACAATGCTGGGTAACGGAGCGCCACAACCGCCGCAGCCGCATATGCGAAATGGCAGCAGCTCCAACAATCAATACCCTCGGCATATGAGCACTAGTAGCTTGAACATTCCAAATGGTCAATCGGGTCCTGTCAATGGTGCTTCTTCTAGAGCGGATGGAGTGGCCAGAAGTCCCCCTACTAGACAAAGTGAGCATCCAAAGCTTCCGGAGAGTTGTTGGAGTTAAAGTTCTGATGCGGGATTTATAGATACCGGCCATGTTCCGTGTAAATTCTTTAGACAGGTGAGTAAGATTCGAGCTTCCATCTTCTAGGAGGAACGAGTGCTGATGTGAATTGTTTAGGGTACTTGTCAAGGTGCGTCATACAATCTGAAGAAGGTCATCACCGCAGCCTTGAGCTAATTATCTATAGCCGGTCAAGCTTGCCCATTCAGTCACGATCTAGCTAGTACAACTGATAATGTCTGCAAATACTTTTCAAAGGTACGTGGTTTCATTTGCAGAATGATAGCAGGGTTTTAACAATCTGCGAAGGGTAATTGCAAGTTTGGACCTAAATGCGCAAACATACACGTTCTGCCTGATGGAAGACGGGTCAATTATAAAGCAAATATGCCACCGATGGCACCGGCTCTGAATCTTGGAGGACGAATAAACCCAGATTCTTATCATGGACAAGGTTCGGCTTTAACAAATTCCTTCGCTCGGGCCCAGGGTGTACCCTCTTCACCATATGGTCAACCTTATGGCCCTTTCACAACACAAGAGGATGGATTTGTTCCTATGGTTGGCAGACAGCAGAGTGTTGATACCAATATTCCGACGATCGATACGAGTTATGCATCGCATCCCGGATCAAATTATGGATCGCCTAGAGATGATATGATGGATCGATTTGGCCTCGGACTTTCACCAGTCGCTGCCAAGGGATTAAGTGTCTTGGATGCTCCTTTGCCAGCTTCATTCGATAGTAATGGTGTATCGTGGATCGCAAGACATGGGAAAGTAGCATCCTCGGTTCCTACGAAGTTCGGCATCGATTCGCCCCCATCATCAGTCGGTGGAGGAAAGCCAACAGACGCCTTAAGAAGCCTGCATAGCTCTGCATTTGGAGATGACACTAGGGATCGATTCAACGGAATCGCATCATCTCCGCCATCCGAAGAATATTTTGGGAAACGCACCATGCATTCTCAACGATCGACCAAACCAAAGATTATATCGGCAAGTCTTCCAAGAGAGCATAAAGAGCTAGACTGGTCAGAGGCTTTCTCATTTGAAGAAGATTTACTACCAGAAGCTCTCCATGATCTTATGACACCAGCAGAAAAAGCTAGAAGAAATTCTCGGGCCGCCTACGACGAATCAAAGCCATCTCGGGGATTTTACGATGAAGTAAGATCAACCTACAGTGGAACAGGTACTCCGAGCAATGATACCCCGACAAAATTTGGCTCACCATCAAACGGAAGCCCTTCTTCTAGATGGGGTGCCTATTTTCAACCAAAAGCCAAGGAAGAAGAGATTTCTCGAGCTTCAGTATTTGGTCATGTAGGCTCACCACTTCGAAACTCTCTTCTTCATGAAGGAGCAAGTCCTAGCTCAAGACCAATTGCTCGTCCTAATACATCTGGTGATGCATTGTCAAATGTTGCATCTCCACCTCGCCAAACTTCCATGTCTATCATTTCACAACAACTTCAGCGGACTCGTCTCTCCAGAGCCGAATCCAATGGTAGCGATCCCAGCCTTCTTTCATCATCAGCAACGCGCACCATTACCACCCCCATTGGTTCGGGTCGATCGACTTTCTCGGCTGATAGACAACCTAGCTCTACTAGTATTGGTGGCAGTGGCAGATTTACCACACCCATTGACGAAGAACAAGGTGATTTCGTTTTCAATATGGAAGGCATGGATGATGATGAGAGAAGTCAGAAAAGAAGCAGCCCTTGGAACATCGCTGGAAGTAACAAGAGCCCAAGCTTAGGCGCTGTTGGTGGTGGTCGAAGCATTCCAGCAAATAAGACTAACGGCAGCGGTCTCGATGGAATGTTTGGTGGACGATGATCTGAACCGCACTTTTGGGTTCAATTGGCACTGTCGCTTGGCCCTTGGATCCTTCGGATTTCTTGACACATACATCGATTTACCATCTTCTCCTCTCTTGTACCTTTGGCTATTCGATTTTCATCTAAAATTTTGCTCGGACACCAACAATCAACATCCGACCTACTTCCACACATATCTCCGAACATATTACGATTGTATCATAGAAAGTTTGACCTTGGTTCCTTCTAATGCATCTGGAGTCAATTACAAAGTTCATTGCTTTTACTTGCCTTCTCTGCAATTCTGCATAATAGGGTAACGAAGGAAATTTGGGAATTATGGAAATTTGCTTTAGTTTTTTTTGGAATTGGGAAGCGGGGAGTTCTTTTATGAGGTGATATGATCATAGCAAAAGGTAAAAGATCATTGCAAATACTGCATACATACTAGAATGGTTATGAATGATAAGAAGCAAGAATGACAATGAAAATAACAAGTTTGTAGATTATGATATGACAAGTATTTTGATTGTGAGTTGATGGTAATATGTGATGTGATTTTGATTGGTTTGTATTTCCTGAGTAACCAAAACAAAAAGTTGTATATTTCCGAGAAGCAGAAAAGTTGAGATATGCAACAGGGAAATAGGATGGATTTATAGATATATTCCTCCACTAGTTGTTCGAGCTGAAGTCGTACAAAGTCCAGAAATGGAAGTCAATCAGGTGATGGTGATGATCATGTTCCGGGTCGAAGATGCGCTTTGACCAGCCTCAGGCTAGATGTGATGACTAAGCGCCGTAAGGTTGCTTCTATCGACGCGGCTCGATAGCTACCTTGTCACCTCCAAAAGCTTCATATTACACCTGGCAAATCATACCAACATCTTCGCCCTACCACGTTAACGAACTAATTTTTCTCCAAATTCTTCAATTACACAACCATCCAAAAGTTCAAGCTATCAAAATGTCAGAACGCGATCTTCAAACAATTCTCCAGAGACTCAAATCCCCATCAACATCCTACCAAGAGAGCTCATCACTCCTCTCTAAAGCTAAACTCACACTTCTCAAATTAAATGCCTTGACTCCTCAAGCATCAACCTCGTCGTCTCTATTATCTCTTGCTCGCGAAGTCTTCGAAACAGGTGCCTTGGTTTCTATTCGTGCAAAAGATCCAGCTGCTTTCACACGCTATGTTCATCAATTAACCCCATACTACGAGCTACCAGCCGACAATTTCAGCGCTAAGAGTTCGGGAGAGAAGAACAAGATTACGGGATTATATCTTTTGTTGTTGTTGACACAGGGAGATTATGCGGGCTTTCATACGGAATTGGAGGGGTTGGAGCTGAGGGGTGAGAATGGTGGAAAGAAGGTCGAGGAAGATAAATATTTGGGGTATCCGATTAAGTTGGAGAGATGGTTGATGGAAGGTAGTTATGATTTGGTTTGGAGGGCGATGGAGGGCGGTAAGGTGCCCAGTGAAGAGTATGGAGTTTTCAGCGAGGTGAGTTGGTTTTGTTGTTGTCTATCAGCCGTGAGGTTGAATGGGCCATTACTGCGAATTGTACAAGTTTACTAACGGCTTTCCAACAGATCTTAATCAACCAAATCCGCTCTGAAATTGCCTCATCATCCGAAACAGCATACCCATCCATACCCATCTCATCCACAAAGAACCTCCTCTTCTTACCATCAGAAGGAGCAGTAATACAATTTGCGCAACATAGAGGATGGTTGATTGAAGATGGAAGGATATACTTCCCCAATCAAAAGTTGAAGGGTGGTGTGGAGGCTGGAGAAGTGGCCGAGGAGAAGGAAGTTAGTCTGACAGCAATTGAGAATACGCTTGGTTATGCTAGGGAGTTGGAGACGATTGTATAAGCTGGTTACTGTGGTACAGCTTTACATAACCTCTGGTGGAAGGAGTGGAAGGGTGGAAAATGATATGCATAGATGAGTGGATAGCATAAGATATCATAAGTGTAACTTTAGATAGCGGGCATGGCATAATATCCATATGACATTTCGATGATTGAACATTTACTCTCGCGGCAGCCATATTCAATTTGCTCCAGACTTGTCTATTGGTAAATCCAATATCGTGATCTGACACTGCTGTATTTCAGCCTCCACTCCTCCCTCCCCAGGCGTGAATAGAACAGATAAGTGCAATCAAGATAATAAATAAAATACAGGTACTTATAAACTTTCGATTATTACTGTATCCCGACCTCTCCAATATTATCCGCAACTCCATCGGCACAATGCATTCTGCAACATTACCTTGGTCGAAATAAATACTACGAAGGTTACATCTTTCATTTCACTTTACGCCAAAAAGCGTGACTTCGCGTTTTTAAGTTAAAACAAAGCGCGTCTCTCTTAATTCTGAAAATACCGGCGAGATCTGAGGAAATATCTACCTTCCGTCAATCTCCCCCCTAATCCGGACATCAATCATTCGTTTAGACATTCTTGGGTGAAATCCATTCTTTTGAAGTGATGGATCTCACAGACGATAGTCCAGATGGAGAGGTAAAAATCCACAAGAAAGATTTCCATCACCCATATACTCCCTATCCAATCCAAGAAACATTCATGCAAACCGTATATGATGTTTTGGAACAGGGAAAAATCGGGATTCTAGAAAGTCCAACGGGTACGGGCAAGAGTCTGAGTTTGATTTGTGGGAGTTTGACTTGGTTGAGGGATTTTAAGAGGAAGGAATTTGAGGGGATTTTGAATGAAGGGTTCGAAAATTCAGAGGAGCCGGACTGGATGATTGAAGCGGCGAAGGTGAGGAAGAAGAGGGAGTTGGTCGGCAGGAGGGAGGAGATGGAGAGGAAGTTGGGGAGGATTAGGGAGAGGGAGAGATATGAGAGGGATAGGATGAGTGGGAATGGGAGTGGGAATATGAGGGGTGGGAAGAGGAGGAAGGTTGGAGGAGATGGGGAAGGGGATCTTGTGGGAGAGGGTGGTGGTGGTGAGGACGAGTTTTTACTAGAAGATTGGGATAGTGATGGAGAGATTGGTGGTAGTGGGAAGAAGAAAACTGGAGATGAGGTAATTTTCTCAAAAGAGACATTGGAGTTGAGGAAGAGTATAGGGATGTGGAACAAGAAAGAAGAAGACGAAGAAGAGGAACCAGATGATGAGATGAAGGTTTGACAAGCCTCAATAATTTTGAATCAACTACTAACATCTAATAGATTTTCTACTGCTCGAGAACTCATTCCCAGCTAACTCAATTCATTAACGAACTTCGACGTGTAGAGATCCCATCATCCATGCCACCAGAAGACTCCCCATCAAAAACCACAGAAAAAATTAAAGATAGCCTCCATGAACACCTCAAACATCTTACCCTCGGTTCCCGCAAAAATCTCTGCATCAATCCTAAAGTAAATAAACTCAACTCAGTAACAGCAATAAACGAACGTTGTGCCGAACTTCAACAATCCTCTACCCCGAAAGAACACAAATGTCCTCATCTTCCAAGTAAAGATAATAAACCCCTCGTCACAACCTTCCGCGATCATGCACTGGCTACCATCCGCGATATCGAAGATATGGGAGCTCTAGGAAAGGAAATCTCAATTTGTCCATACTATGCCTCACGATCTGCCATCAAACCCGCGGAAATCGTTACACTTCCCTATCCGTTACTTTTGCAGAAAAGCGCGAGGGAAGCATTGGGTATTAGTCTTAAAGGACATGTTGTGATTATAGATGAAGCGCATAATTTGATGGATGCGATAGCGGGGATTTATGGGACAGAGATGTCGTTGAGGGAGTTGAAGTTGGCAAAAGAGATGTTGGGTAATTATTTCATGAAGTTTGCTAAGAGGTTGAAGGGGAAGAATAGGATTTATGTGGCTCAGGTTATAAGGGTTGTGGATAGTTTGGTGGGTTATTTGATGAGGAGGTTGGTGGGGACGGTATGTGTTTCTCTTTTTGATTCTCGGTTACTCTAAGGGCTATGGGATATGAGGAAGATGAAGTATTTGAGATAAGTTGGGCGTGGATGTGCTAACAAACTGATTAGGAGATAGATGGAGTAGTCGATCAAAAAGAACTTCTAGCCGGGAAAGGAGCTGATCAAATTGATCTCTTTAAATTAATTCGATATCTCCAAGAAAGTAAATTGGCTCGCAAAGTCGAATCCTACAGCGAACACACACGAAGCATAAAACAGGCATCCACCCTACCACATAACAACAAAGAACCTCCTAAATCAACAACCCCCATCCTACATACCCTCACCTCACTCCTCCTCGCCCTCACCCACCCAACAACCGAAGGCCAACTCTTCTTCCTCAAACCCACATCCCAATCTCCATTCCTCTCCCAGGACCTCATAACCCTGAAATTCCAACTCCTCAACCCAGCCTCTCACTTCGAATCTATCGTAAGCTCAGCACGAGCCATCATCCTAGCAGGAGGAACAATGTCCCCCTTTTCCGACTACACCTCAATCCTCTTCCCCTCCATCCCCTCGCATAAAATCACCACATTATCCTGCGGCCACGTCATTCCCAAGACTCATCTCTTCGCAAGTACAGTATCGAGAGGCCCGACGGGAATCCCTTTTAAATGGACATTTGCCAATAGAGGAAATACGGATATGATGGATGAATTGGGTAGGGTATTATTAAATATCTGTACTATAGTTCCCGACGGCGTGGTGGTATTTTTCCCTTCCTATAATTTCCTCTCTACAATCCTCTCGAGATTTTCGATACCGAGTCCCGGAACTGGAAGTGCAACTGGAAGTGGAAGTGGAAGTGGCAGTGGAACTGAAAAAGGAAAAGGAAAAACAATCCTAGAAAGACTATCAGAAAAAAAACAAATCTTCCAAGAATCCAAAGAAGAAAGCGTAGAAACCATCCTAGCGGCTTACGCAAAAAGTATTGCAGAAGGAAAGGGTGGATTATTATTTAGTGTCGTTGGAGGAAAACTAAGCGAGGGAATTAATTTTAGCGATGCCTTGGGGAGATGCGTCATGATTGTTGGATTACCATTTCCGAATATGCACACGGCGGAATGGAAGAGGAGGTTGAGGTTTATAGAGGAGAGTGCTGTGGAGAGATTATCTTCTCTTTATCAAGAGCAGAAGAGTAAGAAGGAGGAGAAGAATGGAAATGAGAAAGGTAAAGGAGATCAAATATCAAGAGATCAAATCCTCCAACTAGCTAAACGCGAAGCGAGGGATTACTTTGAGAATGTGTGTATGAGAGCGGTTAATCAGAGTGTGGGGAGGGCGATTAGACATAGGGGGGATTGGGCGGGGATTTTGTTGTTGGATGAGAGGTTTAGGGGGGAGAGGTGGTGGGGAAATTGGCGGGGTGGATTAGGGAGGGGGTTTTGAGGGGGGAGGGTGAGGGGGTGGGGGATGCGGTGGGTTTGGGAGGTTGATAGGGGGTTGGGGAGGTGTGGGAGGGAGGATGGAGAGTGGGGTAGTGGCTGGGTTGGGGATGTGGAGAGGGGAGGAGAGGGGTTGTTCTGTATATATTATTACATCAATTATACTGGATACACATTAATTAGATATTAACATCTCACAAGATTAAAAAATATATAAATATATACAAATATCATAACATAGTATACTAATTCCAATTCGTCTCAATGAGTCTCAAGTAGAACCAGAACTACTTGTAATATATATTATATAAAATCGTCTTACTTAAAGATATATAATTCAAATATATTAATATAAACTATTATATTTATATTTATATTCACATGCATCTCCAAAATCAAACTCTCTGCTCAATCGAAGACTCCGGAGAGATAATTAATACCAAAACTATTAAGTCATGAAATTAATGAACGGGTATCGTAACATCGATATCAAAATTATGTTGCTACTATGTCTAAAATTCGTAATCCTTAAATAATGGATATCTGATATTTCTCGTAAATGCCTTGGTTAAATAGTAAACACAACTCCTCATTTCATTTTCTTCTTGATCTTGCTGGATTTAATCTAGATTCTCTCGGCGGGGATGATTTTCTGAACACTTTGTTGAGATTCTGGTTTCTGTCGTTCATCGGCTAAGCTATAAATTATTCATCTGGCTATAATGTATTCCCGAACGTGAGAAGGTAAATTCTTAATCCGCTCGGAGACATCAATTCAAATCTGGCGGTAACATATCGATAACCGAACAGATTCTTTTGAAATTTTGAGGAACCCATAGATCATAGATATTCCTAACAAAAGTATATGCTGTCCATCTCTCATCTCGGCATGAAGTTGACCGAATGCTAAAGAGCGCAATCAAATGACGATAAAACTTAGCCTCATCTCCATCAATGACTATATAATCGCCCCAAATTCTCACATCCGTGTAACTATGAGATATTGAAAACCCATTAATCTCCCCGTGTAACGCGTTCTCTCGGCCAACTAAACAGAAGAGTTGGTACAACCCTCCCAAGGCAATAAACTGAGTGTAAGCATTTTGTCGATCGGCAATGCTAACATCGCCTGAGCCGGACTGCACCTCGCTGGAAAGAAACGGGAAATACATATTATATGTTGGTGCCAGCTAGGAGATATCAGTAAGTGGATCGCCGATGAAAATTTGTAATTTTTGAAGCTGCTCTCGACTGAATGCTGATCGCTTAAACCCAAGACTAAAATCAGGTTGTGGACGAAAAACAGAACGGGAACCAGAGGGATAGATAAAACTGTGAGAGTTGATCCAGCATTCATTGGTAGTCTCAAGGAGAATCTTCAAGTGATCGGCTCTTCGACAAGCTAATATCTCAGCTGAAGGAACAATGAGCTGTGCAATGTCGCGAACTACTCTAGACTTGTTTGCGCCTCTCGTCTTTGAGAGTGTCTTTTGGAGAAGCTTATCATCAAAAAATAGGGTATTTTCAGGAGATAGCTGTGGTGAATCCCGAAGCGTATCACAAAGCTTTTTACTTCCAGCAGTAATGCCTTGATGGGATTCATCCATGAAACTACCAAATTCTTCCATTTGTAGTTCGAAATATGGATGTATGTATGGAGCATTTTTCTTTTCCTCGGAATTTAGGCAGCTTTGCAATTCAGATGGAGATGTTTCCATATCCAAACTAGCATCTGAGCCTTTGCGACTCGGGGGTCTTTTTTGGGCATGCGTATACTTAGTCATATCTCGAAACGATTCAATTGTTTCCATAGATAACTCTTCTTCTTCTGTCGGCCAGGTTCCATTATCTCTCCAAAATTGAACCCGAGCTTCACTAAGTGTCTTTCAAACTACAGGTGGAGATGTTCGTACTCGTTTTGCAGACGGTTCAACCACATCGTCAGAAGGTGCTTTCTGTTTCCGGCCTGACATACGCATGACCTTCTCCTCAGTGGCTGAGGATGTTAAGATATCAGCCATGATAATTGGATCGAAGTATTGAAGTGCTTATATGGGTTATGCCCTAATTTGAAGAGGAGTTTGGAGTTAGATATGATCGTGCTGTAGGAAGTTGGAGATAACAGAAAAACAGCCAAACAGAGTACCTAATGTAAGTAATTTGCTTGCCAGTACAGAGTACTCGAGTAAATATGCTGAATCACCACATAGACACCTGGCTCATTGCACTAAGCCCATTTAGGCCTAATATTTCTCGTCAAAGCGGGAATAGCGGGAATACGGAAAAGGAAATGACCAATAATCATCTACCTAGTAATCATACTCTGGACTAATTAGAACTACTCGTAGTAGAATCCTCGATAGTTTAATCCCAAATATGAAGTATCATGGGAAATGAAATCTCGAATTATTTATATAAGCACAAAGTGTGGGCGATTATATTAGCCAGCTATATACCAGCCAGATATCCTTTCCCAAGCTCATGATCTTACAAAAGCCATCTATTCTCCTTCCTCTTCTCGTTCCTCATCTCCATGAATCTTTCATCGTATTTCCATTCTCATCCATAGTCGACAAGCAAACAAAAAAGCAGACACATCATATCATATCCCTCCAACATCCATCCTTAACCCTCCTCCTCATCCCCCTCAATCCCCGCCCTCTCCCAAATCTCCTCCCTTCCCATCCCCTCCAACAAAACCTCCTCCACACTAAAAAATCCCCTCTTTCTAATCCCCCTCATCCGTCCCCAGTAACTCAATTCTCTCGCTACCCTTTCCACCTCCTCCTTCTTCACGACTTTCACTCCCCCTTCTCTCAACCCTCTCAACCTCTCCTCCTTCTCCCTCTTCCCCTCCTCCAATTTCTCAATCCTCTCCTTCAATTCCGCAATTCCTAGTTCCTTTTCCAATCCCGCAAGTTTAATATTAAGTTTCTTAACATCCATTCTCAATTCCGGGATTCTAGCTCGTAAATTCTCGATTTCAGTATCCATAGCTGCGAGTTCTTCGGGTGAAAGAGTAGATGGGGATTGCAATGCCCAGTATACCCATTGAGAGCCTTTTCCATCACCATTTGTACCTTTTCCATTGATGAGACCGGAGTTGCTTAGTTCTTTTAGGAGTTTATCGGTGAGGGTTTTGGTTACCTGGGGGTTGTTAGTACTCGTCGCATCTCTTGTTGCTTTAATATAGATAGAAAGATAACATGAAACGAAGTGAATGAGGTGACAGCAAGATGATAGAATGTAAGAAATTAATACATACCTTACCATGTAAATTACCACTAACATCCCCCGCACTAAAAGGTCTATTCTCCCTAATCAAATATTCCATCAAAACCTCCTGTGCCTCGTCCCCAGTAACTGCTTTTACTTTCTCCTTCCCATCTTTACCTATTACTTTAGCCTCTTTAGTTTCTTTAATTTCCTTCGTATCCTTCCCATCCTTCACCTCCTTAGCAACAATCTTCCCCTTAGACTCTTTACCCTCTTTATCCTTCGCAGGAACCTTTTCCTTAGTAGAAGTTTTAGCTTTGGATGTTGCTTTAACCTTCTCACTTTTCTCAGCTTTCTCGATTTTAGGTTTTTTGGCTTTGGGTTTGATTGGTGTAGCTGAGGCGGTAGACGGAAGAGATGCGATTGATGAGACGTCAAAGTTATCATCTGGGATAGAAGATTCGGTTGAGGGGTCAAGAAGAGACTTTTTGCGTTTGGGTGGCATAGTGATGATTTTCGGTGAGTGATGTTTATTAACTGGAAGTCTTAGATACGAAGATGGTTGATTTCGACGTCTGGTAGAGCTGAGTGATATTTATGAACTGAAGTCTTGAACACGAAGTGTTCCTGTCGAGATCTGTAGATCAGCAGGGTGTTGTAAACGAAAAGAAATCTCAACCACAAAGACGATTGATATCGATATCGATATCAATCCCTCACAGCTTCATAGAAATAAAACCCACAAGAAAAAAACCAAATCCCAAGCCCAAAGAAATCAATAACGATATCAATCCCTCAAAGCTTCATACAACCAACATCCACGAAAACAACTCCCAATCCCAATCCCAATCCCAATCCCCAGCCTTAAGAAAATCGATATCAATGATCAATATCAAGATCAAGATCTAATAAACCCTCAATCATCCCCCGTCTCAAAGACGAGTTTCAATCCCTACAAAAACGATAAAACCACAAACAAGGAATATGTATCTAGAAGACTCTTGTTTCAATGCATGAAAATGAGAGTTAGAGTCGAGGTCAGAATCAAACCTGATTTGATTTGATTTGGTTTGATCTTGTCTTGAAAATGTGTTGATGATGAAGATGCAGAAGATGAAAGTGAACTTTCTTCGATATTCTCACGCAGCCGAATCAAGTAACTACTCAGGTATTCAGTTTCTCTTTTTCTTCCTCTTCCAAGATGATGGACAAGGCATATGAATTCTTTTGGTATCCCGTCCGCAGTACGGATTGAAAAAGGAGAAGCCAATATATATATATATAAAGCTTCTTAACATAACCTTAGATGATATAAATATAAACATAAACATAAACATAAACTGAATCAGAATAAAAACATCTAGAGCACCCACGTGATTTCCCCAAGAGAGAATACGATGCAAGTGCCTGATATATACTCTCCTCCCTTAATCAACCATCTTCATATATCTATATCTACTAGGTATATCGATATTACTATTGCTACCGAAATCCCCATCCTATTATTATTATCCACCTCCATCTTCATTTTGACTTTCATTTTCATCTTTATCTTCAAGCCATGAATAATCACTCAACTACCCAATGAAAGAACTCAACTACAATCTCAACTCCAATTCAAATAGCAATCCAAGAAAAATACAGAGATAAATTCAAATTCAAATCCAAAGAAACTTCCACAATATGAATATCAACAAGAACGTACCTAATTACCCGCACACAATCATCTCCCCCTCTCTCCCGTCTCTCCCCTCTTCACACCCTCTCCACCCAATCCCCTCCACCCAAACGCAAAATCCAACTCAAATCGTAGAATACCCATCCCCCCCATCACCTACCACATCTATATCTAAAAACCACATATAAATTCCCCAATTTCCCAAATTCAAGTCAAACTCCCCAGTCCCCCATCCCCCTTCCCCAAATCCCTCAACATGAAACCTACAAGATCTATAAGAAAATACCACCTACATACATACCCACCTACTTCCAACCGACCTAATAAATACATCCCGTTCTTCCCAAACTATCTACATTTACATTTAGGTACTTCACCTCACCTCACTTCACTTCACTTCACCTACCTCAACTCAACTCAACTCAACTCTTATATAACTTTACCACTGGCACACCATCGCTCGCAACTTGCCACTCACTTCATATGTACAATACTTCACATTACACTCTCCCCTCCACCCACCACCCAAATAACCAACCTACCTCTCCTCCCCTCTCTGAACCCCTCCTTCCCCCCCCCAAAAACCCAAAACCAACATCTACCAAAACACACACACACACGCACACATCATCTAAAAAAACCCAATATAAAAACGGGTATCAAATTTTTTAATTTCAACAAAGAAATACATACATACATACATCTTGCTAGACTACCTAGACTAATTCAAAATCTCACAGCTACCTACCTACCTACCTACCGAGTACCTAGTACCTAGTACTTAATCTAGATAGATTAAAAATACCTAGAAGACACCCTGAAAACTTCTTCCTTTCTTCACTTATTGAAGAATGATGATAAAGAAGAAGAAGATGCTAAATCTAATACACAATTGGAAACTCCAAACTATCCCAATACGAAATGCATGTATACGAATATACGAGTATGTGCATATATGTAAGTAAAAAATGCCTTGAATGCTTCCTCCAAAAACTATTCACAATGTCCATTCGCCATGCTTTATAAACCCCTAAATTTTATAATCCTCAAATGTAACATCACACTACATAACAACCTGTGATATTATTAATAACCGAATCAAATAAAACATAAGATAAACTAAAAAAAAAACTAAGGAAAAACTTACACAATCTCCTTCACTCTTGGTTTGTGGAATACCCATCTCCTCAAATGTTGCAGGTCCCTTTTTAGCAGGTGCTGATGTTTTTGCTGGGGCTGCTGCTGGAGCTGCTGCTGGAGCAGGAGTAGAAGCTGATGAAATTGATGATTGTCTCGAGTCACCACCTTGTGAAGACATCGTGTTACCCATTGCCCTATTAGGGGTTCTACTTGCCGTGGATGAAGCAGCCGAAACTGGTGTCATGGAAGCATTTCGTGGCGGTGCAACATTTTGACCTGGACCTGGTCTGGAACCGTATGTGGATTGTGCAGATTGGAAAGACTGAACAGATTGTGCAGATTGTGCGGTTCCAGGTCTCGAATTAGACGTTGTAGGTCTTTGCTGTGGATTTTGGTAGCCAGATTCAAAGCTTAGTGGAGGAATGTTTGGAGCGCGGCTAGATGATGGTGATGGATTGCGACCCTGTGAAGACATTGTGCCCATGGGAGATGATGATCTTATAGGCTCTGTGTTTTGATGGGTAATTCCTAAATGAGGTGGTGGTGGTTGCTGCTGCTGCTGAGTGCGAACACCAAAAGCAGAAGACGGTCGATCTGCGACAGGATTTGAACTTGAGGTTGATGGTCGCAATCCATCTTGTGGAAGATATCTTGGGTAACCAGGACTAATTTTAGCACTACCGCGATTACCAGAACCGAAATCATCCTCCGGATATGGTGCAATTGAAATTGGTCGAATGCCTGCTGGAGCACCCTTTTTAACTTTAGGTTTCTGACTATGTGCGGGAGGCATTGGCGATGAGATATCTTCTGTCATGGTTGGCATTGGCGGAGCATTAGCTTGATTGAATCTCTCAGGTCTTCCTCCCCTTCGAGAGCCATGCGTTGACTTAATACGTTGAATCGCTGCACCGTGGTCGCCCTTGGAGAGAGTATGGTTCGCTCTGATGCTATCAATTCTTCCCAAAGCATCCTGATTACCATGCTTGGCAGCCTTATCATACCACTGTGAAGCTATCTCAAGATTCTTTTTGACATACATTCCAATTTCATAAAAGTAGCCCATGGCAAACTCTGCTGTGGCCATCTCTGTCTCAGCGGCACGTTGAGCATATGTGTAGGCGAGCTCCTCATTCTTCTCGAAAATACCTTCATATCCACAAAGAAACCATTTGCTGATGGCCATATCGGCTTCGGGTTCTCCTTGTCGAGCAGCAAGGGCGTTGTAGTGTAACGAAAGAGCTGGATCAAACTCGCACCCAAATAGACAAAGTTCGTAGGCTTGAGCCATCTTGAGTTGTGCTTTGGCAAATCCGAGGTAGGCAGCTTTTTCAACAAACATCTTGGCTTCGTTCAAATCGTATGGTAGGTATTCATCGGGCATGGTAATATTGGGTAACTCTCTAGCGAGCAGCATTCCGTAAACGTAAGCACCCTGAGGGGCATTCTCATCCGCCGTATCGGCTGCGAATTGAATCAAATCTATACCCCTAGCATAATCTTGTTGCATGCCACATTGACCAAGCAAAGTAGCCATTCCAAGCCTATAGCTTGCGGCGGAATCCTTCAAGTATACACCTCTCTGGTAATGTTCGACGGCCTTCGCAGGGTTCATGGTATTTTCGAATTGCATCCCTATTCGGTATTCTGCTCGAGCGTATCCTTTTTGTGCAGCTCGCTGATAACCTTGGAACGATTCCTTTTTATCCATTCGATACCCAAATTTACCAAACTCGAGCCACATTGCCTTCATAAATTCTGCCTTGGGATGTTGTTGTTCTGCGAGGAAGTTGACAATGCTTATAGCATCAACCCGTAATTGGTGCTCAACCTTTGGTGTTGGAGCTCGCGAGTCATCGACTTTTCGCTCATAAGTACTGCTGGCTACTTCCACCCAAGACAGTGCATCCTGAGCCCATGCCAATTGCATCTCTGGATCGCTAGATTTCAAAACCATCGGTCTCGCTCTCTCCAAGACTTCTTCTTTATCCTCATCCGACAACGGTACATTCTGACCTGCGTTTCGGGGTTTTGGAAATGGCGAAAACCTAGGGGAGTCAGGCTGGGATCGTGGAGCACCATAAGGCCCTTTCAAATTCTGATATATGGCTGCATTTGTATGTTCGTAGTTTGCTGTGTACCCCGGTCCGCTGTTTCGATTGCTATGACTTGATCTCGAAGATTCGCTGATCCCTTGCTGTAAATTGTCATTATACGATTGAACAGGTGGAAAGGCAGAATGTGAGCTTACTCGATATCCATCATTTAATTCTAGGTTCGCAAGACTATCTTGCATATTGTTTGGAACTTCTGGCATGATTCTATGGATCTCATTAGTGACGTCCATCGCAATGCTTGTCGAGTGAAAATGCCACACCATACAACCATTTCCCTTTCTTCAATCGAACAGAACAATGAAAATAAATCATACCTTTGTGGCATTGGAGACACTACATTAGGAGGCATATAAAAGTCATCCCCTCCACCTGGATAGAACGTCGCCCCGAGATTGGGGTTCTGTTGATAACCCCCACCATAGCCGCTCATATTGTTGTTAACGGAATTCTGAGTGGTAGGATTGTTTAAACTGGCACCGCGAGGAGGAGGTTGATATGAATCTGAATTTCAAGATCGGATCATTAGCTAGATTCGATGAATTTATAAACGGCGACTCAAACTTCGCGATGATCAAGTCGTGGCAGGTATGTGAATATGGTATAAATAAATGAAAGCTGTGAATGCTAGCTAGTACGATTACTATGTAAGTCTTACGTAGTATCACAGCCGGACAACAGCGGAAAGCAAGCTTTGCGACTAATGAATGAATGCCTTGCGCCTCTCTCCCGAAAAAGCTATCCAAGGACAAAGCTGGTAATACGGTATTTATACTTTTTCTCTTTTTTAAGCCCCTTCAAATTCTGATGACGTTTCGTGTCGCATCGTTTCGTGTACCGTATTCCACTCTCTCCTACTGCATTTATTCCGGATCCCCCTGATGTATATGATATTGCTATTCGAAAGTCCGATCAATAAAATCTTTGCAACGTACCTTGTTGTCCGTTGGGGTAATTTTGCGTCTGTTTCCAGCCTGCTCGTGCCGGTTGATATTCCCCTTGGTTTTCATGGGAATAATCATCGTAAGCGCTGTTGTGATATGACATGGCTACCGAGGCTCGTGGCGGAAAGTCTTCTTGGAAATCGAATTTCCAAGAATATTAACAGCAGGAGGGAGAAATCGAAAAGAGTTTCTTTACAAAGTTGCGAGCAGAGTGAGAAGTAGCAGGGCGTTGATATGTATTGTACGGAGCATAGTATGGTTTTCCAACTTATTTCCCCTGTTCTACTGGACATCTTTCTCATGACAGACTGATTCACTTGCTAGACCCTCCCCCCGAGACACATCACCCAAGAAGACTTCACTGTATGTCTGTCTGTATGTACTCCAGTCTCCATAATCACCAGGAAACGTAAAATGAGATGAAATGGCTGAGCATTTTGCTGGACCACCAGACAAATCGTTGGCAATATGTGGATCTTCTCCCAAGATTACCAAGAACTTTTCCAATCTCTCTATCAATGTTCAATTTATCTTTTAATAAATCTACCTATATAATCAATACACGCGGCCCTTTGGCTCACACCCCCCTGAGACATATAATTATTTATTGTTTGTCAGGAGTAGGAGATATAAATTAATCTTTTTCATCACATCTTTTCACCATCTCAATATCTGAGCGACAGGAAGGTATTTATTTGTACTGTTGTTTCCAGCTTCTGCACAGCAAATCATTCCCGATGTGCGCCATCCTGCAGCTGCATCGTATTGCAGCAAGCTTCCATTCCTTCTCAACTTCTTCTATCAATGAAGCGAACAAATACCTACCTACCCCCTTCTCTTTATCTGAATGTCTTGCAGAAAAAAGGAATGCTATTGGAATGTGCTAAGCTTTGATCGACACAGGCAACATCCCAATATTCTACCTTCTACCCTTGTTCTTTCGGAAATTTGACCCGTTTGGAAAGTATTGGAGTAATTTGATGCCAACCTGACATAGTCAGATTGAGGTAATAACGGCATTGGAGATGTGTTGAGGCTGAGTATCTGGCCTTTTTCCCTCAGCAGGAAGGGTTGTCTGAAGTAAAAAGTAACATAAAGTCTTACTTACGCTTCCGATGAACAACTCATCATCAATCAACACTGGGGAATCGATCCTAGGGCTAACCACCTGACACCCCCTCTCTCATCGACACAACTTTCGAGAAATGCAACACGTACAGAGTAGATGCCCAACAGATCATTCAAACTGAAGCTAAAAGAATTACCGATAAATCTGGGTCGAAATATATCAACAACACAGAACAAAAATCCTTGGTTCGGGTTTACTCGTTTACTCCATCCAAGTGGACCTGTGATACATTCGAGAACATTACAAGGGGTTGAAAAATATGTATAACCTAGTGATTTCGGCTGATCGGAAATGTATTGCGGTACGGGGCATTGGGACTGATATTCCTTTATTAGGGAAAGTGGAAGAAAAGGGGGTGGCATTTCGATAACTAATTTGACAAAGATTTGATTTTTGCTCTCGCTCGTACAAGATCCGAATTATACTTTTGAGGAATGGGTTATTAAGGTTATGCACGCACTATCTTGAAATGTTATGCATGGAATGCTTCTGGAATACTTCTAGAATGCGGGGAACGACTAGAAAGTTTTTTTTTTATAAACGTAAATTCACTTCTATGCAATGATATCTTATTGATTCCAAGGGAAGAATTTGATGAGTATACGAGTAGTTAGTCCTCACTAATTCCTCTTACCTCAAGTGATGGGTTGAAGCATGTCGATGGCAGACTGCACACATTGAAGAGACTTGGTATCTTCTAGGTCTATCTGCTGAATTCAAACTGCTTAGGGGCAAGCTTCCTATAATTGAAAGGTGGAATCTACAGGAGGGGTAGAATTTATAAAATAAATGGAATCTATAACAGAAATATAGAATCTAAAATAGAGGAAGGATAGAAGGTTATTGGTAAAGAAATCGCCCAGTAAACTAAAAAGAGTTTCTCGCCCGCTGCAAAGTCTCCTCCCATCGAGAAAATAGATGCGACTACAGTTGATGGCACAACCACAGTTGCAATTTTTGTCGGTCGTCCTGCGCTTCGTGCTTATCTATTCGCTGCTGCTGTCTGTAAATTGGTTGCGTACGCCTCGTTTAATGCGGCTCGTTGGGCATATTCCTCCGTATGTTGGTTGACCTCTATTTCGGCCATCTCTAGCTTCTTTTCTAGGGATTTCCAAATTTCATCATCGTATTCAATGTGTCGGGTGCTATTGCATTGTCTTGTGTGACATTTGCAGCTGTTGACTGGAAGTGAAGAGTCCCATCCGCTTTGAAATGCCCATGCGATTTCCGTGATCTTCTTTCGATCAAACTTGATATTGTATCTTTCAATGATCAATTTTTGGTATCCTGTAATGACCCTACGATCTCGGGATTGTATAGCGCTAGATGAATCATCGATTGCCTGGTTGTCCCATACCAAACTGTGTACAGCTTGAATTGTATGAGCTATAAAATCTTCCCAGACTGCAGCCACAAAATTACGTGCATAGGCCGTTGCTAAAAATGGATCGAGCGAGCATTCATGGCTGTATCTTTTATGTGCTTCTACGAGGAAATCGAACATAGATTCCTTCTGTGGCCTGACAGTATCAGAGCTACCTGGGGCTATCACAATGCTACTTGAAACCCAATGATTGTCAAACTCTTCTTGAGCAAGATAAATTGCGTCTTCACTGGGGTCTCTCCATAAGTCGTCTGTAGGTAGAACGTACGCCTGCCAAGGATCAACCACAATGATCGCTAAAGAGGTTATCATCAACTTTAATTTCGGGTTGTCTAAGAAACCATATAACTTACCAGTCCACGAATCTTCACCGTGATCTTGTCCCCAGTACGAAACCGAACTGTAATCATCTAGAAATTCATAGGTGTTATCGGCACCCACGAAACGAACGTAGTTTCCCGCGAAAATGGTAAAATCATCATCCGGCAGATATTTTGTAGCACGTCTCCGTGGCACTTTGATCTTCCAATATCTTGAACTTCTTCTCTTAACGTATGTGCTGTCCAATATGTTGAGACTGAGTTCGGTCTCACAGTGAGCCGTGAAAAAAGCGGGAGGGACTCCAAGCATGACTCCAAGCACTTCTGCAAACCTCGGATCTACATCCTCTAGATTGATCAAATGCTTTTGCTTTTTGGAATTTTTTCTAGCAGCATGAGATTCCTTCAAAAAAGAGTAGAGGTCGCGAGCAGATTCAAATTGTTGTGGCTGGTGATCACTTGATGGCAAAGAACTGTCTTCTAGGTCAAAAAGACGAAGTCTGGAAGCCAGCGAGGGTTATCGTTGTCAACCCAGGGATGATGTTGCATAGATATTGAATCAAAGCTTTCACCGAATTCCCTCGCCTGTTCTCCATAGTCCTTCGTCTTTTCAAGCATATATGGATCTTCAGCCTAGCACTTCTCGGCTTCTGGAGGAGAGTCAGTATATCTATCTCGCGTAGGAACAGCTGTGATTATTTCAACAAACTTTCAGGATAATAGAACTCTGGACGCATTGTTGCAAGTCAAAAATTTCAAATGCCAATAGAATTCTTCTTAATCTTTGTCAGCAACAAATATGTAGGATACAACGACAATAATATACCCGAGCTTGAAATTTGAGCTTCATACCAAAAACATACAAAGTGCAAAACAAATACTATATGCAGTTGGCTGCATCGTCACAAAATGCGCTGTTCAAAACCCAATCACACTTTTCCACGATTCTCCAGACCCACGCACTCTTCAAGAATAACACAATCACAAAAAGATGACTCGAGCACTACCCTACCCATAATACACAAAGCACTCACTCCAAAGCCACGAGAAGAAAAATATCATCGTCGCCGATAAGCCTCAAGTAAAGTAATCACAATCAAGTATCCGGACGACAAAGCTAACTTTCGCCTACCAAAAGCATACACAAATGTAATCTATAATAATACCACAGGTATATCGTCCATACTAACTTTTAGTCTACCAAAGTTACCATTCATTACTTACCACTTACTACTCACCACTTATCACTCACCATATACTATATACCATTCATTGTTCACCAATCCCCACTCACCACTGCCTCACTCATAAACCCCCCTCCCCGCATATACTCAAATTATAAGGGCCACTGGTGGGCGACTTAAAAACGCTTAAACAACCCCCCTCCCCGCTATAGATAAGCTCCCACTACCCATGCCAAAATTGCTCACTTACTATTTACTTTCTACATACTCCCTGCATACTCACTCACAACCCAAATAAAACCTTCATTCCGCCCTCACATTTCCACGCCAGAGACCACAAATGATATAGATACAAACCTACCAACCTACCAACCTACCAACCCAAATAAACAACATCACCAACATCCCAGAAACCATCTTAAAAAAAACCAAAACAAAACAAAACAAAACAAAACAAAAAACCTTCCACCCAGGAAACATCAGCAATGCAAATAAGCGAATGAACTCATCTTCCCACCATTACCTAGTTCCCTTAACAGGACACCGTACTAATAAATAGACTGACTGATAGACAAGCGACATCAAACACAAACACAAACACAAACTTCAAAATTACAGTTCCATTTATAAGACGACATCACATCTAGCGAGCGATGCCAACTTGGATAAAAAAAATATTGATTTTCCTTCTGTTTCTCTCTCTATTTCTCTCTTTCCTACTCATCTAACAGGGATATGCAACTCCTTTCAACTTTCCATACCCGTTCGCCCCCCCATCCACATCCACATCCATATCAAAGGAAAACACACCATGACAAATTCCGAACGCCGTCGAGACTTGAAGACACTTCCATCCATGATATTCATTAGTGAGTCTCCATGTATGCACTATCAATGCCTGCCTTCCATGCTTGTACGTATAGCGAAGCTAAACATCCTCCACCTCCTTCATTCAATTCCATCTTACAAAATACAAGTTGGGTTTCCATACCATTTCTCATCATGTCCTCACAATACCTAGGTAGAAACCCATAAACCAAGATGAAACCCATTGAAACTCCTTGCCCATTGATGCCAAACCATTTTCGTATGACCAAAAAAGCATGCTCTATCCTATGATCTTTCCCTTCCCTAAGCCGTAGGACGTTTAAACGGATGCGCTTCAGTATTCAAAACCCACTCATCCAGACTGATAGTCTCCGGAGTCGAAAAGAGAAGATAGAAATATTTGAGCGTCTCCGCCAGCCAAAAACTTTCCATCTCATCTATCCGATACGCTTCTTCAGCAGTAACATCGTAGATGGCCGAATTACCAAACTCCGTAGATGTTGCATTGATGACAGCTTCGTACATTTTCCACCCTTTCTCTTGCCAGGATTTGTCGCCAGTGATACGGTACATATACCAGACAGATTCAATAGCCTCTGGCCTGAGTCGTCATGTTAGCATTTTATTGTTATAAAAGGATAGAGGTGGGAGATTACCTGAGAATGTACTTCCTGGTTAACATACTTGTAAATCCAGGTGGTAGTGATTCTCGCTTGATACGACTTTCGACGTATTCCTTGTGAGAAAGTGGGCGTAATGGATCTGGTAATGTTTCGCCAGCAAGTGGTATTTGACCCTTTTCCAGTTGACGTCCTCCAGCCATAATTTCCAGTTCCGTCTTTGTTTCTGCCGACTTCCGCTCGAACATGGTTTGTTTTTCGGGACCATCCATTGTATCGGCGGCATGACTTTGACGTTTTGTGAGTGATGCAGGTTCATCTTTCGGCTTGAAGGCACCTGCGTCATTGGATTTAGTTTTCAAGGAGTCCTTCAAGGAGTCAGCCTCCTTATGACCGGTATAGCCTTGAGGACCCCCAACAGCCTTCGCTTTCGCCAAGGCATTATGCTCACGGTCCGCATCCATGGGATTCAAATTCATTTCTTTCGCTTCGGCATCAAGCTTCTCCTTATTCTCAATATATTCCTTAAGATTGGCATCTCTGTAGGCAGCCGAAGGATCTAAGCGCTCATAGTAAAGAGTTTGGTTCCAGGAGCAATGCTCAACACTTTCGCATGCAATCACTTCTGACCCTTCAGGCATAATTCCTAATGGCGTTGCCCCATAAGCCCAGACGCAACCATCTGTAAGTTTCTTGGCAATCTCGAGATCGCCTTCGATGCCGAAAATCTTTGCGCTCATTCCAACCATACCTCCAATGAAACATGTTAAATGTGTAACTTCTGGAATCAATAAATTTTCCTCCATGTCGCCATTGCTCGTAACCTTTCCGGAAATAAGAATGTCATCATCTCCCGGAACCATAGGGCGAAAGAGCATATGGTCACGTATGGCAGGGATGGTCTTCATGTACATCTTTCGATAGACTTCTTCAAGACCACCCAGGAGCATGTATTGCTGTATATTTATTAGTTATGTAAAAGATGTCCATGAAGTTCATACATACTTTCGGATAATACTCATATGTGGAGTCCTGTCCACCACCCATTGAGAACTTTTGCCTGCCACCCTGGGTGTACGCCTCAAGACCTTGCTTAACGCAATCCCACTCACCCGCTCCTCCGACTTCTGGCAATTCTGGCAATTCTGGTGCGAACGAATGGCCAAGACCATTGCCATTTCTATAAACTGGAGGATGATTTGGAGGATGATTTGCTGCTGGTGGAGGAGTCGAAGATACCGTGGTTGAGGCCGACAAGGCCGATTCTCCTAGATCTCTCTTCTCCGCCTTTCCTTCTCCCCATCCCTTAATATGGGCCTTTCCAGGCTCACCCGGTAAAACTTGCATTTCCAACATTTTATCTCCGGGGCGGGGCTTTTTCCTAGATTTAGATACCTTTATCTCCGCCTCGGGCGAAGGAGGCTTGTATCCTTCAGGAGCCTCCTCCAAAAGTGCCGCTGTCTGTGGATCGCTGAGAGCGGTCTCCTTTGCTAATGCAGCTTCTTTCTTCTCGTTTTGTTTGATAAGAGTGGCTGTACGGTTGCAGCCTGATGCATCGACATCTTCTGTGAAAACACCAGGAATGTTGGTGGAATTACGATCTTGCCACTCAGATAATGCATTAGTGACTCGAGCTACAGCATCATAGTAACGTTGCTCCCCAGTTAATTGTGCAAGACGAGTAAATTCCATAGACAATGAGCCAAGCTCGGCCAGATTAGATCTGGAACTTGCACGATGAGGCTGAGATGCAAAAACTGGTTTCCATCGGTAGTGAAGTACCGGCATCCTGTTTGGTGTATCAAAAGCGCCCATCAAAATCTCTGCCAATTCAGTAGCTTTGTCCAAGAGGACCTGAAACTTCCCATCGCTAACATCGAAGGCGGCCAAAAGACCACCTAGATATCTGATTGTGGTCTCAAATACTGGTATTTCCATTCTTGGAGTGGTGGTGAAATCGATCTTCTCGACGGCTTTAACAGCCTCCTCGAACTCGTCATAAAACCCCATAATCCATAAAGTGTCCAAACCATCCACCAGGGTTGCTGCCCATCCGCAAAATGGATCTCGAAATTTAGTCGACACCGGGGAAAGTTCGTCATGCCCCCATGCAAACTTCTTGTATCCCTTCCATGATTTCAAGAACTCCTCCTTCACTTTATTCTGCCTCTTTTCCCGTGTTATTTTCGCGTTCGTTGTCTCGTCCTTGAAAACATATTGAATCTTAGGGATTGAAATTGGCACACCAGTTGGCAGTTTAATTATACTCTCAGTAGGTACTGGGAAATGTTCTGCTTGCTTGGACCAATGAATTGTGGTAGGAGCTGCAGAGAAAACAGGTAAATCCTGTCTTCCATCTGGCGCGACAGGGTGAAGGTCTTCAAATTCCTCGTCCTCGTAAACTCCCTTAGTCGGTGGCTTCCTGTTTGGAAGAACATACTTCGGCAAAGTTGTATCTACCGTTTGAACCGCGATAACGTTCGAGGTAGTTAATGTACTGCTGGTTGTAGTGGATTTAGTTTCTTCCTTCGCAGGCTTCAATGGCTCTTTTGGTTGGTCCTTTAGAGTTTCTGGTGCAATTGGATGTCCTCCATTTGGTGTGTATTTGTCCGCCGCAGATTTCGAATCAGGGATATCAACAGTGCTTTGCAAGGTGTAACTCTCCCAATCCCGTATATGTGTAAATCGAACCAGAATCGCCGTTATGAAGACAGCAAGAATAAGAAGTGCTCGGTATCTGCGAATCCGCAACATTGTGCGAATTGCTATTTCGTGGTCTCTCGACCAGAACTTTTGAGCAACTGGAAAGAGAGTGGTTGTACTTGGGGGAGGTTGTATCGTGTGTTCAGCAGCAAGGAATAAATGTTGATAGGATTTGAACCAATAGTAGCCTCATTCCCAATTAAAGTTATCAATACAGGTAAGGGCTTATACTCCCCATAGGTATTTCTTAAAGAATGTTGATGACAATTTACAAAGTACTTTTTCGCAGGATGTGCAAATGGGAAATGTCTCTTCGATTCGAGTTCTATATTGACTTTGCGTGAATGTACGAATTCTACTTGTACCTGTACTCTTTGCTCTTTGCTCCCTCAGATCGCTTGTAGCACTTCATAGCTCTTGGCATCTGTATGGTTCTTTTAAAGTTCTATGAGTTCATAAAGATCAAGTGGAGGACATGGATGATGCGAATTGCTTTTGATAAGGTTAGCTAATAACTTAAATCGTCACAAATTGGGAAAAAGGGACATCTTGGTGTTATAATTTGTGGGGAATTGAGTGTATCAGCTGCAATTTTAGGGGGGCCGCCATGATTCCTATGAAGCTCTGAATGTTTTCCTGTGAAGGGAGTGGATGGATAATGAAACTATTACTAACCTTCCCCGACGGTCACCCGAAAATGCATTTAAATATAAATCCCACGGACGGATGGTGGAGAGAAGAATGAGAGTAAAGATGTAATCGTGTAAGGTGTCGAGTGACATGTACCTCCTCCACTACTCCACTCCTCCCTTTCCGCTTAACCCGAATACATACGTCTATACGAGGGGTATCAAAGTCACTGCCGAATAAACAGAGTCTAAACATCAAATTAGTCTCCAGTATGCACCCCTTTAATATCTTTATTAAGTGGTTCCTGTAGCCCACTACTAGATAACTCCGAAATCCAGTGATAACAAAGCTTTCTATTTAGCTGGTTTACCCACGAAAGAAACATTTTTTGTACAACTTATTAAGGTTAAAAATATTACCCGTAAGTTTGGTCTACCCAACATCGGCAACACGGGTTATATCTATCTAATCGGCTAAATAATCTTGACCCAGCCGTATTCAGCCATGGATATTGATCATCTTGGAAGGTGGGAAGGTCGGCAGACGGCCACCTATGCCGCAACCCCAACTCTTGGCACGGTACAAATGAGTCCTTTACAAGATGAATTCGAAAATCTGTTAAATTGAGAGATCTGACAGGTCCGGATAGGGCCCGTACCCCCCCGAAAGTATGTTGGAATAACCCTGAACTAGTTGTAGATTATGTATATAATTATTTAAAAATATATAACTTTCAAATATTTAAATTTAATTATGATCTTATTATGAATTATTTTATTTTATAAAAATAAAACAATTCAAATTATGATTCTATAATAAGTTTTTCAATCTTCAGATTCATTATAAATATAATACAAATTCATGTATATTATTTCTATCAAAATCATTCATTCCTTATCTATCTGGATATATAGACTGGTGGAATCTGAATGTGTAAGACATGTTACATGAGCTCTCTAGATATGACAGTGTTGTACAGAGTTACATCCCAAAGAATGAGAAGCACGCCTATCATAATATCATGCATGTATTTTGCCCACCTTCCTAATAAAGTCGTTACAAATAATCATTATGCTTCTTTATTCATGACTTTATCCATCCATATCACCCGGTCCTTTTTGTCTACCCATTTGACGTGCCTTGAGCAATTCATCACAGAGTAAAAGATTGGAAGCAATACCGGAACTCGATGCAACACAATTCCTTAGTACACGGAAAGAGTCATATACACCCTCCAAGACTGGATCCATAGGTTCACCAGTCTTAAGATCAAGGCCAACAATATTGCCTTCTACTTGTTCGTCCTGTAACCTAGCAACTGTGATACGTATTAGTAAGATGAATATTAGAGTCGGGTGGGGAGGTGGTCTTACGCGAATCTTGAATATCATGACCGGCATTTGCTGCCAAAGTTTTGGGAATGACGAGGAGAGCATCAGCGAAAGCTTGGACACCCCACTTCGCCTTACCCTTAACAGTCTTGCGGAAAGATTCGCTGTTCAAATGTGCTGCGCAAGCAACCTGGAAAGCACCGCCTCCAGGTACAACGCTCTTGTCTACAATCATGTTGTAAACACTTCGAAGTCCGTCACGGACGGCATCAGTGATCTGAGTAATGGTGTGTTGATTTGGTCCCTTGATGAGAAGGGTTACGGATTTTGGCTCCTTCACATCCTCGATGAAGGTGTATTTCTCCTCTCCCAATTGATGCTCATAAACATTTCCGGCCCAACCAAGGATCTCAGGGGTTAAGTCATCCACACTGTTCTGTGCTGTACCACCACAAATTAATTGTAATCTTTCCATGTTTCTTCGCTTAGCTCTTCTCAGAGCAAAAATTCCGTTCTTGACCAAGACGTCGAGAGATAATGGATCGATACCCTTCTGGTTGATAATCACGAATCCTTTCTTAGGATCGTTTCCACATACTTCCTTCTTCAACTCAACGATTTTTCGCAATTTTTCGTCAACAAACCGGCGTTCGCTCTCCACGAGCTTATCTCTTTGTTCCGCACTCGAATAGTAGAACCCAGAGTTGATTTCGGATTTCTCGTACTCCAAACTGACGTTCAAGCTGAGAATAAATGCGTTCTCGACCTTTTTTGGCATATCTGGATGTCTGGCACCATGATCTAAAGCAAGACCTCGAATCAACTGGGTTTCGGAGGCGGTTCTGTGTTGCATCTTCATAATCTCGACCATGTGAAGATCAGGCTTTGCTGGGGCCTGGTAGATGGCTAGAACCGCATCGACGATATCAGGTGTGAGCTTTTCTGCCAAAGTGTGGTTAAGTTTTGTAGAAAGGGAGGTTCGTGCAACGCAAAGTAAAAGTTCACGGTCGACTTCTTTTTCGATTTTGAAGGTATCCAAGAACTACACAGTGTCAGTATTACCCCGCCTACTTTTGATATCCTACCCACCTTCAATGCTTCCGTCTTCGCGATTTCATAGCCATCTGTGATAATTCTGGGATGTAAACCTTCTGAAATATATCTATCGGCCTGTTTCAAAAGCTCTCCTACGAGGAGAACAACTGAGGTTGTGCCATCACCACAAATATCATCTTGTGCGGTTGCTGCTCGTGCAATCATAACTGCTGTAGGATTTTGTATTTGCATTTCACGTAACAGAACATTTCCATCTTTCGTAAGTTTTATCTGCGGACCGATAATTAGAGAGATATTTTTGCTGCAATAAGAAGGATTTCATACTCCACCAGCACCGTCAACCAACCTTTGGAAACGTCAGTATGTCTTTGGCTCGTTGGCGGGGATTGAAACTAACATTTTGATGGTTCCCATGGGACCCAGGTTTGATTTTAAAACATCTTGTAAACCTTCACCTGCACTGATATTGACTTTCAGAGCTTCCCCTCTTCTCTGCTTCGGATCAGCAGCCGCACCTCAAATTTGGATAGGGAAATTCATACTCTAGACTCCGCCTTTGGGTTCAAAAGTTGTGCGGCAGACATTCTGACCGAACACAATAACTTCCGATGTAATTTAAATGAAGTTATAAAATGGTATGGTGACGAGATGCTGTGCACTTTGTCCTTAACGTCGCAAGCTTTTTTTTCTATGGGCGACGTGAATTACCACGCGAGGTTTAAACTAGTCTCGATTTGGTGCTAAGGCGAGGCTACGAATTTAAGCTGTCAGGCGTTGTGTATGTACGTGGACCACGAACTTCCTTCTCATAATAGTTTCATAATTCATCAAACTATTTCGTGAAATATATTTAAAAAATGTATCGAGGCTGGAACCTTGTGTTGACAATTATAGTCACTTTTCTCTCTGGAGAATGTCTTGGATTTTGGTCATGGCCTTTTAAATTTCAAGCTGCTGTTGCGGAACAAGAACCTATCATAGAATCAACAACATACGAGTATGCTGATAGTCATGCAAAACGTATTGCAGTCATTGGTATGTATTAATACTACTTTCTATTCCCTTATCATCAGTGATTATCTTATGATACCCCCCGATGATCTTCTTTCAACGGAGTAGAACGCTTGTTGGAATATCCGTCTTCAAAATGCACCCAAAGATTAGGCCTTTTCCTATCCCCAAGATGCTATCTATTCTATCTATTTTCTTCGGCTTTCTTGTTATTTTCATCACGGAATTCCAGTCATACGTTACTCATCCAAGCTCCTGACGATATATATCTCCATTTGACATCAAAAGAGGAATTATATTCCAACTCTTTGCTAACATGATATCAGGTGCTGGAGCTGGTGGATCTTCCTCGGCATATCATTTACAGAAGTATGCTGCTGAATCAGACCTTGCAATCAACGTTACCGTTTTCGAACGATCCTCATATATCGGGGGTCGTTCAACAACCGTAAATGCATACGGCAATTCATTGGAGCCAGTAGAATTAGGAGCTAGCATCTTCGTTGAGGTAAACGAAATTCTTAAAAATGCAAGCCGAGAGTTCGACTTGAGTCCAAAATCTTCCAATACCGAGGAAGACGAAGTTCTTGCTATTTGGGATGGAGCCAAATTTGTGTATACTCAGAAGGATAGCGATTGGAAGTATTGGGATATTGCAAAGCTCTTTTGGAAATATGGACTTGCCCCCATGAAGGCTCAACGCTTGATGAAAACTATAGTTGGGAAGTTCTTGCAACTTTATGAAGCACCATATTTCCCATTTAGATCTCTCACGGAAAGACTAGAGGAATTAGAACTGAAAACTGTTGCATCTGTAACGGGCGAACAGTTCCTAGCTGATAACGGCGTCAGTCTATCCTTTTGTCCTCTGTTATCTTGATACTAATAACATGCAGATTGGAGGCTCTTTCCCGACAGATTTGATTCAAGCATCGACTCGGGTTAACTATGGCCAAAATCTAAACGTCATTCATGGCGTAGAGACCATGGTTTGTATGGCGATCGAAGGTGCAATGCAAATTCAAGGCGGTAACTGGCAGATCTTCGACAGCATGATTAAATCTACAAATGCTACCGTTCGTCTAAACCATACCGTTACTGAAATCTCTCATGTCCAAGACCAAGAAAAGTACCATGTCAAGACAGTCACTACCGACGCTATTGGTGTCTCCCATACCAACGAAGAACCATTCGACACCATCGTCATCGCGGCTCCTCTCCAATACACCAACATTAAAATGGCCTCCGACCTCCTTCAACACACCCCCGATGAGATTCCCTATGTATCTCTCCACGTGACGCTCTTCACCTCTCCCTACGGACTCAACCCTGGCTACTTCAATCTAGGCCCCAAATCTGAAGTACCTACCACAATCCTCACAACTCTGCCCAAGGACATTCCCGCACCCACGGACCCCAAAGATTTCGCCGGTCCCGCCGGTTTCTTCTCCATCTCCACTCTCCGCAAAGTCATCAACCCCACCACCCTCGAATACGAAAATCTCTATAAAATCTTCTCCCCTCAACCGCTTTCTTCCGAATTCCTCTCCTCTATCCTCAACAGCGCCGTTCCCGTCCCAGAAGACCTCAACACCATTTCCCCTTCAGCAAATAACACAATAACATGGTACCATCCCCACGTCTGGAACTCTTACCCCTACGAATACCCTCGCGTAACATTCGAAGAGATTCAACTCGCACCAGGTATTTACTATACTAGCGGTATCGAATCCTTCATCAGTACCATGGAAACAAGTGCATTGATGGGTAAGAACGTCGCGAGATTAGTAGTCGATGATTTCCTGAAAAGTACGGAGCCAGAGTCGGAGCCAGTAGTTGAGAAAGTCGAAGCTGAAAATGTAGTTGTTGAGGCAGAGATTGGTGTTGGTGGTGATATACCTGTGGTTGATGAATTGTGATTTTTGTCCTTCCTGGACATGCATATCGTTTGTTCTTTCCCATTCATCTTGTCATTCCCGTGGGAGGAATTACTTTTGTACTATTCAGATCAACATTAGCGAAGCGCAGCGGTATTTGACAACATTTGATACGATACTATCTAACTTTACAATGAGATATAAAGTTCCATATTCTTCTAGCGAAGCATTAATCAGATCCATGCGTGTCCAATACTGTATCATAAAAATAAACAAAAAACTCTTTTCAACTCAGATCTATCCACGTAAAACCCCATACCTTACAACAATATCAATCTCTACATTCCCCCCCCATAAAGGGTTCGCCAACGAAAACAAAGCCACCCAAATTTCACAGCTTTAACATGCCAATCCCCAAAATCATCACCATCCCACTAATTCATCACATCACCTCACCTCAGCATACCCCAACCAAGGCGCACTCATCTCCCCCCCATCATCCCGCTCATCATCATCATCACCCAGCGCACTCTTCACACGCAAACTATACAGCTCCCCATCAGCACCACGAATATATTCGCGCCGATCCATATTCGGAGATGGAGGCGATGTAGGCGAATATCTGCGTTGTTTTTTCCGCGGCGTTTGGGTGCCCGAGAGTGTATGTGGCGGTTGTACTTGTGCTTGTGATGTTGAGGCTGAGATTTTTGGTGTTCCTGCAAGAAATTGGAATTGTTGCGATATTCGTCCGAATTGTGCTACTTGGCTGGAATTGGGACTGAAACGTGGGGAGGGCTCTTTCTTTTGTCGTGAGGCGCCGCGCATTCTTTTTATGCCTTGGAGGGGTTTGGGTGTGGTGCGTTCTCCTTTGGATGGGAAACTGGTTCCGCTGGAAAATAGAGGGGGTTTGCTTGTTGATGGTGATTTTACCTCTGTAGTCGTTGCATCTTCATCCGTCCCTTCTTTTTCCTGATCAGATTCTGGTTCTGGTTCCTCATTCGAATCAGGTATCTCGCCCCAATACTTCATCGGCTTTCTATCTTTGCCCACAGCCCTTCCATCCGGAAAGAACACCTGCATTTTCGCCTCTCCCAACTCAAACGGCATCTCCCTATAGCCCATCCTAACAGCCTTCCGAGTCGGAAACAACAGTTCCACATCATCGAAATCATCATCATCTTCTCTATAAGTCCACCCCGAAGGATTTTTCAAACGGGGCACCATGGGAACTGCCCGCCTCTGCAGTCTTTCCCTTCGCATCCCTGAGTATCCATCTTCGATCCTCTCCTGCCCCAGTTCAGGATATTTTTCCTTCCACCCATCATACCCCCCCTGAATCCCCTCTAGAAATAAATCCGTCTCGTCGCCAAAATTCCAATGTTCTAACACTTCCTGCACCATCGTTAATAATTCTCCTAAGTCCCATCGCTCCTGGGGATCATATGCTAAGGCCCGTAGAAGCATCCCCCTCAACTTCCGACTGTAGATCTCGCGGTCGCGATCCAGAAGTCGGGGGCCCATTGTCAGGAATGTCCGGCTAGGATCTGGATCTACTCCCGTCTTGAAAAGTACATTGGGGGGCACGACTTCCAAAGAAAGTATTGCTTGGTAGATAACGTGAGCTATGTTCCACAGGTCGGTTTGAGTGCCTATTTCGCGGTTGGGATGATTAGCATAGAATTGTTCCTAGAGATTGGTTCAGCAATAGTGGTCAAAATTGGGGATGATTGAGCTGAGTTTAACATGGGACGGAAACAATCAAGGGGCCTTCTTACTGGTGCATGGAATGTATTACGGCCTTGGGTTACTTTGATCCACTGTCGCTTTTTGGCGGTATTCTTTTTTAACTCGTCGCCGTCGGGAACTTCAAGTGCAAACCCGAAATCGGCAAGCTATGGTTTAATCTGAGTTAGCACTAATTGCGTCCGTACGTCTAACATTTAGAATAGCAATTAAAATATGCACAGTTACGCACTTTATGAGCCCTGATACGTCCATGGCCTGGTTTATGGTTATCGCCGATCCTGTAAAGAGGAAAGATTTAGTATCCAATTTTACAATCAGAGATCCATCGATTTGTAAGAATTCCTTCTCTATGTCCAATGGTTCGTGCCTTCAAAACGGGAACTTATACAAAGGTTGCAACTTACAGAACTGCACAATATTAGCACCTCTTCCTGCGAGCAAGCTCAAAATTCCAGGAATCAACTTACTATTATCACCCTTAAGATCCAGATGCACAATTGGATTGTGAAATGTCGAACCCTGTTGAATCAAATCATCGTCCCACTCCTCCGTTCCATGCTTCAAAACCATCAAACCCTTCAACAAACATTCCCATAATCTAAACACATATTCCTCCGAGGGTTGAGTTTCATCACAATTGAGTGCCATCCAATGGTGTAAATCCCCCTGAGATGCACATTCTATGTATATCCTTCCAATATCATGAAGATGAGGTTGCCGGAGTTGCGTCTGGATATAGCGCTCACGATCATATTCGGTTCTGTGCATCCGGGGATTAAAATTAACGATATAATCATCCATAGCAGAACTTGTTCCCTATGTATAACTGTATTAGTAGAATATACTTTCAGAAACCGCTCAATTGCAAACGATCCCTTTGAGCAGGACAGTAATAAGGAAAAACGAATAGCTCACCGTACCCATCGTTCGATGGTAAGCTCGATATATCTTGATAATATGTTCACTCCCGAACTTCATAAGTTTCTGAAGCATCCTACTCTCCTGCTTCAAATTCCATCCTTTCCCCCCTTCCTGCTTGACTACGATTTTCCGCGGCGATACATCTGGGTTATCTCCTCGATATTCAAATAGAGTAGCGATACCATACACACCACCACCAAGGTGCTTGGTGCCAACCCAACCTTTACCAATGTGTACTGGCGCCCATCCTTTGGACGCCTCGAGGTATCTCTCCTTAGCATCCTTGAGTACCATATTTATTGTACATAGACTTGTATATGTGGAAATGTTAGTAGAGGTATAAAATCGTCGCTGCAAGACTTCTTGCTTGTACTCGAAATCCTTCAAACTTTGGTTATGGGTAGTTTTATTAAACAAATGCTTTGTTCATGGCATGTCCTTTGGACGGACAAAGAGGGGCATTCATGTCCAGTAGATGCGTTGGGCATATTTTTATCATTGCGACAAAGAAGATTGTGCGCTTCAACTGAATTGCGATAGAAGACTCTTTGCAGAATGTAGATAATTTTGACTTTTTAGCTATATAATGAGTATCATTACTCTAGCCTACCCTCCATCTAAGAGTATGTATTCTATTGTATGTAAAATAGTCTGATTTCTGCCTCACGGCCATTGATCCAAACCATCCCACTCTAGACCTGGCCCGGGCTGGCATGCCACCAGCAAAATATGGGCAAAGAAGATAGTAAAAACTCCAACCTCCAGCCGCAGAGCAGCAGATGTCTAACTAAAATAATAAAAAGGGTAATATCCAGATGTTCCCTACTGTAATCACAATCATAAAATCCATAAACAAGAAAAAAAATGTGCCGCTGAAAAGCATCGCAACAATGTGCAAATACTCGAGTGATGCGTCCACTTAAAAGAATCGAACCACGTCTTCACCCACGATCGTTACAAATTATGATCTCACGCTTCCATCCCAATTCAACTCTCTCACACTAACCTTCGTCCCCCCCCTCTCACTGTTTTTCCCCCTTACACTCCCTCGCCTCCAATCCATCAAACTCGATCTCTTTGATCTTGCTGACGCCATTGTCTTTCCAGTCGTATCTTTGATAAGCTTGTTTTCCTTCGTCGAGGATGAATTACTTCCACTGTCTCCATCGCCTGCTGTGCACTGCGCAGAGTATGTATTGCTTGCGGAGTAGTATTCGCCATCTACGTATACTGCATCGGAAACGAATGTGCTGCGACGGTTTCGACTGTTGATATATCGCTTTTCAAGTCTGTAGAGCTCCAATTTTTGATTGATCATGTCGATAAACTTCACCATGATTGCTATGTTGTGGATTGTGGGGTGTGGAGTATGGAGGGATTGAGTGAGATTGATATCGCGAGAGGATTTGGCCGGCAGACGAGATGAAGGAGAAGAGAAGCGAGGAATGAATCGATTGGTGGTTTTGTGTGAATAAAGGCTATTAATGATAGAGATCGATGGAGGAAATTCGAAAGAACGTTTTATGGCTGTCAAATGTCCTTTTTTTTGGTAGTGTCTGCGAAACGAATGCAAGAATGGATAGTCTAGTTGTCGAGATCGAATATGAAGATGTTGCGAAAATTCCGTTTATACAGGTGAGCAGATTTGACAAAGAAGCACAATATATATCGTAGTCCGTACGATTCTAGGTCCGAGTATGTTTAGATCTTTGTCTGTACTTTGTATGTATGTCGAGTCAAATCCCAAGATGAATAGAGTCTTTCACTTCACGATGGTATTGAGCAAGAAGAAAGAAAAGAAAGCCTTTAGTTTCTTGGCGATAAGCCATACAGGATGCTCTAGTCTCTACAAGTAAATGTGCCCCGTAGCTCTTCGCCCACCGAATTTCAAGTCACTGCGTACATACTTCTCTACTCAGTCTACTGTGCTTGCATTTCTCATTTCTGCACTTTGCTCAATGCTCAGTGCTCAATGCTCAATGCTCATCCCCTCGAATTTGGATGCTGCTCCATTCAAAGCACCAGAATCATCTGAAAAATCCACAAGAATGAGTGAAATAAGCCCATACTGCAAGGATTCGACATAAATTATCACTTTATCCATGACAGTCTAAAACAAATCGAGCTGCACTAATCCGTTGAAAAGTGGATGCTTTCTCATGGCGAGTGGCCCGGAACGGTCCAACCGTGTGGATGGAAAAGTGGACTTTTGTCTAGTATCCAATTGAATCGAATTATCATCGGAGACTTTAACTATTTTAGTACAAGCTCAAGGGTACAATCCACCGTTGGCACGTTTTCTACATTAATAAGTACGGAGTAGTATGAACTGTGAATTTCAAGCAGCCCCGGATATGTTTCCTCGGGAAGAACTGAAGCAGGAGAGCATGGAAGACGCAATCTGGACCCATCTATGTGAAAGCCAATGATCAAAGCGCTATCAAATCAAATTTCCTTTCGGGAAAAGGTTCAACTAATCATACTATCTAAAGTACGTACTAATAAAATGGCTCTCGTCTTCAGTTCCCCAGCCGACTTCTTTACTCCGTACTCGTTAGCCTCTTTTCCTTGAATTAGAAGTTATTAGAACCCGTCCTCCCGTGTGATCCTCAAGTGGATGTTTGTATATCAGTTTTATGCTTTCCAGGCCCCAAACATTTGGTTTGTACAAATAATTTCATGAATGTTTTATTTGAGCCATGAAACAAGTAATCAGATTACTTTTAAGCCAGACAATGGGCTACGCGTTCAATTGAGAGGTTTGATGCTTGATAGAGTTGAGGTCTGAAAATCATGCGTTGTTCCGGGCTTGGAACTAGACTCCTCGTCTAGTTCCACTTCTGCGCAGGCTCAATGTGAAAGGGAGTTTCCCTGCAGCAGCTATGCATCTGGCTCATTCGAAGTAACAATTCCTTATCGGTCAAATTTATCTATTTTCTTCCTTGGGGATGTCGGGAATATTGATTTCCCGTTCTTTGCCTTGCTGCGTTCCGGCAAAAAGAGTTTCCTGGGCTTAATGGAGGTGAGACGTAATACACGATAATAGGAATGGAAAAGGATGCTTACCACTCCAGAGGTAGGAATATACCCCACCAGTGTCAATTAATTCTCTATGCGTACCACTTTCAGCAACCGACCCCTCCTTGAGTACTATAATTTTATCGCTATCATAGATTGTTCGGAGCCTATGAGCAACGAAAACACTAGTCCTTGATTTTTCTTTCAATATGCTGTTGATGTTTTGCATGAGTGCCTGTTCCGTATGTGTATCCAACGCAGATGTCGCTTCGTCAAAGAATAACAGGGGAGGATCTTTCAAGATAAGTCTTGATACTGCTAATCTTTGCTTTTCTCCTCCAGAAATCATCATTCCTCGCTCACCAACCATGGTGTTATACCCATCGGGAAAAGAGGTGATGATGCTGTGTATCTTCGCACGTTGTGCTGCCTCCTTGACCTTTTCGTCAGATGCCTCCAAGTTACCATATCTGATGTTGTGTTGAATCGAATCATTGAAAAGTGGGGTGTCTTGAGGAACAACGCCGATGGATTTTCTCAGTGACTCCAAACTCACGTTGCGGATATCTTGGCCATCGATGAGGATCCTCCCCTCCTGGACGTCATAGAAACGAAACAGGAGTCGCAGGACTGTTGACTTTCCACAGCCACTAGGTCCAACAATGGCAATTTTCTTGCCGGCGGGTATAGTCATGCTGAGATTCTTCAAAATTGGACGATCTGGATGGTAACCGAACGTTACATTCTCAAATGTGATCTCACCGCCTTTAGTGAGCTGCAAGGGCTTCGCGTTCCGGGGTTCCGTGATAGCGACATTAACCTTTTGCAGGTTGAAAAGCGTCTCCATATCCAATAGGGATTGTCGAAGTTCCCGGTAGACTGACCCCAGAAAATTCAACGGAACCGACAGTTGAAAGACCAACTGATTGACCATAACAAGATCACCAACGGTTAAGTTTCCTGTGGCTACGCCGTCTGCAGCTAGGTACATCATGGCAGTCAATGCACTAGAGAAGATCAAATTTTGTCCACTGTTGAGGAATGCCAAAGATGTTGCGACCTTGATCGATGATTTCTCGTAAGCCTTGAGTGCCTGGTCATACCTACCAACCTCGTACTTCTCATTGTTGAAGTATTTGACAGCCTCATAGTTGATCAGAGAGTCTACAGCAACCGTTGAGCCTTTATTATCTGCAGCATTGGCTGCCCTTCGGAATTTTGTTCTCCAAGCAGTGGTCGAAATGGTGAATGCTGTATAGCCCACCATGGTAACAGCCGTGATAGCGGCGAATTTGGCGCCATATTGGTAGGTCAAGATACCACATACCATGGATATCTCCAATACTGTTGGGAAGACATGAAAAACCATAGACGTGAGCAAGAAACTTATTCCTTTTGTACCCCGATCGATAGCTCTAGTAAGGCCGCCCGTTTGTTTTGTGAGATGAAAATTGAGGTCAAGTCTCAATAGATGATCAAAAACATTGCAAGCCACCCTTCTTATAGCTTTTTGTGCAACGCTGGCGAAGACTGCATTTCGGACTTCTTGAAATAGAGTAGCCCCAACTCTAGTAAGGCCATAAGCCAATATCATCGACCCAGCGACGGTTGTAGCTGTGCCTCCAAGGGCAGCAAAATCGACATTCATAGCATCGACAATGCTTTTGAAGTAAAAAGGTACTTGCACATTCAGTACTTTGGCACCAACTAGCAAACCCAGAGATAATCCAACCCGAAGTCTTGTTCCCAAGTTGTCTTTAGGCCACAAATACTGTGACATCTCTTTTATGATCGCCCAATCCGCCTTCCTCTGCTCTTTATTTGTTTTGTCATCGAGGGCCAACGGATCCTTTCTTGTCGTTGCCTGTATGGTAGGAGGGGCATTTTTCACCGTTTCAGGCCGCGTGCCAGGTAAATCATCTGCTGCTCTGGGGTTTCCCAAGGACTGACTCTGGAGTGTGCTGCCTTTTGGAATATCTTTCAATCGTCGATTGGCGCTTGTGAAGACCCGGAGGCCTATCCCACGTTGCGCCCATAGCGGATGTCGCAATGAGGCTTTTGCATATATGCAAGAAGCTCCACGGAAGCTATGTAAGCTTCGGAAGCTCATCGTAAGGCTGATTCCTTCTCACTGCCCGTAAGTCATCGATTGCGCGTGCCTCAGCTATTCCAAAAAGACCCCCATGTGTAAAGTTGTAGCTATCGATAAGAAGTCAACAAACACAAAGAATTGAAACCTGTTTAACATGAAAAAAGGCTGGATTAATATTTGAAAGTATCCCAATCGTAGAATCTTGTCCTTAATTTTAGTCAAAAATCAGAAAATCGTAAACCAAAACTCAGCAATTTATCTAAAAGTACATGGTGAGTGAGCACAACAAAATATGAAGCTATTACGACATTTCATGTTGAAGCCTCGCCTAAGTGTAACAAGGCAGAAAATTGCACATGCAAGCTACACCTGAGACCTGCAGCTTTCCGAACGACAACGGAAGCTCCCCCGCTCTTTTTTTCTTCTGAACTGCAAAGAAAAAGCAGTCATGATGATTTCACGATCATCTGTAAGCCGTGTCGCTCGCGGTGCGCGGCAGCTTCGTTCAATCAAAGATACCCCGGCTGCATGTAGAGGTATACAAATCAGCGCATCGGAATCCCCCTTGCATGGCGATATTTTAAGCAAGACTCTTGATTCTACAGATCCTGCTGGTACGTTTTGGTTGAGCCTCACTAAGATAATGACATTGAATACTAAAGCGAGTTTCGCAGATGCAAGATTTGAAGTCATTGGAGCGCCTTACTCTCTCCTCTCAGTCTCATTGTCCGCATCGCAAACACTATACACCCGACGAGGAACGTTAGTTGGAGTGAGCGGAAAAGCAGAAAATGTCAGCATGCTCGAGGTGAAAGCATAGGATAGGAAGGATGGCTTGCTGATATATTGGGTAGGCCCAATCAACATTATCGATCCTTGAACCCTTTCGACGAGTCCCTCTTGGGATTCCTTTTCTATACCAAAAAGTCTCCTCGACAAGTCCTATAAAAGCGTTGATATCAACGAAGAATCCGATTACGTCTATGGAGGTATTACATCTGGATGGAAGAGAAGATTGGATAGTTGCTCAGAGGAATGCATTACTGGCTTGGACCGGTCATAGATTATCTGTTTCGCCGACAATAAACAGAAGTATGAGTATTGCTCATTGGGGAAACACACAAGTTACAGGTAGAGGTCTTGTAGCTTTGGCTGGGGCAGGGCGTATATACGAAATCACCCTGAAAGAAGGGGAGGAATTTGTCGCACATCCCGGAAACGTCGTTGCATACACAATGAACCAACACAAACCTCTCCCTTACCGTCTGAAATCCTCGATCCTAAGATTCCAGGTCCCAAGCTTAGGATTCAGTAAGCTATTGCCAGATATTAAGTTTTTCAGGGTTATGCAACAGACAGATTCATGGAAATTTGTCAAGAGGATAGCTTTCACGCTGAGGACGGCGATGAGGAGGACTATTTGGGGGGATAGGCTATTTTTACAATTCAGAGGGCCTACTACACTCCTAATGTCCACAAGGGCAACAAGGGTTAGCGACGTTTTGACGAACAGAGATATTAACGAGATTGCGGATGCTCCACCAGGAGCCGTAACGGAAGCCATTGAACTGGCAAAGGAACCTAAAGCGGTCTCAAAAGATACGAAACAAATCACGGATGTACCGACCGGATTCCATTTTGCGGAGGTTAATAAAGATGGGAAAGTGAAGTTTGAGGATCCTCTTGTAAGGTAGTCAGTAGAGGGAAGAAATAGAAAATGTACGAGTAGGTCCTGGTTTTGGACGGGCAAAGGGAATAAAATTTACGGAAATGATACCTCAACCAAAATGAGCCATTGCTCATCTCTTCTCTGTCTGCTTTGAAAATGTATGACCTGCTTTTTGTGTGGACCATGCTGAAGTCAGCTTTCATCTACGTCCATTTGAAGTTTGTCACAAACAAAAGATTGTCACCATGTTGAACATGACATACTCTGCATATGGTTCTATTTGGTTGATTATACTCTATCCTCTTTCGAGTGGTTTTGAAAACATAAATACCTGACAGGAGATTGGCTATCCCACCAAAGTGAAACTACCTCGCCAAAAGCATATGTCTGATTGGTTTAGTTTGTGAAGTTTCGTCCTCGCTATATGAAATGTGAGGTTGAGATAAGCATGCATGCTTTTGGTTGTCGCTCTAATACTGGCTTTCGTCGTCATATATGAAATGTCTAGTGACTGGGTAATCATCGTCGTTTGCTTCATTGATAGTGATATGTCGTCCAAACTGTAATTTGAGGATGTTAATTTTAGTTATCTATGGCTTGTCCGGCGGAAATATGTCTATATGACTTTCTTGCTGTTCTTTGGTTGTTGGGCCTTGATCTTCTTTTCCCTTAAATTTCATTTATTGGTAGATTACAGCTTCTTGTTCCTTGGATTCTCGACTAAGTCTTTATTTTTATACTTTGTCGTTGTATGTTATGATATCATGATAGCTTCTTATTGAGGAGATGCTAATCCTGTTTCGAACCCTAACTCTATAGGCTTTTGTTTATTTTGTTTTCATTCACTGGTCATCTGTCCGATCCTCTTCACAACCATAGTCTCGTCTAGTATCATGTCGGCAACTATACTAGGATATATAAAAGATCCATTTGTTCATCAAAACGATTCAAACTTGGTAATTCCAATTGAAACATCAAATGAATGACTCCGTTAATCGGTTGTTGTGTAGTTTTCAACAAATGTCAGCTTGAAGTACCTCAACCAAAAGACAAATGGTTTGGATTTCGTATTATATTATTACTATCATTGCCGCGTAAGTATTGTTTATTGTTAATTTGTTTAATATAGATCAGATGATATATCTCAATTAATAAATAATAGCAAATTTCATGTAAACATTGATCCGACAGTGAAGCAGGATGATTTATTATTATCGTCTATTGTCATTATATTCGATTCTTTTACTATCTCAACAATTTCCTTATCCTTTTCAATCACATACTCATTCTTGTTCATATTATAAAAAATACCCGTTACAATCCGACCTTTATCAACCTGAGAAGCAATCACTAGTCCCAACTTTACTTAATGTAATTTTACTTCAATCCCTTATTCCTGAATTCTCATATTTATATGCGTTTCTGTCCGGTTCATCCGTGAAACGTGATCCACACATATAAATACACATGGCCAAACCAGTGTGTGTTTGATAAGTCGGCTGGGTGCATAAAAGGATAGCCTTGAAGAGCTTTTCCGAGCAGCAAAATCAAGAAAAGCCACCTAAGCATTGCATATGTGCCTAGCTTGTGCTCAACAGGGAAGCGGAAAGCGGCTTAGATGGTTTTGCAATTGCGAGTGGCAAGTGGCCGAAATAAATTACTTAGTACCACCACTGAGGTTGATGGTGATAATGTGTAACGGCAATGAATATAGAAAAAAGCTAATGGAAAAATGACGATGAATTTAAGACTTATAGAACTTTATACTTACATATAATCCTGCGCCAAAGATTTTTCACTATGTCTGATTATTATTTCACAGCACTGCCTCTCTATTCAATCTTTTACTAAGCTCTATAGTTTCGGAAAAATGAGGATATAGGAAAGACATTTTATATGGCACTCAAGATTAATCAACTATTCACAGCATCCTCAAATTCCTATTAATATGTCTTCTTTATTTCCTATAATTCCTATCTTTTTTCTACTTCTCAATACTGAATTGTCTTCTTCCTTTTCAATTCCTTGATAACATTCACTACAATTGTCTACACCGAATTTCCTATTATAAAATATTCCAGGGGCTATTTCCTTCCAGTCCGGATAAAATTCACAAAGAGCAGGTGAAGCTTGCATATGCAGGATTTGATGATTCTTTAATACAGGAACAGAAATTTGGCTAGTTGCTAGGTATTTATAGGTTATATATCTTCGTTGCTTTAATATCGTCTGATCTTTCGTTAGAAAGTATTGTTGAAAAGTGACAATAGTCAAGGACCAAAAATCAATAATATAATGGTAGCAAGATGATGAAAATTACAGCAATAGACCGCAACTTTTCAAAGGATTCCCGAAAGTATTATAAATCTAAAAGCTTTCGGTAAGAGATGTGGCAATTGGCGCCCCTATGTATTCCTCATAGCCTACAGGTATCTCCTATGCACATTAGCCTTTCCTTGCTTATGAAAAATTCCTTGTTTCATAGGGAACTTTAAATAGTTGTCTAAAAAGGTTTATACTTGCAAAGTTTTGCAATGAATCATGATATTCCTCCAAACTTCGGTTCCCAATTGCTGCGACGACAAAGCATGTGATGGGGGTAAGCTTTGATTTCACAACTTCCTCGTTCCGCCGGTGCTTGATATTCGGGCCTCGGCCTCGGTATACAGTAAAGGTTATGTAAAGTGGAATTGGAATGTGACGTGAGACTGGCAAAAGGCAATTGCTCCAGTTTAATCCCTCCCTGGAAAAGTCAACTCGCTCCTTTAGTGGAAAGCAACTTACTTGGCTGTATCACCACAGGTCACTCCTTATCTATCGCGAGCTTTTATTTGTTGTTCACCTGTAGTTGCTTTTAACAAATATAGTAGAAGGAAGATACTAGCTTGAGGATTTAACATCAAAATACTTCAGGAGCAACGGTAAAAAGAGACGAGGTGAGAAGTTATGGACTGGAAACCTTAGGCAGAACTTAAATAAGTTTGCTCTACCGCTTATTCTCATCCACATTTGGGTTTTTTCTAGTTGGACTTCTGAGTTAGTTTTTGGTTTATTCTTCTGAGGCATCTTATCAATAGTCTATAGGGAAGGAGACTTTAGCTCTACCACCAAGCGCATTTCCTATATACTTACATCGACAGTTTGAGCTTATAAATAGCAATAATTCACCGTATATCAGGAGCAGCAATGTATTGAATTGGGTTGTGTACTTCTTATTCTAATGATAGGTGAGCTACCACATAGAGTAAATGACACAAAAAGATCAGATCTTCATTCAATACACTTCAGGAACCTGGTTCATCTGATTATGTGTTAAATGGGAGGTGGCTTTTCGATTTCATGTACGCAGCGCAAGCCAAAATTATGACTAGCTGTACAAATGTGAGTGAAAAATATTTATCTGGTTTGTGATTGATAATAAGCGACAGCTATATTCAATACTATCCCATAGACTTCCCATTTCATCTACTCCCATCTTCAATTCCATTTATCAACTCCCAGCCAAATTCTATTATTTCCCTCCAAGTCCAATTCTTCCACATATAACAAACCAACACTCCACTAACCTCCACTTTCCTGACCAGTGCATAAAGCATAAATCAGTTCTATCCAGAAAAGGCCCTACTTCTCGCTTGAATCCCAATACACGCCTTAAGCTCAAAAGCATCATTCCAAAATCCCTTTAATCTTTTTATTTACTTCCTGGATCCATAATATATACTATTATATCTAGACTCTCCGGCTTAACAGTAATGTAAATTCACCGTTCTGAGTTCTGATAACTTAAGAAGAGAGTTGTTGGAAGGATAATTTAAATAGTCTCAGCTTAAACTTCCCAAAACTCACCACTTAAAATCTCAACTTCATAGTACTCTATCTTATGTATAGAAGTCCTTAATTTAGCACATCTGTATACCTATCCTTAGGGAGGTCTCAGGAGGTAAATTAGTACTACTACCACTACGACGACTACGACTACTACTGATCATAAGAGTTAAAAGCAAAACTTTGTATATCGTGACATTGGCTGAGCTACTATTCATTCCAAGTCGATGCATCTGGGTTTTTGGCTGGTATGTTGAGATGGTTATGATATAAAGATATGAGGCGATATCTTATATCTCATCATATCATAACGTCTCATCTTATCCATCCTCCTATCTATGTCATCCCAACAATGCTTCTTCTCCAAACATCAACAAGCATTTTTGAAGAACTCAGTAGCTAAAAGAGAACACAATCTTTAGAAGGTCGATCTTTCATACCAAGTTCCAATCTCCCATGCTCGCCACAGTGTTTACAATTTGTCTGTGAGCTGCTAGTTTTAGACTTTGAAAGTGGGTGTTTTATATGGGAGGAGGAGGATGGATTAGGTCTAGGACAGGAGGGTTGGAGGTGAATTAGAGATGATTTGAAGATGAGATGAAAAGGTAGAAGTGGATGAGGTGGTAGAAGTGAATGAATAAAGATTGTAGAAATCGATACTATAAAACGAGTAATCACATATATCAAATTCCCCATCCTCTTTTCTATCATTCAATTTCGATATCATCACCCCTCCCTTCCCCTCTTAGTCAAACTCCCCATTCACCAACGCCTCTACACTCCTCCCTCATACATCAAACCTCCTCTCTTTCTCTACCCAACTTCCTAGTTCTGTCTTTATTCGTCTCCTATTCACTTCTCCAAGCATCTACTTCCAGTGTCCTTTTTCACCCCGATCCTCGATCCCCTCATTCATCCCCTCATCCATCCCCTCATCCATCCCCTCATCCCAACCCAAACCACACAAACCAAATATATATAAATCCCCATCCATCCACTACTTCAGGATCCATCATCACTCCAAAACAATAACAATCTAAAAGTGAGAAGTAATTAACGCAAAACAGCAGAATCCATAGACAAAATCTTTATTTAAGCTAATGATTAAATATATTACCTTTTGCTGGTTATGAATTGTTATTTATATACGGATGAGAGAGATAGCATTGAGAGAAAGGATAAATGATATGAGAAGAGATGAGATATGTAAATAAACGACACATCAAATGTTTAATAATAACAATAATAATACCACCCAAAGAGAAAACCAAAAAGAAATAAATAACATTACTGAACACTAGGTATATAGAATAAGTAAAAATAATAAAATCCCACAAGATATTAATACCAAAAAAAGAAGAAACAAAAACTATATAGGTTCACCAGCACATAGCTCAAATGAATACTATATAGTAAGATTATTAGATGTTAAGTTTTTCTTTTATATATAGATCTAAAGAAAATATTGAGGCTAGAGGTATTAGAGTGAGCGGATGAGTGGATTAGGAGTTGGAATGAGTGGGTGAATTGGAATCTATAAATATAAATTAATAAATCCTTACTTCAACTTTTACTTTTACTCACACTCACACTCAATCTTCATTTCTTCGTTCTATTCATACTAATAGACATATCAAATCTTCGAGGATATCTTATCCACTTTGTTGTTTTGTCTTTGACTATACAAATATCTTCCCCTGGCTAAAGTTCAAATTCCGTCGCCTATTAGTATCAATAATCCGCAAGTAGAGATCCTAAGTTGATTATTCCTCTTACTCTTCCTCAGATATACCTATACAGGACCATCAGGGCTTTCTTTTTCCAGAGAAAATTGACTGCAAAGTAGAAGTATTCGGGATCTGTTCAGAGGGATATAGATATCTAAAACAAATATCCTGTACTTAAATCGTAGATTATAAAGTAAATAGGAAAAGAAAATCAAAAAACCTTTACTGTCTTTTCCTCTTTCTCTCCCCATCTCCATCCTCCATCTTCGGGGATTCTTAAATTGAAATAAATTGATTTTGTTTATAAATCTAATACTTTATTTTCAAATCACTCCTTTTTGAATTATTCTTTTATATTAAAAATAATAATTTCTATTTATTAATAATTTAATAATTAATTAATAATTAAAATTATAAAATTATTATATAATTATATAATTATATATAAATTTTTAAATTTTTAAAAATTTGATTTTTAATTTATATAAGATTTATATGTAAATTTTTAAATTTTTTTTCAATAAAATTTTTTATAAAATATTTTAATTAAAATTAATTAAAAAATCTATTTAATTGAAAAAAATAATTTATAAGTAATATTTTATTATCAATTAAATTATTTATTTATTTATTTACTTATTTATATAAAATTTTGATATAGAATGAAATATAAAAACTAATAAATCAATAATTATAAATTATTTTTTACAATAAATTAATTAATTTAGTGAATTATAATTTAAGGATTTTGAAAAAATTTAAATTTATTTTTTGAAAACCTATTTCAAGTTTTAATAATTTTCAAATAATTATATAATAATTTTATAATTAAAAGTTTAATTAATTTTATATATTAATCATTGAATTATTAATAAGTAAAAATTATTATTTTTGATATAAAAAAATAATTCGAATTAAGAATGATTTGAAAGTAAAATAAAGAATAAAACGAATATTCTATATTTAAATTATATATTATAAAGTAAATAGAAAATGAAAATGAAATAAATTAAAATATTTGAATTTAGTTATTTTTTCTTAATCTCTTTTTATATTTATTCTTTATTTTTCGTGAATCCTAAAAAAAATTGTTTTTATTTATATATTATAAAATAAAATAAAATAAAATAAAATAAAATAAAATAAAATAAAATAAAATAAAATAAAATAAAATAAAATAAAATAAAATAAAATAAAATAAGAATAAAATAAGAATAAAATAAGAATAAAATAAGAATAAAATAAGAATAAAATAAGAATAAAAGTATATATCATATAAATTAATAAATAAATAAATAAATACTAATTATTAAATAAGATATTATACTCTATTTATATATTTAAATATTTGAATATTTGAACGAATAAATAAATAAATGAATATTAAGAAGATTTATTTTGTATTGATTTATTTCTATATACATTTATTTGTTTGTTTGTTTGTTTATCTGCCTAAATGATGATGGGTAAGTAATTGATAGGTATTTCATATATTCTATCGAGTATAGTATATAGATCTAGGAGGTGGAGATTTTGGATCTTGATGCGATGTAAAGTGATGCGATGTGAAGCGAAACGAAGATTGAAATAGATTTCTGCGGTAAAAAGTTGATGACAAAAAGGATCAATATACGGATTTAGTAACCTATCCGGAATCGATATATCTTGTGATTTATTATTATGCATAGAGCTAATAAGCGTAGGTACACTGATGGTAGCTCTAACTTGTATTCTCCTCATTCTCCTCATTGTCAATATATCATGTATTTGTAACCTGTGGGTACCTAGGTATCTATTATCAATCCCCGGCCTTTCCCTCATACATGTATTCCGAATTCCGTATTCCGTATTCCGTGCCGTTGAGCGAACTCCTCCTTACCAAGTTACAATGTTGGAAAATGGTAAGCTTATGGTATTTCCGATCTTGATAACTCTACATTAACGAGAATCGAGATAATTAACAAATACTTGATAGGAAAGGAAGTATGCGAAATGCATCAATATCTGACATAAAATCCTTAGTTCTTAGTGCCGGTCTGTCTTGGTATTGATTGAAAATATACTTTTCGTATCAATCAGCATGGCATCGTCAGCTTGTTTGTTGGGCTTGTGAGATGGGTGAATAGGGTAATGATGATGGGTGATCATGTGTAGAACAAGGTTATGGACGGTATGGAAATTCCATGGCGTCCTTGATGGAAAACCCTCTCGTTTGGAAGAAAAGTCTAAAAGTTAAAATGTCAATTCATTGTGAGATTTTTCATCATGTTCTTTTTCTTCTTCTGTCTTCTCCGAATCATCCGGTGGTGGTGCCATGTGACTTGAGGGACATTGTTGATGGTTGTGTGTTGATGGTCGTGTGTTGATGGTCGTGTGTTGATGGTCGTGTGTTGATGCTACCTCCTGATAGATCTCAAGTCGGATCAATGTTTTTGTAATCGCCGACTTGCTTCTTCTTGAAGAAAACAAGCTACTGTCCTCTCCATAAGTACCTTGTAGGTAAATATAGAATAGAGAGATTTGGATGAACCGGATTTCGTACCGATGATACCGAGAAAAGGAACAGCAGCGTATAGTGTAAAGTGCAGAATGAAAGAAAGTGCACGCTCAATGTAATGAATGATATGGCTTTGGCCCACCGGCCCTGATAAATATGCAAGACACAAAGCAAGTTACATGAGTGATAATCATGAAATCACGAAATGGATGGAGGAAAAGAAAAAGGTCAAGGGTTTTTTCCCAAGTTTCCGTAGAATCGGAAAACTTACTGTCCACTTTAGTCTTTCGGTCATGGCCAATTCGACATCTCCTTAGCGATGGGGGTCCTTGAGTGTCTAGAACTTCTCCAGGGCTTTTCTTGGAATTTCTTGATGGATGGGAAGAATGGGTTGGGAAGGGGGAGGGGGGAATGAATGAACGAACGAATGAATGATTGACTACCTAGTACTAGTAGCCTAGTACGGGGTATGTACTATGTATGACTGACTGACTGACATTATCGTGTGTAGCTGGGCGAGATGACCTTTTGGCTAGATTGAATTTGGATGGGATTGATGGGATTGGGAATCTTATTTTAAAAACAGATTTCGTATTTTCCATGTGGTTCACGAATCACGACGGGTTATTATTGTCAGGTTATTATTATTACCACCCAGGGTTGCAGCGATCATTTCTAAAGATAAATTTGGTGGTCACATGGTGATGACCCTTTTGGTGGAAACGGTTTCAAACAATAATTGAGGAGTGAAGTGAGTGAAGTGTGAAGTGAGTGAAGTGAGTGATGTGAGTGATGTGTGAAGTGAGTGAAGTGAAAGATGTGAATAATATGCACATGTTTACGAAACTCATGGACCCAATAATAAGAAATATTCAATACGGAGAATCCTAGTTGGTCTAATTTCCCACATGCAAACCAAGCCACCATTTCTCTTGAACCCGGTGTCCACATCACGCCTTGATGACCTTCACTCCACTCAAACAACCTTGGAAATTGACCCCTGGAGATGATTCTTTTTCATATTTAACTTTGGATGAGTTATGCTAAATTGAAGAGTATAGTCCCAGTCCAGGTTTATTTCTTTAGTAAAGAAATGAATTATGCAGAATGATCCTAGTTACTCTTATCCTGAAGAATGATCAATTGAAATGAATCGTGAAGTCATTCACAGAGAACAGTCTTCATCGTGATGTGAAGCTATTCCTATAATTCGGCATTCCATTTATATACCTACCTTCCGATACAAAGTCATTCATCTGAACCAATCGAACATTGACAACAAAGCCAACGAGAGCAAGAGAACGGATTCACCCTAAAAAGTAAACAGTATGCGCTTCAAAACGCGCCTACTCCCGCCAATGTCATGTCAACGAGCTGAAATTGGAAAAGATTGGATGGGAATCTAAGGATCCAAGGGGAATAAGCGTAAGTTTAAGTTGAATGTAAAAGGTAGATCAGGTTCAGGTTTTGCAGTACGGAGTGCAGGTGATGGACGGGTGATTGTGTAGGTTGCATAAAAAAGAACCAATCATTCCAGGAAATTCGACTGACTAATCAAGTCCTCAAGGCAAGACCCTCTTTATTACTGCCACGTCCATCTGTACCTGCGTAGCCTTTCTGTACCTTTTTTTAAACGCATAAGCAACAAGCTGTAGCCAATCAGAGAGAAGCAAAGTAAAAATTAACGAACAAATTCGTCAACCATAAATCATATCTAAGCACCACCCTTGACCATCTTGAGCATCTTAAGCACCGTAAATACCCTAAATACCCTAAAAATGAACCTCCACTAATTCTCACCCACTTTGAACCACTCATGTCAAACCTTTTCATACTCCACACACTAGGAAAGGTAGAAAAAGTAGAAACTACCTACTACCTAGTATAGTAACTCAGGTACCATTTCTTCCAATGATTCCCACTTTTTTACACATCCATCCGCATACCCAACTCCTTCCTCACGCACAATTTCATCTACCCAAACCATCCAAAGGAATCTGAGTAAAGCTAAACCCTTTCATCAATCAAATCAAAATCAACCATTCAATCAATCATCAATCAATCATCAATCAATCAATCAATCAACCATCAATCAATCAACCATCCTTCCATCAACTCCTCTTTCTAAATTCATTCATCAAACAAGCTAAACAAATCTTCCTCTCTCAGACTCAGACTTCACTCTCCCTCCTACTACTTCTCACTGCCCTACTCTTCATCCCCCTTAAACAACGAATCCCTTTTTCGAAAAAAAAAAAAGAAGAAAAGAAGAATTTGGAAATCTTTCTCGCATCGTTCACGGCATAAGAATTATTTAATTCAAACCGTCGTTTTCGATGATTTACATTCTCTTGTGTTGATTTCCTATTCTTCTCTCTCTCTTTTCATTCCTTCTCGTTTCTACAATACCGCCAAACATTCGTTTACTTATTGCTTGCGGTCGATTTTTTCCCCAACCTTCATTCCAGCATCACCCGATTTTCTTCCCTCTGCCCTATCCAACACCGGACGACCAGGACATTATTGACCTGACCTTTTCCCTCCTTTCGAAACATCAACAGGAAAATTCCCTTCCATCATCACCCTTTCAACCTCTTCTTAATTATTCGATACATCAAATCAAAATCACGATACATCTCGCAGATTAGCACACACCGACTCACTCGTTATTTCGACCATACGTTTCTGTTGTGATTGTCATCTCCCTCTCGCTGGTCCTCTTACCAAGACCCAACTAACTTTCCAACACAAAACGGACCATCCATTGATCTTAAATAAACCAAATCATACAAATAACATCTCGCGGCAAACTTCATCGCCATCGCGATCGATCGATCCATTTAATCAACATCTAACGAAAGAAAGGCCACGGCCAAATCAAATCACTCATCATGAAGTCGATATCTACTCTCGCTATCGTCGCTGCTACCGCCTTGATTAGCAATGCAGTCGCTGCACCATCTCCAGAATTATACACGCGACAATACAAGGCCTTAACCTATGAAGGATGCTTTTCCTCGGGTCTGGGATTGACCAAGAATTCAACATACATATTCAACAGTAAAGGATGGTGTCAAATGCAATGTGTACCTGCCGGCGATTATGCAGTTCAAGCAACATACAACAGCGATGAATGTTGGTGTGGTGATGATCTTCCTCCTGCAGCTAATAAAGTCGACGATTCAAAGTGTGATAGTCCTTGTGCTGGTACTAGTTTAGAGATGTGTGGTGGTACGAAACTTTATTGGTCGGTTTATCTCACTGGTACAGAAAGTTCAGCACCAAATTATGATCCTGCTGCGGCAGCTGCATCATCTTCATCGTCCGTTGCCGCCACACATACCACATCTATTGCACCATCAGTTGTTACCGTAGGAGGTATGGTTTTCTCCGTGTCCCGAATATGATTTCTCGTCTAACAATCATCTCAGGTCAAACGGTTACAGTTCAAGCATCCAGCGCAGCCGCAGCATCGAGCTCGGTAGCTGCATTGTCCGAAAAAGGTTCATCAGGTCCAAATAAAGCTGGCATCGCCGCAGGCGTCGTTGTCGGTGTACTAGTTGCTGCGGCGATCGCTGGAGGAATCTTCATTGTTATGCGGAACAAAAAGAGACGTGAGGTCGAGGAGGAATACCGAAGAAATGCAGCAGTCAATAACTTTGTCACTGGTGGTAAAGTACCTGTTAGCAGCAGTGGCTCTTTTACCGATACTCGACTTGATCCTACTCTCGCAAATAGAAGAATGAGTGATGGTAGTATCGCTGATAATCAAGATTACTCGAGGAGAATCCTTAAGGTATGTGAATGTAAAAGCTAGCAACTTGATCATATGCTAACATTCATTCAAGGTCACCAACGCATGATAAAGCTACATACACACACACACATTTAATCAATGTGACGAACGACGAGTTTTCAATGTCATTTAGCTCAATTTCAATCCTTTTCGGCGTTTTCGGTCCTTATCTTCTTTTAGTTGTGACTACAAACACATGGTCGTTCTGCTTTGGGTATCAGTCCCTGTTTCATAAGGGTTCATGGTGTTATGTGTATAGGCGTGGCGTAGAATGAGCATATGAAGAACATACTCTTTCGCCATTAGGAGGATTGATTTTTCCAAAATAGGCATCAATTCTACGATACACTCAAACATTTAATCGATGTTTGAAAATCACACCGTCCTCTCTTTTTTTAGCATTTTGCTCTTCGACAAAACTTTTACTTTTCTTTCGATATTTTATCTCCTTTTCAATGTTTTATTTCCTTGAACCAAGCGATCCTCTTATACCCACCCTTCACGTACCAGAAGCAATAAATACACAAACATTATACAAATTCCATAAATTTCATGGGATCTTGTGAAGATGAACAAATTTGGGAGGATGGGATGGGAAAGGGAGAGATTTAAGAGGGTAGAAGGGATTGGTGTTGGTTGGAGGGATATACAACGGATGGGAGGCGGAATATTTGAGAGATAGATCGGGGGATCGGAAAGTATAGTAGAAGATATAGGGAAATGGAAGGGTTTAAAGGGTTTTACTGCGAAGTAGTGATTGGTTGGTGGTTAATGGTTATTAGATCCGAAGAATAGGATCGGGAATTGGACTGAAAGTGGGGCTGGGACTGCTTTGGTGAAATAGTCTTAATGATGAGTACCTGAGAAGACCTCGGAAATAGAGGTTAACAGGATGAGGGGAGGAGGTGATGAGAGAGAGGGGAGAAAAGATGAGATGAGAAAAGAAAGTAGAAATAGTGAAGTGGAGTAAGATGGAGTAAAGTTAGAGTCAATTGATATATCCCTTTTGTTATTGAATTTTTGAGTTTTGTATGAGTAATGTGAGTGATGTAAATGATATAAATGATATAAATGATATAAATGATATAAATGATATAAATGATATAAATGATATAAATGATATAAATGATATAAATAATAAATCTATAATTTTACTTTTAGAGCATTTTCAATTAGAGATTTTTTTTATTTACTAAAATTTTATAATAAATAAATTAATATAATTTAATTAAAAAAATTTAAAATTTATTAATTGAGATATTAATAATTGAATTTTTAATTTTTTTAATTTTATATAAAGATTTTTATTAATTTTTATTAATTAAAATCAAGTGAGTAAAATATTTTTAATTTTTTTTGGGAAATTTTGAAATTATATTATTATTATATAATAGATGATAAATTATAATTTTAAATTTTATATAAATAATATAATAAATATCCAGAATATAGATATCAAATCTTTGAAATTGATATTCTTGATAGTGGATGATGGAGGGATAGGATACAGGATTCTTGTTAAAAGGTCCCGGGTCGGATTAAATAGAAGGAAGCCGGAGGAAAATGAATATTATGTGTTAGGCATAGAATGAATGTAAAAGGGAGCGAGGAAGGAAATATATTTATTAATGGATTTGTGAGTGCTTGACTTCTTGAGTGGTTGATTGTAGATTGTTAGGAGCTGCTCGGGATACTGGATCTGTTTTATCACTTTAGATTGTTTATTTTTATTTTTATTTTTATTTTTATTTTTATTTTTATTTTTATTTTTATTTTTATTTTTATTTTTATTTTTATTTTTATTTTTATTTTTATTTTTATTTTTATTTTTATTTTTATTTTTATTTTTATTTTTATTTTTATTTTTATTTTTATTTTTATTTTTATTTTTATTTTTATTTTTATTTTTATTTTTATTTTTATTTTTATTTTTATTTTTATTTTTATTTTTATTTTTATTTTTATTTTTATTTTTATTTTTATTTTTATTTTTATTTTTATTTTTTTTTTATTTTTTTTTAATTTTTTTTAATTTTTTTTTAATTTTTTAATTTTTTAATTTTTTTTTAATTTTTTTTAATTTTTTTTTATATATTTTTTTTTCTTTTCGAGTAAAAGGCTGTGTTACTTATTGAATTTATATATCATATATAATTTCTTATTATTATGATATCATATAAGAGAGGTGAAGATGCTTCCTCACAGCACATACTGAACGTGACTAGTCTATCTACCCAGATGATGTAAAATTGAATGAAAAAAAAATTAGTTGGATAGTTTTTCGGAGACAAAAGAAAGAAGTACAGGGAGAGTTAAATAAAGCGATACTACTTAGTTTAGATTATAGAATTATCATCACAGAGCAGTTGAGGACCTGGGGTTGATTTGACTTAACCGTGATATATGATGTGGAAAGGATGGACTGACACTGCTATTTTGGAGTATATATCCAAAGAGCTTTGGTGTAGACATCGCTGCGCGTGAGAAAATTCACGTGTTTTTGGAATTGGTAATTAATAGGTTTGGATGAAGGAGATGATTGGAGGGTGGTAGTGATAGGATGTCATACCTTGTGTCTGTAATGTATTAATATATAGATATAACAATTTGAATAAATAGGATAGAAACAAACTTCAGCTTGAGTGAAGAAACGAAGTAATGAAGAGGAAGGATGTAAGCCTTGCTTATACGCTTCTAGAAGGGAAGACGAAGAGAATAAGTTTAGATATATTCATATCTGGTGAGTTCAAGGAGGCAAGAAAGTAAGTAAGAAAAATTGATGATTATTACTGATTACAGCTGTGGATGTGGTATGTATATATGGCAATGGATATACACAATGATGGACTGTACAAAGACAAGTGGTTGCAGGAGTGATATTGATATACTAAGGCCTGCCTGATGTTTATTCTATTATTATCTTGACGGGAGGTAGAAAGGAAATTGTGTTTGGCTGCATAGAACTATGTATGCAGCAGAGCAATCTGATATGATTTAATAACAGGTAATACAGTCGGACGAAGTTTAAGGTTGAAGTAGAGGTGATTTGATTGTGCGGCTAATATACTTGTTGCTGATGCTGATAGATGGTTGGAAACGAGGATCATGATGGAGTATTGATATGATATTTCCTGGAGATTTTGTGCGGGTTTAGGTGTAGGTGGAGATGCAAATGGAGATGGAAATAAAGCTTCTTGAACTGAATCTTTAGCTACAAGGAAAAGATTGTGAACAAGAATTAATTTGTGTAGATATTTTGTTATAGTATTATCAGAATGCAAAAGAGCCGCCGTTTAGGTGTTATTTTGCAGACGTAATTTTAAATAATTGATTTATTTCAGCGGTGTTAATATCATAAAACGGTGGGGAGACAGTTTCTGGTTGAGGAATGGGTAGAGCGAGATAGGCCTAGACTTGATTTTGAAAAGGAAGGGGATGGTGGAAAGAAGAGAGTCGGTGGATGAAATGACAAGGTTGCTAATCTGGAAGTTCTGTGCAACCTCTGGCTTGTAGAATGGAGCTGTGTATACGATTACTTAACAGGCATTTAATGAAGGCGTGAGGTGAAATGACTTTGATGGAGGAAAGTTGAGCGCTGAGAAATAGGGGCTCGAAATTTGGCGTATTTAGGATTGAAAAATGGAAACTGGGAATCGATAACTGCCAGGGGAATTTAGGTATCCGCGGATAGTTGTTGAAGGGTTAAATTTGAAAGGTTGATTGACGAATAGAGGAAAAGGGGAGTGGCAGAAGGAGAACTCGTAGAACCCAGACCTAATATCATTGCGAGGTATTTTGTAGAGTCTGTTGGAAATGATCAGTGTGCAATGCGTTAACTTCAGTTCTTTCTTCCAAGAACATGAAGTTCATATAGAAGCATCCCATATCCCGACAGTTCATATGCGCGTGTGGTGTGAAAGTCAGAAGAGACTATTTACCACCTTTCGAAGAAGTCTTTTGCGTATTAAATGCCTGGTTCTAAACTGATAGTAAAAACCCATTCCTTCTATATGTATATCCTTAAAAATGGACGAGAATTCCCTTATTTCACCTTGGAGAATAACAGATCTGTGCACTGTATTGTATGATATCTTATAAATTTTATCGAGGCGTGCTGCGGAATTTTGCTATACCACTTCCCGATGGATCGGTTTTGTTTAAGAAGGGTTCCTGCTGTCATGCATTCAGAGTTCTCGATAGGGGATATAGAAAGGGGTTCGTCCGCAGGCAATAGCCGAGTTAAGAGGAGAGTGGTTGATCAGATGAGTTGAATAGGATTCGCGCATTCTTTGAAGCTTCGATCTGAGGATGGTTGCTGATCTGGGATGAAAGTTCTTGATCGCATGTAGTAGATATAGAAAGTATGTTTATTCGAAGTAGTAATACGGGCGATATGCGAGATGGGAGGTCAGCGTAAATCCAGATTGTGCGAAATGCATAGTCGGCCCGGAAGTGTGAGAGATTGGGATGCCTGTGAAAGATAGACATTAGTGTAGCCATACAGCTTGGGATACTATGGAGTATACTTATGATGTCGCAGTGACTTTTTCATAGAATGAACATGCATGAAATTCCTCAATCTTTTCTTTCATTGTTGAATAGACTCATTGCTGATTAGAATACTAAACAGATAAAGGGTCCGGATTAATCAAGCCGTGCGGGAGTATGCTGGGATAGGATATCTAGCAGGTCAGAAAACTTGGGTAGAAAGAAAAGCAGAATATCGCCGAGACTTTTAGAAAAAAGTAAGTTTAGCATATCGGAAATAAAACTCTATCTTCAACAAAACTGTTGAGCTCCATATTTGAGGGATGATAGACTTTCTTTATGTCTAATTCAATATATTTAAATACCAGATCATTCCATATATTGTAAGATTTATTGAATAGATATTAATATAGCCAATTTAATGTATAGAAATGTAGATGTAGTGAAATAATGCAAGATGGATTTCCCATCGCATCTTAAACTGTAAAGTGTGATTTCGGGCAAGAGGTTGAGTGGTTTGGGAACGAAAGCCTAAATTTCATCTAACAAAATATTTTGTGGCACACCTGGACAATCCCTAGAATACCCTATGTTCACTTAAAATTAACGACTCAATTATGTGTTCAACTCATGTGCTATTTCTATCGCAATTTTAAAAGAAGCAATAATACATCAAAAACAAGTTAAAGAGGTATCATATTTAGTTGTTGATTTGATCTATAATTTCGAAGTTACAGTAAGTATTTTTTGTCGGTCCAAAGTACAGGCTTTAGTGATGTTCGTTCATGAGTACAGCACTCTATTTATTGTTGTATACCTCGACAAGAAAACACAGCATCTTCACTTAACAATTTTGGCTGATTGAAAGAAATTAACTACCTGTAATTTGGTATTGAAGCTTAAAAGTATTACCATTTTTTTTGGTGAGTAATGGAATAGGATTATAATGAGTGCCTACTTTTTCGCCATTTTCTGGAATGGAAAATGTCAATATGAAGAGGTATAGAGTGACCGGGCACTGATAATTAGCCGAGGGTTATTTTACACCAAAACTCACGTATTTCACTAAATTATAATAATTTCAATTGTTGCAAATATCTACTGAAAATCTAGAATTTTCAAAAATTTCGATATCGAATAATATATAAAAACTTCTGATTTATTTTTTCAAATTTTTTATATTCAGATATTCGATCAGATTTCGATTGATTAAATATTTTCTTTATTTTTGCAGCAAAATCAATGAAAATCAATATTATCATTTTTAAAATTATATTATTCCTTATTTGATTTTTTTTGAGAATTCCAAACTCTTATTTTTGGATTATTTTATTGAAATTCTATTATAAAAATTATATAAACTCAATAATATAATTTTCTTTATTATTAAAATATATAAATAAAATAGTTGAGTTTTAGTGTAAAAAGGCCCTCGGCTAATTTTCAGTGCTCTAGTACTGTAGAAGAATGGTTATAATGCGACGTGTGGCATCCAGAATACTAATTATGGAGCTGCTGGAAGTCAATCACAAAATGATGTTATACATCTGTGTTTTTTGAAACTGCCTTTTGAGTCTTGTAAAGTAATTGCTTCATTTATGCAACTTGGTTTCGAAAACTAAATGCATATTTCGAGAATATAAATCCATGTTTCTATCAAGGAATTAGTTAGTAGCATTGAATTGTTGATTTAATCTTGTGTTTCGAAGTTTGGAGTGTGTGGCCGATGGTTTGAAGGAGGTTCTTTGGCCGACAAGGTGTGTTTTTGTATGGAAAGTTCAAGTTAAACGGCCATTCGTCTGCCATTTCACTTCATTGAACTTTGTAGTATGCCGAACCATATGAGGTACATTGTATATAACCTTTACTACTTCTATTCACCATAATATCGAGTGGCATATAATCTAATAACGAGGAATCTCAATGGACATATAATCTCACGAAGGAGAAGATTTAAACCCGAAGCCGGGTTAGGCGTTTCATTTACTGTCATAACTCGCAATATATGATACAAAAGAAATAAAGGAAATAAATCAACCAAAAGAATACCAAAGAGGCCATGCCTTGCCTATAAATTGTTGTACGATCCATCCATACCCATCTTTCCGTATAGATAATCCATATCTGATTTTTCTTCACACAGATTTTTGTTTTCTCTTATTTTATTTTCAAAATTAAAGGAATTGAATAAAAGAAAATATATAAAAGAAAACACATAAGAGAAAATATACAAAAGAGATATACAAAAGAGAATAGTAAGATAAGATATTAAAAAAGAAAAATACAAGAAAGGAAAAGTATTAAAGAGGGAAAGAAAAAGAAAGAGAATAAATCAGAAAAAGACAACAGACAAATCCTAGTTTCCAAGTATGAGCCCCATCCATCTTTTTAGTATATCTTTTGTAAATGAGTCTAATATGCGAAATAGATTCGAAATATGGATAAAGATAAAATGTTGGGCTAGTGTCGGCTATGGAAATATCGAAGCCTATTGAAGTTGGATGAAGTGAAAGGTTGGTGAAGACCCGGATAGTTGTAAACAGAATGGTAAAGGTATCGGCTTTGTGTTTGCTGTATTGGTTATCGTGTGTTGATTCGATTCGCTGAAGTGTCGCTGAAGTGCTGCTGAAGTGTTGCTGAAGTGTTGCTGAAGTGTTGCTGGACAATGCTAAGGAATCTGCGAGTGTGATCTGAGGTGCAATTGGTAAAATGACAGTTGTGTCTTGGGGTAGCAAATGGCTGTTGTATTTTGGGTAGTGAATGACTATCCCTGAGAATTGGACGAGAGTCGGGAATGCTAAAAGAATTTCGGCATTCGTTCTCTTCGTAGGAGGAAAAATTTGTAGCAGCATGTCCTTTGAAATCTATGTTCTCGGTGACGGAACTGCAGGCTCTTCAGTAACCTTGGGTTGAGAATTTACCATCGACATGGTTTCCCAAGGTACTTTAGTTACCTCAGACAAATCATTCTTCCCGGCGATCAGCATTTCTTCGTATGAGGTTCGGTCTTCGAGGTGGCCTAGAAACGGGAGGATAATTGTCCTCAATTGATGTCAAAGAGGATTCGTTGAGATACCTCGCGTTCCGATGCCATTGTTCCAGAGTTTCAAATGGACTTTCGATCCAGGCTCTCAACTCATGCAAAAATAACCGCGCATGCCCGTTCAGGTATTCCTCAGCCGCCTGCTCAATCTCAACTGCTTTATCTCGTAGGTCATACTGCTTCAAAAGATCCATAATTTTGTTCACGACGAAATTGCGGATTTGCTCGACCTGATTGGGACTGATCTTGTGACTAGGCGAGCTACAGCACTCAGAGCAGATGCATTTAACGGAAAATATTTGAATCTCATGCTCCATAAAGAGACGGACTCGAGCTTCTATGTTGCTGCTATTGGCGATGTCTTGGGGCGTGACTTTTCTCTGTAGGAAGGGTATGACAGGAATGGAAAAGAATTTTCTTGAGTGCACTTCTAGACGTCGACGTCCCTCCTGTGGAAGAAACACGAATTGTTGTACCTCATGAATTAAGACAAGCCGACGTAATGCAAGCTCAAGCTCTCCTAGTTTTCTGTACTTTGAGTGCTTTCCGTCCTTGGAGAAACTGTGACTGACACCGGTAATAGTTTCTCTGCAGAAAGGACATGTACGTTTTCCTATCTTCAGCCATCCCTCAATGCAGCAAAAGTGGAATACCTCATGTCCGCAAGGTTGGACTCTGCCTTTACAGGAAACAGATTGGTCACGGATTTTACACTCTTCATCTTGTCGGCCACATTTTTCGGAAACAGGTGCCAATAAGCAGATTGCACAATCGTCGTCACTCATGATGCGATCTTGAAAGGATTGTGTGTTAGATTAACCAAAATGATTGAGTTGAATCGTAAAGTTGTGAATTGGAACTGCAAGTACGTTGCGACGGTGTAAATAGTGAGAGAAAGTGCATATGAAGAAGAACAAAAAGTAAAATAGGGGTTCTGCCCAAATTTAACAACTTTTTCTCTGGAAAATACAAATTCCAAAAGCTTATCCCTGCTTTTAAGCCTTTTAAGGTCCTAATTATTCTAGACCCTGATATCGAGTGCATGCACTACTGACACTATACCCTTGGTAAAGTTTCCAAGATAAATGTCCTATTTCGGATAATGGTTCTAGGGGGATGATCATCGTAGTATAGATCTTTCATGAGTAGCCCTAGAAGGATTATCGCTGTAGGTATGAAAACGGTGCGGGCGCTAATTGTAGATATGAATAAGGCCCACCCGTTGACTTACTTTCGGAGGTGTGGCTCTTGACTATGTAGACCTTCCATCTTGTACATTTTAAAGAAGAAGTTTTAAACTCCGATGGTACAAAGCTTTTAGTTTGAAATCCCCATTAACTTATATCTAGGTAGTGTTTAGATTTGTGAACCTCTTTTGCTTTTTGACATCCGCGGGAAGATCTATGAAGATCAAGGGTCTCAATTTTGAAGCTAGAGTATTTTATCAGTAAATTAAAAACGCCTTTTAAATTGAGAGTATATGTTAGTTCCAACAACTTGTTTGATGTATGAAAAGGAATTTGTTATTGAAAGGTCGATTGTTCCATAATCGTTAAGTGAAATTATGAGTGTGGATTTGAAAATCACCCGCCCATAGCAGAAGTGGCGCACCTGGTACAAAGATGATCTACTCCTTGAAATAATGACAAATATCCCTTGGACCAGTGGGCAGATGTTCCAATTGACCTGTAGTAGGTAGCGAATCCGATTCAGTTTGAATGGGCGGGTGTTGGTCCTAGCACCTATGGCTCCGGTCGCCTCTTCCACAAGTTACCTTCAAGTTACAGAAGACAAGAGCATTTTAATGGAGAGCTAAGTATGCTTTCACATAGTATGAATCCGAATTCATGAAGGGATAGAAAAAGAGGAGGGATAAAAGAAGAGGAGGATAATGTGAAAGAGCCCTAGCACTGAAAGCAGCGAAATCGTATATGCGATCAATTTAGCATATCACTTCAAATTTTCAGCATCTTAACGCCCAAACAGAGACATATAAATAAGAACATATGCAGATACAAATACGCACTTCACAAATAATTATACAAATTTTTGAATTATCTTCGTTCTGCCGAATTTTGGGGTGGTTCAAAAGCACAGAATTTGATTTTGTACCGAGGGCGATTCAAGCAGCGAAATGATAATTTGTTGTACAATAGATGCCTTCCCCTCTAAACACTACTCATAGCACACTTTAATTCTTGTGTAAACAAAAAGCTCTGCCCACAGGTGTGATACGTTATAAAAGTACATTTACCTGGCAATTTGTGAGACCAAATGACTGGTGGATCCACCGATCTCGCTGGAAAGTATAAATATTTCATTGTTTTCAAATAATTGATCGCCGTAAGACACACTGATCAAAAGGATGATAAATTTATCCAAGTATTTAAAGTTTATGAACTTCGAGCTAAATTGTCGCAAACTGGTGAAGCTGGATTTTTATCACAACATTTAAAGTAGTCGAAATAAACATCTATTATGGTTGGCACGGACCAATAGAGCCCTCTGGAGATTGGTGGTTCATCTTCGGCTGTCGTGCACAATATAAAGAGCTGGTGGGGTTAGGGGTTTGTGAAATCAAATGCTGGTGATATTTGTTAATGCTCCCCTTACAGTTGTCTGGGGTCAACGACCACACAAAAGGAAATGCTATGGATCTAGTCTCTAAAAGTGGGCACTCCTGTGGTGAGCATTCTATATTGTGCTAACAATCCACCACCCTATTACCCATGTGCTTTTCCCCGCAAATTTTAGTCCCATATAGGAAGATAGATGCCTGGGCAACGGGCCCCGCGGGGCGGATTATCGCTCTGGTGGATAATCCACGGATGACCCGTTTGCAGGGCGGATGATTGAAAATCTGAATGGGTAACCTGCGGAGCGGACTATTTGCGGACTATTTGTAGATAATCTGTAGATTATTTGCAAATAATTTATTTATTTGTTCTGTGGATTATCCATAAAGCTCTATAAATTATCCACAGAACGGATTGAAGCTCCAACGGATAATCCGCGGGTTGAGGATTATTTATGCGCAGCCTAAAGATGCCTGCATCCTTTCTGGCAGTGAGTACCGATACCGTTGGCAATATACACGCCACGTTCTATAAAATATTATGGATCGAGAACCAAAAAATAAATAAAACAGGTATGTTTAACTCATTCAATATTTGTTTTCTATTAAATATCTGTACAATAGAGATTCTTGCGCTCAAGCGAACTTCAATTGCCAATTAGCCACACGTGGAGCTATTCTATTAGATGCTGAGATGAAAGGGGAAGGAAAGCAAAGGAAGAAGAGTGAAATAGATAGTCCACGGTTTTAATGGATTCCCATAAGCTAAGGGGATTTTGTTTCTGTGATGTATGTGATGTGTTAGGTAGAGTAGGACAGGGTAGAATAATATGAGTTGTATTGGCTTAAAAGAACATCGGATGTATAAGGAATTGCTAAGACACTTGATGATTCGTCAATGAATATGTAGTATATCTATGTGTTTCTGTAATTACTCATTTCACTTCGAATTTTAAAGTAGAGAACAAATGACTCTTAGTTGGGTTGTAAAAGTGTGTACGAGAATAAAAGCTACTAAAGATCATTTGTAGTAATGTATAAGCTAGTGGTCTAGTATTCTTTGTCATGTGATGTCGAATTCTAGGTTTGGGGAACACAACTAGTTTATTAAGAAAACCATACTAGCGAAATATTAGTTTGATGAAACCCTTGAATATAGAGCCAAATTAGTTATAATTTGAAAGAGGGTCTTTTCTTAAGAAATACACCAACACAACCTTATTTAAAAGGATTTATCTCCATAAAAAAAAAGGGTGGTAGGAGGGTCAAAAGATATCAATAATTAACAAGTGTATCTTGAAGGGTTCAAAAGTTACAAGGGACTTCTCCGATTGATATATTATCAGTCAATAAAAGATATATTTGATCAAAGAGGATCAAAATTTAAAGTGGCAAAGAGAATCTTTGAATATCTTTACGGATTAGTTCCTTTCACAACCCAGAAACCCCATGTACGTGAACGCGTGTATTTTGGCTCACCTATTGTAGATTCAATGGAATCAGGATTGATACAGACGCCAAGAATGATTGGAAGGAAAAGATGTGGCGCGCGGACCACAAGTAGTTCATGATTTCAAGCTGCAATGCATCTTGCTGGAAGGGAAAGCATAAGCACGTCACCATAGATCAAGCAATTTGGATTGCGCTTGCTAAGAAGATTCGATTGCATACCTGAAATTTGAAAATGGGAATATTACACAAATTACCAATGCGGACAAGGGTATCGGTATGCTTTTTTCTAAATTTAACGAGCCTTGTCCCCCAAATTCATAATTTATCTTTTCCTTATTCATCATTCATCATTCTTTCTTATTTCATCCTATGAAAGCAAATTGAGTTATTTTACTCGGACAACATTCTAATTTAGAGCAGGTGGCCACTTACGTAAAAGTTTTCTCTGGTTAACTCAGCTCTCTGTTCGTGACTCTAACAAAACGCTTCCTCGATGGCTTGGCTGTAAGTGAGTCCTCCGTTTGATAGGCTTGATGGAGCAATTTACGAACTCGGCGTATTGTTCTTGCGGGAGTTTGTAAAAGGATACTAGTTTTCCGAAACGTTCATCTTGCCCATCTTGTCCGTCTTGTCGAGTATTGTCAGTAGAGGTTGTATTGAAGAATCCTGTGGACCCGAAATCCTGTTTTATATCGACGTCAATTATATCGTCCGTGATATCTTGCGCAGCTGCTGTAATTACCCTCTTAACATTCCATGACGATTCCGTAACCAATGATTCTTCAAGAGTTTGTGGTGACTCTGCACCAAATGTGTTCACAATACCCTGTGACATTTATGAGTCAACTGATTCGTCATGAACTTGAAACGGATCTGTGTCGGGAGCACCCTCGTTTTGTGCAACAGTGTCAAAGGTACCTCCAGGGACTTGTGGTAATTCCGAGCCAAGTGAGAACTCAGTATTGTGTGGGTTATCCTGGTCCAATGACCCCTCAGCAGTCTGTTGTACATTCTCTTGAGATATGCTGCTGATAGTCTGTAACGATTCCCTGCTCAAAATTAGGGCGCTGTCAGAACTTTGTTCTCCGTAACTAAACAATAATCGTGCAGATCGCTGTAGCCCAGGTCGTACTTTAGGCACTGCTTGTATCGGAGTTGCTTGGATGTGAGTTGCTTCTGCGGGAGTTCTCTGGGTGGAAGATGATTGCATGGAACTTGTTACAGTGGGAATTCTTGGCTGTTCAAAAGGATACCTCACACTGCTGTCCCACTCTTCCAACGTCTGATAACCGCTTATCAAGAACGCTCCAAGCTCATGCAAGAATACATCCGTATATGTCCCCAAAAAGGATTTCAATCCCTGCAATGTAGCTTTTCTCTCCCCCCTCTCCAATGCCAGTGAAGTTACAACACAAAACTCAAAGTAAGTTTTTTCAATTGGCGTTCGGAGAAGTAGATGATGAAAGTTCCGATCAGAGTATGTCAAAGCTTGAACCTCGCGTCGTACCCATAAACGAATCTGATATTCAGTTCTAGGATCGATCTCGAAGTTTTTCATGGCGACTTTGCTGGATATAGAGTATTGGCTGGTGGCAATGGATTGGCAGAAAAGTCCTCTGGAGTATATGTATCGGCGTACGGCAAGCATTTCTGCTGGGAAGAAAAGGTCATTGCAAAAATAACCCTTTGAGGATGGCGAAAGCAGGTCCGAGGACAAGAAATCATTTACTGACTGCTTCTTGATTACAGGTGGTAGCAAGTCATGGAAGCTCCCTTCCCTGGAACTCATACGGCGAAGTTTCACAGCCTCTGTTCCGCAAACAGGACACTTAGGGTTCTTCCTGAACCGATTTTTTATGCACCGAAAAAAGTGGAAGACATGGTTACATGGGTGCAACACAGCCACTTCTAAAACTGTATTAATATTTTCAAGGCATTTCTGACACTCCATTTCCTCATCTGAACTCTCCTCATCCGATGATTCCTCTCCAATGATTGAACTCCCTTCATCAATCGAGTTCTCTTCATTGGTCGAATCCTCTTCCGGATTGTACAAGAATTTATGCTTTCTTATGTTCATGTTCATTAGATGTTGGTCGCCCAATATGTTTGTCGTGGTGGGAAATTGTCGGCTCATTATGAATGTTTGGTAAAGATGGGCTTGATTGTTCTAGGAGACTATTAATATGCGCATGTGATACTCTGAGTTGTTTACTTACCAGTATATGTTTTTTCCGATGGATTTTTGATATTCGTTCGAGAAGCTGCTCACTTGTCTGCAATTGATTCTCTTCCAACAAGGTAGTGATGATATGTCGCGATGTCAAGAAAAAGCTTAATTTCCTGATTTCAGAGATGATCTGTTGGAATGGAGGGAATCTTTGTTCTGTTGACAAGTTTCCTACGAATTGAATGTTTATCTTGTTAAGTCACAAGAGACGGTGTGAGATGAAATGGGTTGATTTGGATTTGGAATAGAGAGTTTCGTGGTGGGTGATGGAAGAATGGATTTGAGGAAAGTATGTGAAATAATGTAGGTTTGTTTATGTGTGGTTTGAAGCAGGAAGTTTTGTGATTCTTTATGGAAGAAGAGGTTGAGGAAGGAGTTATGGGAGTTCTGAATGGAGGTTAGCTTTGATTTCAGCCCTCGAAATAAAACATTTGGGTTGTTAAAAATTTTACTCACATGATAAAAGGTATCGGATGTTATGGGTATCGGTATGGTATTAATATAGATATTATTATAAGTATCAATATAAATATCGGTATAGATATCGATATAGATATCAGGTATCGCTATGCTATGCTATTGCTATTGATTGAAGAAAAGACTCGAGTTTATTGGATGAATAATATGTTCATTGAAAGACTTTACTGGATTTGAAGGATCTTGTAGTTTACTTTGCAATAGTGGATGGTAAATAAAGTGCTTTGGAAAGGGAAGTTCATGTAGAGACGCATTGATGACTAGCAATCATATAGGGATATGTTAGAACTAGCTAGAAAGTAGAATTAAAAGTAGTGGGAACCCTTTGGTACACTATCCCACAATCGGCGGACACGAACTTGTTTTGCTTTATGACTAGACACAGATCTAACCACCACGAGTAGTGGTATAATAGTGGTAACTTTTTGAGTTTGATTCGATCTAACTATAACTAATGCTACATGGATCATGCGTAGCTTATAATATATACATTATTATAGATTGTTTAGAAAAAAAGGAAAGTGTAAAATAAACAAACAACCTGCAATCCCCCAATGCTTAAATTATGTATAATAATAACCCTTTACATCGAATACCTGTAATCCATAATAAATACATAGATAAAGATGATAATTAGTATTGATTCTTTATATAGTTTTCGGATTAGTTAGTAGTCCCCCTCACCCCAGCATGGTATGAGGGGAGATTCCCCTGCTCCCCAGCCCCCATTTTCGTGTATGCGGTGAATAACGCGTTTGTTCTTTTTGTTCTTGTTGATCACTTCTAATATATACTAGTCAGTCCCTCTTTTACAAGGTAAGAAACAAAACTAGTCGTCTTGTGGTCAAGGTGGGTAAGTAGCCTCGAATATGCTAGTTGATGTAGATGAGGCTGGCCATTTTGTCTTCTTTAGTAGTTAAGCTAAGGTACAGAGAGTAACTCGGTATCTACCGTAAATACCCGCCTTACCCACTACGAGTCTAACTTGACTAGTGTAAAGCTGAGATAAGGAAGTTTCGCAGGGATTTCTTGGCCAATTTTTGAATAGGAGCGAGAAAAACCAGAACAATATGGTTAGAAACAGCGAGTTACACGGGATTTTACGATATTTCTTTTGCTTGTGTACGATTTGAAGTTGTTTTACGAGGCTACGTCGATTTGAAGATTGGAGTATCAATATTGAAGTTGAGGTAGAAAAGATGTGGAGGTCAAGACAGGGGTCGTACTTATTATCGGTTGTGGCGTTTTTCGGTAAAGCAGGTAAAAGGGGCACATCGAAATGGAAAACATTCATAGACCCAGCAGGCGTGCTTGTAGATCTGATATTCGGGTATTCACTTGGCAGTGATTTCTATTCTAATTGATAACCGCGCCAAGTAGTGATATGATCGACAGCCTGTCTTTCCGCAGCACTAGACTCGAGGCTAGAAAATTGAAGCACGCGTTGATATCATTCATTGGTTGATTGCACACTAAAGCCGAAAGACCCAAGAATTTTTGATCGCAATTCTAGTACGCGCACTGTTGAGGAAGAAATAATTTCAATATCAAAATCTTGAAATATTGTGCCCTACTTCAAGATCTACAGGGTCTCAGGGGTGGATGCGTATCTGGGGAGGTTCAAGTACCCCACAAGAACCCAGTCTCAGGGCCGCGGGTGCAGGCATACAGAGCAACAGGTACCCCCGGGCGGACTATACTTTGATACGTTACTCATAGATAACTCGTTCGCAGAACAGGTAATTGGAGAATCTGGATAAATACCTATAGATTCTCCACAAATCATCCACAGATAAGCAACACACAATGGGTTATCCTAGGACCTCGATAGATGACCCACGCAAAATGAATTATTCTAATGGATATTCTACAAAATGGATTACCCACAGATACTCCTCCATCTCCGCGTTGTCTAAATATGAATATGGAAAGGCATCAATGTTAAATGCCAAAATCAGAAAAGAACCATAAAAAAAAACTTGAAAGCCCGGTTTTCGCTACCTGATTCGCTACAACATCAACGTGCAACGACAGAAAGTACAAAATTCTACACTCTATGTTGATATTTCAAGAAAAAGGGAAAATCTCGAAAATCTCGAAAATTTGACCAGCAAGAAAAATTACTCCCTAAAATTCGACGGCAATACTCTCTCACAGTACAAATACTTAGGGTTTAGCTTATGGCAGAACCATAAGAGACAAAATTCTGAGCATATCCGATAGACTTACATAATAAAGCAGGAGTCTAGCTAGGAACTTTATGGACTCTAAGCTTAACACAGACACCCGATATTTAAGTGAATTTTAGCGAGCTGATTAATCCAGAACTCAACTGATCCTTCTCCACGTCTCATTCGTCCTGCCTGAGGCCTGAAGAAATATTTCATCAAATTGCTATACAGATAATTTTATTCAAAAAAAGAAAAATTTCAAAAGACTTTCTTATTCTCAATCGATGATTCCGGCTCTGCATATTCTTCTCTCAATCAATTCATCCATTCATTCGATTCTTCAATCCTATCCTTGTTCCTGATCTGTGCTCTGATCCAAAAGCCAAAAATCCTACTAAAGTAATATCTAGACAAAATTGGATGTGTATTCTCTAGCTCCTGGAGAGGTGGCGGAATAAGCTTCGCTATCTAAGGTATGTTCTTTTATATAGAACTTCAATCGAAGTCATTACCGAGAAGTAGCCAAAGTTGAAAAATAAGGTTTTTCTCCTAGGTCAAAAAGCAACCTTTCAAGTCCGAAAGTAATGATTCTTCAGAGTCCCTGTTGCTACTTTTCACATGCTTCCGGGTCTCGTCGCAACTAGCATTATGCCATCGTGGGACTATTCACGCTGCTCCTCTCCAAGGTATCGACGATGGTCAAAACATCTAGATCCACAATAATCCAGACTCACGAAGCTTATCACTCCACGTTATTGTACCAATGAGAGCATTTCAGTCGTCAAGATCCTAAGTCCAAGCGTCCAAGAGTTCAAGTCTGTTTTGAGAAATGTGAATATTGCAAAAGCTATGGGTTATGGTCAAGTCATGGATCGCTAAAGCCCTTCGTTGGTACAGTGAGGATATGAGAATACACACTTGATCAAAATGGCAGAAGCAAAGACTGGAAAACCGAGGATGAGTCGGAGAAATAATGAGCTATGTATGTAAGATTAGGTAGCACGCGTGGATTTCAAGGGTATAATTATATGACTAGAATCGAATTTGGTGCCTATTATGACGAGATGGTTTATTGATAGGTAGTATCCATGAAGACTAATTACCTTTAACCCATTTTCATCGGCTTCAAGGCAGGGCTTCTATTGGACACCTAAATTCTAAATTTTGATATCCCATTGCTATCACCAAAAGTCTATACGACTATGTCGATTCTATCAGATATAATATTCCGAAGAAAATGAGATTTTAATTGATTAAGTGGAAAAAGTTATTCAAATGCGCGCTGAAATGACAATACTACCATCTGGTTTTACCTGGGACTGATACCAAATTCAAGTTTATGCCCAGGACGCCAAGCTATCTGCACTTTGGCACCCAAGCTATTAAATTGTGTTTCACATTTGTCATCTTCGTTCGTAAATATAAATAGAAATAGAGTCTAGCCTTAAAACTAAGTCAATCACTTCGATGTATCTCGTCGCCTAGTGTTAGGCCTAATATGGCAAGTACAATGATTGGGCCTATTATATAATTATGATTTGTAGTATTAATAATAAGATAAACCTTCTTTATATTTACAATATTAAGAATTTCGTGGTGACTACGTTACACGACTCGATTCGATTTGCTAGTATCGAAAAATGAAGATATACTCCTCGATTAACGATGTACTTTAAGCTTCACCTTTACGATTCGATATTCCTTATTCCTTATTCCTTATTCCTTAGGTCTACTGTCCTTATAGGCGCTCAACTACGAAGCATGAAGATTCAGGAATAGCTCTTTAGATTAAAGTTCGAGCTAGGGGATGTTGTGCGTATTGAACAAGATATGGGAGACCGAGACTCTGAGTAGGGTCGGCGACAGGAATTCGCGCAAACAGAGGGGGGGACGAGAATGGATACGGGTGGGGATGGATGATAGGGTGTGAATGACTAGGGACTGAGTGGAGGGGCAAAGATGGATGGCCCAAGATTTGTGGGGTGTGTTGAAAGTAAACTTTTGATTTATGGGATGGATTGAAGTTTTGGGTGTAGAGGGTAGAGCGGAGCTGAGTATTACAGTGAATATTAGTATGTGGACGTTAGCTATCCCGAGGGAAATGGCACTTCAGTTCATGTAGTATAATGTATCTATATTGCTGGGTATCCTAAATTTTTAAAGCAACTCATATTGGAACTTCACGGCGTTCTTGTGGTGTCTCCAAAGTATACTGGTACAAGCACTTCACAAGCCATACGCACAATCCCCATTAAGCATCCCGCTCCATCCGCAACCCTCAACTTCCGCTCCCCTACTTCCTCCTTCTGAACCTACTGCCAACCCCTGGTCCTCCTTTCGCTCCACTGTTCCTCAACTTCAGCCTCTTGAAGTTTTGCAAACTGCCTGCCGTAGCCTTAATTTTCCTGGCAGCCTTCTTAACCTTCCCTTCCTTGTTCAGCTCTCTATTCCGTTTTGTCTTATCTTGATCTGGTCTTCTGTACCGTGTTCCTCCTTCTGAAGCAGTGTATTCGGAGGCAGAGTCGGAGTCGAAATTTCGACCGTCGGGCGGGAATTCATCAGGTTGGGGAAATTCGTCATCCTCAGGCCGGGGAATCTCATCGTCGAGTTGAGTTTCCGGGATAGTTTCGAGGTGGTTGCGAGAGAGGGCAAGCTCGTCTTCGCTCTCTGGGGCATTATGGTGGTTGGTAGGTGGCATAGGTTGGGAGGGTTTCGTACGATTTGGTTTCAGATTTACACGACGGGTGGTGCGTTTTTGACCTTTCTTTTTAAATGTGCTTGTGTGCGCATTCGTCGCTTCTTCAGGCCCGGAATCGTACTTAGCTTCATCATCAAAACCGCCCAGCAATTCTCGGGGCTGGCTGTCGACTATGATTGTTTCTTCCGAAGGAGAGTCTTTGGCCGGGGGTTTTGATGTTGGGGTAGTTGATGAGCCTGTTTCTTGTAGTCTTGATTTTGATTTTGGTATAGACTTCGAGGGATTGGCCATTTCGGCTTCCATTTCATTTAGAGCCTCCAAATCATCGTCCGCAGCATCTTCTTCCATTTTTCGCAGACCAGCAAGCATACTGCTTAAACTTTTGATCATTGGTCTTCGAGGTCCTCGAACCATTTCTGGGGAGTCGGGTGGGCCTTCTTCATTTTCATCAACAGCGGGCAGTCGTATTCGCTGACTATCTCTTCTTAAAAAAGACGGCGTACTGAAATGTAGTTTTGATACTGAAGAAGGTGTGTTTGATCCGTGATCATTGACAGTTTTATTCTTTAAAGGTGTGCTGAATAGTAAAGTCCTTCTCGATGACGGTGTATTGCTATGCATGATTGCTCTTGTACCTCCTGGGGTCATTCCAGTTTTTCGAGGTGTAGATTGTGTTGCAGCTAACTTTCCTGCTGTTCCGTGAGCAGTAGAAGGAGAATCTGCGGCACTATCTGGATCCAAATCAAATAACCCAAGAACCTGTCCATCCTTTTGTGGTGTGGGCGCAATTGCCATTTTCTTAGAAGGTGTAGCAAACAAATTCCTCATAATTGAAGGAGAATGATAGGGGTCAACGTCCCATGGCAATATTGTATTCTTCGAGGGTGTCCTATCAACAAGTAACCGTTTTTGGGGAGTTTCATTGTGATTCTCTTCGTGTCTTCTCTTTCGGGGCGTCGCTTTAGGAGCCGATGGGGGTACGTGTGAAATCTTTCCAGCAAGTATATCGCGTACCTTATTGAACTCTTTATACTTGGAGGCTGAATATAAGTTAGTAAGTCAATTGGCAGAGTGTGTCGAGGTAGAGTTCATACCAATGTCTGGGTTTGCTTTGATATCCTCCCTGGATGCTTTGCGCCCTTGATTATTGTTTTGAAAGTCCTTTTCCCACAACTTCAATTCGACTCGCAGAGTTTTTGAACGTTCCTCCAGTAAATCCCGCTCTCCTTTATCCATAATGTAAATTGGCAGACCTAGACTCGCAGGTTGCCGCTGTGGATGATATCAGAAAACACGGTATAGAATTTGTATTGTCGCGTAGGAAAATGTTGTATGAGATAGTATTTGTGTTATAATAGTTGTGGAACCTAGGTATTGTGTGTATGAATATTGATTCTGAAGTCATAAAGTCATAAAAATCATAAAATTAATTTTATATCATTTCTCATTGGCATCATTATGCCATGGGCAGCTCACACAGGTAGACGCGACGTGCCAAAAATGGGCCACAATTTTTGACACTAATTATTCTGTCATCACATGCCGAAGGCGGTCAATATTCTATTAATAAAATCCCAATCAAATCATTAATTATAAAATAATTTTTTTATTACATCAATGAATTTCTGAATAATATATATTTCAAGATTTGAAAAAAAAAAATAGAATTTTATTTTATTAATTTTTATTAAAAAATATATTCAAGACTTTTAAGTTTTTGTAATTTATATATAAATTAAAAATTATTATTTCAACTTTTAATATCTTAATTGATAGAATTCGGAAATTTTTGAAAAATTACTATTATATAAATAAGTAACCTATATTCAAAATCTCAAAAAATTGTATTTATAAATAAAAAAGTTATAAATGTTGATTTTCGTCAGTTTTGATGAGGAAAATGATCGGAATGAGGGGTAGCCGGGATGTGGGGTACAGGACTTAAGATGCAATACGCGAATTTTTTTTACGCGAAATGCTAATAAAGAAAATTGCCCCGATTCGAAGGATTATATAAGCCGTTCACCCGGACCGGCCCTCGAGCGCTAGCCGCTCAAGGCAGACTCACATGTCTGTAATTAGCATATATAGCCCCCTTCGAGGCTATCAGCCTTTCGATCGTTAGTTATAGATTCTAAAGAACAATTGAACCCTGACTAATTTGAAATAATTCGAACTTAAATCCAAATCGCAGAGTCTACAGAGCCTACAGACCCTAAGCCGGATATTCGCGTCTATACATAATGCAGCATTTTCATTATCACAATAATCATATTTTAAAACAAGGCTCGTTAAAAAACCGGCATCGGAGCCAAGTCTGATGACGTTTGGAGACGCACTGAGAATTATCAGAAAATGATTTCTATTCATGATTTTGCCCATTGTCTTCACTTGGGGAAGAAATCGAAATTGAGCTCTGATAACTTGATGTTGTTGATAATACAGATAACTTTCGCATTTCGGTAACTAGTTTTGATTCAAACTATGTACCTGAGACCAAGTATACCAGGAAAGAGGTACCATGCACCATGCAAGCACTATCAATGTCTGCTATGTCCCCCTTCATTCTATCAAAGCGTATGATTTCGTCATATGTAGTTAACGCCTCAGTCCGACCTAAACATTTGACATCTGAACTGCACATGTTTAGTCTTACTTTGGCTTATACACTACTCGACTGTATACGTCGTTTACTGTCAGCCATTCACACATGACAGCTGAAATGCCTAAGAGTACCTGTAATAATACTACACATATCAAAGATACAAAGTAAACTTTAAGTTAATGTCAATCAAATACCTAAATGAATTTATCATACATTTTCTCATATCATCAGCACAATATCCATAGTCTGCAGCAGATGAGTACACCATGAGGTCAGTCTTTCCAGTCTTAGCCACAGACAATATAGCTTTATCATTTGCTTAAAATTTCGAATCTTCAACAAATTGTAATTAAATATAAGTATAATTCATTTTTGAGATTTAGTCCCTGAAATCTAAATTAGAATAGAAATTTTTGGAACTCGTTTTCTGCCATGCATGAGTACCTAGGACACCCTTGAATCGCCACAAAACTAGAAGTGACGTAGAATGGTACTATCACCAACTACTTTGTAAATCTAGTTTAGAATAGTTAGTATCGAAAGTAGATCCGCGGGGATTTATCATGATCAAGGACAGTTCCACTTAGCAACAGTCCTAAAGTTCCGATCGCCGTAGCAACAGGAAAAGTATGTTATTCACATATCTTATACTCAGCCAAGCTGCCGTCGGTTCCTACGGCATCAGCCAAGGAAATCATGCTCGAAAACCCTGAATCGAAAACCTCTAGCAACCGTATCAAGGTGTTCAATGCTCTAGTCCATCATCCCTTCCGGCTTTTCCCTTTCACTTCACGGTTGCCTTACGATCGCCATGAATTATCTTACCTATTTCACCTCTGCCCAAAAAATAGGGATAGGCCCGCCCTCATGCCTATTCACAATCTTCCAATTTCCCCTCAACCCCAGCTTCTATATGATCTACAGCGACATCCACTTTCTTTTGCTCCCCTTTTGATTCCATTTCTACCTCTTTCACTTACACTAGCCACTAGCGCCGCCGATAATCAATCTACTACCTCACTGAGTTCAGCCTAGACTTCCCTCATTGCCGGTACTCCGTAATCCGCACCCTTCTTTCCACACTAGGCAACTCTAAATCATACAATGAGAATCAATACTCCTGATTTTGAAGCAAATGGACGGATTGCATTTCTTCTCGGGATCACAGATACTTGCAAAAGACTGTATAGTTACAGATGAAAATAGAGCAAAATTTCAAAATGAAGATCAAGTCTGTTCTCCTCTCCGCGACTCAGCACTTTTGCTTGTCGGGTTTAATTACTGCGATATCATAGTTTTACTCTCTAGTACCCACCCCCAATAGCCTCCTTCACTTCACTCAGTTTTTCTACTCTCGCAGTGATGGACTCCTCAGTGTGTGTGCATCACAAGAGCCAGGGTTAGAAAACACAGATACCCAGTCCTGGGAAATCCAGGCCTGTTGAATAGGACTACCGGATTCCCATTCTCTTCCGTGCCGCTCTCTCGAAGTACTTCTAAATAATCCCATAGAATCAAAGTAAAAAAGAGGTCAAATAATCAGACCTACAAATCTAATTGACATTCAATTTACCATTTGCCCTGTTCATCTGCCAATTTGCATTTCACTATAATATATATCCTTTGAAGTATTTCCTTCGGTACTGTATTATCAGCAAGTAACTCATTTTATTTCAAACATTCTAAGCTCAAACTCCTCAACTCAAGTCTGCGCAGGCATTCTCAAGATATGCTGCCAACTAAACTTTCACATAGGAATCCTTGTAACTAAATACCTCAAATCTGTACATAGAACTCGAATTCAGCTGAATTTAAGATAGAAATACACATTTTTGACTTAATGACTTGCTACTTTATCTACTAATATCACTCTGCTGTGACTCTGCTTTAATTGCCTCACTACCGGACAAACAAGTAATCCAGATACTCTCACTCCCATTTCTAACTTGCCAATAATCTACTGCCTCTTTTATCTACATGCCCTTCATTCTCATGCCCTATCCTGAAATTGAAAGCCATAAACCTCGCCTCATATCCCATCAACTACAGTTAATTGACTATCACCCATTCAACTCTACCTCTAATCTCCAATATTGAAATCGTGTATAGTTCCTAGTCATGAAGTTGTAAATGAATTATTTCGAGTGATGTCTAGAATAAGATGGACGTCCAATATCTCATTCAATATTAACCCCTTCATTTAGTATCAACTCTCATCTAATTATAACCGATATACTTCATCGAAATTCCCGCCCTCTCAATTTATTCTTCCCCTCTTCCCCTTTTTACTTTCTATTCATAAGAAGTGTTTGATCGTTGTTCATTTCTCAATCTTTTATTTTCCTCTCACTCTCACTAATTCCCTCTTACCAATTTTTATAACATTTATAACATTAATCTTTCTTCATCTTTTCTTCCCTTCCTTTCTTCTTCCCCCCTTTTCTTTTCCCCCCTCTTCCCCTCTTCTTTCTACCTTCTTCCCTCTAATTTATTAACTCCTTCTCCCCTCTTCTACCTTATCTTATTTGAAATTACACAAAGTAGGATCAAAATCAAATTTGATAAATAATAGATAATAAAATAAATATATTAATATTGATACTTCACCTACTTCATCTCATTTTATTTCTTACTTCTTACTCCTCATTCCCCCTTTCTTAACACTAATTCTATATATATATATATATATATATACATACATACCAGCATAACAAATCCAAGAGGTATTACTCCCGACTCTAAAGTATAAAGAAGAAATTTAAACGAGTAGAATAAATATTAAAAAAAAACCCCCCAAAAAATATTAATTTATTAAATATATATAATAATAAATTACTTTATTTATCATCTCTCTTTTGACTCTTTAACTTTATTTTCATCTTCTAATTATCCCTCACCTTTCATCTCTTCTAAAATATAAAAAATCAGACAGAATCTCCATCTCCTTTCCTCTTCCCTCTTCCCTCTTCCCTCTTCCCTCTTCCCTCTTCCATATCTCAAATATATCAAATAAAATAAAAATAAACAAATATATATATATATATATACATATACAAAATTCCCTTTACTTAATCTTCCTTGACTTCACTTCTCCATTTCAAGCCCTTCCCCCCCCCCATTCACCAATGCCACATTCTTCATTTGGGAGATGAGAAATGGAGGTTCCTGAACCTGAGAAAAAGTCCTGTCTTCTAGATTGGTATTGCAGATTGCAAGTCTACACCAGAGACCTACTCGTCATATAGACTCTTCTTACACATAAAAATACGCATGCATCATGAAATAAAATCCGCACACATCGAAGCAAAAAGTCTTGGAGATTCTTTTTATTCAGATTCAGTATTCATAAACACTTCTTTCCTTTTCCTCATAATAATACCAGGTTCCAGTCAATACTAGTGCCTTTACTCTCCTCATACACTTCATACATACAATTCGTGAACACCATTCAGCCAGGTGAGGTAGAGCCGCCCAACCATCCTATCCCATTCTCCCTACCAGCCATGCATCATTAATACCCCATCCTATCCTAACATAAACACATTCCTCATCGAGCCCATGTCTCCAACCTGGGAATAAAATCCCATATAAATCACATAAAAGCAAAACCAAAGCCCAGTCTAAACTCCAGCCCAAATGCATTACCCATGTATACAATCGTATCGAGTAATTTTTTTATCCGTATCAAAGTAAAAAAAAAACATAAACGAGTAGGCTCCGGGATATTTGAAATGAAACCTTCCAAAAGGGTCTCATCATATCAATCCCAGCAACTATATTCTCGTTGTGGTATTCATCATGCACGCTGAAATGAACATCCTTGCCAAACAAATCCGAAAAAATTATCAATCAACTTCTTTGATATCGATATATATGTCGTTTCTCGCCATCCATGATAGTTCTAAGAGGTATCAACCGAATGTCTCGGATAGAACTCTTATACTCAATATCATGACCAGTAAACCAATCGTTACTATAATGAGTAGAGCAAAAGAGAACCACCCGAGTACCATGGCTGTGCTACCAACACCACTTCGTACGCTACCATTCCCCAGGTCTTGGGCTATGATAGAGGCGGCTACCGATGCTGTATGTTGCCAGAGAACTGAGACAAGGACGAATATCGAAGCGATGAAGATAATAGCTAGGGCGATTTGAGAGACGGGTCGAGAGGGGAAAGGTTTGACTTCTCGTTCACTTCCGTGGGCATCTTCCTCTTCGTGCCATCCTGGGAATGTCGCTAGAAGTAATAGACAGATGAATGCGAAGATGATTGCAATGATACTATGAAGATATTAGTTATTGTTCTCGATAACGGTTAAGAAGGAGAGATGACAACTTACATTAGGTATGGGAAAACAATCATATCTTTGAATTGACTTGCAAGCCAAATTAAATTCAAAGGATCCTGATCTACGCTCACTTCATTCGCTAATGCGGTTGCATTGTTGCTGCATAACCATGCACCTCCATCTGGGCTGATACAGATACCAAAGTATCCAACTCTTGCTGCCAATTTCGCTTGCCCAACAATATTAGATATCGCTGTGTGTACATTGTAGTCGGTTTGAGCGGTCGATGGTACTGGTGTATATGATTGATAGTAGAGGGAAATAAGGAAAATATCGGGTATCATAGGTGATGAAGATGAACATCCTGCCAATAAAAGAGCTGAAAGAATGTTAGCTGAATAACTCTCAATGGAATGTTGGGGAGCGCTTACAAAGTAATATTATGGTAATCGCGATTAAAATCATCAATACATGATGATATCCTAAGAATGGCACCGCTCCTGTGAATTAAGTTAGCACTGTGTTAATTCATCCAAAGCTCAGTTCGCATAACTTACTCAAGAAACCCCCAAACCCTCTGTCCGCCATCTTCAACTATGTTATGTCTTGAAACGAATGACTGAATGCGATAATAGAGTCTGCCACTCCCGTCCCCCGTTTATTCGGAGCAACTGTCGGAGTCGCAGCCGTGGAATGTTTTCAATGTGTTGAAGAAGTTTCAAGGACGGAGAATGTTGGCTATTTTCAGGAATGTATGATCAATCAGTCAATTGGATACAGTGGAAGTCGTAAGGTTCGTGAAATCGTTGCAAGAGGAATGTGGATATAAATTCGTCGCACTGCTTATCATTGAGATAAAGATTGTCAGATATATCAACACACATACACAAAATATGAGGGGAGAAAGATAAAATGGGTAGTAGTTTTCTTTGAATTCTCCCGGGAATAGAGAAAGAGAGGAAAGCAGAATTGGGTCCAGATTTCCTGCGCAGTAAGATGTGGTTCTGTCAAAAACTGTGTGGCAGGAGAGCTAAACTTCAAGCAAAAAGAAGATGGCGCAGTGAATCCATTTGGGTGCTTGGAATTTGTTTACATTTATCAATTCTCGGTTAGTCCACTGAGCAACGGGGAACCAAGGAAACAAGTTTATACCAATGATAATTCATCATTCTGCTTTGTCATCAAGGACCCTTGAAATTCAGTTCCATCATAATTCAGGAACAGATCAATTGGTGGATGTTTTGGTGGGTTAGTCGTGGATTGATAGTGGATTACTGGTTGGAGTGAATGCTCGATATAGATTTTGGCGATAAAAGAAAAGAAAAAAAGCTTGTTTTGTTGTTTGCATCTCTCCGACCGTGTCTTGAGTGAAGTTTTGGTGGGAGAATCAACAACGGATTGACACGTTTCTTTCGTCATCCCACCAGAGCAGCTGTTTTCCTGCACCTAATCATGCAGGTCAAGATGCAGCAACTTTAAATTCCCACTTGGTTTAATGTTTTGTATGTACAAAATCATTGTTCCTCGATCTCGCATTCTCGACTAGATTTATGCTTGGTCGTTTGTCCTACCCCGCACCCTTCAGCTCGATCGTGTCTTTTCAAGTATCTCTTGCCTCTTCTTATGAGGGGTTCTCATGAAATATATACATGCCATTTACATGCCATTGTTGAATTAGTAATCACATTTGAAGAGCTCACCGTCTCTCCCCCATGCTAGATCATCTGCATGCTGTGTTGTGCAAGGTGCTTCGGTAATTTACATTCAGGTACCGTATGGATACACCGAGTGATCAGCCAGTTCGTATGTTTCATCTCGAGTTTTCGAGTTTTACGTACTTCATATCCATACATTTCTTGTATGTTGGATTTCGAGGCTTAGTGTTGACCGTCCTGCCAATGAAATTTTGGTTGTCTCGCCAGCCATAATGAAGTCTAAAGTAGGCTTGGCCTGCGTAAGTATGATGAATGGAGTAAGTCTGTCGCATTTTCAAGTTGAGCTTTGGGTGCAAGTCAAACAAAGTCATAGGTGAGGGTCACAAGTGGAATTCACCATGTCTGCTTCATTCTCTGTGCCCTCGGTCTCTGCACGTGATTCACTATCGACTTTACTTTTCATGTCAACGGTGATAGAATTCTTCCACAGAGTGGGAAAATGCGTAAGAGGCAGTGGATGGTCGCAAATCTTCCATGGCCACAAAAGGTCCTTTCGCTCGTGGTAGTGGTCGTGGATGGGTTTGGCGGAACCCCGAGCCAGTTTGCGGGAGTTGAGTGCAGTGATTGCTTCAAACTAAGATTACCTTTTACCCCCTCGGGCTGTGCCCATAAAACTCTCACATAGGTAGTTATTTGATGGCCCAAATATTGCATTAATATTGTTATAAATTGACTCTTGATAGCTAGTGTTGTCATTTTAAGCCGGGAAAAGCAACAACGACAACTTTTGCACCGTTTACCAGGCAAGAGAAAACGGATTGTAACCAGCAATGACGGCTTACTTTTACGAGATTCCATATCAATACATTTTACTTCAAGCGGGATTCTATCAGTCTATTGCTTGGGGCGGCAATTGCTCCCACTTCTTATTCTATTGCGCATGTTTTCTCATAAAAGAAGAACAGTTGGTATTCGAACTCATTTGTCGTCGAACATCGCCAGCACATAAAAACGAATCCAGATTTAAGATATAGATTGTGTTGCAAAGAATACCACCCAAATACTCTCCATTCACTTCACCCCAAGTCCTGTCAAGTGGGCCACGAGGTTCAAATTCAAATTCAAATTCACTTCCTCACTTGCTGCCCGTCATGCGCATCCATCCTATTTATAGACAAACTCGAGAGCCGGATGCGGTAAGTCTTGTATCAAATGGATTTCCTCGACTTGAAATCTTATCATCGAAACTTTAGGTATATGTATAAGGAAATGGCAATAAAAATTACTTAGAAAATAATGATAAATATTGCATCCAAAAGCGAGAGGACTTGTGCTTTTGTCAAGTCATATCCCAAGATGCAATGGTGTTATCCTTTTTTGGGAATGAGAGTAAAATCATATTATCCAAGTTATATACATTGATCAGGATATAGCTCTCATCTTTTGATTCTATGACAGGATTGTCAAAAAGTCTTGTCATCCTCTCTCTCTCTTTCTTTATATATATCATTATATATATCATTGTATATATCATTTTATATAAAACAGCAACAACAGCAAAAATAAAAGAAAGATAAAACATCTCCATTCATCCAGAATTTATAAAGATATTCCCAATAGCTCATGATAAACCCTACATCAATCACTTTCTCTCAATTTCAACTTGGTTATCCCTAGCCTCCTTCTATTAACCAGCTGCTCCATATAAGAAGAAAGAAGAAAATATTCCCATCAATAGTCCTTTTATCTCCTCTTCTCTCCTTTTTGCTTCTCATGTCCCTGCTCTTCTCGTGAGAACAAATTCAATCCAAGATTACCTAATAATTACACTATCGTTATCTCTATATTCACTTTCACCTCTCTATCTAAATCAATCCTGTACTCACAAACTATAAAGTTTTTGCAGTATTATAATTATAATTAATACTGTGTGAACCCCGCCCAAATTATAAACCAGCAATCATCATCAACTACAATATTCTAATCATACCCTTCTATCAGAATTATCATTATTGCAGCCGACTTTCTACCCCCTTTACCTCCTATCAAGAAATTTTAAATACTAGTATTATCGTCACAATTCACTTCTCCTAAATCTTGACACCTTTATTCAACCTACAGAAATCCAAAATCCAAAATTCAGTATGCTTAACTCGTAACTATGAACCTCATATTTCAACTCCAGAATCCTACACACCTAGCTATAAAAACCATCCTGTCTTCAGCTAAAACCAATAAATTGACCTCATGCTAGAGTATATAGAAAGACAACAGGAAATTTCCGGAATTCTGCTGGGTGCTGGTAATTTAACACCGTTGATGATATGATCCTTTGGTCTGTGAAGTAAGGCTTTCTCCTGTTGGGATTACTGAGATTATCATCCAATCTTAATAAGATATATATAATATCATTAGAAGAATTGACAGTGATAGAGGAGCAAAAATGATGTTGTAAGCAAAATAAACTAACAATACTTTATCAATAGCAATGACAGAAATTATTCCTTCTTCATCCTTCCTAGTCCAACCCACAGAACCGTCCTAAGCCCTTTAAATCACAACCTAGATTATCAAACGTCAAAGCCTTGCATCTAATCTCCTTGCCTGTCTCCTAGATTCCTTCTTCTGTCCATGGTTTCAAGAGGAGGAGACAATCTATAGCAGCTTTTTATATCCACTCCTTTGCTCGCTCTCCGGGATCCACCTCTTTCCCTCCCCACTTCCCCACCATCATACCTACTTTCATCCGTTATTCAATCGTACACCAATAGAATACACCACATCTTCACCCTATGCACAAGATCTGAACTTCAAGCCGTAGCTATAAAATCCTTCACCACCCAGATCAAAGTTTTACATTAGCTTCGGGGAACACAATGAGAATAGAAGAGGCTGCACGTCAATTCGAGGATGAAAGGCCAGTTTACCTCTCCGTATCTTACCTACTATCCCTTCAAAATTGATGTATTCCTGCGGTTTTATTGAGAGATAAACGAACCTGGATATAGTAATCCAGCCATTGTATATCCGTTGTAAGTGACGATCATACAGATGGATTCTCGAAGGAAATACCCCCCTGTGCCAAAATGGCAACAACAACATGTAATTTTATTCTTCTCATATTTCATATAGTTAAGTGCGGACTTTTCTCTAAAACCGTATACTTTACAATAAAATACCACAACTACTTCTTCACCTAATACCCAGACTACCTTAAGAGAGAAAGCAAAGGATATCTCCCACCAAAGCTTTTTTATACCTCTCCCGCCTTCCTTATCCATCTACATCTATATAATATTCACCAGCCAGCCCGTCTATCCCCAACCACAAACCTTTCCTTCCGCGAATCAAATGCCACTTTCATCTAAATCCGCACCCATACAGTCCAACGCTCTCCACCATATACAAAAACCATCTACACGACTCTTCCGAAAACTCAAAAGACTGTGAACCTCCGTATTCAAAAAACCCCTCTAGGGAAATCGTCAATATTCCAAATAACCATATCTTGAATACTTTATCCCTTCCTACCTTCGATCTCGAAATTTTCAGCTTAAGCTTTAGTATTATCATTTCAATAATTTAATTCATACAAAACGATAGATTGTAATAGAAAGATGACCAAATTAAAACCAAAAAAGGAGGATAATACTTATCCTCATATCGATATATGACAATAATAGCAACATCAACATCAACATCAACATCAACATCAACATCAACATCAACATCAACATCAACATCAACATCAACATCAACATCAACAACAGCAACAACCATAATCCTCAACCTCTGATTCCAAACCACATCCACATCCACATCTCCAATCTCCCAATTCCATAATTCCAACACATCTTCCACAGAACTACTAGGTACAATCCACTATATCATATTACCAGGAACCTCGAATAACCAACACTCCTCTTCCTTCCCTTCTCCTACTCCTTCTTCATCAATCCTCAACCAACCACCTACCAGTGATCTTCATCGCAAAAGAAAAAATCAGATATCTCCTTCATCCACCAATCAACTCCCCCCCCTCTTCCTCCCCATTACAAACCTCCCCAACTTCCCTCTCTAATGCACCATAACCCAACAAATTCTATCCAAATCCAAATCCAAATCCAAATCCACCCCAAAACACTCAACCATCATCATCATCATCCAGCATTCTATTCTCCCTTTAAAAAACCCGGTAGTGACTTTACATATATAAAACCGCAAAATGTATAAAGCCACGGATTCCCAAGTTACAATCACCCCCCGCTCCGTCCAAAATAAACATCTAGGGCGCATTAGATCACCTAGCCAGACAGCTTTTCTCCGGAACTGATTGGGACTACTCATTAATCAGACAACTCTCAGAATTTCCGTGTTTCGCTCTGTCCGGTGGGTGAAACTCTTCCGTGTAGTTTTAGTTCGAATGTAGTGCTTTGTCAGGGTTTGAGTTGGATTAACTTATTGTGCTAATGTGCCTTGTGGATTACTCAAATTTTCTCTCGGAAATCTCAAATGCAGAAAGTAAACTAAAGATGTATATTAAGAGGATTTTAATCTAGGTTCGGCGTGCTACTTCATTACAGAAACGTCTCTTCAGCCCAAGCTCTCGCCCATAAACTCATTCATCTCCAAACACAACACCAGGCAGAAAGAGCAAGAAAAAGCACAAATTCATCCGTAAGGCCTCTCCATCTACCAAACTCCTTCAGATTTCCCAAGCTGAGCTATTTTTTCTCTGGGATAGCCCTGAACACAGCATTTTTGCCTTCCTCAGGAGGAGAATCGTGAGTATGTTCACCACCAAAACATGGCAACCTATACTTCTCCTCCCACTGTTTCCTTAACACTTCGTACAGAAAAATGTATTGTTCGACAGCTTGAACCATAGTCTTTCTTTGTTGACGTAGTTGATCTACAGTCTCGTAAATGGCGTCGTTGCCCTTCTCTTCCGATTGATCCCACCCTTCCCAAGCTCCACCCTGAAGTTCTCCCATCAAAAACTCCAGAGCAACGAAAGTACCAGTTCTCCCAACACCAGCACTACAATGCACAACTCTTGGATTTTCTTCTTCCTGATTCTTTGCTCGAGAAAGATCCATCAATGTCAAAACACTTTTGACATTTTGGTTGTTCAAGGAGCCCATATCTGGCCAGAGAGGATAAAAGAAATGCCAGATAATCTTCTCCTCGTCTTCATCCTCGACAGACATGGCTAGTTGACGGACCTCAATACCAGTACCCTCAATATTCTCTTCTCTCTTCACGAATCGAACCTGAGCCTTGAAGTTTTCTCCAAGAGTTCCCGCCTCGTTGACCATCAAAGGTGGATCATCTTCGCTCATAGGATAGTATTGGTAACATTTTTCCATCATCTCTTCAGGTTTTGCTGGATTGGGTCCAACGAGAGGACTGAGCATAATAATGACACCAGGTGCTGCATTATCGGGCACAGTGATTGAGTGCCACATCATATGCCAGGTGTGATCCACAGTTTGAGATTTCGGGCCTTGCATACAGATATACTTATCTTGAATACCTTTCTTCATCGTACTTTGCTTTTCAGCAGTAGATGTCAAAGTGACAGGGGATGCGTTGATGTAATCGTTGTAACCTTCAGGAACAATGAGCCTAATACGGTTAGCAGCCCATGGATGTACGTTGGCATAACGATCTAGTTCACGATCCGGTTCCTCTCTCGCCCATTTTGGGTCATCTCCATTTGCTAGACGTTCCTCCTCCATCTTCGTCAGTGTAGCATATTTTGCTCTCATTTCTATCATTGGGTTAGTGCCTGTTCTCTGAATAAATGTGAGTGAGCTGCATACCATCGTGAGAGATCTTCAAGAAAGATGGCATTGCCGTCTTGGGATCGCTTGCAGCAGCAGCACCTGCCTCTGCTATCTGTACGGCACGTTCATCTTCATCATCTGCTGCTTTGCTGGAAGAGCATCCATCTGCCTGGGGCATAGAAGCACCCTCGCGTTGATCAATGAGATACTCTTCAGATACATCAATGGCAGAGTCTCGCTTTGATGAACATGGATGTGTCATCTTGTGGAGAAATTTGCGACTTATGTTCTCTTTTGGATGTGAAGAAGAAATGGATGTGGAGGTACTTGAGGTGATTGAAGGTGTAGAACAGAAGGAACGTAAACAGTGGTGGAATGCAATAGTGGCACCAATTGGAGTACGATGAGGCATACAAAAAGGGACGAATAATGATATGACAATGAGAATAGCTTAAGAAGTAGTGAAATATTTAGGATAGACTGTTGTGCCTTGGCCAAGATGGTTAGGTAGAGAGCTGAACTGAGAAGTTTTTTCCGGCCAGAACAGAGGTGCAAGCAGTGATCAAGAGAATGAAGAGAATTGGAGACACAGGATTGTGACAGTTCAGCAAGGAAAAGAATAGTAAAACTTTAGGAAAGACAGAGATACCAAAATCTTTGATAAGTTGATGTGAAAGTGTATGCAAAGAAAAGGTGAGTGAAGGAAGATGAAAAAGAGAGCTGGAAACTTACAAACAACTCATTTCACCGACATAGAGCAGATTTACCATATCGAGTAGGAATAGGAAGGGAGTAAGAGTAAAGTTGCCATGTTATGGATATGAGGAAAGAGCAATCATGAGCCTGAGCAAGTGAAATGAGGTTGGTGGGCAATCACGTGCAGACCGAGGGGGTGATTACTAAGGTTATTTACAATGACTAATCAAACGATGATTTTATAAGCGAGTTCCATCTTCAGTGAAGGATTTTCGCCTTCAACCCATCAACAATTGTACTTGAACATATTTTATCAAAATATCTCACCTGGTGTGAGATTGATTATGATATTTCCAGCTTGATCAATATGCCATTATGGTTAGCAGCTTTTGAGGTAAAGATGCTCTATACAGCATAGCGTGTTTCCGTTTTACTGACGATTAAACCAGGCATGGGCAGTCGCACGAGTTCGTATCCCACTATATCGACGTGAAATTCCTATTGCTTACAGATTTCCAGCTCCTAAGAAGTCCTACCTTTCATAGTGCAGTTCGCAACATCCACAAGAGACTTCACGAAGCTCGTCATGGCAAGGACCCCTCCGAAATGGGTGGTACCAATATCGATGACCCCGAGAGGTCAAGTCGATTTCTTAAATACTTCAAGGACGAACTCAAAGAACAATTCTGGGGCAAACCACCACCTCGAAAATAATTGCTATCCTATTACCTTTGGAATGATGCCATTTGCATGGTGAATAATATGATAATACGAGGGGGGTCAACGGTATAGAACGGACGGCGTATCCGCAGATTACATGGCGTTTTGCAAAGAGTAACAGTCCATGGTCTGGGTATTGAGTACACAATATTGCAATTTGATTCTATCTCCTTTATCATCAATCTCCTTATCCTGTGCGACACATGCGACAAACTCCTGCCGACATTCTACCGGACATTAAATTGGGCTCTGAGACTGATTCTTCGTGTCACTTGGCTCTCATTCCGTCCGAAGAGCAGAATCGCCTACACTTTTCAATTCGCTCCTATGCTTTCAATGCATTCGATTGGTTTTGTGTGCGCACATTTGTCTCCTGGCATCTTTACTTTCTCATCTCGAACTCGCTTTCGAGCTTCTTCAAGGCTCGTCGCGACTTATTCACGTATCAAGCTTGACATGCGTGTATGAGTAGTGCTCATCTTATCAGAACGGCTCACACAGTTCTCATGTTAGTGGAAAACTGACTGTCATCATCTGAATGATCTGGAAATGACACTCGTCATCAGATATGTAAGAAGCAAGGACTTTGAATGCGGACATCCTGCTACCCAATAAGCAAGATCATTCGATGCCACTAAAGCTCCTCCTGGAAGTCTCGCTCGTGCGTCAGATGACACGTACTTCCCTTTAGCTTGATGCCAAAAAAAGGTAGGCCATTTCATCTTATGCCCAGCAACGGAGGGGTACAGGGGAATAAAATACTTGCCATACGCAGGCTCACACCAATATTTTATGGTGTGTGATCTATTTAAGTGCAAGAAGATTGAGCAAAGACCGATTACTCACCGTGGCTTTCTATCCCGGCATCATCATGTGGGAGGTGGAAGCGATGGTCCATATATATATGGTCTACATTTCTTTTAGATAAAAAGTTTGTTGTTTTGGGTATCTATAATTCATTAGTGGACGAAGCGACTTGAGGCGCAGTGAAATTTGCAGGGCCAACTGACGATTGATATCTAGAGCACTAAACGACATTCTTGCTGAAGAATGTTTGATGAAGATGTGTTCTCGAACTGCCGTGTCTGAGCTACTGCATGCCTTTTGTTCTCAACCTAGCTAGATTAGAACTTGTAATCTAAACTGCATTATGTTTACACCTCATAACCTATATTCCCAATGATAACAATGCAATTGGCCGTTTGACACACTATTTCTCAAGTGACCCAAGAGCCATGCCTCATCGCATAACAACCTGATTGCAGTCATAGACTCTCACAATAACAAACATTCAAAACAAACAGATCCTTCTAGATCCTCAAATCAACAAGTCTTGACATCTCTTCACCACAATTACTAGCTCTTAAAATCCTATATCCCTCCGCTCCTTCCTTTCATATCCCTACTTCTTATCCCCAAACTTCACCCACTCAGTCAGTCAGTCACTCACTCCATTGCTCCTACCATACTTAAAGAAAATTACAAGTCTTATATTTATTTCTTTGTTCTCAGTACGACAATTTACAAATTTTGGGTGGTTTTGCTGGGTTGAGTTGGGTTGGAAGGAGGGGTAGGGAGAGAATTTGTGTTTGTGGTTAGTTGTGCTTTTTAAGAGAGATTAAGGGGAATGGTGGTTGTGAGGATAGTTATGATTCAAAAGGATATAAAGAGGGGCTGGGATAGAGGATAGAGAGTAGATTGTAGAGATGATGAGATAATGAGATGATGGGAGGGTAAAGAGGAATGGAGAATGGAGTTAAATGGAGATTGGGTGAATAGATATACGGAGGATTGTCTGGCTGTCTGGCCTACTTAGAGACTAATTGTTGCTTAGCTCCCATGTATTCTTGTTGTTGGGTTTGGGTTTGGGTTTGAATGATGGAGGTAGAATAATGGTTGTGAGATATAGTATGACTGACCATTGACTAGAAAAACGGGACGTTGGACTTATTTAAGGGTGAGATTTATTGTAGATGAGATATAGGTTTAGATAAGGAGCTTGAGGTAGCGAGTGCTATGATACAGGCTTTTTGGGAGGGTATAGAGATGCGGGTCTTGCGTTGTGGATGGGAATGTGCATGATTTTATGTTTGGTTGGTTAGGATTTTGAGGGATATGTGTATCTACTAATAGTTGTTGGGTTTGAGAGGTTTTGGGTATTAATTCGCGTGGTGAGACGAAGGATAGCCGTTGTTGTGAGCTAGCGCTGCGAAATCACAGTCTGGTAAATGGTTTGAGAGTGTTATTGGTGAGATGGGATGGGAAGTATTTTAAGCTAGAAAAATACTAATCAGTTCGAAGAATACAAAAACTGAAGGCTCTTGTCAAGAGGAACTAATTGTTTGAGGCAAGTGCTATCATCTCAAATCCATTCACAGCCTTTTATTTTCCTCTAACTATCACCTCACACCAACTTCCTCAAAAGTATCTTCTGCTTAGTACATGGCATAATCCCCGCATTCCTATACAAATTTTCCGGTCGCCCCACCCCCTCCGGAAACTTCATCTCATACCCCTCCAACAAAGTTCCTACCACAAGTTTTATCACAACTCCTGCATACCATCTCCCCGGACATGTTTGTCTTCCATTTCCCCATGCTAGATTGCCAGGTTCGATGCTGGTGAATTCTTTGAGGGGGTTGTAAGTTGGTTTTTCGGTTCGGGAAGGCGATTGGTAGAATCGGGATGGATTGAAGATTGATGGGGAGTCGGGACTGGAGTAGTAGGTTGGGTCCCGGGACATTGATTCAGAGGCCATGGATATGAATGTTCCGATGGGGAGGTGGAGACCGGTGGAGAGGGTATGGGGTGTTAGGACTATGCGGTCGAATGATACTGGTGTTTTGTTAGCGAGGCTTTTGTTGGGGAATTGAGATATACGTACGAGCATTTGGTTGATTGTATCGCATAGATTCTTTCATAAAACTATCTAATTTTCTCAGCTTGTTTATGGTGGAAATTTGCCATGATCCCTCTTCTTTCAAGGCATCTTTGATTTCGGCACGCAAGTCGAGGATATATGATGGCCGTTCGCAGAGATCGTAAAGAGTGTGGACTGCGACCATTGTAGATGTGTGTAGCTATTAGTATATAATTAGTTTGGACTCGGAATATCATGAGTCGAATAGAAACGGGCACAAACCGCCGCGGAATTCAGCACCAAAAGTTTCAAAATAATATCTTTTGGACCAACAAGTTCGGATGTTGAAATCAGGAATCCTAATAGATCATTCGCTTTATGATCGGGGTTTTGCCTCTCCCGTATGGCAGGTCCTAGAATTTCTAGAGCTTTTGAGAGAATGCCATCCATACGACTTTTTGGGGCAAGGAATGGTCTGAGAATAGGACGTAACAAACGAGGATATGGACGAAGTGTATCAGCAATTACTGCTACTTCATTCAAGTATGCAGAAACGGTATCGAGCCAGCCTTTTTCACGGGAAAGTGGTAGGCCAACGAAGACTCGTGAGGATACGGCCAGAATCATCGAGTATACATATGAGTAGATGGGTATTGGTACGTATTCTGCATGAACAGTAAGTAAGCTATATAAATTTGCTTAAGAGCACGTAGAAACTAACCTTGTGAAGAGCAATGAATCAAAGATTCGGACATGGCGAATGAAAGCTCTGCTGCCATATCTGGTACAAATCCAGCTGGGACATACTCGTTAATCTCGATTCTTGGATCTCGTAGTAGCAAAATGTGACACTCACGTAAATTCTGAGTAAGTTGAACCCGACAAACATCAGAATGGTGACGACTCTTTAAAATAATATCAACACCACTATAATTTCCCAACCATCTTTCTACAAGAGCAATAGACTGATTGAGTTTTGTTTCGGGTAACATACGTAGCTCTGCGAGAAATTCAGGAGGGAGGATTAGACGTTCCATGTCTTCCGTTTGGATTATGAAGGGCCCATCTTTATACTATATTTCATCTGATATTAGTTTTTACTCCTGGAAACATTTGAGTAGTGGGATAATATCTTACCTTAAGGTAGCCTTCATCTACGAGACGATGTCCGTTGATTACAAATTCTTTTTTGGCAGCTGTGCGGTTAAAGTCTAAAAGTCCTGAGGTTTTGCCAACTCTTGGGATGCCCGGAAACCGTGGTCGACGAGGTAAGGTGAATATAAGTAGGACGATCAGACTCATTGCAGTGGAAAGATAAATAGCAAGAGACATATTTTCAATATGTTGAGTTTCTGAATGTGAGAAATAAAAGGCCTTGAGAAGATTAACCATAATGGGAAGAATTTATTCGTGGGTTTTTGTGTGTGAGACTACCAATTCTACAGCATGGTGATGGTACGTTCTTCGTTATATTTGAGAGCTGCTGTAGGGATGGGTTTTTGTAATTCTATAAAGCATCTGATTGGACAGATCGAGAAGGACAATTTTCAATATTATCTTCCATTCATTAAAACTAAAGCGGACTTTAAAGCATTGAATGCATTGGTTAGGTACCCTTATTGTTAATCTTTCTCTATTTTATATGAAGTCCTCATCCCTAGTTGTCGGTAATTGATCTGGTCTACTCAACGGCAGAGAATCTTAACTTGTTTGATATAAATCAAATGCCAATGATGTCTTTCGATAGTGGACGATGCAGGATTCACTAAGATCAAGAGCTCTGCCCAACCAATTTTCCTATGAACTTTCAAAAGTTTCCGCTTTTACTCCATCAGTAGGTGGCATACTAAATAAGACTTTGAACCTGGCAATTTTCGAGATAAGTATTCAAGGATCTGGTGCACTAATCGTAGGCTAATGGTTTCTCAAGCATCCAAATATTTGAAATGGAAGTCGATTCACCTGAAATCTTGGGGTACTGTGCTGCTGAACAGGTTATGCAGATGCCCCGACTTGGTGTTCTCATGAGCATCATAGCGAAATATTGTTGATCACTTTCTTCGGCATGTATCTCCAGAAACTAGTCTCAATCGTTATAGAAACGTTTAGCACGTAGAGGTATCTCTATAGGAAGAGAAGCACAGAGAGCTTTGATTCTTCCATGGCCATGAGTTTAGACACTTGTGCAGAGTATACAGGATCACAGCTGTTTGACTCTGTCCATATGTAATTGTCGGAAGGTAGCCCAGACCTCAAGGTAGCCCATATGCTTCGCAAAGTGCTTTCGGGGCTTTTATTCCTCCGACAGAATCTACTTTGGCACCGGAGCCCGTCAAAAGGAAGCGAGAGAGTATGTAACTATTACATCTATGCGATCCGTAAGAGATTGATATGTGTTCACTATGCGAACTCTTGCTGCTGGTGTTAACTTGTCCATCATGAGGTTGGTGAGTAAAAGCTTCCCGAGGTAGTTGGTCGCCAAATGCGCCTCGAAACCATCAGCGCTAATCAGAATATCAATACTTTGTTCTGTGTATACATTAAACTCGACGGCAGGAGACTAGATAGACTCAAATGATACCATATCAAACTTAAGAATTCGGATATACACAGGAGGATATATTTCTTTGATGAATTTTGTGACAATCTCGATTTCATTTATGAATCGTTTAGTAAAAACAAGAAAATTCGGTCTATAAACAGCCAGTATTTATACAAGATGTGTCTCGACTTGTTTCGAACCTACATCAACGATAAGTACTATTTAAATTTAGTATATAGCAATTTGAGATGATATATGAGAAGGTATAATCTTCTTTTGCTTTAGGTTATCCACGAAGATTGAAGAAACTTCGCCTCCCTATGTCTGCTCGCCAAATTCGGAATTTGAAGTCATGTTCTAAACTAGTCTCCCAAAAGAAAGAGGAGTAAAAGATTCGAAAACTAACATGTATGACTGCTAGGTTAAGCTTACTCAATTAATTTCAAAAGTCTAGTGATCCGCACTGGTGCGAAAATTGACCACCATGATGGCCTCCGAACATGTTGGGACGAACTACCAATTTTGAAAGCCGTCGATTACTGGAGTGGAAGTCAAATTGAAACGCCCCTCTAAAGATGTCTATTCCAAAATTTGCATAAGATGCCGGTGACGTGAGGAAGGCAAAAGATACAAAAGGTAATGCTGGAAACGTTTTTGGAGGATGGAATTCATGATATACTCCCTATCCACAATTTTCTCTTTGAGGGCATCTATCAGGCTCGATTAGAGCCATGCAAATACCGCACTTGCTTGATCTTATCGACTGCAATCTTCCCAGGGAAGGATTCAAGAAGTCTGGCGAGGAGATACTACCGAGCCATTCCAATCAATGACTTTACTGATGCTAGATATTGTTCCCATTGGGGCTTGTTGAAGATTTTGCGGCAGTGACAATGTCAAATAGTATGAGAGTTAAGGGTATGACTTATTTGTAAATTGTACCTGCTGCTTTTGATCCAGAAGAGTATTTTTAGAATCCCCGATGCTCAAAGAATGGCGATTTGAGCCGCAGGGCTGTCTCAAAGACGTGGATTGATCCAAAAAGGTCTTTAAAGGATTCATAGACTCTCGATGGAAGTGGAGGCCCAGGACAAGAATATGATTAGATATCTGCATGTCCAGGCTTGATAGGCAGTTAAAACACTGTGAAATGAATATCAAGTGTACTTAATATTAGAAGACCCAGTCTGTAGAAGATACTCACCAACCTCTGAAAATCTAGCTTATTAGTTAGATCCCTTGAATTCAGAAAGGGGAAGAAGAAAAGTATCTTGCTGAAAGAGAAGGATGCACGTGCCACCAGTTTTTACGGTTCTGCCACCCACCGCCTTCTACTTAATGCTTATAATCCCCACTTCACACATCACAATGATGATCTAAAATCCGAAAAGCTCCCATACAACACGCGACGCGATTTGATCCAAGTAAACTTTAAGAGTAGTTTCTATTTCTCAGCCTTGCGATATCAATTTAGGCTTCGCCATCTCTCACCATCTAAATTGTTATTCGACAGATAGAATGACCCTCTCTGATAAAGCGCTGACGAGCGCTCTCTCCAAGACTGTCCACGATGTCTTCCACAGTGACGAGAAAGAGAAATTAAGTGTACGATTCATTAGAGCAAAGGTTGAGCAGGAATACGAATTGAGTGATGGGTTTTTAAATGAGGGAAAGTGGAAGGAGAAGAGTAAAGGGATTATTAAAGGCGAAGTCGTAAGTTCATTGTGGATTGAAGCTGTTGGGTTTGACAATTGATTCTAATGCTCAATTGCAGGACAAATTGATGCAAGAGGATGGAGAGGAAGAGGAGGAAGAACCTGTAAAGGCAAAGAATGTCAAGAAAACACCTGCGAAGAAAGCTACACCTGTTGCGAAAGTGACGAAACGAGCTTTGGCAGAAAAGAAGGCACCTCCACCAAAGAGACAAAAGAAAGAGAAGACCCCCGTTTCGGATTCCGAACTTTCTGAGCTTGAAGAAACAGAAATATCAGAAGTTGACTCCGAAATAAGCGAAGATGTACCAAAAGCGAAACCAAAGAAGCAAGTCAAGAAAGCTATTAAAGCCAATTCGGACAATGACGCCAGCGACAATGAAGATGAGGTAGCGCCCAAGAAAGCTAAGAAACCATTAAAGAAAGAAGCCGTCTCCTCCGATTCTGAATTGTCAGATATCCCATCAATCACTCCATCCGAGGCAAAGCCTCCTCCCAAAGCCATGTCCCTAAAGATCCGGGATTCCTCCTTGTCACCTCCTCCAAAAACAGAAGAAGAAGCCTCTGAACCCTCCAACAACAAAGATGCGGGCCACGAATCTGACTCTTCAGCTATGTCTGTCGTTCTTGATGGTCCTTTAACTGCCAAACCTCGTGCCAAGAAATCTAAATCTGCCTCGTCCAAGCCGTCTAAAGTAACCAAAACCGCCAAACCTAAAGCCGCAAAGGCAAAAGCTACAGCAGAACTCTCGCCTAGCGAGCAGCTCATTAAAACTCTCCAATCACAACTCGTCAAGTGTGGAATTCGCAAAATCTGGGCTTTCGAATTGAAGAAATGCGAGACGGAGAATGAAAAAATTAAATATTTGAAGAATATGTTGACGGAAGTGGGTATGACTGGACGTTTTAGCGAGGGGAGGGCGAAAGAAATCAAGGAGATGAGAGAATTACAGGCTGATTTGGAAGCGGTGAAAGAGGGCGAGAAAGCATGGGGATTGGGAAGAGGTTCAAGGAGAAGTGGGGGTGGTGCCAAGGAGGACAAGAAAAAGGTCGAGAGTAGTGAGGATGATAGCAAAAGCAAAAGCGGCAGTACTCAAGGCGAAGATGAAGAAAGTGATGATGAGGAAGATATGGAGGTTTCTGCTAGGGCTAGAAGAAAGAATGATTTAGCATTCCTGGGTGATGAGGAAAGTAGTGATGATGATTGAGCGACAACTAGTCTACCTTTCCGTCATGAGATCTGTATAAAGTATTGGGGATTTGGTTATGATCATGGGAATAGGAGTTCTGGAGCATGGTCAACGTTATGATATCTTAGGCAGGTGGCGTAGAGGTTTATGTCTGGATTTATCGTATGTTCGAGTTTGTAGGGTACAGAATATCTAATATCTGGACAGATTTTCAGAAATAATACAAATATTCAGCTCTTCACCCTCAAGTTGAGGTGTATTCATTTGTGCAACATAGGAGTGAACGTGGTGTGGAGGGGTGAATTGTCATAACTGCAAGTGGTACACTGCAAGATATGTAACATCATTCATTCTGACTTTTAGGCCGAAGTCCCACTATTCCTCCATTCATATAATACGCCTCCTTCATTTATCTCGGTATACTGTCCATATTATCAATCTTTACTACCTCCTCCATACCAACCTGATATCATCCCTGCCAATTCATTTCCTTAACAAATATCTCCTAGTTCCCCATGACATTCATCCGTTTCCTCTCTACATTTCTCCAAGCAGTTGTCTCTCGTAGATAATCTCCGAGAATGGGGGGTTGAAAGGGGATGGATGTTGAAAGGAATTAATTGGTAGAAGTGTATATAATGATAGTGGTGTGAAATAGGGAGAGGAAGAAGATGGGAGTGGCCGGAAGGCCTGGTGGGGCTGTATGGAGATGCCTGCCCGCCTGCTTGTGGTTTATTCGGAGCTAAAGCGCTGCCGAGGCTTTAATGCTTGGAAGCTCTCGTGCTTATATATATATATGACTTATAGAAGATATGGAGGTATTGTCGAATTATTAAATTGTCGAATTGTGGAGGGTTTTATATACCTACCTGCTTCACTTGTGGATTGTATGGATTGGAAGCGCCGTTGAAAGTTTGATGCGTTTTCAATTTCTGACGTCCCGTCCGTTTGGAAGATGGAGATGTGTTGTCGGATCAATGTTGATACTTGGGGTAGATTCAGGACGTTTATGTTGGCTTGGAGCTGTCCCTGATGGGAGTTTGATGCGTCTTGAATTTCCCACTTGTATCCGTTCTTTTCGGAAACACGGATGCGTTGCCGGTCCTTCAAGAAGTGGATGCAGAATTCAAGCGTCTGAATTACTTTGAACGTCCAGCGGTATCGGAGGCTCGATGCTTGGGAGCTTTCGATCCTTTATTTGATTCCTGCGAGCCGGCAGATACTTCGTGCGGCGGTGGATATGTGTGCGGGTCTACCGTGCATGCATGCGCTTCGTCTGCCTCTTGTACTGAATCCATGTATTGTCCAGTGTCAGACCCAGTATACTCTTCTACCACCATACCATTATCCTCGTTGCAAGAAGTCTTGTGTAGAGTCTTTCGTTTCTTTGGGTTTAAAGAGTTAGGGTTAGATGTAGACATGTTTCGTGGTTAGATGTTGGTTATGTTAATGAAGAAGAAAAAGGTGATGATGATGATGATGAACGAAGGTGTAGATTTCGATGAAAGTTTTGATATTGATATTTATGAAAAGAAGTGGAAATCAATAATGTTAATATGCGGGAGTTGGACCTTAAGTATCCAGATATTGTTCAAGGTCTGTACAGCACATTTTCAAGATTCATAGATTAGTGATATGAATAATCATTAAGTGATGAATATTATTCGGAAATCTGTCATGAAATTACTTGCGTTCGCTGTGTGAGTAATAGTATAGTACGGTAAATCATGGCAAGCGAACAAGAGAATAATGTGTCATGGGAAAGCATATTGTAGAGTTATAATATCATCGATTTTACTTGAGCTCAAATATCATTCATGGTTCCTTCATTTGCCATTATTCCGCCAGTGCAGCACACATCGTTTCTCCATACCCTCGCAACCATATCTCTTTGTATGTCGCATTCCATATCCGCCCCATCTCCATACCAGGAGCACTGTCTATTGTGCCCTCCCCTTCCCTTTCCCGCCGTCATAAATACCCCGACCTAGCTTTGGACAAACTATTACCCACGGATGTTCGGTATCCCTCCGATAATCCTCTTTAAGGAAGAACGTTTCCTCTTCACCTCCGCCATCATCAGGCTGAAGATTGTAGTGCTCCGCTAGGAACCCCTCATCGGGTCGAGGTGTACTGTCTGGTCGTCCGCATACTGGAGGTGTCATATCAACCGTTGCAGGTGAGGGGACTGGATTGCCAAATTGTCTAAACGGCTTACGGTTTAAACGGGGTCGACTAAAGATTGGATATGGATGGATGGGGCCATATGGGAATTTGCTAGAAGAAGGCTGTACTAGGGCTGGTTGATCATCTCGCCCGTCATTTAAAGAGTTGAGCGGAGATGGGCCATTCGAAGTTTGCGATTCCACCCCCGGAACCTTACAAGATCTGCACCAACCAAATTCGTCGTAATTGTGGACGACACATTGAGGGGCATTTCGGCTGGGCTGAGGAATAGGTTGGGTCGCTCGTTGAGCTGGTTTGTCTGTCATTTTATTGATGTTAGTTGTGGATGGAAAGTTTTGATTTTGATGGTTCTTGTTGATGAAGAGAAATAGAAACCAGAAGGGCTTTCAGAAGGAAATGGGCTCTTAAACAGACAAAAATTTGAGGACTTATGAGTCCTCGAAAAGATGTATTCCTAGTTTGAGTAATCAAAGATATGATGAAGAATCATATGCTTCTGAATAGGAATTTAAATTATAATTTCATCAGTTTGAAAATCACTCATCCTTTATTCAAAATGGCATATGACCCTCCAATCATCCTCGCAATATTTCCCTCTTCTATTTGTCTTCGAACCTTCATAACTGTACATCCTCATCCCCACATACACTTTTAACGTCGATAACATCATTGCGAGGAGCCTGATGTGACTCGGTCGTCTTTGATATCACGAAAGTTCTTGTGATATTTGATTTGAGTATTGGTTCAGATATTGGTTTGACTGTTGATTTTGATGGTGATTGAAAGCGTAGATTTCAATAAAAACTTTTCGGAATTATGAGGAGGGATCAGTAATATTGATAAAAACATATCTGAAGTTTATAAATCAAAAACAGGTGATCCCTAAGTGAATAATCGGAGATGTGGTGGTGAATCATATTTTTGCACATCTGAATACAAGTGTAAAATGTAACATCATCGCTTTTGATTTCCAGACCTAGTTATTTACTCATTATATCTTGTTCTCCACCCCTCCAATTCATTTTTCCATCTATGACATTAACTACTGATTCCTATCTCTTCTCCAATGATGCGCTTCTTCCCCGTTTCGCGCATCATTTTGCCCAGCCGTTTGACTTGCCCGCACTTCCCTTGCGCTCGTACTTTCTGCCATGGCTTGGCTTGCCACGTCTTCCCGCCATTGCATCACCTTGACTTCATTACTATTTAGATATCGACCAAAATCACTTGCTCCATCAGGCCTTCTATACGGAATATCTCGAGCTCTTGGACGAGGCGTCTCGGACCTACTCATTCCTGTTGTATCCGAAGACCGATAAGGTGGATCCAGCCGCCACACTCCCATTCCTGCATCGTTGTGACGATGGAAGTAGTACCGATATTGCCTTTCTCCCAAGTAATGATCAAAGTAATACATCGGCCTTTCCGGATCGTTTATAGGCGTATTGTGTGCGATCGTAGGAGGACGTGGTGATGCTTGTTGTGGCGGGGCTTCCCTGTACGAACCATGCGAGGTATGTCTGATATGAAGTTTAGGACAGGGTGATCTTTGTTGTGAAATGGCTTCTGTGTTACCTGTAATATGAACTCGGGGACGTAAATACCGAGGCTCTGGTTGATACTCCTGCCGTCCGTCTGTATATCGTGTATTAGTATCGGTATATGAAGCTCGAGTTCTATTATCGGAACGTGGGTCAACGAATGCAGCACCATGGCCGGTGTGATATTCATCAATTTCTACCGCTGAATGCTGTCCATCCTCATCATCATAAGTTTCTACCACAATTTCATAGGGAGGAATTTCATATTCGCCCTGTGGATGCCATTGTTGAACGGCATCGGACATTTTTTGGGGGGTTTTGTTTCTGTTTTTGATTTTGGGTTGGATACTGATTGAATAGTGATTTAATTTTCGAGTATCGAGTTGATAAGATGTAAGTTCTAATACAAATTTAATTTCAAAAGTATGGGTTTAATGTTGATAAAGTTATCGGATTATGGTTGAAGGGAAAGGAAAATGAACGGCGGAAAGGAAAAGAAGCTTGGTTCTTTATAGAGAAAATCTGGGCGGTTTATGAATCTTTGATATTTGTTCACATTTTACTATCTGAGTGGATTTGGCACGAAAAATGACTTGAAAGTTTTGGAGTTGTGATATCATCGATTTGGTTTCTAAGTCTAAGTATCATTCGTTAAATTTCATTTGACCATTGCACATGTTCCCTGGTAGCTACCAATATGACAAATATCTCTGATCTATCGTCATATTTCCTTCACTCCTATCAGCCTTACTATTTGCTCTCCAATCTTTCATACCCTTGTTACCCTCTTCTTACGGTCTTTTCGGAACTCATCGACATATTTCCGAAATCTACTGCAAGTTGTTCTATTCCAGATTCTCTATTCTGTGCCCGCACGTATGATACCCCTGATTCCCGAGCTTTATCGTGCCTTAAAAACGCATCATTTCGATGATAGTCAACGTCATCCCACATTGCTCCAGTTTCCTGGGTAGCGGCGGACGGGGTTGATGCTCCGCTACTAGTATAAGGCATAGATAATGAGGTTGGGACCTGATCTGTTTGGCGACTACCGAATGGAGAACAAGTAGGATCTGCTGGAGAAAAATAAGATTGGGACTTAGCAGTCGAAAGAGAAGCCCGGCGAGGAAGAGGTGGAGCTTGAGTTATAGTAATAGCTGGTGGAGTTCCCTGATACCCAGCTCCAGAATTCGAATTATGGGAGGTAGATCCGCTGTTCATACGGGAAAGCGAGGCTTGAAATGCTGCTTCTCGTCGAGATGCTGTGCCAGAATATGAATTTCGAGATGAGGTAGATACGTTGCGGACAGGAAGACCTGAGCGTAGATGTGATGTATCTCTCTGATCACCGGCTCTAGGATATGGATCATGCATGGCACGTATCTTGTTTACACGTAATGGTGACTTTGGACGTATTGGAACTCGTCGAGGTGTGTAAATGGAATTTGATCTACGAGATGTCCTATAGCTCTCAATTGCACGCTGTCGTGAATCCGAACGATATTGAGTTTGTTGATATTCCTCCTGAGGGTCAAAATATTGAGTAGGACTTCCGACATATGAAGTTCGAGACGGGGGATCGTGAAGTGGATCAAGATCTGTATCGCAAGTATCGAGTACCATATCGGAATATGGATCTACGTAGACACGTTCCGGGCCTTGATGTGGTTGGTCTTCTCCAGCAAAATCTGATTGTCCGGTTTTATAGGCATGATGGTCTAATCCTTCGACAGAGTCCCCGGTGCGAAACATATTTGGGTTTTTATTGAATGAAATTTGAGTCGGATTGTGATATTTGTCAGGAATTTTGTTATTGATAAAACATTGGAAGATTGATGGATTTCCAATGTAGACATTGATATTGAAAAGGGAAGTAGAAATTGGCCGGAAGCTGATCTCTTAAGCAGACAAATGTGGAAGATATATGAGTCCTTGACATCCATATTAAAAATGAAAAAATCATAAGGTCGAACTCAAAATTTCTAAATAACACACGAAAGATGACTCCAAAATCGCGGGTATGTAATATCATCGATTTTTAGTTTCTAGGTCTAAATTCCTTCATGATCCTTCATAAGTACAATGCTTGTCATGCCTAATCTTCCTCAAAATAGAGTCCCATATTTCTTTGTTTCTCTTTCTCTTCCTTTTCTGCTGCTCTATTCTCCTCAATAAGACGGGCTCTTCTCTGCTCAAGGTTTTTGGCTTCATTATCCCCTTCTCCATCACCAGAGCCACCAACCTTATAATGAACTCTATCCGCAACCGCTTTATCCTCAACGTCTTCCGCCTCCTCTTCAAACTTCTTATGTCTATGTGCGCTATGCTTTTTATTCAATGACATGCACTCAACTGGATATTTATTGCAGGTGCTAGTTTTCTGACATTGATGATCATTCTCGTTGGCTTGAGCTGCGCTTTCTCCGTATTGCTGACCCTCAGCAAACATTTTCCCTTTGCTTGTTGTATTCGCGAATTGGTAGTTGACTTGACCTGGAAGACATCATTCGGTTTGGTGTTCGGGTGAGTCTTGGTTTGGATATTGATTTGGATGGGTTGAATATTAACTAAGATATTCGATTCGAGTTGATGAATTGAAGTTGGGTTGGATATATGACTTGAATTTGAATTTGAAAGGTTTGAATATTGATCTGCGATACGAATCGGATTTATTAATATGCAGGTTATTGATAGTGGTTTGGTATTGGCTTGATGTAAAAAAAAGAAGTAAAAACCAAAAATACTAAAAAGCAAAAGCAAAACTCTTAAATACACGGTAGTATAGGAAGTATGACTGATAAACAACTATGTTATATTCATAATTCGTAAATATTAATAATCCAGTTTTATTCATAGTTATGATTCGAAGATTCATTTCAACGAGTCATAATTATACAATCTTTTGATAACCAGGTACGAATATATGACTCGTTCATACCGAGACACTCGATCCATATCCATATATAGATGACTCTAAAACTATTGGAATACAAAAGACATTAATAAGCATATAAGGAAATAGTGAATCAGAGGAAGACATGTATTGACGTGGTATCATCGATAATAGTCTCTAAGCTTGAGTACCATGTATAACCTCGTCACCATCACCAGCACCACTCCCTTCAGTTAATATCCTCATCTTCTCATCTAGAAATCGCCAAAACTCCAGAGATCAAAGGACCAGCCTATTCCGAACTTTAAACACAGCGAGCTGAACTTTCCGGACTGTTGGAACCCAGTTCCTCTACCTCCATTTCCGTCGATCACTTTGCCAATCCGTGCTTTACCTTGCCTCATAACCGCCCTTCCATCCATCTTCTCCCTCCCACCTTCCATCCACACCAAATCTACATCTTTCTCCTCCTCCACGCATCCCCTTCCTTTCCCCGATCCGTAGCCCCACCCCTCTAGCCCCCCTCACGTTTCCTCTCAACATTTCTGGAAACACGAGTATCTATGGTACGCATGCGCACCATGCTCTGATCTTTTGCCTACGCGTAGTAGTGGTAGTCTTTTTGATACGCACCGCGCCACTCGTATCTCTTTTCTTACCCGCAGTCGTCTGCGCCCCTTCTGGGTACATCGCATCTCCCAGATCTGTCGCCTTATGCGTCGGCACAGGAGGAGATCTAGCAGACGTCGCACCTCTCCCATTATCTGCCGTGATCGCAGTCCCTGAATCTATTTTGGGAGTCCATACCTTGATTCCATCACCATTCACACACTTTGTCTCTAGAAACATATGAGTTTCAGACAAATCCTTGTCTATGCCCGTCGTCGTTATTACTCGAGATTTATCTTTGGTTGACATTTTGGGATGTATATCGATTTGAGTTGGATATTGAATTAGGTGTTGATTTGAAAATTGAAAATTGTTGATGATATTGATGATATTGATGATATTGATGATATTGATGATATTGATGATATTGATGATATTGATGATATTGATGATATTGATGATATTGATGATATTGATGATGGTATCAACAATTTTAACAACACTGAAAAAAAACGAAACAAAAGGAAAAATCCTACAACAAAACCAAGAAAAGGGTTTATATAACCCCAGAACTCACAATGAATCCCTCGTATGAATAACCTGAAAGATCATCAGAAAAGTCATAATTGACTCGAAGCTAAATCTACCTCCCTCCCTCACACAACCAACCACGCAATCAACCAAAAACCACCAAAAAAGTAAACACATACAAAAACCAAAAGACATATGGCATTTCCTAGATTCCACTTACACCTACACTTTACCCCCCCGCACCCCTCCTTTCTCTTCCCCTGCCCGGACAATGCACTTGCACTTACACTTCAATGAACACGATTAGTTTTGCACTTTAGTTACTCTTGCTTGAGAATCCAGATCCAGGGGGGTTCAGAGGCTTTTCTACCCGGTTTTCCTCTCCTCTCTTTTCTTTTTATTTATATCGTGTTTCCTTCCTTAGGTTACTATTTTACCCTTAGATTGGAAATCTAGATCATTTTCACTCAATACGCTGTTAGACTTACAGTTTCAAAGAAAAAGAAAAACGACAACAATAAATACAAGCACAAATTCCCATCTCTATCATATAACATCGCATTTTACACCAAAGCCACTGGAATTTTTCTTTCTCTCTTGTCCTTTTTTCCCTCTCTCTCCTCACTTCACTAGAATGTTGTTTTGGTATAGTACAAATCGCCCAACATAATCCCATCACACACGAATGCACGCTCGGCCATCCATCCATTCTAAAGCGGCTCAACTTTCAGCAACGCCCTTCCACCACACCTCGCGCCACACTTCTCATCCATTCTTTTCCCCACTCAATGCAAATTCATCCTTCTACCTAGCATATCAATCCATCGCTGGATGAAACGCCAGTCAAAGTTCGTTCACAAAATTTCTCCTTCAATATCATTTTTATCTGATGACTTTTTGTCAGAAGATATCGCCTCAAAACATTCCATGCACGCACGCATGTCATCATACCATAAAAAAAGAATCTAAGCAAAAAAAAAAAAACGGAAAAAAACGGAAAAAGGAAAGGTATTTTATGTACAGATCGTTCATCGCTACTCGCAACAAGAAACTTTAATTTTAACATGACGGTATGTTGAGCTATCGTATGAAATCACTGGTATCAAGCGTTCGATCGCTTCCACATCCACAAGATCATATCCATGTGGTTGTTGTTGAAGCAGTTTTTTGGGCTAAAATTCGAAATTTTGGTAGTGTGTGGTATCGCATAATCGCATCCGAATTACGCTCATTAAGGAGGTTCGCCAAAGGCAATTTTAAAACCGAAGCATATTAAACATCCATGTTGTTCTGCCTAATGAAATACGCCCTTTTGGAATCGTTAGTATAAGCTGAAAATTTCAAATCGTGGAAACACTTACTTGCAAGCCTCGTATGCAGACCAACAGATAGCAGTACTTGGCATAGTAGTAATCACTCTTGGTTTAACACCCTTGAAAAATCCGGCGAAACCTGCTCTTCGATGAATAACTCGACATCCTTCCACAAAACCACTGACATTTCTCAGTTCTGCATCCCTAGCTGTTCCTCTGGTTTGTAATAGAGTCTTAACCACATCCATAGGGGTTGTAAGCGCAGCTGCAAAACCTCCTCCGATCGCACCAGCTGTGCAATGAGTCCATGGGTCATATTTTTTGGTAGGGTTCATGACGGTCGACAGCGATTCGTATGCGAGGAATTGAAGAGCAGTAAAAGGAACTGTCATGGACAGTGTGGTAGGGTAGGAAACGTAGAACGAGGTAAGACCTTCGGTTCGATAGACGTATCGAGCACAATCGAACATTGATTTGTACATTACTTTCGAATTATGCATTTGCATGCGTTGTTTAATAACTATAGAGTGTCAGTAATAAAACTCGTAGAAGATGCATTATATATATCATACCATCAAAAGGATTCATGAGGGCATCACTAGCTATGGTTGCGCAAGCTCCACTAGTAGCTATCGATTGTTAGGAAATTATAACAAATTTAGGCCTTGATAAAAACAAACCAGCAGCAAGAGGATGATGAACACCAGCTTTGTTTCCTCCCATGAGATGTTTCACAGCTTCATAAGTAGCAAAATAAACAGCATGTGCGGGTCCTAAAATGTTATCAGTACTTTTCCGCGCTTATCCGATTCGACCGAAACTGACCAGCTCCCACAACCACACTTGACATGCCGCGCCATAAACTGAGCAGCCCCTCTCCAGTAGCTATCCGGTATCCTCCTTGTATCATACCATTGTAAACGGCGGATGGGGTAGGGTTGAGGATTTGCATTCGGGTCTGCGTCATGTCAATATCGCCTCTTGCCTTCATCCGAGGGACAATTCAAATGTACCTTGATTGCATCGATCGGATACATAACAGTATGTTCCTATGGGTCGATCAGTATCAATTGGATAGAGTTCCGCAGGTCTAAAGAGCGTACCGCAATTCCGGCAAAGGCGCCCGCAGCCATATTCTGAACCAACGAAAAATTTGGTGGGAGAGATTCATAACTAGCCAACACGGTATCAGTATTTTGCGCCTGCAAGCAGATGTAAGAAAAGATCCAATTGCTCTCATAGCATAAACACATACTCCTCAAATGCCTCCACAGGCTCTGCGTCCGGCTTAGCCATTTGGGCTAACACCGCAGATCCTCCTCCAACTTGAGCTGATTGAAGAGCCAGGTTGTCGACTTCCGTAGAATCAACAATGAACGTCGCAGTTCGATGAAGATTCAGAGTATGGAAATGGAGAAACTTCTAAGCTAATAGAAGATTTCCGCGATTGAATTGTGGTTGAGGTTGAGGGGAGGAAGAGGGGTGGCGGATTGATTGGTAGATATAGGTTGAAAGTTGAAAGCAAAATTAAAAAAGTGGTTGATGCTTGACGCTGTGTTTGTCTCTTAGATGAACAGGGGTTATTGCAAACGAAATCGGGACCGAGAGAGCTTTGTACAGAAGTCGAACAAGAAACGGCTTTTATATTGTTTATAAAAGGAAATCAAATCTGATTTATATCAGATAATTGAAGATGGAAATAATGATAAATTTCAAAAGACTTTGTGAGGATTTTCTGATCTCTGAAAACAAACAGCAAACAACAGTCACAACAGAAAGCAAAATATAAATATAAATGTAAATACAGATAAATTGCTTATATAGAGCAGTAAATAAAGACAAAATAGATAAATTTGAGTAATAAACGGCTTTCTCAAACGGCCGACTAATAGTTTCTAGTTGGGGAAAGCGAATCTCCTGCTAGTACATCAAGAATAATCGTATATTCTCATATCTAATATGCATTTGAATATTCCGTATCACCACCATTGAAGATTCGAATTCTTTGTCTTTCTCTTCCTCCGCTTTCGCAGCCTTTGATCGGATTTTCTGCTTATGGTTGACTTCTCGGATCCTTTCTACCGAGTGAAGATACCACCAAAGTTAAGCAATAGTGTTCGGCTTATGCGGCTATATGAATAAAAAGATGTAGAAAGAAATTCGTCTTTTCCCCTCCAAGTATGTAGGTACAGTAGCAATACGACTTAGACTTAGATTTAGATCTTTCGACCAACCGACCCCTACCCAGCTAATCGGTTACTAGGGCACTCCCCCTTTCGCAGCTCGCGCATCAGGTTCGCAGCAAACAAGGCGTAGAAGGAAAGGGAATATCCATTTACCGACAGAAAGACAACGGTCGCAGGCGCCGTGCAGTGTGCAACAAAGCCCAGGCACGGTCCTGGTGTCCCGAAAATAGAAAGATCCCTGGGTACGTCGCCTTAGCCAACACCGCGGGAGCCAGCCTTCTTTAGCCTTATCAATCAATGCAATCAATGCCCACGCCCATGGCATCATCGGCATCATCATCGTACGACATTTCATCTTTTTCCCCCAACATCTTCTTACCCTAAAACTTTCATCATGCCATTCCTGCAGAATACCATTTCAGAATACCATTTCAGAGTACCATTTCAGAATGCCATTTCAGAATCCCACTCTGGCAGATTCCCATCATAACCTCCCCGGGATTTCGAGAATGCTGATGAAATCGTTAGTTTTGGTACCTGTGGTTGAATTGTGGAGATCGCTTGAAGAAAGAGGCTCGAAAATTTCGACCTTGGTGTTTGTATTTTGTATTCGGCTTTGCCGCTGTCAATCTTAAAGATTATTGTTACAGCACTTTCAATTCCTAATACCTATTCTGATGGGACCAAGGTTGTATTCTTACTATTTGTGATTCATCTTCTCAACGACATCAATCAATATTAGTAGTAACCTCAGCCATCATATTTACCCAATTGTGTATGTATTTGATATCCTGATCAGAGCACTCGTATTTCTTCAAATAATGTTGAATGACATGATATTTGATATCAAAATTACATGCTTAAAATATCTTCACATTACAAGTCGCTTCGCCTCAAACCCAGGGACTCCGGCCGATACCATGCATATATCTTCCCTTTCGCCAAAAAAGCCTCAGACTTCATAACCTTCATTGCCCTCACTACCAAATGCTAACTCCGGGTCTACCATTTGTCTGCGCCTTCTGAAATTGATACACAAGTCCCAAGACTCCAGCTCCCCCAGTACCATCACCATCGTCCTCCTCATCTTTACCGTCAGCGTCTGCCTTTGCTGGAGACACTTCCCAAGTGGATTCACCCAAATCACCCAGGTTTGCAACCGTCTCATCGACTGCATAAGATCTTCCAGGTTGCACGACGGGTCGGCCTGGTCCATTCTCGTCCTCCATCGGATCTTCAATAATATTGTTTCCTCTACGAGCTTGATAACGGGATCGAGAACTTCGTCTAACGCTACGAGCTCCCAATTCAGATGATGGCGGTTGGTGACGTGGATCCAAAAGAATGGATGCCATAGGAGATCCAGTAGCGGCGGTATTAGATGTGAAACGAGGTGTCCGAACTGCTTGCTGTGGAACATAAGGTGCTCTATTCATCGGCCTTGCATCACTCCGTCCCGTCCTTGAGCTCTGCAAATCCGCGCCCGATGTGGGAGACGACATCAAACCTGGAAAGGCTGGAGGAGGGTAGAATTGTTGTCGCAATCCTGGTGGGTTATGTCCTGGTACACCTGTTTTTGGATTGAGCAAATAATTGTCCAGGAAGTTATAATACGAGGCGGCCATTTTTCCATGCTTCGTGGAATAATAATCCTCTCGCATGTCGGTCTTGGCTTTGCCTTGTGTCGGCGCTCTACCATCTCCCTTTTTGAAATCGAAGACGGCGAATGAGCAGACATATCCCACACCATCAACATGAACTGTGAATTCTCTGAAGAAGTCAATGATCTGATCGGCGCACTTTGGCAAGCTGAACCATAACAGAAATGGAGTGATTATGATGCTAAATACTTCTTCAATGAAAATCATGAGTTTAAGTTGGTAGAGCGTGGAAAACTCTCGCTTGACTTCATCGCTGTGGAGTCGATCTTGCCAGTGGTTGGGCATGTAATGAGTATACTCTATCACTTGCCGGAGTGCATACTCGGGGTCAAAAACCTCATTCTCTTCTGGTATCATACCATTTGTGATAGCCCAGAGCGATCCAAAGACTCCTATGTAGAATAATACCGGCCTTTCCGAGGTGATGTCAAATCCAGCCAAAACTTCGGAATCCCAGACCGTGGCAACTATCAAAACGGAAACAACGGCTCCGGCCATGAATGTTATAAATTTAGCCATATGGGCCATTTTGACGTTTGGAAATTGATTGAGGTACCGTGATGCAAACGGGTAAGACATGTTTAACCGCTTGTTAAATAAATGGTGAAGCTCATTGAACTCCCTAAATTTCCACTCCGCAAGAGGCGTATATCCCCGTGAGCCGAGAGCCGCGGGATTTTTATGATATTGCTAAATCTCTAATTAGCTGGCGTTCAAGTTTCGAAGATAGGGCAAACTTTACATTGAAGTATTTGAAGAAATACACAATCACCACATAGATGACAATGACCGGAGCACAGATAACGTTCATCAAACCAGCGAAAAGGAATCTATTTCGCAACCCATTGCTTAACTCTCGCCGATGAGAATCCTTCAGGACCAATTGTCTGACCTGACCATAGTCATTGAAGACAAAGTCTAATATGCACCACTCTAAATTCCATTGTAAGGTTTTTGAAAATAGCTGTCGGCCTTGCAGAAATGGTAAGGGTAGAGTAAGGTCCAGAATTTCCTTGTTAAACAAGGCAATAAGGTAATTTTCTTTCCTCATCAAACGATTGGCTATGTCGTGGGCATCAAGTCGTTGTTTTGATTGAGTACCCAAGACAAATTTCCGATTATCCGGCGAAATCCTCTCCACTGTCATGGGATTTGCGTCTCGCAGAGCCATTAGTCTAGCGATAACATCTTGGAAAGATACTGTCTGCATGTTGCTATCTTGTATCTCAAGAAGATAGGTAAAAAAGTCACGCATTTTCATAAGCCTTGGGAGGTCCGTCAGAAGCTGATATACTCTATAGAGTACAAACAGGCAGACTAGCCAAATTGCTACATTCGACATTCCTGATATCTTCTTTGTACATTGTGGAACCAACGCGTACTCCAAGCTGCGAGCATCACCGCGGTAAATCTTTTTATAGTCGACACATTGTGTAAGGAAAGTCGTAAATACTGCTACAAAAACAAGTGTGCTAGCAAAAAAGAAAAAATAATTAGCTTGAGCTGCCTTCACCTTAGAAGGATGGACTTACAGGATGTCAATGACTTTGGCGAGAACTATACACCAAATTCCCGCCCCCTCAAAATAAGCATATAGATCTCCGATGAAGTTATCTAGATTTGTTACGTTGACCCATCGATACATAGCTTTATCTTTCGGACTGCCTGTAAAGTAGAATCCAGTATTTTGAGGGATAGACTGTGGTGTGTGCGGCACAACAGTCGCCCTATTTCCGCCATCTTCGTGTAATTTCTGTTGTTCCTGAGTCATCTCCCAATGAGCCCTATCTCTTTCTTCTTTTATCTGTTGTGTGGATGGTCCCGGTACTGGTGCTCTCTTTGGCAGCGCCGTCTGCCTTGCTCGGATGTGGTTTGGAGTCTCCGGATCAGCATGTCGATTATTTCCCTCGATCAACAATGAGGCAGGCACATCATCATCTGGATCTTCTTCAAGTAACCTTGGCGATTCTGCCAAATTATGTGAGCGGCCTTTGCCTTTCCCCTTGCGATTATATCCCTGCTTCTGAGGTGTTTCTTGTTGATCAGACAGAAATGCCGTACTTTCTGTGACGGACTCGCCGCCGATTACATCTGCTGGATTTCCTAACTCGTCATCCTGAAATCTTAAATTCTCCTCATCGATTGCCATTGCCGCTCGTTCCTCTACATCTATATCCGATTCGGATGCCTCGTCGTGAGCACGTAATGAATCGTATATCGATCGTCCTTGTGTATTTGACGGTAGAAGCCGTGAGATAATATTGGAGGCCATCATTGTGAGAAGAGGCACTTAGATTGGCCAAGCTATGTAAGTACAAGATAGTTCTGTAAATGCATTCGAGTTAGACTTTTTGGCTTCTAGTGAAGATTGCAAAGAGCTGCAGATGTAGGCTGAAAACGGTCAAACACAGAAAATGACCTCGCGAGTGATTGTAAGATCAAATGGAATATTAAATATGATACATGACTGGCGAAATCCAGGCATACGGTCAACAAATCTCTAAGTCAGCTGAATTATGTCGGCGGTTTCAAAATGTGTAGTTAAAATAGAGAGCACGAGATAAGTAGGTGAATGACGCCCACTTCCAGCCGATATGGCAACTCGATTATCTGCCGGTTTGACCGCTTTCTTATCAACTTAAAATGGTTTAGCGCATTTATAGCCACGAGAGATCTTGAAGATCTTGGAATTTGTGTTCGAGACAATCAAAACAGTGAATGTTTAAAATAATCTCGAACGGAGAAAAGTTGTACACAAAATCTGGGAAATCATGACGGCTGATTATTTCACTCGCAAGCAATCATATTCAGGTTTTAATGATGGGACAGATTCTCCTGGGAGTCCTCTGGCATCAAGAACCAATCCACTATCTTCAAAAGTCACGAGTGTCCTTTCCGCATCCTATGCCGATTCAGATATCAGAGATGCTCTGTCCTTATTAGACAAACGAGGTGTACAAAACACTGCTGAGACTAGACGACAGTTGAGGTTAGATGTTCAGAGGGAGGTTATTGAAAGTAATGGCGACGTAATTCGTGAATTTGGCCATGTTGCTGAGGTATGAGGCTTCTTCCTCCTGTTGTTCAGAACTCCCATCTCATTCAAATATAGCAACTTAAACGCATTGGCCTTACCATTGCTACTCTCAATCAAGGGTGTGAAGAGATGAAGCGGCACATTTCAGCGGCTCATCAAGAAACAGCTCCAGTCATACAGGAAGCTTCCGAGCTCATGAAGCAACAGGAACAGATGCAAGCAAAGCAGGAATTGTTAAATGCCTTTAATGCACATTTTGTTATGTCTGATGATGATATTGCAATGCTCACTTCAACGGCTGAGCCTGTGAATGATAGATTTTTCTCCATTCTGAGTAGAGCGAAGAAAATCCAAAATGATTGTGAGATTCTACTTGGGACAGAAAATCAACGCTTGGGATTGGAAATTATAGAACAAACCTCAAAGAATATTAATGGTGCTTTTCAAAAGCTTTATCGATGGATACAAAGAGAGTTTAAGACGCTCAATCTGGAAAATCCGCAGATAAGTTCTTCAATCCGCCGCGCGCTTCGCGTACTAGCAGAACGACCATCGCTATTCCAAAGTTGTCTTGACTTTTTTGCTGAAGCAAGGGAGAATATACTCTCGGATGGATTTTATACTGCATTGACTGGGACTACCGTTGGAGGTGATGAAGATCCTTCAATAAAACCAATCGAATTAGTAGCTCATGACCCACTACGTTATGTAGGAGACATGCTGGCCTGGACTCATTCTGCTACGGTAGGTGAGAGAGAAGCTCTTGAAGTCCTCTTTATCTCAGATGGCGATGAGATCGCAAAAGGGATACAAGCAGGGCTAGATAGTGAGCCTTGGAATCGTATAGCTGAAAGCGAGGACGAGATTGGCAATTTTGATGGTCTGAAAGCTCTTAACGAATTAGTAGATCGGGATGTCGCAGGTGTTGCGCGGGTTCTTCGCCAAAGGATTGGCCAAGTGATACAAAGTCACGAAGAGACAATAATGGCATACAAAATAGCAAACCTATTGAATTTCTACCGCGGTACATTCCAAAGGTTGCTCGGAGACGACTCGGTCCTTCTCGACTCTCTTGCGACCCTCGAAGAGTCGGCATTACGCCAATTCAGGGTTTTAATGCGCGACCATATCTCCAGCCTCCAAGCCGAAACCCAGGTTGCCCCTCCTAATCTCAGTCCACCTGATTTCCTGCATGAAGGCTTGAAACAACTAACTGCCATCATGAAAACATATGAAACATCCTTCACATCCCCAGAGACCCGAGAGGCTGACTTCGAGCCCATTCTCACCGAAGCATTCGACCCTTTCATGAAAGGTAGCGAAAACATCGCAAAGGATCTCTCGGCTCCTAGAAGTACAATCTTCACAATAAATTGTCTCCTATCTGCTCGAGCAACCCTCGCTCCCTTCGACTTCACTATCTCCCGCGTTTCAGAAATCAAAGATACAATAGAAGAACACGCCGCCACTCTCATAGACCACCAATATATCTTCTTCCTTGAAAAGTCTGCTTTACAGCCGCTCCTACAAGCCTTATCCGCCACCACGGATATTAGAGACCACCCAGTATTCCAACCTGCATCTTTAATCCAAGCCTCTCAAACCCTAGATGATTTTCTACCCTCGGCATTAATGGACGCGATGGAGAATCTCAAAGATCTGCAAAATAGTATGTTGGTGCGACAAATTACCGAAGAGGCCGCGGAAAAATTCTGTGACGATTTCGAGAAGGTGGAAGACAGACTTATGAAGGCCGATGAGGAACTGGAGGAAAGTCTGAATGAAGAGGATGGAGAGCGGGAGCCATTACGAGCGTTATACCCTAGAACTGGGGGAGAAATTAGGGTTTTATTGTCATAGGGTCTGGATATGTTCAAGATTTGGAGATTGGAGATTACATAGAGAATTATAAAGGTATTAGCTATTTACACATTTCACACTCTTCCTTTCCCCGTATTTTTCGTGCATTGTACTCAATGCTTCAAGTATAAATGATATTCCAAGTGGATTCAACAGGTTGGCCAAATAGTTAATAGGGTCGAATCGCCATCATTCTATGTTGTCATTGCTATTCTTTTTGACAATTGAAGCTCGCTATCTCTGGCAGAACATTGCACAATTGTGCCACGGACTGAAAAGCCAAGTAATCTTTTTTCCCGGAAATCTGGCTTATTCTTTTTAAAAATTACTATCTTCTGGTATGTGCATAGAGTTTCTGAGTTGTATATCCTCTGGCTGCACGAGTTGGATACAAAACCTTTAATCAATGCTAATATGTAGGACGAAGTTTATACATCAACAACGGCAGTGATCCCCTACCGAACCTTGAATTTCTCAATGCGGTGGATCTTTTCCGTCATGTTTATAATCAAACCACTCCGGCTGACCCGCAGGAGGAAGCACTCGATGCACAGAGTTGGAGCATCGACAGCCGCTATAACGTGAAGGAATTTTTCCGTCGCTTTAAACGAATAATGACGAGAGAAAAACAAGCTTTCAGGGATTAATTTCCAACTTGATGATGCTATGTAAAACACTGCAGTAGTGGATTTGGCTTTTATTTCTCTCATATTATAGAAAAATTCGATTACACTACCAATACAAGGATTGATAGTTCGAGGCAGATAATAGAAAACTTTATTATTATTATCATCAACGTAATCAGCACGAGTGTGAGCAAAATAGAAAACAGCAGTTCTATCCATATTGTAATTAATATACGGCAGAAGCATTGTAATGGTCTAGAAACAAATCTTTCATTCTATTTATAAAAGATTGATAAGATTAGCTGTGTATCCGCACGACTAGCCGGGGGGCGATCTGATACAATACCTTTGTGGATCGTGAAAATTTCGATATATCCGGGAGTTGTATGGATTTTCCAATCTGGATTGCTTATTAGTTAATTCGGGGATGTATTAGTGTACCCGTCAGATTATTACCCAGCAAGCTTACTACTATGAGGTAGATATTATTTTAGTGGAGTTTCAAACGGTTGGATGGGTGTAAGATTTTGTAACTCATCTCTCATCATTTTACAAATGCTTATACTCTCCACTTGATTTTTAAAATAAAGTTAAATGCTTAGTTTTTGAACATAATTATTGGCAATCATACTTGGAATATAGTACTTTTCAATCGTTGCTGTTTAGTTTGAAGTTCTGATCCTCGCAATTGTATCTAATTATAATCCAATAGTGACAACAAGAACAAAACTTTTCGGTGAAGAGTTCTATCAATGAAGTAAAATTGAAACTCTTCTATTTTATATCTCTACTTTCATAGTTGTATATTTAAAGCTGAATAGCTACCAAAACACTATAAAGTCCCGCTACTTTAGTATATGAATTATTCACGTGAAATCAGGAAATTTGTGTAAGATCTCTAACTGCTTTAGCTAGCAGGTTATATAATAGCACACTATCAGGATTCCCCCAGGAGGGTCAGCAGATAGTGAAGTAGAGACTTAAACATAGAAGTGATAACTTTATAAGATGAAGAACTACAGAGAGATAACGTGTTATACTCTCATAAGCCTGCTGATATCTTTTGACAGTTGACTACTTGCAAGAGTCAGTCTTGGGCCCTTGACCCGACCTGGCCATAAGTAAGCTTCACCGGAAGTCTCGCTTACTCAACTCGCCGGTCCCGGGCCTTGGAAGTGTAACTAGCAATTACATTTTAAACGAAATTTTTTTTGAAGAAAATCAGGGGTCTGCTTATCCTTTTTTTTCCTTGAAAGGGAATTCATCTGATCTACGTTTTGGAAACCTGTCGTCCAGCAGAAGTAATGGTCTAGCCCAAGTAACCTAGGCGTTGGCCCCACTACTGGGTATATCAAAGTAAAGCTTAAAAAACGTCGAGTGAATTAAGTTATTCGGTTTTTGCCGGCATAATCACCATCACAAACATTTATTCGGGCTTTTCACAATCCGTCCTCCGTCCAACAAAGAAGACAAGCTTTAGTGAAAGATATTGTTAAATTACATAATATGTTAAACTTTTAAGTCCGTGCAACTCTTGAACATCCTGCAACGAGGGACTTTGGCCAACCTAGTGCTGTACCAATTGCTACCTTGTCTCCGACGCTATATCGGTGGTTAGAACCTTATTTGCCGATGAAATTGACTACTTCTCATCACTTTTCACTTTATTAAAGTGGGGTTCAAGGCAATCCACTATCATATCTAATATAGATTTGAGGGGAACTATACCTTTTAACGTTCTTAAAACATTTCCCCGCAATTATTTAACTCTATTCAGGCACGAGTTGTTTACTTCTTGGCCGCACGAGGATGGGAGCGCGGGTATTCTATGGAGTCCTGGACTAGAAACCCAATGGATCTCCTCGTTGAAACCTAGCAAACCTCAATCATTTTGGAATTCAATGCAAATTTAATCATTCAATTTTTTCATTCTAAATTTGACACTGTTCTAGATATTCTAATAGAAAATAAAGCAGTTCTTTAGAATCGATTTCAACCGATATTATTGAGAGATTATATTTGGTTCTTGAGCTCACGTAGTAATCTTGATACAGTCACTTCTTAGCCTGGATCTCACTAAATACCGGTCTATGGAAGTCTGTCTCACCGCTCTGATTTTGCCACCAGTCAGATTGTTTACTCATATGATATAGACCACGGAGCCAAGACGGTGAGATAAACTTTACGGCATACTCTTCGGAAGATTAGAAGAACTTGAGTCTAGACAGTAAACTAGGTATTTATCACGATATGCATGTAAGAAAATGGCCGTTTCAACCCTAACTTGGCAGTGCCCAGACTACAGGACTCGTGATAATGGAGGCTTCCACTTAATGTTGACCATTAATTTGCCTTCAAAATGTACAATCTAAAAGCCTTTAGTCGTTGATGACTAGGTGCTTACCTCGAAAGAAATTGTCACAGAACTATGGCAAATACTATTAGAAATCATATATATATCTAGCTTCTTCCCCAAATATGAAGGTAAACATAGACGCATTGGCATCGCGCAGCACATTCTTTTCTTACCGCATTCGTTTACGTCGGTAGATATGTTTGAACAGCAGAGATCAGAGAGCCCTATTGGCAACCTGGAGCTAAAAAAGTCTGCCAAAGGAAATGTCACGCCGGTGTCGAGCGAGGAAGATCTCAGCGATCAGCCACCGGCACAACTATTATCCACAGCGAGAGAAATTGCCTTGGTGCTAACATTGGCCGGAGCTGGTTTCCTTAATGTACGTTTGTAGCTCAATTGTTAACCATCCTCTAAATTCTGTAATACTAATTTACAACTGAAAGATCATCTTTGTGCAATCTGCTGTGATTATGTTGCCATCCATTAGCGAAGCTCTCGGAATACCCCCGAACCGACAACAATGGATCACGTCATCATACAATATAGCATTTGCCTGCGCTCTACTTCTCTGGGGTCGTCTTGCAGATATCTATGGCCGGCGAATCTTTTTCGTTTGTGGTTCAATCTTTGTCACCATCATTACCGTCGTGATTCCCTTCTCCCCCGGCGAAATTGTGTTTGACATCTTACGAGCTCTGCAGGGGCTCGGTAGCGCCGCAACGGTTCCGTCTGCGGTCGGAATCCTAAGCTCCACCTTTCCACCTGGTAAGAAGAGAACTTACGCGTTCGTCACTTATACCGCCACTTCGGCGTTGGGATCGGTCATGGGAAATATTATGGGTGGGATCATCGGCGCTTACCTCAGCTGGAAATGGGTCTTCTGGATCATTGCTATTCTTGCCGCTTTCACCACGGTGGCTGGCATCATTGTTATTCCCCTGCCTCAGGTGAAAATTATCGAGCCTGATAGTAAATTATATGTCGATTGGATTGGAGGAGCGCTAATATCGACAAGCTTGATTACTCTTTTGTTCGCTCTCACGGAGGGTGGTGGAATTGGGTGGAGTACCCCTTGGATTCCTGTGCTCATTGTGGTAGCGCTCGTCTTGATGGTGGTCTTTTACTTTTGGCAGCGACATTTGGAGCAGACAGATCGCAGTCCTCTGGTGAAAGTTTCCATGTTCAAAAATATGCAGTTTACATCTGCTTTTGCTATTATCGGCTGTTTCTTCGCATCTTACAATAGCTACTTGATCTTTGCGACTTATTTGTAAGTTGTATTCCTACGCCTCCTATGACAAAGCTAATACTTTGAACTTAGTTATCAGGATTATCTCGGACTGGGAGTTATCGAAACAACAGTACGCTTCCTCCCAGCAGGGGTTGCTGGCCGTAAGTATAAATATAAATTTCATGTTTAGCAAAATGACTAACTAATAATAGTACTCATATCCTTCGTGACAGCCAAAGCTCTAACCATCTTTCCGGGTTTCTACGTTCTCGTCTTCTCGACCATCTGTGGGACTCTATCCCCTCTTCTCTTCGCCGTCCCCATTTCTCCAAACACAACATATTGGGCCTACGGTTTTCCCGCCATGTGTCTCTGCATCAGCGCGGACATGTTGTCACCAACAATTAATCTTTTCGTAGTACGTCGTCTCGACGAACGCGATCAATCGCTTGGAGGCGCGCTTCTAAATACCTCGAATCAAGTTGGTAGATCTTTAGGTTTGGCAATTGCAACGGCTGTGCAGGGAGCGGTGGGAAGTACAGGGAAATCGGGAATTTATCATGATCCATCAATGCTTAAGGGACTGAGAGCTGCGGAGTGGGTTAATGTTGGGTTGGCTGCCGCAACGCTTCTTTTGGTTTTGGTGTTTTTTAGAGGAACGAGGCATTCGGGTGCTTCTTAGATGCATTGAAGGCTTTGGATTTTTGGGTTCAAAAGTTTTATTTTTACTTTATTTTATTTAATTTTGGATTTGGGTTTGGGTTTAGGTTGGATTTGGATTGGACTTGGATTTCATTTTTGAAAGGGGCTATGAATGGGTTATGATGATGATAATGAATGGGAATTAGAGAAAGGCAAAGAACAAGATTTAGAGATATGCAAAGAATAGCATTTAGACAGAGGCAAAATATAACAATTAGGGAGATACCAAAGAAGAAAAATTCAAAAAATTCCAAAAAGGATAGAAAATACACAAAAGTACCTACTCATCAAGGTTGACACAACACCGCCACAAAATTGACAAGTGACCTGCCGATCCAACAACAAAAAATGATCCATCTAAAACATGTATAAGCCAATTGAATCTTGTGTTCAACCATCTATCTATTGCGGAGGTACCTCTGTAATATATATTCATTTAGTAATATATGTCTTTTCATGTCATCTCTATTTGATGTTTACTATTTGTTTTCCTGCTTACTGTGTCGTTTAATCTTTTGCTTACTAAGTTATTTACTCTTCTGCTTACTATGTCGTTTACTCTTTTGCTTACTATATCAGTTACTCTTCTGCTTACTATACCATTTGTCATCTACTCACCTGTTTACTCACCTGTGTTTACTCATTTGTGTTTATTCATCTAACGTGGTTTATCATCAGATCGCCAATATCACCGGGTCGCCACTTTTTATATTATTCAACCATTTTAAATCTATATTATTCAACAACAATTGAATAAATTGATTGAAATTATTAAGAATCTAATAATCTAGTTTTTTCTGAAATTATAATATTCGGATATTTGTTACGAATCATCGCAACATGGAATCACGTGTGGTAAGGATGGTAAGGATGGTAAGGATGACCAATCACCATATCAGGATCACGTGACTGACCCTACATATTCAGGGATACGAATCGTAGGTCCATACGAATCGTAGGTCCATCAACCTTTAAGATCCAAGGGATACAAGGGAATACGAAGATCTATATAAGCAAGATGGATTTCCTTTGTATAGAGCTTCGTGCTCAAGATCAATCATTTAGTATACCATACTATTAGTTACGAATTGCATCATCTTATTATCATTACTTTAAGTCCTTGCTTGACGCCTAGTTATAAACCTACTTCGAGAGCCTAGAGCACTTCCACGTGATCTAGACGGCAAACCTCGTAACAGTATCCTATAATAGAGAAATCATAAATTAATCGGAATAACTTGGTTTTTAGGATATTGTGATTAGATATAAAGAGTTTCCTTTGATAATATAGTTATCTATTATTCTTTATATATTCGAAAAGGATAATATAGAAATGTTTAAGAGCCTTCTTTTCCAAAGCTTTTAAAATCGATATTAATAAAGGATCGGATATATAAGCCTTTTTGAATAGCGTTTTCAATTCCTCAGGAGGCTCAAATAATATATTAAGCTCAAGTAAGATAACAATAAGGTTTAGGGCAGATATAGTAGGAACAAATAGAATAGGAATATCAAAAACAAGCAGGACAAGAGTATTAGGGATAGACAGAACAGGGGTATCCAGGGTAGGCAGAGCAGGAACAGACAGAACAGGAATATCAGGAACAGGCAGGACAGGAGTATCAGGGGCAGGTGGAACAGGGGTATCCAAGGCAAGCAGAACAAGAACAGATAGAACAGGAATATCGGGATTCGAACAGGATTGGCTACGGGTTGTGATTGCGAAACGGACTTTCTTGACTACAGTAGACGACGGAAATGATTGGGAATCCCAATTTCTAGTTTTCAATATAGTTTGGCTTTGATGAAGGAGACGTTCATCTCCCTCTTTAAGTAGGTCTCCTGGCCTCTTGGTCAGGGCATCTGGCTTGGCTCCTTGCTTTCCAGGGCGGCACTATTCTCTGTAGCATAGTGACCCCGTGACAGGTTGGTTGAATAAAAGTAATTCTTTAATAAAAAGTTAATTTTGTATTAAATACTTCAGATTCAAATAAATTTTACTTTTAGTTCATTTTGTATTATATTTTAAAACATAATTAAACAAAATTTTATTAATTATTATCTAAAGATTTTTTAAAAAAAAATTGATATTTAATTTGTTTTTGTTAATATTTATTGAAAGAAAATTTAAAACTCTTTTCATTTTTAAATTTTTATATATAAATAAAATATAAAATTTAGTTATTAATATTTTTTAATAAAATTATTGAAAATCCAGAAACTTAAAAAACAAATTATTATTTTAATTTTTATTTTTGTAAAATTTTTTCTAAATGTTTATTTTTAATACTTTTAATACTTTTAACACTTTTAACACTTTTTAAATTTTTTTTTTAAAAATATTCAATAAGTCTAATATTCTATTTTTGAATCACTTCTTTTTTGAATCACTTATTAATAATTCAATAATAAATAAAGAAAATCAATTAAATTTTTAATTATAAATTTATTTTATAAATAATAATAAATCCTGAAAATTTCGGATTTTTTATAATTTTATTGATTGAAAAATAAATGATTGAAATTTGGATTTTCGATTTATATAAGATTTATGTACAAATTTGAAAAATTTGAAAATATTATATAATTCAAAATAAAATATATATATTATCAAATCTTTAATAGAATAATTTAAGTTCGTTTGAAAAATATTTTATAATTATAATTTTATTATAAATTAATAATTATAAAAAATTTTCTCAAATAAATAAATTAATTTATTAATTTAATCTATTATAATATAAATATTCTTAAAGACTTTAAAATTTATTTCAAGTTTTAATAATTTTAAAATTTATATACAAATTAAAAATCGAAATTTTAATTATCAATAACTCTATGAATAAAAATTTTAAAAATCTGAAAGTCTTAAAATTCATTATTATATAAATAACAAATCTATAATTTAAATATTGTCAAATTAAATTTATAAATAAGAAAATTATAAATAAATAAAAATCATGATTTTTCGATATAAAAAGATGACTGAGAAGTAAGGTACTAACTAGACTTAATATAAATCTTGTGACGCGATGGCGGATATTATTGATATTTGAAAGAATAACTTCATCATATGCTATTCTCTACTTTCAACTTTAATTCCAATCTCATCTCTATACCCAATTCTATCTCTACCTTCACCTCTCTCACCCCCCCCCAAAACCCCCTTCCCAAAATATATCACTGTACCCTAATACACTATAAACTTTCCTAATAATCCCTTTTAATAATCTATCCTTCATTCTTTGCTCTCTACTCTTTACCCTCTACCCTTTATCATCTCATCTCAACCTCAACCTCAATCTCAAAATCAACATCAACACTCACCCACATTCATATTCAACAACAATATTACAAACCGAATCCCTACATATTCCTACAAACAACACTATACAATACCTACCTACCTATCAAACAAACCCTCCACAATATCAAAACCCTCCACAAACCCTCCACAATATCCATCAAAACATTACACATTACACACTACACTCTACATCTATATCAACATCTATTCCATTCTATTACCTCTGTATCATCAAAATCACCAAATCACCAAATCACCAAATCACCAAATCACCAAATCCCAAAACTCAACCATTTCTAGTTTCTAGTTTCGAACTTTGAGAAATATCATGTAAATTTTACGAAATCTGGATAAACTTATTATTATTAGGTATTTGAAGATTGGAATACACTTTTTACAAACGTTTCCCTTTTTCTTTCTTTTCTTTTTTTTTCGCTTCGCGGGTAATCGAGCTCAACCTTAAATTACTGTTAACGAGGTGGAAAGGGCCGGTCCGGATTATCGTTTACTGGTGAACCTTATGTGACTACGGAGTAGGTGGATGAGATAAGCAAGGTAATAGTGGAGCAGTTTTCATTGTTAATCCCGGTACTCAATTTAGAGTTTAACACTAGAGCTATCTCAAACTCTCAATCCTCCCTCAAGCTCCAAACATAGATCCCACAACCCTAGAGACGAAACTATTTCCAGCATCTCCACCTCCGGCTTTCTTGTTGTGCTCTTTGATATGTTCTGTAATGTATGCAGGAACAGTCGTGACCATGTTCGTCTCATTTGGCACTGGTGTTCCAAGGGTCTCAACGTATGGGATGACACCGGTCCAGATTTTGCCTCTGACTTCTGGATTGTTCAAATCCTTCTTATCATCCTTCACACCGGAATCCCGAATCTTGGCACTTGCACTTTCGATGTGAACCTTCAAGATTCGTGTAGATGTAATTTCCCCCTTGTCTGGTGGAACACGGGAGTTATCCCATCGTTCTGGTACGATACCATCCGTGATGAGCTTCATTGCCCAAATATTCTCCTCAGTATCCTCATTCGGGTCCAGAAGAGTAGCGCGACCATGAATGATCGCAGAGCGATAGTCGTAGCTGTGATTGAAGGGTGTAAGAGCGAGAACAAGATTTACGACTTTGGTCGCGGCAATACACATGGGGATACCATCAGATTGACCAGTCTTTTGACCAACTTTGAAAAGTCTCGTAGATACGTAACCATGGACGTAGCAAGCGGGACTTTCATCACCGGGAAATTGACCGACGCGTGCAATCATGGGTAGAACTACAGGCGCAGGATTGGTGGGGTCAGGAATGAAAGAGACGTGTGCAACGGGTGTCGAATTAAAGATGGAGTGGACAGTTTCGACATCATAATTGCCTAGATAGAATCATTAGCACGAGGAGAATAGTCTTTTTTTGGGTTGACAAACCTCTTTCCTTGTGTCTGTTGATAGCATTATCAGCTACCACAGGGTAGGCTGGAGAGATTTCTTCACTCATGGTCGACGACGTGGGTGTTGATTTTGAGTGTTGATTCTGAGTGTTGTTGATTTGAAAGAAAAGTAAAGCTAGGGATTTGTTTTGAGGAGCGGAGGCTTCAAGTCTTGGCTTGTGCTTCAAAACCCCACAGTCCACTTATTCAAGGAAGTTCGCACGGTCTGCTGAGCGATCGTTTCTATCTTGTAGTTTTACGTTGATGGTGAGGTGAAATTGGTATTTGCGGATCAAAACATGCCATACAATAAATATTCGTGATTCAGAACTCTAGATTCCACACTTCAAAACTGGGAAGGGGCGAACAGCTTAATATCTATTAGATTTTCTTAAAGCAGCATCAAACGAGGGGAAAATAAGCAAGAGGTACAAGTGTACAGGGGTACACTAACATTCGGTATTGGGTGACGCGATAATCCCGACGCTAGAAAACACACACACACTAGTGAATAACGCAAGAAGTTTCCCATGAATCTCTCCTGTCTGTCCATCTTGTACGAGTCACGCATTGACTCATGTCGGTATTTCCAACGTTCGAGACCTAATTGGACGCCAATAGACGTTGTGATGATCCTGGTTGGTGAATCTCGAGTCGTGTTTTACTGGACGGTTCGGATGGACCTGCTTCATTAGGGAGATGGACATTTTTGGTCGCTGACTACAGGATGTCATGTTCTTTTTCTCGGTGATGAGGATTGGCTCATTTGTTTGTGTGCACTTATCCTGTCTGGGAGTTTTACATACACAATATTAGAATGGTATTCACCATGGATCGCAAATACCTTCCCCATTTTTTAGAATCGCTCCTTGATCATCCGAATTTTCGAAATGTGGGAGGCACAGCGAGATGAATCTGAGGCTAAAGTAAGTTACCTAATTTAAAACCTGGTAGCAACAAGCGGACAGTGTTGGTTTAATTTTCGTGAGACGAATGCGTTGCTAGGTATGTAGATCTTGGGATGAGTAAGATTGATTTGGATCAAGATACTGAGTAGAGCAGCTATCATTACCAGCACTTGTTAGATAATTCTTCCTTGTAGGCCAGTCAGGATCAGGTATAGAAAACCCCTCTACTTTCCATCTATTCCATCTCTCACAATACTAATCCAACTCACTTACCACACAAACAACCATAATCATCATATACGATAACCTACATAGCTGTGGCACATATAAGCTCTCCTTATCACTTATCACTTATCCACCTGCAGCTAGCTATCAGCAATACCAAGTAAATAATATTATCGAATACTAAACACCAAATACATAAACTAATCCTATAAGATATCTAGCTAAGCACTTGCTTACAAGATCAACATAATATAACACTGACTATTCACTACCTCCCTAATAAACTCAATCATAATATCATAATACCTCAAACCATCCTCTCCATCCTCTCCATCCCCTCCATCCCCTCTACAGAGTGAATCTTATAATACCTCTAGTATACATTTACTTCACTTGATGTCTTTCCCTTCCCTTCCCCTCTACACACCATTCACACCATTCACACCATTCACCACACACCACACACCCCCTAAAACCCATCATAATCCCACCACTTCACCATTTCATAATTTCACACAACCCAATACCTACCTACCTATAGCTTCAATACTATAACAAAGTCATAAGAATCCAGATGTAATCTCTCCTACCACCTATCTACCACCTATCTAAGTATATTTTGAAAAGAAAAGTAGATACCTACCTAGGTATGGAGGGGTATCGTAGCATTATCACCATCACTAGGTATCCTATGAGGGGATAGACTGAACACCTACCCTACTCCTACCTAGGTACGTATGGTATGGGGCTCGGACAATGTAGATAAAATAAATTTGACCAATATGATGGAGATCTTTACTAATCACCTCTCTTTTCCACACATCTATAACATTTCTCGGCAATTTTGCATTCTGGTACTGTTTTACTTTGGTATTTTTTCTATGTATTGGTAGATTGATCTCCGGCTTCAATTCAATCGTGGTTTGCTGTAACTTCTTAGCATCTGTCTTAGCTGGCCCCTCCAATTGCCCTTATCCTCCCAATCTACCTCTATACACCTATCGCTTTCGTCCGGCTTTCACCCCTCCGAATCCATTTTCCACACCTCACTCCACATCCAATACCCCAGCCCTGTATATATTAACCATAGCTTATCGCTCATGGATTTACCAAGCTTTGAAGCAAGCTGTGGCGGGGACGAGAATGACGTCGGAGATTTCGGTGCCGATGAGTGGGTTGTTGAAAAATTCGGATTCTGTTTTCTTTTGGCGGTGTAGAAGTGGGGACTGGAACTTTTCACCTGAGGAAGAATAGGATGATGACTGGAAGTTTAACCTGCGGAGGTATAGCATGATGGTTTATGATGTGACCTCATTTGTGCCGTTGTTTGTCGAGGGAAGGATAGCCCGCGAAAACCCATAGCTCTCTGCATCTTCATTTGTGTATGGTGGCAGGACGAGACCCGCAAAGGTATGCTCGTAGGAATGTCTGTACCAAAGGACTTCAGGATTTCGACGCAATTGACGCTGCAGCCGCTGAAGATTTATGACATGGTGTCTGTATGGCGCGTCGGAAGCTTCGAGTTGTTGTGCGAGACGGTTTGTAAAATTTTGTAACGCCATGTTTCTGGACCAGAGGTTATTCAAGGGCCCACCAAGAATAGTGACTTCCGCATGGCCCATGTTGTGAAGTAGGTTGAAAGGTTGTAGCAGTAGGGCGATGACTAAAGGGCCACGATCTAGGTCTGTCTCATCGAGATACAATGGCGGCTTCGTGCGCGGGAGTCTGCCGTCGCATTCGATTTGTAAATGCGGGATGTGGGAGAATCTTTTCAAGGCGTGGCAGAGTGAGAGCAACGATTTCCACAGCTCTGGGATGGTCGTCGTGTATTGGAATGGATTGAGTTCAAACTTGACACGCGGTACTTGGGAGAAATCCAAGCCATGCAGACAAGGGACGTTGGAAATGAGGTATTCCTGATCAGGACTTGATGAGAAGGAAATTGTCTGACGATGTAAAATATCGCGGGCTTCGGCATAAATTTGACGATTGCAGCATATAAAGTTCAATATGCAGTCATGAGGATCGCTTATCGATAGCGAGGTTGAATTCGAAAATGTTCTTTGTTCATCAGGAAGCACATAGCTGTAAATCTGCTCCCGCAACTCCAATGGTAGTCTGAATATATGAGCTATGGCTGTCGCAGACCGAGATTCCATTGTAGATGGAGATGAATGTAGGAGGTCGAATGGATTTGATTGATCGGGCGGTGAAGAGGAGGGGGCGAGGGTAATAGTAGGGAGCGTGTGGGTGATTGGATTTGAATTGAGCCTGTCTGTATATTGATAAACAAAGCAAGGATTAGTAAGAATCTGTGAAGAAGGGTGAAAAAGGTGAGTTTTCTATGTTGAGTTTTGAGTTGATGAGAGTTGAATTTTTTGACGGGTTGTGGTTTATTTCTTTTGCATGGTTTCTTTTTGCATGGTTTCTTTTTGCATGGTTTCTTTTTGCATGGCTATTTTAATGATTATTTTAATAATTATTTTCATGGTTATTTTCATGTTTATTTTCATGCTTCTTTTAGTGGTTTCCCTTTTGCATGGTGAAATAATGCCTCAATCCTTCCTGCATGTTTAGTTGCATCCCCACCAACATCCCCACCGATCCTTTTTCCACCACATTTCCTATGGCTGGTCGACAGCGATTCCCAAGATGGCAGTTGAGAGTACCACCGCCAAGGCTCAGGGCTGGTGGGTCAGATGACGGAAAAGGGTTCGGAAGATTGTCTGACGCTCTCTTGGCAAATGATTTCTATCTGTTGGGGAGGAGCCACCAATGGGTGAGAACTGAGAAGATTGGAGTGAGTGGCAAAAGGTCTGCATGGGGAGGAGAAGAATAGCAACGGCGAGCTGTGTCCATGTCAAGTGTCTATGTCAAGTGTCTATGATGAATAGAATTAAATCTTCAACTGGATAAATATAAGAAGATTACTATGTAATTTCGAGAGACCCGGCCTTGCTATTCAACCCGAGTAGATGCAATCAATTAAATAAATATTAAATCGCTTTTACGAGGGTAACTTCAGTGATTAACAATTTTGAAGCATTTGAAGATTTTTATCTGGCCAGTGACTAGTTATATAATCTATCATTTGCTGTATCAAGACATCAACACAAATTCGGCGTAATGTCCAAAGATTGAACAAATACCAATAATTAAATACACTGCTATACATAGATTTACAGCTACTTTTCAATTTTAATAACATTTGCTCCAAATTTGGCCTCCCAATTTCCACCTGCTTTACTCCGAATTCAAACTACAATAAGTCCTTTTGAAAACATTTCTCAATTTCCGTTCTTCCAAGTGCATATCCTTTCCAAAATTCTCCATGGCGAATTTCATCCCCCATCAGCTCCTTCAAACAAATATCCAGACAATCTCCCTCCCTTGCAATAATGGTCCGTAGCGCCTGTGCACCACTCTCGGAAAGCATCCCCGACCCTGCTACCCAAACGTGTAACTCAACAAACGCTTTTGTCAAACCTAGCAGCAGCCCCAAATTCGCCACAGGCCGCATCGCCCAACTGAGCATGGAATGCGCAAACTCGGCGTCAGTGTTGTCCTGTAATACGTCCTTGAGGCACTTTGGTTCCGGAAGTCCGTGACGTCGCATGAGTTCTTGGCCAAGCTCCGTCAAGCCAGGTTGCTCAGTGCATCGGAGCTCATCCATGCCGGCGACGATCGCGGTTTCGGCAGAGAAGCCGGATTGGGCTCGCAAGAGGCGCAGAATAGCGGCAGAGGTAGCGTTGGTGGTTTTCGCAGGCGTGGCGATCGTGGTCTCAAGGAGACAAGGGTGGGTAAACCAGAGGGGAAGAAGGACGGAGAGACGTGGCTGCGAGTCGGTGAGGAAGAGGGTTTTGGGAGCGAATTGAACAGTGGCCAAGGCGAAAACAGGGGAGGGAATTGAGTAAATTGGGTTGGCAGATGCTGTGGGCTGCTGTGAGAAGACTGGATAGTCGACGGCGATGTCTAGGTTTTGGAGAACCTGGCTCGAGCTTGTTGCTTCCCGACCCACAAATCGCCAGTACATCGCCGAGTCCGGGGTTCCCAAGGAATCAATCCAGTCCTTGAGGATCTCTACTTCCTTTTGTGTAAAGGCTCCGAACATCTTGCCCTTCCAAGATAATTCCCGTATTAGTGAGCTCTTATTACTATGCCCCTTCCACACCCACCTTTTCGAGTTGGCTAGGTCATTCAAAAACTCCATTTGCCACTGCTTCGATACGAAGGCTCCCGGCTCAAGCCAGTCGATCAGTGATCGCCGCCCAATCATTGCTTTGCTGTTGCAGTGAATCTTGTGCGCCACTGACGCTTTGGCTTTGAAGATATCGAGAACTTCCTCTTCGCGCTTGTTGGAAGGGAACATGACGTCGACAGCGACCGGGCGGGCATGGCTATGTGATTCGTTTGCGTTAAGGACGCTCTCGGAGAGAATGTAGCCTGCTTGGATACGTTTCCAGATTTGTTGTGCAGCTGCTTCCCCCTCTGATGCACCTATTTCTTCCACGTATCGAAGCACCGATTGCAAAGCCATCGCCGTGTGACCTGAGTCTGCGTTGTCGATGGATATGTGTAGGTAGAAGTAATAGCTATTGAGCTTTAATTCTTCAAGTTCCTTGGCAGCTTTCATCGTGCCCATGGTGAGGAGCTCAAAGTGCATGTTGAAGCCGAGGATTTCAGGCAAGAACTCATGTGGGAAGAGAGATATCAGTAGTTGACTAAGAGCTGCTTTCCAAACGTTTGGGTTGTTGAGCTGATGCCTTGGATGTATGAAATCAGGGCTGTCTCCGTCTGGTAGGCTGGGGTCAATTTCCCGCATCAGCTCCCGATAGATGTAGACGTGGTTCTTGTCCAATTCCCCGTCACCAAGTTCCTCAGACAGCACCTGCCAAGTGTCTTTTGTCGTCCTGCGCAAAGCAAACGGAGTCGTGACTTTGTGGATATGGCCCAGCCAGGCACCATCAACGTATTTCACTGGTGCATTTTGCTTCAACCACAATTTAGCCTCTTCCCGATTCCTGAACATCTCCATTGGCTGTCCCGCCTCCCTTCTTTTTAAGTACTGCTCCCAGAGCTGTACTGTATTGTCATGCTCACCAAGTAGGAACTTCGTTACAGCGTCACGACTGTAATGTTCAACAGCCAAAATCCCATGTCTGGGGTTCTGGAGCGCTCCCGTAAGAGTCTCCGAGAACAGTGAGATCAACAAATCTCGAGATTGTGGCAATACTTCGGGGTAGTCTTCGAGGTTTTGAAGCTTGAAGTAAAGTTCCTTATGCAGTTGCATTTGCTCTTCAGCCTGAGCATTGTTTTGTATTTTCTCAGACACAGGGAAAGATGCTATAGAGGCAATGTTAGTAAAGACTAGTCGGTTAAAACTCTTTGACTGTGGCAGAACTTACATTTTCCTTTCATGAATTTACCTTCAAGAGGTAGGCTTGCTGTCATCAGGCGCATTCGAAGTAATGAGATTATAAGTATGACGGAACAGACTGCGAAGAAGCCTCGCAAAAGTACATCCATACTGATATCAGCATTCACAGCAACGTGTAGACCTTCCATGATTGTAAAAGTCTTGTTTTTAGATTCAATGTACAACTTGACAAAATCAAGGACTAGATTCGGGACGGAATTATATTTATATCAATATTAATATATTTTCACAATATGTAAGCGTCATTCAAGCTTACGAGAGGGCAGAACTTAAAAAAAAGTTGAAATTTTGAAATGATAGATGTCGGACTCCGTTACTTGCACCAATCACCGCAATCATACTAGCATCTAAAAGCTAAAATACACTCCCCATCTTACTCTGTAGAAACAATGTAACTATGGCGCGACTCACGTGTCTCAAGTCGTGCGATCTGTGTGCAATAATATTAGAAATACCGCGCCATATTCTCGGATTAGATGGATTCGCGCGGTCAGCAAGTAAGCAAATGCCGAAACTCTATGCACGCACCGAAAGATGAAGTTAGCAGAGAAAATTCTGATTTCTTCAACGTCCGAGGTTCGAAATTTTCAGCAGGTCAACTACAGCCTGAAAAAGAAATTGAGGACCAAGTATGAAGTTGGGTAATGGTGTAGGCAAGTTCGTCAAGCATCAGTCCTACCTGAGCAGTCCCCCCTATTGGCTAGTCGGCAAAATATGGCTAATCATAGCTATTCGAGTGGCCCGAAAGAGTAAAACCTTCTAAAAGTGTAAAGCACCGAACGCTAGGAAGTGATTTCTCTTATTGGTCAATCTGCACCATTTTCAAGAGTTTCCTTTTGCAGATTAGAAACGATTTAGCGTTTTGGGGTTATGTCACCTTCAGCCAACACGAGTAAGTCTGGCCATCCCTTCTTTTCCCCACCTTTCCACCACTTACTTCAGTGTGGTATACGAAGGAAGAATAAACTTTGACCAATGATTTTGGGAAAGCCGCGGTAAAACATATGCAGCAGCAACGCGCATATCGTGATTAATGACGCCCAGCAGGCGCCAAGTATCTGCAGGATTAACTCGATGCCCTGATTGGATAAGATCTTCATCGCCCAATGATAATCCCAACGATCATAAGATTAACACATAGATCGTCGATGAGACCCCGAATTAGGGCTACTGGGGTGTGTTAAATTTCCTCAACGCCCTGTTACCTTCTCGATGTGTGATGATAAACGTTGCATGCAGGTGGATCAAGAGGGGATGGGGGGTAGGCTCAGCCTACGATCGTCGATTAGTCTCCTCGCTCACAGAAGTTGTGGGAGCTAAACCCCCCTGTTCGGAAACAACCGCATTGCCCGTTGTGGAGATCACAACATGGCACAATCCTTAATGAAAATCCCGTTTCTAATTTTTCTGATGTACAAGCTCCAATGGGGTTTAGTGATAATCCTGCTTTACGTCGATCCATGCAATTACGATTGTATGCAGTTTTATGATCATCTTATGGGCGTATTGTGGAAAGGTCTGATGACCACAGCAGTCTGCAGTCAAGATCGGCGGAGGAGGAGGAGATGTTTTTAAAAAACCCACCGGCTGAACTGTAGAGATTGACTTGCACAGCATATCTACCACTTTTTCTTTCCTTGTGTGATTTACGTCTTTTACACTCTCATCAAAACTTTATCGTTACATTCTGCCACTCACAATGCCTCACAATACTCTGAAAAAAGTCACAGTAAACGGTCGTGAAGTTGATGCTGCTCCTCTCGAGAGCATCAACTACGCGCGCCTGATCAGTAAAGACCCGCTCGAGATTGAAAAACTCGTTCAGGTCTGCCAGAAGCCTGGAATCTTCTGGCTTGATCTCCGGGATGAGCCAACCAAGGAGTGGCTCGCGGAGTTGAAGGAGTTGTATGCTGTCTCAGAAACATACTTTGACCAGCCGAAGGAACTGAAAATGAAAACTTTTGATGAGGAGGATGATGGTGGGTATGTTACTGTCCTAACCTCCAGATCTCACGGGTATATTCTGATTCAATTGCTAGATACAAACCGGGTGAACACGAAGAAACTTTCGAGGCAAGGTCTCCAATTACTTCTTCCTGAAGCTTGTATTAACACTTGCCTAGGTTTTCCGCGATGACATTCTCAAGAAGCAGCGCACACTTCCAGGAGTCTTGGGTGAACGATCTCAACTTCTTGAGCAGTTCTCTTCAACTGGCTACTCTGTTGTTCACACGCTGCTTTCCTCATTGTCAGGTTCTTTGAATACGGACTCTGACAAACGATTCGAGGACTTCCACCGTGACGGTGAGCCCAGCGGCACTGGTCTCAAATTGGTCTACGAGCCCCTCAAACACAAGAAGTCTGATGTAGTAGACAACAAGCACAATGACATGGGTACCTTGACGTTAGTTTTCAGTGATCAGTGGGGCGTCGAGATTGAAATGCCTGACACGAAGGAATGGGGTTTTGTGGTGCCAAAGGAAGGACATGCGCTCGTTAATGTTGCCGACTCGTTGCAGGCTATGTCTAAGGGCAAGCTTCATTCTCCTCTCCATCGGGTCACTCAGCCGTCTGATGGGTTTGAGAAGAGATATTATGTGGTGTACTTTTTGAGACCCGAGAAGGCGATTAAGTTTTGAGGTCTTCTGGAGTCTGGACACTCGATTAGCTGAGATGGGAATCAGGGTCACAGGACCTTCAATCTAAAATGTTTTTTTCCGTATATACCATCTGTTACTATTTTTGTGAGGCATTCTGAGAAAGTGAACAAAAATCCCGACAGTAGCCGCGCATGGAGACAATGGCTGCATTCTTAGGCAAAAGACGCCATGGCACAAACCCATGTTACATTCCCCCACAAATCTGGCTTGCGAACATAGGCACCACAATGCACTCGGCATAGCACACTTAATTATTGGAGGCTAATATTCCATTTGTAGTTTACCATCTTGTGGCAGGTGATTAGAAGGATCAACCAACCAACTGAACGAAACGGCTAATTGAACGCCTGATTCTAATTAGGTGAGACATGAGCAGAGTTAATCATCAGTGTACATACTTTCCAAATTGATACAGGCTATTCAGCCCTGAATGTTTTAAAGGCGTGACCTAATTAAGTTAGACGGTTCAGTTAGCCAGGGCGTCAGTTTGCAGGTGAACTCTTCTACGAACTGTGTTATACTTTCTGGCGCCCGCACGAGCAAGTTTCATTTGCTCTGTACCATGTAGCTTAAATTCTGTACGCCGAGCTCCAAGCTTTCACTTCAGCAAGGATATTCCCCTCATGGAGGTGGAGATGCAATACGACGTTATGTGCTTACGTGTGTCGACATAGCCACGCTGGGCAAAATACTACTCTACGCGGATGATGAGTGAGCCTAAGAAATGGTGTAACTTCCCGATCACACATTGGACTTCACCCAGACCGCTCTAGAGTCCATTGTACGTACAGAGCTTGCTTGCTAGTAAGGTTGGCACGATGCTAAATCTTATTCAGCCCTTGAAGGACATTAACCACTGCTAAAAACGAGGGACCCTGTAAATACCAGCAAGCAAAAATACCTCAGTTCGATAATATTAAAAATTGGGTTCTGCAGCAACAAAAAAACAAGATATTCTTTAGTCTATTTCCTGCAGATTACTCACCGCTAAGACAAGACAGGGTATCCTGCATATCAAACAAGATTTTGGTTCTCGCTTATTTCGTTGCATATTAACTACTGCTAAACTGGGGATCGTGCAGCAGAGGCAAATGGGAGTAAGCTTTGGTCTTTTCGTTGCAGATAATCAATCTACCGCTCAGACGGGGGGATCCTGCAACAATATCAAAGAAAAACATACTTTTAGTTGATCAGTTGCATAATAAGTATTGAATCTTTAGGGTTTGACAACGCAGAGTAAGCAGCGACTCAGTTGCGCATCAGGCGCGGCTGATCAAGGGGTGCGTGAGCAGAGAGATTGGCTCCGTGCTCGCCGTGTTTCTTTACTATATCATTCATCCAGTTTGTGTGTGGAAGAGACGACAAGTAACAATTGGCTTTCTATTGATTCTTTAGATACTTCTTTTTCATGAAAATGGCTCCCTCAACCGATAACGTAGCTGCAAGATTAGATCTCATTACACAGAGAATTCCTGAGCAGTATATCCAAGGCTTGGAGCTGATTGAAGCTGCGTTGAAAGCTGAGGGCAGGAACCCAAGATGCTTCTGGGGTATGCCAATTCACACACATATCCCCCATATCATATGACAGTCGAGCTAACATTCTCAATAGCAACATCACCAACGGGAAAGCGTGAGCAAGAAATTGGCAGTCAAATCAAATTGGACGAGCGCTGATCTGATCGTATAGCACACATTGGATACTTCATACCAATTTTGAAGTTCGCAGACTTCATAGAAGCAGACGTGGATGTGAGTTGTCAATTGCTATTGGCATCCCTGACCTTGATTAATTCGAATGATTACAGATTGTGATTAGCTTGCTTGATGTCTACTCATTCCTTGACAATGTCCACTATCCTATGGATCAAGTGTTACAGCGCATGCATTACTACAAGTTTGTCATAAGTGCGGCAATCGAGGCAATCGGGATTCCCGCAAGCAAGGTACAATTTGTTCAGGAATCGACCTACGTCAACACACCTGAATTCACCAGGGACCAATGGAGACTTTGTACGATCGTTCCTCAGCAGGCTGTCAAAGATGCCTGGGATCGGAGCTACAACCCCGATATGCTCAGCCCAATGTTCTGTCCTGGAATGCAGTCCTTGGCGGAGGAGTATCTCGACATTGATTTTCAGTTTGGTGGCGCGGACCAGGTAAGCAGTCCTCGACTTTGAGAGTGGTCATTTTTTCTGATTACAAAATTACCCCACAGGCTGGTATCTTTGGATTCTCAGACCGATTCATGCCGCAGCTTGGATTCAAGAGGCGCGGCCATCTTATGAATCCTATGCTTCCCAACCTTCAAGGAGGGAAAATGTCATCATCGCACCCTCCCAATACGAAGATCGCACTCCTCGACGACGCTGAAACAGTCACTAAGAAGATCTTTGGGGCAAACACCAAAGTGGAAGGTGCCTTGACAAACGGTGTCATGGCTTCTCTCAGGGACATTTTGATTCCTATTAGTCACCTTCGAGCCAGAGTAGGAATTACCGAGGGTCAAAAGTCATTTGCTGGGGCCAATTCCCCGGATGGCACAGTCTTCTCTGTGAAGGCGAAGGGCGGGGAAGAGCACTACAGCTCTTATGAAGAGGTTGAAAAGAGTCTTTTTGATGGCCGGATCACTGTTGAGGAGATTAATACCGCCATCGCGGCCGGGTTTAATCAATTGCTAGACACTATTCGCAAGAAGTATGAAGAGAACGAAGAGTGGCAGGCAGTGACAAAGAAAGCTTACCCTGTTGATGCCTAAGACTGCGATCATGTATTATTAGTACCTCCATAGTTTCCTTTGTGGCAAATTTCATATTCAACAATACCGAAACGAGATGTGTGCACATATGCCAAGTATAAGCTGACCCCGCTATTTCATGTTTTACGTCACATCCCTATTTTAATCGTACTATATTTAATCAATAGACAAAATTAGTCCAATACCACGAGCAATCATAGGTTGTGGAGGTGCAGCAGTAAATGCACTTTAAATGATTAGTGCTTACAAGGCCAAAAACAAGACTAGCGCCCTGTGTAAAGCGACTCAGCTCTAGTCTTTCTCGCTTCTAACCGAATTTCGCGAACACAGCATAATGGATAAAGTCAAGCGTTGTGTCTCACCAAACCCCGCTTTAAAATAAGGTTGTTTCCATTATTTTCCTATTCCCGGCTGAAAGACGGAGTTGCAGTGGATTGAAAAGATTTAAAGTTGTCAAATCCACTTTCACGATTTATCCAAATTACTCACATCAAAACCCTATTCTACAATAGGGAAAGTGCAATCGAAGTGTTGAGATGGAGGTGCACAGACTCAAGGGGGCGGCACGCCCCGCAATCAATGCCTTGTGGGTAAAGATGGCAAACTATAACCTTGTTTCTCTAGCGTCGGAGTTCAGACCTTCCCGAATCCATCTTCCTATTCTGGTTAGATTTGGCCGGGGGAAACCTTATTTTAACCAATCGATTATTTTATTTCCTTTATTTGACTTTTTTTACTACGTACATACTAATGGAATTCATTCATATTTACGCATATTTACTCTACGTCAAAAATGTTACTGTATCTAGTATAGATTCTGAGGATCTATTTCCCCGCCAGATTTAGAATGGAAAAAAAGAGTGAAAGAATGTGTAGAGAAGCTTATTCGACCAAGTCGGCTGAGATGATTTGCAAAGTTAAATTTTCGAGTTGTTTAATGGAGTCGTGGCAGTTGGCAAGTGGAAGACCTATGTATATAGTTCTTGGAATGAGAAAGGACGTCAATCAAATCAATGAAACAATCAATCAATGAATCAATCAATCGATCGATCGATCGATCAATTACGGGGAGAAGTGCAGAAAAAAGACACTTCATCAGTGAGATCTAGTCAGAGACGTGATAAAAATTATGCAGATACTCGAGTATGCATGCATTTTACATTAGAACTATGAAACTCATCTTGTCCTGGCGACTCTGAATATGTTAATTATCTTGTGATCCAATACATATCACTCTGCTCCTTCACTGTTCACTGATAATAACCTAACTTCAGAATCCGATTACAATGTATTCGGGAGGAATAAAGTTAGGAGACGCCCAGCACTATCTGCTATTTCTTCTCCACTGACAACGTTAACTTGCCAGCGTCTGATAATCTGACAACACAAAGTTGGTGTAATTATGGATGCCTTAGGCATCAAAAGCGTCGTTATAGTCAATTCGCATCCCACTTTCTTCAAATTCTTAGTTCATATTAGAGCTGTTCTCTACCACATTCTAAGCATTTACAAAGATCAATTCAGCAGCTTCCATCAACTCAGCAGCCATGGACATCTCTACGCTCATATCTCAGGCCCGGCCAAATCTAGCTCCATATGAATCCCTGTTTCGCACACTTCACGCCGACCCAGAGCTCTCTCTACAAGAAAGCGCAACAGCTAGAATGATTCACGCTAAGTTAAAACTGCTGGAGGGAGTTGAGATTCGACCGAACATTGGCGGGCATGGGATTGTTGGAATTCTCAGGTCCGGCACAGGAAAAACCGTCCTTCTTCGAGCAGATATCGATGCATTGCCCCTACAAGAGCAGACTGGTTTACCATACGCAAGCACCAAAAGAATGGTAGACATAACAGATAATGTTGAGAAACCGGTTATGCATGCTTGCGGTCATGATATGCACATTACGTCTTTGCTTGCTGCTGCAGAACTCCTACATACATGTCGGGATAGTTGGAAGGGTACGGTCGTGCTACTTTTCCAACCAAACGAAGAACGTGGCGCTGGTGCACAGGCTATGGTTGATGATGGTTTATACGATGAGAAGAGACACGCGGTTCCACGACCAGATGTAGTCCTTGGTGCCCATGTTATGCCCATGAGGGCGGGAATGCTCAATACAAGAAAAGGGATCTTTGGTAGCGCAGCAGATAGCTACCAAGCGACTCTATTTGGCCGAGGCGGGCATGGAAGTCGTCCACATACGACGGTGGATCCAGTGGTTTTAGCATGCAGCACGGTGATGAAACTACAAACGATTGTGAGTCGGGAAACGAACCCACAGGAGGCGGTTGTCGTGACTGTTGGAGCGTTGCAGGCAGGCACGACAGAAAATGTTATTAGCTCAGAGGCACTGTTGCGTATCAATACTAGAACTTTTACCGCCGAATCACGAAATCGCGTCAAAACAGCGATTGAGCGTATCATCAAGGCCGAGTGTATCGCCTCTGATTCTCCGAAACCACCGCTTATCGAGGAGACGAGCTCGTTTCCATTACTATACAATGATGAAACAGCCACTGATACTATTTCTCAAGCAATGAGGGAACATTTTGGAGAGAACTTTTCCCCAAATGGACCAGTTTCAATGGGTAGTGAGGATTTTGCGAACTTGGCTATCTCCACGCCTTCCTGCTTCTGGAACTATGGAGGAATTGATCCACAACGATGGGACGAAGCTGAAAAAGCTGGTAAGCTTGCTGAGATTGCAGGTATGATCATGACTCATGAGCTCATCTTAAACATCAAAAGCTAATAATCTCTCAAGGTAATCATAGCCCCCTTTTTGAGATAGCTATTCAGCCTACTCTCACTGTTGCAACGGAGGCATACGCTGTTGGAGCTTTGGCATTCTTGCTCTAAATTAGGTTTGTAGTTTTGTAAACTTACAGATATAAACTAGCTGGGAGATCAGTTGATTAAATTTACCTCTGCTCTGCGCAAGTGATGATAGCAAAGTGGCCACAACTACGTCGATAAGCACTGGTAGGCCTACCGACACACACTCCGAATTTGGAGTGGACTCTACTGTAACACGATCTTTCTCCCACGCTCAAACTTGTCTAATAACGACCAATATCTCGCGATTCTCGGGTACAAAACAGTAGGTGCTGCTTGGTTGGGAGGAGGGGGGTTGAGCCTAATAACATTCACCGGCAGAGTGGCATCAGATTGAGACCTAAGATTATCACCGAGCTGAATGTCATTTTTATAACAAAAATTGATCACTTGAGATGCTCTTAAGGTCTACAGAGGGCATTAATGAAACACCGCAGGATTAGAGAACCGGGGCTATTTGAAAGAAGACGCTTTTTAACCCCTTAGAGTTTTGGGGTTTTTTTCACGGAGGACTTTGTATATAAACCCTCAAATCTCTGTGTATCCCTTAGAGTCTTAGAGTTCCACAAAAGCCAAATTCCAGGCGCATCTATAGCTAGATTTAATCAGAAAGAATAAGATTCAACCTAAAACCTCTCTCTGTAATTCGTACTGTTGAATAAGTGTTGATGATTACCTGAAATATATGTTAATACTGATTCGTTATATCACAGAGTGATACGCAGCAGATTGACAGTACTATATATATCCTTTTGTAATGATTCAAGCTATTACTAAAAGCACTACCTCTATCCAAATACTATTCAATGATATCACAGATTGATACACAGCAGATTGATACAGTACTAAACCCTCTCGTGATGATTCAAACTATCACTAGAAGTACTACCTCTGTTCATTGACAGTCTAATTATTAGCCAGAGTATCTACCGTGACCGTTGCTGCCGCTCGAGTGTACCAACCCAATTATATGAAAAGCAATGAAGTGAGTGGGCAGAGATTCATATTCGAAAAACAGATACTAATTATATCTTAGAATTGATCTTGAATTCCAGTGCTGAAGGAAAATTTGAGTAATAACTGTTCTCTTATATTAAGTTTGTTTTTTGAAATTATTTCGATATCCTTTTTTTTTTTTAAAAAAAAAACATAAAAATACATATATCATTTCTTCGCTTCTATTTTTCGATTTTTCCTTTCTCTTTTATCTTGGAAGATTCTTTTTGTTAAAGGTTCTTCTTCCTCTCTTGAATCGAGGAGATTAGAGAATGCACAGGAGATTCTTTTCCGGGTGTTGGGGTGTGGATAGGAGTGTGGATGGGATGGAAAGGGGAACATGGTAGAGTTATTGATCTGTAAGGAATAGTTCTAATTTCAAAGAGCCAATAAGTTAGGTTCTCTATATCGTTCTCTTTATGTGTCAATGTGAAAGTATGAGTGGCAGTATAAGATTATTCGGAATCTACACCGGTTTCAAGAGGGAACTCGATTTCCAGTCATAATATACAGCTATTGTGAATGATATCATCTTTTCCATAACTTTAGCAATACTGCTTGCACTAAGAGAAAACCAGTGTATTTACGACTGGAGATAGTTGGTACGGTTCGACTATTTGACGTGGAAAGGGGCTTTGAGGATTCGTTAACACCAATCCATCCATTACAATATACTGAAAGATAGAGCCTTCAAAATGATTTCGGTATTTCATAAAGCCAATATATCTATAGGCTATGAAAGGCTGAAGTGGCTATGATACTTAAAATATTTTAATGACCTTCAGGATTTGAAACTACTTAGGAATATCAAGCGATTACAATTTTTTAACCATGTCAATTATTTTACATTAAGATAATATATCAAGATAACATAGACCTTGAGGTTACTCAAATATATAGAATGACTACAAGCTTCTAAAAACTTTTAACATACCAGCAAGATTCAATGTTCTAGGCAAAATCAATGTATCAAACAAATAGAGACTTTGAGGTTACGCAAATATCTCAAACAACTCCAATTTTCTATACAGAGTTGGTGTAATACCACAAGAACAGATATATGATGCAATTTAAATGTATTATATGATTAGGAGCTTTGAGGGAGTCTTAATGTACTGAACAGATTTGAAGTTCCAAGTGCTGGCAGTGCCTCGAACGGTATTAATGTTCAAAATGGGTCCAATGTTCTAAATAATTTCAAGTTTTAAACAAGTTCAATGTCCCAAATGGTTTTAATGTTCCAAGCAATGTTCAATAAACTAACCTGGTTCAATGTCATATACTAAGTCAGTGGATGTAATCGTTCGTTGGTTGAGATTGGGCTATTCTCGCTTAAGGATGGACATGAAAGGGGAAAGAACGATGGCATAGTCGCAATGAACAAAATGGTGTAATTGTCAGGATCAAAAGGAAGGAACGATAGATGTAGAAGAGGTATACTTATTATGTTTTTGAATGGCTCTTTTGTAACAACAACAACAATACAATACACTATGGAGCTTGCACTCTACTTCCTTATCCTCTTTTTATTTTCTGTTGCTATTCCTTTCGCTCGTTGCGCTTTTAAAGCATTTAAGACTGGGGATGGTGAATTTTTGGTTTTTTTTCAGTTGGAAATATCCATCTTTATTTTTGGATTGAATATCATTTTATTTATACACCACCCGTCGGTATTGGTCGACCAAATGATTAGTGCCGACCTAGTATTTCTAGTGCAAGGGTGTGTTGCCCAAACTGCTTTCTGGATGGCGGAAGCTTTCGGGGTTTCAAATAGAACATTTGCAAACATAACTTTTGGAGCAGGAGTGGTCAACAATATCTTGGCACTGGCAAACACTGGCCTAGATATACGAAAAAATAATTTGACCACGGGTAACCGCTTTGCGCTTTCGGTAGGCATTATTAGCCTAACGATTCCTGTTCTTCTGTCCTTGTACGATTCCTGCAAGCCAAGGTCATGGGCTCGCACCATGAAATCCTGGGCAGAGGAGATTAAACAAAAACATAACAGGAAGCCATCAAATAATTAAGCGGCGAAGGTGGATCGGTTGGGGGGGAGGGGGGATCCTGTCTTCTGGGAAGTTTCTGACCAGTCTCACAGGATTAGTAGGGCTTTTTCCGAACAACTGTGAGTGTCTGGGATGGACTGACTGGGCACGGGGGGCGGGGGGTAGGAAAGAGATTAATGGAACTTACAACAATGACACGACGAAATATTGTTAATTCGCTCGTCGTCTGGAAGGTTCCTGAACAGTCTCACAGGATTAGTAGGGCTTTTCCCGAACGACTGTGAGTGTCTGGAATGGACCAACTATGCACGAGTAGCCCAAGATGAGTTTGGCCTTCGCGTGGCCTTGGGCGTCAGTATTCGAGGACTTCTGCGACATATCCAAAATTCAGACCGACCTCAAAGAAGCTAATAAACTCAAAAAACCAACAAACGAACTACCGCGAATCGAAAACAGAAACATCGCATCGCACCACATCGCAGTTTTCATCATCGTCATTAAATCATCGTCATTGAATCACCGTCAACCGCAATCGTCGAATGTGTATAGAAGAACCATCATCAAAACATCGTCGGAACTTGTATTCCACTAGAAGCCGCCTTGTATCATGGAACCACCTGAATATTTGGTCGGCTAAAGCATTTTCAAATAATCGGAGAAATTCAAGTATGCGGACTTCCAAACATTGAAAACATTCTCAAGTTTCAAATCTGGCATACAGTTTGGACGAACGGAAACACTGGAACTACATCAGGCTTAGCCTCAGCATTTGCGAGTTGGACTGGGGGGATTAGGGGAGGACAGTCGTAGAAGGGGAGGGTTATGGAGAGGCTAGAAGTGCGCAACTAGTCCTTAGGCTATTCGCTTAACATCAATATAACCGGCGAACTCCCACACACATCAAGAAAGCATACGACATACCTCACTCTGGATATTCTGGATATTCACCAAGCCCTAAGTTTACAACACCATCGAAATCATGAAGCTTACCACACTTGAACCTCAGGACAAACGTTCTCGTATTCCAGATCCTCTCGCATTTATCATCTACCGGTTCTTACCCATTCTGTGTCTTTCGGCATTCGTATACTCCACACGCCAAAGATACGGCTCTTTCCTGGATGACGACGACAATTGCTGGATTTATTTTTTTTTCCAACTCTTTCATGCCTTTGTGGGCTTCAGTTTTTGCGAGTCCGAAACCATTGGAAAATTTCGATTACATTATATCTAGACACTTCACTCCTTTTGAGAAGCTTTCTCGAGTTCGAGCGTTTCTCGAGTCCTTTGGCGAGCCTGGAAGTGCCAAATTTTCTCGTGGATTACGTAGGAAATCATGGACACCAGAACAGACAAAGAAAGACGTACAACTCCAAAAAGAACGCTTCGCGATTTATCTATCTGGTTCGCGACAAGGGATCCCATCTTGTCTGTCTGGTCGTGAAAACATCTACGTTTTCACTATGTGGCATATAACGAAAGCTTGTCTTCTTCGTATTTTCGCCCCTAATCTCAAAAGCTGGCAAGATGTCCTCGGCTGCTTTACGTACCAAAATATTCACCATCGTGCATCTTTCGCCTGTCTTTTCGCCCTGCTGAATCTCATAACTTACCGAGTTGGTCTATTGATTTTGCGGGACATGTTTCTGAGTGGGAGGGCCGAATCTATTCGTTACTCCTGCGGAACAACTGATCAAAAGAAGGTCACCGAAAACAATTGTACGGAGCTGGAGTGGTGGATTGAAGGGATATTAAGGGAAGACAGCGATTCTTTTGAGTTGGAAGAAGAGAGAAAAAGAGCAATCATTGCACCCATCCAAAAGATGATTTGCGAGACGAAATTCTTGGAGAAATGGATGATATTTTCCTCATTAGATAGACATCGTAAAGAGCTCGAGAAAGAAGAGACGGAAGAGACGGAGAGATTTTGTGACGATTGTGGTTCTGCACACTGTTGTCTGTCCAAAAGTGTAAAGCAACAATAATCTTTATAATCAATGATAATCTTAGATAATTACTACAACTTATTGCCTTTTCAATAACTTTGCCCATCTTGACCTGAATATCTGAGCTATACACTTGCCTTGATTAATACTTTCAAAATCTAGAGTGATATAAGTCTAGTACCCTACTTTCCGGCCACCCCCAATTCCGGCCACCTTTTTACATCAAAAAATATTGAAAATCAACCTTTATAACTTTCTTATTTATAAATATAACTTAACAAAATTTAAATTAAAAGATTCATTACTTATATAATAATAAATTCTGAAAATTTTAGATTTTTCGTGATTTTATTGATCGAGATCTTGGAAGTTAAAATTTCGATTTTTAATTTATATAGGTGTGGCGACACACTGGCATCGCAGGCAACTGCAATGCATACAGCGTATGCAGCGCAGCAGGCGCTACCCATATGTATTTACCTCTCTATTGAATAGTGCTCTCTTTAGTTACTGAATACGACAGCTTTTACAACCTACATAATTCCTATGCTCACAATAGGATTTATATACAAATTTGAAAATCTTGAAAATCTTGAATTACTTTTCAACAAAAATTTATAATTTATTTTTAGTAATTTTTGTTATAAAGTTATTTAAGATTTTCGAATTCTTCAAATTTGTATATAAATGTTACGAAAGGTAACAGTTGTGCTTGGACCCTGTGCACATGCGATCAGATTTCACTAATTTAGTATGCGATTTCGGGCACCCGAAGATCCTATGCGCACGCACCACCAGAAAACAGGTAATGGAGCATTGGGGAGCGGAGGCTCCCAAAGGCTCCTGGAGCCCTCAGAAGCCCAGGCTCCCCAATGCTCCCTTTACAAAAAGATCTATATAATCAGAACGGTACCCCTTTATATAGAACTTTGTGCTCAAGAACAATCATTAGTCTAGTACTATAGTTACCATAAAATACGATCATTTATATCTTCCTTTCCAAGCCCCTGCTTGATCCTTAGTAGAAACCATACGACTTTCTATAGCCTCTTATTCTCTTCTATATGGATAGGAATTGTAGCGGCGTAACATTTTGATATGATTTTCGGCTTTTTCAGTAAGCGTTTCACGAATCTGTGTACCCATCCACTGGTGAACTAACAAATCACAAGTCACAAGTCCCAACTCAACTCAACTCAACTCAACTCAACTTACAAAAAACACCATACCAATAGTAATAAGATTACTAAAAATACTAATAATACTAATCCTATTCATTCATTCATTCATTCACTACCTGCTACCTACTACCCACTACTAACCACCCATCAACCAACCAACCAACCAACAAGCCACAAACTCAAAGCCTCCTTCCCATTCCCATTCCCATCTATCGAAAATCCCAGCTGCACACACCACCATACTTTTCTTTTCTCTAGTATGAAGAGTATGAATACCTCCCTACCTATGCATGATATCGCTTCTGTTATTCCTATCCTTGAATCAAGTGTCCTGTCCGCTATAATGTGTGTCAAACAGCGAATCATGAAACTACACGCACTTGAAAAAATCAAATTAAGAAATTCTCCCCAAAATACTTAAAGCAAGCCAAAATCAAGCAAGCAAGCTCATAAAAAGAATCCCTCGCTCCCAGAAGAAAAAAGAACACAAAATGCCTCGAAAACTCCCGCACTCCAACTCCACCTTAACATAAACACTCCCGCCCCCAACCAAATTCTCCACAATAATCGTTTAATAAGGACTATTAACCACATCTTCTCTTCCCAACTTGTATCTTCCACTATCTCTTCCACCAATCCTGGCACTTTCCCTTCTCCCATTACTCCAACCAACTCTAACTGGCGTTGCGATACTTTCTCTCGTTGGCTTCTTGAAGCTTTGTTTTGCTACCATGTTAACTTCATTTGGTAATGCCACAATAACATTCTTATCACTACCATATTTGAAATTATCCGCCTTGACTTCTTCAGCGTAACGTTTGATACTGTAAGGGTCCTTGCTACCTCTCAAGATCTTCTTCATATTCCAGGTTACGATGAAGGGACCAGTAGCTGTAATGATAGATGTTTCAGAAAGACCTTCACCGGTATTGAAGCGAGCTGGTGTAAATGAAAGAGCAGCGCCAGTCTCGTGTTGAAATTGAGCAACGTGAGCTGGAGTAAGACCAAGACGACGAGGTTGAGGCTTCGAATCTTTACCAAATGATTTTTCAAACCCAAGCTTGCCTTCATTTTTACCATCTTTTTGGAGAGCATCAATGAGAAGAAGATAAGTGCGGCAAGTAGCCAAAACCCAACGACCATCAGCACTGACATCGAGACCAATGATAGGTTCGCCAAGAGCTGGGATATGAGTCTTGGCGTTGATGCCAAGACGATCGAACATACGAATGTCACCCTTGTTACTAGCGACGGCGATGTACCCCTTTTCGGTTGTTGCTGCAGCCGAGAAATCGTTCTTCGAGACATATTGTTTGAGTTCGGAATCGACAAGTTTATTTCCCGCAAGACGAGGATCGATACGGTAAAGAGCATTTCGTGAAAGACCAAGGAAGGTTTGCTCTCCTGTCATTTGAGCAAATTTACTTTCAGGTGCAAAAGTGTTGACAGGAATATCATCATGGACTTTCCACTCATCGACAATCTTTCCATATTCCAAATCCATCTTATAGAGAGAATTTGGATTACGCTCATCTTGAAGAATCATATTTGTATCCTCAGCATGAAGCATAACTTTCTTTGGACTGAATAGTTTGCCATTTGGCGTTTGAACTTTCGAAATGTTGGTCGAAAACTCCAGATTGTTGTTGGGTGTATGTTTGAAGACACCAATTTTGGATCCTCTAACAACAAATGATCGATCGTGTTTGTATCCAACCGCAAGTTGTGAGTTGACATTTCCATCATCGTCCCGAGTAACCACATCATCTTCTTCCTCATCAGAGTCGTAATGTTCGCTTCTTTGTCCATCATCTTGATCCTCCACTTCCTCCTCCTGTTCCTCTTCTTCCTCTTCACCCTCAACAAAATCTGGAGCATCCTCCATGGTGAGATCCTGGAACGCCTCAAGAACATAATCTCTTTCATCTTCTTTACTCTTGTTCCACTTAATCTCATTCAACTGTTCCCATAAAGCTTGCATCAACCCTTCTTGGAATCTTGTAATTGTCTCTTGATCCTTGAATCGAAGAAGCCATGAATATGCTTGACGATCAGCTGTGTAAGCATTGAAGATAAATGAGGAATATTCAAAGTTAAAGACTGGGTTGATATCCGCAATAACAGCTTGACCTAACCAGTCTCTGTCCTTGCCGGTGATTTGTAGCCAATATTGCCATTTCCCTACTTCAGTAACAGTTGCATTAACCTCATCATCCTGCTTGATAAAGGAACCAGAAACGAAGTCGAATAGATGTAATTCGGCCGTCTCCTCTGCCAATACAGAAATAGCCTCGGGATGTGAAGCAACAGCCGGTGCCTTCGTTGGACCCTCATCAACTGGCGATGGACTTCTGGGCGATGGACTTCTGGGCGATGGACTTCTGGCCGGTGCCCTCGACCCTCTCGTAACAGGACTCATGTCTGTCTTTAGCGCAGAATTTGCCGTACTTCTAGCAAATGTCTGATCGATAGCTGGAAATGATTGCACAGGACTCAAAGTTGTAGGGCTTATGGGCGGACTAGCATGCGGAATTGGTTCTTCCTCCTCGAAAGCAAACTGACTCAACTCTCCTTCGGTAGCTGTCAAATAATTTCTCCTAAACTTTCTCTCGAATTGACAATGCACAGCTGTAAGTTCAAATGATTGAACCTGACTATTCTCTATCGAAACGTCGCAAACAAATTCGTATAGATCGCCCGCGTCACCGCTCAGATCTCTCCACGCAAGAACCTTTTCACCGCCTTCGCGAATCTCCGATCGAAAATGTAGACTTTCGTCTAGAAGGAATGTTTTTTCGTCGCGGTCGCCGTTTAAAGCTGCTGTGCCGTCTTCGTCCTCCGCAGCCTCGTCGTCTAGTAATTCCTCTTCGCCTTCTTCGTAGGCTCTTTGAATCACAAGTTGATATTGAAATTCCTGACCCGTTCTTCTAATCTTCGCTGCTGCGTCGCGAAATATGAGTTCAGAATATCCTTTGGGAGATAGAGGTCGAACGAGATAAAGTTGGCCTTGGGGGAGCTCGATCAAAGATTCTTTTGATGTATCACCAAAGATCAATTTGCCGACTATTTTGTATGTTAGATATTGATCAGCAAAGAAATCGTATATCTGATTTGCGCCTTGCTCTTGAAAAGCTTGTGATGGAGATTTAAAGAGGGAGGGGTGAGTGGAGATGGGACGTGACTATTTATTTACATACCATTTCTTAACATAAACATTTTGTTTTTGTTTTCGTTTGCGATCAGGAACGTTTCGTCTCTAAGGTCAAAGAAAATGATGTCGCAAAACACATAAACACATCAACTGACTATCGTAGCTCAACTCTGCAAAGAAGGTATTTCTAAAATTTGAAATAGTTTACCAAGAAGGCAAATTTAAAGAGAAGATAAGACCGTTCTTGTATTTTTTTGTACGGTAAGGCAGAAACGTCATGTTTATGGTGGGGGTTTGATTGAGGAATCTAACGCCACAATTGTGGCTGTGCAAATCAGATCTCGGAAACGGAAAAACATTTCAAAAAAGTCTAGGATCTGAATGGCAGCTACCAAAATATCATGTAGCAAATTACGATTAGTCTTCCTCTCAGTTCCAATTTGCGCCAAAGAACCTGCAGGTCTGATAACCATTTCAAAATGCCCATACAAAGAGCAATAAAGCCCGCTGTAGAGGCTGCGGCTCATGCGTCGCGGCAGATTAATGCTGTAGTGGTATCAAGCGGCTTCATGCAGAAAACAGTAAAAGTACGAATTGGAAAACAAGTATGGAATAAGCATCTTCAAAAGGTATTTCTCCCGTTTATCTATTCAGCCATATATATTCCATCCTTCCTCCCGTTTCCCCCACAAGAACCGCAGCCAAAATATCACCCCTCACTAACCCCCACCCAGAAATTCAATGCAACCCAGCATCTTCTCGTCCACGACCCCAACTCCTCCCTCAACACCGGGGACGTAATCTCTATATCCCCGGGCTGGAGAACCTCAAAGAGCGTGCATCACGTCGTATCCTCCATCATTGCACCTTTTGGCAAACCTATATCTGAGCGACCGCCGATCCCAACTGCGGAAGAACGAATAGCTGAACGAGAACGCAAATTGATGGCAAAGGACATTAGAAAGGGGCGGTGGAGTCGCTGGGGATTTGATAGGGATCCAAGGGGGATTGAAGGGGGTGAATGGTACGTCGAGGGGTGGGGAAAGGAAGAGGTTGTGAAGGCCGATGAAAGTGTAAATGGTGAGGAAGTAAGGCTTGTGTAAAAGGAAATTGCATACGGGTGCATATTTGGCGTTCAAGGTGTAATGCATTTTTTGCACAGGTGTGTAAAGATGGGATTGTATCAAAAATATCATGTGGAAAAAATGACATATAAAATGAACACATCATGTAATATATGTATTGCGTATGTTTGTGTTAATTACGGCATCATACCAGCTCTTATCCTGTAAAGAGTTTCAATTCTCAATTCTCAAGATCCAACTCCCAATCATAACCCATCCAGGTACTGGAGACCTTTCCATTGCCCTCCCAACCCCGTGATCCTATTGTATGCTAAGGCCTCCAAACCAATCATGTTAAACCAAAAGCTAAAATATTTATACACAAAGTAATATATAATTACAGATGAAATGCATCGTAAACTTAACCGCCCCGTTCACCAAACTCCCTTGCCCAATCCTCAAATTCTTGAAGGCCTTGTTTGCTTACGCTTGGTCTAATATTGACCAAGCTGGCCTCAAAGTCTTCCATCTGCATTGGACGAATATCATCCATAGACATTTCCAATAGCTTTTCTCCAAGAGATCGAAGAGGGCCCATGGCTGCATCCTTAGCTAATGCTGTAATGTCGGATCCCGAGAACCCTAGGTATGCTGTTAGAGATCTCCCAATAATGCGAACAAGAAATCTTACCATCGGTCAACCTAACCAATTCTTCAATGTCTTCGTCTTTCAAACCATGTTTTTGATGTCCCAACAGAGTCTTCAATTGCTTGCCCCTAGTCTCATCCTCAGGCAAAGGGATATATTGCCTTCTCACAAATCGTCGTCTCGCCGCTTCATCAATTGCCCATGGCAAATTTGTTGCCGCAAGTACTAGAACTCGGCTGGCATCCCCTCTCTCCTTTTCCTTGTCTGTTTGTTCCCTCCCAGCCGCAGCTCTCTGCAAATCACTCCATTGAATGAGAAATTCGGTTTTAATGCGCCTTGTAGCTTCATGCTCCCCACCAGATCGCGCAGAAAGAAGTGAATCTATTTCATCAACGAAAATGATACTTGGGGCCAGTGTTTTGGCAAGAGAAAACAATGCTCGGACAAGTTTCTCAGATTCACCCAAGAACTTACTTGTCAAACTACTAGCTGAGATGGAGAAGAATGTGGACTTCGATTCAGTGGCAACCGCTCTTGCTAACATAGTTTTACCAGTACCTGGAGGACCGAACAAAAGCATACCACGAGCTGGTTCACGAAGGCCCATGAATAAGTCTGGTCGTAAAAATGGATAAACGACGGCTTCTTTGAGCGCATTCTTAGCAACCTCTAAGCCGGCGACATCTTCCCAGTGCACCTCATCACCTTGAACTACAATTTCGTTAAAGATTTGTTTGGCAGCCCCTTCATCGACCCCCTTAGGAAGATGTTTCATGAGATATTTTACTTTCTCGTCCCATGCACTCTTGATTGTGTCAGTGGGGGAATCATTGGATTCATCCGATGTTGGTGTTGTGGGATCGGCAAGTATTGGTGCCAACACTTGCTTTTGCTTTCTTTTATGTCGAGTTCGTGGTTCTTCGTTACTGGTGTCATCATTCGCACTCTGAGACGAAGTGTCATCCCCCTTTACTCGTCTAACTTCTTTACCCCGTGACCTTTTGCTATCATCTACACGCCTTGTTGACGAAATATTCGCCGACACAGGTTTTCTTTGTAGGCGATTTGACGTTGCTGTAAAATCCGCGTCTGAGACTAGTCTTGGACTTGGTCTCCTTCGCTGAAGTAATATGCCGTCCGGATTGCCCTTCTTGGCTATTGTATCGGGGTACTCCTGAAGATAAGTGGGATATTTTAATGGTTCAAATTTACCTGGTGGCCTTGAATGAGGTGGTGGTGGAGGAGGTCCTTTCTTAAGCTGTGCAAATGTTGTCGCGCTGGATTCTATCGATGAAGGTTGTGATGATGGGCCAGTGTCAGGCTCAGCAGGTGGTGGTATAAGTGGAGAATCAAGGTTAATCAAGTCTTTCATAGTGGCGGCGGTGAGAGAATGTCCAGAAACAGCGCCTGGTTGACCTGGATCAGTTGGGGGAAAAGGATACCCATTTGATCGGCCCGTAGCTCCGACCAATTCATTCATGCCAGTTAGTAGATCGACTGGTGACTTTCGGGGCGGTCGTGCTTCTGGCACCAGAGTTCTTGTTGTGCTATCGAAACGAACCGGGTTCGGAGGTAATGGTTTCCCTTTGGATGGATCGGAAAAGCTAGGCCTACTACCTGGTAGGTTTGTTGTGCTGTTATCAGCTTCTAGATCTTGAGAACGGATCGATCTGTCTTTGTCTTTTGCCTTTCTACCCATGGTATTCCAAGCCAGAGTAGCAGCCTTATTCGTGACAGAATTATCACCCTTCTTTTGACTTGATCGAGAACTCTTACTTTTCTTAGAATCGCCAGATCTCAATGTTTGAAGCATTGTTCTTCCTCCTTTTTCGGGGCTTGGACTTCTTGAATCTTTTGACATTTTATGTTGTGGTGCAGGTATTGACGGATGAAATGTTGGAGCAGATGGCCTTGATGATGCTGATTGAGGTGCAATAGAAGAGCTTGAAATACTTCTCTCACCACCAACAACAGCCATCTCTGAGCTATTCTTTACAGCCAAGGATGGTCTTTGTGGTAGCGGAGGCGGGGTAGGCTTTGGTAGACCATCATAATTGACCGCAGGAATTGTGCTCTCGCCAATTGTGTTACTGGTATTGCTTGTAGTATGAGGCAGAGAATCCGAAGAAGCTCGTCCAGATTTCAAAAATGATTTAAACCTTCCGCTGCCACTGCCGCCACTGCTCGTCTCATCTGGTGGAGTCTTTTCTCCACTTTCCTTTTCTTCCCGCGATGCCTTTAGGGCTTCTAATAAATCGACGCGTTCCTTGCATTGCATTTCCATAGACCTCAAACTATCTTTCAAAGCTTTTTCGGTTTCGGATTTGGGTACATAGCCTGCAGGAACTCGATACGCATTGTGATAATATATTTGATCTAGAGCCGAGCGCCATGATCGTAAAGCTTCTGCCTCGTTGCCCTGGATGAAAACCTGTCAGTAATTCCTCTCCTCAATCGCAAAGTCTTCCAACCGAAGATAACTACTATCCGTACTAACCTGGCCCTCAAAATATACAGCTGTCGAACATATTAAATAGCATTCATCGTACGTCTTCTGCAGCGATGAGGATTGTTTGTTTCGCATCATGACAAAGTGTTTCGCTCCTGCGACAGATCATTAATACTGGCGTTGGTAGAAATTGTATTAGCAACTACTTTTCCAAATATAATTGTAAGATCACAATAGTTGTGTTGTTTGTGAGAAGTCTCGTGTTTCTGGCAGTTCGCAATCGATAAATTGAGAAGTTGTTAATCATGTGTTACTCCTTGCGGATAAGCCTCGCACTGTGACGTAGCCAAGATGTCAATGCTGGCATTGGATTTTGAGATGTGGTTTTGACATGAATATCACATTCAACACTACTAATTTGTTACCCTTTTAGTGTGACTCTAGAAAAGTACACATATAGAAGGGCACAAAGCATCTTCTCTGCGTCTTGCTTATTATTAAGAATATCAACAAATTCATGTACCGGTACTGTTGGTTGAGGAAACCCATGAACCAAATGACGCCCATGTACGAGGATCGATTTAGGGTTGCATCTAGTGGGTTATCATTGCCGATCCTGCGATAGAGAGGGGTACGAACGGCTCCCAGAAGCCGGAAGACCTCCTCTCTGCTCCGTACACTGCACGACGATATCGCCCCTCATCACCTAATCGATTACTTGGAATGTTTGAAACTCAAACCGATTCATTCATTCCAACATCTTGGATTGGAGATTGGACGCGTAGATATCTACCGACTGAAAACAATAGACTGCTAGAATGATTCTTGAGATGATCTAGAAGACAGTCCATCCATCTCAATCCTGAAGCTACCAATATAACCATGCTTGGCAGACACTCCTTCCAAGGTCGCCAAGTAGCTGCTTTTTTAAAATCGAATTCGAGTAACCCATCTCGAACCCCTCAATGTATATTGGATATAAAAAAGTCTGCTGCCACGAAATATATGGACTACGAAAGGTTCTGGAGGTACTTAGTTCGCAGTCGAAGCATCTCAAATCTACCGGTAAAGCTGGGAATGCATTTAGCAGGGACTACTTTCAACACAAGACACTCCCGACTTCAAATCTGGGGATCTTTACAAGCTAGATGCTCCCTATGATGCTACGTTTTCGATCATGACACCTAAGCTCCCTCCTTGGTGCTATTCTTACTTTTCCCCTCCAAGCTGTCTGGCAATCTCGCAAACTTCCAGGTTGAATTGCATTATCTGGGGTAGTCTGGAGCTCGCTTTTACCCTTGCCATTAGCAGAATCTTGGGGAAATGTACACCTTTAAATTGCTTACAGAACTGACATTACCAAATACTCACCGTTATCATATCGCAATACACTCCTCTAATCAATGAATCATAAGAAGGGCGGATGATACATTCTGCTAGGGACACCGGGAGGTTTTGAAATCGAGGAGAGAGACAGAGCCGTGATATTCACGATTGTAGGTTTCTGATGACAGATAATGTTACGCATCCTTTCACACACTTACTCTTTGCGAACTTATACAGAGTCAATTCCATACAAGGGCTCAGCTCAATATGCAGAGAATGCCTGCTTACCAGACTTTAGAAGTGCCTGTCCCCGTGTTGCTATTAGCCCGGTGTGACTGGCATAGAGCGTAGCTAATAGTCTAATGTTGCAATCGGCATTGCAATTACTTAGTTTATCGTACCTCGCTTCAACATAGACAAGCTCGGCTCATGAAAGGGGTGTTTTAGAGGTTTTGAAGAGGTAGATGAGAAGCAATTTATCTTGATTGAGGGTTCGAGTCATCAACGACCCAAGGCAGCATGAAAACTCAAGATCTTAGAGCTTTTGCATATAAGCGGGAGAAGTAAAGTCAAAAAACCTCAAATGGACACAATGCATACCCGTACCACATTGTTTGACTTAATCAAGAAGCGCTGATCAAACACACGACCCGACATTGATTCAAAATGCAACCTCATTATGTGTTACCATGACGGAGCACAGCATGTACCTTCCCGCATATTTGGTTTCCGAGATATCCAGTTGAGTCCAACAATCTACAACCTGCCAAAGCCGATTGTAGAGAATGAACGGGACTCTCGGAATCAGAGCAGCAGACTTGACATGATATTTAGCAGAGAAAATCATCTTGTCAATCGGCAACTTCTTTTCTGTTTATCAAATATCCATTTCCCTCATGCTTTGTTTCAAAAACCTTGGAAATCTTTCCTAAGCCTTGAATTGCCATGACGGGAAGGTGCATATCTCCATTTGAGGTACCTAGCATATTTATTAGTACTTGGGATTGCACCACTTCACTTTTATTATCATTCCATCTCAACTGTAAAGACTTTTTGTCACTTCAGATTTGTCTCTAAGATTTGTTTCCAGACATCAAACAAGTCATCATACAGTCATTACGATTCACTTGTGCGCTTCACTCTCTTCTCCAATCTTTCCTCTACATCTGCGACTTTTCGTTTTTCACTACCTCTACGATTCACCACGATGATACATATCCGCGCATTTCCCTTCACTATCCTCTGTATCGGCATCCTCCTCTTCATGGTCTTTCTCAATACTTCCACACCTTCCTACTTAACGCACTATTCATCCACCCTTCTCCAAAAATACAGACCTACTCATGGATCTTCCGCTATTGCGAATAGCACACTTGGATTCCAGAAAATCTTCGCATTGGGATTACCAGAACGAAGTGATAAGAGAGATGCTCTTACGTTGATTAGTAGTTTGACGGGATTCAAGATTGAATGGGTAGATGGGGTAAAGGGGGAAACAGTGACTGATAAAGCTGTGCCATATGGTGCTGATAGAGAGAAATTGTGGGAGTCGAATTTGGGGAGTTGGAGGGGACATATGAATGCTGTTCGAAAGTTTGTCTCTCTCTTTCACTGTCAGCCATATCTTTTGCCGGCAGAAACTAACATCATCCCGCCGTCATAGAATTGTCGAACAAAACCTTACCAGCGCATTAATAATGGAAGATGATATGGATTGGGACATTCGTCTAAAATCTCAACTCCTTACTTTCGCAGCTGGTTCTAGGTTTATCCAATACCCTTCAACCGCACCTTCACATATTATTTCCCCCTATGGCGATAACTGGGATTTACTATGGCTCGGCCACTGCGGCGAAATATTTCCCGAGACACTCGATGAATATAAATCCCTCCCTCCTTCCTCTCCCCAAATCGCACATCTCTCCCGAAAATATATCATCACCTCCGATTCTACAGTCCCACCCCCAGCACATTTCAAAGGTTTCCAAAACGTTACTCAAAATCCTTACACGAGATGGGTCCACACATCCGGAGGACCAATTTGCACATTCGCATATGCATTAAGTCAACAAGGAGCAAGAAAAGTCCTCTGGGATCTAAGTGTCGATAAACTAGCAGGACCATTCGATAATGCATTAGCAGGATTATGTCGATGGGGAAGAGATGAAAAGAGATTGGGAATGAGATGTATAAGTGTTACACCTGGGTTATTTCAACATCATAAAGCGAGAGGATGGATAGGTGGGGATTCGGATATTCAGAAGGTGGGTGGTGGTGTCAAAGGAGAGGTAAGGGAGAAGGGAACGACGGAAAATGTGGTTTGGAGTGCGAGGATGAATGTTAGGGAGTTGTTGATGGGGGAGAAGGTTAGAGGACAGTGGGATGATGAGGGGGGGAAATAGATGAGTGGAGTGATGTGAAGTTTGAAATTATAGAGTCTTTATAGAGATATATATGGAGTGGTAGGAGTGTGTATTTGCATAGTAGAGGTGGAATGCAAGACTTACATTACATGATAATTGTGCAGAAATTACTAAATCAATTCTTTTCATTCAGATGATGAAGCTGAGAAAACTCGCAGTTAAAAATGTAGAAGGGCCGACAAAATAATAAAAGAACCTATAATCACCTCGCTGATCTAGTAATTATAATACAAAATAAGTAGGTAGCTCTGAATTGACGTCTTGTGGATGTTTTTTTCCCCCCTGAATCTTGTGAATCTGGAGGTTCTTGATTTTGGGATTTGATTTTGTGATGGTTATTATGTAGAGAAGATAAGGAGGAAAGAAAAAGGAGAAGAAAAGAAGAAGAAGAAGAAGGAAAAAGTGTGAGATAATTCTTTCCCCCGCCTCACGCTATTTCCTATTTCCTATTTCCTATTTCCTCATTCCTCATTCCTCATTCCCGCCCGCGCGTCTCCTGTCTCAACCCCCCTAAATCAAAATACTCACCGCTGTCCTCTCGGGCGCCAAAACCCTATAAAGCACCATCCCATCATCAACCCCCTCGCAACCCCCCTCCAAAACCCCCTCCAACTGCACCAACTCCTCATAAAACATCCCCGCCGCCCTTTCTTTCTCCCTCTCCTTCTCCCTCTCATCTTCTTCCTCTCCATCACCATCACTACCCCCCGCCATCCCTCCCACACTCAACGCATACTCCAACAAACTCTGCTCATCCGCCACCGTACTACTGAGTAAATACGGTAAATGACTACTTAGTAACCAAGTCCTCGGTTCGGAGACTGGAAGCGAAGAAATCAGATCTTTTTCCTCTAGGGATTGTAGTTCTGAAAGGGCATCCGGTAACGGTGTAAACAAAGCAGGAGGTTTGTTAGGAATAAAAGCGAGGTAGTAATCCTGGAGATAGTTTACAGCAGTGTGTTGTGTGGAGGCGATGTGGATGCACATCGTTACTGCGTCGACTAGGGCGTCGAAGGTGTGGAGGGATGGGAAGGAGGAGATATTGGCGCCGGTGGCGGATTGGATTTCTGAAGTCCAGGATTGGAGGTGTGCATCTTTTGAGATGGATAGATCGTCGGGGTAGGAAGGACGGAGCATCCCGGATACGAAACGTCGGAGGGTAAACCACATTAGGTGCATGATTTTTGCGTAGGCATAATTGTGGAATTTTTTGCCATCTAGTTCTTTGAGGGGGAAGCCTCGGGCTTCGAGATCATTGGGTATGTAGTTCCCTACGAAATCGAATGTTTCGTATTGGTTTCTTACCATACTTAATGATCCATTTTCGGATAATCCATTAATATGAACGATGACCTGGGGGATTAAACTAGCTCGCGCAGCTGCATTTAACGGGAGAGTTTTCAACCAATGTGGAAATAGGAGTTTGAAGACGGGATGGGATGAGGGGAGTGTACGGTGTGATGCGATGATTATCCCTTCTTCGATTAAATGCGTATGTGTGAGATGAACACCTAGCTCGTGATGGTGCCAGTCGGAAACTTGAGCGCATTGTTTTGCGTAGCGCCAGGGCCAATCGGTTGATTCGTGGGTTTTTGGGGAGGATGGGGAGGTGCGTTTGTTGAAGAGGGTGAGAGATTTGGTGATGTTGATTTTGTAGTCGAGGATTATGGCGAGGGGGTGGAGAGCACCGCTTGGGAGAAGGCTTAATGTGTTAGTGATGATTTAGTAATCATGATACGAGGTTTAGTGAGAAGAGATAACGGTTAGCTCCGCTCATCCTTGCGTAACGGGGTGGGTCGGGCTGATTGCAGGGCTGAGAACTTTCCAGCTTACACCACCTTATGTGGGTAGTTCGTATGCATGCATGCTTACCATTACTTATGAAGAATGACGGCGCTTACGAGATGTAACTTGTAGCTCGTGCACGACGTAAAGAGTGGAACTGCGAGGGGAGGGAAAACGCAACGAAACGAAACGAAATGTAAAGTCCAAAACACACAGGACAAAGAAACGAATCACTTACTGAAAAAGACTAACGCTTGCACACCCAAACCTCTTCCCATCATCACTCACCAATGGCTCCCACTCTTCCACCCCGGCAAATTTTCGAAAAAAACTACAATCCTGCACATACAAACCCCCATCCCTCTCACCCTCCTCAATCACACCCAGAGACTCCCATTCTCCCTGCGCCCTAGCCGCCGCCTCAAACTGTCGAATCCACTCCTTACCAGCCTTCTTAATCGTCACTGGATTACACCCCGTAAACTGCTGTTGCGCATACACTTCATCCGAATACCAATCCTTTCTCATACCTATATTAGCCATTTTTCCAATATCTCTTCTTTCGTCAAAGAGCTTCTTATTAACACTTTCGATGAGAGCAAAAGAACGTTGATTTGGTTCATCGTAGGCGAAATCTAGGAATTTTTCTGGAATGACTTTTTGAACGATGGGTGCGGTAGCAAACAGACGATCTGCTTGGAAGATTTTGAGGGAGTGAAGGACATCGGTTTTGGGCTCTAAACTCAAATGAGGAGGGTAGCTGTCTGAACCGGGAGGTTGGAATTGAAAGCGTTCTCTGGTTTCGGCTAGAGACATGGGAGCAGCGGGAAGATGAGATTCTAACTGATGAACATCGAAAAATGAGTCAAATCTGTCACCATTTAGTTAGTTACCTGCTTATATTGTGTTTTGGGACACATACGTTTTATTTATCAGAGTATAAACTTCTGAAACCGCTCTTTTGGTCCCAACGTATGTACCCGTAGCAAATTTAGTCTTATCGAGGTCTTCCTTCCGTTTATCATCTTCTTCAGCGAAGATAGAACGAGCGAGAAGTTCCGCCTTGAGAACTCCTGTGTTCCATTCTATGGGCAAGGGTTTAACTACTCGTCCCTTGTGTTGTCCATGATGTAGTATATTATCCACTTTTTGAAATATCCCCGGCATATTAAAGAGATAATTAAGAACCAGAACAAGCAAATGGAAAACAAATGTGAATGTTCGCCGATGGGAAGTGAAGTAGTTGAAAGTTGGAGGCCTTGAGTAGCAATAGAACAAGGGCCAAGAGGACTAGAGGGCACAGCACGGATAATTGTATAATGTTTGGAGAATGTCAACAAAAACTAGATGGCATATTTTTCTTGAGAATGAGGGAAAGGACCAAAATATAATAAATTCAGGACGGCCCATACCGTTCATGTGGTGAGCCGGCTTCAAGACTCACGGCTGACTTATCTAAGATATTACCTTTCGGGCTCTAAAATGGGGTGAAAGTCAGCACATGGTTCAGCTGAAGCCCCGGTTTTACAACGCCTTGCTATCAGGCTGCAGTAACTGCAAAAATGTGCAAAGGTATCAAATAATGACAGAGTATCTCACAATGGATATCAATCACCAAGTGTGCCGCGATTTCAAATGCTCGTGTCATAAAAAATTTTCTTTCAAACTTCCCTATTGAGTAACAATGAAGTTACCATTGCTTACTATTTCGCCAATGAAATTGTGTACAGCCCTTCGTAATTCCATTGATGTCACAGCTGAGAGTGTTATAAACGAAATATGTCAGCTTCGGTTGATTTTGGCGATTTTGGGGTTCTAAGGCGACACCATCGGCCCCATCGCTGATATCTACGGTGATGTTTCATGCTTCTTGTAAATTGCCAACAATTCCTCACTGAAGTCATCCAACCTGATAACTCGGAATTGCTTTCTCCATCGTTGTTTAAATGACGATTCTCGATATTCCCCACTCAACCCGCTGTTCCAAGCCACAAGTTCAACATTCCATCCTTTCTCAAGTGCTCTTTGCACATTTTTGAAAAAGCCGGCCGAATACTCCGCCTCAGCACCATCCCCAGATGCTAGAACAATCGTTGATGGTTTTGGGTAATCGTTTAGAGTTTCAAGTATTTTCATATGTAAAAGCTCATCAACACCCTGTTCCACAAATGATAAAGAGGTCATATTTGTGGATGAAGTTTCAGATCCATTCGACCGTCCGGTGAGGTATCCATTGCCGAGCCCACGTCGCACTTTCTTGGGTGTTGACTCTCTTACTTTCAACACCCTGTCCAAAATGTTGGTTTCGTAACCACACTTCTCGGCCTCAGCGAAATGGACTGGTAAGTCTGAATGACTTGATCTGGATCCAGCCAAAATCCTTTTGGCAGCAGGGCGGTTTCTCTCCATGATGAACGCTAGCGATCGATATGAGAAAGGCTGTTGTTTGATCTTCGCTTCTTCAGGAATTCCTCGTGCAATTTTCAAAGCTTGATGAAATCCGATCATAATGTTGCTACAATCAACGAATACGTGAATGGCTTTAGGTTCATTGGAACGTTGAAGATTAGCCATAGTATTTAAAAGTGTCTTTTTGTCGACCCCTAATTGATCCGATAGCTTCTTGGCTATCTTGGTCCTCTTCTCTTCCAAGGTCAGATTGTAAAGAGGGTGTATGGTAGGAGATTCGTAACTCTTTTTGGCACCCACGGCAAAAGAATGGTTGAAAAGACTTGCAGATTTTGATGGTGAAGGTCTTTCTACCTCTGATTCCACTCCGCTACTTTCATCCGTCTGTGACAACACCTGTCTCCGTGTTTGTCTTTTCTCTGGTGGCCTAGGTGATTGAATATCCAAGAGCCGATCTACAGCAAAAGGCGATCCACTATCTGTTTTCAACTGCGACAATTGCTCTTCCAAGTTCTCTCCCGGAAAAGGTATTACGTCTTCCGAGGACTTTTCCCTTTTGCTCCGGCGCTGCAGCTTCGGAAATTTCGTTCCTTTCACCTCATCTTTCCATCGTACCTCTTTTGATTTCGTCACGTAGGCTTCGTAGATATCAGGAATATCCGAATCATCCGTCGCAGAAGTTGGCGGACTGTCTAGATCAGAAAAGAGCCCCCCAGAAGTGAAAGAAGATGGTGCAGACTCAAATGAACCAACATCAAAATCTGTGGAAGTTTTCTCAGCATCGACACCTAAGTAATTCCATATTGGTCTGAAATCACCCAAGGCGCGAGCACTTCCATCTGTATTTGAGGGCTCATCATTGACTGTACAATTGGAGGGTGGAAAATCGGGGCCTGAATTCGAAGCGGAGAGGCGATTAAAGAGGTCGATGGCAGAAGTTAGGTCCCATGGTTGGGAGGTTTGCGGATCGATCATGTAATTAATTCTGGGATCGACCTGGCAGATATGCGCAAGTCGAATTTATTCTAAGTATAGTTGTTGGTATGAAATTGAGACTGTGAAGAGGGATGAAGTTAGTGATTTGATTTGATGTGATGTGATCTGATAGCTCTCATGGACAGTATCGAGGCAAGAGGTAGTCAGCCGTTGGGTAAAACCTACAATAAACCGGAAATGATTATTGCAAGTCTTAATCATAATTTCCGCTGCAGATTTCGAAGTCGCAGTTTTGATATCGGGTATAGGTTTTATTGAATGGTTCTGAGTTGAACTTATGACTTATGAAGGCAGATGGAGCAGATGGGGGCGCTTCCTTCAACAAGGTCGAGTTCGGTAATTCGGTTCTATGCCATTGGAGTACGGAGCAGAGTAAAACCTTAATGACTCACCTAAGCCACCCAAATGGGATTGCTGATAAGCTGATAAGCTGATAGTATCGTTCGTGGCTCATTTGAGTGGCAGACCTTCCCTCGTGGCAAATGCTCCGTCAGAGTAAAACATCTTGATTATATCATCAAATTCAATATTCCTATCAAGACGATTATGATATAGTGAATATAGAATATACATGATATCGAACTGCTCTTGCATATATTCTTTCATTTTGCATCAGAGCTCTCTTTCATCCAACATCCAGGATAGAGACAACATCTAGGCTGATTGGTTAGGCTTTCGAGTGGAAACCAACAACTTTCGTATTCGTATCTTCACAACCAAATGGAAAACGATTCAGAACTGGCTATATCATAGTCCTGAACCTTCAGGTCATAACGAAGTTCGTTTTGTATTGCTATACCAGTAGAGCCTTTCAACCCATATCCTGAAATGATACATCCCATGTTCCATAAATCCTTCATATAAAACATATCCATGGTATCATCTTCTTTTCAGTGGTCATCTCCGATTCCATATTTCATGCCCAGATTCCATCACATTTGTCCAGTTGGCCTTTTCCACAATATTTGGTATTCCTATCACTGCTTCATCATCATCACAACATCATATTCATCGATTCTCTCTCCTCCTTCCAAAACAAGATCCTGCTTATTTCGCACTATTTCTCATCTTTTTTACCGCTTCCAATTCCAATCCATGACAGGAAGCTTCCTCTCTTCGCATCAGGAGAAGTGGATGGAGAAACCGGGAGACTACTGAAGACACTGGATCTACGTCTCTCGCGTGGAGTGTAGATCATCTCCGATGGTTTTCCTATGCATCCATAAATGTTAGATAGATACAACAGATTGCTAGCGCAAGGAAACGTCAAGAACATTACTTACGGATATTTCCCGCTCCTCCAATACCATATGACCTTCGTCGCTCACCCTGTTTATTGGTCGTTGTTGAATCAAAAGTCTCTCTGGAAGTATCATTTGCATTACCGTTCGTAGAAGGTGAGGAATTTGACGCGATGTTTGGCGAGTCTCTTTTCTCTAATGCTGATCTTTCCATCGACTGAGCGGGTCTTGAAGCCACTGCGAGGAGGTAATATCCCGCGAATTCTTTATTTGAGCTACCTGCCGCGTCTTTCGTACTTTTTGAATGATTTGGAAAGTACCAATGCTGACTAGGTGATGATCGATGAGGTTCTTCGTAATCTTGAATAGATTCGGCGAAGCTGTGATCTGAAGGAATGAGAAGTCGTTCACGGGAGGTATTATGTGCACAGTATGTTGTATATGAAGTCTTTCCTGCAACTTTGTATGGCAATTTCGATTTGATTCTTGAGCGCGTTTTAGAACCTGATCTCGAACATGAGAATGATGATGAAAGAATGAAAGGGATGAGGGACACCATATCTATGTCTATGTACGAATCTACGTCAGTTTCGTGGGGAGTGAAGGGCAAGATCGGCAGACTATAGACAGAAGTATAAGAGGAAACGAGGAATGGGATTGGATGAAGAAACCTGGCACACCAAATATATACGTCCAAGCATTGACGTCTCTGGAGACAATCGTCCATACAATAGGAATCATACATATAGTGGAGATATGCCAACGGTTCTTCATAGGATGCTAAAGATGGATGTTTCTCTATTAAGCCACGGGTACTTACCGGTATGACGTTGCATGATTGCAAATCGCGCGTATGGTAAGGTTTTTCATCCGTTTTGGATGGCAAAGGGCATATTAACCGTCCATCGCAAGAAATATACCCACCGATTGGCTCATCCAAAGCAATTTCCCTCCCTCCTCATCATCAAAAAACTGCAAATATCCAACGGCATCTAATCTACCGTATATGCATCAAGCCCTGGGAAATGAGTATTGGCAGGGGTGAGAAGGAGGGACAGTTCATATAAGAAACGGCAGCAGAATACTAAGGTACACAAACTTTGTGGGGGCAGCGGATACAAACCATAGAAAGCATGCAACGTTATCTTTATGCTAGCTTGATCTGCATGTACTTACGAACCTAGAAACCCCGCATGAAGGTTTTTGCGGGGTACTGATTGACATATGTAGCAGATATCAAAATTGATATTTGGTGCTTTTAAAATCTCTATTTGCTTTGAGGCTCTTGGTATTGAATTCATTTATCTCTTCTCCTCTCTTCCTCTCCCTATTTCATCCTCAACCTCTCCCCCTCGAAAAAATCCACAAACGACCCAAGAAACAATATCGACATCGAATCGAAACTCCCCACCACTTTCCCACTCCAAATTATAAATCACAAAATAAAATAAAGCAAAGTACCACAAAAACATTAGAAGCATTAAAATCATAAATAAGATTACATACATACATACATTAATATCTCAGACCCAGATCCAAAATACCTCCCTCAACTCTCTAACAAATCTTAAACTCTTAACATCATGCAGAGTAATCTAATCTCCAACCCATCATCAAGACGTATACATACATACGGTACATTACATAAGTTCCACAGCAAAATAAGTGACACCCGTCAAAAAAGCCACAAGCCGTTGTTTTTACGGCTCGAGTGCATGCATGTGCTATGTATGGATGTGGTATATATGCAAATATCCGTTGTTTTTGTCAAATATGTCGAGTCTTGGTTCTTGGTTTTTGATTTTGTGTTACTGTTGGATTTTTTTATTTTTTTTTTATCAGGGGATTTTGGGAGGGGGATGTGGGCGGATTTTGCGTAGGTATGAGTGTGATGGAATTGCCGTGACACAAGTTGATCCATTGATTTTGAATGTTGTGTTACCTAGGTAGGTATAGATGTCAAGTCAAGTATGCAGTACAGAGCTGTCATGGCATATCATGTATATCATGTGAACTGAACTCATGTGAGATTGAGCTGTGCATACACATGCGCATCCGCGTGCGCGTGTAGCATGAAAGCATGAAAGCATGAAGCTGAAGTACATATGATGCTGGCCCACCGAAGGTTGATTTGTTTCCGCATAGAATTTGAAATTTAGATACCTAGGTACTGCAGGACTATATATGAATATTAAGACGATTCAAGCGGGGGTAGGATCTTTGATAGATAGATAGATAGATAGGGGTGAGCTTACAAGTTTCTACTACTTATGCGGCTATACAAGTTATAAGATCTTATATAGAAAGCTAAATGTAGAATTTAGATCAATGATATTTTATAAATAAGATCTTCTATGGCGTATCTCAAAGGCGTGTTATCTAAATCCGTATAACCCCACGGCCGTGCTTTATATATCTCTCTCAATCAGAATTCCTAGTAAAAAAGCTCCTGGACAAAACTTCAAGAACCTCCCATCCCCTCTCCCCAGTACTCGTAGCACTTCCATCCCCAAATCTGCAGTTCAAAAACGTCACTCATATTTAAAAATCAAGATGTTTCATCTCATATCACACTGATATATCATTTGACTGGCTGTAAACTAAGAATTTCCAATCACCCCGTGATTACATCAAGACTAAGAAAACTCAAGATTAGACCACGAAATGGTAATGTAATGTAAGAAGCTAGCTATAACCAAACTACCCCCATTACACATACAAATTCAAACCTTACATCCACAAATCCAAAAATTACACATTCCAGCTCAATCTCATACTGATCACATCCTCCTCTCGCTTCATTCTCACCAATCCATCGACTCTCCTGCATTTGCCTAAACTCTTCATCCCATATTCACTCACCCCTCACTTTTGGATTATCTATCCATGTCTCTCATCATGCGATTAGTTTGTGCATACGCATTGAACTGACTATTATCAACCGGGACATACTTTCTCTTCGATGCAGATATATGTCTATTCCCTTCTAATGTTTGGTCGCTAGGTGGAAAGCTAGATGAAGTAACATTATTTTGTTCCTCTAATATAATGCTGGAGCCGGGGACTGGAATCACGACCTCGAATGAGGATTGTGGTAAAGTTGAAGAGATGTTACTAACATAATCCTCACTATCAGATTCTGTGAGATTGATGACACGTGGAGATTTTTTGTGGTGAGAAGATCTTGTTGAGGGACTTTTGAGGTTACTGGTGTTGGATGTAGATTTATGAAAGCGGGAAGTTTGGTGTAAAAGATTCGAGGTGCGTGGTCCGGATTCTCCCCATATGGTGTTTTCGTTCTCAGTTTCACTATCGTTTATGATGAAGGGTTTGCCTTGCGAAGAGTGTGGCTCCCCATTTGTGAGATTTGTAGCGCGATGTGTGGTTGCTTGATCAGGAGAAATGGCTGTTGGAAACGGTGATGCCGAATGGATGCTAGGAGAAGCTTGCTCTGGTCTGACTCTAACAACGTTTTGTGTGAAGTTACTTCTTAGAGCCGGACGTCTTGTGGAATTGAGCCCCGAGGCTGGACTCGAATTGCATATCGATCCCGCAAAAGGCTCTATTGCTTTTGATGGAAGATTAATTTCTGGGCTCAATCTTGGATATTTGCGAGCAGGCTCGTCGTCAGGATGAATCAAACGTCTCCTCTTGTCCCTACCAACACCTCATCGTCCGGAAAGCTTTGTACACGACGTACTTCCATAATTGTAAAGTGTCGATGCTGATCCCAATGTAAACTATACCCCATGCGGGAATCCTCCAAGTTTATCGTCACAAGGATGGTTGGAAATAATCCACGAGGTTTCACCCTTCCCCAGGCCTTGGAATCTGAAGTAACGCTTTCCCGAACTTTCCCAGACTTGGTAAAATATGGGAAGATGTTTCGTTCTGCTTTGGTCATAATGCCATTTCCGTTATTCCACGTCTTCAAAATTTCATACCCCTTGGGTGCGTCGGTATGCAAGCAACTTGGAATCTATACATTTTAGACAAAGTTTGTGGTATGACATGATCCGGATACTTTGTACATTGAGACGTCGCTCCATCTCCAATGTAAGGAAGATCAGCTACGGAGCCTTCAGCGGTGAGATAGTTGAAAGGAGTGGGGCAATGAATGCGGCTACCAAAGGATTGTCCATTTGCTAATTTACCCAGTCCACATTCACCAAAGTGAGGAGGGTGTGAATGTGAGAGTTCGGGATGCTTGAGTGGAACGAGACCAGGGGCAGCGAATGAGACAAATATTCGACTTCGTGCTTGGGAGCTACCGAAACTCCATGAATCAAGTAAGAAAAGCTGTACTTGGTACCCAAGGCCAACAATGGTGTACATGAGTTGGGAAAGAGTATCTTCCTCACGTCCCGAGCCTTTTTGAGCCATAGTCAAGACATTTTCTAACAATCCATACTTAGGCCGATAGAAATCAATATAAGCCGCAACAGATGCGACGAGTGATTGGTTCCGCAGGCTTTGATCATTGCCCTTATTCATATTCATTCTGCTAAAACCTTGACAAGGACTACAGCCAAGATAACGTCAACATCACCCGGTGAAGGAATTCTGGATTTTCGCGGATGGCCTTCAAAAGCCTGGACTAACAAATCGTTAACCGAGCCAAAGAATATGTCAGTTCCTCCCGGGTCTTTCAAATTAGTAGAATATGTTTGTACTGCCGCTGAGAATAAATCCACAGCCCACTTGTTATGTACTGCTCCACCTTCTTCCAAGCCGCGACCAAAATTTCCACCACCACAGAAGAGATCGAGCCCGTTCAGAACCCTCCGTTCCAGTGGTGCTTCGGGGTCAAACCCTTGAATGAGACCTTGGGGCGTGTCGTCCTCTATCGATATTAATTTCTGGTCATCCTCTCGTAGCCGTTTCGTGATGATGAAAGCATTTGAGCCTCCATCTCTACAATAAGGTGCTGGGATATCGCCGGCTAAGACTTGTTTTTCGGTATAAAACCGTACTAAGCATGTTTTCTCGAGTTTAGCAGCTGACATCTTATCTGTTATATCAGTGTATATAAGCTCATTTGGTCGACAGGACACAGCTTTTTCAAACTCTGATCTTCTCACAAGTCTCCTCAATGTGACGTATAACTTAGATCTTTCCTCATCGTATTTCACAACCTCATAAGGCTCGAGACCATTCTCTGATCTGCGCCGGGGTAGTAATGCAAGTATTATCTGCCCAATAGGAAAGCGATCAATGATCGTGGATGACAATGAGGAATCATCCTCGGACATTCGTAGATGCTTACATTTTTTGTGTGAATCTGTTCATGTTACAAAGTTCTCATTGTCCAGATATGTTTGACGAATGAAAATGTCCGTCTCTGATGGTAGACCATGCCAAACGACGAAGACAGTACCAATGACTTCTTCCTGAGGTATCCGAGAGTCAGCAGATCCACAAGTACAATTATCGCTGATGAATAACTCCTTGGGGTATGGATACTTCATTTTTGCACAACTAGTGTCTGAAGGCTTGTAGAGCCAAATTCCGCCAAAAGAGTATTTACCACGGGGACTTATATGCTTGGTTTGTACGTATAGATACCAGCAATGGTCTTCTGCTTTCCACCCGCTTGTCTCATCTTTCCAAACAGAATTCGGACCATCCTTGGTGTCTGATAATACATCCCCTACTTTGATAGCATCAAGCATTTTTTGTCGTTTGGCTGCTTCCCATTTGTTTATTTCAACCCCCAAGCAATCCTTGACACCAGAAAGACGTTGATTGATACTTGATCGAAGAGTTGGGATCACAAGTAATGCGTGATCTCCTAGGCGAAAGTGATAGTGGTGAGTGCACCTCTGATCCTTGTGTATTATTCGAAAATACAGTTGGTACCAGAAGTTTGAGAAAGTGTCCAAATCTTAAATGGCTGAAACAATCGTCATATTCTCTACTATTGGATGTTGCTTGATGCTTGACTTTTCCAAGACTTCCTTCCAGATGTCCAACGAGCGAAGCCTTTTCGTAACACCAATCGATTCCTTGAACAGAAAGTTAATGTTTGCCGAGACGGCTTATCTGAAATCATCTCGGTTATATCCGAGATACCAAGATTGTAATTTTGATGATTCTGCGTGGACTTTCCTACACCATTGCGCAAATTCTGTCCGGATGTTGCGGATTGATACCTTTTTCTTTTGGTCCTGACATGCCAGAGAATAATCAACAAAATGCTTCGACAGATTCGACAACCATAAAAAGCCAAGGTGAAAACGAGAATATTCTGGGGTCGGTTTCCGTAGCCGATAGTAAATATTTGCCCTTGCGTTCAGATCAGACTGAAGCCAGATAGCACCATCAACGTCGTCAACTTCTTCACCATAGTTCCCTATAGAACATATTTTGAATGGTACGCCTTGAACGTAATGACGTAAGCTTCCAACACTGAGGATTCCGTCGAATAGCAAGCATGAATGGCTGGCTTTGCTTGCGAGGTCTTGAAGACCCCGCAGTTCATGCCCATAGAGAGGGGTATCAGGCATGTAAATTGAGAAATCGGTCAACTCGAATTCCACAAAATCTTCCCGTGGAGACGGTGACCTCACCAAATTTCGGTTGGTAAACTCCTGTAATAGAGCCGCGCATGCCTGATACTCTTTGCTTGTTGGCAACGGGGGAATGTAGCCAAAGTACCGTGACTTGGGATAGATGAGCTCTGGTGGAGAGATGGAACCAATATTACTCTTTTGAGGTGGAGGCGGTGTCGTACTGTCAACATCTGAGGGTGGCGTTTGATCGAGGTCAAGCTGTTGGGCTAAAATTTGTTGGTGTACAAGTTCGGAGCTATCTCTAGAGATTGATTGATCCCTACTGAAGTTACCAGAGTGAGGCATTACTTGCAAAGAACTCAAGCTAATTTCTAAAATTGAAGACCTCAATAGTGTTTCGAGTGGTGATTTCCGTTTGTAGCTAAGGACCGGCAGTGTCCATATATTTCAACAAGGCTTGGATGCCTCGAACAGGATCTTGAGCTGTTGTTTGTTGAACTGAGGTCTCAATTCCTAAAATATTGCTCAGCATTCACTTAAAGTATTTTGACTATGAGGACATGGCTAACCTTGTGGGATCGATGCCAACCACAAGGACTTTATCATATATCGTATATCGAAAAGTTACCTGATAGATTGCCAGAAATGTATGATGATGATTTGGGGTATTGTCTAATTGTTTCTGTTCTCTATCAAATAGTGGCAATGGCACTCGGGATAATTCTCTGACAGCCTCTAGTCAATAAAATTGATGAGCTTCCAGTAGGCAATGACAGTCGGTTTGTTCCATAGAAAGGAAGGAAATGAAACTGCAGTAGGACGCGGTTAGTTTTGCATAAAGGAGTAAAGCCAATGTATATATACCGAGGAACCAAAATGTTGCAAGAAAAAACTAAATCATATTTCCTGGACTGAGTCCGAATTCACGTTTTGGTCTCGAAGCTTATCCTCACACGGATTGATAAATAACAAAGTACATTTCAGTTGGGATCGTAGTAATACGCAGCCCGTTTCTTAGTCAGCGGGACTAGCCACATAAATGCATTATTACCAGTTGCGCCTTCATGAAGGATGACTGCCCAGGAAGCAATCACTTTCACACTTATAGTATACTTAAGTATTGTATTTCAAATGATGAAAAGGAAAAGGCCAATAAAACAAAGTCGGCTAACCAGTAGCTAACAGATCTATATTTGTTGTACATGACGTGCTCAGTTGTACTGAGTAAATCCCCTTTCCATTCCGCTAAGCTATATCCTTTCTTTCATCCTCTTCGCATTTAAAAGTCTTGCAATTTTTTCCTGCCAAAACTCAAGATGGCGAGACCTTTTAAACTCTGGTAAAGACCATAATGCTGTTTTGTTTCGACCTGCTTCTCCCTTCCACACGAGAGCCCTGATTTTTAGGATGTCGGTGACAATCTCGTATGTCTCTGAGTCGAAGTCCAGACCTGCGTGTTCCATCTCGTTGAGTAGATCTATACAAGTTCGGAAATCGTCGTGTCGTATCCAGTAAATGCGTAGAAGCTCGTTGTAGAGAGGTGTGGAGGCGCCAAGAACGTGGGAGAGGAGGCCGAAGGATTTAATGCGCGGAAGAATCGAGACGGATAGCTGAGAGGGGCTTCTGAAACCCCGGTCGAGGAGACGTAAGCCAAGAAGGAGGTGTGATGGATAGAGAGGGCCATAAAGAGCTAGAGGGGAAATCTCAGGCTCCTCATCAGTTACAGTAGTGGGATCTTCTTCGACAGGAAAAACGGTAGAGTCTTCTATCCCCCTTCTTTGCTGATCTCGGCTCTCTCTTGTCTCTCCTAGACCCATTTTTGCAATGAGGGGAAATACTTCTTTTTCGAGAACATCCCAGAGCTCAAAATCTGTATTGGCATTGCGCAGCAATTCTTCCACTCGTATACGTTCAGGTTCTCGCAATTGTGCCTGGGTGTCGAGCTCTGGTTCCGCGGTTTCCACTTTGATTTCCTTTTCCTCCATTGGATTAAGGCCAATGGCCCTAGCAGCTGCAGCACGAAGAGCTGGTGGGTATCTATTGATTTCGACTTCCCGTTCCTTCGTGGTCCGATGCCGTTTGTTCGACAGCGAATGTTCCATTATGTTATCAAGTTTGTTCCGCGCACTCTCCCTGTTCGTGGTGGGCGGGATTTGCGTGCCGTCATCTTCAACGTCGTATAGAGATGTTATTTGAGTCCGCTTGAAAATATCTGTAAATATTTGATTGAAAGTGTGCCTCTCCGAATCTGTAATGGTAGACTCGCGCTTCGGATAATTTGGACTTGCTAATGCATCGATTTCTGTGCCATATTCTATCAATGACTGGTCGTCTTCCTCGAAACCAATAACCACAGATTCCGCAATGTTGCCTTCTGATTCTAGTTCACTCTTTTCAAGATTGAGTTTGTACTCATCATATGCCATCCTTGGACGAGGTTTATGTCTATCAAAATGGCTGCCCCTAGACGTAGGAGCTCTCCTAATGATTTGAGGACCAGGATCATCTCCAGTATAGGTTCCGTCTTGTGGTTCGTAGCTAGCTCGGGATAAGGAAGTATGAAGACCTGTTCTGCGGATCGAAGGCATGGTGCTATTTCGGTATCCCCTATTGCAGATGGACCTATGTAGGCCAGCAATTGTCCTGGTTTGATATAGAAATGGCATCATTGTGGAGGACATAGTTGAATATGCGATCGGAATAGCTTCAGCAACTTTTATAGATGCCATTTTGTCGCATGTAGAGTAATCAATGCTATGAAATACGCCGAGTCTTCAGTTTCGAAAGGTAAATATAGAAGCTTATATGAAGAGAAAGGGAGTTAGGATATGAGTATATTGAACATTTGAATTCCATCCACCCCTCGATAAGTTTTTTCGCAAGTTTTCCAGAGCTAAGAAATTATTGAAGTGCACAGACCAAGTCGCGACGCGGTTTCTTCAAATGGAAGCGCGTTAATTGAAATGACTTCATCAATTCAATTGACTCTACATTTGTATTTGATAGACCATTATTTTGCAATTGATTCTTTTTTTTTTCTCAACAAACCACAAGAAGTAATCAAAATGGCTCCAAATAGGAATACAAAACCAGAAATGAGTGCTTTTGAGCGTCGGAGACTCGAAAACATTGCGGCAAATCAGGCAATGTTAAAAGACCTTACCACGACAGCCCAGAAAATTGTCCCAAAACCGCCACCGAAACGAAAATCAACAACAACTGGAAAGAAAGCAGCTCGAGTCCAAAAACCGACCTTTAGGCCAACCCGTACAAGTTCACGTCTGGCTGGTATTGAAGCTGATAGCGAGACTGCGAGGCGTAAAGCGGAGGTCGAACAGGAATTTGCAAAGGAGGTCTCGCAAGCCAGTAGGCTGCGAGTTGCTGGAGATTTAAACATTAGTGACATTGTTGTCGAGGGCAGGAAATGGAAGCAGGAAAATGGCTTTTTGTTTGGTGTCATGCGTGGCGCTCAGCCCAATCTGAGGACCTTTACCGAAGATGATATTAAAGAGACAACAGACGAAGGATTGAAGGCCTTGAGGGAGAAAATGAGCGGATTAGAACTATATGAACCATACGAGCCTAATCGTAAGCCTTGAACTATCCCCGGTGTAATGTTTCACTAACTTGAAGCCCAGAAATCAAAATCACTCCTGAACGAATATACACTCTGGGATTTCATCCAACGGTAGACAAGCCTCTAATATTTGCTGGAGATAAACTAGGGAATGTTGGACTGTTCGATGCATCACAAGGAAGTCCGGGGGTTAAGCTGGAAGACGATGAAGATGACCAAGATACCGCAGAGCCCGCTATCACTGTATTCAAGATACATTCTAGATCAATCTCTTCTTTTGTATTTGGTGCAGACGGAAACGCACTTTATTCAGCCTCATATGATTCTTCAGTTCGAAAACTTGATTTACAGAAAGGAGTAGCTGTTGAGGCATTCGCCCCAGATTCTATACATGAAGACATGCCTATATCTAGTATCGCCATACCGTCTACTGATCCGAATCTCTTATACTTTTCTACCCTCGATGGCCGATTTGGACGACATGATATGCGCACTCCATCCAACAGTGAAATCTGGTACCTCTCGGACAAAAAGATAGGTGGATTTTCTTTGCACCCATTGCATCCCCATCTTGTGGCTACAGCATCATTAGATAGGATGTTAAAGATCTGGGATTTGCGGAAAATAACAGGGACAGGTGACTCGAAACATCCAGTTTTACTTGGTGAGCATGAGTCTAGGCTTTCGGTATCTCATGCTTCATGGTCCCCTGCTGGTCATGTGGCAACTTCTTCATACGATGACACTATTAAGATTCATTCGTTTCTTGATGCCGGCTCTTTCAAGACGGGACATTCACTCGATGATGCTGTAATGAAGCCGACAACTGTTATTAAACACAACAACCAAACCGGACGTTGGGTAACTATCTTGAAACCTCATTGGCAAGAGAAGCCAGAAGATGGTATTCAGAAATTCGTGATTGGAAATATGAATCGATTTTGTGATGTTTATTCGGCCGATGGAGAACAGTTAGCACAATTAGGGGGTGATGGTCTTATAACAGCTGTCCCAGCCGCTGCACAGTTTCATCCTACGAAGGACTGGGTTGCAGGTGGGACGGCGGCAGGGAAATTGTGTCTTTGGATGTAATGAGTTATTGGATTGGGAATGTTTAGATATTGTTAGATCATTGTATGATACGAATTTTTTGAGGCTCAACTCATATTTCAGACTGTGGTCTCATATACGAGTCAAGTATCCCTACGTAGGTAGGTATATATAGCTTTGGATAGTCGGCTTTTACAAACAGCCGATCGAGTCGGGGGAAGCGAATGCGTCCGGAAAGCGAATTATCCCTTTACCGATTTCGGTGTAAAATGAAATAAATATATTAAAATCTTGGATGGTTATTTTTAGTATATAATGATGAGTTTTTCCAATTGATATAATCAATATTTCAATGTTGGGTTTATGCTATTAAATTGAAATCGACAATGTAAGAGTTTTAGTATTGATTCGAAAACTGATCAAATTAGTTGCATATTTTGACTGACGGGGCAATTCGCTTTCCGTGGGCATTCACTATTACCTAATGTTGTATGTTGTCATATCTTTTCGCACAGAGTCAAACTACCTGCCTAGGTGGTTGGTGGTTAGTCATCCATCTACTTGGGGCCTTGATCGTTCTCTTCTCCACTCTCCACAGACATTGAAGCCCGTGCGCAATGTTGTGCTCAAGGCAGGATTACACTGCCCGCCCTTCAGTTATCCGCCCTTCAGTAATAGTTCGTGTACGGTCCTACTCAAGTACCCAGCCCTTAGACAACTTGTGATTCATTACCTATACAACCTTTCAAACTCTGGATTTTTGGTTTCTTTTATCATCCACATGTTTCTGTTCAGTACAGAAGAGCGGATGATCAGATTTACTCTTTCGCATGTGATTAACGTTCCAGGGTACAGCAGCTTACTCTAAAGCAGCCTAATAACCCATCCATATCGATACCACGAGAGATCTTGACGTCGCTGAATGCTTGAACCGGAAGAGACAACATCGGAACAACTTACGTTGTCTGTATACAATACCAACAACCAGAAGTCATTATCAATATGGCGCCGGACGATGAGTCGAAAAAGAGCGTCACTAGGAAGTCGACGAAGCGATGGAAAGAAGGGCATCAAGTAGCCATGGAAATTCCTGAGCGCTTCCGGGAAGGCGACGATGAGGACGAAGATTGCACTGCCGGTCATGCACTGAATAAATCTGTGTTTGGTATGATCGCTGCAGCTAGTACAATTGTTGATTTTAATGCCAGATTCGATGCGCAATCTAGCGACGAAGAATATGATTTGGGAAAGCCAACCCGGCAAAGTTCCGAATCGCACATAAATCGAAGCAGTATAGATCAAAAGACAGGAAAATTTGAGGGTCATAGAAGAATACTTTCCGAAAGCAAGATACTTCGATCCTTTTCGCGGTTCGGTTCTAGGTCCAAGTCTAAATCATCCATCGCTAGAGGTAGCCGTACGCCATCACCACTGCGTGAATCTCCCCAAGAACCTACCTCGCCTGAGATAAAATATCCACGACTTCAACCAAAAGACGCCCTAGTAATGAGCAGAATGTTGGAAGCCCGGGCAGAATTATCTTTGCGGCCTAGTTTTGAAATGCCTCGAAATTCAAAGGATCCTGCAGAAGTTGATGCCGAGAGGGCACCACCGGATAGTTTAGCAGAGAGGTTGATGGAGATCTTTAAGTTTGAAACGCCCGAAGACGTACTAGAGGGTAGATTCTACCATTTTTTCCTCTCAAACGCATATGCTAACTACTATAGAATATCCTTGCTGGCTGATGAAGAGTGTGTTGCTACAAGGTTATATGTACATTACTACTAAGCATATATGCTTCTATGCATATCTACCAAAGAAAGCCGTATGTCATTATCCTGATCTATAGTTTGCAAACTAACAATTATATAGAATGAAGTCGTCAAATCAGGCTATCTTTCAAAATCTGGTCGACACAACCCAAAGTACAATAGATATTGGTTCCGGCTAAAAGACGACGTTCTTTCATACTACACCAACCCATCGGACTTATATTTTCCAAGTGGTAATATTGACTTGAGGTATGGGATTTCGGCAAGTATTGCGGGAAAAGAGAAAGGGAAAGATTCTACACATTTCACCGTCGAGACACATCAACGCAAATACAACTTCAATGCGGATAGCGCCCCTAGCGCAAAAGAATGGGTTAAAGCCTTGCAAAAAATCATATTCAGGTCTCATAACGACGGCGACAGTGTCAAAATATCGTTACCTATCGAGAATATTATCGATATTGAGGACAGTCGAATAATTGATTTCGCCGATACCTGCAAGATACGCATCATTGACAACGATGAGACTTATGCTATTGACGAGGTTAGTAACTTTGAGGAAAAGGAAGCAAACTGCTAACGAATTGTCTAGTACTTTTTCTCTTTCTTTACCAATGGCAAAGAAGTATTGAGCGTACTTAAAACCCTTGTTGGAGATACGGCCGCGCAGAAAATACCAGAGGAACTTTTGTCCCCACTATCAACAGCTGATGATAGCCGTGGTAGCTCCAAGCGGACATCATTTCAAGTGAGCCATGACCGGAAGCTCCACGGTCCTCCTGTACAAACCAACGCACCAGCCTTGGGAGAAAACGTCCGAGCAACTTTATCTCCACTGATCGCTCCAGGGGCTGGAAGTCCTCGCGCCAGCACTGACATGAGCCTCTCAAGCTCAGATATCTTTCGTAGGAGCCTGGATCTCAGTAAGCACGGCCGACGCAGTATCGACCTGAATCGATTAACTACGGAACATCACAGAAGTAATAGTGCAAATAGCATCAGCACAAGACGTAGCTTGAGTACCAATCGCTTAGATCAAGAAAAGCGTACTTCTAAGCAAGGATCATCGGATTCATATGTGCATTCTTTAGAGGAACCGGGCTCATCCGAGGCTTTACCATCAGCAAGTGACGAGACTCAAGCATCGGCTAGTCAGATACTGCGAGGCAGCGATGTATTTTTATCCCCTACCATACAGCACTCTCCCTCAGTGGTGTGTAACAGAAACAAAGACGATCTTCAGAGCCCAAAGTCTCGTTCTCTCACCTCCCCGATAAAGCCCGCCGATGTTTCCCCGACACAAACTCAGCTGCTACAGCATCCCAAACACGCTGCAACCACTGGTTCGGTGAGCGACTCGAACGTTGAGCAAGCAGAAATCTCATCTGGCCCTTCTTTACAGAGTATCGTTAAAGCTGGATCATATCCTTTACAAAGAGCCGCAGGGTTTGCTGGCTATCTCAATAGGCACTCCAAAAGAATGAGCACTTTACTGGCAAGTGAGTCAATGGGTTACGTGGAAAAGGTCTCGGGCATGTGGAAAGGGGGGAAAAAGCACTATGAGGAACCCCACGGAATACCGCGTGACAATGAAATGCCCGGCATTGGAGAAGATGATGATAACCGGGATGGTGCTACACCCGCCGACAGATTTCGTGATCACTTTGCCTTACCTCCAGACGAGAAGCTTCATGCCACATACTTTGGCTACTTGCAGCGGGTCCTTCCGCTATATGGCAAAATCTATATTAGTGACAGATCTTTTTGCTTCCGCAGTCTACTACCAGGCACGCGAACTAAATTTATCCTTCCTTTGAAAGATATCGAGAACGTCGATAAGGAGAAAGGATTTCGTTTTGGATACTCTGGGCTTGTCATCACTATCCGAGGGCACGAAGAGATTTTCTTCGAGTTTAATCAAGCTGAGAACCGAGATGATTGTGCAATAACTCTCTTGCAGAATGTGGAGACAATGCAGTATATGCAAGACTCCGGGCTTTTGACTACGGATGAGCGCGAAAGCGCCGAGATGGCCAGTGCTGAACACAGAGCTTTAATACAGGCGCGGCGCGGGATCCGTTCTGAGCATGATATCGATATGCACAAAGCAGCCGATGGTGGATCACAGTCAATATCGTTCGATGATCCGAGAGCGTCAATATTGAACTTCAAGCCAACGGAGCCTCTCCGTATCACTTGCTTAACCATTGGCTCTCGTGGTGATGTTCAGCCTTACATTGCTCTATGTAAGGGTTTGATGGCAGAAGGTCATCAAACAAAGATAGCTACTCACTTGGAATTCAAGGATTGGATTGAGTCACATGGCATTACATTTGCGCCAGTTGACGGTGATCCAGCCGAATTGATGCGGATTTGTGTCGAAAACGGAATGTTCACCGTCTCGTTCCTGAAAGAAGCATCTTCGAAGTTTCGTGGTTGGATAGATGATTTGCTCAGTTCATCATGGCGAGCCTGCCAGGATTCTGATATTCTGATTGAGAGTCCCAGCGCCATGGCTGGAATCCATATCGCGGAAGCTCTTCGAATCCCATATTTCCGAGCTTTCACCATGCCATGGACAAGAACAAGAGCTTACCCCCACGCATTTGTTGTTCCTGAACATAAGCTAGGTGGCTCTTACAACTATGTCACCTACCTTATGTTTGACACCGTCTTTTGGAAAGCTATTTCTGGACAGGTGAATCGTTGGAGACAGAAGGAGCTAGCTCTGCAAGCCACGGGCCTAGAGAAGATGCAGCCTAATAAGGTTCCATTCTTGTATAATTTCAGCCCTTCAGTCGTGGTACCACCTCTTGACTACAGCGATTGGATTCGAGTCACAGGTTACTGGTTTTTGGATGAAGGAGCAAACTACACACCACCCAAAGACCTCACTGATTTCATTGCAAAGGCGCGCGCAGATGGCAAACGGCTTGTGTATGTTGGGTTTGGATCAATCGTTGTGGCAGATTCTGCAGTTTTGACCAAAACAGTCGTGGCGTCTGTTCTTAAAGCTGATGTAAGATGCATTCTGTCGAAAGGATGGTCAGATCGCCTAGACAAGAAAAGCGCTAATAGTGTTGAAATACCACTTCCACCGGAGATATTTCAGATCAAATCTGCACCGCACGACTGGCTCTTTTCTCAGGTCGATGCGGCAGCCCATCATGGGGGCGCCGGCACTACCGGAGCTAGCTTGCGAGCCGGTATTCCAACGATCATCAGGCCGTTCTTTGGGGATCAATTTTTCTTCGGTCAACGTGTTGAAGATTTAGGCGTTGGCATACTGATCAAGAAGATCAACGTTAGCGTCTTTTCGCGGGCCCTCTGGGAGGCAACCCATAGTGAGAGGATAATCACAAAGGCTAGAGTCTTGGGAGAACAAATCAGAAAGGTATCTCAACATTCACGTATGAAACAAGAGTTCCGACTAACGAATATTAGGAAAATGGAGTCGACACCGCGATTCAGTGTATATATCGAGACATGGAGTACGCGAAATCACTGATTAAGTGCAAAGAAGGAAAGTCGGATGATGATACACTGGAAGATTCGGAAGAAAGCTGGACATTTATTGGGGACGATACCGACCCGGAACTAATTAAACGATTTTATGATTGGGAATCGATGGCGCACTCAGGGACTTTAAGTGACAAGAATATGATGGCTTGGTCGGGCTCGGATGTGGCATCTACGGCGTTGTCGCCGACCAGAAAGGCGGCTTGAGGGTTTTTTGGTTATACATGGCGGTGTGGACAGCAGGTGGGATATTGGATGGGCTGGGTTGGGTTAGGTCTGTATGATTTTATTTGTCAGGGTGTTGGAGGTTAGGTAGGGGATTTTACACGGTTTGCTGATATCATGGTGGCGAGGTAATGAAGGGGTGGCGATGGGTGATGGCTACAGATGAGGCGGATGATAATAGCAATACTCCACTTTAGTTGTATTTAGAACAGAAGAGAAGATAAGTGGAGGATGCCGAACGATGATTTTACATAAACATAGACATTAGACAGCTTACAGGTTGAGATATGATATAATTGTCTATTCTTATATTCCTTCGTCCATTTGCCAGCGTTTGCTCTGTGTGTGACGGAGGATATTATAGAGCCATACTAGGTTCATACTTGGTAAAACAAAATGCTAAAATGTGATGATTCACCTAGGTATTAGGATTATTTACCCTCGAGAAGTATGATGCGGCGCGCGCAGTAGACTATTGATCGGTCGGGTGGTGATAAGTAGGTAGGTAACTAAGTATTAATATTAAAATTCTATATTGAGGTGCTTCTTTTGTTATTTTACTTGATTTTGTTTTGTTTTGTTTTGTTGTTAATTTCTATGGCAGAGTAGTTGCATAGATGGTGGATGGATATCTTGTGTGGATAAGAGGTGGTCTTTGATGGATAATAAAGAAATAGGAAATAAGGTCGAGTAAAATAAAAGAATGGAGAGGTATGAATGAAGAGGTGGTAAGGTATGTTCTTTGAGTGGTATGATGAATGAATGAATGAATGAATGGAATGTTCAGTCGGTGATTGTGGTTGTGATTGCAAACGGTTAATAAGGTTCAGGTTACTTTGTATGGATGGATGGATGATGGATGGATGATGGATGGATGGGTTGATAGATAGATACTCTGTTACTACGGGTGTTACTTATGGTGGGGTAATTTATGCAGGTCTCGGTACTGAGGAGAAGGGAGGATTGATAAACGGGTTTGGTGTAATGTTCACTTGAATAGTTAGTGTGAGGTTGTTGTAAGCTGCTTGTACATGTTGTAAGGTACGCTTGTGATGATGATAATCATGGTAGTTTGTGATGAGGCTTGTTATAGGAATGTAGACTGTGTACGGAGGAGAGATGAAAAGGAAGAGGGACGAGGGAAGAAAAGGTTTTTCATGAGAGTGTTAGGATTTATGTATGCGATTTCTATTGTCCCGAGTCCTGTTCAGTGCTAGATATATATTGTACTATTTTCCACATCAACCTTCAACCTTCACTTCCAACACAATCATCGATCACGAGATTTTTATCTATTTTACTGAGTCACTGATGAAAGAAGTTGTGGAGCGATGATGATATTTGATATTTCAATCATGTCTCCTCATTCACTCTCGATCCCTGTATTTATTTCGGTCGGCTTTACCTCCATAAACTTACATGATCCTGTCCCGCTTTCATTTGACCAATCAACGCTCATCATTTCATTTAGCAGGGGAACAAGCTGATCACACCTATAAAACGCTCCATCTCCTCCTTTGTCAAATTCACCATTTTAGGTGTCTTAGCGGTAGAAAAAAAAGTTTACCCGGGGTTACAAAGCTCCAAAGCTCTATAGCTCAACATCACCACATCAGCCTCTTTATTATTTCTCTGCCTTATTTATTGCCTTATTTATTGCCTTATTTTTACCTCGATTCCAAGCCGAATAGCACCGCATCGCACCGCATCGCACCGCACCGCACTGCACTTATTATCAACCTATTCACACCACTCACATCTACCTACACCTCTTAAACTTCTTTCTCCACAGTAATCGCCTCTCGTACTCCAAATCCTACCATATAAAGTCAACAATCCAATCCCCAGATCACAATACTGCTTACCCTCGATTCTTCCAAAACTCCCAACCTTTACAACTCTAAACTATTTTCGCAGAAATTATATGGCTTCACATCAACAAGAAGAAGATATATTAAATCGAAAATCTTCAACTTTTTAATTGGAAAAAGGTGAATATTCAAAATTGCAAAAACTCGCTATATATTACACAGGCAACCGAAGAAATTCAAGAAACCCATCCATTCCCCCCATCCAGGTGGCTTCTCCAAATCTTTGTGGCTTGGAAGCTTGAAAAAGAAGTTGCACATGGAATCTCACAACGCTGAACCCCACGCGATATTATGAGAGCTTTAAAAGAGCTTAAATTGAAATCGTAGGTCTTTCAACAGCTTGTAGATATCCATCGCATGTATTCTTGAACCTTGCTTTAAGCTTCTTCGATTTGTCCGGAAGAGTCTTGCGCTCTGCTACGGCCTTTCATTGACTGTGGCTTGCTTCTTGTCATATGCGCTTCAACTACACCAAACCTATCAACCCTTCCTTTCGCCTTCGCGCGCATTCGATTTCTTTCATCTTTCAAGTTCAATTACTGACAATCCATCTTGACAAATAGGAGCGACCATCTGCGATTTCATGATCACAAAAATAAAGACCAACTTTGCGAAGGAGGATATCAAAATGGGAAAGTCATTGAGCTTGGGTCCGAATCTAAGGTACCCGATTACCATTACCAAATTTTTGAAGAAACATGGCGATCAAATCTCGAAGCAAGATTCACTTCTCGAATACAAGTTTAAGTGGAAGTTGATGGTCGGCGATCCACTGGGCGAACAATGGGAGGAAGAACAAACAACATATGGAGAATGGGATAGTCCTGCTGAAGGTACTCTCGAGAAATGGTTGGTCAAAGAAGGAATGACAATTGAGAGGGATGGACCTGTCGTCGACGTTGAGGAAAGTTGTTCGCATGCGGTTCAATTTGCGGGGCTTTGTGGAATGTGTGGAAAGGATATGACTGAGGTCTCTTGGGCCAGCAATGCGCTCGATACAGACCGAGCTAGGATCAACATGATTCACGACCAAACGCACCTCACGGTTAGTCACGACGAAGCTTCCAAAGCAGAAGAAGAATTGCAACGGCGGTTACTTAAAAATCGAAAACTTTCATTGGTGGTAGATCTGGACCAGACCATTATCCATGCTTGTATTGAGCCTACTGTTGGAGAATGGCAGCGCGATGTCAACTCACCAAATTACGAGGCCGTCAAAGATGTGCGATCATTCCAACTTAATGATGATGGTCCTCGCGGTCTCGCATCCGGTTGTTGGTACTATATTAAAATGCGACCGGGTCTTGCAGAGTTTCTGACAAAGATCTCCGAAATGTATGAGCTTCATGTTTATACTATGGGTACTCGAGCATACGCATTAAGTGTCGCAAAGATTGTCGATCCTGGAAAGAAATTATTTGGTGATCGCATCATCAGTCGCGATGAGAACGGCAACGTTACGGCTAAGAGTTTGGCTAGACTATTTCCTCAGAGCACGCACATGGTGGCAATCATTGATGATCGCGCAGACGTTTGGCCAATGAATCGTCCTAACCTTATCAAAGTCGTTCCTTATGATTTCTTCACTGGTATCGGCGATATCAATTCGAGTTTCCTGCCGAAGAGAGAAGGGCTTCCGAAAGTGCCAACGCCCAAGAAGAAACACCATTCAAAGTCAGACACTAGCACATCTGAAATAGCAGTCGAAACACCTACGGGAGAAGTCGCAAAACCCACGGAGCATGAAGGCGAGACCAAATCCACTGAAGGGGCTAAGGATGAATCATCGAGCGAAAAGCCAATACTACCAAAACTCAGCACACTAGACGATGAGGCTTCGTTGCAAGAACAAGCAGCAGAACAGGAGAAATTCTTGGAGCAACAATTACTGGATCGACCTTTACTTCACAAGCAGGAAGCGATCGATGAAGCGGACAAAAAACAGGAAGAAGCAGAAAAGGAAGTTGAAGACGGCACAATGGAACATCATACACACCGACATGGTGTTCTCAAGGATGATGATGTCGAATTAACTTATCTTCAACAACATCTTACAGATTTACACAGAGCGTTCTACGAGGAATACGATAAAGCTCTGGTGAATGTTCCAGGTGGAAGAGTTGCGCAATTGAAGCCTGGACATCAAAGAAAGGTTAACGTCAAAAATGAAGCTGCCGACCTCAAAGTAGTACCTAATATCGCGGTTGTGATGCCACGTCTTAAGTATGATTGCCACACTAGCAACTTCATGATATAGGAGATTTTTTCTGACATGTTTCTAGGTCTCGGGTTTTAGATGGCTGTATAATTGTTATGTCGGGATTAGTTCCTTTAGGAGTTGATCTTATGAGGCAAGTTACCACCTATGAATTTATTTCGCAAAAACTTTTATTGCGTAGATTCTCTAGCGTGTGGGGTTTGGAAAATGGGAAAGCCAGGCTAACCAGACTTAGGTCTGAAATTGCTCAACAAATTGACAGTTTTGGTGGCAAAATTCATAAAAAGTATGTTTTTATCATGGAGTCTTAAAGATGAGTCACTAACATATCATAGGGTTTCAAAAAGAGTCACTCATGTCGTTGCATCTTCACAAAAAACACGTACACAAAAAGTTCGAGAAGCGGCAAAATATCCTCATATTAAGATAGTGACGCAACAATGGCTCACTCAATCAATGAGTAAATGGAAGAAAGAGGATGAATCAGATTATTTAGTAGGTTGAACACCCGACTTTTTTCTTCGTGAACATTACTAATCTAATGAATCAGGTCGATATCAGCCCGGCCGATAGAAGACCTAGTGGTGATATGACTAATGTTTCATCTCCTGGTGATGATAGTGAAGAATCTTCCGACTATACTGAGAGTGATGATTATGATGACGATGACATGAAGTCGGAGCTAGATGGAGAAGGGGTCATGCCAGATGAACCACGAGGTGACATATCTCCGACAACGGATCTCAATTGGTCTTCAATAGATGATGAATTGGCCGAATTCATGGGGGATGACGAATCCGGTACAGAAAGTGATACGAGTTTCACTAGCAACAACAGTCGAACCTCACGAACAAGTTCAAGAAGAGGACAGAAACGGGCCTTTGACGATGCCACAGATGAAGACGATAGTGAAGAAGAGAGCACAATGGCGAAAAAACAACGAGTAGCCAATTCGAGGACGACAAGTTTAAAAACAGTAAAGACGCCTACTCGCGCTTCGGAATCAAGTCTTCTTACACCGGGTGTAACGGGTGATGAGACTGATGAGGTAGATCAATTGTCGACACAAGAGAGTGACCATAGTTTTGAGGATGATTTAGAAGCGGAAATGCAGGCTGCTTTTGATCAGCAATTGGAGGATGAAGCAGCAGCTGCAGCTGGTTGATTTTGTGGTCTGCATATTTCTGGTGCTAGTGCTGGTTTATTCTACTGTCTGCATTGCATCTAAAATACTTGGGTTGAGGGTGGAAACTTTATCAAGAATCTTTGCTATTATCTGAGGGAGAATTGCACATGAAGAGCATTACGAACAAACGAGAAATCTTGTGTCTGTAATCATATCATCTCATCTCATCTCATCTCATATTTTGAAGCGTGTTTGCTCGTTTATTACTTTTAAGGTGTTTAGGGGTCGGAAATTGGGAATTGGCATTTAGGGGTTCGTTCGGGAATGCGATTTGGGATTTGGGACTTGGATTTTTGGGTGAAATAGGATGGGATAAGATGGGATGAGTTTGGTTTGGGTTTGGGTGGCGGTTTGAATGAAGGGATTGGAATGAATGAATGGAATGGGTGGAATTCGTCTTGTGCATTTAGTAGGCGTTTTTAAGTTTAACCTTTTGGAGTTTATTGAGTTGTTGTTGGTGAATTTTATGAATTCTTTTTGAGAGTATGTGAATGTGTATGTGTATGGAAGTGTGTGTTGTTTGAAAGTTTTTGATGGTTTTGATGAGGGGATGAGATGTCAATGAGATATGTATGTATGTATATATGAGAGGTGAAGCTCTGGGTGAGAAATGTAATGGATGGGAGTGGAATGGAAAGAGATGGGGATGAGAGGAGGAGGGTGGAGATGGGGAAGAGGTTGAAGAGGAAGAAGTAGAAGAGGAGACCTTTGATCATGAACAGATAAATGATGGATATCGATTCATGTATTTATTGATGTTTATATTAGTGAGTTAACTTTAACTAATAAAAATCTTACTCTACTCTATTCTTCTCTGTTTAAGTCATGATGGGAATATAAATTGGGATATGTCTATCTAGTCTAGTATGTAGTAATTAATATTCATTGCAGTTGGTAACGGTAGTGACCCCTCGATCGTATCTGTTCTGGTCTGCGCTCGGGCCAAGCACCTATCAGACTTGCCGTGATCCAAACCTTAATTCTCAGGCAACAATTCTACAACTCGACTTACTTTACCTGACTTTTAATCCGAACCTCGCTTTCCGCCCGCTTGCGCGATAACATCGAGAGTGTTTATTCGGTTTGATTGTGACGCCCCACGCTTTACGCTTTCCTTGGACCAAGTCTAAGATTGATTAAGGGAGAAGGATTTAAATACATACATACACACATACATACATACAGATCGAAAAAGAGAAATAGCAAAGATGCCGCAGGATATGCCGCCCGTGGGGGGGTATGAGGCCGTGCAGTATAAGGTATGTGAGATTCTTTTCTTTTTTAGGGTTTGGGTTTGTGTTTTTGGGGCTGGGTTTTGTGGGTAGTGGAAGCTTGCGGGATGGGGTGATGGGGTTATGGGATTTTGAAGGCATTGGGAGGGGAGCGGGGTTGAGAAAGAGGAAGAGGTAATGGGGGCAGATGGATTGAGGAATGTGGGTTATGGGAATTAAGGATGAAGGATGAAGGGGAAGTGGTAGAGGAGTGATTGGTATGATTGGATGGTTGGATGGTTGAAATTGGAGATCAATGGAGATGAGCACGAACATGACGAAGACGAGGACGAGGGCGAGGACAAGATGAAGACGGGATTTAAAACGACGAGTAGAGAACGTGGAGAGATGAAAATTACATGACCAAGGACGAGAGAATTACAAGGAGGCTTTGGGGTAGATGGCGGGATGGTGTGATGTACTACAAATGTGCTGTGTTTGGTACAGAGAAATGCGGTATGAGGGATCGATGAGGAGCGGAGAATGGGATGGAAAGAACAAAAGAGACAAGATGGGATCGCATCTCTGTAATAGCATAAGATGGCCAAGAGATAAGATACGATGGCGTTTGCAAATGTGCGGTGCAGTGGAGGAGTAGATGATATGGTTTGAATGAGGGAGTGGGAGGTGGAGGTTAGGAGCTTAGAAGAGGGGGACAGGAAAGAAGATAGGATGTGATTCTAGAGTAGGGCTTTAAAAAGATGGTATTATGGAAATAGTCTGCCTCCACGGCAGTGGCCCCCGAAGGGCCAGCGGAGCGTCATTCAACAAGCCTACAGGAGACGACGCACGACTGTTTATATCGATACGCACACCCACCATGGCGCCCTTTTCTTCTAGCCATCTTCCTCCTCGTTCTCCAATGGACACAGCTCCGATGCAGCTTTCACGAATACCATTTAGATACTCCGATAGTCAGATAGTCCGATAAATAGATATTCAGATATTTAGATAGTTAGATAGTCAAAAGTGGGATGGACAGGTGGGCAGATGGAAAGGAAAACGCACAAGAAATGGAAAGGAACACAAAGCTAACATTTTACGTTTGAAATTTTTAGAGAAATCTTCCAGCACGCGGTTTCAGACCCTCGGTTATGCTTCTGGCTATGGCTGGAATTATGACATATGGATTTTGGAAGGTTGGAAAGGGAATTCGTGAACAGAAGTATGTTTTTATTCCTTTTATTTTTGTGGTTTTTGATTTACTCTACACTCCATTCATTGGAGTTTTTACTGTTGAGTTCTTGAGAAAGATCTTGAGCCGAGTTTTGTGTGGTTTTGCTATTATATACAATTGCTCGGATATGCTATGTGAAGGATTTGGATGACCATGGCTTTCCGTTCAGATATCAGAAGAGGAAATGGTATTGAACAACTTGCTAACTAAATAAATAGTGAACTTGCCCGTGAGAAAATGTGGTCTAGAATTCATCTCATTCCACTTTTGACAGCAGAAACCGATCGTGATTTGGTTAGAAGACATTGGGCAGATTTGAAGAGAGAAAAGGAATTATTGGGTAGTGAGACTAGTCCTTATAATAGTGATAGGTATGTTTTTACTTTGTTTTGTTTTCTATTGTGGGCTTAGGGGAAAGGGAATGGGTGAGAAGGGTTAAAATGAGATGAGGAAGTCTGAAATGGACGGGAAATGAGAATAATGCTAATGACTTTGATGATATAGATACGTCAGACCTACATACGCTGTTACCCCAATGCAAGTCACCAAGGATTAAATTTATACTTGGAATTTTGATCTCAAAAGGTCTTGCAGAGGCTATACGTAGTGGGTGTGGGATGAATTGAGTTGATCTGAGCTATCATTTCAATCTTTCGATTGTGATTTGATGTTTGATATTCAGATTCTGAGTGATGGTAAAGGCACAGTGCAATGGGATGGGATGGGATGTGATGGGATATGGTGTTGGTGATGTAGATAGGTGACTGATGGAAATGGAGAGTGGATGGATGAAAGGGCGCAGGGAAAAGAAATTGATAAATTAAAGTTACAAATATATCGCTGGTTTTGCTGCTTGATTCTGACATCCTATATTTTATATTTAAAGGCCTAGTAAGATCATCTACTTAGTCTATTAGTCTGCCTCCACGGCAGTGGCTCCCGGAGGGCCAGCGGAGCGTCATTCTATTTAGTTGGATGGTGTTGCATGAGTAGTGAGTGAGTAGATTGTATTGGGCTTTGTGAGTATATGAGGACTTGATGCGGGATGTCCTGAATGGATGAGTGGGAAATGTACGTGAATGTGTACGTATTATAATTCAAATGGTTGTATATTTATGAGTTATTAAACAGATATGGATATATTAGGTAATAAGTTGTGAAGAGAATGAAATCACCTTCCCTTTATTGTTAATCTTAATGTGTTATCTGCATATCATTTCGCGATAAGAAAGATAGATACCTACCTACCTACGTAGCACGTATGACCTCACAGCCCTTGATATTAAAACTCACAACTTGCAACAAGCACAATTCACTCCCTCATACAACAAAAAACTCAAACCCAAAACCACCCAACATGTCCAACACCCCAACCCTCCTCTCCCTCAACTCCCCAACCGACATAACCACCACCTGCAAAACCTACCCCCTCACCCCCACCGAACTCACAACCCTCCAAACGCGCTCCGCCGCCGCAAAACTCACAGCCTACTGTCCCTACTCCCGCTTCCGCGTCGGCGCCACGATCCTCGCGAAAAACGGAGAGTTTGTAGATGGAGCTAATGTGGAAAATGCTGCGTACCCCGTGGGAACTTGTGCGGAGAGGGTAGCGTTTGGGAAGGCGGTTACGGGGGGTTGGAGGGAGGTGGGGTTTAGGGCTTTGGGGTTGAGTACGGATGTTAGGGGGGGGGTGCCGGCTAGTCCGTGTGGGATGTGTAGACAGTTGTAGGTTTTTTTGGTTTTTGGGGGTGAGGGGGTGGAGGGTGCTGGATGTTTTGGGGTTGGTTGGGGGATTAGAGGGGAAGAAGGGGCATAAGAAAGGGGGTAGACTAATGTTTGAGGGGATTTGATGTGCTAATTCGTTTGAAAAATATAGTATACGCGAATTTTGCGATCTGGATATGCCAATCTTTATGTTTGATAATGATGGGAATTTTGTCGTTGCGAAGTTAGAGGAGGTGAGTGTCATTTTCTTTATAGTGGATAGAGTTGTTGAATAGGGATATAGGAGAATTGGATGTATAGCTAACGATATATACATATATAGCTCCTACCAATGTCCTTTGGACCGGAAGCTTTACCACCGAGGGAAAGTCTGGGGTGAGGATCATACATCAGATGGTTTCGATGGTTTTGATGGGTTTGATAGTGCGGTAGGATAAGTGGTGTGGTTTTGTTGGCTTCTGGTGGTGTGGTACAGATGGAGTTATATTGGCGAGGGGTTGAAATATATTCTGGGAGAGAAAAGGGGAGAGGAGAGAAAACGGGAGGAGAGGAGAGGGGAGTTTCAAAATAAATGAAAATGAAGGGCGAGAAGGAGGTTGTGAAATGGAAATAGAAATGGAACGAAAAATATTGAGGTTTGACTGGAATGGACGGATGGATGGATGAATTGATGAAGTCATGAAATATGATGAGATGAGATGAGATGTTAAGATTTGTGGATATTTACAAAATCAAACTTAAAGTCAACTACGACTACACATTGAAAGAGTTTGTTTGAATCACCCTCTCTAGACCTCCTTTATACCTCTTCAATGGTTTCATTTTGCACTTTACTCGTTCTATCTATTATGTATCGATCTGGTACAAAAGTTTGAATCGTCAAGTTGGCGGAAATCTTGGGAATATTGAACACCTTGGGCATAGTCCCCCCTTTCGAGTTCAGTCACCCATGATGAGAATAATGGAGAGGTAAGAGGTAGGTTTTGCTACGTCCTTCTAGGTCCTTGGAATGGATTGTTTACCATTGCGTCTTCACTCCCAAGTAAATAAGCAACACTAAAATTATTCTTCGATTTTCATCCCCTGCGCCTAATGAAGAACCTGACGCTCTCAGTCGATCCCATAGATGATTGAATAGGCTTTATCTTTCATTTGATGGTGTAAGGTGTTAGCATTCATAAAGTAAGTGAGAATACTAGGGATAACTATTCGATATATAGACTAAGATCTCGGATAGACATACAACATACAACACCTTTAAGTCATTATCATCGCTTATGACCTCTATATTGTAAGCGGAATGATATGTTATATAAATATGTATATATACATATCATCTACTTGTCATTACCGCATTCTTTAGAAGTTTAAAGGGTTGGAGAAGCGACTGGAGACTCACTCTTATGACCTCGGGATGCAATACCGGTAGTTTTTTCATATCGATATCTTTTCTATACTGTGCTATATTTATAATGGGAGCTGCGGTTGTTCCTGAAATCAAGTTTTATACTGGATACTGAGTTTTTGAGCTTTTGAAGATTTATTTGGGGTTATCGAGTTCTTTAAGAAGGTAAGTCTTTTGTTTGTTTTGCCTGTTGGGGTTGTTGGGAGGGGGGATCATTGTGGTGTAGCTGGTGTGGCTAGAGGGTAGTCGTTTGAGGACCAGTAGATTGGGGAGATAAAGAAGGAAGGAAGTTAAGGTGATGTGGAAGAGCCAGAAGGGGGTGTTTAGGGTTAGTTTGCGGTATGTGTTTTGGAGTATTTAGCTCTTGGATTTGAGTTTTTTGATGGAAAGGGATGAATTGATGAAGGGAGGAGATGAGGAGGTTAGATATGATGAGTTAAAAGATACAATATATATATATATATGATGAGTTAAAAGATACAATATATATATATATATGGAAAGTGGGAGTTAGAAGCTGGGATTTTGGAGAAATAGAATGAGTTGGAAGATACGAATTGAATAACGATGATCCAACGAAGCGAGTATTATTGTTATTTGAGACTTGAGATTTCCAAGTTCTCAATATCAAAGTATTTGGTTCATGGAACTTCAGAGAATCATTGAGGAGATTAAATACATGTTATACTTGATCCTCCATCCTCCATCCTCCATTTCTCATCTACCAATGTTCCACTCATCCGAACCACAAACCAAACCAAACCAAACACCTCAACAACCCCAACTCCGACCTCGCTGTAACACATAACACAACTTTATCGGTCGTTTTCACTGCCACGTTTCGACCACGACATATTGATCGTGTTTGTAGTTTGTGCTTTGTAGTACTAAAATAGATATATATATCCGAAATAAGAGTCTTACTTAATTACATCGCCGACCTGGAACTATGCACATTGATGTATAGATGGATGATTCGGGTGGGTTTTTTTTGGGAGGTGTGATTAGTAGATGTATATGTGTTGCTGAAGTGGGCTATGAGGAGGTTATTGTTTGATGGGGAGAGTGGAGGTTATTTGGATTTGGTTATTTGATATTGGAGGGTTTTGTGCTGGATTGTACGGGCTTGACTGTGATTATTTGATCGCTTGAAAGCTTGAATTTAGAGGAAGTTAGAGGAAGCTCAGCGATGCATAACATTGCATGATGCATGGAAGGATGTCGGGTCGGTACGAATAGGAGGTCGGGGGCTCAAACATAGAATTCGGATTACTTTAGCGGGAAATTGGCTAAGTGAATGTTCGGATCTGTTTGTAGGTATATTTGTATACATTATTGTCCCTCTCGTCATCCATCCTTCGTTGAATCTTTATCTTTTTTCACATATCTCTTCGTCAGCGAGATTTTAATAGTTCTGTATACTTTCTACTCCAAGTTAAGATATTATAGATATCTCAAAGTTCCCGAACTCATCCTCCTTTCCATATTTACCTACCCAGCTACAACTACCCCTCCATCCTTTTATCTATAATCTACATATCCATCCATATATCCAAACAATAAAACCCCAACCACCAATGGCCTTCACAACCCGATCATTTTCCATTCGCGCCCTCTCAACACCATCCCCTGTGTCACCCAACCACAAACATAAATCCCACCCCCGAAACCACTCTCGAAAACAACTACATCCCTATCACCATCTCCAATCCCACAATCCCAAACCCACAAATCCAAATAAATATCCCCCCCCATCGAGCTCACAAAATCTACCTCCAACCCCAAGAATCAGCAAAAGCAAATACGAAAATTCATCATCGATAGAAACCCTGATCACTCAAACACCAATAAATTTATCTATATCGCCATTTTCGGGCTATGTATGCGCATCCGATAGAGAAGAAGTATGTTCTTTAGGAAAATCTAGTTTTTCTGATGAGAGTTGTGTGGCCATGGAAATGTCAACAGATGCGGAAGCTGGGGGCGAGAAACGTGGAGTCGGGGTTGGAGGAGGAGAATGCACATGGAGGAATTGGAGATGGGGTGTACGATTTTTGGCTAGGAAGGGGAGGACTAGTTTATAGGGTTGAGTGTGAGATGGTAGGGGGATGAGGATGTGGAGATTTGGATTGCTGATATGATGTGTGATTTTTGAGTTCATCTGTTTATTATATTTTAACCTATTGGAAATGTAAGGTTTTCGTCTCATGTCTATTTATATTCAACTTTCATACCTCGAAAGTATCATTAAAATATCATCAAAATATTAATATCGTATTTGACTGACTGATATATAACTTTATAATCTCGAGATAAACATAAAGATATTCTAAAGGCATATTATATATACCTTGAGCTTCGAGTTTAGGAATCTTAAAATATGAGATGGAAATTATTTATTATCTAGATTTGTATGAGTTAACATTATATTCAATATTTATATTAATTAATCAATATTTAAATCCATCCAATTTAATCTTTAATACTCAAGAGTTGATTATATAATTACTGTCCGGATCATCAATAACTTTAATTATATTCAAATCTATATCTATTTATCTAAGATTAATATCCAGAAATTTAAATATATAAATAAGATCAAATTAAATCAATCCAAATTCAAATTCAATCTTTTATTAATCTCCCTCTCACTTTCTAAAAACAATAAAATAATATAATAATATAATGATATAATCCCAAACCCGGGATACAATTGATTCTATATGGTATCTTTCGCATAAACCCATCAATCCTATGCTATGTATGTATGTATATATATATATATATATATATGTAAGATCTTATATAAATATAAGTAAATAATAACCAATCCATTTTTCCCATTTCTTTATTTATCCAGCATTGTACCCCCATTTCCATCCATTGCAAGCAAAACCATTAAACCCAATCAAGACATAAAAATTCGCCAAACCCCACCCATCATACAAACTCCCCGTTACATTGATCGCATGGTCTGCAAACTACGCAGCCAATAAATCACCCCCCTTTCCCCATTTACTTTCATCTTCCATTTCTCCCTCGGGAGTCTTAACCCCATAAGCATCCAATAACCTGATACATCCCTTGTGTCCACCACTCCACGCATCCCCAGCAGGACTAATATCTCTATCATCCTTCGCATCTGGCGCCGCGCCATGATTCAATAAAATCTTGGCAATATTTTCATAACCCCTCGCACAAGCATCATGAAGAGGAGTTTTACCCTCCTCATCCCTTAAAACGGGATCCGCACCCCGCTGGAGGAGAAATTTGGTTGATTTGGGAAGATTTTGTCGGATGGTCCATACGAGTGGCGTGGTGCAATGATGATCGGGACAATCGATATCGGCACCGTGCGCGAGGAGAAGTTTGGACATTTCGAGATTATTGTATGAGATTGCCAATCCAAGCGGTGTACCTTCCCTGGGGCCATTTTTGAAATCCGTTACTCCGCCCTTGTTATTTGGATCGGCGCCTTTTTGAAGGAGGATTTTGGCTACAGAGGCATTTCCACAGTGGACGGCCCAGTGGAGAGCTGTGAGACCGAAGGAATCTTCTACGTCGATGTAGGTGCTGCTGTTTTTGAGGAGGATCTCAGCCACCCACCAGGTGTCGCATACGGCTGAGATGTGAAGAGCTGAGAAATGAACATTTTGGATGGCGGAGAAATTAGTCATGTGGCGATGTTTTTTGAAGTAGAGGAGCCAGGTACGGCGGAGATCGCAATTGCGACGGAAGAAATGGCGGTCGAGGGCGTAGGATTTCATCATGCGAGCACCGGCGATGTTGCTATGGTTAATCCAGTATATGAGAGGATATTGAAGACTGTCTTCTGAGGAGGGTTGATCTTGTAATGAGGAAAGTGGAACATCCTCGAGACTTTCGAGGTAGTATTTCCAGTCTCTGGTTGTATATTTGAGGGCTCTGAAAGCGGCTTTCTCGTGTTCAAATTCGAGGTCTGAAGAGAAGATACCGGCGGTTTCGTGGTTGAGGAGATATTCTTTTGCGGATCGGTGGACAAAGTATGGGTGATCGCGGTGTAATGATAGGAATGATCCACATAATTCAACAGCATCCAATACCATATCTTCATCATCCATAGCTGCCGCTGGGAAAGCGGCCATCACGGCCAATTCTCTAAGACTGAGAGGTCTGAAAGCAATTCCTACTGCACGAAGAACTGAGAAGGCTGTTTGTTGATCTTCCTCACTCAATTTCAAAACTCCCTCGAGAATTCTCGCGTACAGTGCATCAAGTCCAGTAGGGAATTTGCCAAGTACAAGTTTGACATTGATGAAGGAGACATTCTTCTTCAACAGTTCCTTGCAAGCAAGAGAGATGAAGAGGAAATTTCCTCCAGCTTTTTGTCTCAATTTGTCGGCCACGAATTGTTTTAAAGGTGCATCGAATCTCTTCTTCGTAGCCAAGGCATCAACCTTGTGAGCGATAAACGAGTCAACTGCTCCGCTGACTTCGGTGGCGGTTTCTTCCAAATCCACCACCCAGGATAATTTTAAGTATTCTTCAATTCTTGTTTCGTTTCGACTTGTGAAAATCCATTTCACATTGCAAAGTCCATCCACATTGGATGCAATATATGTACTGGCGAGCTTGAGGAAGACATCCAAAGATTCCTCGGTGCATTCATCGAGACCATCAATGATCAGATAAAGATTTCGTGTGGTCGATGCTTCAAGTACCCGTGTCAAAGCAGTCCAAACTCCCTCGATAGTTGCGAACATTTGAGGTCCATGACGTTTGAAATCCTCCAACAGCACATTCTGGGAACTTTGCTTCAAAACTTGATGGAGGACGGTCTTGAGAGCATGTAATGTCGAATTTCTCTGATCCGTGTTGTTATCGCAGAAAAAGTATGCCACTTGATCACAAGGGTTTTGAGCGACTTGCTTGGAGAGAATATCGACGAGATACATGGAAAGCATGGTTTTACCCTTTCCTGCTTGTCCATGAATCCAAAGTAAATCGGATTGATCGCTTTCCATCATGGACTTGTAACTCTTGTTGTTGAGGATCCAGTCACACGATTTACTGAAGAGACGATCGGTACGAGCTTCAATCTCCTTTCTTCCGATGAGGGGATTGATGACAGCCAATGCGTTCAAAACCTTATTGCTAACTGCAACGTCTCGTGAAGAAGCTTTACCACCGCCTCGAACCATTCTGTGTTGCGTGGTTACGATATCGTTCATTTGGCGGGTGAGTTGTCCCTTTTCCATATCACGAGTACTGAGCATGGTCGATAGTAAACTCGATACTGCATCATCGTGAATTGAAAGTTCTTTCCTGAACTGCGAGACATCCCATTTCTTGCAAGCTAGCCAATCGACCTTTTCGATGATGTTGGAAAATTCTTCGTGAGACCATAGAGATCCCTTGGTGGTGACACCATTCAATCTGCAACTCTGATGAACAAATCTTTCTATACAGTGCTGACACGCACTGATGACTTGCATCATCAAACCACGCTGAGGTCCAAATGATGGATCACTCAGAAATCTCTCGAGACCGTCGAGACGCTTGTGAAGACTGGATAGAACTTGTGCGACATCTCCAAAAACTGGGTTTGCCTTTCCGGATTCGCTGATTGATGTGAATGCGTTTCTCAGGATCTCAACTCCATGAATAACCTCGCCGAAGCTGAAACCGAATGGGATCGCCATGTTGACTGTATGCGTGGTGTAGGTATTTGGAGAAGTTTTCACTGCTGATGGTGGAGAATAGATTGTTAGGAGTTTGAAAGTTGGTGTTTGTGAGGGTTGTATATTCGAAAAGTTAAACGATATCGAGTGTAAATGATGAATCAAGTGGGTGCCAGAGATTGACAGAATGGACGTCCGTGAAGCTTAAAGAAGCCTCTTGAATAATCGTGATATAATGGTTTCTTGTGAGGTGTCATTCGGGCCGTGGTGGCTTACAACTCTGAACGACCTTGATGTGATTGTGATATGAACTTATCACAATGGATACGAAGACTTCCCTCGGATGAAAGGACGTGAAATTAATCTTGACTGCTGGAGAGATGAAGGATGAGGGAAGAGGTCTGATATATATGGATGATGATAGAGAGACCATTGCCGTAGTTTGTCTCCATTACATTACTCTGTTCAGGTAAGGCCCACCGAGTGTTTTGAATCGCAACAGTTTATACTTTCAATGCATTAGTGACCAATAGGATTCGAATGAAATTGGAAAACGAGCGGTTAATCCACATGTTACCCTAACGACCAGTTGATTTATGAAGCGCATCGACCGAAAGATAAGTCATTGATAATAAGTCGAATCCACTCGGTAAAGGAATTTTTCATCAAAAAGTCGGAAATATGTACAGAGTAGGGTTAATTGAACACAGCATACCAGGGACTACCGATGCCATCTTATCAATTCTACTCCACTGTATTATCATACTACTTGATTTAGCTTGATGTCAGCGGTCCTAGAGAATTAGGGGTCCGCTTATCCTTCCGGCTTCTTCTCGCACCACCTCTCACACTTTCACGTTATTCGCCCAGCTCCGCACCGCTGCACAAATGAAGGGGGTGAAAATGCACCAAGGGACAATACATAAATGGTCCAGATAGTGAAACATCACGACAAAGGAAGAGATTTCACATGCTCATCTGCTGTGCATGATCCGGTCGCATGTAGGTCGTATGTATGTTTCCTGTCTTGAAATGATGAGAAAAATCTAGATATTTCCGCAGATGAGAATGAAGATCTCTTTGAAAATCAAGATTTGAAGGGTTCCAAAAGGGAAGATTTACACAATGGACGCCTATTTTGAAATTCTGTGCATATATTTACTTGCATCGGTAGACTTGAAAAAGTAAGAATTAATTAATAAACTTCTGAAAGAATAACCCATGGTTGCAATGCATGAGGGATTCCCACCATAAAGGGTTTCTACGTCATTGTATCCATAATATGGCGAATTTGGTCGCTTTCGCTAATGATCCCTCCGAAGGGACCTCTAAAAAAAGGGACCCAAGCCTCAGACAAAGAGGAAAGAGCAAAGAGCAAAAATCAAAATCAAAATCATAAATCATAAATCATAAATCATAAATCATAAAATCAAGGGACCCTCAAATTTGTTGATTAGCTTCTACCAGTCACCATTAATGATTCAGCTCAACAATAAAATGTGTAAACTATCGGTTGGATGTCGAAATGTACCTTTGCCCTCCGTAAAGTCAGACCGCTCAAATTCAGCTATCAGACCCACCCAAAGCTACACGGTAACACGGTAACACGGTAGCACGGTAGCACGGTATTATCTCTAAAAACACATCTGCTTTGATCAGATTTGCAACTGCTCAGACCAGTGCGAAATACAAAACCCAATCAGATGCCTCAATCGTGCATTCACGGTAATTACTCGCAATTTAACTATCTGATCAATCCTCCCCAGGGTTCCTGCAGTTGCCCGAGTAAGATAGGGGATTTAGAGACGGGATGAATGAATCGTATTTAACCGCCTTGCCATTCCGACGACCAATCGTTCGGATACGCCTTCATCCTTCTCCACTAGAAGAAGATACAACTCAGAGGTTTCAATGCTCAATGCCAGAGAAAGGGTCCGAGGAAAGGCAACCATGCAATATTGTGTTTGGATTGCATGCATGTGAAGATTAATATTGGGACCATTTGAGTGATTGTTTGATGGCTTCATCAAATTCCTGCATGGTAGGTAGGGGGAAGAAAAACCTCATCATCATCAATATCATCATCATCATCTCATCATCACACCATGCCTGCAACATTTGCCAGATGGTGAGTTTAGTCTTGGCCGCGGTGGAGATCACAATACCAAAAGAAGCTGAAATTTCCCTCTCCACCCAATCAAGTATTGAATCAGTCCATGTTTTACTCAGATAATCTTCATCTAGTTTGTAGCAATCTCGAAGACATTCATACTCTCCTGACGCATTGTCGAAATATACTCATGCCACATGGCTGATAGACAGTCCGTGTTATCACGTCGAAAGTTCCAAGCTAGGTCAAGGGATATTTTGTTGTTAAGCATTTCGGTAATTTTGTCCTTCCGAGATGAATGGTTGGTTTGTGCCGCTGTCATTGTGAAAGAAGGGTCTTGTGTTTTGATTCCTGGGTTTGAGTCTTGATTCTTGGGTCTGAGTCTTGATTCTTGAGTCCTGAGCCCTGATTCTTGAGTCTTGATTCTTGATTCTCGAAGTATTTGCTTTTCACACGTTGCTCACACCATCTCTTTCCAACCTCACACCCACCGTTTTGAACTACAACGCATAAATCAAAACGATTGGATCGTATGCTGAACATGAAACACACTGTTGGGTAAGGCTGATGATCTCGGAGAAATCCAGCAAGCTATAGGGAATATCCAGGGAGAGGGAAAATTACTCAACTAGCTGTGTGCTCCAATTTTTACGACTCTTATTAGGATTTCTTCGTATGCCAGTAGCTTTATTATGCTTTTATGTCGGGATCCTTCAAATCTCACTTGAAACCAGTATCAACATGCCGATGCCGATAGATATGATATTGGCTTTGAGGATAAAAGTATGATAGTAAAGAATAGGCGAGCATTGTATAAGAAATACGGAAGTTTATGTCCTTTTATTTCTTCTTCTACGAAAGAACAGTAGGAGATTCAGAGGAAAAGACCAGAATATGGGCCGTGTTAGACAGGATGGAGTATTGGTAGGAACATTAATTGATCAGCTGGTCCCTTGGATTTCAAACTGGCGGGGTAGAAGAAGCAAAAGATGTATGATCACGTGTGAGAGCTCATTTTCTATTGATATTTTCTGCCCATGACATGCCCAAGACTTTATCTTGCGTGTTTTTATTCCATGAGTCTCGTCTTGTTTTCACTCATCCAACGACTTGGTCGAGTCGAAATAGTTGCGAGTCATTATGGCTTTATATCTCATTTCTAATCCAGGACCTTCAGGACCTTCAGTACCTTGAAGTCAAACCCACTTGACCGGTTCCTGAAAGATGACGATCCATTAGAGTCAGGAAACTACCTACTGTCCGGTAATGTTGTACCAGACATCTATGATCGATTCAGTTATTTTCTCTCTTCTCGCCGCCGCTTACCTAAGCTTGCAACCCAAAAAGCTCTTCATCAACTGATCTACCTTCTGAAATCTTGCCCTTGAATCGCCATGCGGTTATCCGAGGCTCTACGGAATAGTAGTGAGAATAGCGTCGGCGAATCCATAAACTCTCGCCGGCCACCCGTTAGCTCGGCAAAGTCTTGCGTATTCGGTATCCACTCCGATTCCCAAACTGTATTTCTGACCAATCCCGTAGAATATTATACGATGAACCGCGATCTACGAGTGAAAAACTAAGACTGAGAAAGGAAAGAAAAGAAAAGGAAAGAAAAGAAAAGCCTTTGGCCGATCTCGTAAACGCGGCTCAACATCTTGTTATTAGTAATTTGACGCCGTCCACTTCTTGTGGATTGCTCAGCGTCTAGCGTCTATGTGTTACCTAAGTAGATTGATGTTCATTTTTTTCACTATGCGGTAGCATGGAAATACCAGACCTCGAGACATTACCATTTATCTATTTCAAGAAGATTCAATTAGAACAGTGGGATACCCCCGAGATAGTAGATAGTTGAACTTTGTCCGTATTTGTGTTTGGCCCCGCTTCCCGATCTCCATATTCCATATTCCATATTCCATATTCCATATTCCTATCAGGCTGTGGGTCTCGTTCCAAATTCATCAATTGTTAGCAGAAAGGGGAGAAGGGTTAATGTATTGTGCCTCGACGCCATAGATATCACTGCTGCATCGAGATCGTGGCAGGTTGTTTACTTCTTTACGACTTGAGCATCTTGTGATCAAATTTCATTTCGCAGAGGCGATTGATGATCCTCAACCCATGAATGCAGCAGTTTTTCACAATCAGGGTCAATCAATACTAAAGGTATGGAGTATACCTCCCAAAGACTCGTACTCATTCTTTTCAAACTACACCCAAAAACCATCAATCGATTGTCGAGAGCGAGATACCATTGAAAGAAGAGTGTCCCTGGGTATGCCTACACACTCACACACAATCGCCAGCAAAACCTCCTATTCCCTCCGCTGAGCATATAAGACTTGCAATAAGATTAAATCCAATAGTCTGACCTATATCTCACATCCCATCGGCGAATCCGTCCATCACTGAAGTCCGATTCCACCCAAAATATTACCAATACCATGGTTCAGGAATAGGGGAAAGGAGACTGGGAAAGTCAATAGATAGATATATTATAAAACGAAGGGAACATGGAATCTTCGGGTGCGCCAGTGGAATGTCTGAGTTGGATTTGAACGCTATAAGGTATGTGCGAGTCGAAGCTGGACAATAAAGGTAGTGGTAGTGGTAGTGGTACTGGCTGGTACTGGCTGGTACTGGCTGGTACTGGTAGGGGTACTGGTACTGGTAGATTGTTGGGGTCAGAAGGGAATGAATGATTATAACAAAGAATCTTGTTTGATTTTATATCTCCTCGAGGTATATCAACATTTTGAATCTTTTTATTGTATTGTGAGATTATCATATTTGAAGCAGGTACTATCATTCATTCATCCATCCATTCATTCTATTGGAATGTTCCATGAAACTCTTTTTTGACCGCCTCGGCCTTTTCAGCCTTTTCTTTTTGCTGTTCCAGAATCTACTTTTAGTGAATAAACCCCCCAGCAGCCCGGTCATCAACATCAAAGCGTAACTACAGAGTAAATACCACTACCAACCTACCCATCCTACCAACCTACACTACCATCCTACCATCCTGCCATCTTTCAAGACGTTTATGAAACTCTCAACATTACCTCGAGACTGCTTACCATACATAAGTCTGACTACTTACTCACTCTCCGCCAAGGTCACCAGGTTCCGGTACTCACCACAGACTGCTTACCACGAGGATTCATGCTTAATTAACAAAATCGATAGATTCTAGAGCTGTGCTTTGCTTTGCTTCATTAGATCCCGGTCCCTTCAAGAAGCTTCTTCTTCTTCTTCTTCTTCCCCTTCTTCGATAACCTCTTATGTAAAGAAAGCTTCTCCCTAGAAAATACTTCGTGCCGAATTATTCACATCTTCTTTCTTACAAATTACTCTCTTCTCATATACACCTCTCTCATACACACCTCTCTCATACACACCTCTCTCATATACACCTCTCTCATATCTCACATCTCTCATATCCGAAGATTCATTTTCAGTTAGCCTAGGATACATGTCCTGTCCCCGTAGTACAAAATAATGTCTCTATATGAATGCTCCGGTTGTACCGAGTCAATTCGTCCCGACAAGGCGCGCATCCAATGCCACATATGTACCGACTACAATCTTTGCGCCAACTGTTTCGTCATTCAAAACATAAGCCATACGCACCTGAGCAGTCATCCCACCGCCATCTTCAAAACGAGCGGAACCACGACCCCGGCCATCCCGCCTCCCTTTCCCCCTCGTCCCGTCCCGCTTCTCCCTCCACGAAAAGATACCCTCACCACCCCGCCCAAAAAAGTCGAACTCCCTACCGCAAACTGGGGCGCCCTGTGGGATATCGTAAAACCCAGTAGGAAAACCTCAAAAGGTAGCGCGGGCTCGCAAAAAGGTTCCGCTTCAGGTGCAGGTCTGGGTGATCTCATCTCCATTCAGCTGCCCGTGAATGAGGATGCTTTTACCGCTAGTCATTTATGTGATAATAACAATCTGAGTTATTCCAATTCGCCCATTACAAAATTAAGACCCGATTTACCTATTAGACCGGTAAAAATTGAATTAGAAGCTTTTACCAATCCATATGCATCAATGGCGCCGCCGGTACCTTCGGAATGGAGTCCATTTTTTCAAAAGGATGGAACGGCAAATGCCATTTTTGTTGATTTGATGACGACGATCTTTTTGTGTTTGGATGTTGAAGAGACGAATGAGTTGAGACCGGAGGTTTGGAGTGCATTTTTGGAAATGCAGGGGGTGGAGATGGAGCATAATATTTGTAGGTTTTAATTTTTTAGGAAGGGGGGGTATGTAAAGGGTGAAAGAGAAGGTGGTTTTCTGGATTTCTGGAATGGGACTAATGGAAATTTATAGGGCAAAAAACATTATACACAACAGGTGGACCACAAAATCAAGAAATCGCCGACTTGGAACTCGGTATCTTCTTCAAATGCAATGAGATTTCTCATACCCTCTCAGTGAGGCACGCTTCAAACTTACCCCCTCCATCTCCGTCTCCCACGGCTGGGGAGAGAATCCGAAGATCCATCAGTCTCGGAGCTAATATGCCCATGTTAAGTCGACAGGGATTTATCGATGTTATGGGGATGGAAATGTTGAGGGATCCGGATGAGGGGCATAAGAGGTTGAGTGGGGTGGTTTCGGGGGCGATTAGGGATGTTATTTGAGGGAAAGGAAAGTTAGAGATAAGAGAAGGATTAAGGAGGAAAAGTTGAAGTGGGTTGGTGGAAAGAAGGAGAAAGAAAGGATGGAATGCGAGTAATAAGAACGCTGATCCGGATTTGGGGAAAAAAGAGTTAAATAACTCAAAAGCAAATATACCTCCACCAGAAAATTTCGCTCTTCACAGCTCCGACGACGATGAAACTTTTATAGAGGGATTACGGATTCACATGGAAGAAGTTGATTTAGTGGGTGAGGCTTTGAATTTGGATTTGGATGTAGATGTAGATGTAGATGTGCATGTGGAGATTAAAGAGGATGTGAAGGAGGATGTGGATGTAGAAGTGAAAGAAGATATAAAGGAGGATAAGGAAAGAGATGATATGTTGAGGATGGGTATGATATGATATGGTATTATATGATATGGTATTGTATGATATGGTATTATATGATATGGTATTATATGATATGGTATTATATGATATGATATCATGATTCAGAAGGGGATGGGAGGAAGGGAAGGGAAGGGAGGGGAAGAAGAGGTATTGATTGTTGATTGTTATTTGTTATTTGTTGGAATTGTTGAATCTAAGGAGGGAGGAGGATTTGAAGTTTTGGGGATATGGGAAAGGAAAAGTTGGAAATTGGGAAAGGGGGAAAGGAGGAAAGTAGGTATAGAAAAGTAGGTAGTTGATGAATCATGAGTTTATGAGTTATGAATTTGGGATTTTAATTAAAATTGAAGTTGATAAAGTTGAGGAAGTTACTGATTGAATATTTGAGCACCGAATAGTGTTACTTCTATCAAGTAAATAAATCAATATGACCTACATCAAAATATATCTATAACGATTCACCAGATAGACATTCTCAACAAACCTCTTTCATTTTCCATTTCCACACCTCCTCTCCTCACAAACTCTTCTAGCTCTATCTTCAATTCTCGAATACCCAGCACCAAAAACTCTATCAATGAATCTACCCATTTCGAACTCTTTATTTCCTTCTTTATTCAATTCTATTTTATTTTATTTATTTTCTTTCATTTAACTTTCATTTAACTTTCATTTAACTTTCTACTCGGAATATTAATATATAATTAATAGTTTAATTTTTATCTTCATCTTTCTTACCTAGTCTTCTTAGGGTTTCCATATTCATTTCATCTTGTTTTAACTTGTTGTTATAATTATATCATATATTATTATATCTCAACATCCTAATCCCTCATTTATTTTTATAATTTTTTTATTTTATTTTGTGAATTCTAGATTTAACTCTAGCTTTATATTAATAATCAAATATAATGAGTATAAATAATTATCATAAGATTATTATAAATAAAAGATTTCTGTTTGAAATCAATAAGGATAGAAATCTATACTTGGATATAAAATGTTTTAGAGTAGAAAATAGATGATTTTAATGAATGTGGGATTGAGATATATATATATAATATAATTTACTACTCGCTTAGTTTGTATACACTTATTCATTTTTATTATATATACTTGCGAGCTCGAGGTCTCTAAGAAGAAAACAGATTGATAAATCTTAATTGTATATCTTAGATCTATACTCTATAAAATAAATCAAAAAATTTCACTCTTATACAAACTTGAGAGACTTTGACTTTTAAATTTACAAGTATTTTTCTACTACTTTATTTATTCGTTATAATATAAATCTCAGTATTAATTAAAATTTACATTTCTTCCACACTTGATGACATTCTTTGTGGTTTCCTGATCATGATATTTATTATAAAACGATTCGATGAGCTGCCTGCTTGAAGATGATGATTATTTTGCTTCTTCTTCTTCCTCTCCTCTCCTCTTTCAATCTGTAAGAAATTGAATGAGTAGTCTACACCGATATTATATTATATTATATCATATCATATATTACAAGAAATATTCATGAATCTAATATACACATAAAGTGTGAATATTATAAAGCAGAATATGAGATGAGATGAAGAAGATGAGATAAAATATGAGAAACTATTCAATGAACAAAGTAGATATCCCAAGAATTAACTTTAGACTACCTAGGTAAAATGGATGAATCTCGTATTTCCTATCTAATGAAGTTAGTTCATTTAGGTGATACTATTTAAAATACAGCATATAAAAATGTTTTATATATATAAGTATAGTAAATCGAATCATAACATGAAACCCCAACTACATTACTTATCCAGCCATAATTACTCCACGATACACCGATAGTTTTAGCTAATTAACACCTCTCAAACAAAAGATCTGACTATTCTATTATAAAACCATTCACCCACTCACTCACTCACTCACCCTATCCCTCCCAAATCAAAATCAATCCAACCCCGAGTGCTTTCCTCACCCCATCACCCCATCAAATCAACTACAATCTGCCCCTAACTAACCAAAAATCACATACACACTCTCCCAAAACCAAAAACAATATATCTTTTTCTAAACACTCAATTCCTACATTTTTATAAATAGATATTTTAATATTTTCATCAAGTAATATGTATATCAAATCCAAGAAGAGAAAACTTAAGCTCACAATATCTTCTTCACTGGAAGTTAAAAGTTAAAAGTTAAACAAACAAACAAATTTATTATTAATTGTATTCCACCACTCCACTACTCATGGTCATGGTCATGGGCATGGACAACAATGTAACATTTAATACGCTACGCTATGTATGAAGAGTACTCGAGTCTATGTTATGTTGAGTATAAGAATATTCAAACGTTCTTTCATTAATCGATTCCACCTTGCTAAACAATGCTATGCTATGCTATGTCATACCATGCCATACCATGTCATGTAAACATATCATGATCCATGTAATCATGCATCCCATTCAATGTTATTCATCATGCACTATGCACCAAACTCCATGCGTCCGTAAAACAAAATCAATTCAATAAAAATCCCTCTTCCTTTCATTTCCAACTAACCTACTCCCTACCATCGCCAAACAGATACCCAGCTTCAAGACAATAAGCCCCCCCACCAGCCATTCCCTTTTCACTTCCCCAACAAACCACAGTTGCATCTACAATCCCACTTAAAACACCTTCCATAGATCCAAGAACACCCCAACCAATGAAACCAGCTACGAGTCCAACTACATAAGCATATGCGCTACCTTTGATACCAGGGCCTTCAGGCATACTGATTGATAGTTGACGAGCTGTTGCGACCCAACCTCCGAAGCCGAGAGCCATGGACATGATTACGCGAGTCGCATGGAGGAGGAGTTTGGCTAATCGGTATGGAAGTAAGGGAGTTGCGGCATGGCTTCGAGATGAAAATGATCGCGGGGTTAAAGTGGTTGTAGGTGCTTGAGGTGTGAGAAATGTCATTTGACTCAAACCCCGTGCTGAAGTTTGAAGAGGCTGAGAGTGGATGGCAGCATATGTGAGTGTGAGAGGATTAAGCAAAGCGGTGACCGGTGTTGGTACAAAGGAGTAAGCAATTATCGAAATAGCTGTCACTAATCTTCGGGGGAATACGATAAGAGGAAGTCTGATCAGAAGGGCCAATAATGTTGATAGACATATGGTACCAAATATCGTATTAGTGGAGTGATAAAAAGCTGCTCCAACGATCTCTCGAGATGTGGGTCCTGGCTGCACATTGCGATGATAATACCATTGGGAGACGGTTGCGGCGGTCGTAGTTCTCTGAACTCCTCCAATCACCGATAGAGTCCAAATGTACATCATCACGAAATATACACCAAGCCACCAAGTCGTCATATCAATAATGAAGCTGAGCCCTGATCTTGAGAGATGACCACCCAAAAATACTCTTGTAAACATTCCTAACCATATCCAGGTCCATAAAACAACTGCTCCTAAAGTAGCGAATCCTAATGCGAGGAGACCTGGATTTGCAGCAAGAATCCTTGATGCGAATTCTAGAATACTGATAGACTTAGTTAGGGATTGGCGGCCCTTGTAAATGGTATACAGCCAAAGTAGAGCAAGGGCTCCGGGTATAAATGACATCCATCGCATAGCTCTATCTTGTACACCGGTTCGATCTGTAGAACCTTTCATACTAGATACCAGAGGGTACAGTGAGAATGAGAACAGTATGACTGGCACTGCGAGAACAATCAAAAATACCAATGGGCGAACAAAGGATCGTAATAATGCAAGCCATACAAAAGAGACGATGATGGATGCCAGGGTATCGACAGCAAACAAATGGAATGAAGAACGAAGAGTTGTGTAGACGGTGTCACCGAGCACTCCGTCGGGCGTTGATGTATGAAGGAATATCAGGAAAAAAGTTGCGAAAAGTGCGCCCAAACATATCAAAAACAGAGACCCCCAAAACATGTCATGCTTTGGACCTTCATTTAAAGTTATAGGAACTGTTGCTGGAACAGTTTCCACTTCGCTCGGTGGTATAGGGAATCGAGGACCAGGTTGTTGACTTGATTCAATATCCCTCTCAATACCTCTTGTAGAATCGCCAGCAAGTCGGATCGGTCCTGATTTCGGTCCAGATTTAAATTTCTGAAAGGCTGGTGGGTTATCGTCACCCATATCATATGCCAGTTCACTTGGAGGTTCGCTGTCGGCAATCGTAGATTCTAATCCAACATCCACCATCCTTCCCTTCCCTTTATCACTGCTTTCTCGACTGCTTGGCCGCCTACTTTCATCATCACGTTCTTCCCCAACTGTTTCTGGTGTTCGGCCTCGCTCTCTTGTACTCCTCACTCCACCTGTCCAACTGCTTTTAATACCCCGAGGACGTTTCCGATCGTCGCCTACTCTCCCATCTTCATCTTTACTATCCTCCAAAGCTGCATCACTCCCATCGCGCTCGGTTTCCTCACTCTCTTCTAATTCTCTCGTAGGCGCGAATACTCTCCGTGATCGTTGTAGCGCAAAGAAATCTGCAGTCTCCCTCTCTCGCTCCTCCTCCTCATCTTCTTCTTGAAACTCGTTCAAAGCGCTGTGAAATAGCGGTGCATCAGGAGGAGCTTGGGAATATCGAGAGGTAAATCCAAAGTTTGGGAGATGTGAAGACTGATAAGGGTTACCAAGTGCTCGATGATGTCTCGAATTTCGTAAAGGTTGCGATCGTTGATATCGTTCGTTTGGAATTCGAGGCGGAGTTTCGTTATCCTGTTGGACGAAGTTGGAGATTCGGGACTGTGACTGAGCCAAGAAGCGCGAAGCATCTGGAGAAAATCATGGTTAAAGGATGAATGTGAATGATAGTCCAAACTATTTACTTACATTCTGAGAACATCTTCGGCTGTTATGAATTTGGATATTGATATGTTTTGTCCGCGATGAAGTTAATAAGTTGAGTTGTTGATAAGGACTCTATCTTTTGGTTCTGCCCAATCTTGTGGGTCTGTTTCGGGAGAGCTTGAAGTCGGCACTCGCAAGTTCCAGACGCAGTAGATCAGTTGTAAGTTGGGACCGCTCGTGAACAGTGAATGATATAAAGCTTGTGATGGTCCAAAGTGCCGCATAAGCAAGACTGATTGAAGCTTCATGTACAAGGCGTGAAGTTGATATTGTGAGATATCAGTCACTTGCTTGATCTGGGGACGAGTCAGATTATGGCGGAGTGCCGGGGGGTCGTGATTCAAAGGAATGACAAGGCAGACAGAGATTCCGAGAAGACAGTGACGGATTTAAGTGATGAAGGATCCTTCCCAATGGTAAGTGAAGTATAATAGGAGGAATGGGTTAAAGGAGAATAGAGTAGACGGGAGTTGTTATTCAAAGAATACTACCTATAGCGTAGATACATTATTTACTTGTGAATACCTGGGTAGGTAGGGAGGTAGGTAGGGAGGTAGGTAATGATAATATAATGGATACCTAAAACCATACGCAGGAGGGAGTGAAAGCAACAGCCTTCCTTTGTTCACCGCCTCCAAGCAACCCAACCAAAATACCCCATTTTGTAGGTAGATAGGTAGAAGGTAGATAGTGCTCAAGACGATAAACCGATTCCTTCTCCGCTTTCATTTTCCGAAGCCACTTTTGGGCGGGTCATCTCATCGGATTCAGGAACCTTGAACATTTACCCATTGCACTACCTACCTCCGAATATTTACCATTTACCAAGACTACTGACTCTTTCACAATCCATTACCACCATCAATATTACTTCTTCCAACTTTTGCAACTGTAAGCTTACTATTTTTGCTATCATTCTTTGGCCGGATCGCAAATCGCAGAATAATTCAATTCCAAACAGCTTCTCCCTTACAATAAATACGACTTCTTGTTCCACCCCCCTCTTCCTACGAGGTCAACAAATAACCGGCGGATTTCTTAAAGCTGCAGAGCAATGTCTGGATTATCATGGGACTATATTGCGAAGCTCGTCTGTATTGGCGATAGCGGAACTGGAAAATCATCACTCACAATTCGACTTTGCGAAGGTCGTTTTTCTCCCCATCATGATGTTACTATTGGTGTCGAATTTGGTTCGAGAATCATCCCAGTTGGTCCACCGAATTCAGAAGGATTTAAGCCAAAATCGAGTACTCTAGACGAAGTGCCAGTATCTAAAGCTCTAGCTGCAGCATCGGACATTCCGCAGAAACATATGAAACTCAGTTTATGGGACACAGCAGGTCAGGAAACTTATAAGAGTGTAACGAGAAGTTATTTTCGTGGAGCTTCGGGCGCATTGCTTGTATTTGATATCTCACGGCGACCGACGTTTGAACATGTTACCGACTGGTTACATGATTTGCGACAAATTGCAGAGCCGGATATAGTTGTCGTGTTGGTAGGAAACAAGAGTGATTTGGCGACGGGCGAGGAGAATAAACGAGAAGTTACGGTCGAGGAGGCAGAAGCTTGGGCTAAACGAAACGGTGTATTGGAATATGTCGAAACAAGTGCAAAGAGTGGTGAAGGTGTTGAGAATGCATTTTCAAGAGTGGCAGAAAGGATATATATGAACATCGAAGCAGGGAAGTATGATTTGAATGATAGGAGATCTGGGGTTAAAGGTCCTGGTTATGGAGGTTCTAGAACAAATCTTAAGTTGGCTCCTCAACAGGTCGCTGGTGGTGGATGTTGTTGAGCGAAGGATGATTTGCGAGACCAAATCTCCTTCTCTATGGGAGCATACAGATATCAAATTATGATAGGTATACGACTCTAAACCTGTGGTTGACCACAGGTCTCCCGCGGGAATCTGTATATATTCTGGTGCAGGACTGGATAGTCTTAAATAACTTGTATGATAGGAAGAGTCTGAGAGACTTTGGAGAGTTTGCTTGAAGATACCCAAAGCGTGAGGAATTATGATCATGAACTTAGCAACATAGCATTGAATTCGACTTTTTGACTTCCAAGTAAAGTCTTGATTTCCACATCTATACATTTGGCTATGTGATTTTATATCTCATTCTACATGCTTGATTATATTTGGTGAAAGCACGCCCCTCCCATTGAGATCTCATCTGTGAAAGATAACAAGAGAACAGTCTTGAGTACCAATACTGCAGAATACCTCTACATCCCTACATGTCTCTCAGTTTTATGTATGAATAAATTGAGACCCTTCACATGGATGTAGTCTAGGATTCGAATGTCCATCCCTGAGCCCCATGAAAATCTGTCCCACTCTTTTCCCCAGAACTGTACTGATGACTAGAGCACAAGCAGAATTCTGCCGCACTTTACCGCTCTTATAGATCTCTTTCGCTTGATGATCTTCCAAGATCTCTCAACTTCACCAACAAAAGCCCCACCCAAATTACTTCATACTTCTCCCTCTTAACAACTCCACATTCAAACTCACAAATACTTTCAATTTTTTGAAAGAACAGAACTGGAAAAGGTCAAGATATTTATTCGAAAAAAGTCGTTGGTCGTATAGACTTTGGAAATCATGTCAAATCACTCCGTTATTCGCATTGCGAAGGTAAATACATCATGTGAAACTATATGACGATGTTCCTGGTGATATGGTAAAAAGCGCAAGGCTGACATTTTTAATTTATAGGAGTTGGCAGATATTCAGAGGGGTCCAGATTTATGTAAGTTCATATGATCACTCCTAAAACTTGCTATTTACTTCTATCTCGAATTCATACTGATTACTTATTTTCAGCTCTGGCAGTTGCTTGTCGAGATATCGATGTTCGAGCTGTGAAAGCAATTATAATCGGTCCACCAGATACACCTTATGAGTTTGGGTTCTTTGATGTTTGTCCATCTATCTAGTTATCCAATTGATGGTGTCTTTTCTTCAATTTGCAAATGCTAATTTTTTCCTAGTTTGACGTTAGATTTGGTAAAGGTACGACTGTGCGCAATGATTGCACATTAACTCGAAGCTGAAAGGCCATTACAGAATATCCCACAAGAGCTCCTAGTGTTCTTGCGGCTACCACAAATGGAGGAAGATGTCGTTTCAATCCAAATATCTATGCTCAAGGCAAAGTCTGTTTGTAAGGTCACTCTCTACATCATACTGCTTTCAACATTAGCTAACTTATTTTCAGGTCAATTTTAGGGTAACTACCAATTTTCCAGACAATCGCATTAAAACTTTAAAGCTAAACAAGATCAAAGTACATGGCGAGGTGAAAGAGGAGAAGAGTGGTCATCAGCACAAGGACTTGAATCCATTTTAATCTCAATACAAAGTTTAATGTCGAGCAATCCCTACGAGAACGAGCCAGGTTTTGAAACCGCAAATGATGAAAATGACAGGAAAAATCAGAAAGATTATTGTGCAAAGGTATGGTTGGGGAGCCAAAATTATGCATATTGATACTGACTAGACTGCAGATTCGGCATGAGACATTACGAATTTCGGTTATTCAACGCCTTGAAGAGTACCTAAACATCTCTGGGCCAGGAACATTTTCACCATGCACGCTACCAAGCGACGATAGCGACAGCGAGCTAGATCGAGATATACTTGATGAAACTTCAATTGCGTTTGAACCTTTCAAAGATTTATGCAAACGTAGATTCTTGTGGTATTACGATTCATATATGCAGGCCATAGCAAAGGCAAAAAAGGAGGTTTCAGATGGTCAAACCTTTGCTCGGATGCCATTTGAGGGTGGTGGAAATAGTATGGAGGGAAAGTTTAACTATACCGAACTTCAGAAACGAATGATTTTCATTCGTACCACATTGGAAAACGAAACTTCTCACTGGGCCATTGAAGGATTGCTATTACAACAGAAGGAAAGTGGCGTAGCAGCAAACCTTCAACGACAATTTGAGCAAGTGGTTGAAGCATACAAGAAAGACAAGTCTGTAACACTGGATATTGACTTGGATAATAAGAACCCTTTCGTGTGGAATGTTACTTATTTCGGTCGTCCCATGACTAATCTTGATGGAGGGTTATTTCGAATTAAGCTTCATTTTAGCCCAAGATTCCCAGAAGAACAACCAAGAGCCAAGTTCGAGACGTCTTTATTCCATCACCGGATCACAGTTGATGGAACTCCTTGCTATACTTCCAAACGCCCTGAGGATGCAAAATCCCATATTGAATCGATTATTGAAGCTCTAGAGGAGGTATCACCACCATATGATCCAAGAACATTGGTGAACCTCGAAGCAGCCAAACTTTTCTGGGGATCGGCAGATGATAAGAAGATATACAATCGAAAACTTCGGAGGTCTGTTCAACGTAGCATCGAGTAAGTTTCAATTATATCCCAAGTATTGTACTCTTTATTGACTTGCACAGAGAATAAATCTAGTTTCGACGACAGAACACAGTACTAGATGAGGTTACGGTTTTTTCTTTATTTTCTGAAGCCGACTTTCTTGTCTATGTTTCGGATTTTTCATAAACGGCGGCAAATTATCCAGATTTTGGCTAGCTTTATTTTAGCTTGAGTAAAGCAAGGCGTATATCAGCGGGTGCTTTCTTCATCGTATTCTCCTTAGTTGGCTGGTCACGGAGTTTTAGTTTCACATTAAGGGGAAACTTTTACTTTCTACGGCAAGAAGAAATGGGTTCATTTGGTCTGGCCTGAAAATTGATGATATGATATGGAGGAAAGGTTGTGACATCTATGGACTTTGTTTCAAGATTGGCGTTATGGGAAAATATCGGTAAGGGAAAGTGGATGGGGAATGGGTAGATGATATGAATGGATGGATGGAAAGGGTTGGGTTGGGATGTGATGGAGTGGGTTGGGATGGGATAGTTCGGCATAGATATGATGACTTCTGTGCGTCTTTTAATTGTTTTGTGAAGACATAATGGGGCTTACATTTCGTTGAGGTGTAATGCTGATGCAAAAGGAGCGTAAGCGAGAGAGAAAGATGAAGAGAAGTATAATGGTAATTAAATAAATATTATTAACACTATCATAACACTTACAAGATGTGAATGTTGAAGATGTATGAAATAGAAAAATGATGGGTAGAGATTGGTATAGAGGATAAATGAATAGATGGATGGATGAAGGTAGAGATGTAAATATAGTATAGATAGGTAGGAATGATGGATAATATAGAATGTGATGGGAGGAGGTGTGAGAAAGAATAAGAAAAAGGGTAAATAATCGGTACCTACCTATGGGTGGGTAGGTAAATATATCAAATGTTTGTTATAATGGATTTAGGTATCTACCGGTAGGTACCCGTAGGTAGATTTCTGATCTTAGAATGCATGTGTTGGGGTGTGCGGGATGGGATAGATGGATTTAGACGGAGCAATTGCATTTGGCTTTTACTACTGTCTTTTGATACAGATACATAATGTATGTGTAGAACTAGCTGCCTTTATGCTCGGTATTATGTGAAGATTGAGGTTTTATTGTCAGATTCAACTGGATATACGTCTCATTGTCTCATATCATAAGATGCAAATATGGAGGCCAGAAACACTCTTTCGACTTCATAAATCGTATTTCATTACCGTGTAGGTATTTCTCGAACACCTATCCTAATAACCATATCATATCCATCCCCTCTATCCACCCCTTCAAACACCACCCAAATCTAAACCTCCACCGGCTCCGCCTTCTTTTTCTTCGGCTCCTCAAGCACAATATTCTTCCTCGGAATATTCTTATAAGTCTTAATCAAAAACTCCCTCACATCCTCACTCACATCACCCTGAACCGTGATTTCCTGTCCCCCACTCGCCACCTTCGTCACACTACTCCCCGTCGCAAATTTACTTCCAAATTCCTTTGCTACTTTCTTTAATTCTAACCCGAAGGCTTCTAGACCTTGGATTTCAGTAACGTATTTACGTTTATTGCGTTCGACGCGCTTGATGCGGATTTTGGACGAGGCGAGAGTTTCATTTTGTTTGGCTTCGAGAGCTTCGGCTTTGGCGGCTTTTTTCGTGGCGTCTTTTGCGGCGCGTTTTTGGGCGTCGACGCTTAGTGTTGATGTTGCGGCTGCGAGGGCATCTAGGGAGTTGATTAATATAAAGGAATTCTAGGAAAGGAAAGTGGAAGACTGAAAACATACCTTCAGACCATAACCTCTCATACAAATCTGGATATTTCTTCTCGAGCCATTCCTGACATTTCTTTACCGTACCGCCATACTCACAATACTACTTCCTATATATTAACAAACGTATCCCTTTTTTCATTTCCTCATGCTTAAATTCCCATATGAAATCCTCTCAAGTAAATGAACTAATTCCTACCTACCTCGGGTGGTAACGAACAAACTATACTTTCGCATTAGCAAAGTGAAGATAGCGGGGTCATTCATTCACATATCCATAAGGTTATATATTTATCTTACCTCCACAATAAACAACATGTCTGGATTGCAATTCTGTTTGCGCACCGGAATCTTCTACATCTGCCATGATTTCCTAAAGGTAGATGGATTGATGGGTATAAAACTTATAAAAGATCTCAAAATTGTTGGTCCTGGTGTTTTTGTTTGAAATGTAGTATTTGGTATGTACCTGGAGCCTTAGTATTGATGAGCTCAAGATCAATAGGAATGGTGGGGTAGTTTTTCCGTGGTAAGCCAAGCGGCCGCTTTAATCCGGCTGCTCAAAGGACTTACTAAGGGGGCAGCTGGTTAGGCAATGAATAAATCTCGGTTGGATATTATATCAAGGAATACCATACAGATGTTAAGCGTCTCAATTCATTCTCCGCAACACATGCTTATAGTAAAAATATATTTATTGGTATAAAATAATCAAACGCCAATGATCCTCTTTTTCCCAGTGTCCCAAAGAAGCTTATATAATAATCCTTGCCTTCTCTTGTCCCAAAAAGCTCATACAATGCAAACCATCCATTATCCCAATCGCTAAAGATTCAAAAAGGCCCCATTATCCATTCCCAAGAAAGACAGTTCTATCCTCCATTTAGCTACCAACCATCTATCCAATTCTAGCTTTGATTCAACAATCCAAGTTCAAACCACAAGTCACAATATCAAGGTTCTATATGCCCTATGAATGTTAATTAAAGAAGGGGTCACAGCCCATAACATCCTTAATCAAACATAGAGGAAGTTCCCCACTCCATAGTAGGAGCGTTTTCAATTGAGTTTGAGTGCTTAGAAACAAAAGACAAGTTGAATTTGAACTAAAAATGAATGAGATCGTAGCCAATGAAATGGTTTTATGCTCTTTTTCTCAAAACTCTTCCAACAGCAATGCTAGCCGGTTGCGTGGGTTGTGTAGCCGCTGTCTTTTTGACTTTTGCAGCAGGCGCCTTTTTAACAATCACAGTTTCTGTACTGGTATTGCTGACATTTCTTCCTCGTGTAGTCTTTGGACCTGAAGTTGCAGATGCAGATTTTGCTCGAGCAGCTCCAGCCGGATTTGTATGTGGTGCAATCTTCCTTCCTGTTCTGGTAGGTGGGCGAGAATCTGTGGTAGATCTGGTTGGTGGTGCAGGTTTAATTGGTGAGGCAGGTAAAGTCCTGGAGTTTGCGGATCTTGGTGAGAGTATTTGTTTTGGATCCATATTAACACGGGAAGTGGTTCGTTCAGGTAGAATAGGGGCAGCCTTTTGACGTTTCTTTGGGTTATCAACCTTATTTTCCTTGTCCAAACAAGCCTCGTCACTTTGAATTGTTAATATATGGTCCATGTACTTGCGGGGAAAACATACCTATTCCTTTTGCTAAGTCGGGATGATGTTGTGCTTTGAGTACTTGAACCACTTTCAGACTCTTCAACCGGAATTTTCTTTTGAGTATTTTTTGGTGGAACTGGTGGTCCAACTTCATTACGCGCTGCTTGTGCACCAGTATTGTTGTGTTTCTCGAACAAATCTCCAATGTTCTTTTTCCGCATAGAAATTGGTATACGATTAACTCGAATTTCAATACGCGTCTTTAAACCTTGAGCTTGAACATTATATTGTGCTCTGAGCTTTCTGGCACGTTCAGTAACTGTTTGAAGAGAAATTAGTATGTGATTTGACGCGTTTTTGATGTAAATTACTTACTTTCCAATTGCAAGTTCTCCATTAGAGCTTGCTTTTGACCTATTGTGATAGCCATATTGTGAAGGCTATTGTGTGTGTTGTGTGTGTCTTTGTGTGATTCTTCGTGTGGGCAATGCGATTTGTATGGATTTGAACTATTGCGTTGGTTGTGTACAATTATAACTGGGAGATGCTGTATGGCAGTTGCAAATGTTATGCTTTGGATAGAGAATCAACAATCATCATTAGATTGTTATCCATCCATCCATCCATCATCGAAATCGCTTGCTTAGCGCCACAGATGTGGCTAAACTTTCTTACTTCCCCCCCAACTTGAAAAGGCTACAGGGGTTTGCACGCTCCGAAGCTAGCGATACTTGCTGTACTCTACCTTAACGCGCAAACCATAGCTACCTTGAGCAACCTTAACAAATATCAACTTCTTTCTCCCCATCAACGATTATCACCACTTTCGACTTTACAATCGTCATCTGCTAACGTTCGAACCTTAAATTTTACCATATCTCTTAAAATAAACCTTGCGCATATTTGCCCAACAGCAACCCATCTATCAAGATGGTTCTCGAAGCAGTAATGGTTGTAGTAGACAACAGTGAAAGCAGTCGAAATGGAGATTATACACCAACACGTTTCGAAGCACAAGCCGATGCTGTTTCATGGATCTTTTCTACCATTACTCAAGCCAATGCAGAATCGTCGGTTGGTTTAATGTCTATGGGAGGTAAAGGACCAGAGGTTCTTGTTACTTTAACGACTGATCATGGAAAGATCTTGGATGGATTACATCGTACTAAGACTAAGATCCGTGGAGTTAGTCATTTAGCTACTGGTATTCAAATCGCTGGGGTATGTTATTGTTATTTCTTCTACCTATCATCCCGACATGCAGTTTGGGTCAAATTCTAACATTAACTTCCGAATAGTTGGCACTCAAACATCGACAAAACAAATCCCAGCGTCAACGTATAATCGTTTTTACCTGTTCTCCAATCGCAGAGGATGAGAAATCACTTGTTAAACTCGCCAAAAAGATGAAGAAGAATAACGTCTCGATTGATTTCGTTGTATTTGGAGAACTGGATGATGATGTCACTCGAAAATTGACGGCCTTCAATGAAAATGTCAAGGGAGGTGATGGATCACATTTGGCTATAATTCCACCAGGACCAGCACTTCTCAGTGATCAATTAATGACCTCACCAATTTTGCATGGGGATGGAGCTTCAGGAGCAGCTGGTATGGGAGGAGCAGATGCTGGTGGTGATAGTAGCGCATTCGAATTTGGTATTGATCCAAGTGTGGACCCAGAGTTGGCATTGGCATTGAGAATGAGTATGGAGGATGAAAAAGCCCGAGTTGAGAAGAATGAAAAGACAAGGCTTGAGAAGGAAGCAGCCGAGCAATCTGCTTTAGGGGAAATTAAGGAAGAGGATGAGGCATCTGCACCTCTGTTGAATAAGGATGGGGAAGCTAGTGGAAGTGGGGATAAGAAAGATGATGATGATAAAATGGATACGGCTTAGATGTGGAATGGTGATATAGGTTGGGGAAATGGATTGATAATTGAACGAATGGTTGGGGCTGCATGGCAAACTGGCGTTTGGTATGTACCAATAGATATCATAAACAATGGTGTTTGGCTCTTTGTGAACAAATCATTTCTACTTTGTATACTCCTTGACTCCTATGATGTCCACCCCACGTAACGTCGGCATGGATCCTTTGATTTAATGCTCAAGTCCCAATGAATTCCTTCTATACCCAGTATTATGTGCACATTTCGTCGTCTCTATTCAGTTCCAATGGAGAGTTCTGACAAGGTACATGTGTACCCAGTATCATCTCGTATACCTGTATACTGATACCTGATACTCCCCATTTTCTTCTGCTCTTCAAACATAGCCTTTCGGCCTCATAGGTCTTATTGATCCCTCGTTGAAGTCCTTTCTCCTCAACCCATCCTACCACCTTTCAAACTACCTCATGTTAACCCCCCTAACCCACCTCTCCACCCCTCTCTCAAACCTTTCACACCTAATCGGCATCTCCAACTGATAAAAAGGATTCTTCATCACATAATCTGCATACAATTCATATATCTTTCTTAAAATGCTCTCAACATTCGGCATACCAGGTTCAGTAAATAAGAGAAATTTCGTGCCCGTAAGCGTTTGGAAACATTGGAGGCGGAATAAAGTGGTTTCTAGTACTTCAATGCCGGAGGGAGGATCAGGCCGATCATCGGAAGCTGGAGTCGAGGATAGGGAGGAGAGGGTGGAGAGAGTTTTGGAGTGTGAGGTTGTTGGGAAATGGGAGGATCCTGGGGGAAGGTGAGAGGTTGGAATGGGGTTTAGACGGGTAGAAATGGCGTGGACGCTGGGGGTTTGTTAGTAACATATCGCGGAATCGAGAGGGGTGATCCAGTTCTTGAAGAAAGGACAAAGGAAGAGGAAGATATAAATAGAGACGCACCCATGAAATGTTCCAGCAAGAACCAGATAATCATTTATAGAAAGTTTGTTCAATCCATCTGCGAAATCTTTTTGGTAGATAAGACCACCGGCTTTATTTATTATTGTGAGAGCAAAGACGACCCTATGAATTATGTGTTAGAATTGTGTCTCGAAGACTTAAGGTTGGAGGTGGAACTTACATTTTGATATTTGATGCGCTCAAGCAGGCACTGGAACAGGAGAGATTCGTGGTAGGAATTAATTATTCGCAGAGAGTCTTTACTACCGTAATGATCCTTCAATCCTATCCACACAATTTAAAAATCAAAAATGAATCCCTTCAAATATCAAGCTCGGCGCATTCTTGGTAACATAAAGTTCGAGGCGGATCAATATATATAACATTACGGGTAGTCTGTAGCCTCGTCCCAAAACGGTTAAGTAAGCAGCCTTCCCCGGATTTCGAGATTTTGCCGACCAGCACATGTTTGTCGATCAACCCGGAACTGGCTTTCTTTCTTCCTTTCAAGTCAAAACAATATTTCCAACCGAACATATCAAGTCTTGGTACGAGATTGATATTAATAAGGACGACGCGATTTTTGAGGAAGGAAATTATTTTTAATTCTGGAGTTTATATTCGAAAAAACGGAATCAAGTCGCAAGAACAATTGACGCTCCATCGAATTCGAACTCAGAACGAATCCACGCGCGACAACTCTTCATCCTCAAGCTCTTTCAAATATTCTCCCTTAAAAATGGCAGCACCGGCCCCTACCTCTCGCTCGCGCGCCCCTCCAGCAGGTGACGAAGAAGCCTCTACGGTTCTCAAACTCGGAGAATTCCAAGACGTAGATGCGCTCACTCATTCGGAAGCAGCACTTGTTATCAACGCGCTTGTCGCAAAACGTCGCGGTGATCGCAAAAATGTAAATGAGACGGAAATTTTAAGTAAGACGCAAGAATATCTGGATCATTTTGCGAGGTTTAAGAGAAAGGAGAATGTGGAGGCCGTGGAGAGACTTTTGGGGAGTAGAAGTGAGTTGGCGAAATTTGAGAGGGCACAATTGGGTAGGTTCAGTTCTCTTTATTTTGGTCCGTCTGGGTTGGGTGCTTAAATGGGTCTTGGAAGGTAGAGGAGCCAGTTTGGGACATGGGGGATTGGTCGACCGAGGAAATAGTTGCGCAAAGCAATACTAACATGAGTTAAAGGTTCATTATGTTGTGATACAGCCGATGAAGCAAAGACTTTAATACCCAGTTTACAAGATAAAATCAGTGATGATGATTTAACAGAGTTATTGGATGAAATTACAAAGTTGATGGGATTTACGAATTAAGAGGGGTTTCGATTGTTGAATTAGCATCGAATCAGTATATACTTGATGACCAACGAGAGCGAAAGATCAAAAGAGCGTCAGCAGGGGATGACTCAAGAAATGGACCAAGGCAACAAAAATTTACCTATCACCGCTGATCGGTAGAGAGCCGTCATGGAGAAAAAATACGGAGAAAAGCATGAAGCAGGTAGAATGCATGGGCGTTGGGAATGATTTCACTTCTTTTGTAAGATGATACTTATGGAAAAAGCATAGTTGCGGCGTTTCTTTTTCAGTCATCTATCGTCGGGGAAAATAAGTCATGGATGAGAGAAGGATGTAATGGAAAGAGGATGAAGAGGAAAAGGAAACTGAGAAGAAAGCTGGATGGATGTGATAATGAAGAAATATAAGAGGAACGTGAGATGATGGCTTGGATACAGATATACACGTAGTGTGTATTCACATTTCTCTGGCTTTTAGGCCCAGATGTAAGGAATAAGAATAGAAGCAAAAGCAAGGACATGATAATAAATTGAGAATAAATCTCACTGTTCTCAATCCTTAGTTCCAAAATGCAAAGAAATGAAGAATGGGGTTGAACTGAAGCAATATCTAGCCATGAAACTCAAAGTCGATTCGAATAAAGTAAATATAATTATCATCCATTTTCCTGCCCGATGTAAGATCTTAACACATCATTTGATTTGTGATTCGGTAACAGATGAATAGATAGATATAAAATTACTCTCTTCATTCCCAACTACTCTTATTAAACATATATATATATTATTTATTTATTTATAGTACTTGTATTTAATTTGATAATTATTATCCAAGTATTCAGTGATGTATATCTTCATTCTATATTATTTAATAGTATCAGTTATGTATACATATATATATATTATCTTCATTCTACCTTTTTCAGCTCTATCTTCTTCTTCTTTATATTCATTCATCCATTCATTCATTCCGATTCCAAATCCTATTCAGCGCAGAAATAAGATCTTATGTACAGCGCGAGTATGTATAAGATTATCTACAATATCCATTCCCCCTCCCCTCCCATCCCATCCCACTACTCCATCCACCAATCCCTCGAGTTCCATACCCCTCCATCCTCATATCCATATATCATAACACATCCCATAACTCCATAACACTCGAGTATTTAAATCCAGACTCCGTTCGCATAATCGCTTAACGCCCGTCCTTTTCCCTCCCTCTGCTGCGTCTCCATAACCAATTGCGTTTTTTGTAAGATTCATTTTATTCATCTTACCTCGTATATCCATCCATTCGTTCATTCTTATATTAGTGTGACGATTCCTTTTTTTCCTATGCATTGCATTGCATTCCCCATCCATTCCATTCCTTTCCTTCGCTTAACTAAAAAATACAAACCAAACTAGACGAACCAGACAACTTTTTCAATTCGAGTCTCTTGAAATCGTTATCGTTATTGTCATCATTGTAATCATAACCATCATACCCAGCCCAACCTTAAGCAAATACATAAGGAGACCCTCACTTCCCCCCTCTTCTCTACCCCTCATCCTCATTCTTAATTCTCCGCTCCTCAAACCCAACCAACTCCCCGACTTCCCCCTCCTCAGAAACTTAAACTCAAACCCAAACCCAAACCGAGCATAATATCAAGGAGGAGGCGTAGGCGCCACAACCCTACACTCGAAATCGAAGCCCGGTTGCTTACATCCTTCTTGTTGGTTCCCACTCCCAACAACGTGAATACCATGATTTCTCTGCTCTGTAGAACTCATTGAACCCATAGAATCCGAAATCGAGTTAGGATCACGAGTAGAAGAAAAACCATAATTTCCCATCGAAACCCTACTCGTAGAACCCGTACCTGAGTGTGAGCGCGAGACCGAATGACTCTGCATCCGACGTTCTACAGAATCATGTAAATCCCCACCATTAACCTTACCATACAAACTATCATGAACCCGTAACTGAGCATCCCGATCCTGAAGATCCATATCTATATCCATATCCATATCCATTTCCCTATTTCGATTTTGTGATTTCGGAGGTAATGCAGAAGATTCTGTCTCTAAGCTCAATCCGATAGGAATACTATGTGTGCTGATTTCTCTTTTTAATCCACCGTCTTTTTGTTCGGTTTTCTCACTTCTTCTCTCTCGTTCTCGTTCTTTTCCTTTTTGCGTTGGAATTTGTCTTTGTTCTTGTGATTGAGCTTGTATTTGTCCTTGTCCTTGTCCATGACTTCGAGCATGATCCTGAGTCTGAGTCTGAGCTTGAGCTCGCCCCAATGCGTTCTGGTATCCTATGTTTTGCTGATGTTCTCTACTTTCCCTATACATCTGATATGGATTTTCAATCATAGTAGCGTTCATGCGACGGGCTTGGACCAATTGCTGGGCGTATTGTGATTGTGTTTGTGCTAGATGGATTCCATAGTGATTTGGTGAATTTGAATTTGAATTTGAGTTGCTGTTGTTGGTGTTGGTGGAGGAATTTTTGTGCTGATAATAGGGTTGCGGGTTGGATGTATGGCCATTGGGTGGAAGATTGTTAGGTGATATGTTTGAATTCCAAGTTCCTTGAACTTCTCCATGCCCATTTTCATGTTCATATCCTTGAGGAATATTCATCGAGGTAACCGGAACATTCAAATTGAACGGAGGTGTACTCATCTCACTAAATCCATTCGAACTGACCCTCGCACTCATATTAGGCGTACTCATTGGACTAACAATTCCCTCACTTTCAGTCATACTCATCCCTTCACTTCTTGCTCCAATTGAACCACCTCTTCTACCTATCTCTCGACCATCCAACTCATTAATCGTAAAATCTAATCCAGGGCGATGTGTATACCGTGAACTAGTTCCAGATAGGACATGGAAAGCTGGATGTAAAGACTCAGGAGGTGGCGTTAGAGATGATTTTTCAGGGTCGGAAGGGAGTGGTTTGTCGTGTTCGTGATCTTCTGGTGATTCGGGAATGGGAGTGGGATGAACGGTAGGCATTGGGTGTATTAAGTGGATTGGGGAGGAAATTTGAGATTCGGCCATTGACGGACCTCCTGGTGGTGATGTTGAGGGTGGTGATGTACTGCTGCTTCGGGTTTCTATTTTGGAGAGTCGATTAGTTTGATTTTTGACATTGCTAACCTATCACGAAAAAAAGATATAAAATAATCAGAAACTTACTTCCACCAAACGACGCAAAAACATCACCCAATCCTAATCCTCCCAACCCAGAAAATGCTCCACTGGGATTTCTACTCGTCCTCGTACTACTAGGAGTTTGTAATGTCTTTCCTGTCGTAGTATAAAATTGAATAGCCTCAGGATCAGGACTTTCTGGTTCCGCAAACATCCTCTCTCTATCTTGCTTCTTCCTTTGTCTGAAGCGGAAACAACAAAATGCAGCCATGGCGAAACAAATTAGAGCGATACCGCCAACGATGGCTCCGGCTATGATGGGTGTTGAATTTGATGAAGGGTGAGTGGTTGAATCCGCTAGGATGGTGGTGGAGCTTGATGGAATGTGGGTTGTAATGATTGAGTTACTGATGGTTGTGGTTAAGAGGATAGTACTGGGTGTTGGTGTCTGTAGTGTAACTTGTGAGGATTCGGTGGTTTGAGATGATGTGGTTGATGTAGTAGAGGAAGTGGTTTCAGCGGAAGTTGAAGAGGTAGACTTTGGAGAAGATGTAGAAGATTTCGATGGGCCAACTGCAGCAGTACTTGAATCTGGACATTCTGCCACTGTACATGCATCTACAGAACAACAACCTCGAAAGTTATTCGCAGTGCAAACATACCACTGTTGTCCGCTAGCACATTCTCGAGAGTCTCTTATGACAAGAGGTTGATTGGAAGTACCAATATCTCCACTGAGATACATTTTGATGAATCGATATTGATGGGAAACTTAATTGAAAGAAGATATCATATCAAACAACGAATCCCAAAGCACAAATTGACTGGAACTCAAAACGAAGACGGGGAGGAATCAAATGAGGAATTTAAAATCAAGTCTTGAGCTGAACTCAATTGCCAAAGAGATGAAAGAAGGGTTGAGGTTGAAAATATCTTGAAAAGTATATGACTTCATGGATGACTCCCCCCAAGTGTTTGTGTGTCGATATGAATTTGATGTACCGAGGATATGAAGGTGAATTATGATATAAAGTAAGCAACCAACCTTGATCAAATCAGGCGGTGCAGGTTTTTCTTTCTTTTCCTCCTCTTCCAATCTCCTCAAAAGTGAATATCCAGAAAGGGAAAAAAAAAGAAGTAAAACTTATTAATAAACGAACATGGGAAATGTCATTCATATGTAAATGTATCGGTGTATATCGAATTAGACGCCGTGATGTTTGTTATGTTATCAATCTAAAACAAAACAACCAACAGTTGGACAACTCTACCCCCAAAAATATCAGGAATTCCTAATTGTAAGTAGATGAGTAAATCGATATGAGGAAAAATCTAAAGGCCAGAGAGAGGTTATGAATACGGTTTATAAGACAATTGGTCAATATATAAAACGGTCTCTCGGGTGGTCTTTTTTGTATGGCACAGCACAGCTTGGCGTTACTTAGTCTTATATGTTCATGGTTGAGAGATGATGATACTTTACATGGAGAGTAGAAGTCCTGCATGTGGTCTTGGTAGTGGGAATTCATCTGACAGGTAAACAATTGTCCAATGAAGATGTGAAGATATTCTCGATGTAGTACAGGGTGCAATCAAGAGTACCAGTGTAACATTCTGACACTGATTCGATATTGATATCATGACAGCACAGCCGAATCTTGATCAAACCTCACCTCACTCAATTGAAGTGAAGTCTTCTCTTCTCAACCGGAAAAGATGTCCCCGCTCTTACATGCAATGCAGGTTGGCACACAACACATAGATTAAGGTACCACTAATCTTGATCGGGTAATTGCGCTTAATATTGAGGAAATGATTGGTTGTTGATTGATTTTGAGAATTGATGTTTGCTCGGACCCCTTATTATAGATGTACCTAGCGGTAATGTGTCACAAGATATCTCAGCCTCGATAGATCCTATCCGAATGCGCCTTGATATCTACGTAACCATTCCTCACCGCATATCTATCTCGTACTCTGGAGGCAAGGAAATATAGATGAGTTGAATTATTTATTCATCTATACATCAGACGTCTACAATCAACCACCGTGACGGGACTTGGAAATACGTCATCTTCAAGTCGATATCAAATCCTGATGATATCAATCTGAGGTCACGGGGCAGACGTTCTCCTTTAAAAATAAGCAATACACCCAATCTCATCAACTTAATCAATCTGATGCATCATCATTTTCCACACATACTCATCACTACCTACTAGGTAATTGGGGCATAGAAAATACGACCATCCCGCTTATATACATACTACACCTTTGCGTCTACCCCTCCAATCCCAAATATAACCTCACATCACCACACGCCACAGAAGCGCAGCAACTACTCGGCATTATCCCACTCCCGTTTCGTACCCATGATTTTTAATATGTAACGCTGTCTGTTATAGGACATCTTGAGTGGTAAAAGCGCTTTGTTCATGGAAAAATCCCGATGGTTTGGTAAGATGGTTACTCGGTCATTTATGGATACGGGTTAAGCTTAGCGAAAGGAGTATAGGTAGTAAGGTCACCTAGGCGTAGTGGATGAGAATAGTGAGGTAAGAAAGATTAGAATAGAGAATTAGGGCCGAGGTAAATGAATAAATAGCAACATGGTTTATCAGCGAGTCGCCATTTTTTTTATTTATTCAATCACTTTAAACTTATTTTAATCAACAATTATTGAATCAATTAATTCAAACTATTAAGAATCTAATAATCTAGGGTTTATTATATTATTAGAATAAGTTCTTAAATTATAACCTATCTTTTTGTATTTACTATAGTATCGATTAGAAGAGACTTCCCTATTAAAATTCCTTTCTTTTTGATGTTTATTATATCGAATCTGAATATCTATTTTTTGTTGAGATAATATATTAAGAGCCTTTTATTCAATAAGCATTCCTCCTTAATATAATTGGGTTTTTTTTGTATATCGATGTTTGCTTAATATCTCATTTACTACCCGAAGTATATAATTCTTTATATTTAAAAATATATTCTTATAAACTAATCTTTTTATATCCTTAATTAAAGTTAATATAATCTTAAATATAGATATAGAAGAGTTTGATTAATGATGAGTTATTCAAGATTTTATCAAAATTGATTAAGAAAAAGTTTTAATTGAATTGTGAAGGGTTTAAGAGATTTATTGATCTAAATCGAAAAAAGAGAGAGTAAGTATATGAATTCGAATAGCTAATTTCGAAAGTATAGTTTCAGAATTAAATGATATTAAACCTATTCTTTGAAACCCTGATTTTATATTCTAAAAAATGATTGATTCTTTGTATACAATTTTAAAAGCTATAAAGAATTCAATTTTCGAAATATGATTAATATATACCTTGATAAATCCATCAATTTGATTATTATATAGTGTACTTGAAAAGTTACTGATTTGTAGCTTTCGTATTCATCCAATAATAGTATTTGATATTTGCCTTTTTTTCGATGAATTATATACTTATCGAAGTACTTTAACCATTTCAATCCTGTCTCATTATTTGTCCATTTATTCGAAATAGGTTTAATAACCCAATCTATAAGAAAGTCGGTTTTGGTATATCTGTTACGAAGGTAACAGCTGACTTGTTTGTATAAGCTAAGGCCATGTGCAAATAAGATACGATTTGTCCATATTAGTATGTGATTATGGTCACCTGAGGATCGTAGGTGCACATACCATCAGAATACACAAACAAGAAAGCTTCAGGCATATATAGTATCAAATCACATGATATATCAAAGATCGAAGTCGATAATCGACGGGATCGATCGTCGAAATCGATATTCGACGAGATCGAATATCGAAGTCGATATTCGACCAAGAAACGAAGATCTATATAAGGAATGGGATTTCATTAAATATAGAGCTTCGTGCTCAAGATCAATCATTTAGTATACCATACTATTAGTTACGAATTGCATCATCTTATTATCATTACTTTAAAGTCCTGCTTGACGCCTAGTTATAAACCTACTTCGAGAGCCTAGAGCACTTCCACGTGATCTAGACGGCAAACCTCGTAACATGTATTTCTTGATTCGAGAATATAATTCATTATATTTTCTATATCACTTAATTTAAATATAAATCCTTTTTTATTTATATCGATAATATATTGAATAAGCACTTCTTTTTTTGTTTCAATCAAATTAAGATTATTTGCTCGAGTTTCCATTTTGTGAATTCGATCATCCATTTGTCACGAATCACGTTCATTATTATAAAATAAAACTAGGTATCGGTGTTTGAGCCGCTTTCTTCATAGGGATCCTTATCGATAAGGAATCCTAGGACAAATATTGTCCTAGGACAAATAGTATCCTAGGAAGAATGGGCTAGGCAACCATAGAGCCCTAGGACAAGTGTCCTAGGATGTGATTCGTCCCAGGATTATTATCCCAGGATAATATTTGTCCCAGGATTATTGTCCTAGGACTATTATCCCAGGAACTAATTAATCCTAGGATTGGAATCATCCTAGGATTAGTGTCCTGAGGCTAATGGTAGATCACGTGATAAGGAGCCTTAGGAGCTTTGAAAGCTCCTAGAGCTCCAGGAGCTTTTTGGAGCTCTAGGGCTCCTCAGAGCTCCTTTACATTCATTAGTATATAGCCAGAATAATTTCATAGTTTAGGAGCTTCGTGCTCAACTTAGTTATCAATTAGTTTACCTACATTCTACTTGATCTAGTAACGACTTCACTTCCAAGTGAACCTTATTGATAAAGCCTTAACCTACAACTACCAACCAACGAAACCTCAGGCAGCCGCTGCCTCCAGTACAGTATCGTTACACCATTCTATCTTATAATATAGTTCGAAGAACTTTGTAGATTTTCGTAGCCTTTCCAATTATAAGATTTTTTGATTTTTGAATAACTTCAATAGTTAATATTATTCTGACCTCTTTTGATTGTATTTCCATAATAATTTGTTGAAATATCATATCTTGAAATTGAATGATAATAAATATTGAAAAAGTGGCGACTCGCTGATAAACCACATTAACCGAACTTTGCATAATCATATCACTTTTCTCTTTTTTCAGATATGCAACACAAATGTTTCCCGAATGTCACGTGGCACTACTTTAGTAATCACAATGATTGGCTGATAATCTCTGTCAGCATCACCTCATGATCTGATCCAAAGTAAAAAAAACGTACCACTCTGACAACATAGTCAGATAATTTAACGGCAGCATGCTCAAAATTATGAATGTCTCGTTTCGTTTGAAATCGTAATGCTCAGAATGGGCTGATATCTATCATCCTACGTGATGACTTCGAGGATATATGAACTCCGCTTCTACCCCAGGATGTCTACCATATATTTCTTAATCTCCTTGTTTTACCTACCCTCAACTATCACAAATCAGTTGAACGAATACACATAAAACAGAGGCATTATCATGGCTTCAAGAGCAACACTACATATTGATCGAAAAGAACTTTACACGGATCTAGAAGCTCGAATTCATTATTTACACTCATTTCTTGACTTTAGTTCACGTTAGTCTATCTCGACATCCAAACCTTCCCAAGTATATACTGAGATAGCTCGAAATAGGAGACATAGAAGCCCTTACATATGGTTCAAAATATATCAAACAACTCATCCCAGCCGTCGTGAATATCGTATATAGAAAACTTCTCCAATATGATGTCACATCACGTGCTTTCACTACTCGGAGCACGAGTTATGAGGGTCCTTTAGATGAGATGCCGGATGAGGATAGTCCTCAGATTTTACATCGAAAGATGGTTGGTTTTTTCTATACTTCGATGATCCAATGAGCTAACGACGTCTCAGTTTCTGAGAGGTTATCTCCATAAACTCTGTTCAGATCCAAGCCAAATGGAATTCTGGGAATACCTCGATAAAGTCGGAATGATGCACGTAGGACGCGGTCGTAAACATCCCTTACATGTTGAATACGTTCATATAGGAGTTTGTCTCGCATTTGTTCAAGATATAATTTTTGAAGCGGTTCTCTCGCATCCAAAACTTAAGATGGAGAAAAAGATTGCCATTGTGAAAGCGATTGGGAAGGTCCTTTGGATTCAAAATGATCTGTTTGCGAAATGGTATGTGAGGGATGGTGATGAATTTGCCGAAGAGATGGAGGAGGTTATGGTTGAGAGGGAGGGTTGGTTGAAGGGGAAACAGGTTATTGATGGAGAGGAGAAGTCTGCGGAGGATGGTGAAAAGGCACCTATAGGTGAAAAAAAGGAAGCTCCACCATCTTGTCCATTTTCTGGACTTCAGGCTGGGAAGGAATAGTCTAAGCTCATTGTTTAGCTTTTACTTGGACAAATCAAACTCTTCTCTTGGCTTATTACACCAATGAATCTCACTATTCGAGATAAGCTAGAACATAGAGTCCAATGTCTATTTTTAATAGGACATTAAAGAGCTCTTACTAGGATTCAGGCTAATCTATATCAATATAACTTTCGATAGAACAGCAAATTCTCAATAAGTGGGCTTACTCGTCGTCATCTAGCTAGTTGTTTACTTGTCTATTTGTCTACACGTTTATTGATTACAGGTAAATCTTTGTTGAAATTGAGGAGATAAATTTTGGAAAAGAAATAACTTACACAAGCAGATCGATAGATCGACGATTTGTGGCAGATGACTTCAAGACCATTCGTCTATAAAAGAATGCAGCATATTCTTCATCTCAAGATGTTTTTCAATCAAGTCAAAGACAGACAGTACGAATTTATCCTATCAATATTCATCATAATCCAAAGTTTTCCAACCTATAGTTTATTAGCCTGACTTCATTACCTCCAAATTGGTGCGGTACCTCTTTCAAAACAAACGCAATTATGCCTGCACACACTCCCACGACAAAATAGATTCTCCTTGACGAAGCTGAGCAAGTTCTCGGAGAAAACGCTCTTGCAACTATTGAACCTAGAGCTGTTGAAGTTCCAAAGCCTGGCAACCGTCCAAAAGCTTTATTCAAAGAACCACCAGTATGCTCCACTCAAAAGGTCATCCCTCGTGCTCTTCAAGGCGGTCCTGCAAGTATCTTCGTGGGCCTCAACTTCGAGTGCGCACGCTGGGAGCCTGGATCTGTCGTCCGATGGGAAGTATGGCGTAGAGGCTTTGACAGCAATCAAGACGCCGAATATGCTGCTAAACAGTTTGCAGTGGCAGCCGAAGCATGGAACGCTGCTAATGTTGGTGTCACATTTGAGTGGGTTCAATTCGCCAAAGATGCCACATTCGTCCTTTGACACGGTGGAGATAAAGGCGGCGTGCTTGCTGAAGCCTTCTTCCCAAATGCCAATGATTTGAACTTCTTGTTTGTGTATACGCTAGCCTTCGAGGAATTCAAGGAAAGTATGTCTAATATTTTTGAGCATGAGTTGGGCCATGTCTTAGGATTGCGACATGAGTTCGCGACGGATGAAAATATGGGAAGGCGTGAAGGGAGTGCTGAGCAATTGGGGCCACGGAATGAGTTCAGTGTTATGAATTATAGGTTAGAGCCGCCGGAGATTCAGCAGAGTGATATAGACTCTACCAGGTCTTTTTACCAGTTGAAGAAGGATAAGGATGGGAGATCCCCGAGAGTTGAAATGACATCTGTGAAAGACTACATGCCAATGTAGTTTGAAAGTCGAAGTATCTGTTGCTAACGATGTATTTGGTTTTGGAAAATGTATGTATTGGTTCAGCAAATTCGTATTGCTTCGCAATCGCTTTGCTTTGATGCTTTATTGTCTAATTTATTGTCTTGTTTTCACACGGTCCTCAATTTGTTCCTTGTTAACAGCGTGAAGAAATTAAGAATTCAATTAATACGATTAGTAGTGCTCGGACTGTGGCCGTAGCATATTGAAGGCTTGGTTATGACCCCTATATTGGTACCGCCGTGACTGGCAATATTGTAAGATTACTATCTTTGAACGACAAGGTCGAGAACTCTTCAGCCAGCCAAATATATGCCAGAGGTCTAATTTCCAAAACAGAACAAAAGAGCAATATCAAATGCATTGAGAAATAAAAGTGTCATCGTGATAGCAATGTTATCAAAGTTTGAAGGTATATTGACAGCTTTATCTTCAATACTCATATTTCCACTTGGAATTAAATGAAGTTGCAGTATCGCTCAAGCTTCATTTGTCCTGGACCCATCAGATCACTCAATAACAAACCATAGATATCCGGCCACGGTATCCCAAAACAAATGATATGACATTCGTAACAGCCCATTCGAGCTTGATGCGTGATGAAGGTGAATAAAGAAGAGGAAGTTCAATTTGGAAATATGTAGATGAACAATTGCGGGAAAACTTTCTTCCGATCCGACCAAAAATCCCCAGGATTTCTTCCCCGTAAACAAATAACACCTTGAATCTCCACACTCTCTCCTCCTCTCCTGCAGATTCCTTTTACCTCAATTACTTCAAAAATGTCTACACAACAAAAAGCTCCTATAGGTCGCGTCCTTGTAATCGGTGGCTGCGGTTTTCTAGGCCATCACATCGTCTCTCTTCTCCACGATCGATATAATTGTACCATTTCCGTGCTCGATCTACGTACAACTAGAAATAGACATTCTTCACAAGATGTTACCTACCACGACGGCGATATCACCTCTCTGGAGTCTCTTCTTTTGATATTCAACTCAATCAAGCCAGATGTTGTCATTCACACTGCATCTCCTGTCGCAATTGCAGGAACCAACGAATTATTCCATAAAGTCAATGTAGGAGGAACGAAGTGTGTAGTCGAGGCTTGTCAAAAGACTGGTGTGAAAGCTTTAGTTTTTACAAGCAGTGCTAGTATCATTTCTGATAATACAACTGATTTGGTTAATGCGGATGAGAGGTGGCCTGTTATACCTGAGAAATTACAACGAGAGTATTATTCATGGACGAAGGTTTGTTCTTAAAATGCTCTGCTTATTTGTACCAACTATTCGCTCAATTGACAATACTAACTCATTAAATGGAATAGGCCGAAGCAGAATCTATAGTCTTAGCAGCAAATCGGGCCCCAGAATCTCCGCAACTTCTTACTGCCTCCATTCGTCCATCAGGTATTTTTGGTCCTGGAGATGTCCAATTAATACCCGCTCTCCTCAATGTTCACTACACCAATCGTACCGGTTTTCAACTCGGTGATAATACCAATCTCTTCGATTTCACATTTGTGAAGAATGTTGCACATGCACATCTTCTTTGCGCTGCCGCTCTCCTTGCGACATCCAAGCTCAACACAACTCCATTAGACACCGAGCGAGTAGATGGTGAAGCCTTCCTCATTACCAATGGCTCACCTATTCCATTCTGGGATATGGCAAGGGCAGTATGGGCAGCCGCCGGATCTACAAAAGGCACAGAACACGTATGGGTTATCGGAAAGGACTTTGGTGTAGGACTTGCAGGATTTGTTGAGGGATTGTTCTGGTTATTTGGAAAGACACCAAATTTGACCAGGATGAAGGTGAACTTTAGTTGTATGACTAGGTATTTCAGTATTGAAAAGGCGAGGAGAAGATTGGGATACGTACCATTAGTTCCGCTTGATGAGGGTATTAAGATTACAGTGAAGCATTTTGAAGAGGAAAAGGCGAGAGAAGGAGAGAAAAAGGGTCAATGAGGGACTTGGAGTTGATAGATTTGTTCCTATTCTAGTGTCTTCGAGCGAAGCCTTTTATATACCTTTACAGTAAAGAGAACTTGTAATTATTGGAAAGACTTAAGAAATAACGAAAGATACCCTTGTTTGTCTTTACTTGATCAATCATATACACCAGAATCAAATATCTTGCAATGACAATACCAAGTCTCCTGCTACTAGTTCTATACTAGAGTCGAAAGAGAACATAGCCTAGCCTACTCCCTACTATTCTATTTACCAACACCATACCATCAGCATTCCACTCGAGCCTACTTCACGCCAGAGTCAGACAATTCTTGGAGTAGGAAGGAGTAGAAATAAGAATCTCTCTCTCTCTGTCCACCTCTCATGGGGAAAGGAAGTAAATAAATGTATGAATGAATGAATGAATTTATAATGCACTGAAATATAACTTATTACCCTTGGACTTGAAGGAATCTTATTTATGTTCAAGATTTATGAAGTGGTTATATTATAGCTAGCTAGCAAGGTAAGATTGCATAGGAACGTTTTTTAATATTCAGCAAGAACCATGGCAGTATCTAAACATACTATTCGTCATCGTCACCACCAATCAATCATTCTAAACACAATCATTTCACTTCCCATCTCATTCAATCTCACAAAAACACATCATAATTCAACACGAATAAATAATGCTCATATGTATTCCTTGTATCTCATATGTGGCTATTAAACTAAAATTCCTGAACTTCCCACTTCATCCAGTCCATTCATGCATACCCTTCTCCTCTCCACCTCTCTACCACTTCCTCCTCTCACTTCCCCCATCCCTTCCTTCCAAAATTCAACATGTTTAAGCTGACACAATCAACCTTCTTTAAGCTCCTCTTCTCCCAAGCACCCGTACCAAAAGACAGACAAGCATTGGTTTATCTAGCTAGCAAGAGAATTACTCTCATCCAAACCAACCCAAACCAAACCTGGTTCTTCCCGTCATCTATCCTCATCAAACTTTTCTCCTCCTTTGATAACCCGCCTGGGTGTATGTAACAGTAGCAGCAATTTAACCCATTCTCCTCTCGGTATGCATAGACTTCATTTCAGCCCCTCCCCATTCCTATCTCCAGTCCCCTTTTCCTCATTCCCTATCATCACCTTCATTCCACAACAAAAGAAACATCAATCAATCCACAATCCGTGTCATCACTCTCCATCCATATCAAAAGCTATCAATTACAAACGCCTTATGATATGCATATTTCCCCCACTCACCCTAAACGCCACGCTTCATGATTTGATTATTGTAGACATTGCGACAACCCAATGAGGTGAAAAAAAGAAGCCCGTGAGCTTCAAATAAAAAAAACAAAGCAAAAGAAAATTTTTATTGTAAAGTGTAATGTGCCTGTTAGAGGCAAATAATGTGACATTGAAAAGAAGTATGCTCCGAGAGTTGACTTTTGCGTTCGTGATAGTAGATCAACACAGGGTTTATTGGTCTTTCTTAAAAACTTTGACGGCATTGAGATAATCATCATTTGCACCTGCGAAAGATGACTTTGAAGTAGGTCGAGGAGTATGTTCGTCATCTAGGAATGAAGTTTGTGACTGTGTTTGTTTTGGTGTTTCGAACAAATCAACCTCCTTATCGCCGGGACCTTTGAACATCTTAGGGGGTGTTAAAGTAGCGCCTGAACTCCCCGACGCTAGAGGTATTTCTGATGTTGGTGATAAAAGAATCGCCTCTTCCGTGACGGTAGGAGGTGGTTCAATCAATCCAGAGCTGGGCATTTCAGTTCCTGAAACTACGCTGCCACGACTATTCGTGCGCATCATTTCTGTTCCAAGTTTAGAACCACGTTGTGCCTTTGGGGAAGTGCTCTTTGGACTAGTCTTTTCTCTCACAGCAACATCACCTAAAACTTCATCCTCATCATCACCAGATTCACCACATTCATGACGATGTTTCTCGAAACTTTCTCGCTTGGCCTTCATCTTCTCAGACGATCGCTGACGCGAGAGGTTTCGGCGGTGTTCTACTCGAGGTGGAGAAGAGCTATTGTGAAGAAGGCTGGGTGGTGGTAGTTTAGATAAATCATTGACCTCCATCATGTGAACCTCATTACAAATCCCAAGACCAGTCTCATCCCAATCACCGGTGGGTCTCCTATTAATGACAACAGGAAGATCATCAGTTGGAAAGGTCTCAGTATCTCCAAAAAGACTTGAACTGATAGAATCTTCACGACTTGATCCTCGAAAGCTACCGGCTGGCATATGTGCATAACCAGATGAAGCAGAAGTTGGACTATCTTCAAGACGTATACTCTCTTGACGTAGACCAGATGGTGGAGGATATGCCGGTGAAAAGTTCAAAATAGATATAGGTTCTTTCCATTGACATAATCTACAAAGAACTTCAGTAAGCTTCGAGGCTGTCGGTGGCTTTTCAATTAAAGCGTCGAATTGATGGGGTGCTTGAAGTTCTTTCAAATACCCAGTAATGGCAACTATAGGGGTTTGAGAGTTGGCGTTCTTGGTCTCGCGAATCATACGAGCTACATCTGCACCATTGATTTGAGGCAATTTGAATTCCATCATAATGATATCGAATTTGATATCACTAATAGCATATCTCATTGCGTCGGCACCATTTGATACGGTAACTGTACGGCACCGCAGTTTCTCCAACAATTTCTCCATGACCATTCGAGACACCGGGTGATCTTCACAGATCAGTACATCCAAAGGTCTAAAAGCAGGGCCCTCTGCCAAAGTGATTTGAGACATCCGCCTTGAGCTCTGACGACGACGCTGAACACGAAGTAATGCGTTGGCCTTCTCTCCTTCATTGTCCGAAGAGGAAGGCGACATGTCAAACACCTGGCTTCGTCGTTTACGATGGGATAAGAATTCACCAGGTAGAGGACTTCCTTCTTGTGATCCAACTGTTTGCGAGCGGGCTCTTGAAGATGATGAATTACTGCTACCTTGCCGTGGGGTCGCAGGTGGCGCTTTTCCTGGGGAAGTTAATGAAAGTGGTGGAGGTGCTGATCCACGTGCCTTGATAGGTGACGAAGCGGCAGAATTAGTAGTCTTATGAAGACCAGGAGATGTTCTTGGTCCATCAATAAAACTAGCAGGTGGTGCAAGATTGTTGCTCGACTGCTGTGACAGGCTCGAGGAATTGCTTGAAGTTTTGCGTCTAGCGTCATTATTTTGCCCTGCGATGAATGAGACAAGCAAAGGTGATGAAGGTTGAGAAGCCCTACTTGGAGAAGAATTTGCTTGACTCAATCCAGAAGGAGACGAAGGTCGAGCTGTAGCTTTAGCATTCGACAGAGTTCTTTGGATAGGCATTGACATTGGCAAGGCCGAACTTCCCTCTAAAGCAGCCGGGGACGTAACTACGCTATTAGCACCGCCAGGACTGACTACTGGCTTACTTTGAGATGCCATGGCTTCCTGTCGTAATTTCTGAATAACATCTTTGTTTGCCTTTTCTAGAACCGGCAAATTTTTGAAGGTAAAGTTTCCGAAATCATCTGCTACAACAGGTTCGCTAAGTCGCCTGCTCTTCATATCTCGAACGTGAGGTGGAATGTGTAGTGGCATCAGACCTCGTTTGACGTTATTAACTTGACTTCGAACTCGAGACAAAGCATCGTGAGGGCGTTCAGGATATTCGGCACCAGGAGTAGGGTGTTGAGTAGAGGCTTGATCTTCCATCTCTTCCGCGAAAGATTGCAAAGTGGCTCCTCTAGAATCAAAATACTCAGTATCCTCGGGATTCTCTGGAGCGGGGACAAATTGTGCATCATCTTCAAGAAGTTTATCCCATTGGATGCTTTCAAACCAAGGGTGATTTCGAATCTCATCTCCTCCAGAACCAAACTTCTCTTCTTTATTAGCCCCAAGGCGTTGTTGTGGATCTACGCATAAAAGCTTATTCATTAAATCTTTAGCTTCATCCGAAACATCATAATCGCCTTCATCCGGCCAGGAGATTCGTCGAGCTAAAATATTTTCGAATACTTCATCTGGTGTGCCAGCATGAAAAGGTGGGTAGCCATAGATAAACTCAAACATGATACATCCCACAGACCACCAATCGCTTACTTCATCTTGGCCAAGACCATTTACAGTTTCGGGAGCAAGATAATCAGGTGTACCAACGAATCGTCGATTGCTATCATCAGGGTCAAAAAGAGCCATTGGAGGTGGCATCATACCTGTGCTTGTTTGCGGTGGTGTACCATGCCTGGCATCTGAGCTGTGACTTGTGACTGGTTGAAGGCATAGATCTGGCGATCCAGCAGCCTCATTTTCACTCAATTCTTCAATAGGCGTTCTTCGTTGATTGAGAACTTGCTGATTTTGAGCTTCGTTCAAAGAAAAAGTGTTGAACATATGTGTCAGTGCGTCACTGCCGCCGCTGTCACTCCTATGGCCAGACTTTCGTCGTGAGTCCTTACTGACAGTGTTCTCTCGACTCAAATTAAAGTACGAGGGTGTTCCTAAACTACCCCCGACATCAGGTGTCATTTGTGGTGTCGAACCGGGTGAATGATGCCCTTGAAAATCGAATGACGAAGCACGAGAAGAACTCATCGAGGTGGCTCGAACAAAAGGGCCTTGCTTGAGTAGATCTGGAGCCGACTCATTTGCTGCGCTACTTAATACACGCTTTTGTCGACCAATCAAACCCATTCTAGACAGCCCAAAATCGGTTAATTTAAGATGACCCTTTTGATCAATGAGAAGGTTGTCGGGTTTCAAATCACGATGTACAATACCACGATTGTGAAGATGTTCCACACCAAGAATTACCTCACCAAGGTATTTTTTCGCCCAGTCTTCCGGAAGACCACCAAGAACTTTGATGAGAGATGCACAATCGCCACCATTAAGATATTCCATGACGAGATAAAGATAGTCCTTACTCGAAAATGTCCAATAAAGCTTAGCGACAAAATCACTCTCACCTTGCCACATCATGATAGCACGTTCGGCCTTGACATTTGTGACTTGGTTCTTGGCAACCATATCAGCTTTTTTGAGTACTTTGATGGCATAGTAGTCACCAGTAGACTTTTTCTTCGATAGATAAACACTTCCAAAAGCTCCCTTACTGATAGGTTTAATGATCTCGAAATCTTTGATCGATGGTGGTACAGCACGTGCTTGTGGGGCATTTACAGCATTTACACAGTTTAATCGAGGTGATGGTGGTGGACGTGGATCTGATCCAGCAGCCGAGGATTGACGTCGGTGGTGTGACGGAATTAATGCGGGTGAGCTGAACTCGCTTCCGGGAAGCATCGGCGATGCAGTTGGAGAAACAATACCTTCGTGAGCGATCGGCAAGATGCGTGGTTTGGAAATTCTCAATGGGGAAGATGGAGGTGGCATCCGAACAGGAGACTCTTGTCTTCGGGGTGAAAGGGTACCGGTGCCGAGAACCATGCTTCGCCTATTTTGTTGCCGGGAACTTGCATGTCGACGAAGATCTCCAAATTCTGAAACTGGTGATTCCGTTCTTGGCGGACGCCCCATGACTGATGATGATCTGACGCTACCATCACTCTCCGCACCAGTATCACTTTCGAAAAAGATAGATTCCCTTCTCGCTTCCCGGGTACTTCCTAGCATGCTACTTAAAGCACCTTGGTGTGACCGAGGGGTTGGGCATTCTTTAGGACTACTGGATCTGGTAGATGAGATAGCAGCATATGATAGTCGGCGACCTTCATGTGTCGTGCCCGTACCCAATTCAGCAGCTCGAAGTGCTGCAGCAAGCGATGAGGAGGGTCCATCAAAAGAACCAGCAAAAAATCCCTCATCTTGAGCTGTAGTGATCTCTTCAGGTTCTTCGGTCGAATCACTGAGTTGACCAGCAGCAAGTCGAGAAGCTTTGTTGATAGCCTCATCAATACAATCTTGTACAATAGCCGAGAATTCAATACGAATGCGTTCCGAATATTCGATGATTCTTCGATGACGAATAACGGCCTCAACTTTTGCACGAGCAACAGCTTCACTATCTGCACATAGTAAAGATAAACCTTCTTGGTCAACCGCATTCATGTTGGGTGATTGCCATTGCAACACTTGAGCTATGCGAGATTCCGATTGAGGAGATTGTGTGCGAAACTCTCCGGGAGCTTGCGGAGATGGTTCTTTGATCGCAGGCGTATTAATTTCCATGGCTGTGTCACAAAGATCCAGTAAAAGTTCAACGATTCGAGCATGAGGCCGCCTTTGAGCAAATGATCGTCCTCTGGCATGACCAAATCCTGATGTAGATCTTGACCGAGATCTACCAGATGTGGGTGTTCCAGGGGATGCTGTACCGGAAGAGGTGGTTGAGTTGGCTCCAATCGGTAATCCTTTGTATTCAGCCTGAGGTGGCGTCGGCATCATAGAGTGTTCACCCGAACTAGATCGAGCTTGACGAGCTTCTAACGCATCCAAAACTCTAACAATAGCATGACGATGTTCCGTCAAATTATCCTGACACATTTGTACTTCCATCTCCGCTTTGTGTTCTTGAAGACACAACTCGGTATGTTTTTCAAACCACCAAGGAGGAATTTGACGTTCGCAGATTCTGCAAAGAAGTGGTAATGGCGGGGCATTATTTGCTGGATCTTCGAGACCCTGCTCAGCAACTGTAGTCAGATAACTTGCCAGAATTTGTGCTCCTGATCCTAGAGAATCGACTATCACGGGGGCGAGGTCGATTTGAATTTCACGTGGCGCTATCCAAGGTCTAATCATCCACATTGTCTGCATAATGTTAGTTGGGGACTCTTGACAAAGGCCGTGAAACTTACATGACTGTCCGATTCTGAAGCTCGATCGTGCACCATAATACCTTGCGCCTCTAAATCAATCGTAGCGGGCTCCGGTTGTGACATTGCTGCTGCACCTTCTCCCTCACCTTCTTTGACATCATCCAAATTTTCCAGTGGTAACAATCTTGAAGCTGGTCCTAACTGAATGGTGAAACGTATAATGTAGCTGCGAGAATCATCCTTCTTCATCTCCTCGACCGTATCTGCAAATACCCTCTTGTCGTTATCCCCAATCAGGATATCGGCGATTGGTTTACCTTGAACGGAATCCAATGAGGTGCCGATAACATCGGTCCATGAGGGACTGACCCAATTTATTGTGCCATCCATACTGAGATTTATAATGACATTAAGAGTTTCTTCCGCGGCTTGTCTAAGATCTTCTCTCTCTTCTCGAATATCCGCACTGAGCGATCTTTCCATCATACCGGCCTCTGCGCGCAGATGCGACACAGCGGGCGGTGCTAACATTTTCTGATCTCCCTCCATCTTGCCTGATGTATTAAATTGAGATTCCTAAGAATCGATCCTATGCGTCAACATGGACTGTTGTATGCTGGCCCTTGGACTCTGAAATCAAATCATTGAAGTTGTACGCGTCTTTTCGTTTGTGATAATTGGGTGTTATCGTGTCTCGTGTCTCGTCTCTCGTCTCTCGTCTCTCGTCTCTCGTCTCTCGCAATCTTTGGAATCGTTCGTGGAGGGGAAAAACAAGTCGAGTCGACCGCGAGGAATGAACCCTAGCTAGCAAAAAATATTGAAAGAAGACATCATAATATTTGATATTTGATGTCTCTTTCTACAAAATTTATGAGTGAAATGTTGAAAAGTTGAAAGGTATGTGGTGAAAGGATCGGAAGACAACTTATAATAAAGTTGTAGTTGGGGGATAAATTTGTCTGGCGTGTCTTGTCGATGGGGTACGAAGTATGGTAGTACGGTAGAGCTATTCCGTTTGAGTAGTTGGTGGAGTAGGTCCGTTGGAATTGGGTGGTAGGTGGAGTGTGATGTGATGTGTGTTTGAGTGAGTGAGTGAGTGAGTGAGTGTGAGTGAAGCAGGACAACTGGACAACCTTGAACCTGAGGTACCTTTTTATCTCTTTACCCTTCTACTTTGTTTCTTCTTCGGCATATAAAGAAGGTGTTTATTAGGATTTATCTTTGGGATTTGATTCACGAGGAGATTTCATTAAATATTGATACTCTTTTTATTTGTTTAGTCAATCCACTAAGGGAAAGTTTAAGAGTTATAATGATGTAAAATAATTGAAACAGTGTGATTAGTTTATGATCTAGTATTAAAATCTCATATACTTAGAAATATATATATAAAATATATATATAAAATATATTCTTATATATTTACTTATTTAAATTAATAAAATCAATTAGAATAATGATTTGGATTTGTCGCTCAATTAAAACTAAAAACAATCAATAGGAATATAAAAGCTGTTATCGTAATAACAAAGTTATTTGCGGATCACTGCAAATCGAATGTTTTTACTCCTTATTAACTTCTTTTTCTCTTTTTGGACCAGTTGCATGGAGTAATTGGGTCTGTGATCTCCCTCGACTGTTTCGACTTGTTCTAAACTCGCGTATATGTATTTCCCTATTGATTTGATCGCAGTTGATTACTGTTTGGGAGTGATACTTTGCGAATTTGTACAAGAAGTGGATCATTCTCTAATGAGGGGAAGGACCAATTATATTTGAGGATACATATTTCTACGACGAATCAGATGAGGACATGATCTTTAGGAATTAGTCAAACAAAGAAATTGGGATTTATAGATTTGACTGTTCGATAGTGGTGCATGAGGCAATGAGGATCGGTAAAAGAGAAAAAGACCAACTTAAAGATGACCTACATACATACCTAGGTACATACAGCACAGCAATGCACATGGGTAGGTTTGTGACGAACGGCTCGACGAACTGCTATATTGGTCGCTAGGTATGCCAGGTAGGTAGGGTAAGTATAAGAGAAGGTAAGCTGGGGGTTGTATATCTAAGTTTGGCTACTGTGCCGTGTTTTGATGCTTTGATGTGGATATGGACATGATAACATACCTGAGTGGATGGATGCCGGTACGACATGTGATTGATGTTGCTGTTGCTTCAACATCAGAACTATTTATCCATTAGTTACATTAGTTCTACCCTCGTAGTTCATCATCAAAGTTGAAGTAACAGGAGACGAATATGAGTATGAATATGATTATGATTGTGATTGTGAATACCCTCAAACTCTCTCATGCATTCATCACACGGGGTCTAGATTCATCGGCAGTTGCATACAACTGATCATGGCCAGCATATCGTTCCATCTAACCATATTCTACTGATTTATTGCATGAAAACAAATACACTATCCTTTTCTTGTCTTGGAAAGCAATAGATGAGTTACAATACGGGAAATGATGATATACTTTTCAGATCACTTGGTAAATAAGTGTTCTAGACTTTTATTCCCCTCCTACTTTTGAGTTCATCACGAACTACTCACTACTGAAGGAATTGGCCAAGTTCTTGATGTCATGTCATAGCGATAGTAAAGTTTTAGTTCTTCCTCATACTCTCCTGAGTCTCCTCACACTCTCCTCATATTCATCATCCCGAGAAGCCATTTCCAGCCACAACTCATTGTCTTTTCCTCCCCTCTTTTGACCGTTCTATTGTTAAGCTTGTGCAATGAAACCTACGGAATATATCCACATCTTGGCACCCTTTACATCGTTCGCATCTTATGAGCCTATACCTATCCGCTTAGTATCATAACAACAACATCTTCCCCCAAACACAACCGAAAATGATCCCCAAGAACCAGCTCACAACCTCCCACAATCTCTTTCACAACATTACTTACCTAGGTACATGAAGATAATTCAAGAACTCATCTCCAGCATCAATTCGCCTTCCAAGGAATAATACACCCCATTTTACAGTATGTAGTTCTACTCATTGGATCCCTGAAAACAAAAGGGTTGCACCTCGCATATATCCACGTATTATCCAAATTAGGTTCCCGTAACACTACATTATTCCTCGACCCATTCTCGAATCTTTTTGTTCGTCATCTGCGATTTCCATGTCCTCCTTGAGATCTGCATGTTGGTAATAAATGATTTGTGCCCCGATCTCTTTGCAACTTCGGCCAGGTCCGTGGATTGAATGAAGATAACTGGACTGACACCACACACCATCTGATGGCCAAGTAAGGTATGAATGAATGAGTATGATTAACCAAATATTGTGAGTGAGGAGGTTCAGTCGGAGATATCCCCTACAACCCGAGAATACTCGGAAGTCAAAACTTACAAGTAATCTTTTTGCTTTTATCCTCTACGCCGCATGTTTATTATAGATTAGGTCGGAGTTGTCTTACTTATTCTCTAACTCTACAATTGACTTTACTGAGCGGACATAGCTTACATTTTAGGACAGGATATTCACACTTCATCGCATTTCGTTTCATTTCCTCATTCATCCATTCAAGCTTCTCACAATCCTAGAAAATCCCCTGTTCAACAATCTCCATATTCAGTGGCAATCCCAAGGAATGACAACCGAACTCGCCTGCTCGCCCAGCAACAAATCGTTACCCGGGTGAGCCTATGGAGGACAAAGTCTGGGCATACAGCATACAGCAGCATACACTCCATGTCATATACTCGAGTATTTGAAGATTTATTTACTTATTTCTGTTGTGAATGTTGCCCCATCACATTCCATCACATCCCATCATCCATCACCAAAACTTTCAAAATAAACATCATCCATCATCCATCATCCATCATCACCCCACACACCTTACAAATAAAGCTTACTTCATCAACCCCTCCCTCACCTACCAATTACCACACACCACAACGCCCATCCAACCATCATCATCTTCCTCGCCCAGAAAACCTTAAGAACCAAACACAACATATTATCCAGCCCTTAGAGCAAGCCACGACTAATCTATACGACTCCGCAGCAACTTACCATTCTATCCTAACATCAAAAACCTGCGGGAACTAAAGCTGTACACTCAACCTCAGACTAACCTAACTTCAAAGAAGCCAAAGATATCAATATTAGCGAGAAGATAAGAGTCAGCAGGTCAGTTAGATCATCTTTGAATGCATACACTACATACGCCATCATCATCATTGCTACGTAAGGAGACAGATGAGATAGCTAGTAAATGGAAGGCTCATAATCATTGTTAAGGTTAAACTAAATGAATGGTTTGAAATAAAGGTGTGGTAGTAGTCTTCGAGAATGATCTTCGATGGTAGTTTCCATACTACACACAATAAGTGTGTCATTGCTGTATTTTGTTGTCAATTTCACAGTTGTCACACCTATCACTATGAAACATTTCCAGCCCTAACCCTTTACTCTATCTACCATGTTTTATACATTCTATAGCTAGTGCTAGCCTTAATTATCATTTTCACCCTCACTCTCAACATTTAATCGTCTATAAGCATTTTAGCTTATTCAACTATTCATCCATTCTAACCTCCCTCCTTCTACTCTTCCAAATGACGATCCTTGACGAATCCACACCAAGCGGTAATATTCATATCCCACGTCCTTGGATCCTTAACCATCAAATCAATTGGTAACATCCCAAACACAACGAACCGGGGAACAATCTCTTCTTCCCGGCTGGTAAGATATTAGGTTCGTGTGGGGTACAAAATTGTATGAAACTGGTCTCGTGGTGATCGGCTTGCTGATCTGTGATCACGTGCTTCAGATGCGAGTGCCAATGGTTTGGGTTTGGGATTCGACTTGAACTTGGGATCGGGTTCGCGAGAAAGAAGATAGGAAGAGTAGGATTAATTTATCCTTGATCATGTTGGATAGTGAAATGTGCATGGAGTATGCATAAAAAACTCACCGTTTGACAACATATATGTCTCAAACTTAAACTTTTCCTTGCAATCTCACTTGTTATTCGCTATTCATTTTTGTCTTATCCTCCTGTTTCTTTTACATTCTTTTCCTTGAAGTGACCTAAAATTTTTGTCTTGGGAGCTTAACGCATGAGTGGTACGAAATGTCTTGATGTCTTACTTCTATAGACTTGCAGAGAATGTACATGCATACTTCTTAGATCCCGTGATTTGACCCGTGGGCCGTTGTGTACTTCATTCACGAAATCAATACTTGGTAGTTGGGATTTGGGCTGATGGCTGAGATTTGATTCAAGACTTCCGAATGATGAATATTCTTGCTTATGCTTATGAGACGGGATGTCACAATATGGGCTTGGGTGAGATGTGATGAGATGATATGTTTTAGGATATCATACACTTTTTATCACAAAAGTTGTACAATGGAGAGGGAATACCACGACAAGGATTGATTTAGTATGTCTTTCCAATCCGATAAATCATATACCCACGCTGTCAAACCCGAGACTTCGGATGTGGACAAGTTCGAAAATGTACCGAGAGATCCGAAATTCATGTTAGAGTTATAAGTGTGTGACGTGTGAGAAAAATTGGATAAGTCATGTCTAACAGATTAATACCTATGATTAGGAGATGTATAGGATGATTGGGAATTGTACATTAGGTACATATGTAATTATAATTTGATATGATGTGCGATATGAGACGTTGATTTATCCTACAGCGCAGGGGAGGAATATAAGGTTAAGTTTATGTTTATAACTAGGTATTTATATACATATATTATATCTTGCTTTTAACCCCCTAAACTTACATCTATATTTATGTTAAATTGAAACTATCTTATAAATAAATATATAACTTTATTACATATTATTTAACATCAATACCCTGCTTCTAAATTAAATTTATAGAGATTTCATTATAATATATATTACATAGTAGAGGCTTGGTTCTTGTTATCTACTGTCTTTTGATTCTTTTATTCTTGTCTATTCGTTGATATATTTAAGAATTACATACGAATGTGTTCATTCACCTCCTAATCGCCCGATCTCTCAATTTATCTAACATTTATCTATTCATTTATATTCAATATAAACATCAACATCAATATTCCCATATCCCAAGAAAGGAATTAATAACAAGATCTAGATTTTTGAAAATAAAAAGGAGAATAGATACTCATAATGAAATGTAGTCTAAATATCTATTATTAATAACACATGAAGATCTAATACTTAAATCCGAGTGATAATTACAAGAACCATGATATGTCGATACCTATTCCTTATTCAACAATGACAGAAACATTCCCTTTAAGATCTTAGGATAATAGGGTATAAGAAGTTATATAGCTAGTCAATGCGATAGGAACTTACCTATGTGTTCATTATACATTATAAGCGAGCATAAACAACCACCATGATCATGTATATGGAGAAAGTCTGGTAGGATGGGATTTTATTGATGCTTCTGGTTGGATGAACGTATTGGTTTATTTTTAGTGCTATCAGGATCTTCTTCATGGGAGGTGGTGATGGTGAGCTTTTAACAAGCTTGCATCGTGACGGAATGGTTAGCGGATTCGCGGGTACTGGGGAGTAAACAAAAATGACTATAATTATGTTGTAAGCGGATACTAGAAACACTTCGATGACTCAAAGGAGCTGGGAAAATGTGTATAAGCAGGTACGAAAGAATAAAGGAGAATCGCTTATCTATTTTATTCCTGCCTCCGGCTGGGAGGGAGGAAGAGGTTGAGTTGGGAAAAATGTGTTTCTTTGGATTAGATACTTGATGGCCCGGCAGAAGGAATATGACTATTTCTCTCAATTAATTCCCTCTGAAGAAACTTCCGAGATGTTAGAGAGGAACAATGTTGAAGTGCAGCGCTATAGAGGGGGAACTGAAGAATTAATACTCGAATAAGCTTATGTGAAATTTCCGGAATATCATGGCATTTTACAATCTAATCAACGAGAATCCAATTCCTGGCCAACGATTTGGATCCAGATCTTCGAATCGCAAATTTAGTCCAGTAACAGAGACGGAACCTTGGAATCGGAAATTCCATCAAAAGTAAATCTATCATCTGAAAAATATCCAGTGCATCTAACGAGCAACGTCACTTTCATAATTTCATCGCAAGACCACCGCGAACCTTGGACACTTTGCTTAAGACTTTGTCATCAAGATTCGTGCCTGGACCCCAGCAGGTCTAGCTGTTGAATACGTTTGATGCAGCCTGGATAAACGATTTTCAACTACTAAACCTCCAGCTGAGTACATCTCGAGCTTCTTATACCCCTTTCTCCCCCCACCCCCCAGAAAAATATCAATATGCGCACGCAATGAGCAACCTACGTTGGCCCGTAAGCTGAGACCAATATAATACCCTCCTCCCTCCTCAAACCAAACAGAACCCAGAATCAAAACCCCTATACCGAACCCGCAGAGTGCAAACACACCATCATCATCATCATCACCACCAACACACTACAACGACCTAGAAAGAAAGAAAATATTCTCTATCCTGTCCAGGTCGCTGTGTTCAAACTATCAACCTCATATAACATCCACACCGCATCAGCACAGATGCATTAACATTATAGAGAACTGAGAAGAAAGCTCTTGCATTTTTGAAGATCCAGAGACTACTTTGGTTGATCGGTCTTTCTTTTATTATCTCCGTATTTCTAAGTCTTTCGTGGAAATACAAATACGGTGGTAATTGAGTATTTCCAAGAGTGAGGAAGCGTTCATGGGAATGCTTGATGAAAGCTTGTCTATCTCTTGACCCAGCGTGTATAGATTGAAGGTCTTTGAATGCCTCTCAGTATATGTGGCCGATAGAGTGGGTGGAAATTCGGTGCGATCTAATTTCGCTGGCTAGGCTTTTGGATTCTGGGTTATTGTCGATTTATAAACCCTGAGAGATAAATAAGCTTTGCGGGTTTTGTATCGTGAGTTTTCAATTCCGTCCTTCCTCCTTTCCTTCCTTTTCATCGTACACATATTAACTAATCAAGTATTTTGCCACGCCATACCTGCAGGCAACGAATGTACGCGAATACCTCATTAGCCCCAAGCATGGCGAAGTTTCATGCGGGAATATAGATGGGTATTGAGGTATATATCGACGTATCAAAAAGAAAAACAAGCAGGCCGGTTAGTAGAATGTCGATCACGTCTAGTCATTCAGGTACTTAGGTTGAGTATCTCAATTTCACTCCATGTCAGAGTTCACTTGGACCTGTGCTATACTTGTATTGCTATTGCATTTTATCTATCTGTATCTCATGAACATTACTCCTTCCTCTTCACCCTTTCGGGGCTAGTTTACGTACCTAGGATTCCAATTCATTGTAGTGAATGACATGTCGAAACCGTGAAAGAAAATCAGCAAATTCCGTGTGATACAAACTCACTGTAGCTCCTCCTCTTAAATTGTCGACAGCACCGACTAGCAGTAGAATGATAAAATGTCAACCATTTAGATAGCTTAGCCAGCCCCATTCTCTTATGGAATACCGGCTCATTCTTACTGTCTCTATTAATGCACGAACCTATCAACATGACCCAACCACAAAACCTCATACAGCTCGGGCTTTGAAACTACAACTGGAAAGCCATTGGTTCTAGTAGATCCGAACTAATAGTTGACACTCTTTTGTTATCAGACTTCCCGGCTCTAGCCTCTATGTTTCGAGCCGATATCAAATGTTTGAAGTGAGCCGAGCCTTAACAAAGCAATCAGTATAGATGGAAAAGAACTTGGTTTACCTCGTAGCATTCCAGTTTCTCTATAGCTTAAATATACCATTAAAAGGAATACAGTGGTGGTCTATCTCGACGCTCTTCGCCCGGCTAATGGGTTTCACTGGAGAGAATCTACAGTCTTTAAGCTGGAAACGTTTAAACACTGTCCCAATACAATGGTTTTGAATGGTAGCAATGTGATAAGGGAAAGTTCGGAGGCCCAATCAACTAGATGGTTCATTTCAACAGAAAACACTTCCTGGAATCGTGACCTTGTTACAATGAAAAAGTACTTATCCTTTACCACTCGATGCCATTTAATACAAAGTATCTTCTGGATTATGTTTGATGGAGAGGGTATGCACTTCATCGACCGTGATGTAGGATTTCATGTGCTTGGATTAAAGGAAGGAGGATCAACAGAAATGATGAGAGGAGAGACGTCAAGAACATTTCGGATAAGTAGCTAGCTACACTTAGAGGAAAACCGGTTGCGCCGATTTCAGAGGATTTGCGCTCTCATGTTCAGGTTCTATCTCTTACAACTATCATGTACAGAAAACCATATCTCCCTGGCTTAAAATTTGAGGTGTAAAAAGTATAATATGGAAATTATACACTGTGACTCTTAGAACATGTGACCATAAGCAAGTTTTACTTGTCACCCACAACATAATCGTGACAGCCCCAATACTTAACTCAATGAATGGTGTGTCGCGATATGATGAGCAGCGAATACCGGGTCATATATCTGATGATTCCTGCTGATCCTTGATGATATTCATGGTTCCTGACAAAGAATCTTCTGGTACGAAGTGTAAATGGTGGAGTACAAAATGATGCCATTGGAAGAGGATATATTATACGAAAGGATGGGTTTTGTTGGGTGCTGGGCATGAACCGAAAACGAGTTAGTGCTATGTTGACTGGGTTTCTTGTTGATGGTCTGACTTCATTGAGAGATCAAGATGCTTGATATCTTATGACCTGAAAAGAGAGGAAAAGGAAGAGTACGGAGCGGGTATGTATTTGATGTTGATGATGATATCAATGAAGGGGACAAAGAAAGGGCCTTATCGCGATTGTCCGCTTTGTTCTCCCGAATGCCGCTTTAAGCGATTGGAAGGGCGAAACATATCAATATCCAGGTATATCTTCATATACTCTGTACACCTGGGTGAAAAGGTTTCCTAGTGCATCATTATTGCATCATTATTCAACAAAGTAGTATCTCATCTCTGACTCACCATGACCAAGAAGTTGAGGTTGACCTTTTCACCATATTCCAATCATACACGTGACACGTGAGGGTCATGAATGTCTAAATTAGCATGCTCTCTGTTCACGATAAGATAAGCTCATGATACAATGTCTCAGTCAGCAGCATCTCAATTAAATCATGATAAGTTTCTTATTGCTTCTGGAAGGGTGAATAATATCTGACCGAAGAAAGGGGATTGTACACATACAGAGTACAGCATTTGTTACGTATATCATTTTAAACTTATTGTTTCTCCCTTGTACCAGAGAATCGCAAATATACCTTTGATAAAAGCATCAACTATCAACCTCAACCATCAACTAGGTATCTAATCTACTCGCCAACTCCACTTCTCCTGCGTACTCGGATATGTATCTAATCTTTTGCATATGCACTCGGATATCATTGGAAAAGGAAACAAGCCACTCATTCTCATACTCATCTTGCCAATACCAAACTTCATCCATTCAAGAAAGAAAAACAACAACAAAGCATCCACTCCTTTTCCCGCTTCCAGTCCAACCACTCCGAAGAGCGGTCTCCATCTCCTCCCAGACCCCTAATACGATTGATAAGGAACTATTTACGATATATCGGATGATTTTCAAAGAGCAGCAGGAGCTTCAATTAATAAATAAACATTTCTCAACAAAATCATCTTGAAACATATCAAACATCTGACCGCACTTGTTTTCTCGTGCCAATCTATCCTGTCCTGTCCTGTCCTCTCCGTCTTGTGAACCCTGACCCCGCCCGCGTTTGATCAGCTCAGCCATCAAGTCATATCATATCACATCACCATTATCAACCTAATTCCTCATTCCTCATCATGCCAACTTCGCAACAACATCCTCATCAACATTCACGATCCTCCAATACATCTCAAAATCAACCAAATCGGAACAATATGGGAAGATCAAATGGTGTATCAGATCGATTGCGCAATGAAGGTATTTCTATTCTTATTAATTACAGCTTCCCCATTTCCCCATATCTATCCTCCACAGATCTAATCTAATCTCATATCTAATCGCGCGCAAAACAGCAGAATCATGGGTAGAAATATCCTCTCAACCATCCTCATCCTCGATCTCTTCTATCGATAATGAAATCGTAACAACTGGTCTTCGAGTTTCTGAGCATCCTTCCATTCGACGGCGCAGACGATCTCAAAATCAATCACGACCGCAAATTAATACAAACATCAACAGACAAAGAAGTACAAGTAGTCAAGAGGAATACGAAGAATCAGAATCGGAACCAGATCACATAGATATTATAACCAGCTCAAATGAAATATCTCCACCAGTTGCCACTCCAGCGCGATTGTCAACTCAAGAAACATATGATGCAGAATCCGAAGATGATGATGATGAGAATGGTACAGCCCTAGGAATAGGAAGAGAGACAACATTACCATTTACACCTCAACCAAATGCTTTCTCTCACCCTCCATCATCACAATCTCAAAGTCATCGAACTCCGGCTTCTGCGCAAGACTCATTCATTCCACGACAAGTTCGTTCACAACCTCGACCACAGTCATATCCGTCGCGTAACCACACAACTTCACGAAATACCTCATTTAACAGTTATGCTCGACCACCTGTAGATCATGATGCTGCTCTCCGGGCTAGTCTTACAACTTTACTATCTTGTGCAGCTGCAGCAAGAGGTCTTCCAAAATCTCCCGGTCAAACTGCCACAGGTAATGAACCAATGGGTCTTCGAATAGTTCCCGAATCAGAACTCCTTGGTACAGCAACTCATCCTACAACTAATATATCACGACCTTTATCACCAAATCGCTCAAAAACTAGATCATCACAAGATTCTCAAGATGAAGTTAAACGTAAAGCCAGTCAAACAAAACAAAATACTCGAGCTTTAAAAAAGAAAAAGAATGAACTTATGCAAGGGGAAGAAGCTTTTATTTCACCTACTCTTCTAACGTGGGTAATGAGCGCAGGAGTGGTAGTACTCGTTTCAGTAGTTGGATTTGGAGCAGGCTATGTCATTGGGAGGGAGGTAGGAAGACAAGAAACTTCAGTTCTTGGAGGATGGAATGGCTCAATGAGTGATGGAAGTTGTGGGAGAGAAGTTGTGAGGAGTGGAAGTGGTGGATTGAGGAGATTTAAATGGGGTGGTAGTGTTGCTAGGAGTATTGTTGCTTGAATGAGGGTTGAGTTTACATTGGATTGATAAAGATGGGTTATTTTGATGAGATATTAGGAGCGTGGTTTGGTTTCAGCGGGTCTGGTCAGCAAGTATGAAATTTGAGGGACAATTTTTTTAGCCTCTTTTTTTCTGGCGTTGGTTGGCATTGGGCCATATACATATTCACATTTACATTACGTTCTTTTGGAGTCTTGTTTTTTGATAAGTAAATTTGTTTAATGCACATTTAGTGGGAGGAATTTTGGAAGTATAATATCATATGCGAGAAATGAAGGAAGCAGATTTTGAGAAGATAATATGATTTAAATCTGAGTCAGGGTGAATGAATGAGGATAGTTAACGGGCCTGTTTCGTTTTGTTCCACTTGTGACTTGTGATGATCATTGATATGCATGATATGATGTTTGTTAATATTGAAATGTCATCACTGCTGTTTTTTGAGGTTCTTCTCATCTCCTCAGTGGTATTTTTTGTTATGCATTATACAACTGCCTTGGGGTATAATAGTATCTACTAGAACATAATCCTATCTAGCTATATCCGCTATCTATAAAAATCCACCAGTATATGACGGACCGCTTATGAGGACGAGGTTAGCCTGTGATGTAAGATAACCAAGGCATGCATTCATGCAATACCCGTATGTAGACACCATTGCGTCGAGAGAATAGCACAGTCGCATAAAACAGTGAAGATAATTAAAAGAAGACGAATCAATTCCTCCCCCGAGAACCTCGTCTATGCGTGTGAAGTGGATGAAGATATGTGGGTATCATATATATAGATATGAAAAGAAAATCGCGGTTCTCCTCGCATATTCTAGTATAGCGAAGAGAATGAGCATGCAAGGTTACAATATTGGTATCATCGAGAGGTGAAGAAGAAAGTCGAGGAGAGAATCGTAGAGACTACTACAGCCTACTTTTAGCTTGTGATAATATCTCGTTTTGTGCATTCTCTTGGTTCATTTCTGTGATTGAACTTTGAAGTCATTCCAGAGGCGACACCGGGGTTGGTTGTGTGAATATTAAGGGATTTTGCTGAGCGGGAGAAGATTCTGTAAGCGAGCTTCTCTGCTGTAGGATCTCACGTTGTGAGGATGTGCTTGGAGTTGTTAGTTCAATATCTTACGGAAATATTTGATAGCTTAAGAATAATTTATTCTTCTCGTTGGCATATTTAGAAAGAACCTTATGAAATGATACTGAAGCATGCGCCGGTCATACAATATTTAAATATACTAGTGGAGCCAAGGGCATGTTCAATTACTCGGGACACGGGGGTCATTGAATCAGAATAGATAATTGATAGTGCTTGATATGTCGTCGGATTCATCATAGAAACTTCACAATTTGAGTCACTCTTGCTCCTACTTTCATTGAGGTCCATAGACATGACTACTCAGCGTCACGAAAATTTTTCTTTTCTCTATGTGTTGAAGTTGAGCGAGTTGCAAGTGAAACATGATATTGATGACCATATAGATCAAGGGATAAATCAAGTCCTTTTTCACTATTACCAGACTACCAAGACCATGGATGACTGAGAGTGAAACGAGGAAAGAAATTTAATATAGAATTATCAATCAACCAACTTGATCTTTCATATACTGGGAAAACCTCGTGCGGGGGAATCATTAGGCCGGGTATGATAGTGGATTTTAGAACAAAAAGCCAATGACGGAGGATCTGAAGACGTCTAATAGAATTGTGCTATATATCTGGAATATGGAGGATTTTGGCGGACGAGTTCAAACAAGCAGCAGTCCCAAGGCAAAGCGGAAAATAAATCGAGCAGGATTCCTAGCAAGAGGTGGAGTTAGGAAGATATCCCCATACACATTCTAATCTGCCTAGTGCTACGCATGTCCGTTGGGCTTATTATAACACGCATTTCCGTGTGACGACTAGTATATAACATTGATTGTTATGCCAAGGTTTTGATTCATCGAACTGTTAATTGTCTTCTGGCAGTTCGAGATATTGCTCCAACGTATGATCTGATTTTATCAATACATACATGCGGTAGCTTCTACCTGTTTTAAATGTGAACCGACGCTAGGTACTGTCGATGACTGGGCATAAGAATCCCTTCGTGTCGTTGCAAAATCATCGGGGAAGAGATGAGACATGAAAAAAAGCTGACTTTTGGAAGGCTGTGTCGTTCTCATCCATACTAATGAATGAAGACGGACGAGAGACTTTGAAGATTACCGCAGTTAAACATGAAGAAAAATAGATGAAAATATTAGACCCGTACCCGGGGGTTTACAGGTTAATCAGCCTGCTCTACCTCTATGGGGTAGGGTAAATACCATATGGGGCCAAATACCCCGGGTAGGGTACGGGTGCCCATGCCTGCTTAGGCCCTCTACTTAAAGGGATGTTCAGAGATATAATGAGAATCTTGATGCTTCCGGCGTATGATTGTAAATTCGGAGCCTTCCTGAAGAATTCCGCTGCTAATCCGGCTATTGCTATCATGTATTTGGGTTCGATTTACCAAGTCGGTAGAATGGACCGAATGTTGATGCTGGAGAGTGATTGTAATATCAAATCAAACCAGGACTACTTGGAGAGATAACGTCCTCGTGGTGAAATCAAATTCAGTTGTTCTCCCGCGGATGAGGATTCTTGCCCTTGAAAGCCTATGCTGTAAACTCTTTGCATCCCTTTCAAAACGGAAGTCTGATGTGGCTGGATCAAAGTGTCTATTATTCATCTATCGTCTTTACAAAACCACAGAATCTCCTTCTTATGTGCTAGTATTATAAAAGTTCCACATTCATCAAGATCTCACTGTGGGTCGGAAAAGAATGAACTTCGATTAGGTTACTTATCGCAGAGCTAAATGTCTCTAGGATCTAGAGGCTCTGCATATGAATGGTATCGACCCTCTGCAAGGGTAACTATTAATACATTGTTTCTAAACGCGGTGACATTCATTTGCTAAAAGGAGGACAAGGATGATATCTTTTGGCCGAGTATTTTCTGAACTTCCATGTCCTTGATCGAATAGCAAAGTGTTTCCGAGGGGGTGAACGAACGCAATGCGGGGGCGATAAGACCCTAGGTAATGAGAATCCACTAACAAAGTTGGGATGTGGAAGATTGAAATTGTCTACATGATAATATCATAAGATTTCATTAGACATCCAGTTGATATCAAAGCCATCTTGATCTTGTTCCATGGCCACAATTGGCTCCCGCCAAATGGTCATATATCTTGCAAATCAACCGGTGAAGACAAGTTGAGCTTCATTTTGAATCGTTTAATCAAAACAGAATCCCTCATTCTTCGCAATAGAAGGCTGCTTCTCACAAGGATACAGATGTTGATAGACTGATGATCAGACTGATGAATATCAAAGTGAGGAGTTTGTGTACAATCAATCATTTGTGGTCTCAGAAAAAGAAGTGGCACCACACACATAATGAGACAATCATGACTCGGAAGCTTATGTTATCGATAAACAAAGTAAACTTCCAAGTCAATATGAATCATTTCCCGATGAAGATTGTAACCTTCCATTTTCATCTTTTTTATATGCAACCATTTTCCCCTTCAAGTATCATTTTCCACATGTTCTCCAATCATTTCATCTACTGCGACATCCGATGTTCCTCCCCCATTTTCATATCTCACATCTCTCTCAGTAGCTGAAGAATGGCAGATAAGAAATGATGTCAGAATATACACCAATGAGGTTTGAAATCTACCCCCAAAACATGATGGGGGGGATGAGAGATTAGTTGATAACGACTTTGCGGGGCGACGATGATCTTGAGGTGGCGCAATCTCTGTGCTCATTGGAACTACTTGTACTGTCCAGTACTTGTACCACAGTTCTATTGTTAATAAAAAGAATTGTTTTCCCTTCTACATCAAGATCTGCATTTCTTACTTACTCGTCCTCCTGGCCTCCAGATTGCACATCCCCTCGTTTGCGCAGTACTCTTTTCCCTAATTCTGGAGGCAACCGTGACATCACTTACGCTATGGCCGATCTAATCAATGAAAAACACATTTCCACCGACTCTGATGATATCAAAATGCAGTCACACGACTTGGAACAAAATATCACATTAGATGAAGGGGAAATAAAAGATCCTATGTTCAAGCATGCCGATCCAAATGATGGTGATGATGCACTTAGGGCGTTTGCTAGTGATGATGGTGAAGTTATTGTCATGACACCAGAGATGGAGAAACAGTTGTTGAGAAAAATTGATTGGAATTTGATGCCAGTATGTTTTTGTTTATGCTGCTCTGGCCCAATACGTTCTTTTATTTACCGATTCACAGATGCTTTGTGTTGTGTATGGCCTCAACTTTCTCGATAAGACAACACTATCATACGCTAGTATCATGGGTATGAAGACTTCACTCAATCTCAAGGGTGATAACTACCAATGGTTAGGGTGAGATTGTTCAGCTCACGCTTAGAGATTCTTCTTTACTGATTGTGCAGATCTATGTTCTACATTGGTTATTTGGTTTGGGAGTATCCGACCAATCGTTTACTGCAAAGGTTGCCCCTTGCTAAATGGTCATCTTTCAATATCATAGCCTGGGGTGGTACATTGTGTTGCATGGCAGCGACAAGCAATTTTGCAGGTGCTGTGGCTGTCCGTTTCTTCCTTGGAGTCTTCGAAGCTGCAGTCACTCCTGGATTTGCTCTTTTTACATCCCAATGGTACACGAAAGAAGAGCAAGGACTAAGGACTGGTATCTGGTTTAGTTTCAATGGATTTGCTCAAATCTTTGGTGGTGTTGTTTCATATGGCATTTCAGTTGGTGTTAAGAAACATGGAGCTGCCATTGCGCCGTGGAAGGTTATATTTTTGACCATTGGCCTGTTAACAGTTGCTATTGGATGCATATTTCTTTATTTCATGCCGGACAATCAATTGAATGCCAGGTTTCTTACCCCCAAAGAGAGACTTATGGCAGTTGAGCGTATCAGAAATAATCAACAAGGCGTGGGCAACAAGCATTTCAAAATGTACCAGTTGAAAGAGGCCTTGGCCGATCCGATCACTTGGGCGTTCGCTTTTTATGCATTGATCGCGGATATACCTAATGGTAAAGAAAACCCGAATGCCTTGTCGTTGGCAATCCGTTTTGGCTGACAACTCTCAGGCGGAATTTCGAACTTCTTTTCCCAGCTCATCGTGTCATTTGGCTACACTCCCGATCAATCACTTCTTTACGGCAGCCCAGGGGGTGTTGTTGAAGTTGTAACTCTCATTGTTTGTGGTTACCTTGGAGATAAATACGGCCATAGGCTATTGATCTCTACATCCGGTCTTTTAATTGCAATGCTAGGAATGATCCTCATAGTTGCTCTTCCCTTATCGAATAACAGCGGTCGTTTAGCAGGCTATTACCTAACACAAGCTTCAGCAACACCCTTTACTGCAATCCTCTCCATGATATCAAGTAATGTTGCAGGCTACACTAAAAAGACAACAGTTGCAGCTCTGTATTTAGTTGCCTATTGCATAGGGAACATAGTCGGACCTCAGGTATTCAGACCAGAAGATGCACCACGATACAAGCCGGCAGAAATAACAATCATTGTCTGTTATGGAATAGCTCTCATTGATGTGGTTTTTATTGCATGGTATTACAATAAGATGAACAAGAAGAATGAAGCTATTAGAGCCGCGCCAGGATACAGAAAGCTAGATAAGCAGGAGTTTTTAGATCTTACCGACAAGGAGAATCACGAGTTTGTGTATGCTCTATAGTTTCGTGTAGCGTATAAGCTATCGAATTCATATCGGTAGACATATAATTTCAACTACAGTTACATCTCATCTTTCCATGGCTCAGGATATTGGGATGACTCGGAATATAAGGATGAAATATATACCGAAATTCGACAAGGAAACTCAGGATACCAATGTGCGAGGAAGGGACTGAAAGAAAGCTGCGAAATGTTGCAACTCTAACACATCAAAGTCACTGCTCATATATGGAAATTTGAAGGGGTTGGAAAAGACACGAACAGTATCCATGTACCCTACTAATGTGTCATACCGTCCAAGACTCCTCGTGTGATGTCGAGCTTTTTCGCAATTATCATTACATCTAAAGCTTCAAGATAATCACGGGAGCAACGATTATTGGGATTGTTTATCTATTGCAGAAGTTCGAACGGGGCATAGCCTTTGCTCAAACCGGAAGACATGATAACATTAGATGGCAACCTGTGCTTTGGTGCAACTTCACACGATAAGATAGGATTTACGAACATTAAGTTTCTTTGAAGCTTGCATAAGTGTGAGTAGTAGTGATTGCGAATGTCATCAGATCATTACTAAAGCAATTCGTCACTATTTTTCTGTCTGAGCGTTGGGTAGGAGGTCTTCAATATCATGCGGCGTGTGGGATTGTGGCATGACTAGATGAAAAGGAAGATATTCTCAAATACCGAAGACACCCGGTTAGATGGGATAATGAATAATGATAGGGAATTTTAGCGGAAAGAGAATAACAGGTGCAAGAAGTGTTCTAATGCGAGAGCTTTGCTTAAACGTCTTTACTATAGCTCCTAGGGCACACAAAAATGGGACGTCGACATGATACCACGATCGAATTTTAGGTCTAATTTACATGATATTAAGTCTTAGATTTCTTTCTTGATCGGATTTAGATCCAGTCCATAGAACGGCATGAAAGGTGGAGAGATGAACGATTGGTTCGATATCCACTACTTCCTCTTCCTTGGGATTGTGATTATCACACAACATATTCACGCAATTCCAAGTGCCAGGGATACATGCGAAATAATCCATGCAACCCATGTGCTTGAGTTCTATATCATAATCACCTCAATGCTAATGCCGAAACCATTGCCCTTCGAAACAATTTCTTCTAAGCTCTAGTTCTAACATTCCCTTCCGTAACACAGTAGTTCCTCGTACAGAATTTGAACGCCTACGATGAAATCGATGTTCCATCTTCCTTGAAAAGACATTGGTACTTGAAATATCATCTTATCCTTGCCAAGTCATGAAAGCAAAGCTGAAAAGACGTCGTTAATTCAAGCCTCAACAAGCTAGTTATGATCTGGGGCTGACTATGCTTGTTTGATACCCCCGGTATTGATCATGCCTTTCTTGGAGTAGAGAGTTGAACATAATGTAGCATCCAGAGCGAGCGAGCGAGCGAGCAAGCGAATCAATCAATCAATATCTATATAGTATCAGTCTTAGCAACATCAATGGCTGGTATTAGCTTCAGTTACAGCAAGAAAAGAAATATACTTTGGTTTGTTTGTCATTAGGTGATTTTGAGAGATCAGGTTAGTGGGATCACCTGGATGCCATGGGATGGAATTAAAACAAGGGAATGTTTTGTGACAGGGGCTCTTCACTGTGCGCGACATGAGCCGAGGGAGGGTTATTGGAAAGACTCAGTAGAACAGATGATATCAGGGGGAATAGCATCCAATTTTTCATTCAAGCTTCCTATAGCATGCTCTAATACTTTGCCGGCTCCTTCATGGACCATATCAAAACTTAAAACATTGCACGCAGCCCGATCCACCACACCTACTCTCCTACCCATCAACCCTCAAAAAACTCCCTCAACAACACATTCGTCTCCTCACTCTTCTCAAGTTGAATCCAATGACCAGCTTCCCAATTCTCAACCCTCAAATTCGATACGTACGGTTTCATTTGCGAAGCAAAATTCGCGCTTAAGCTAGCGTAATTGGTAGATGTTACGAGGAGGGTTTGTTGGTGGAGAATGGCTTTATCTTTAGGGATGGCTGGAATGAGGTGGTTAGTTTGGGTGTAGGATTAAGAATGTATTGAGGGTTGGAGGAAGGAAATGACGAGAAATAGAAGAGTACCTTGGTCATTGGCTTCATTGATGCCGTGTAGTTGTGCTGTGTACCAATTCTTCGCAGCACCAAACCCTCCGTTCTCGGGTGAGAATAAGGCTTTAAAACTGGCTACGTCCTAATTGAGAGATGATCGGTAAACACATGTGCACACGGGCGTGCGTCCCTAATCCTTATATCATGATTTGGAAATAATTACTCACCTCGTCTTTGACAAAATCTGAGTAAGGAGCTAACATACTCCCCTCAAGCCATTTACGAAAACCTCCTGTAGCTCCTAAGTTTTTCTTTCCTAGATCGCTGTCTAGGCTGTAAAACAATGACATGACAGATTCAGGCTATATCAATATTATGTTAGCGAAACATCTTCATCACGACCGGACCCGGGAATCAAAAATTCATACATTCTTATCCATCAACTCCGCACTCCCCTCCTCATCCATGAACAAAAAATATCCAAAAACCTCATATCCAGCCATCTCTTTAATTTGCGCATTAATCATTTTCACCAAGTCGGAATTAAATCCCGGTCCACCAGGTGCCTGATATCCTATGTCTAGGAACACTAGTTTCTCAAACAATTCTGGATAATAATTTACCATTCGCGAGAGCATGGAACTTCCCCAGTCATGTCCTACACCTAGCACTTTGTGAGATGCAGAAATGGAGTGTAAGGAGAGGATTTCATGTAAATCAGAAGCCATGTCTTTGAATTTGTAGGATTCGATTGAGAGGGGTTTGGAGGTGCCTCCATATCCGAGAAGGTCGGGGGCGATGATTCCATAGCCTTTGGAGGAGAGGTAGGTGATTTGATGACGCCAGTCATGAGAGGAGGAGGGAAAGCCATGGAGGAAGAATATGTAGGGTTTTGAAGGAGTGGAAGGCTCGATGTGGATGTATGAGTAGGTGAAGGAGCGGATTGTGGTGTGAGTTTTTGTCGGGAAGGTTGGAGATGCCATTTTTGTTGATGGAGTTCGAAGTTGTCGAGAAAAGTTATGGTGGCTTTAAATCTCGAGGATATACTAACGAATATATACGCACAATAGAACCCCACTCTACCGGACAATGTTATCATGTCGGCCTCGCGTTTATACGGACTTTTTCTCATGATGCTGCCTGAAAATGGAGCTCCCAAGAAGTAATTAATTGAGTTGAAATTTATAGAGCTAGAGCAAAACTAGAGCTCGACTTCTTATTGTATACTTCTATTATGATATCAAATATTGTATGATTGTGGTTGGACGCGGAGTTCGTGTCACCTAGAAAACCAGAGTGGAGCCATCTTGGTTCGGGCTCTCCGAAGGATTCATGTATATGTGGGGGTAATCATGCATCCCATATCAGAAATAAGGTCGGCATGATATAGATCGTTTAAGTAAGTCGGTAAGATGAAAATCATGTAAAGTAAAAATGGAGTTGATTATCATTATCAGTACCTGTCCGTTCTTACTGCACCAAAAATGTATATTATGTATTTCAAATCCCAGAGTATCGATGAGAAATATCATCAGGTGTTGGAATATAGATCCCACAGTCCCATAAAATCTTGTGACCAAACATCTTCCATCTCCAGTGGCATGAAAGCTGACATACAAGCCATTTGATCTGTCTCTGGAATTGGCTGTAGTTGTTTGTCTTGAAAGTTATCGATGGGATTAGAAATATCAGCATTTGGTGCATTGAATCCCGGTAGACGATCAACCCATGCTTTCATCATCTTCATGACCTTTTCTGAACACGTGAAGATACTTTCAACATCGCTATCATTCTTCTCCCATGCAGCTTCGACTTCGGCTTCTCTCAAGTTTTGACCTAGCAAATCTAAGACGCGCCCAGGTGAACAAGTTTTCCTGACCATATTGGTATCCCAAGCAGGATCTTTCAATACCGTGAGACGATACAGAGGGAAGAAAACGCCTCCGAACTGTTTCCATATTGGAAGTGGTAATCCTATATAATATGAAGCTGACGAGCTGAGTAGAATGTCAAACCAAGATTTTATGGAGTTAAGACAGCGATGTAGAGACTCGATTCGAGAAAGTGAGGACTCCAAAGATGTAGATTCTGAGGAGTTAGGAAGGTGGATGGCAAGTTCGTCGATCATCACTTCCGTGCCGAAGATTTGTAGACTCAACGCCCCTGTAAGATTGTTATTAAATAGTTCTAAAAGTGTACCATTTACCATAAAAGCTTACGTACTGTTGCAAGTTAAATGTGACGGTATCTTGTTTTTGACCTCCGCCAATTGTGATCTGAGAGTTTGGATAGAGAGCATGATAAGATTGGAAGCGCCAGGTTTGCTTGGCGTGCCATCGCGAATGAGGTGTATATATGCTTCAGTTGTTTTACGCACAACGTTTTGGAGTCGAACCTGGCAGACTAAAAGCTCATCAGATGGATCTTTACTTTCTGCTATTGTTGATAGGCATTTATCTAGATAGGGACACCAGACTACGCTCTCCAGTTTCTTGTGGAAAGCTGATAGACTAAATCAATATTAGCATCGACCACGATGATCATACCATGCAGAGTGAGTAAAGTTATGCACATACGCTGAAGTTAGGTAATAACATGCTATAACTAAGCGACGGTGTTCCATGGTCCGATTCACAGGTACGTCCATCGTTTCATGATGACGAGTTTCATGTTCCACCCCTAGGATGTGAGATGCTTCTTCGGTAGTGGGCTTATGGAGTTCCAAATCAAGTACAAGTGTGATAATGAGATTAGAGAATAAAGTCATGAATGGCGCGGTTCGTATTTGATATTGTCCCCTAGAACTAAAGTAAGTAACCTGAATCTAGCATTGAAATCAAAAGAGCGTACCATCCGACAAAACAAACCAAGCCTAGCAAGAGGTCTAAATTCCTTTTCCCCTCAACAACAAGCTCACGAGCTGCAATTTCTCGAATCACTTTGCCAAGTGTGATTTGCCGGTCAATTACAGTTGATGACATTGTCATGATGCATAACCAAAAGAACGGGCGTGCTTGACGCAGCTGATAGGCAGTCATGCCATCTCGAAACTGTATGAATGGAAAATGAGGAAGATTCCTAGTACAGAAGAATTGAAAATATCTTTCTGCTTCTTCTATTGTTGGTTCCGCGCCCACTGGTAGCGTATATGGATATGGCGTCGTTGTGATTGAAGCTGGGGTTGGAGGAAAATGAGCGGCACCCTGGCCAATAGATCCGGCCTCATCTGAGTCTCCCACCGGTGTATTCACAGTAGTAGGGCGGAAGGCTGGTGCATTATTGCCAGAAGTACGAATTGTGATATCACTCAGGGCATTCTCAACCGTGGGATTAGTTGGTGAAATGGTCCTTAGTAAAGATACGAGCCCATCTAATCTTTGCTCAAGTCGTTCTGCAGTTATTCGAGGCTTTTGTCTCCGTTTCACGGGAGCCGGGTTACACGCTCTTTTGAGCCGAGCACATCTAGATAAATCAGTTTACGGAAAAAGAGGAAACGTTCTGTGTTATGATGGTGATACCTCTCACAAATTCTATGGTCACTACCAAAGTTACATTTAGTTTTGGCACGGGCACAGCTGATACATGCTCGTCCGTAGGGACCTGTTCGTTCCGTTTCCGTAGATCCTACCATTCTTGGGATGATAGTATATATACATATATATATATATGTATATATAAATTATTCTTAATAAGAAAGAAAGAAAATTAGATATAAATCATGGGACAAGGAGATTAGTTGTTAGCTAGAATGCTGCACCCGGGACAATGTAACTTCCGTTCCGCTGGAGCTCGGAAGTTTAGATATCCGAGACAACCAATCAGTGTTTTAATCTGCTCTCATTCCTCGGAAATCGAGGCGGTCTGAAGTTATTTTGAATGTAGCATATAACTCCTTCATGCCGATTGGAAAGCCTAATGGTCGTTAGATGGCCAAAAAATCTGTAGATATTATGAAGTTCTTATAAGTAGCTAGTCGCTCTTAAGTGTGGATGATTCTCTCTATTCCAAGCCTATCCTAGCAATATTGCTATAAGCAAAAGAATTCGAACGAGAGCCGCCATAGTATCCAAAAATCCTCGTCGTTGTTACTGGTGGGCCTGGAACTTTTCTAGTCATACAGCTTCCCACAAGCTCAGCCGTTTTGGCAACACCGAGACACACTTTCAAAGTGATTTTCCTCCAAAGCCGAGGGTATTCAAGGGCGGTTTAGTTAATCCATCTTACAAAGAACCGTTTTCCACAGAGCCGAGCGTATCTCTCCAACAGCTCCTTTTCTATTGCAAAGGAAGCAGTAGTAAATAAACTGACCTCTTTTCATCTTACAACATCCAGATTAACATCAATTTCCGAGTAGTGTGTGGCAGTTGACAAAGGTGGAAGACGCTATTATCATTACGATATTGTCATCAAGCGTCATCTGCGCAGCTCTTTATCTTTCCTAGTATCCGTGAACAATGGTCACTAATGATGATGTGATTAGATGGACAAATTAAAGTCATTCAGTACCTGCTCAATCCGTCGAAAAGATGACTCCGCAAGAACATCTTTCGGACTTCAACCGTGTAAAAGCTCGAGTAGGCGAAAAAGCCATTGTTCTTCTATCCGCAGTATCGAGGACGAATGATTAAAGGTGGAAGCTGTGGATTGGCTGACCGAGCAGATATTTGAGTCGTTCAAGGAAGTCGATTGGAAGCGAGCGACTGATTACTGACTATTTATTTTTCCATCACAAACGTTCGAGGAAATGGTGGTGTTTGACATGAAAGCGGGTTAATGAGCTTTTGATCAAAAGTCCCGCATGAAATATCCGTGAAGCAAATACCATTTTCATAGTTGATACTTGAATTATGTTTTGAGCAACAATTATCTATTGTTCATCTCGTCAATCGGGTTGTAAGTAAACCGAACATTTGAATATACCTATTGACCAATCATCTGTTGAACTTTTCAGGCTTCATGTACTGGGATACCGGAAACCACGGAAAAGACGATTTTAGCAGTCAGCATATCCGAGGAAGGCAGAAGAAAAATTACAATCTAGATACTCTTTCTTACATTGAGGCCTTTACAAAATATCCTTTCAAAGATGTGAATAAAATCACATCCGTTACCCCTCTTTGACCCCCACTGACACTGATTCCACTTACCCCATTAATACACACGTCACGCCTCTATATATTGTATTTATCAATGACTTTATTTCATGCTCCGATATCTCGTATTAATAGGTAGTATCAAGGACCATCCACAGCTAATCCACCACCCAAAATGACCTCCTCTTCCTTACCTCCAACACCATCATTCTCCTCCCTCCCGGTCCAATCCACTGGTCCTCGCGGCAACGCATGGGGTCTTTACGGCCCCTCTGATGAGCTCGGATGTCTCAATCGGCTCACTCCCGAAAACACCATTGAAGCCGCCAAGGAGATAAAACACGGCATCCGAATCTCCACTGATTGGGCTTTAGATAAACCGAAGGTCCCTTGCTTCGGACGTGTACAGTTTAAACAGAAGATTATACATAAAAGTCCGAGAAGTGTTAATGATGATGAGCTAGTGTTGAATACGCAGTGTAGTAGTCAGTGGGATGGATTTAGACATTTTGGTTCGTTCAAAGTATTTCGGACAATTAACAATCGACTAATGGAACACTCGGATAGGATATCAAGATCATAAGGTTTACTTCAATGGTTGCACGCAAGAAGAAATCCATAACTCAACCCGAAACGGGATCAACGGTAAGTGCATCATTCCATAATCCTTTGTTTCTTCACTACCATCCTCAAATATCTAACAGCTACCTACAGTTTGGGTAGAAAACGGCGGCATAGTGGGCCGCGGTGTTCTCCTCGACTACGCTCACTGGGTCGAGTCCCAAGGTCGAACCCTTTCTCCTCTAACAACGACCAAAATACCCCTTTCAGAGATCAAAGCGGTGGCCGAAGCCCAAAATGTCACGTTCCGTCCTGGAGATATTCTCTTCATTCGTACTGGGTACCTCCGTGCTTGTGAGTTCTTTTCATACTTTGATAGAGTGATCCTTGGCCGCATTTACACCCGTGAAAAGACTAACACCTTCGTCGCTTCTTCTAGTTGAAGCACTCAACCCCTCCGATGCCAGTGCCTTTGCTACCGCCCCCCAAATGACAACCATAGGCCTCGAAGCCTGCAAGGAAGTCCTTGAATGGCTTTGGGAGAAAGAATTTTCAGCCGTCGCCGGCGACCAGCCTGCTTTTGAGTCTCTTCCTTTAGACCCGAAAAATCAACACTGGATGCACGAATGGCTACTAGGTATGTAATTGTCCATAAATTTAACCTAACCTCACACCCGATTTTATTTCCGGGTCGAAAACTCCATTTGCACATTCCATTTCCATTTCAGCTCGCATCTTCAAGAATCTTGTCTTGAGAAACAAATCACTGACTTATTGATCTGGTAATAGCCGGGTGGGGAATGCCAATGGGAGAGCTATTCGACTTGGAGAGATTAGGGGAGGAGTGTAGAAGATACAAGAAGTGGACCTTCTTTTTCAGCAGTGTTCCTTTGAAGGTTAGTTCACGAGCCATCCAGCAACATCTTTCACTACTTGCGTACTCGCGTATTATGGTTTTCTTTGTTGAGTGATGCATTGAAGACGGATATTGAAGATGAAGTTGATACTAATGCCAACAAATGATAGGTACCAGGCGGAGTAGCAAGTCCGCCGAACGGAGTTGCGATTTTGTGAGATGTTACTACGTAAGAATGTTTAGTATATACATTTTACAACTGTCAACTCACTCAATTATTCCATTTAACTATGTCCTATTTGCATTTTGTCTTTACGAATGAAAGTAATAGATAGCATTAAGATCTAACAAGGCGCTGAAAGTGACAACCCAAAATAGCGAAGTTATTACATATGAAGGTCAATCTATTATTATTATAGTAGTAAAACTGGTATCTGTGTTTGAGCTTGAGTTACTGTAAAACGCTGGTATGTGGCGGATATGCGTTCACTACCTTCTTTAACAGCTTTCTCTGCTTCCCTGGTCATTACACATCAATCATGCTTGGCATTGCGCCGCTTTCTATCGCTATCTTAAAACCGCCCTACCCAAACATACCCTACTAAACTTTCAAAAATGAGGATATTTTAGATCGAAGACATGTGAACTGGTTCTGCTCCAAACAGAGCTTCCAAAGCATCCCGCACTTCGAATTCCTCGAGTGCAGCCCCAAAACTGTCTCCGTTAGTTCATTTAGACCTCATACAAGAAATGGAAAGACTCAAACGTACCCATAACATCTAACTTTAGGTAGCAACTCCGCACTCATGCTCTCAAAATCTTCCTCTTTTAAATCTAAAAATTTCGGATGCGCTAACACCATACCCCATGCCATTACCGGGGTAATCTCTCCATTCAAATCTAACCTCTTACTCAAATCCAGTAAATTAGCTAGATCGCTCTTGCTTAAGTCCCACGTCTTTTGTTTCGGGGGACCTCCATCCGTTCCATCCGTTTCATGACTATGACTATGCGGCATGCAATGCCCAAAAGGTATATGTGGATGCATATCCATATCAGATTCTGGCGGACAAGTAGCCATCAAAGCATGGCCTGAAAAGAATTCTCCATCAACATCGCTTGATCGTTCAACTAGGAACTGCATGTGATCCATGCATGGCCTCTCGAGTCTGATATCAGAATGCTGGCGTTAGCTATTGTGCCGGAGGCGACAAGTACGCGTTGGAGGAATCTTTGCCATACGTTAAAACAAAGTCAATGCCTGCTTGATCATAATCCACACCTCGAACTTCTTGTTGAGCCATGCTACGATCATTTCCGTTGTAAACTCCGTTCGCTCCTCCTATTTGAGGTGATTCTGTATCGTAATTCATACTGTTTGGATTCGAGTTCGATGAGTGGCTTAAAGGTGGAGGACTGAATGTCGATGAGAAAGCCAGAGCATAGCTGTCGGGACTATCACTCGATCTAAATCCTAGACTTTGGGTATTTGTGAAGTCGTCGAATCCTCCGCTTCCATCCCACTGTATGCCATGTTGTGCGAGAAGTTGTTTCAGCTGTCGATTTTCTTCTGCGAGGGACTGTTTACTTTGAGTTACGTTGCTAAAATTTTCTTTTAATCGCAAAACTTCTTGCTCCAGGGCTTTGATGTATAGTTCTTTGCGCTCTCGGTGTGTTCTAGGCGATTTTAGTAGGGTTCTAACTGAAATTGCTTGAGTTGCCTGTATCAACATACCTCTGAGCTTGTCGATTTAATTCTTGCCTTCTTGTTAATGCGGGTTTACTGTCGGGCTTTGGTCCTCTTCTTTTCGGCGTTGAACCATCAACTGTTGGTATTTTAGCTTTCAATCCGAATGAATTGCCATAATCTTCATGTTCGTACCCCGCGTAGACTTCCTCTCCGTGAGATTTTTGAAGAACCCCAAACTCATTGACAGAGGAGATCTTGCTCCTTCCGATTGCCCGCTGGCATAATCGCCTCTGTCTGATCTATTTGTATAATCAAAATTTTCGGGGGATGGGCAGGTCATCTTGGCGTAATATGATGAATTAGAGAAGAGCTATAGGATATGCCTATCTTATCAGCGGTTTTGTAAATCTTAGGGCCAGCTCAGAGAAGCGATGAAGGGGGCGCATGTTGGGTATTGATCGATTAGAGCGTGACATACCTAACGAAGTGATGTTCTTTCGATTGAACAATTATTACGTCCAAATGACAACAGTTTCAATCTTTACTTCGTACTTTGGTAGATGTGTAGATAATGCGCGGGGCAATGTAATTTTAGGTTTCAAAGCTGCGTTCAATGATTGACCTGATCGGCGAGCTCGGATAAAACAGGATGTGTCTCCGTTATGATAACGATACAGAGAAATTACATGGAAATTATTCAGAGAGTATCTATAAAGATCATGCAATTCCTCTCTTGAAAATAATTGAGGTTTTGGAGGCTTGACTTTTAACAATTCATTCAGTAATTCAAGTACGAATACGGAAACGGGCGGCAGCGCACAGGCTCGTGAGATTGGGAACGGTCGCTTACACAAGGACAGAGGATTTTCCAATGTCCCATTTACTTTTATTAGCAGTTGGACAGTGCTGAAGGTCTGGCCACTCGATGAGTGGTAGGAGGACGCGATAATGAGGTGTATTCGGCTGCAAGTTATGAGCATATGCAGTAGAGATCATCCAATGTATACCGACAGGGCTGAAAGTTTAAGGATGGTAAAGATTGATATAAAAAGCATAGTAATACTTGAGTAGACGTACCTAGATGACCATTGATATGAATTCGAACCGAGAAGATACGATCGATAACCTTATATGAATCTAGTACTACGGAGCATGACTGATAGGCCCCGGCTTCCCTCTCCCGGCAATTGCCATTCCGCCGTTGAAAACTATTGAAGCTAATGGGTGTGATATCGTTTAGCCTGAACGCAGTTTTGAAGGTACGCTCGTTAAGAAGCGGAGTCTCCGATACCTTACTTATTATTAGCACCTCCAAATCTGAGTCTCCATATATAAAGACTTTTTTGCTCACGAGTTCGCCACTCCATATCACTCGAAAACGTGAGGTAAACCCCGGCATAGGTGTTTCAATATCAAAAAATGAGGTCTGATCAGTGCGAGTTACACAAGATCTTTACCAGGGCTTATGTAAAGTGGTCTAAAAGTTGAAGATTGAAGCTATTCGCAAGCTTAGGATAAACTCCTTTTCCAGGAGTTTGACGATAAATTCACCGTGACAAATTGATCAAGTACGGTTATTGTAAGTTTGCTATTCTCATTTTCCTCGTCACTATCCGATTCATCAATTCTGTATCTTTTCATACATCCTTATCCGAGGTTGTGGAATAGATTTTTGCAACGCTTGGTTGATAATGATGCCCGTGTGTTGAGATCCATATTTCCATGAGTAAGCATGTAGGGGAGGAACTAGATTTGAATTTCTCTTCTAATATTGTTACCCGCCCCTCCTCTCTTTTGTGTGAATTTTCAAGATAATCACGATGAGTCTCGATGTTATATACACGAGCATTCGTGGATTTATTATTGTATTACCATGGGTCCTCGAATTGGTCCTCATGGACCTCATCATCTCCCTCCTCATACCCGTCAGCTATTTATTCCCTAACTGGGTTTACAATGCGTCATCATTCGTTGCATTTACGAACTGGAACTGGATACAAGTTATTTTCGAAGTATTCAATGGAGGCAGGATTACCATTTCTGGTGACACTCTTCCGGAAAATGAAACTGCTATCGTCATTGCGAATCATGTCAGTTGGACAGACTTTTATATGATTCAAGCACTTGCTATCCGGGCTGGTATGCTTGGGAGGTGTAGATGGTTTGCAAAGATCGAACTCCGATGGGTCCCTTTACTTGGATGGGGAATTTGGGGAATGGGTATGCCAATGGTTAGTCGAAATTGGCTGAAGGATAAGAAAGAGTTGGATCGAGTTTTTGCAGGAGTGGTGGTGAAAAAATGGCCCCAATGTAAGCTATGCAGACTCACCGACCCTACTTGAGATATTCCAGCAGTGCTAAATCATCTATCACCTAGGGCTCATAAGCTTTAGTGAAGCAACACGATATACCCCTAAGAAATACGAAGAAGCGAAAAAATGGTGCAAAGAGAATAATCGACCACTTCCAAAACATCTTTTGTACCCACGAACCAAAGGCTTCGTAACAACGGTCCAGCATTTGCGAAAAGCCAAACATGTTAAAGCCGTTTATGATATGACAATCGCATATTCGCATCATAATAGATGGCATGAAGCACCAACTATTTGGGAATCTCTCAGCTGCGGTGACTTGAGTGGGAAACGGGGATATAAATTCCATGTTGAAGTTAAGCGATTTTTGTTAGAGGAATTGCCAGAAAGTGATGCAGGATTGGCAAAGTGGTTGGAAACTAGGTGGATAGAAAAGGGTGAATACTTGGAAGAAAAAAGGGAAGAGTGGTCCAGATCTGGCAACGGACACAAACCAATAACGGCATAGTTGTCGTGGGGACCATATCTCTTGAATTATTAGACGGACTAGACGAACGCATCTATCACTTCTTTTTCAGAAGAAATTCATTTTGCTATTTTTCGCAAGCAAATTGTGGAATGCTTGTTGTGGAGGACAAAGAAACATTTATTCTCATTCCTCTAGAAAACTTCGAGAACATTTCCCCGCACGCATGTTAAATTCTCCGAACACAAAGAGAAATATTCCCAAAATGCTCCCGCAAAACGTCCCTCCCTCCTATTCCCCAAGCATTCAGGAGTGCTACTGTTTATTGTGCACCGAATTCAGTATAAACACATTTTAACAAAGATACGATGCTCCATACTCATTGCGGAGACAATCTTTGGGGTCTTATCGAGCCGAAGATGTCTTTCCTCATTTCCTTTTCCATCTAATCCTCGATCTTGATTTTCCAAGCAATCTGAGCGATTTGTTGATCACATCTTCAAACAGCATTCAAAGATAGTCAATTGACATCAGCGTATTCTCAACCATTTAACCAACCCAACACGTTGGAGATAATCTCACAATTTGAAAGGAAACAACAATGCCAACAGGAGCCCTCTCGATATCCATTCCCGACACACCCAACATCTCAAGAATTACTACAAAACACTCCGCTACCCGCCCAACTTTCTTCCCTACAGTCGCTTGGTGGAAAAGCTTCCCAAGACCGTCATTTACGATTTATTACTCCTCGGGTTATAATATCCGCAGGAACAGAAATGACACACATGATGAAAATGGAAGGAGGATAATGGAAGAAGGATTATTGAGTGAAGGCGAAAGAGAAGATTTCGATGGGGTGATTGCAGGAGTTGGAGTGGGAAACGAATCCGGATCGAGTTATTGGAAGATGGTTAGTGACGAGGGACGGAGAAGGGGAAAGTTGCGATTGGTTGTGGAGGTTTTAGGAGCTGTGGGAGTGGTCGTTGCGGTTGTTGGGTTGGTGCTTTTGATTTTTGGGTAGTGGATGTGATCAACTTTGAATATGAACTGGGCCATTTGCTGGAGTCCGTGGAGGGTTGTCAAAATTGGGAGGAAGGGCAAGCAGTGGAAATCACATAGGAAAATGGGGTACATGGGCCGAAGGCAAAGGGACTCATTATTGGAGGAAGAAGATATTGCTGCATGTACTCCAGAGGAAAGCAATTATGCAATTACTCATATTCAGAGATTGGGATGGATTTAGATTAGAATTATTTGTATATGATAAAGTTCTCAGTGTATATATGGTTTTCAATCAGCTGGCCAAAGCAATACCAGCCCGAACCTTTCCAGCTTGTGTGTTTGAATTTGGCAAATGACCAAATTGAATTGGTTTAAATTTATCCGAGTCTTAGCTGAAATCTAAGTCTGGTTATTGTTCTTGGACTGATGTCCATTGTCTATTGGAGAAATGCCGAAAGAAAGCCTGTTATCAAAATCTCGTGCATGAGTGGGCCGTTGATACTAATAGAGGAAAATCCCCAATCGCCGTGGCATTTTCGTTAAAAGTGAAGACTGGTGAGTCGTAGTCATGGTTTTCGATGCAATAATCATCCGCAAGGCGAACCGTTTCTAACTTCGTAGCCTGTGTACCAAATGAAGGGGCAATAGCAGGTGCACCTCCGGTCATAGCAAAGGATTATCACCCATTGGGCCTCGACGAACCATTGAACTAAATTAGTACGCATCACACTTCCCTTGCATTTTAGCCAATTCACAGACCTTGTAGAACACCCCACTCGTCCGCCCCGCCGGCACAGTCTCAGACATTATCTCCAATCCCTCCTAAACAACCCTTCTAGAGTCTGTGAAAGAAAGTCCTGCTCTTACGGGCTTTTTCATTGCCTACCCTGTCTCCAAAATCGGTAGGAGTATTTCCACTACATCTATCCCCTCCCAAACTTCCCAAGTCCATGTAGCCTTTGGCATCAGTTTTCTCGGTTCTGATCATCGACTTGCTATCTTGGATCCTGCTATTGGTGCCTCTCGTTTCCATTTCGTCATCCCTTTCTATGACGTAAGATATGCCGATCACTATAGCTGGAGAGGGTGCCATCTGCTTGGCTGAATATAACCCGAAAAGCCAAGAGATTTACTTGATGTATGGAGGGAAATCTGATATTACAGTCGTGAATGCGAAGACTGAGATAATCAAGAAGGGAATTCAGCAGTATGACAGCGGAGCGGGTAGTTTGGATGCGAGGCTTGGTGGAGATTTCCTGCACGTATTGAAGACTAGTCTGGGAGTAGAAAAGGGTTCATGGGGATGGCTACTTGGGGTATTGACCAAAACGAAGGAGGAGAATGGTGGAAGAAAATTGCGGCAAGTGAGAGGTGAAGAAAGATTTGTAGTATTGTGTTTATGTTTTAACCTGTAACACAAACAGAATAAAAAATCTTCGCGATCGATAAGATCTTACATTCACAATCATGAATTACTACATAGATCTTTCAAGAAATTGATTTATCATCTGGACTAGCCGGGGATTTTGAGGGTAAACATGTGAATATGTGGAAGCTGTTTTCCCGCTTCTTCAAGGTTACCCCTTCATTTATGCCGCTTAAATGTACTGAATCTAAACAGTTCTATGATTGAGTGTATGGAGAGTTTCTTGAGCTCAAACTGTAGGATTGATTAGTAAACTTCAATCAGAAACAAAATTAGCTCTAATATCAAAACTGTAATTCAGCTCGTGAGAAACTTGAGAGTTGCAGTGATTTAAGCGCTCTTACAAACACGAAACTCGTCGACCTCGCAGGCGCTACCATAATACCCTGAACTTTTATTCCGAGTGAGGACCTGTACACAGCCACAAGGAAAGGAAATGAGAGTGATAAAAGACGAGGATTTCTTCCTAGTCACTGTATGCCAAAATATACAGCAATTTTGGACTTCAATGAGTCGCCTTTATAAATCAGCATTCTTAAGCCTTAATTCCACTTTATGCTTTACGGGGTATGGCAACTCGCGACTCCAAAAATAACCAACAATTTGATTCGTCTTCTTTTATCTTTGTCTCAAAGTGACATCATGTCACTGATCTCTGAAACTTCGAGTTTGATACTTTTCAAAGTAAAAGAGAGAAGATTCCCGAACACATGCAACATTTCCAAAATTATACCGGAAATTCCGGAAAGAGTAACGGAATTCTTGTACACCCCGTTTGACTCCGTTTGTATATAAACAGGATCCCCTTGTCCGTAAGAAAACACACCATTATAGCCCGCAAAATAACAAATCAAAACCTTATATAGCATCCATACCAATATCTACAGTTGATTTAACGCTATATGGTAACTACCTTGAAGAGAGCACATGGAGAATGTGATGCGTCTAACGAATCAACGCGTCCAATTCGTGAAAATGCCTCGAATTTATGTTTATTTTTTCCTATTTCCGCTCGGTGCATCGCCACAAACTTTGCCGCTTTTGAAAAAGTTCTTACTGATCAATGCATTGCCATACAAACCTAGGATTGGTTGGTTGGTTGGTTGAGAACATCATGTACTCAAACCGCCTTAGAAGATATACTTTTCATACGCCAAACTTCTGCACCAATCTAGGTACCACATCTTGTTCCGTGGGATACATACATATAGATTGTCAACAATTGCCATATCTAATCGGACTCTATTTATAAAAAAGCTCTCGAAAGTTTGATGGGCCTCCTCACTCTAACAGCAAGCCACACCCTCGTATTAGACTCGGTCCGCGGGTATTAGATGAACTAAACCCAGCAAGTCGATACTATTGGCAGTTGATAGGTACAATAAGTATTCGTGGACACCCTCCTAAGGATCTTCGCAAATTAATACAAAGTTCATCTTTTCATCTATTCGATCTTTTCCATCTGTTCCATCTTTTCCATCTCTCCATCTCTCCATCTTTCCATCTCTCCATCTTTCCATCTTTCCATCTTTCCATCTGTTCCGTCTTTTCCCTCGTTCCCATTCATTTCAGCCATATCAGACCAGATACCAAAACCCAATTTGCGTTTGGACAATTGATTGTTAGATTGGTAAGTCCATATAGAGCATTAACGACTCTTTGATATTCAAATTATTTTGTGGTCCCAGTTGATTGATTCTTCGTGGCGGGGTGATACTCCAAGCTTTTAAGGTCAATAAGAGCATCATCATTCATTTACTAACATTCATATCTAGAACATTTTCTTCCACGATCATTTCAAGAAATCACAAGACATCTTCAGAATACCGGAATCGAATTAAACAAACCTACTTCGAATTCCATCATCGCTCTTTACTTTATTTATCCATCAACGAACTTTCGAAATTAAGCAAAAATGATTCAGACCCTCGTAATCGTCCTTATCTGTATCGTAGCAGTCCTCATCATGATCGGTGTAGCCGCATTGATCAACACGGGAACCAGGAAGGAAGGACCTGGAATTCCTGTATAACTTTCTCATATTTCGACTAAACAAACAAAGAAAAATCTCTTCCAAATCCCCTTACTTTAATTCACGAGCCGAAATTCGAAAAAGAATACCACACAAGCTACCTTCTCACTCCTCACTCGTCACATCTCCATCTCAAGGCATATAATTCCATTTTGGTCATAAGCCATTCTTCAATCTTGTCCGTTTAGCGGTTGTTATGATATTATAAGGGGTCTTGGATATAGTTCTAGGGTTTGGGCTTGGAAATAATGGCGTTGAAAGATGCTTTCATATGGAGCTTTTCTATATTCAAATTTAAGATTGTACGTTTTCGGAGACTAGTGGACGAATAGTTTATGGCTCGATGTGGATTGGTTGGGTACTGGATGGATATGCATAATGTCCAATGGAGGAGTTGGTGCATGCCAGGCTCACAGGGAGGGACCTACCTACCGGCTCTATATAACGACATAACAGTTTCCCGTCCCAGAGATTCACCTCGGAGACTAGATGGATCTGTGGAACAGTGATCGATAATCGAGGTATGTCAGGTTTGGGTCATTGAAATGAGAATGAACATATTATGTAGGATGAAGGACATGGATTCTTACCATATCTTCCGCTAGTTTTCCGAATGGCCCGAGTGGCTTCCCGTCTTGAGCGAGGCCATAATAAGTGTTTTCTATGTTTTATGTCTGAACTTGTTTGTAAGATCATTTTGGTACAAGCATACGCCATTGCCAATTTCCATCGTAACGTCGTCACACACAACCACGCATTCAATGATTCGTCTGAAGTCATAACCCGCAAATTTAACCATCAAAACTGCTAGTCACATGTCCTATTGCTCCGCACTTTCACCAATGACACCAAAGTCCTCCCTCATTCGATGATGATTATCGAGGACAATGAAGATATCCCTTTCATTGTCGAAGGTATCCTACCCTTTCCCTATATATTTCTGGGTACTCAAATGAGCTCATTCAATTCAACGAATACATGCATAAATCATCCGATTGCACCTGCTTCATAGATCGTATGACACAAGAACAAGTGGCCTGATATCTTGCTCATCGATACAAGGCCGTCAACTTATTACAATGTCAACATCCATACTTATTAGACTAGCTTTATCACACAATGTGGAACTACAAATCATTCCATCCACTTCCCACGATCTTCTTCATAGTTGTAACTTCTCTGCTTTTGAAATATCTCCTGTTCATCTCTAAGCCGCCGCTACCAACTGACTTCAACATGCTCTCCTCATCTTTTAAAAACAATAATAAAATAGCAATAGTGATCGGGTCCGGTCTTGCTGGTTTGTCCGCGTCCTCTCAACTTCTTTCACATGATGAAGATATTGAAGTCCATCTTCTTGAACAAGCAGCCAGAACTGGAGGAAATAGCATAAAAGCATCTTCTGGGATAAACGGTGCAAATACATTGTTTCAAATTGCATCAAACCCTCCTGTGGAAGATAGCGTGGAGAGGTTTTATGATGATTCGGTGAAATCGGCTGGAGAAGTTATGCGGAGTAATAGTGGTGATGGTGAGGAGAGGAATGCAAGGGAGCGCTTAATTAGGTTGCTGAGCGAGGAGTCCAAGGGGGCAGTTGAGTGGTTGGGAGCCAAGGGTGTGGATTTTAGTGTGGTCACTCAATTGGGGGGACATACCGTTGCGAGAACTCATAGAGGAGGAGGAAAGTCTAAACCACCTGGTGCCGCAATTGTAGGAACGCTTCTAGAAGAATTGAAGGGGAACGATAGGTTTCATCTTAAGACTTCGTGTAGAGTGGTTAAAGTACTACAGGATGCTAAGAACGAAGTGGTGATGGGTGTGGAGTATACCTACGAGGATCAAAATGTACCACCCAAAACCGAAAAATTGATAGGCCCTCTAATCTTCGCTACTGGTGGTTTCGCAGGCGATGCATATGGAATGCTAGCACAATACCGACCGGATTTATCCGGATTCCCCTCCACCAATGACCCGCGCTCAGGATCTCAAAAGCTCCTCACAGATATCGGAGCTGGACTTGTCGATATGGAGAAAGTGCAAGTTCATCCTACCGCATTTGTGGATACGAAAGATATCAATAGTCCGACGAAATTTCTCGCCGCGGAGATGTTGAGAGGTGAGGGAGGTGTACTTTTGATGGGTGGGAGGAGATTTGTAGATGAATTGGACACGAGAAAGGTGGTAACAGAGAAAATCGTGGAGTTTGAGGGAATGGAAAGGGAAGAGGGAAATCCGAGACAGTGGGATGTAAAGCTCGTGATCGATGAGGAGGTATATGAGAAGGCCAAGTCGCATGTAGACTTTTATTTGTGGAAGGGCTTAATGAAGAAATGTACTATTGCTGAAGCAAATTTGGGAGAAGAGGCAGTGGGTACTTTGCAGAGGTATGCTGATGCAGCGGCGAAAAAAGTCACAGATGAGTTTGGGAGGAGAACTTTTGGATATTGGAAGTTAGGTGAGGTAAAATCTGATTCAGTAATATACGTTGGAAGAGTTACGCCGGCAATTCATTTCACAATGGGTGGTGTGAGGATTGATGAGGAATCGAGAGTTTTAGATACGGAAAAGAAGGTGATTCCAGGAGTTTGGGCGGCAGGTGAGGTGACCGGGGGAATTCATGGGGATAATAGATTGGGTGGTAGTTCGTTGTTGGAATGTGTCGTTTTTGGACGGAGGGCTGCCGACGGGGTTTTGAAGTCACTGGTTCGTTGATGATGCTGAATTAAGAGGCGGTGTTTATGATTATTAGCAGGGAGTAAGACGTACGATCTTTCATAGGTCTAGTTGTACAGAAAACCATCTTTTCATCTATGAACTCAGTGAGTCTTCCCACCAAAAAAGTTTGTTGAAAGTCTGGATAACCTGGCGTACGGGTCTTGCTTCAACCATAGCGCAGGATGAAAATAAAAGGGCCATATCTACGGGTCCTACAAGTATGAGAATTATTTTCCATTCTACCTCTTCCAGTCGCTGATGTCCACAAAGAATGAAACATCTCCCAAAACCAAAACAGCCACACATGAAAGTGATCCATCCCATCATCCTCCCGGCTTATTTATCTACAGCCGCTTCAACACACTGCTTTAGAACTTCGAAACATCATCCCACAATGTTGGTATTTCGGAACAGAATTATGCAGATCATGAGGTCAAAAGATTCCGATTGCGTTCCTATATACATGGTAGAGTATGAGGAGAATTTTGAGATATAGATTTCGGATCATTTCGTTTCCTTTCATTCGTACCATCCACTTTCGTTTCATTGCCAATCAAAAAAGAGAAGAAGAAAGAAAGGAAGGAGAAAAATTAACCTAAAGACATTGCGCATAATAAGCATTTGCGTAAGTGCACGTATACGGGCTAGCACAAGTTGTACTCCCGGTATATCCATTCCCACCACATTGACCCCAATGCGCAACTCCAGTGGTCCCGGGAGAGGTAATAGTAGTGGTGGTGCCAGGGGTAGATGGGGTAGTGGTTGGGGACGTACCGGACGAAGCGAGTTGGGCATTGACGAAAGTTAGAGCTTGTTGACCATATTCAGTGCCGTATCCTTGATGGGTATTGGCGTCGGAACCATTGCAGCAGTATGGATCGGCGGCATCACAATAAGACTTTATTTTTGAGGCGGAGGGGCAAGAAAATCCGGACGGGCGGGGTGCAAACTGGAAGATTGTTAAAATACGTTTCATAAATACTTAGATGTGTGTATGTTATGTGATAAGTATAGTTAAGACAAGAAATATAAACTAGAGGACTTACTCCTTGGGCTCTGCAGGTACCAACTTCATAAGGAAGTCCATAGATATATCTTGGATCACCCATGAAGATTGCAGCTTTGATCATATTAACTGCACTAGCTTGAATTGGAACTGCCGTGTTCGTAAGGCCCTCGTTACTATCTCCACCTCCACAAAATGCATTATCCATGATTTGGCCACCCTAATTTGCGAGTTAGTGTTACATATCTAGACGTAGCTAATAGACAAGCTCAATTCGACAACTAGAAAATTAAACATACCTGAGAATACCCTACCAAAACCAGCTTGGTACTTGGACATTGTGTGTTATATGCATTTACTGCAGAAGTAACAGCAGCCACACCTTGAATAACACTATTTGCATAGCTGACTCCACCACACGAAGATTGACCACCACATGCTGGGTAAACAATAGCTTCTGAAGTTGCGCCAGGATGTGCGGAGAGAATGAGGTTCACGACCACACCTGCGGTTCCATATCCAGCTGGTGCCGTGGTCTCTCTAGCACCAAAGACGTGGATGTCAGGACAACTTGCGCGAGTGTCCAGTTCCGAAGGGAGTGCTGAAGCATAGGTAAGAAGAGAGAGGAAAACTGCTTTGAGTACCGTTTGTGAGAACATTTTGAAGATTGGGTGGATTAAGGTGCCAAGAGTATGTCGTTGTGAATACTAGCTATAGTGGTTACTGATACTTCAAATGAAACTTTAGAGATCAATGTCAAGTGCGTTACTGCTGTATTTGTAGACTGCTGAACATATTATTCGCAGTGGCACAGTCTCCCTTCGGCCGATTCAAATTACCCATCACCTTTAATTTTGTCGCCCAATTGATCTCAATACTCATCATCCCAGTGCTATATCCAATATCCATGTTGATTCTGACCGGGAATTTTGTTCTGACAGCCGGACCGAGTAGTCATGTGGATCGCCAGGTCCATCTTGAGATTTCAGGCTAAGAGTTATGCGAACCCAAAAGAGTAGAATAGGGAGGGGGATGCATAAATGGAACTTGATGTTCAGACGATCCGTAGTATATAAGAGACAGATATAAGTTCTCGCTCAACCACATGGTTCTAGCAGGGCATTAGCTATTGAGGCTGATATCCGAAACGACAGTGCCGGAATTTGGCTAAATTCGTACAGCATGCACCCCAGATTGTCATACTTAGGCATTCTGTATTGGGTTCCAGAACCTTTTTATCCTCGGAATCGTGGCCAAGAAGGTTAAGTTGACAACATATAAATATCCAAACACGGATCATCATGTGGAGATGAATAAAAGTCGGATTAATTGGCAACGCGGATTGAATTAATCAACATTCAACCGACGAGAACTTAGATTCCTATCTATGTGTAGATAACAAATAACCAAAAAATGGAACGAGATCGAAGGCTAACGGCTGGGGTAGAATGATGAAGCAACTTATGACTATTCCTGAGTTCTCATGGGAATATTTGGGCACAGTGAAGCTGTTGCTACTGTTATTTCAAGCAAGAAATCTTTTTATGCGGATTCCTTACTCTACCGGTGACTGGAGAACCACAAATGCCCCAGATATTTGGCTTTGCTACTCCGTGCTAACCCGTGCACTGATCCATCCGATCCACCGAGTGTGTTTGAGAAGAATTAAGATTTCAAATAAAATGGTAAACGGAAATTGAAAAGAATGTCCAGTCAATGAATACTTGAACGATGGAAATTCGAGAGTCCATTTATCTGTAACTCGTACGAGAATTCGGTTTAACAGACTTAAAACACTGAAGCTCCTAAATTGGTCACTCACATCTGCAGCCCTTGGAGCGTTGATTGTTTGGTTTTTGGTCGTTGAGAACCCATGGAGCATAGAGGGCTGGAGTATAGACAGAATTGACGAAAAGGACGAGGAAGGAAAAGGAGAAGTCTCCATTCTTATATAATAAAAGGCGACATGTTGATGTCAACGAGAAGTTAGCTGCTTATTGGTAAGCATGCTGAGGATGATAAATCCCCACGGAGATATTTCGAGTATATCACGTGAGCGGGAATTTCAGCCAATTGAGAGATAGATAGCTCTGGCTTGTCTCGGAGAATGAATAAAAGTTCCTGCCAAAAGTGCAAAGACGGATTAGATATCAAGTGAATTTTCCGCTTTCCGTTGGGAGAAGCTTCTTATTACTCCTTATTTTCTTGCATTTCATTGTGAAAGCGTGATCGATATCAAGTAACGCCGTGCTTTCTTACTTCTATCAATGTGAATTTAGCATTAGTGGCGGATATTATCATCATGACGGACTCGGAACCAGATCAAGAGCGTCGACGGAGAAGACCTGCTGTGTACGTTCAAGCCACTTTCCTTTTCGCGGCTAAATTTACTGGGCTGGGCTGACAAGCAAAGGGATGCAGTTCATGCTCTTTCTGTAGAAGACGCAAAATCAAATGTAATCGAGAAGCCCCATGTAGCAATTGTGTAAGATCAAGCATCGCAGCCAATTGTGTCTACGACAAATTCCCTACGTCTCCCAGAGCTCAAGCTCAACATAATGAACTTCGACGAGCTCCAGGTCAGAGACAAAACCATCAGCTTCCAATTGAGGCAGCTTCCAAAAGACACTCAAGCTTAACCCCTGGGATCCCAATAGGTCCCGTATCACCATCGTTAAACGATTCCTTACTGTCGTGTCTATATACTAGGCCAAGCACAGATCCAACTAATGATGCCGAGTCCCTGAAACGAAGGATAAAAGAGCTTGAAGATCAGCTTTCGATTGCGACCAGATCTTCTGTTCCATCCAGTGCTCGCCCTCATCCTGCCCTCTCTCCTGCAAGCTCTATAATTTCTCACAGAGAAAGAAAATCTTCACTTGCTGGATCCTCCCACGTACGCAAAGAAGGTCGGCCATTCGGTGAGAGTCATCCCGTGGCCGTAAATTATGGAGTTTTACACAAAACCCGATTGCTAGGCCAAAGCCATTGGATTAATGCAGTTACTGGAGTAAGCCATTTCCTTGACTCAATTCGCCAATGACGATCAGGGACTTACTCACCAATCAACAGTATCATGATTTTTTTGAGATAATCGAGCCTTGTATACAGGAAGGCTCTAAAGCCGCTGTTGGGATACACAAATGTAAAACTTTAGGGAAACTTATAAAAACCCGACGGGCGCCGTTATGGCCCTCACCACCAACTTGGCCTGACTTGCCTTCAAGGGAAATTGCTGACACGCTGGTTGATTGTTACATTCAAACAATTGAAACTATCTACAGAGTACTACATATCCCTACCTTTAGGAAGAGTTATGAAGCAATCTGGTCGTCGACTGGGAAACCTGATATCGAGTTCTTAGTTCAGCTCAAGTTGATATTTGCAATTGGTGCTGCCACGTATGACGATCAATTCTCCCTCCGTGCTTCGGCTGTCCGATGGGTTTATGAAGCGCAGACTTGGATTTCAGAACCAGAGTTCAAGTCACGATTGACTATAAAATCGTTACAGACTGAGATTTTACTCCTGCTTGCTCGAGAAATGGCCTCCATTGGTGGAAGATTGATTTGGGTTGCAGCGGGCTCATTATTCAGGAATGCAGTATACATGGGACTTCATAAAGACCCCGCTTCTCTTCCAAAGAAGACTACATTTGCTGCTGAGATGCGTCGAAGAATATGGAATACGATATTAGAATTGATGTTGCTCTCAAGTATGGATTCCGGCGGACCTCCGCTCATATCCCTTACCGATTGGGACACCGAACCTCCTGCGAATTTCGACGACGACGAACTTCTGATCGCTGATGCTATTCCTCGGCTAGAGACTGAGTTTAGTCACACGTCTCTCGCAATCATACTTCGCAAGACTTTACCACTTCGCCTCGCGATTGTAAAGTCATTGAACAATGTCAGTACGCCTAGTACATTGGAGGAAGCTATCAGGCTTGATTCGGAGCTAAGATCATCCTATAAGACTATGTGTCATGACATTGAAAGATTTGACTCAACCAATGGACTTTTGCCATCCCAGTTCAGTATAAATATTTTGAATGTCATAATGCTACGACACCTCTCATCCCTTCACATCCCATTTTTTGTGTCAGCACTGCAGGGTCCCGCTTATTCATTTTCCAGAAAGGTGGTTCTGGAGACTTCGCTCAAACTTTGGTATCTATTATATCCACTCATGTCAACAAGTGACTCGCAACCCCAGGGATCCACCACAACCGATCAGCATTATCTACGGCGACTTACGATCTGTGGCTCAGGTTTCCTTCGTACAATTGCAATACAATCAGGTTTCATAATAGCCATGGAACTCAAGACCCAACTCCAAGAAGAAACAAGTCTGGGGCCTGTTACCCTACGGCCAGACCTTCTTCATGCCCTAAACGACACCAAAACATGGAATATGAGATGCATTGAGGCTGGGGAAGTGAATGTGAAAGGATATTTGTTTGTCTGCATAGGCATTGCATATGTTGATGCCGTACGACAAGGTCATAGTGGTGAGAACCTTGCGGCATCGATAGTTAGCGCTGCGGAACGAGCAGTGGAAGAATGTATAATAGTACTGGAGAAGATGGCAGCTCAAGATCAAAATCAGCCGGATGAGTTGAGGAAGACATCGCTAGCGACCCCACCAGATTTGATGGAGGATTGGGATTTTATGGTAAGTTAGGAAGATGATTTCCTATCATGTGACGCGGTTGCTTAAGATAATGTTAGATGACAAATGCCCAATACAACTTCGGGGATGCCTTGGGTTGGGCATTCAATTACGATAATTCTCAAGAGTTGTCATTATGGTAATCACCATCAAACTGACACTTTGACTTGAATTTAACTAGAGGTTCGTCGGGATCGACTTTTTGACGAGAGATAGATTATCATGAAGATCTAACCTTCGAATTATCATAACTGAAATATGGGCTTTAGGTTATTTAACTTAAGCCCAGTACATCCATTGATTTGTGGTGTGTTGATCATATATAACATACCGTGGCCTCCATCTATTCGTTCCCATGGACCGAGGTTAACTGATAGCCGCTATCCATAGGGCTCTCCCCTCTAGCAACGTCCCTCTAGCATTCAGACAATATTCTTCCTCGAAGGGGCGGAAATCGGCGTGGTTTCTACTGCGTAAAGATAAGGATTCATTGGGACGAGACGCAGAGGAGTTCGAACCCAAATGGTGGGAGAAAGCGGAACCAATAGGAAGCAAAACTGGGCATATGTACCATTTTATTCTGGGACGGGAGGTTCTTCTGTCAACAGATGGACTTTGACAATTCTAAGTATATTCAGCTGAGATTTGTGAGGGAGTTTGGCAAAAAGAGGATTGTGTATCGGGATGAAGTGGAAGGGTTTACTTTTAATACTACAGACTTTAGATATAAAGTCGAAGTGGAGTTAAGAATGTTTTCGTTTTATGGGAATTAAAATGATCAAAGTGATTCGGGAGTCTGTTTGATAAGCATGAGATCTTGGAATTACAGACAGAATAATCAAATAACATGCATGACCAATCATGGTATAATTAACTGACTGGAAGATATTTCCAGAGAGCCTAATAAGATGTATTCAGTGTCAACATTTGTTTACCAGGGCTTGCTTCTGATGAAATAAGATTGCAATGAGGACTTCTGGGGATCCTTTACGCCCTTTAGCCATACCAACAAGCGTTCATCCGCCAAATCCATAAAATGAACCTTTCCATTCTGTGTTTGTTGAACCTTTCCAACCCATCAGAAGAATTATCTTGATTCGAGAGTTTAAAAATGTATGAAATCACTCCAAGTCTTAGCACGCCCAAGATGTGAAAATGTCCGAAAATATAGCACGCCGAATCTACGATAAACTCCCTCGTTCTAACTAGACCACAACAGAATCGTATGAGTAGAAAGAGCTTCTTAGAATATTACCCCTACAATCAACCTCGGATGATTCCAGATTCGGGTTTGTTTGGATTGGGAATGCGGTTCAGTTCACCAGTCCATCACCATCATTTCACAGTCGTGTTGGGTATCTTGCGTTCTCAGTTCCGGCACAATTTAGTTTACCCTCGCTATGTTTCTCTAATTTGATAAACTTCGATTTGTATGATACTAAACCCGTTACCAGTTGCATAGAGTCTAAGTGCAACAACTGCTTGCGCTGGCTTGTATTGGTCAACATCAGAACCCATAAAGTCTCCGACTAATGTACGTACACGGTGGTACTCGAAACTGCTTTGTTTGTGGGACTTCGTGTGACGACCTCTTTGTGTATAATTACTTTATCCATGTAGTTAGGAAGTTTGTTGGCATTTTCATCTGGTGAGACGTCCTCTTACATTACCTACCTTTTGATGTTTCTGCTGAAAGCTAGAGACTCTGCGATGTAAGTTTTTGCAAGTGTCTCAAGTTAATCGGATGAAGGGAAAGGGGAGCTTCTACAATCCATACCATATTGCTTACGTTTCGAGAATGATGAATGATATGAAGCAGGATTGATGTTCATTCAGTTCGACATGTTTTATCCTCGATGATATTAGACTTGCATAAAACGTACCAAAGGCCTAGTGGCGAGCGTCCTGCGTCCTCATGCCATATTACACATAAGTTGAAATGATGGGTGGATTCATTGTACATGAGGTTATCACGCACTAATGAAGTCAATCCTGTTGTTGAAGCATCCACTCACTAAAAAAAAAGTTGAATTTTTCCTTCTTTTTCCCCATAAATCATGAATCATAAATGACAAATACAAAAAGAGAAACATACAACAGTAGGGATTCGCTGGTGGTCACCCACCCAACTACTAATCTACCGATCTGAGGCTTGTGTATGGCAGAGCGGACGGGATGCCCAATTCTCCTCAGTCTATGGTCGTATGTACTGAAGAATGCTCGATTTAAGTATATATCTCAGCAATGAGTTGCAGCATGGAAGTGTAATGCCTCATTATCTCTTTTGTTGTAGTCTTACCTCACTCACCCACTAATTTTCTCAACCACTTACCAATATCTATCTACTCTGATAAACTCCCATCAGAAGCAAAGTTTGGAAGGAATTCCCTTGTGTAGAAATGCTATGCTCCTCGTTGAAATAGTGCATCCATTGTATCCCCGGAGAAAAACATACTGTGATTGGAGGTATGTCTATTGAGTAGCATGCCGCTTGTGTTTGACCCAGATTTTATGTGTTGTGGCTTTTTCGTTCTATTCAGAGTACCTGCGTGAGTTGAAGCCTGCCTCATGAGCAGCCTCTAGAGCTTCGAAGCCTTGACTTGTATATCCTGCCTTGAGTCCAGGAGATTGTCACTTGCTGCCAATGGGACATAGCAGTATATTTCTCCCAAGCTCCTGAACACCTTCTGTGAGAAATAGGCTAACTACTAAGACTTGGAAGCTTCTGCTGGAAACACTAACAAACTGCCTATGAAATGATCGTCTTGATAGAAATGTAGTTTTGTTTCTGTAAATAATGGACCAGAAATAAATATACCCTAAAAGATCCTGAGCACCAGCTGGGAGAGCGGCTCAAATTTCGATCGGTAAATCGACAGGGAACGAAGTATCAAGCTGTGGACAGAGAATGAGTTATTGGCGATGAGTTACTGAAGTCGTCGGTTCGTTAAAGATCGAATTTTTCCACGAACAACAAAATGAAAATCTGTCTTTGAGTCCGTGATGATACCGCAAGAAATCCGAGGAGATGCGTCGAGCGTTCCTGACATACGGTTTGCCTTGTAGATCATTTAACCTTATCTTCCAGGATTGAAATATCTCCCTTTTGTCGATGTGCATGCCGATACGAGACCACAGTTCTCTCCATATCTAGCTTTTCGGTGTTTTGATGGAAAGATATATCAAAAGTGGCGATTCGTAAATGTATTGAACCACCAGATCATCGTTCATATGCTGCAAGTTCATTAAACAACAAACACGGAGTTACCGAAAGAAAAGACAAGTCTTAAAATCCCCAAATTCAGTTTTACTGTGCAGCTACACCGACATCGATGATATTGAGTTCAACACCAAGAATACGAGTCTCTTCGCCAACGTTTAGTCATATCCGAGTTTTTTTTGACGTTTTCTAAAGTTCTCCTGTCTCACCCATCAAGTGGAAAGTCTCGTGGAGCTGTCTTCAAACTAGCATTAGAATCGGTCATGACTAAGGAACAAGCCACCGCTCGATCCCTTTGGGACCGTGAGCAAGGTAAAAACTTCGGACGTTACCCTATCATTGACCCACTAGTGGATTGTGGGTAGCTTTGATGTACCGTTTGTTCCTTTTATGGATAGCCATGTCATAATTGCATGAATTTATGATGGAATAAATACGATGGATAAATCATAAGTTGTCTATTTTCAGAACACGAGCCAGAATACGAGCAAAAATGACGATCCGCAACGGTGATCGACATTTAGAGTTAGTTCTTTGCAACCTTCAGCCCCTTTCAAGGCGCTGGCGGACTGAGAGATGACAAATCTGTCCTTTGTATCTGAAATTTATATAATTTTCAAACTGAGTTTAACCGATGATGCATGCAGACATTAGTAAATAAAGCTGTGTTACGGTTAAAAGGAGAAGTCACACCCTTGAATGAAAGAAGGCGGCTGTTTTACTGTACATAATAAATCATCATCAAAGAAAAATTTAGAGTTCATCTATTTATTCCATCTAAATTTCTAGAAAACACATCGATGGATCGAATTTGATAGGGCAGGCATGAAAATACGGAGGGCCGTTGCCGTTCTCTACATTCTGTGGAGTAATCCACTTTAAATCATGGCACCGCTCCAAATATATGATTTCTGCATTCAATGCATACGGAGTAGACAACCGCGCCAAGTCTTCAATACGAGCAATATATGGGGTCCGGTTAATTTAGTAGTACAAGCCGTAAGGTTATTGTCGAGTCGTGTGGAAAGGACCATGCATTCTCCCCATTTTTTCGCCTCCTGGCATTGTAAAGCCGATGAAGTCATAGGTTAAGGCTGGTTTTCCGTATATCGAGAGGGGCGACAGGGAGAGTAGACATGAATATATAAATGTCGAGGAAGTTCGCAAACATAATCTATCATCAACACATCATCTCATCACATCAATCAAACACATTCAAACAATCTTTTAGTTCACTCATTCTATACTTTTAAAGTAATACCAATCAACAACAATCAATATGTTCTCCAAGACCTTCATCGCCGCTCTCCTTGCCAGCTCCGCTGCCGCATCCCCAGTCGCTGCCCGTTCTGCAAGCGATGCCTTCGGCCTTATTGCCATCCATTCCGGCTCCAACGTCCAAAACCAAGCCATCAACGCCGTTGACGGTGGTCTCTGGATCGGAAAAGAAACTTCCTCATACTGCCCATTGGCTGTTGGCTGCCCTGGTACGTCTTAACCTCATGAACACAAACAATCATAACTGACAAATACAAAGACGGTAAATACACATCATTTGTCGCTGGTGACAACACCCTCTCCTTGAACACCGAGGTTCCAGGTGGTCAACAAGTCTACATCGCAGACAGCTACGCTGTTACCTACACCATTCCTCACTCCGGCGACACCCGCGGTGGAAAGACCACTGGATTTAAGTACGCTGCCGGCGAGGGTAGCAACTTGGGATCATTGTCTTTCGATGGTGACTACGGATTCATTGCTTGCGCTTCCACTAATGGTGCCTACCAAGTTTTACTCGTCCCAGGTGGAGAGGGTACTGGAAACTGCACTGGTATTGCTTTAGCCACTGTTCCAAACACTGTCGCTGGACCTTCCGCTTGGGAGTACATCTAAAGAAGGGAAGAGTGGAGGAGAGGAGAAGAGGAGGAGCGGAGGAGCGGAGGAGACAGGGCATGAACTTGTAAACATTGTTTTCTGATCAGTTCTTCAGCGACATTGTTACCTTTTTTGTTTATTTAATATCACATGCATGCTCTCCATTCCTTAGAGCATGTACGCATTTACCTAGAATAGAATAATTCCGAAAATTTACTTCTAAAATGTGGTTTTTATTGCAATCGCTGTGATTATGAGTTCTTTCGCTACCTCCCTTTGGTTTGCTTTCTCTCCACTTCCAAGAACAACATTGATGAAATGGTGAAACACTGCTGAACAAATTACACAATTATTGATCACCTTGCAAGAGTCTTATATTTCTATTTTTAAATCTAGCAATTGACACTCAAGATGATTTGAATCGAAATCTGATCTTCAGGAATTCTCTCCATCTTCAGTACCAGTATGCTGTTACTTCACCATTCACGAACCTGCTTTATCCTTAGATATCCAGCCAGCTAATGCCGGCTAATATTTTATTGCAAATCATTTACCATCGATTGAATTATGCCCTCTCGAAATTTACACGTCCTGCAACTTAATTCCCACGGTCCCTACAATCATGTGCCCAGTTTTAATATCTCTGATCATCCGTTGAAATCATCCGTATCAATTTGTGTATGCCGAAGTCCTTCAAGTTAAGACTCATGAAATCATCTACTGTTTTAGCATCGTCCTTCAGATGTAGCACATCCCAGGTTCCGATACTATGGCCTCTTTACGAGTGCTCAAAAATGGCTGGATAGCCAAATTAATGAACTTGGTCTTGGCTTCACATGCGGCACATCGGAATTATTCGTCGAATTCGGGATCTTTCGTTCCCCGTCATCGTCGAGGAGATCTAGTGCTTTAAATTCCCATTCTCATCCTATCCTCTCTAATAATCCTCCGAAACTTCGTTTATTCTATACTGTCCTTCAATGTGAAAGAATTTGCCGTTTCTAAAGCTGAGATTGAGGTTAGGATGAGGATTTTAAAACTCCGAGAGGATTGTTATATGAAATTTATGACTTATTATATTGTGTGGTTCATGCTCGTGAGCTCATCGTACTATCATAAACAGTGTATGCGAGATAATATGTATATAGAAGTGGTACTTGTCTCAAGAGTAGATCAAGAGTATAAATCTATTTGCAGAAAGAGAAGCTAGTGTATCAATGAACGGCCTTCGAATAGTTTGTCAACCCATTTAAATAGACACATTTTCAAACTCTTCTGTTGAATCATTTGGGGGGGGTTTCTTTGAGGGGCTAAATGACATAGATGAATCAGCGAACTGGGGATGCACCAGAGGCAGATTTGGAATGGAGTAACACGGTTGGCACCATCTATATGAGTTTTCAAGGAGTTTCTGGTTGCATTCCATACTATGTAAGAAAGCGGGCAATTGCAACGAATAATCATAAGAGCATTATCTACACATCGTTAATGCAACTCTTGCCAGAGCCATAATGCAACTCTTGCCAGAGCCATAATACAACTCTTGCCAGAGCCACACAACAACTCTAATGGGACTGTCACACATTGGTTTTCTAGTTCTGCTATCGCTGTCGGGGCATTTCCGAATTACACCAGTACTTCTTTAGAAACTCTTAGTCCAAAGGTTGTACTTACATCAAAAAGGAAATGAAGCGAACGGGTAAGTCTTATTCCCCACGAGAATCTCAAACATCCAAGCTTCCTGCAGTTGGTAGTGCGCAATGACTGCAAGCACTGTGGTTGAAATTAAGATTAAGTCTTTAGTTAGAAGTGATGTCCTATATGGCCACTAGCTGATCTCTGATTTGTTAAGCGGGATGGTAAATATTAAGATGAAGGTTAGAAACTAGTGATAAGCGAAAAAGCTGTGTATTTCGATGGGCTGTAAGTTGGAATTCTAGAGTTAGTTCCGAGTCGGCAGGTCTACTAATAGGTATGATGTCATTAGTTTTAAGCACGAATGAACTTTCGACTTGGCAAGAATTTTTCCAAGTTTATCTATTTCATTAAATTACTACTAGCAAGGTTATAGATTGCTAGAGGGCTTAAAATACTCCCAGGTGTAGATATATAGCCTAGAGCTGCTATCGCGAATCCTCTTCTAGATAGTGCTCATATACGCCTTTAATCAGAAGCCTTATGACTCTACAAATTTCTCCGGTCCCCTAAACGGGAACATTCGAGTTTGATTAAGGGGTAGGGTCAACGTTTTTGTTTCGACGTGAGGCGACATATGATCGAAATTTTGTATAATAATAAAATTACGTAATATATAATGATATTACTAATATATCACGTGATCATATAATCATTGGTTCGGTTATTATTATTAAGTGATTTAATAACTTATTAGGAATTCTAACAATTATGAGATTACATAACAGATTGAAATAAAGATATGTTTGATGTATATTTTATATAAGTAAGATTTATTAAATAAATATAATGATTTTCTAAAGTTTATATAAATATAACAAATATATTTATATGTTACGAGGTTTGCCGTCTAGATCACGTGGAAGTGCTCTAGGCTCTGTTACGAGGGTAGCCGTCTAGATCACGTGGAAGTGTTCTAGACTCTCGAGGTAGGTTTATAACTAGGCGTCAAGCAGGGACTTAAGTAATGACAATAATGAATATGCTATTCGTAACTAATAGTAGAGTATACTAAATGATTGATCTTGAGCACGAAGCTCTATACAAAGGAAATCCATCTAGCTTATATAGATCTTCGTGTTCTACTATATCCTCTAGATCCTAAAGGATGATGGACCTATAATTCCTATAGACCTACGATTCGTATGGACCTACAATTCGTATCCCTGAATATGTAGGGTCCATCACGTGATCCAGATTGATTGGTCATCCTTACCATCCTTACCATCTTTACCACATATGACTCTATATTGCGATGGTTTGTAACACTATCCCCTTCCTAGCTTAGCACTTGTCCCAAGCTCTTATAATCATTTTCCTGCTTGTGTTTCTTTCGAAGAATAACTCTTTTCCTTTCACCATGCCACCTATACAATCAAGAAAATATAAGGAACGAATTGAACTTGCTTTATTAATTGAATCTAAAGGGTTCGAAATGTCTCCCTATACTTATTGTGAAAAACATTCGTGTCGTTGCATTGTTACTGGGGAAAATTCCGATCGATGTAGTGAATGCGCCTGTCGAGGTCAACGGTATGATGTATCAGGGCCTTCTTCTAGGGATATGACGGCTATTATCCGTGAACAGAAACGTTTGGATCGTGAGTGTGAAAAGACCTTGTCGAAATTACTTCGTTTGGATAAGCAGCAGCGCTTTCTACGGGGACGAGCGTCCGAAATGATTCGTCGTGGTTTGAAGACAATAGATGAATTGGACAATATTGAGGAGAAGGAAATGTTGAAGAATGAGCATATAGAGAAAGAAAAGGAGCAAGCAGGTGTTGGTTCATCGGCGTCTACTGAGGCTAGCTCGAGCGTATTGAACGACTTTGACCCTTCTTCCTTTTTGAGTCCTTCGAATCCTTTTTGGGAAGGTCTGGATAGCGTTGGTGAAATTCCTTCAATAGGTTAGGAGTATCAAGGTTTTTCTTAGGTTCCCAAATATTTTCTGAATATAGGTAGTCTTGCCATTTGATTAAATATTTAACTTTCCTATTAACATATTTACAGTCTAATATTTCTTCGATATAATATTCTCCCTCTAAATTGATTAGATCGATTTCCAGATCTGGTGCTTTTAACGCTCCAGATGGTGCTTTCTCGAGGAGTAAGATATAAAATACCAGATAAATATTCATTATATATAATAGTTTCAATTTGTAATTGACTAATCCTATTACCTTATCAATTTTGAATGGTCCTAGTTTTTTATGATCTAGTTTATCATTTGATTGTTTTATTTGTATATTTCTTCGAATAAGATAAACTTTATCCCCCTTTTTAAAAGTAGATCCTATACTTCTTGATTTGTTATAGTACGATATTGTTCTTAAAGTAATGAACTATAAATCCAAGGAGAGTTGTTCTTGAAGCTCCTTGATTTCTATAATATCTTTTATGGCTTTGTCTGCATTCGCATCTTGCAGCAATGGTGATTTGTATGCTAATAGATTGAACCCAAAGTTAGCATATGCTGGCGTTACTTTTGTAATTTCTGTCTCTGATATATTATATACGAATTGTGCCAAGGATAATAGTTTAACCCAATTATCTTGTCTATAATTGATATAGCAACGGAGATAGGCTTCCATCGTTTGGTTTAATCGTTCTGTCTGACCATCTGTTTATGGATGGAAAGCTGTTGAAAGCTTTCTTTTGATTCCAAGTAATGCTATAAAGGTAGACCAAAACTTTGATATAAATAATTTGTCCTTATCTAAGATAATCTCATCTGGTATATTATAGATAATGACTATATTCCTTATAAATATATAAGTAAGATCATCTGCTATCCAAGTTTCACAGAATGGTATTATATAAACAAACTTAATTAATCTGTCTATTATTATTAATATAAAGTCGTACTCTTTTTAGATAACCAGATCCTTGAATAATAATAGTTTTACTACAAAATCCTAAACAATAAACTTCTAAAATTGAATAAGTAGTTTAGGGGTCTTGAATTGATTATAAGATGTATACCAGACAGCTTTATTCTTTATATAGATATTGCAGTTCCTAATTACATTCTCAATTATAATCCTCATCTTTGGAAAGTACACTTTTTTCCTTATTTTGGTAAAGGTTTTTGTAATATCTTGATGCCTATAAGCTAATAGTTCATATTATTTTGTGACATAATCCTTAATTAGATTAAAGGGTATATAAAGCTTATTATAAAAGTGGATGAACCCATCTTCAATAATGAATCCTTTTTCTAGATTGTCTGGTATAACTAAGATTCTTTTGACTGTAACATCTGTTATATATTCCGTTTTTATGATATCCTTGATAATATCATAATTTATTCCTGAAGTAGTAGCGAGTTGTGGTTTATTATGAACTAAAGCATTGTCTTCCTATCTTAATATCGCATATGATTTGTATGTTTTATTTTGTAAGTATTCTGGTTTTCGGCTAAGAATATCTGCCCTAGCATTTTCGTTTCCCTTGATATATGAAATTCTGAAGTTGTAGACAACCATAGTTTCCGATTATCTGATCTGCCATCAGTTTAGTTCCTTTATTGTAATAAAGTAAACCAAGTTTTTATAATCTATATACACCTGTACTATATATTTCGATCTCTTCAAATATACTCTCCATTCCTTAAAAGTATTCATTATCGCTAGTAATTCTTTATTATATATTTCATAGTTTAGTTTAGCTGATGATAATTTGTATGAATAGTAAGCGACTGATTGCTATTTCCTATTTAAATCTGGTTGGCTGAGTATTGCATTTATTGTGTAGTCTAAGAAGTCTATCTCCACGATTATTGGTAATTCTGGATCAAAAGTTTTGAGAATTGATTCTCTTGCAAATGCTTCTTTAAGGTATTCAAATATTGCTTGTACTACTTCCGTCCATTGGAATTCTCCCTGATTCTTTTTAGTAATTTCAATCATTAAGAAGGCTATCTTCGAATAGTTTTTGATGAATTATCAATAAAAATTAGCGAATTTTAAAAAGGACTATACTTCCTTTATATTAATTGGTGGCTCTTATTCTTTGATTGTTTTTACCTTATCAGAACTTATCTTGAGACCTTCTGAGAATATAATGTAGCCTAAGAATTCTATTTCTATAATATGAAATTTATATTTGCTAAATTTATATTAAAGGTTTGCTTCCTCCAAAAGTTGTAGAATGTTATAAATATCCTGGATATATTATTCTTCTGTTTCTGAAAATATTAATATATCATTTAGATAGTATATATAGTATATATCTAGATATTTCCTTAATATATTGTTGATCAGACATATATATATTATTGGTGTATTTGTCAATCTGAATGGTATGACCTGATACTTGTATAATCCGTATCGAGTTCTGAATACTGTCTTCCATTCTTCACCTTCTGTTACGAGGATAGCCGTCTAGATCACGTGGAAGTGTTCTAGGCTCTCGAAGTAGGTTTATAACTAGGCGTCAAGCAGGGACTTAAGTAATGACAATAATGAATATGCTATTTGTAACTAATAGTAGAGTATACTAAATGATTGATCTTGAGCACGAAGCTCTATACAAAGGAAATCCATCTTGATTATATAGACCCTTCGTGTTCGGGCTCTGTTGGCTCTAATTAGATTCTCTAAAGCCATGGCTCTAAAGGCTCTAACTAGATTGATTAGAGCCGGTTATCTAAATGGTTATGTGACCCGGGGTTTATATTAGCTGTTATAACATTATCCCCTTTTTAGATTAACGCTTATCCCGAGTGTTTATATAGTTCTTTCTTATAAATTATTAATGGAACTTTATAATTTCCTGATTTTCATAATGCCTCTAATTTGTTTTTCCAAATCAACGAATAATTGTAAGTTACTTTATCAACGGATTAAGGAGAGTGGTTTAATTATGTCGCCTTGTTCACATTGTGCTGCTCGCGGTCTCGAGTGTCGGGTTTCCAAGGATTCTCGGCGTTGTGGTGAATGTATTCGTACAAATGGTAATAGCAAATATAATGTTTTTGGTCCTTCCGCTTCTGATTGGGAAGCTTTGGAAAAGGAAGAGCAGAGGATAGAACAAAAGTTTTGTAAAACGTTATCGAAACAGCTTCGTTTATTGACTTAGCAGCAAACCCTTCGTTTTAGGGCTGGTGAGATATTGCGATGTGGTTTGAAGACTTTAAACAAATTGGACGAGGCAGAGGAGAAGGAAAGGTTAGAAAATGAATATGTAGAGAAGGAGAAAGAGCAAGCAGGTATTGGTTCGTTGACGCCTACTGAGGCTAGTTCGAACATATTGAACAACTTTGACCCTTCCTTCTTTTTGAATCCTTTGGATCCTTTTTGGGAAGGTCTGGATAACGTTGATGAAATTCCTTTAACAAATCAGGGGTACCAAGGTTCTTCTTAGGTTTCTAAATGTTTTCCGAATATGGGTAATCTTGTTATTTGATTAAATATTTGATTTTCCTATTAACATATTTGTAATCTAGTATTTCTTCGATATAATATTCTCCCTCTGAATTGATTAAATCGATTTCTGGGTCTGGTGCTTTCAACGCTCCGGATGGTGCTTTCTTGAAAAGTAAGATATGAAATACTAAATAGATATTCATTATATATGATAATTTCAATTTATAATTAACTAATCCTATTATTTTATCAATTTTGAATAATCCTAATTTCTTGTAATCTAGTTTATCGCTTGGTTATTTTATTTGTATATTTCTTCGAATGAGATAAACTTTATCCCCCTCTTTAAGAATAGGTCCTATATTTCTTGATTCGTTATAATATGATATTGTTCTTAAAACAATGAACTATAAATCCAAGAAGAGTTGTTCTTGAAGCTCCTTGATTTCCATGATATCTTTTATAACTTCGTCTACATTCATATCTTACAGCAATGGTGATTTGTAAGCCAATGGGTTGAATCCGAAATTAGCATATACTGGCGTTACTTTTGTAATTTCTGTCTCTAATATATTATATACGAATTATGCCAAGGGTAATAATTTAATCTAATTATTTTATTTGTAATTGATGTAGTAGCGGAGATAGACTTCCATTGTTTGGTTTAATCGTTTTGTTTAGCTATCTGTTTATGGATAGAAAACTATTGAAAACTTTCTTTTGATTTCAAGCAATATTATAAAGATAGACCAAAACTTTGATATAAATAATTTGTCCTTATCTGAGATAATCTTATCTGATATATTATAAATACTGATTATATTCTTTATGAATATATAAGCAAGATCATTTGTTATCCAAATTTCACAGAATGGTATTATATAAGCGAACTTGGTTAATCTATTTATTATTATTAATATGGAGTTGTACTTTTTCTAGGTAATCGGATCCTTGGATAATAATAGTTTTACTACAAAATCTTAAATAATGGACTTTCAAGGTTAAGTAAATAATTCGGAGGTTTTGAGCTGATTATAAAGAGTATACCGGATGGCTTTATTCTTTATACAGATATTACAGTTCCTAATTATATTCTCAATTATAATCCTTATCTTTGGAAAGTAGACTTTTTTCCTTATTCTGGTAAAGGTTCTTGTAATACTTTGATGCTTATAAACTGATAGTTTATGTTGTTCTGTAATATAATCCTTAACTAGATTGGAGGGTATGTAAAGCTTATTATGAAAATGGATGAATTCATTTTCCATAATGAATTCTCTTTCTAGATTATCTGGTTTAGCTAGGATTCTTTTGACTATAACATTTGTTGTATATTCCGTTTTTATAATATTCTTGATAATATTGTAATTTATTCTTGAAATAACAGCGAGTTATGATTTATTATGAATTAAAGTATTGTTTTTCTATCTTAATATTGTATATGATTCGTATGTTTTGTTTTGTAAATATTCTGGTTTTCGGCTGAGAGTATTTACCCTAACATTTTCGTTTCCTTTGATATATGAAATTCTGAAGTTGTATATAGTCATAATTTCTGATCATCGGACCTGTCGTTTATTCAATTCCTTCATTATAATAAAGTAAACCAAGTTTTTATAATCTATATATATTTGTACTATATACTTCGATCCTTTCAAATATATTCTCCATTCCCTAAAAGCATTTATTATCGCTAATAATTCCTTGTCATATATTTCGTAATTTAATTCAGCTGACGATAATTTACATGAATGGTAAGCGACTAATTATTATTTCCTGTTTAAACCTAGCTGGCTGAGTATTACACCTATTATATAATCTAAGGAGTCCATCTCCATAATTATTAATAATTCTGGATCAAAAGCTTTGAGAATTGGTTCTCTTATGAATGCTTCCTTGAAGTATTCGAATATTGCTTGTACTGCTTCTGTTCATTGGAATTCTCCCTGATTCTTTTTAATGATTTCAATCATTAATAAAACTATCTTCAAATAATTTTTGATAAATTATCAATAAAAATTGACAAATCCTAAAAAGGATTATACTTTCTTTACATTAATTGGTGGCTCCTATTCTTTGATTGTTTTTACCTTGTCAAAGCTTATCTTAAAACCTTCTGAGAATATAATATAGTCTAGGAATTCTGTTTCTATAACATAAAATTTATATTTGCTAGATTTGTATTAAAGATCTGCTTCCTCTAAAAGTTATAGAATATTATAAATATCCTAAATATATTATTCTTCTATTTCTGAAAATATTAGTATATCATCTAGATAATATATACAGTATATATCTAGATATTTCCTTAATATATTGTTGATTAAGCATATATATATTGTTAATACGTTTGTCAATCCAAATGGTATTACTTGATACTCGTATAATCCATAGCGAATTCTGAATGTTGTCTTCTATTCCTCACCTTCCTTTATTCTGATTAAATGGAATCCGTTTCATAAATCAAACTTGGAGAAAACCTTGGCTTTTCTTAATCGATCCCTTAATTTTATAGTTAATAGAAGTGGGTACTGATCTTTGATTATTATATCGTTGAATTTGTGATAGTCTATACAAAGTCTCCTTGTACCATTTTTCTTTGGTACAAATAATATAGGGCTAACTATCTGTGAGATAGATTCTCTAATTTATTCCTTTTTTAATATATCACCAATATAATCCCTAAATATTCCTAGATCAAAGATTGATATTGGATAGATTAGGCTGAATAAAGGTATCTTGCCTTCCTTTAATACTATCTTGTAATCCCATAGCTTATATTCTGGTAAAGTATCATAACCTTTTCTTTCTTCGAATAATTTCTTGTACTTTTGGTATTATACCAGTATTAATATTTTATCCTATTTTATTACAAGAATGTTTTTAAGCAACTTCTTTTGCTTATTCTTCATTTATACAGAAGGTTCACCTTTCTTCGCTGTTAATAAAGGACCCTAGACTTGATGTCCTATATCAATAATATTGTTCGCCTTTAGTTCTTTATTATATATATTCAGCCTTGCTGACTTTAACATATCTCGTCGATTGCTTTCCTTCAAAAATGATATAGTTTCCGATAACCAATTAATCTGGGGGTTATATGTTTTCAACCATGGCATTCCCAGAATGATTTGTTGATTCCTTAGTGGAATAATATCGAACTGGATAATCTCTTTATACTAGGTTATACTTATCTATAAAGGGCGAGTCTCTTACGAAATCTTTTCGTTCAATCCTGCTAATTGTCCATCAATTAATTGTAATTGATATAGTGCTTGTTTCGTTTGGAGCTATATTCCCAAATACTTTATAATTCCTGGTGTAATAAAATTTCTTGTAACTTTTGAATTAATTATAATTTAGATTGCTTGTCCATTTATTTTTATATTATAATAGATTTATTCTGTCTGTCCTATAATATTCAATTAGCCTTAGCCTTTTTTATAGGTTTTAACTGACCTTCCCTTCTTACAGGATCTCCTTGCCTTCCTTTATAAAAACTATCCTATAGCTTCTTTATCTGATAAATGAATCCTATAGGTTTCATTATAATAAATGGTCCAGCTTATAATAGTATGCTCAGCTGTCTATTCTTTCTTTGTTTCTATTCCAAATAAAGATAAAGAAGGAGTTTGTAGATATTTTTGTTCCTATAGATCTATTGTATTGAGATCTTTCTTATTCTTTGATAGTTTGTTTAATAATTTCTTGAACTTCTTATAACCTATATATTAGATCTCTTCAGATTCTGTAGAGGTTGTTATATATAATTGAGATGTAAAGATCGTATTAAGTTGGCTTTTGCCGAACTTCTTATAATAACCTTCTCCTAATAGCTTTTTGCTTCGACAATCTCTGGCTCTATAACCTAGCTTGCCGCATTCGAAACAAAGCTTGTCCTTACATCTTTGTTCTACCTCTTCCTTAAATAGTTTGTTTTTAAAGGTTGCATCCAATTGTATTGGATCTCTATAGGATTGTCTATTTTTTCGAGGTTTTTCTTCATTTTTATAATACTTACTATGATCTCGGTTCCTATAGAAGTTGAAAGAACAATGTTCCTTCTGATATTTGTAAAGTATCTCATCTATTTTAATAAACTTCTTGATTAATTTGTTTAGATCCTCCCAAATGTAATTGCAATCTAGTTCTAGTCTGACTTCAGGCTTGAGCCCTTTCCGGTAGTGGCTTATTGTTGCATTCTCTTTTCATTCAATAGTACCTATATACCTCCTAAATTCTATAATGTATTTGATTATTGACCCTGTTTACTTAAGGTCATAGATCTTGGACTCGGCATCATATAATTCATTGATGTTCCTGAATATTTGTTGTATTTCTTTCTTAAATCCTTCGAATTTCTTAAAGATGACTTGAATTGGGTACATTTGTTTCTTTGATTTATTTAAATAAATGAAATAGTCCTTGAGATATGATTGGATCTATTTAGTAACTTCTTCTCTGAGGTAAGAGATAGTCTAGATGCTTTTATTGATATTATAATTGAATTTGTCCTAATTAAATTGGAAGTAGATCTCAAGTTGAAGCAAGAAGATTTCTAGCTTTTATTGATTACCTGTAAATCGATTTGGTAAGGCGACTTTAAGAGTTTCGATGACAATAATTTCCTTGGGGTCTTCGATATCTTTTATAACAATATCTCCGTTCTTGTTGATACTTTCAGGAATGACCTAACTGATCATAATAGGATTGCTAGGCTATAATGTCTTAGAAGATATAATATTGTTACTTATCGAGTCGGTACTTGAAACAATAATAGTATTCAAAATGTTACAAGGGTAGCCGTCTAGATCATATAAAAATATTCTAGATTCTCGAAGTAAATTTATAATTAGGTGTCAAATAAAGACTTAAGTAATAATAATAATGAATATATTATTCATAATTAATAATAAAGTATACTAAATAATTGATCTTGAGTACGAAGCTCTATACAAAGGAAATCCATCTTGATTATATAGACTCTTTGTGTTCGGGCTCTGTTGACTCTAATTAGATTCTTTAGAGTTGTGGCTCTAAAGGCTCTAACTAGATTGATTAGAGCTGGTCACCTGAGTGGTCATGTGACCCGGGGTTTATGTTAGCCGTTGTAACACCTTCCTTCATTCTGATTAAATGGAATCTGTTTCGTAAATCAAACTTGGAGAAAACCTTGGCTTTTCCCAATCGATCCCTTAATTCCATAGTTAATAGAAATGGGTACTGATCTTTGATTGTTATATCGTTGAGTTTGTGATAGTTTACACAAAGTCTCCTTGTACCATCTTTTTTTGATACAAATAACACAGGGCTAACTATCTATGAGATGGATTCTCTAATCCATCCCTTTTTTAATATATCATCAATGTAATCCCTAAGTGTCTCTAGATCAGAGGCTGACATTAGATAGATTGGGCTGAATGGAGATATCTTGCCTTCCTTCAATACTATCTTGTGATCTTATGGTTTATACTCTGATAAAATGTTATAGCCTTTTCTTTCTTCGAATAATTTCTTGTACTTCTAGTATTATATTGGTATTAACGTTTTTTCCTGTTTTGTTATAAGAGTGTTTTCAAGCAATTTCTTTTGTTTATTCTTCATTTATATAAGAGATTCATTTTCCTTCACTATTAATAAAGGATCTTGAACTTGGTGTCCTATATCAATAATACTATTCACCTTCAGTTCTCCATTGTATATATTCAGCCTTACTGACTTTAGCGTATCTCGTTGATTGTTTTTCTTCGGAAATGATATAGTTTCCAATAACCAATCAATCTGGGGGTTATATGCCTTCAACTATAACATTCCCAGAATAATCTGTTGATTCCCTAATAAAACAATATCAAATTGAATAACCTCTTTATACTGGATTATACTTATCTGTAAAAGGCAAATCTCCTACAAAATCTTTTTGTCCAATCCGACTAATTGTTCATCAATTAATTGCAATTGATATGATACTTATTTCGCTTAAAGTTGTATTCCCAAATACTTTATAATTCCTAATACAATAAAATTTCCTATAGCTCCTGAATCAATCATAACCCAGATTGCTTATCCATTTATTTTCGTATTACAATAGATTTGTCCTGTCTGTCTTATAATATTCAATTGGCCTTAACTTTTTTTATAGGTCTTAACTAACCTTCCCTTCTTGCAGGATCTCCTTACCTTCCTTTACAGAAACTATCCTATAACTTCTTTATCCGATAAATGAATCCTATAGGTTTCATTATAACAAGTGATCCAGTTCATAACAGCATGTTCAGCTGTCTGTTCTTTCTTTGTTTCTGTTCCGAACAAGGGTAGGGATGTTACGAGGGTAGCCGTCTAGATCACGTGGAAGTGTTCTAGGCTCTCGAGGTAGGTTTATAACTAGGCGTCAAGCAGGGACTTAAGTAATGACAATAATGAATATGCTATTCGTAACTAATAGTAGAGTATACTAAATGATTGATCTTGAGCACGAAGCTCTATACAAAGGAAATCCGTCTTGGTTATATAGACCTTTGTAGCTAGGAACGCCCAAGGCCCTCCGTTCCTAGGAGCGGGCTCTTCTGGGTGTTCCTTGGAACGGTCGTTCCTCACCGTTCCATCACATGACAATCAGGTCATGTGATGGCCTTGTTACGCAGATGTAATAAGGGAAGGAGTTCGTAGATACTCTTGTTCCTATAGATCTATTGTGTTGAGGCCTTCCTTATTCTTTGGTAATTCGTCTAGCAATTTCTTGAACTCCTTATAACCTATATACTGGATCTCTTCAGGTTCTGTAGAGGTTGTTGCATATAGTTGAGGTGTGAAGATCATATTAAATTGGCCTTTACCGAACTTCTTGTGATAACCTCCTCCTGATGGCTTTTTGCTTTGATAATCTCTAGTTCTATAACCTAACTTGCCGTATTCGAAACAAAGCTTATCTTTGCATCTTCGTTCTACCTCTTTTTTAGATAGTTTATTTCTAAAGATTATATCCAATTACATTGGGTCTCTATAGGGTTGTCTATTTTCTCAAGATCTTCCTTCATTCTTGTAATACTTACCATAATCTCGGTTCCCGTAGAAATTGGAAGAACAATATTCCTTCTGATATTCGTAAAGTATCTCATCCGCTTTAATAAACTCCTCGATCAACTCGTTTAGATCCTCCCAAATGCAATTGCGATCTAGTTCTAACCTAACTTTAGGCTTGAGCCCTTTCCGGTAATGACTCATTATTGTGTTCTCTTCCCATCCAATGATACCTATATACCTTCTGAATTCTACAGTGTATTTGATTGCTGACCCTATTTGCTTAAGGCCATAGATTTTGGATTCAGTATCATATAGTTCATTAACGTTTCCGAATATTTGTTGTATTTCTTTCTTAAATCCTTTGAATCTTTTAAAGATAACTTGAATCGGGTATATTTGCTTTTTTGGCTTATTTAAATAAATGAAGTAATCCTTGAGATATGATTGGATCCATTTAGCAGCTTCTTCTTTAAGGTAGGAGGCAGCCCAGATATTTTTATTAATATCATAATTGAATTTGTCCTAATTAAATTGGAAGTAGATCTCAAGTTAAAGTAAGAAGATTTCTAGTTCTTATTGATTACCTATAAATCGGTTTGGTAAAGCGATTTTAAAAGTTTCAATAATAATAATTTCCTTAAGATCTTTGATACCTCCTATAACGATATCTTTATTCTTATCGGTACTTTCAAGAATGACCTGGCTGGTCGTAAAGGGGTTGCTAAACTATGGTGTCTTGGAAGACATAATATCGTTACTTATCGAGTTAGTACTTGAAGCAATAATAATGCTCAAAATGTTACAAGGGTAGTTGTCTAGATTATATGGAAATGTTCTAGATTCTCGAGGTAGGTTTATAACTAAATGTCAAACAGGGATTTAAGTAATAATAATAATGAATATGCTATTCATAATTAATAATAGAGTATACTAAATGATTGATTTTGAGTATAAAGCTTTATACAAAGGAAATCCATCTAGTTTATATAGATCTTTATGTTCTACTATATCCTCTGGATCTTAAAGGATAATGGACCTATAATTCCTATAGACCTATAATTTATATGGACCTACGATTCGTATCCCTGAATATATAGGGTCCATCACGTGATCCAGATTGATTGGTCATCCTTACCATCCTTACCATCTTTACCATATGTGACTCTATATTGCGATGGTTCGTAACAGGCTCTCGAAGTAGGTTTATAACTAGGCATCAAGCAGGGACTTTAAAGTAATGATAATAAGATGATGCAATTCGTAACTAATAGTATGATATACTAAATGATTGATCTTGAACATAAAGCTCTATATTTAATGATATCCCATTCCCTTATATAAATCTTCGTCTCCTTCAGATAGCTGGGACAGCCGAGTGCTCCTGGAACACTGTCGTTCTAGAGCTGTCCATTACGTGATGCTCAATCTCGTGATTGATGCTGTATACGCCTGAAGCTTTCCTGTTTGTATATTCTGATGGTATATGTATATATAATCCTCGGGTGACTATAATCATATACTAATATGATCGAATCGTATCTTGCTCGCATATGGCCCAAGCTCATACAAACAAGTCAGCTGTTACCTTCATAACACTATCCCCTTCTTAATTTAGCACTTGTCCCAAGCGTTTATAATAATATATTCCCATTTCGATTGATTTTAAATGAATGTAATATTTCCTTTATGATATTGAATGTGAACTTTATAATTATTATAATTGTGCTGAACGTTTTGTATATCGTTAATACCGATCTTTCCCCTCGTTACACTAGTTGTGTTTATTCCAAGAAAGATCGTTGTCATGCTGGTCCTGCAATGTCTACGATTTATAAGTCCATCGAGCAGCAGCAAGAGCGTTTGTATCAACAAGAAGAAGAGGCAATAACCAAGATTCTTCGGTTACGCAAATAATAGGAGTTCCTTAGGAATTGTGAAAAGGAGATGATTCGTTGTGAGCTCTATACACTGGAAAAGCTTGATTTGGCTGAGGAAAATGAGAAGTTGAAAAAGGAAAAATTGGAAAAGGAATGTAAGGATAAGGAACCCATTGATACTATTATAAATATTCCTAATGGTTCTTCTTCTTTCGACTTCTTCAACTTTTCGTTGTCTTCTTTATCTGATTTTGAGCTTGAGACTCTATTGGCAGATATAGGTACTTCAAATGGAATATCTGTAACTTCTCAAGGCAACTGAGATCTTTCTTAAGTTCCCATATATTTTCCGAATGTAGATAATCTAATTATTTGATCAAGTACTTAACCTTGTTTCTGACATATTTATAATCTAGTATTGTTTCAACATTGTATATGGCGTTAGGGTTGATTGGTTCGATTTCTATTGTTGGTGTATTAGACACTCTTGATGATACTTTCTCAAAGAGTGAGATATGGAACATTGGGTGGATATTCATACTGTATAGTAGCTTGAGTTTATAATTAACTAGTCCGACTATCTTATCGATTTTGAATAATCCTAGTTTCTTATGATCTAGTTTATCATTTGATTGTTTTATTTGTATGTTCCTTTGAATAAGATAAACTTTATCCCCCTCTTTAAGAGTAGGTCCTATACTTCTTGATTTGTTATAGTACAATACTATTCTTAAAACAATGAACTATAAATCCAAGAAGAGTTGTTCCTAAAGCTCCTTGATTTCTATGATATCTTTTATAGCTTCGTCTACATTCGCATCTTGTGGTAATGATGATTTGTAAGTCAATAGATTGAATCCAAAGTTAGTATATACTAGCGTTACTTTTATGGTTTCTGTCTCTGATATATTATATGTGAATTATGTTAAAGATAATAATTTAACCTAATTATCTTGTTTGTAATTGATGTAATAGTGAAGATAGGCTTCTATTGTTTGGTTTAGTCGTTTTGTTTGGTTATCTGTTTATAGATGGAAAACTGTCGAGAGCTTTCTTTTGATTCTTAATAATATTATAAGAGTAGACCAGAACTTTGATATGAATAGTTTATCTTTATCTGAGATGATCTTATCTGGTACATTATAAATACTAATTATATTCTGTATGAATATATAAGTAAGGTTGTCTGCTATCCAAGTTTCATAAAATGATATTATATAAGCGAATTTGGTTAATCTGTCTATTATTACTAATATAGAATCGTATTCCTTTTAGGTAATTGGATCCTTAAATAATAATAGTTTTACTACAAAATCCTAGATGATAGATTTCTATGGTTAAGTAGGTAGTTCGGGGGTTTTGAGCTGATTATAAGGTGTATACCGGATGGCTTTATTCCTTATATAAATATTGCAATTCTTAATTACATTTTCAACTATAATTCTCATCTTTGGAAAGTATACTTCTTTTCTTATTCTGGCAAAGGTTCTGGTAATACCTTGATACCCGTGAGCTGGAAGCTTATGTTATTCTGTAACATAATCTTTAGCTAAATTGAAGGGTATATAAAATTTGCTATGAAAATAGATGAATTCATCTTCAATAGTAAATCTTTTTTCTAGATTGTCTGGTATAGCTAGGATTCTTTTGGTTGTAGCGTCTGTTGTGTATTCTGTTTTTTATAATATCTTTGATAGTATCATAATTTATTCCTGAAGTGGCAGTGAGTTATGGTTTATTGTGAATTAAAGCATCATTATCCTGTTTTAATATCGTATGTGATTTGTGTGTTTTATTTTGTAAGTATTCTGATTTTTGGCTAAGAGTATCTGTCCTAGTATTTTTGTTTCCTTTGATATATGAAATTCTGAAGTTGTAGGTGGTTATGGTTTCCGATTATCAGATTTATTATTGATTTAGTTCCTTTGTTGTAGTGAAGTAAACCAAATTCTTATGATCTATATATATCTGTATTGTATATTTGGACCCTTCCAGATATATTCTCTATTCCCTAAAAGTATCTATTATCGCTAGCAATTCTTTGTCATAAATCTCATAATTTAGCTCAGCGGGTGATAATTTGTGTGAATAGTAAACGATTGGTTGCTATTTCTTATTCGAGCCGGGTTGGCTCAATACCGCTCCTATTGTATAATTTGAGGAGTTTGTTTCCACAATTATTGGTAGTTCTGGATCGAACGTTTTAAGAATGGATTCTCTTGCGAATACTTCCTTGAGGTATTCGAATGCTGTTTGTACTGTTTCTGTCTATTGAAATTCTCCCTGATTCTTCTTAGTGATTTCAGTTATTGGAGATGCTATCTTTGAATAATTTTTGATAAATCGTCAATAAAAGTTGACGAACTTTAGAAAGAACTGTATTTCCTTTATATTAATTGGTGGCTCCTATTCTTTGATTGTTTTTACCTTGTCGGGGCTTATCTTGAGATCTTCTAAGAATATAGTGTAATTTAGGAATTCTATCTTTGTGATATGAAATTTGTATTTGCTAGGTTTGCATTAGAGATCTGCTTCCTTCAAAAGCTGTAGAACATTGTAAATGTCCTAGATGTATTGTTCCTCTGTTTTTGAGAATATCAATATATCATCTAGATAATATATATAATATATATCTAGATATTTTCTTAATGTATTGTTGATCAGGTGTATACATATTGCTGATATGTTTGTCAATCTGAATGGTATGACCTGATACTCATATAATCTGTATCGAATTCTGAATGCTGTCTTCCATTCCTCACCTTCCTTTATTTTGATTAGGTGGAATCTGTTTCGAAAATCAAATTTGGAGAAAATCTTGGCTTTTCCTAATCGATCCTTTAATTCTGTAATTAATGAAAGTGGGTACTGATCTTTGATTGTTATATCGTTAAGTTTGCAATAATCTATGTAAAGCCTCTTTATACCATTTTTCTTTGATATAAATAATATAGGGCTAGTTGTCTATAAGAAGGATTCTCTAATCCATCCCTTTTTTAATATGTTATCAATATAATCCCTAAGCATCCTTAGGTTAGAGATTGATATTAGATAGATTAATCTAAATAGAGGTATCTTGCCTTCCTTTAATACTATTTTATGGTTCTATAGCTTATATTCTGGTAAAGCGTTATGGCCCTTTCTTTCTTCGAAGAGCTTCTTGTACTTCTGGTACTGTATCGGTATTGGCATTTCGTCCTATTTCTCTACAGGGATGGTTTCAAGCAATTTCGTCTATTTGTTCTTCATTTGTATGGGAGGTTCATCTTCCTTTGTTGTTAATAGAGGATCCTGGATTGGGCGTCCTATGTCGATAAAGTTATTTGCCTTTAATTCATTATTGTGTATGTATAGCCTCATAGGCTTTAGCGTATTTTCATAAACACTTTTGGGGAAACTAATGGTTTCCTTAAACCAGTCAATTTTGGGGTTATAAGCTTTTAATTAAGGTATCCCCAGGATGATTTGTTGATTCCCTAATAGAACAATATCAAATTGAATAACCTCTTTATACTGAGTTATAATTATTTGCAAAGGATGAGTCTCCTATGAAATCTTTTTGTTCAATCCGGCTAATTGTTCATCAACTAGCTGCAATTGATATAATTTCTATTTTGCTTGAAGCAATACTCCCAAATGCTTCACAGTTCCTAATGCAATAAAATTTCCTGTGGCTCCTGAATCTATTATAGCCTGAATTCTTTATTTATTTATCTTTGCAGTACAGTATATCTGATCTGCTTGGCCTGCGATATTTAGTTGACCTTGACCTAAATCCTTATTATGGTTGTTTTTGTCAATTTGGTCAATTTGGTCAATTTGGTCAATTTGGTCAATTTTGTGATTATGTGATAATCTTTTCGACCCTCCCTTCTTGCAGGGTTTTTTTGCTTTTCTTTGGAGAAATCAATCTATGGTTTCCTTACCTGATGAATAAATCTTACAGGAATCATTATAGCAAGCTGTCCAATTCTTTGTTGTATATTTTATTGATAATATTTCTTTTAGTTCCCTTTCGATAATAAAGGGTGAAGAGGTTTGAAGACACTCCAACTCATATCGGTCTATAATATTCAACCCTTTCTGATCTTGTGATATTACATTAATTTTTTTTTGATATTCTTTATATTCATAGTTATTATCTTCTATTGGATTTGAAGCATATAATTGGGATATGAAGGTGGCATTGAGCTATCCTTTGCCGAATTTCTTGTGATGACCACCTCTTGATGATCTCTTGTTTCGACAATCCCTGACCCGATAGCCTGGTTTGCTATATTCAAAGTATAACTTGTCCTTTCGCCTTTGTTCTATCTCTCCCTTAGATAGTTTATCTTTAAAGGTTATATCCAATTGTATAGGGTCTTTATAAGGTTGTCTACTCTCTCGAGATCTTCCTTCATTTTTATAATACTTGCCACAATCTCGATTTCCTTGAAAGTTGGAGGATCGACATTCCTTTTGATATTTGTATAGTATCTCATCTGTTTTAATGGATTCCTTAATTAATTCGTTTAGGTTTTCCCAAATGTAATTGCGATCTAATTTTAGTCTGACCTCAGGCTTGAGCCCTTTTCGGTAATGGCTCATCGTTGTATTCTCTTCCTATCTAATAGTACCTATATACCTCCTGAATTCCATAATATACTTAATTGCTGACCCTATTTGCTTGAGATTATAGATCTTGGATTCAGTATCATATAATTCATTAATATTCCCGAATATTTGTTGTATTTCCTTCTTAAACCCTTCGAATTTCCTAAAAATGATCTGAATAGGATATAATTGTTTCTTAGACTCGTTTAAATTGATAAAATAATCTTTAAGGTATAATTGAATCCATTTGATAACTTCTCCTCTGAGGTAAAAGGTGGCCCAGATACTTTTATTAATGTTGTAGTTGAATTTGTCTTTGTTAAATTGGAAATAGATTTCTAATTGAAACAAGAAGGTTTCTAGCTCTTATTAATTGCCTGTAAATCGGTTTGATAGGGCGATTTTAAGAGTTTCGGTGATAATGATCTTTTTAAGGTTTTTAATACCTCCTATAGAGATATCTCTATCTTTATCGATGCTTTCGGGAGTGACCTGATTACTTGTAGCTGGGTTACTAGGCTGTGATGTTGTGGAAGATATGGCTATCGTTATTTATATCGAGTTGGTACTTAAGGTAATAATAGTGCTCAAAGTGTTACGAGGTTTGCCATCTAGATCACATAGAAGTGCTCTAGACTTTCGAAGTAGGTTTATAACTAAGCATCAAGCAGGGACTTTAAAGTAATGATAATAAGATGATGCAATTCGTAACTAATAGTATGGTATACTAAATGATTGATCTTGAACACGAAGCTCTATATTTAATGATATCCCATTCCCTTATATAGACCTTCGTCTCCTTCGGATAGCTGGGATAGCCGAGCGCTCCTGGAATGCTGTCGTTCTAGAGCTGTCCATCACGTGATGCTTAATCTCGTGATTGATGCTGTATACGCCTGAAGCTTTCCTGTTTGTATATTCTGATGGTATGTGCATATATGATCCTCGGATGACCATAATCACATACTAATATGATCGAATCATATCTTGCTCGCACATGGCCCAAGCTCATACAAACAAGTCAGCTGTTACCTTCGTAACATTATATTGTAAATAGAGGGTTTAGCAATAACAAGTTGATTCTTTAATTTGTTGGATAAAACTTATTTCAGTAAAATAATCAAGGTGTTATTATTATTAGTCATTCTAGTTTCCGATATTAGTCTCTGAAATTCGATATAGAAGATATGAAAGGGTTAATTTTTCTGTTTCAAATTGATTAGCAACTTTCAGTGTTACGAAGGTAACAGCTGACTTGTTTGTATAAGTTAAGGCCATATGTAAATAAGATACGATTTGATTATATTAGTATATGATTATGATCACCTAAGGATCGTAGGTGCATATACCATCAGAATACACAAACAAGAAAGCTTCAGGCATATATAGTATCAAATCACATAATATATCGAAGATCGAAGTCGATAATCGACAGGATCGATCGTCGAAATCGATATTCGATCAAGAAACGAAGATCTATATAAGGAATGGGATTTCATTAAATATAGAGCTTTGTGCTCAAGACCAATTATATAGTATATTCTACTATTAATTATAAATAGTATATTGTTATTATTATTACTTAAGTCCTTGTTTAATGCCTAGTTATAAACCTATTTCGAGAGTTTAAAGCACTTTCATATAATCTAGACAACTACCCTTGTAACACTTTGAGCATCATTATTGCTTCAAATACCGACTCGACTAGTAACGATAATATATCTTCCAAGACATCATAACCTAGTAACCCTGTTATAGCTAATCAGGGTACTCTCGAAAATACTGATAAAAATAGAGATATCGTTATAGGAGATATTGAAGACCTTAAAGAGATCATTGTCACTGAAACTCTTAAAGTCGCTTTACCAAACTGATTTATAGGCAATCGATAAGAGCTAGAAACCTTATTGCTCCAATTTGAGATCTACTTTCAATTCAATCAGGATAAGTTCAATTATGATATCGACAAAAGTATCTAGACTATCTCTTATCTCAAAGGAGAAGCTATTAAATAGATCCAACTTTATCTCAAGGATTACTTTATCAATTTGAACAAACTTAAAAAGCGAATATATTCAATACAAATTATCTTTGAGAAATTCGAAGGGTTTAAAAGGGAAATACAACAAGTATTTGGGAATATCAATGAATTACAAGATACTGAGTCCAAGATCTATAATTTTAAGCAAATAAGGTCAGCAATCAAATATACTATAGAATTTAGGAGGTATATAGGTATTATTAGATGGAAAGAAAATACAATAATAAGTTATTATAGGAAAGGGCTCAAATCTGAAATCAGGTTAGAATTGGATCGCAATTGTATTTAGGAGAATCTGAACAAATTAATCGAGGAATCTATTAAAATTGATAAGATACTTTACAAATATTAGAAGGAATATTGATCTTCTAATTTTTATAGAAACCGAGATTGTGGCAAGTATTATAAGAATAAAGAAAAATTTCAAGAGAACAGATAATCTTATAAAGATCTAATACAATTAGATATAACCTTCAAAAACAAACTACTTAGGGAAAAAATAAAGTGAAGATATAAAAACAAGTTTTGCTTCGAATACAGCAAACCAGGATATCAAATTAAAGATTGTTAAAGCAAAAGATTATTAAGAGGAGGTTATTACAAAAAGTTTAGCAAAGGTTAGTTTAATATAATCTTTATATTATAATTATATATAATAATCTTTGCAAAATCTAAAAAGATCTAATATATAGATTATAAAGAGTTCAAGAAATTGTTAAATGAATTATTAAGGAATAAGAAAGGTTTAAATATAATAGATTTATAAAAGCAAGAGTATCTACAAACTCCCTCCCTATTCTTATTCAGAACAGAAATAAAGAAAAAACAAATAATTAAGTATACTATTATAAGTTGGATAGTTTGTTATAATGAAACCTACAGAATTTATCTATCAGACAAGGAAGCCATAGGTTAGTTTCCCCAAAGGAAACCAAAAAGATCTTATGGAAAAGAAAAGTCAAAGAAATCACCGTTACACGAAATAGACCAAATTGACCAAATTGATCAAATTGACCAAATCAATCATAACAAAGTTTTGAATTAAGAATAACTAAATATTGCAGGATAAACAGGACAGATTTATTGCAATACAAAGATAAATGGACAAATAATCCAGATTATAATCGATTCAGGAGCTACAGGAAATTTTATTGTATCAGGAACTATAAAGCATTTGGGAGTACAGCTCTAAGCGAAACAAGCATTATATTAATTACAGCTAGTTGATGAACAATTAACCGGATTGGATAGAAGGATTTTATAGGAGACTCATCCTTTATAGATGAATATAACCCAATACAAAAAGGTTATCTAATTCGATATTGTTTTATTAGGGAATCAATAGATCATTTTGGGAATACTATAGTTGAAAGTATATAACCCTTAGATTGATTGATCATCGAAAACTATATCATTTCCGAAGAAAAGTGATCGACGAGATATATTAAAACTAGCAAAGCTGAATATATACAATAGAGAATTAAAGGCGAATAATATTATTGATATAGAATACTAAATTCAGGGTTCTTTATTAATAATAAAAGAAAATGAACCTTTTATATAAATAAAGAATAAACAAAGGAAATTGCTTGAAAACACCTTTATAGCGAAACAGGACAAAGTGTCAATACTGATATAATATCAGAAGTATAAGAAATTATTTGAAGAAAGAAAAGGTTATAATATTTTATCAAAGTATAAACTATAAAATTACAAGATAGTATTGAAGGAAGGCAAGATATTTTCATTTGGCCCAATCTATTCGATATCAGTTTCTGATTTAGGGATACTTAGGGATTATATTAGCGATATATTAAAAAAGGGATGGATCAGAGAATCCATCTTATAGACAATTAGCCCTATATTATTTGTATCAAAGAAAGATGATATAAGGAGGTTTTGCATAGATTATCATAAGTTCAATGATATAACGATTAAGGATCAGTACCTACTTCCATTAACTACAGAATTAAGGGATCGATTAGGAAAAGCCAAGATTTTCTTCAAGTTTGATCTTCGAAACAGATTCTACTTAATCAGAATAAAGGAAGGTAAGGAATGGAAGATAGTATTCAGAATTCACTACAAATTATACAAGTATCAAATAATATTATTCAGTTTAACAAATATATCAGCAATATATATATATTTGATCAATAATATATTAAAAAAATATCTAAATATATACTATATATATTATCTAGATAATATATTGATATTTTCAGAAACAAAAGAATAATACATTTAGGATATTTATAATATTCTACAATTTTTGAAGGAAGCAGATCTTCAATACAAATCCAGCAAATGTGAATTTTATATTATAAAAACAGAATTCCTAGGTTATATTATATTCTTAGAAGGTCTCAAGATAAGTTCTGACAAAATAAAAGCAATTAGAGAATAAAAGCTATTAATCAGTATAAAGGAAGTATAATCCTTTTTAGGATTCACTAATTTTTATCAACAATTTATCAAGAATTATTCAAAGATAGCCTCTTCAATGATTGAAATCATTAAAAAGAATTAGGGAGAATTCTAATAGATAGAAATAGTACAAACAATATTCGAATATTTTAAGGAAGTATTTATAAAAGAATCTATTCTTAAGGTATTCGATCTAGAATTACCAATAATTATGAAAATAGACTTCTCAGATTATATAATAGAAACGATATTAAGTCAACCTGATTCAAGTAAGAAATAACAATCAGTTGTTTACTATTTATACAAGTTATCATTTATTGAGCTAAATTATGAGATTTATGATAAAGAATTGCTAATGATAATAAATGCTTTTAAAGAATGAAGAATATATCTAAAAGGATTCAAATATATAATATAGATATATATAGATTATAAAAACTTGGTTTATTTCATTATAACAAAGGAATTAAACAGATGATAAATCTAATGATCGGAAACTATAATTATATATAACTTCAGAATTTCATATGTCAAAGGAAACGAAAATATTAGAGTGGATGCTTTAAACCAAAAACCAGAATACTTACAAAACAAAATATATGAATTATATATAATATTAAGATAAGATAATAATGATTTAGTTTATAATAAATTATAATTCATTGCTATATTAGAAATAAATTATAATATTATTAAGGATATCATAAAAATAGAATATTTAATAAATGTTATAATCAAAAGAATCCTAATTATTTTAGACAATTTAGAAAAAGGATTTATTATTGAAGATGGATTCATTTATTTTCATAATAAGTTTTATATATTTTTTAATTTAGTTAAAGATTATATTATAGAATAATATAAGCTTTCAGTTTATAGGCATTAAGGTATTACCAGAATCTTTGCCAGAATAAGGAAAGAAGTATACTTTCCAAAGATGAGAATTATAATTAAAAATATAATTGGGAATTATGATATTTATATAAAGAATAAAATCGTTTGATATATATCTTATAATTAATTCAAAACCCCTGAATTATTTACTCAACTATAGAAATCTATCATTTGAGATTTTGTAATAAAATTATTATTATTTAAGGATTCAATTATTTAAAAGGAATACAATTTTATATTGGTGATAACAGATAGATTAATTAAGTTTGTTTATATGATATTATTCTATGAAATTTGGATAGTAGATAATCTTATTTATATATTCATATAGAATATAATTAGTATTTATGATGTATTAAATGAGATCATCTTAGATAGAGATAAATTATTTATATCAAAGTTCTGATCTACTTTTATAATATTGTTAGGAATTAAAAGAAAGCTCTTAATAGTTTTCTATCTATAAATAGATGGCCAAATAGAACAATTAAACCAAATAATAGAAGCTTATCTTCACTGTTATATCAATTACAAATAAGATAATTAGATTAAACTATTATCTTTGATATAGTTTATATATAATACATCAGAAATAGAAACTACAAAGGTGATACTAGTATATACTAACTTTGGATTTAATTTATTGATATATAAATCATTATTGTTATAAGATGCGAATATAAATAAAGTTATAAAAGATATCATAGAAATCAGGGAGCTTCAAGAACAACTCTCTTTGGATTTATAGTTCATTGTTTCAAGAATAGTATTGTATTATAACAAATCAAGAAGTATAGGACTTATTCTTAAAAAGAGAAATAAAGTTTATCTTATTCAAAGATATATACAAATTAAACAATCTAATAATAAACTAGATCACAAGAAATTAGAATCATTCAAAATCGACAAGATAATAGGATCAATCAATTATAAATTCAAGCTATTATATAATATAAATATCCACCCAATATTCTATATCTCACTCTTTAAGAAAGCATTATCAAAAATGCCTGATATATCAACAATAGAAATCAAACTAATCAACCCTAATATTATATATAATATTGAAATAATACTAGATTATAAATATATCAGAAATAAAGTCAAATATTTGATCAAATAATTAGATTATTTATATTCAGAAAATATATAGAAATTCAAGAAAAATCTTAGTTATCCTGAAAAATTACAAATATTTCATTTAAAATATTTATATCTATTAATAGAGCCTCGAGCTCAAAATCAGATAAAAAAAATAACGAAAAGTTGAAGAAGTCGAAAGAAAAAGAACCATTAGGAATATTTATAGTAGTATCAATAAGTTCCTTATTTATACACTTCTTTTCCAATTTTTCCTTTTCTAATCTCTCATTTTCCTTAGCCAAATCAAGCTTTTCCAATGTATAAAGCTTACGATGAATCATCTCCTTTTCATAATTCCTAAGGAACTCCTGTTATTTGTATAGTTGAAGAATCTTGGCTATTACCTCTTCTTCTTGTTGATACAAATACTCTTGCTGCCACTCGATGGACTTATAAGTCGTAAATATTGCAGGATCAGTACGACAACGATCTTTCTTGGAATAAATATAATCAGTGCAATGAGGGGAAAGATCAGTATTAACGATACACAAACGTTCAGCACGATTACAACAATTGTAAGGTTCACGCTTAATACTATAAAGGAAACATTATATTTATTTAAAATCAATCGAAATAGGAACATACTATTATAAACGCTTGGGACAAGTGCTAAGCTAAGAAGGGGATAGTGTTACAAAGGTAACAGCTGACTTATTTGTATAAACTAAGGCTATATATAAATAAGATATGATTTGATTATATTAATATATGATTATAATCATCTAAAGATTGTAGGTATATATATCATCAGAATATATAAACAAGAAAGCTTCAGGTATATATAGTATCAAATCATATAATATATCGAAGATCGAAGTCGATAATTGATAGGATCGATCATCGAAATTGATATTCGATGAGATCGAATATCGAAGTCGATATTCGATCAAGAAACGAAGATCTATATAAGGAATAGGATTTTATTAAATATAGAGCTTTATATTCAAGATTAATCATATAGTATACTCTACTATTAGTTACGAATAGTATATCGTTATTATTATTACTTAAGTCCTTGCTTGACACTTAGTTATAAACCTACCTCGAGAGCTTAGAGCACTTCCACATGATCTAGACAGCTACCCTCGTAACATTCAGGCTTCGAAAAGTTTGTTCTGATTTCCATAAATTCTTTTCAGGATTTATAATAGGTTGTTATAATTGTTCAATCTAACAATTTCTCTTCTGATATTATAAAATCAAATTTAAATTATAGTGGGTCTGATAAATCTTTTTGTAATATAGATTAAATATAAATATAAAGAGATTGTCGGTATATCATATGATTACTGTATTGGAAAGGGGAACCATATCTATTAGCGTATACTAATGCCTACCTCTTCTATTATAAATAGGACCTTTTTTTTTATAGATAATAATAACAAATAAGTATTATAATCAAACCAAATTATATGATATCTTCTACTAATAAGTATTATATTATGTCAGGTTTTGGTATCACAATAGGGGATATGTAGAGTTTATAATCATAATGTCATGAATCATATTCATTATAACACAATAAAAGCAAGTACAGTGGTTTGGGCTGTTGTTTCCGGAAAGATCCTTATCGATAAGGAATCCTAAAATAAATGTCCTAGGATTCAATAAGTCCTAGGATTGTATTTATTCTAGGGCTAATCAATTAGATAGTTATGATAGTTTAGGGCAAGTATCCTAGGATCTTATTTGTCCTAGGATAAAGAATCTTAGAATAATATTAATCCCAAAATAATAATCCTAGGAAATATAGTATTCTAAGAAACAAGTTATTCCAGGATTAGTGTTCTGAGGCCAAGTAAGGATCATGTGATATGCTAGCTCTGCTAACCAGCTAACAAAGCTAGCATCGAGGGCAATACTAGCTATGCTAGCCAGCTAGCATAGCTAGCCCTTAAGGAAAGTAATCAATATATATAGTTAGGATAGTTTCATAGTTTAGGAGCTTTGTGCTCAACTTAGTTATCAGTTAGTTTATCTACATTCTACTTGATCTAATGACGATTTCACTTCCAAATGAAAACCAATAATAAAGCCTTAACCTACAACTACCAACCAGACGAACCTAAGGCAGCCGCTGCCTTCGGTACAGTATCTTTACACATAGAATAATATTATATATAGAACTAAATCTTATTCTTTTATAATGAAGAGAAAAAGGATCTTTATATAACTTTATTATCTTATAGACAAAGGTTTTTTCATTTTTTGATCCTTTGTTGAAAAAGGTTAGGCCTCTTTTTATATATTATGTATAAGTTTCCTATAATATGATATCTTCTTTCTCCAGATTTTCGTTTTGAAAGCAGATTGGTTCTGTATTGGTATTATTCTTATCTAATTATAAGAATTCTATTTATAAACCTTATTAAAATCTTTATTTTTAAAAATAAAAAAATGTTAAGAATCTTGTATATTATATTTATATTGTAATATTGTAATTGTTGATCAAAATATTATTATTTGTTTTGTATATACTTTGTTTATTTTTATATATAAAGTATATTGTCCTTTTTTTCTCTTTTATTTTCTTATTGGATTAATATAATCTAGTGTTACGAGGTTTGCCATCTAGATCACATGGAAGTGCTCTAGGCTCTCGAAGTAGATTTATAACTAAGCATCAAACAGGGATTTAAAGTAATAATAATAATGTGATACAATTCGTAACTAATAGTATGGTATACTAAATGATTGATCTTGAGTATTAAACTTTATACAAAGGAAATCCTTCCTAATTATATAGATCTTTATATTATACATTCTATTGCTCTCACTAGATTTCAATTGATGGGATCAATAGGAAACTTTTCTATTAATCCCATCAGATTTATTTTAATAAAATCAATAAGATTAACGTGGTTTAACACCGAGTGCACCATATCACCGAGTGCACCACTTCAAAATACACTAAAATTAACATTTTTCGATATTCATATTTTAATAACAAATCATTATTTTTATTTAAAAAATATATATTAAATAATAGAAAAAAATAAGATATTCAACAATATGATTTTTATATAAATATTTCTATTATATTTTTAAAAAAGTTAAAATTGTCACGATTTTCATTACAAAAAAACTATTCTAATAATAACTCTTTTCTTAATTCAAATTTTTAATAAATAATAAGAAATTTATAATATTTATATATTTAAATATTATATATTAAATTTATAAGAAATTTTATCGATGAATAAAGAAAGTGCACGGTTACACACAGACGTATTTTGTATGTAAAATTCGTGGTGCACTCGGTGTTAAACCACGTTAATATAAAGGTTTTCTGAAATTTATATTTCAGAGCTAGGAAGTTAACGAGTCTTTATAGAGTCATTTCGAAAGGACCTATCTTTTTTCCTAATTTCATTTTTATAAGCATATTTATGAATTCGGATATTATTCGGGAGTATCCTTGAATAAAATATTTGTAGAAATTAACAAAACTTAGGAATATTTGGACTTTTTTAAATGTTTTAGGCTTAGATTAATTAATTATAGTTTGAATCTATTAAGGATCTGCTATTATTTTTTGAGATATTAGAATAAATCCAAGAAATTTTGTTTTTGTTATATTGAATTTATATTTGCTTAATTTAATATATAATCTATATTTTTGTAAATATTCTAATATTTAGTAAATATATTTTTTATAAAATATAGGATTCTTAAAATAGATAAATATATCATCCAAATATATTATTATAAAATCATCCAATATTCCAGATAATACTCAATTCATATATATTTGGAATATGATCAGGGTATTAATAAGTCCAAATAATAATATTAGATATTCGAAAAGATTATATCTAATTTGGAAAGTTGTTTTCCATTTATCTTCAAGCCGAATTCTGATATGATAATATATATCTTGTATATCTAATTTGGTAAATACCCTAGTATTTTTTAATCGATTAAAAGTTTTATTAATTAAAGGTAATAGATATCTATTTTTTATAGTAATAATATTCAATCCCTGATAATCTATATATAACCTTAGTGTAACGATTCTGTACTGGAGGCAGCGACTGCCTAAGGTTTCGTTGGTTGGTAGTTGTAGGTTAAGGCTTTATTACTAAGGTTTATTTGAAAGTGAAGTCGTTATTAGATCAAATAGAATATAGGTAAACTAATTAATAACTAAGTTGAGTATGAAGCTCCTAAACTATAAGATTATTCTAACTATATACTTCTGAATATTATTGGATAGCTTGGATAAACTGGCTATTCAGGCTATCTATTAGATTAAATAGATTGGTTATCCAATCTATCTATTATATGATCTACTATTAGCCTTAGGACACTAATCTTGGGGTGATTCCAATCCTGGGATTGTATAGTTTTAGGATAATAATCCTGGGATGAATATTATCCTAGAATACTTTATTTTAGGACGAATTATATTTTAGGATATTTGTTCTAGGATTATATAATTACCTAACCCTTTTTTTTTAGGATACTAATTATTTTAGGATCCTATTTATTCTAGGATTCCTTATTGATAAGGGTTTCTATAAAAACAATGGTTCAAATTGGTATATTTGGTTTTATTATATTATAATAAATATGATTCGTGATACTATCTTTTTCCTAATTAAGTGTTGTCCTTGATCGCTTATAATTGTCCGATCCCCGCGATATCCAATGTTCATATTCCTTCCTTTCTTTTCGTATTATACTATCTCAATATACTAAAAAACGAATAATACAATTGGAATTTGGAAATCGAATCAAACAAACAGAAAGCGAGATAGTTGTTTATACTTGTTGTGAGAAGGCCAATCGTTATTGTATTGCTTTGGAATTGGATGCAAATAATGATAGATATATTAAATGTTGTTGTTAGGGAAAGATTTGTGATATGAAGTTGAAGAATATTATATTATCTCTTTCCGATTGGTCCTTTATTGATTATCAAAAACAAAAACTTTGTGAAGAGGAGGAAGAGGTTATAGCTAAGATTCTTTGTCTCCAAAAACAACAACATTTCCTGGATGAATATGAACGGAAATTGATTGTAGCTGATTTAAATTCTTTGGATGAGCTCGATATTTTAGAGGAGAAGGAAAGACAAGAAAAAGAAAGAGATATTACTGCAACTTTAACGCTTATTGTTCCTTCTGACCCTTTTGGTCAATTTAGTCAATTTGATTCTGAACTTCCTACAATTAATTCTGATTCCCTCGAATCCTTTTTTCTATGTTTAATAGATTCGCTATTTGTATAAATTGTATTGAATTCTTTTTCCTTTTAAGTAAATCCGGATTTTGTTGACGAAACTCCTCAAACTTTTCAAGATACTTAAGGTCTTTCTTTAGTTTCTATATATTTTCGGAATCCAAATAATTTTCCTATTTTATTAAATATTTAATTTTGTTTCTAATATATTTGCAATCTAGTATTTTCTTTATTTTGTATTTGGCGTTTTGATTAATAAATATGATTTCTATTTCAGAGACTTTAAATACTTCTAGAGGTATTAGTTCAAGTAAGGATATATAGAATACTGAATAAATATTTATATTTCTTAATAATACCAATTTATAATTCAAGGATCCTTTAATCTTCTTGATTTTGAATAATCACAATTTCTTATAATCCAATTTCATATTTGATCTCTTTATTTCAATGTTTTTTTAGAGTAAGTAGACTTTATCCCTCTCCTTTAATATTGACTCTTAATTATACTTTTTGTTATAATAATAAATATCTCTTTTTATAACAAACTTAAGTTTCGTTATCATTTCTTTATAAACTTCCTTAAATTTCTCTGTCTGTATTATAACAGATTAATTTTCTATTTCTAGAATATTTGGTTTCCAATATACAACTAATTTATATTCAAAATTGGTATAGTTCAGGGAGATCTAGGTAGTTTCTGAAATAGAATTATTATATACAAATTGTGCTAAAAATAATAGTTCTATTCAATTATTTTGTTAATAATTCATATAATAATAAAGATATATTTCAATAATCTGATTTATTTGTTTATTCCCTTTATTTGTTTATAAATAGAATGCTATAGACATTTTCCTTTTTATATCTAATAATGTTATTAAAATAATCCAGAATTTTGATGTAAAAAGTTTATTCCTATTAGATAATATCTTCTCTAGTAATCCATATATTATAATAATCTTTTTTAGGAATATAGTTGTTAAGGTTTCTATAATTAAGATGATTTTATATAATATTAATATTATATACTTAATCAATTAATTTATAATAATTAGGAAATAATTATATTCTACTTCTATTATTGAATTTTTGGATTTAGGTAGCAGATCTATAAAGTTCTATAATATCGATTTCTATAGTATTGATAATATCCTAATTGTGTATATTTGTCTATAAGGAGTATAGCGAGAAGCCTTATGTAACGATACTGTATTGAAGGCAGTGGCTGCCTGAGGTTTCGTTGGTTGGTAGTTGTAGATTAAGGCTTTATTAATAGGGTTTACTTGAAAGTGAAGTTGTTATTAGATTAAGTAGAATATAGATAATTAATTGATAATTAAGTTGAGCATAAAGCTTCTAAACTATGAAATTATTCTAACTATATATTGATCTTTTCCTGGAGCCCTAAGGAGCCTGTGCTCTTAAAGGTTCCTAGGAGCCTTGAGGAGCCTATGCTCCTGGAGGCTCTATCATATGATCTACTATTAACCTCAGGACATTAATCCTAGGATGATTCCAATCCTGGGATTATATAATTCCTGAGATAATAGTTCTGGAACAATAATCCTAGGACAAATATTATCCTAGGATAATAATCTTGGGACAAATCATATTTTAGGACATTTATTCTAGGATTTTATAATTGCCTAATCTATTCTTTTTAAGATACTATTTGTTTTAAAATAATATTTATCCTAGGATTCCTTATTGATAAGGATCCTCCTGAAGAAAGCAATTCAAATACTAGTAACTAGTTTTATTTTATAATAATGAATATGGTTCGTGACATTATCCCCTTCCCAACCAAACGTTGTCCTTGATCATTTATAACTAATAGGTATCCCATTTGTTTCATCTTTATATCTTCCGAACTTCTTTTTATCATAAACGATTTGTATTCTTATAAGGTCTGTCGAAAGAACAAAAAGAAATTTCGCCTTGTTATTGAAATTCAGAATTCCAATATAGAAATGATTCTTTGTATATATTGTTATATAAAAGGTTTATATTATATTAAGATTCTGAATAATATATGAAAGATTTGTTGTTCTGAATATATATATTCTTATATTCTTTACAATACCAAATATTATTTAGAAAATATATAGGATAAAGAAATCCCAAAAATAAGTGATTAGGATTCCTTGAATAAACAAAAAGAAAAACTTCGAAAAAAGAAGGAAGAAATTATAATCAAAATCTTATATCTTTGAAAACAATAGGATTATTTGTATGAATATTATAAAAAGATGATTGAGCAAGGCCTCAAATATATCAATGAATTTGATGCTTTAAAGGAGAAGGAAAAATAAGAAAAGGAAAAAGAAAGAGAAATTGCTGTAATTTCAATGTTTATTGTTCTTTCTGATCCTTTTAATCAATTTGATTCTGAACTTCCTATAATTAGTTCCAACTTCCTCGAATCCTTCTTTTTATATTCGATAGATTTATCATTTATGTAAATTGTATTGAATTCTTTTTTCTTTTGGGTAAATCCAGATTCTATTGATGAAACTCCTCAAACTTCTTAAGGTACTTGAGGTCTTTCTTCAATTCCTATATATTCTCGGAATCCAAATAATTTTCTTATTTCATCAAATATTTGATTTTGTTTCTAATATATTTGCAATCTAGTATTTTCTTCATCTTATACTTAATGTTTTAATCAGTAAATATAATTTCGGTTTCAGGAGTTTTAAATACTTTTAATAGTATTAGTTCAAGTAAGGTTATATAGAATATTGAATGGATGTTTATATTCTTTGGTAATATCAATTCATAATTCAAGGATCCCTTAATTTTCTTGATTTTGAATAGTTCTAATTTTTTATGATCCAATTTCATATTTGGTCTCTTTGTCTCAATGTTTTTTTGGAGTAGATAGACTTTATCCCCCTCCTTTAATGTTGGCTTTTAACTACACTTTTTATTGTAATAATGAATGTTTCTTTCAGCAATGAATTTGAGTTCCACTGCTAATTCTTTGTAAATTTCCTTGAGTTTCTTTATCTATATAATAACAAATTGGTTCTCTATTTCTGGAATATCTGGTTCCTGGTATACAACTAATTTGTATCCAAAGTTGATATAGTTCAGGAAAACTTGAATAGTTTCTAAAGCAGAATTATTATATATAAATTGTACTAAGAATAATAGTTTTATTTAATCATTTTGTTGATAATTTATATAATAACAAAGATATATTTTGATAATCTGGTTTATCTGTTTGTTTTCTTTATTTGTTTATAAATAGAATGCTATAGATATTTTCCTTTTCATATTTAATAATGCTATTAAGGCAATCCAGAACTTTGATATAAAGAGTTTATCCTTATTGGATAATATCTCCTCTAATAATCTATATATTGTAATAATCTCTTTTAGGAATATGATTGTTAGGGTTTCTGTAGTTAAGATAATCTTGTATAATACTAATATTATATACTTGATTAATCGATCTATAATGATCAAGAGATAATTATATTTTACTTCTGTTGTTGGATCCTTGGATTTAAGTAATGATCTTATAAAGTTTTATGATATCAATTTTCATAATATTGGTGATATCTCAATTATATGTATCTATCTATAAGGGGTATAGCGAGAAGCCTTATTCCTAATATAGGTATCATATTCGATGACCACTTTTTTAATTATGATTCGGAGTCCTGGACTCTAATATTATCTCTTAATTTTTAAATATATTCTTTATATTCCCTAATGATTATGAGCTGGTAATATATATTGCTCTTTGATGAATTTGGTGGTAATATTATTTGGTAACCAAATTTTCCTTATGATTTATATCAATTTATTTATAGTTATTGGCGGCTCAGGTTATTTGATATTCTTCTTATTTAATTATATATCTGTAAATCTGTTTTTCCAGACTTCTATTAGTTTATTTTCTAAAACAACAATTTTTGTTAGATTCGGAATAAGATCTCCATTTAGTAAAGATTTTAAGATTGTTATCTCTTAATAGATCTTATCATTTTTATATTCTAATAGCCTATTTAGTATATCTGCCCTTATATTATCCTTTCTTTTGATATACTTAATTATCAAGTTGAAACTAGCTAATTCTTCAGTTTATCGAATTAATCTTCAATTATCCAGGATCTTAATTATAATAAAGGTTTGTAGATTTATATAATTAATATAAATAATTATTAGGAATTTAGCTCCTTGAAGATAAATCCTTCAATATTTCAATAATTTGATTATAATTATAAGTTTCTTTTCATAGATATTATAATTTTGCTTTATCTTATTCATCTTGTTGGAATAATAAGCAACTGGATATAGTTTCTCATTATCATCTCTTTGAAGATAAACTTCTGTTATATAAATATTGGAAATATCTATTTCAATAATATTCTCTCGATTATTATAATAATTATAAAATATAGGTTCTTTAATAAATCTATCCTTGATTTTCTGAAAAACTTATTCTATCTTTTTGTTTTATACAAATCCTATATCTTTTTTCGTTATTTCTATAAGTGATTCTATTATTTTTGAAAAATCTTTGATGAATATTCAACAAAAGTTAGCGAATCCTAATATAGCTTATATATCTTTAATGTTTTTAGATTATTCCTAATTTTTTATTTTTTTAGTTTTCTTTAAATCAATGTTTATTTGTCCTAATTTGATTATATATTCTAGGAAGATTATTTTCTTAATTTCAAACTTATATTTTGATAATTTGAATTGTAAATCGATCTTCCTAAATATTTTGAATATTTTGAGGATATATTCCTTATATTCTTTTTCTTTTTAGAAGAAGATCAGGATATCATTCAAATAACAGATTATGAATAAATTAAACTCCTTGAGTATTTCGTTATTTTATTGTTGATATATAATGGATGCATTTGTTAATCCAAATGGTATAATGATGTATTCCTATAATTCAGAAGATAATATAAAAGCGATCTTCTATTTATATCCTTTCTTGATTTGTATAAGATTAAAGGCATTTCTTTGATCCAGTTTAATATAAATCATTATCTTGCTCAATTTATCCCTTAGTTTTTAAGCTTTAGGTATAAGGTATATATCCCTAATAATCCTATTGTTCATTTGGTGGTAGTCTCCACAAAATTGATTATTCAGATCTCTCTTTTTGAATACTAATAATATATTAGATATATAAAAGGACTTAGATTTCTTAATCTATCCTTTCTTTTTAGTTTTCGATCGATATTCTTCCTATATTCTTAAGGTATTAAAGTTATATAATCTTAATCTCTCAATTAGGGATATAAATCCCTTTTTGAAATTGATCTTATAATTTTAAGGCTTATATTTTGGCAAGGCTCTCAAATCCTATAGATCTTCAAATAACTTGGCGAATTTTCTGTACTGCACTAGAATCTTTTTTGTATTGATCTCATCGATTAATAGAGGATCTGTGGCTATTATAGTACAATATCCAATCTCCCCAAAAGTCTATTCTTTTGGATCATATAATTATTCGTTTTTGTATCTGTAATGATTGAATATAAGAGTATCCTTTACCCAATCAATATTTGAATTATGTTTTCTAATCTAAGAGATTTCCAAGACTATTGTATATCTATTCAATGATATTAAATCCAATTTGACTTGTTTTATATACTTTTTTAATATAACTATTTTGAGAGTATTAGTTTGTTTTCATACTTATTTATCTATTCCAGCTTTTTTTTCTTTTAGCAATATTAATTAGTATGAATGTTCTTTTGGCTCAATAAGGATTCTGTTTTCTTTAACGAAATTAGGATCTATAAATATTTCTATAATTTCTGAATCAATTAAAGCTTTAACTTTCTGTTTTCTAAGATTGATTCTTATAATTAATTGTCTAATCCTGATTATATTATTAAGTTCTAGTGATAATGATTTGATGATCTGTTTTCTGATAAAGAGGTTTAATCATTTATATTGATATTCGCTTATATTTAATAATCTATAGGGTGTAACTATCAATAGTTCTATTAGTTCTATCTGAAAGTCTCGGCAATAGTCCTTAACCTATTGATATTCATAGTAATAATTAATCCTGCGTCAGATCCTGCAATATCTAATTTATAATAAGATTTCTTATATATCTCTAATTTCTAGATTATAATTGTTATACTCTTATTCTTTATTAGTTTAAAAAGAGCTTAAATCTACAATGAATCTCTTAATATTGCCTTCTCTTATATTCTTTTCGAATATTATTCGATAAGGATCGTTATATATAATAGTATAAAGAATCAGCAAGATTGAATGATTATAAATCTAATATTTCTTTATAAAATCAGGTTTCTGTTTTTTGTAATAGTATTATATATATTTCTTATCGAGATAATTGATCAAATACTATAACTTATCTTTTTGAAGTTTTAGATAAATTTTATTGATTTGTTGATTATTTTCGAATACTTTGATAGATCCTTCTTTTTCAAATAACTCAACTGATTTATAGTTATTTGTAAACTCGATTTCCTTATCGGCATTTCCAGATAATTCTACCTTTATATATAGAATGATCAATTTTAACTCTCTGAATTGTTTTGGATATAATTAGGGTAACTCTTTTTCTAACAATTCAATTTTGTGAAAGTTACCTTTTAATATATCTATTTCTTAGGGTCTTTATCTCCTATTTCCAAATCTTATTTGTTTCTTATCTTTCATAACAAATAGTTTCTTTTAATTATAATCTCGAGATATATATCTATCCTTTTTATAAATGAAATATAGATTATTCTTTCTGCATCTTTTCTTCTCTTCAGCATTAAGCCTATTTGGTTTACATCGGCGTTCGGCTTTATCCAATTCCATTGGATCGCCGGCATCATAGTGTCTATTCTGACACTGAGATTTAGAAAACTTTCTATTTTCTTAAATGATTCCCTTTTTCTCTATTCATCTTTTATAGAAATAATTGTCGATTAGAATGAAGGTTTCGATTAATTCAGAAAGGTTTGGTAGTTTTGGAGCTTTTACTAGCTTATCCTTAATGATATCTTTGAGTCCTTTATAGAATTGGGATCTAAGATAATCATTATCTTATATAATATATTTGGTATATTATTGGAATTTAGCAATATAAATTGTAATTAATTTTGTTTGCTTAGATTGTTATAATATTCTCTTAATTATATGATCAGGATCAACTTCCCTAAAAGCCTTATCGAAACCTTGTCGAAATGATTTATAAATATCAAAAAGATAATATATCTTAGATTTCATATTTTCATTAAGTTGATTATTGATAATTTTGGTTATTAGATTATTGAAGAAAGGTTCGATCCAATTGAACATAATTCCTTGGAAGAACAAGATTAATTACAGGATCCTTTGTATTTGTATCAAGAAGAGATATTCATTAAAAGTATAGTAAAGATCAGCTTATACAACAAAAGCTTAATGTTTACTATAATCTCCATAAAATAGATCAGGGGTAGATACTTGGATTACTCATTTTGGCTCCATATTAATGACAACCTACCCTAAAGCTCCAATGGAGGAAAAGGAAACTGATTCGATGGATTGCTAAATAAAATCTATTATAATTGATATAATTTAATCGAAAACAATACTTAAAGTATAACGATACTATACTGAAAACAGCAATTGTTTAAGGTTTCGTTAATTGATAGTTATAGGTTAAGACTTTATCAATAAGATTCATTTGGAAATAAAATCATTACTAAATCAAATAAAATATAGATAATTAATTGATAATTAAGTTAAATATGAAGCTTCTAAATTATAAAATTATTCTAATTATATACTGATCTTTTCCTGGAGCCCTAAGGAGCCTGCGCTCCTAGAGGCTCCTAGAAACCTTGAGGAGCCTACGCTCCTGGAGGCTCCATCATATAATCTACCATTAGCCTCAGAACATTAATCTTGGGATAATTCCAATTCTGAGATTATATAATTCCTAAGATAATAGTCCTAGAACAATAATCTTGGGACAAATATTATTCTGAGATAATAATCCTAGAACGAATCATATCCTAGAACATTTGTTTTAAGGCTTTATAATTGTCTAGCCTATTCTTCCTAAGATATCATTTGTCCTAGGATTCCTTATCGATAAGGATCCTTTTGAAGAAAGCGGCTCAAACACCAGTAACTAGTTTTATTTTATAATAATGAGTGTGGTTTGTGACACCTTATTCCTAATATAGATATTATATTCGATAACCACTTTTTTGATCATAATTCAGAGTCCTAAATTCCAATATTACCTCTTAATTCTTAAATATATCCTTTATACTCTCTAATTATTATAAACTAGCAATATATACTGTTTTTCAATAAATTTGATGACAATACTACTTGGTAACCAAATTTTCTTTACGATCTATATCAATTCATCTATAGTTATTGATATTTCAGGTTATTTAATATTCTCTTTATTTTGTTATATATCTATAAATTTATTTTTCCAGATTTCCGTTGATTTATTCTTTAAAATAATAATTTCTATTAGATTTGGAATAAAATCTTCATTTAATAAAGCTTTCAGAATTGCTATTTCCTGATAAATCTTCTTATCCTTATACCCTAATAGTCTACTTAATATATCTGCCCTTATATTATCTTTATTTTTGATATATTTGATTATTAAATTGAAATTAACTAATTCCTTAATCCATCAAGTCAATCTTCGATTATTCAAGATCTTAATTATAATAAAGATTTATAGATTTATATAATCAATATAAATAATTATTAGGAATTTAGTTCTTTAGAAATAGATTCTTCAATATTTTAATAATTTGATTATAATCATAAATTCCTTTTTATAAATATTATAATTTTACTCTGTCTTATCCATCTTATTGGAATAATAAGCAATTGGATATAGTTTCCTGTTATCATCTCTTTGAAGATAAACTTTTACTATAACGTGGTTTATCATCGAGTGGCCCATATCATCGAGTGGCCCACTTTCACCTCAATTTATATCTGTCTCTTTCAATATGCGTTTTATCAACAACCTATAATAAATTCGAATAATCAAGAAGCTCGTATACTCCTTGCTATTAAAGTTATTCATAAAGATAAAAAATTAAGTATTCGAAAGGTTGCTATATTCTATAATATTCCTTGTACAACTCTTCGATATAGAATGGAAGGTTTATTTCTTTGTATAGAAACTTAAGCGAATCGTTATAAGATTATAGAATTAGAAGAAGAGGTGATTGTTCAATATATATTCGATATGGATTTAAAAGGATTTCTATCTAAATTAAAGAATATAGAAGATATAGCGAATAATATTCTCGAATCGAGGGGTACGAAACGTATTGGGAAGCTTTGGGCACATCGATTTATAAAACATTAAATCGAATTAAAGATACATTTTAGTTGTATTTATAACTTTCAAAGAGCTCTTTGTAAGGATCCTAAGCTTCTTGAAGAATGATTTCGACTAGTTGTGAATATACAAGTGAAATATAGCATTTTGGATGGAGATTTCTATAATTTCGATGAAACAGATTTTATGATAGGGATTATATATATAGCAATGATAATAATTAATACTGAACGAAATGGTAGAAGTAAGATAGTACAACCAGGTAATCGAGAATGGGCTATAGTAATAATATATGGAAATAGAGAGGGTAAAACTATTCCCTTATTTCTAATAATTCAAGGACAAGTTCATCTCTTCAATTGATACATCGAAACGAATCTTTCTGTGGAATAGGCTATTAAACCTATATCTAATAGATAGACGAATAATAAGATGGATTTAGAATGGTTGAAACATTTCGACAAGTATACTAAGAATCGAAGAAAGGGCAAATATCGAATATTGGTACTGGATGGGCATGAAAGCCACGAATCAGTAGCTTTTCAAGTATACTGTAAAGAGAACGATATTATATATTTATGTTTATTATCGCATTTAAATCATTTAACTCAACCACTTGATGTTGGCTGTTTTAGCAATCTAAAACATTTATATGGTGGTCAAATTGATGGATTTATCAAGGTATATATCAATTATATTTCGAAGGTTGAATTCTTTATAGCTTTTAAAACTGTATACGAGAAATCAATCACTTCTCAGAATATAAAATCAGGATTCCGAGGAATAGGTTTAATCCTATTTAATCCTGAAGCTGTACTCTCGAAATTAGATATTCGAATTCGCACATCTACCCCCCCCTCTTTCGACCTAGATCAATAGATCTCTTAAACCCCTCGCAACCCAACTAAAGCTCTTTCTCAATCAATATTAGTTAAATCTCGAATAACTTATCATCAAACAAACTCTCCTATACTTATATTCGAGATTGTACTAACTTTAACTAAAGATATAGAAAGATTAGTTTATGAAAATATACTTTTAAATACAGAGATTCGTACACTTTGGGTAGTAAATGAAGTATTAAGCAAATGTCGACATATAAAAAAAACCCAATTATATCAAGGAGGAATGTTCACTGGATAAGAGGCTCTTGATATATTATCTCAGGAAAAAATTGATATTCAGATTCAATATGATGAGCATCAAAAAGAGAGGAATTCTAATAGGGAAGCATCTTCTAATCGATATTGTAGTAAATACAGAAAAACAGGATATAATGCAAGAACCTATCAAAATAATATAATAGATCCTAGATTATTAGATTCTTAATAGTTTCAATCAATTGATTCAATTGTTGTTGAATAATATAGGTTTGAAAATGTAAATTGAGGTGAAAGTAGGCCACTTGATGATATGGGCCACTCGATGATAAACCACGTTATAGATATCAGAAGTATCTGTTTTAATAATATTTTCTCGATTGTTATAATAATTATAAAGTATAGGTTCCCTAATGAATCTATCCTTAATTTCTTGGAAAACTTATTTTACCTTTTCGCTTTATATAAATCCTATATCTTTTTTTATCATTTCTGTAAATAATTCTATTATTTTGGAAAAGTCTTTAATAAATATCTGACAAAAGTTAATGAATCCTAATATAATTTGTATATCCTTGATATTTCTAAATTGTTCCCAATTCTTTATTTTCTTTATTTTCTTTGAATCAATGTTTATTTGCCTTAATTTGATAATATATTCTAAGAAGATTATTTTTTTAATTCTAAATTTGTATTTCAATAATTTGAATTGTAAATCGATCTTCTTAAATACTTCAAATACTTTAAGGATATATTCCTTATACTCTTTTTCCTTTTAGAAAAAGATAAAGATATCATCTAAATAATAGATTATAAATAAGCTAAATTCTTTGAGTATTTTGTTGTTTTATTGTTAACAAATAACAGATACATTTATTAATCCAAATAATATAATAATATATTCCTATAATCTGGAAGGTGATATAAAAGCAATCTTCCATTTATATCCTTCCTTAATTCGTATCAGATTGAAAGCATTTCTCTGATCCAATTTGATGTAAATCATTACCTTGCTTAGTTTGTCTTTTAGCTCTTGAACTTTAGGTATTGGATATATATCCCTAATAGTTCCATTATTTATTTGATGATAATCTCTACAAGATCGACTATTCAGATCTCCCTTTTTAAACGTTAATAATACATTAATTATATAAAGGGACTTGGATTTCCTAATCTATCCTTTTTTTTCAGTTTTAGATTAATACTTTTTCATATTCTTAAAGTATTAGGGTTATATGATCTCAATTTCTTAATTAGAGGTATAAATCCCTTTTTGAAATTGATCTTATAATTTTAAGGCTTATATTCTAGTAAAGCTCTTAAATCTTATAGATCTTTGAACAATTTGGCGAATTTTCTGTATTGTATTAGACTCTTTTTTGTATTGATCTTGTTGATCAGTAAAGGATCTGTGGCTATTATAATATAATATCTAATCTCTTCAAAAGTCTGTTCTTTTAGATTATATAATTTTTCATTCTTATATCTACAATAATTGAATATAAGGGTATCCTTTATTTAATTAATATTTGAATTATATTTTCTAATCTAAGAGATTCCTAAGATTATTATATATCTGCCTAATAATACTAAATCCAATTTGATTTGTTTTATATACCCTCCTAATATAACCATTTTGAGAGTATTAGTTTGTCTTCATATTTATCCATCTATTTCAGCCTTCTTTCCTCCCAACAATATCAATTGATAAAAATATTCTTTAGGCTTAATAAGGATTCCATTTTTTTTAACAAAATTAGGATCTATAAATACTCCTATAATTTCTAAATCGATCAAAGTTTTAACTTCCTATTTTCCAAGATTGATTCCTACAATTAATTATCTAATCCTAATTGTATTATTAAGTTTTAGCAATAATGATTCGGTGATCTATTTTTTGATGAAAAGATTTAATCATTTATATTAATGTTTATTTCTACTTAATAATCTATAAGGTATAACTATTAACAGTTCTACTGATTCTGTTTGAAAATCTCGATAATAATCTTCGGCCCATTAATATTTGTAATAAAGATTAATCTTACACCAAATCCTGTGATATCCGATTTGTACCAGGATCTCCTATATATCTTTAATCTCTAGGCTATAATTATTGTCAGAATTCCTAATAAGTTATTAAATCACTTAATAATAATAACCAAACCAATGATTATATGATCACGTGATATATTAGTAATATCATTATATATTACGTAATTTTATTATTATATAAAATTTCGATCATATATCATATTAGAATGATTTGTAACGAAATAGAATGTGATGGAAACATATAGAATCATATGGAATTTTCTTATTTCTCAAGTCAAATATTATTGGTTATTACTCATTTCTATTATATGAAATGATTCTATAAGATTCGATTTAAATCGATCTTATTTATAAGCATAGAACATACTAGAATTAGATTGTAGATTATAAATACGAAGATTTTCTTCAAAGAATTCTTCGAAAAAGCAAGCAGATAAAATTCAATATTTATTATTGTTACGAGGTTTGCCGTCTAGATCACGTGGAAGTGCTCTAGGCTCTCGAAGTAGGTTTATAACTAGGCATCAAGCAGGGACTTTAAAGTAATGATAATAAGATGATGCAATTCGTAACTAATAGTATGGTATACTAAATGATTGATCTTGAGCACGAAGCTCTACATTTAATGAAATCCCATTCCTTATATAGATCTTCGTTTCTTGGTCGAATATCGACTTCGATATTCGATCTCGTCGAATATCGATTTCGACGATCGATCCCGTCGATTATCGACTTCGATCTTCGATATATCATGTGATTTGATACTATATATGCCTGAAGCTTTCTTGTTTGTGTATTCTGATGGTATGTGCACCTACGATCCTCAGGTGACCATAATCACATACTAATATGGTCAAATCGTATCTTATTTGCACATGGCCTTAGCTTATACAAACAAGTCAGCTGTTACCTTCGTAACAATTATATATATATATTGTTCTGACTTCAAAATTTTCCACCTCTATATTCGATTTACCTCAAAGCTAAATATAACTAAGTCTTCCACTATCATAATAGATAATAATAATAATATTATTATTATTTATTATTATCCAATCGACCATCCTCCAATAGGTTATGAGCCCGGAATAGCCACCCTTCCAAGAGGTTATGAGCCCGGAATAACCACCCTTCCAAGAAAAATATTACTCTTCGCTTTGGATTTGCTGATAATATATATTTATATCATATATCCAGAAAGGTTCAAGGTAATATTAGACCAATCTGAGATCTTCGATTATAGTAAATCTATACCTTGCAAATGTATTTATACTGGACACAGAAGATTAAACTTGCGATAAGACTAAAGAACCTCCTCTTCATATAAAAAATACATATTCGTCGATTGGAATCGATCACAAAATAAGTAATCATTCTTTATTCAAATAAGATAATATTAAGACTAATGTACGCTCAAATATACCATTAGATATTCTCAATCTATCTACCTTACCTCCGATCTATAATTAATAGTGGCAATAATCGCAGCGAATGCCTCTTTACAATGGATTTTGTGTGTATCTATAGTTTATTGAGATCGTAAGACATTACCATCGGATTCCTTATCCTGATACAGATAAAAACGTTCTGGAAATAAACAGACTTGCCGTTTTCAAGAGTTGTTTTAGTTGGACCGTTATATAGTTGAAGAATTTGCTTAAGACCAGGTGGAAGATCAGATTAATTCAATGATTAGAACGATAATAGTTATATTTCTAATCCGTGCTCCACTTTTTAAGAGCTCTGATCGTCCAGGAAGATTCTGGGTTACTTCGCTTACAGGTGGCTTAACCAATACCGAACTTTTCATGGGTCTAACTAAACGATGATTTCCTCTCATCCGTTGTATATTGTACAACCTTGCCGTATAAATAGATCCGCAGAATAATGCTGGTATACAAACAAACCATATTAAAAGTTCCCCTATTAATTATCTAAACGAAAGAAATATTCTTGCTCCTCCTCATTGCGTTTTATTCATCAATAATGAGATGAAACATCATTTTGTTGCTATCTTGATGCCTGTTCATCTTATTGTCTGTGAAGTTTAATGTGGAGATGTTGCATTGTTACACAGATAGTGTTTTGGTTTTTGATATCGTAGAGTTCATTGACTTTTCGGAAGCCTTATATGTCCAGCCCTGATTTAGAATGTATTTCTGTATATATTATATCCCCTCAGCAAGCTCTTCCTTGTAATATTCCCGTTTATCTTTTTACAATATAATTAATCAGTATATTCTATTTACTAGATCAAAGATATATCTATAACAATATGCCCTAATAATTCAACAAAACAAAAGGGTAGTCTATAGATAACAAAGGGTTTTATGATTGTTATCATTCTTGACTGTTGTTTGTATCTTATACCAAGAAAGTTGATCAATAGGGATATATCAGATCACTATCCCATCTGCACAACAGACTATATACTATTGGATTGGTCGCTGTATTACCTAATTGTCCGTAGAAAATGCAAATGGACTCAACAAGAATCGTGATACCTTAACCAAAGTTGTACCCACCTTAATCATTATTATACAATATAACAATAACCCAATACATTTCTGAAAATGTTTTATACATTCTTCATCAGATCATGACTATAATCGTTCAGCCCCTTAATATGCCTCAGTGTTACGAGGATAGCCGTCTAGATCACGTGGAAGTGTTCTAGGCTCTCGAGGTGGGTTTATAATTAGGCGTCAAGCAGGGACTTAAGTAATGACAATAATGAATATACTATTCATAACTAATAATAGAGTATACTAAATAATTGATCTTGAGCACAAAGCTCTATACAAAGGAAATCCATCTTGATTATATAGACCCTTTGTGTTCGGGCTTTGTTGGCTCTAATTAAAGTCTCTAGAGCCGTGGCTTTAGAGGCTCTAATTAGATTGATTAGAGCTGGTCATCTGAGTGGTTATATGACCCAGGGTTTATATTAGCTGTTGTAACATTATCCCCTTTTTAGATTAGCGTTTGTTCCGAGTGTTTATATAGTTCTTTCTTATAGGTTACTAATGGAACTTCATAATTTCCTGATTTTCATAATGCCTCTAGTTCGTTCTTTTAAGTCAACGAATAATCGTAAGTTACTTTATCAACAGATTAAGGAGAGTGGTTTAATCATATCGCCCTGTTCATATTGTGCTGCTTGCGGTCTCGAGTATCGGGTTTCCAAGGATTCTCGATGTTGTGGTGAATACATTCATACAAATGGTAATGGCAAATGTGATGTTTTTGGTCCTTCCGCTTCTGATTGGGAAGCTTTGGAAAAGGAAGAGCGGAGGATAGAACAAGAGCTTCGTAAAATGTTATCGAAACAGCTTCGTTTATTGACTCAGCAACGAACTCTTCGTTTTAGGGCTGGTGAGATGTTGCGATATGGTTTGAAGATTTTAGACGAGCTGGATGAGGCAGAGGAGAAGGAAAGGTTAGAAAATGAGCGTGTAGAGAAGGAGAAGGAGAAGGAGCAAGCAGGTGTTGGTTCGTCGGCGCTTGCTGAGACTAGTTCGAACGTATTGGACGACTTTGACCCTTCTTCCTTTTTGAATCCTTCGAATCCTTTTTGGGAAGGTCTGGGTAATGTTGATGGAATTCCTTCAACAGATCAGGAGTACCAAGGTTCTTCTTAAATTCCCAAATGTTTTCTGAGTATGGGTAGTCTTGCCATTTGATTAAATATTTGATTTTCCCGTTAACATATTTGCAATCTAATATTTCTTCGATATAATATTCTCCCTTTGGGTTAACTAGGTCGATTTCCGGGTCTGGTACTTTTAGTGCTCCAGGTGGTGCTTTCTCGAGGAATGAGATATGAAATACTGGGTGGATATTCATTATGTATGATAGTTTCAATTTGTAATTGACTGATCCTATTACCTTATCGATTTTGAATGATCCTAGTTTCTTGTGGTCTAATTTATCGCTTAATTGTTTTGTTTGTATATTTCTTCGAATAAGATAAACTTTATCCCCCTCTTTAAGAGTAGATCCCATACTTCTTGATTCGTTGTAATATGATACTGTTCTTAAAGCGATAAACTGTAAATCCAAGAAAAGTTATTCTTGAAGCTCCTTGATTTCCATGATATCTTTTATAGCTTTGTCTACATTCGCATCTTGTGGCAGTGGTGATTTGTAAGCCAATAGGTTGAATCCAAAGTTAGTATATACCAACATTACTTTTGTAGTTTCTATCTCTAATATATTATATACGAATTGCATTAAAGATAATAATTTAACCCAATTATCTTGTCTGTAATTGATGTAGCAGTGGAGATAGACTTCCATTGTTTGGTTTAGTCGTTTTATTTGGCCATCTATTTGTGGATAGAAAGCTATTGAAAGCTTTCTTTTAATTCCAAGCAATATTATAAGAGTAGATCAAAACTTCGATGTAAATAATTTGTCCCTATCTGAGATAATCTTATCTGGTACATTATGAATGCTGATTATATTCCTTATGAATATATAAGCAAGATCATTTGCTGTCTAAGTTTCACAGAATAGTATTATGTAAGCGAACTTGGTTAATCTGTCTGTTACCATTAGTATAGAATCGTACTCCTTCTGGGTAATCAGGTTCTTGGATAATGATAGTTTCATTACAAAATCCCAAGTAATGGACTTCCAAGGTTAAGTAGGTAGTTCGGAGGTTTTGAGCTGATTATAAGGGGCATGCCAAACGGCTTTATTCCTTATGCAAATATTGCAGTTCCTAATTACATTCTCAACTATAATCCTTATCTTTGGAAAATATACTTCTTTCCTTATTCTGGCAAAGATTCTTGTAATACCCTGATGCCTGTGAGCTGGTAGCTCATATTGTTCTATAACATAATCCTTAATTAGATTGAAGGGTATATAAAGTTTATTATAAAAGTAAATGAACCCTTCTTCCATAATGAATCTTTTTTCTAAATTGTCTGGTTTGGCTAAGATTCTTTTGATTGTAGCGTTTGTTGTATATTTTGTTTTTATGATATCCTTAATAGTATCGTAATTTATTCCTGAAGTGGCGGTGAGTTGTGGTTTATTGTGAACTAAAGCATCATCTTCCTGTCTTAATATTGTATGTGATTCGTATGTTTTGTTTTGTAAGTATTCTGGTTTTCGGCTGAAAACATCTGCTTTAGCATTTTCGTTTCCTTTGACATATGAAATTCTGAAGTTGTATATAGCTATGATTTCCGACCATCGGATTTGTCGTTTGTTCAATTCCTTCGTTATGGTGAAATAAACTAAGTTCTTATAATCTATATACACCTGTACTATATATTTCGATCCTTCCAAGTATACTCTCCATTCCTTAAAAGCATCTATTATCGCTAGTAATTCCTTGTTGTATATTTCGTAGTTTAGTTCAGCTAACGATAATTTATATGAATGGTAAGCGATTGGTTGCTATTTCTTGTTTAAGCCTGGCTGGCTGAGTACTGCGCCTATTATGTAATCTGAGGAGTCTGTCTCCACAATTATTGGTAGTTCTGGATCGAAAGCCTTGAGAACTAGTTCTCCTACGAATGCTTCCTTGAGGCATTCAAATACTACTTGTGCTACTTTCATCCATTGGAACTCTCCCTGATTCTTCTTAGTGATTTCAATTATTGGAAAGGCTATCTTCGAGTAGTTCTTAATAAATTGTTGATAAAAATTGGCGAATTCTAAAAAGGACTGTACTTTCTTTACACTAGTTGGTGGCTCTTATTCTTTGATTGCTTTTATCTTATCAGAGCTTATTTTGAGACCTCCTAAGAATATGGTGTAACCTAGGAATTCTGTTTCTATGATATGAAATTTGTACTTGCTAGGTTTACATTAAAGATTTGCTTCCTCCAAAAGTTGTAGAACATTATAAACATCCTGGATATATTGTTCTTTTGTTTCTGAAAATACTAGTATATCATTTAGATAGCATATATAGTATACATCTAGATATTTTCTTAATATATTATTGATCAAGTGTATACATATTGTTGGTGTATTTGTCAAACCGAATGGCATTACTTGATACTCATATAATCTGTAGCAAGTTCTAAATATTATCTTCTATTCCTTATCTTCCTTCATTCTGATTAGATGGAATCTGTTTCGAAGATCAAACTTAAAGAAAACCTTGGCTTTTCTTAATCGATCCCTCAATTCTGTAATTAATAGAAGTGGGTACTGATCTTTGATTGTTATATCGTTGAGTTTGCAATAATCTATATAAAGTCTCCTTATACCGTCTTTCTTTGATACAAATAATATAGGGCTTACTATCTATGAGATGGATTCTCTAATCCATTCTTTTTTTAGTATATCATCAATATAATCCCTAAGCGTCTCTAGGTCAAAGGTTGACATCGGATAGATTAGGCTGAATGAAGGTGTTTTGCCTTCCTTTAATATTATCTTGTGATCCCATGATTTATATTCTGGTAAAGTGTCATGGCCTTTTCTTTCTTTGAATAATTTCTTGTACTTCTGGTACTATACTAATATTGATGTTTTTTCCTGTTTCGTTATAAGGATGTTTTCAAGCAACTTCTTTTGCTTATTCTTTATTTGTATAGGAGGTTCATCTTCCTTTATTATTAATAAAGAACCCTGAACTTGGTATTCTATATTAATAATATTATTCGCCTTCAGTTCTTTATTGTATATGTTCAGTCTTGTTGGCTTTAGCATATCTTATTGATCGCTTTTCTTCGGAAATGATATAGTTTCCAATGACCAATCAATCTGGGGGTTATATGTCTTCAACCATAGTATTCCCAGAATGATTTGTTGATTCTCTAATGAAATAATATCGAATTGGATAACCTTTTTATACTGGGTTATATTCATTTGTAAAGGGTGAGTTTTCTATAAAATCTTTTTGTCCAATCTGGCTAATTATTTATCGATTAATTGCAATTGATATGGTGCTTGTTTCGCTTGGAGTTATACTTCCAAATACTTTATAATTCCTGATGCAATAAAATTTCCTGTAGCTTCTGAATTAATTATAGTCTGGATTGCTTGTCCATTTATTTTTGTATTACAATAGATTTATTCTGTCTGTCCTGCAATATTCAATTGGTCTTAGCCTTTTCCATAGGTTTTAATTAACCTTCCCTTTTTACAGGATCTTTTTGCCTTCTTTTATGGAAATCATCCTATAACTTCTTTATCCGATAAATGAATCTTACAGGTTTCATTATAATAAGCGGTTTAGCTTATAGCAGTATGCTTAGTTGTCTGTTCTTTTTTCGTTTCTGTTCTGAACAAGGGTAGAGAGGGAGTTTGTAGATACTCTTATTCCTATAGATTTATTGTATTGAGGCTTTCTTTATTTTTTGATAATTCGTTTAGCAATTTCTTGAATTCTTTATAATTTACACATTGGATCTCTTTAAGTTCTGTAAAGGTTATCGTATATAATTGAGATATGAAGGTCATATTAAATTGGCCTTTACTGAACTTCTTGTAATAACCTCCTTTTAATAGCTTTTTGCTTCGACAATCTCTGGCTCTATGATCTGGCTTGTTATATTCGAAACAAAGCTTGTCTTTGTATCTTTATTCTACCTTTTCCTTAGATAATTTGTTTCTAAAAATTACATCTAATTGTATTAGATCTTTATAGGGTTATCTGTTTTTTCGAGGTCTTCCTTCATTTTTGTGGTATTTATTACAATCTCAGTTTCTATGGAAGTTGGAAGAATAATGTTCCTTCTAATATTTATAAAGCATCTCATCCGTTTTAATAGACTCCTTGATTAATTTATTTAGATTCTTTTAAGTATAATTGTGATCTAGTTCTAGCCTGATTTCAGGCTTGAGTCCTTTTCAGTAGTGGCTTATTGTTATATTCTTTTCCTATTTAATAGTATCTATATACCTTCTGAATTCTACAGTGTACTTGATTGCTGACCCTATTTGCTTGAGGCTATAGATTTTGGACTCAGTATTATATAGTTCATTGATATTTCTGAATATTTATTATATTTCTTTCTTAAATCCTTTAAATCTCTCAAAAATAGTTTGAATTGGATATAATCGTTTCTTTAGCTTATTCAAATTGGTGAAGTAATCCTTGAGATATAGTTGGATCTATTTGACAACTTCTCCTTTGAGATAGGAGGTAGTCCAAACGCTTTTATCAATATTATAATTGAATTTGTCTTGATTAAATTGGAAGTAAATCTTAAATTGGAGCAAGAAGATCTCTAATTCTTATCGATTGCCTATAAATCGGTCTGGCAAGGTAATCTTGAGGATTTCGGTGATAATGATTTCCTTGGGGTCTTTGATACCTCCTATAACGATATCTTCATTCTTATCAGTACCTCCGAGAGTGCCTTAATCAGCTATAATAGGGTTGCTAGGTTGTGGTATCTTGGAAGATGTTACGACAGATCTCACATACCTATTATCACGTGATTAGTATCATGTGATATAGGGATCCCAGTAGGCTCAGCTGTCCCAATGCAACTGGGACAACTGGGAGCACTGAGACGCTTGCCACGAAGGTCTATATAATCAAGATGGATTTCCTTTGTATAGAGCTTCGTGCTCAAGATCAATCATTTAGTATACTCTACTATTAGTTACGAATAACATATTCATTATTATCATTACTTAAGTCCCTGCTTAACGCCTAATTATAAACCTATCTCGAAAGCCTAGAACACTTCCACATGATCTAGACGGCTACCCTCGTAACACTTTGAGCACCATTACTGCTTCAAGTACCGACTCGACTAGTAACGACATCATGTCTTCCAAGACACCACAACCTAGCAACCCTGCTACAGCCGATCAAGGCACTCTTGGAGGTACCGATAAGGATGGAGATATCGTTATAGAAGGTATCGAAGACCCTAAGGAAATCATCGTCATCAAAACCCTTAAGGTTGCCTTGCCAGACCGATTTACAGGCAATCGATAAGAATTAGAGACCTTCTTACTCCAACTTGAGATCTACTTTCAATTTAATCAAGACAAATTCAATTATAATGCTAATAAAAGCATTTGGGCCACCTTTTATCTTAAAGGAGAAGCCGCCAAATAGATCTAACTATATCTCAAAGATTACTTCATCAATTTGAATAAGTCAAAGAAGCGATTGTACCCAATTCAAACCATCTTTGGGAGATTCGAAGGATTTAAGAAAGAAATACGATGAGTGTTCGGAAATGTCAATGAACTATATAATGCTGAGTCCAAGATCTATGGCCTCAAGCAAACAGGGTCAGCAATCAAGTATACTATGGAATTCAGAAGGTATATAGGTATCACTGGATGGGAAGAGAATGCAACGATAAGCCACTACCGGAAAGGGCTCAAGCCTGAAGTTAGGCTAGAACTAGATCACAATTATACTTGGGAGGATCTAAACAAATTGATCGAGGAGTTTATTAAAACGGATGAGATACTTTACGAGTATCAGAAGGAACACTGTTCTTTCAACTTCTATGGAAACCGAGATCGTGGTAAGTACCATAAGAATGAAGGAAGACCTTGAGAGAACAGATAACCCTATGGAGACCCAATACAATTGGATGTAACCTTTAGAAACAAACTATTTAAGGAAGAGGTAAAACGAAGATGCAAAGACAAGCTTTATTTCGAATGTGGCAAGCCAGGTTATAGAGCCAGAGATTGTCGAAGCAAAAAGCCATCAGGAGGAGGTTATCACAAGAAGTTCGGCAAAGGCCAATTTAATGCGACCTTCACACCTCAACTGTATGCAACAATCTCTACAGAACCTGAAGAGATCCAGTATGTAGATTATAAGGAGTTCAAGAAATTGTTAAACAAATTATTAAAGAATAAAGAAGGCCTCAATACAATAGATCTATAGGAACAGGAGTATCTACGAACTCCCTCCCCATCCTTATTCAGAACGGAAATAAAGAAAGAATAGACAGCTGAATATGCTATTATAAGCTGGACCGCTTATTATAATGAAACCTGTAGGATTTATCTATCGGATAAAGAAGCTATAGGATAGTTTCTATAAAGGAAAGCAAGGAGATCCTGTAAGAAGGGAAGGTTAGTTAAGACCTATGGAAAAGGCTAAGGCCAATTGAATATTGCAGGACAGGCAGGATAAATCTATTGCAATACGAAAATAAATGGATGAGCAATCTGGGCTATAATTGATTCAGAAGCCACAGGAAATTTTATTGTATTAGGAACTATGAAGTATTTGGGAGTACAACTCCAAGCGAAACAAGCACCATATCAATTGCAATTAGTTGATGGACAATTAACCGGATTGAACAGAAAGATTTTGCAGGAGACTCGCTTTTTACAAATGAGTATAACCCAGTATAAAGAGGTTATCTAATTTGATATTGTTCTATTAAGAAATCAACAGATCATTCTGGGAATGTTATGGTTGAAGGCATATAACCCCTAAATTGATTGGTTATCGGAAACTATATCATTTCTGAAGAAGAACGATCAATGAGATATGCTAAAGCTAGCAAGACTGAACATATACAATGGAGAACTGAAGGCGAATAATATCATTGATATAGGACACCAAGTTCAGGGTCCTCTATTAATAATGAAGGAAAGTGAACCTCCTATACAAATAAAGAATAAACAAAAGAAGTTGCTTGAAAACACCCCTATAACGAAATAGGAAAAGATGTCAATATTGGTATAGTATCAGAAGTACAAGAAATTATTCGAAGAAAGAAAAGGTTATGACGCTTTACCAGAATATAAGTTATAGGACCACAAGATAATATTGAAAGAAGGCAAAACGTCTCTATTCGGCCCAATCTATTCAATATCAATCTTTAATCTAAGGATGCTTAGGGATTATATTGGCGATACACTAAAAAAGGAATAGATTAAAGAATCCACCTTACAGACAGCAAGCCTTATATTATTTGTACCAAAGAAAGATGGTACAAGGAGACTTTATGTAGACTATCACAAACTCAACAATATAATGATCAAAGATCAGTACCCACTTCCATTAACTACAGAATTGAGGGATCGATTAGGAAAAGCCAAGGTTTTCTCCAAGTTTGATCTATGAAACGGATTCCACCTAATCAGAATAAAGGAAGGTGAGGAATGGAAGACAACATTCAGAACTCGCTACGGATTATACGAGTATCAAGTAATACCATTCGGATTGATAAACGCACCAGCAATATGTATACGCTTGGTCAACAACATATTAAGGAAATACCTAGATATATGCTATATATGCTATTTAGATGATATATTAGTATTTTCAGAAACAGAAAAACAATACATCTAGGATGTTCATAATGTTCTACAACTTTTGGAGGAAGCAGATCTCCAATGCAAACCTAGCAAGTGCGAATTTCATGTCACGGAAACAGAATTCCTAGGCTACATTATATTCTTAGGAGGTCTCAAGATGAGCTCCGACAAGGTAAAAGCAGTTAAAGAATGGGAGCCACCAATTAATGTAAAAAAAGTACAATCCTTTTTAGGATTCGCCAATTTTTACCGACGATTTATCAAGAACTATTCGAAGATAGCCTCCCCAATAATTGAAATCACTAAAAAGAATCAGGGAGAGTTCCAATGGACAGAAGCAGCACAAGTAGCATTTGAATGTCTCAGAGAAGTATTCGTAGAAGAACCAGTTCTCAAGGCTTTCGATCCAGAACTACCAATAATTGTGGAGACAGACTCCTCAGATTATACAATAGACGTAATACTTAGTTAGCTAGGTTTAAACAAGAAATAGCAATCAGTCGCTTACTATTCATACAAATTATCACCAGCTGAACTAAACTACAAAATATATGATAAGGAATTACTAGCGATAATAAACGCTTTTAGGGAATGGAAAGTATACTTGGAAGGATCGAAATACATAGTGCAGATGTATACAGATCATAAGAACTTGGTTTACTTCATTACAACGAAGGAATTGAACAGACGATAGGTCCGATGATCGGAAACTATGGCCGCATACAACTTCAGAATTTCATATATCAAAGGAAACGAAAATGCTAGGGCAGATGCTCTAAGCCGAAAACCAGAATACTTACAAAACAAAACGTATGAATCGTATATGATATTAAGGCAAGATGGTGATGATTTAGTTCATAATAAACCACAACTCGCTGCCACATCAGGAGTAAATTATGATATTATCAAAGATATCATAAAAACAGAATATGCAACAGACACTACAGCTAAAAGAATCCTAGCTACCCCAGACAACCTAGAAAGAGGGTTCACTATTCAAGATGGGTTCATCCACTTTCACAATAAGCTTTACATACCCTTCAATCTAGCTAAGGATTACGTTACAGAACAATATGAGCTACTAGTTCACGGGCATCAGGGTATTGCAAGAATCTTTGCCAGAATAAGGAAAGAAGTATATTTTCCAAAGATGAGGATTATAATTGAGAATGTAATTAGGAACTGTGATATTTGTATAAGGAATAAAGCTGTTCGGTATGCTCTTTATGGTCAGCTCAAAACCCCCGAATTATCTACTCAATCTTGGAAGTCTATTGCTTGGGATTTTGTAGTGAAACTACTATTATCCAAGGACCCGGTTACCTAGAAGGAGTACGATTCCATATTAGTGGTAACAGACAGATTAACCAAGTTCGCTTATATAATACTATTCTGTGAAATTTGGACAGCAGATGATCTTATTTATATATTCATGAGGAATATAGTTAGCATCTATAATGTACCAAATGAGATTATCTTAGATAGGGATAAATTATTCACATCGAAGTTTTGGTCTACCCTTATAATATTGCTTGGAATCAAAAGAAAGCTCTCGACAGCTTTCCATCCACAAACAGATGGCCAAACAGAACGACTAAACCAAACGATGGAAGCCTATCTCCACTGCTACATCAATTACAGACAAGACAATTGGGTTAAACTATTACCCTTGGCATAATTCGTATATAATACATCAGAGACAGAAACCACAAAAGTAACGCCAATATATGCTAACTTTAGGTTCAACCTATTGGCTTACAAATCACCATTGCCGCAAGATGCGAATGCAGACGAAGCCATAAAAGATATCATAGAAATCAAGGAGCTTCAAGAACAACTCTCCTTGGATTTACAGTTCATCGCTTTAAGAACAGCATCGTACTATAACAAATCAAGAAGTATAGGATCTACTCTTAAAAAGGAGGATAAAGTTTATCTCATTCGAAGAAACATATAGATTAAACGATCTAGTGATAAACTAGACCACAAAAAACTAGGATTATTCAAAATCGACAAAGTAGTAGGACCAGTCAATTACAAATTGAAATTATTACATATAATGAATATCCATCTGGTATTCTATATCTCACTCTTCGAGAAAGCATCACCTGGAACACTGAAAGCATCAGACCCAGAAATCAAACCAGTTAACCCAAAGGGAGAATATTATATCGAAGAAATACTAGACTGTAAATATATTAACGGGAAAGTCAAATATTTAATCAAATGGCAAGATTACCCATATTTGGAAAACACTTGGGAACTTAAGAAGAACCTTGGTACTCCTGACCTACTGAAGGAATTTCATCAACGTTATCCAGACCTTCCCAAAAAGGATCCGAAGGACTCAAAAAGGAAGAAGGGTCAAAACCGTTCAATACGCTCGAACTAACCTCGGCAGATGCCAACGAACCAGCACCTGCTTGCTCCTTCTCCTTCTCCATACGCTCATTTTCCAACTGCTTCTCCTCTGCCTCAAACTCTTCCAGGGCCTCGATTGTATGAAGATCATATTGCAACATCTTGCCCGTTTTCTCCCGAAGAACATCGAGCCTCATTAAGGTCTGACGAGATTGTATATGTAACCGGAGGATCTTTGATATCGCCTCTTCTTTCTCCCGCTGAAACCTTTCATTTTCTTCCCGAAGATGTTGCTCTTCACGATCAACCTTAGACCAATCCATTACCATATGACCAAACATATTACACGATGAATCCATATCATTTTTCGAATATTCACCACATTTATTATTGCCAGGCAAAACCCGACACTCAAGTTTTTTGTCTGTACAACAACTACAGGTAAACGGCATAATAATACCCTTCTCCTTACTTCGATTATATAGGTTTTGACGACTTTTCGTGGATCGAGAATTACGACTAGGAGGCATAATGAAGAGAAAAGGAAATCATTATTATTGAAAGAATTAATAAGGGGATTAATAGTACTATATGAACGCTCAGGACAAGCGCTAAGCTAAGAAGGGGATAATGTTACGATAGATCTCACATACCTATTATTACATGATTAGTATTATGTGATATAGGGATCCTAGTAGGCTCAGCTGTCCCAATGCAACTGGGACAACTGGGAGCACTGAGATGCTTGCCACGAAGGTCTATATAATCAAGATGGATTTCCTTTGTATAGAGCTTTGTGCTCAAGATCAATCATTTAGTATACTCTACTATTAGTTACGAATAGCATATTCATTATTGTCATTACTTAAGTCCCTGCTTGACGCCTAGTTATAAACCCACCTCGAGAGCCTAGAACACTTCCACGTGATCTAGACGGCTACCCTTGTAACAGAAGATATGATGTCGTTATTAATCAAGTCGGTACTTGAAGTAGTAATAATGCTCAAAGTGTTACAAGGGTAGCTGTCTAGATCATATAGAAATGTTCTAGACTCTCGAGATGGGTTTATAACTAGATATCAAACAGGGACTTAAGTAATAACAATAATGAATATGTTATTCATAACTAATAATAGAGTATACTAAATAATTAATCTTGAGTATGAAGCTCTATACAAAGGAAATCCATCTTGATTATATAGATCCTTCGTGTTCAGGCTCTGTTGGCTCTAATTAGAGTCTCTAGAACCATGGCTCTAGAGGCTCTAACTAGATTGATTAGAGCCGGTCACCTGAGTGGTCATGTGACCCGGGGTTTATGTTAGCCGTTGTAACACTCAGCTATTAAGACTTCAAGCTCTATAGCCTAATCTTCTCTATAGTTCCTTTCACTATCTAAGAGTCTTCAACTTCGTTAGCAAAGAAAAGAGATAATATACAGATATATCCGGCAAGGTTCACCACTTTATAACACGAGCCTACACTCAGCTAATAAGCTTCCGCTGCCTTTACCGAATATATGACAACAATCTCTTGCGTCGCAAGAACCTCAAATGCAATTAGGATAAAGCAAGGTAATAATGTAATAAATCAGACAAAATATATGATATCTCATTTCTTTCCTTTAAATATATATAATCAATTATAATTTCTTTATCATCCTATTCTTTATGATTTTAGTATATAAAGATCTTTTTCTGTATTTATATTTATTCTATATCTTATATACTATTAAGTATTCAATCAAATAGAAAAAAAATCATATTTATCTATCAAACTGCTTCACAAATATTATACCAGCTGATGTTAGGTTTAATCTTAAAGTCCTTGGATTGCAATTTATCTAATACTATCCACAAACAGAGAAGTACAGCTTTCGGGGTCAGGTATAGGTATTTGTATTCTATTTAAGGTGATTGCCTTACCCGATAGAGATAGAAAAGGGTGGTTAACCAACAGGTCCCACTCAGGGTAGTCCGGGGTATACCTTTAATTTTGCCCAACCCCGTTTGGGGCTTACACTTCAGATCTTATATGATCTTTTATTTGGATATAACTTTGCTAATCTATGTATCAGTATTTATACTTATTGGAAGGTTATTTCGGATAATAGATAATAATAATAATAATAATAATATTATTATTATCTATTATAATAATGGAAGACTTAGTTATATTTAGCTTTGAGGTAAATCGAATATAGAGGTGGAAAATTTTGAAGTCAGAACAATATATATAATAAATATTGAATTTTATCTGCTTGCTTTTTCGAAGAATTCTTTGAAGAAAATCTTCGTATTTATAATCTACAATCTAATTCTAGTATATTCTATGCTTATAAATAAGATCGATTTAAATCGAATCTTATAGAATCATTTTATATAATAGAAAAGAATAATAACCAATAATATTTGATTTGAGAATAAGAAAATTCCATATGCTTCTATATGTTTCCATCACATTCTATTTCATTACAAATCATTCTAGTATGATATATGATCGAGATTTTATATAATAATAAAATTACGTAATACATAATGATATTATTAATATTTCACGTGATCATATAATCATTGGTTCGGTTATTATTATTAAGTGATTTAATAACTTATTAGGAATTCTGACAATACTGATACTATAAATAGTTATTGTCCATTAACACTCTCATTATTATCAAAAGACATTATACTAGGGCTACATATTTATTTGAAGGAGCGAATTAGACATCTCCATTTCTTTCTCATATGTTTGATCTTCCACTTTGTTACGAACCATCGCAACATAGAGTCACGTGTGGTAAAGATGGTAAGGATGGTAAGGATGACCAATCAATCTGGATCACATGATGGACCCTATATATTCAGGGATACAAATCGTAGGTCCATACGAATTGTAGGTCTATAGGAATTATAGGTTCATCATCCTTTAAGATCCAGAGGATATAATAGAATATGAAGATCTATATAAACTAGATAGATTTCCTTTATATAAAGCTTTATGCTCAAGATCAATCATTTAGTATACTCTATTATTAATTACGAATAACATATTCATTATTGTTATTACTTAAATCTCTGTTTAATATCTAGTTATAAACCTATTTTGAGAGTTTAGAACACTTCTATATAATCTAGACGGCTATCTTTGTAACATTTTGAGTATCATTATTGCTTCAAGTATCAACTCGATAAATAACGATATTATATCTTCTAAGATATTACAGTTTAGCAACCTCTCTATGATCAGTTAGGTCACTCCTGAAAGTATCGATAAGGACGGAGATATCGCTATAGGAGGTATCGAAGACCTCAAGGAAATTATTGTTATTGAAACTCTTAAAATCGCTTTACCAAACCGATTTATAGGTAATCGATAAGAGCTAGAAACCTTCTTGCTTCAACTTGAGATCTACTTCCAATTTAATTAGGACAAATTCAATCATGACATCGATAAAAATATCTGGGCTACCTCCTACCTTAGAGGAAAAGCTGTTAAATGAATCCAATCATATCTTAAGGACTATTTTATCTATTTAAATAAGCCAAAGAAGCAAATATACCTGATTTAAGTTATCTTTGGAAGATTCAAAGAATTTAAGAAAGAAATATGACAAATATTCGGAAATATCAATGAACTATATAATGCTGAATCCAAGATCTATAGCCTCAAGCAAACAAGATCAGCAGTTAAGTATACTATAGAATTCAGAAGGTATATAGGTACTATTGGATAGGAAAAGAATACAACAATAAGCCATTACCGGAAAGGGCTCAAGCCTGAAGTCAGACTAGAACTAAATCGCAATTGTATTTGGGAGAATCTAAACAAGTTGATCGAGGAATTTATTAAAGTGGATGAGATGCTTTATGAGTATCAGAAGGAGCACTGTTCTTTCAATTTCCACGGGAACCAAGATTGTAGTAAGTATTACAAAAATGAAGGAAGACCTCGAAAGAACAGACAACCTTATAGAGATCTAATATAATTGGATACAATCTTTAGAAACAAATTATTTAAGGAAGAGGTAGAATGAAGATGCAAAGACAAGCTTTGTTTCGAATACAATAAGCCAAATTATAAAGCCAGAGATTGTCGAAGTAAAAAATTATTAGGAGGAGGTTATCACAAGAAGTTCGGTAAAGGCCAATTTAATACGATCTTTATATCTTAATTGTATACAATAACCTTTACAGAATCTAAAGAGATCTAATGTATAGATTATAAAGAGTTCAAGAAATTATTAGATGAATTATTAAAGAATAAGGAAGGCCTTAATATAATAGATTTATAGGAATAAGAGTATCTATGAACTCCTTCCCTACCCTTATTTGGAATAGAAACAAAGAAAGAATAGATAGCTGAATATACTGTTATGAACTGGATCATTTGTTATGATGAAACCTGTAGGATTCATCTATCGGATAAAGAAGCTATAGGATGGTTTCTGTAAAGGAAGGCAAGGAGATCCTACAAGAAGGGAAGGTCAGTTAAAACCTATGAAAAAGGTTAAGGCCAATTGAATATTGTAGGATAAACAGGATAAATCTATTGTAATACAAAAATAAATGGATGAGCAATCCAGATTATAATTGATTCAGAAGTTACAGGAAATTTTATTATATTAGGAACTGTAAAGTATTTGGGAGTACAATTCCAAGCGAAACAAGCATTATATCAATTACAATTAGTTGATGGACAATTAGCCAGATTGGATAGAAAGATTTCGTAGGAGACTCACCCTTTACAAATAAGTATAACTCAGTATAAAGAGGTTATCCAATTCGATATTATTTCATTAGGGAATCAATAGATCATTCTGGGAATGCCATGGTTGAAGGTATATAACCCTCAGATTGATTGGTCATCGGAAATCATATCATTTCCGAAGAAAAGCGATTAACGAGATATACTAGAATCAATAAGGCTAAACATACACAATGAAAAACTGAAGGCGAACAATATTATTAATGTAGAACACCAAATCCAGGGTTCTTTATTAATAACAAAGGAAAATGAACCTCCTATACAAATAAAGAATAAATAAAAGAAGTTGCTTGAAAATATTCTTGTAACAAAACAGGAAAAAATGTTAATACCAGTACAGTACCAGAAGTACAAGAAATTATTCGAAGAAAGAAAAGGTTATGATGCTTTATCAAAGCATAAACCATAGGATCACGAGATAGTATTGAAGGAAGGCAAGACGTCTTCATTCAGCTCAATCTTGTTACGAGGGTAGCCGTCTAGATCACGTGGAAGTGTTCTAGGCTCTCGAGGTGGGTTTATAACTAGGCGTCAAGCAGGGACTTAAGTAATGACAAATAATGAATATGCTATTCGTAACTAATAGTAGAGTATACTAAATGATTGATCTTGAGCACGAAGCTCTATACAAAGGAAATCCATCTTGATTATATAGACCCTTCGTGTTCGGGCTCTGTTGGCTCTAATTAGAGTCTCTAGAGCCGTGGCTCTAGAGGCTCTAGCTAGATTGATTAGAGCCGGTCACCTGAGTGGTCATGTGACCCGGGGTTTATGTTAGCCGTTGTAACAAATCTATCCAATATCAACCTTTGACCTAGGGACGCTTAGGGATTACATTAGCGATGTGTTAAAAAAGGGATGGATTAGAGAATCCACCTCACAGATAACTAGCCCTATATTATTTGTATCAAAGAAAGATGATATAAGGAGACTTTGTGTAGATTATTGCAAATTCAATGATATAACAATCAAAGATCGGTACCCACTTTTATTAACTACAGAATTGAGGGATTGATTAGGAAAAGCCAAGGTTTTCTCCAAGTTTGATCTATAAAACAGATTCCACCTAATCAGAATGAAGGAAGGTGAAGAATGGAAGATAGTATTCAGAACTTGATACAGATTATACGAGTATCAGGTCATACCATTCGGATTGACAAATATATCAGCAATATGTATATATTTGATCAATAACATATTAAGGAAATATCTAGATATATGCTGTATATACTATCTAGATGATATATTGGTATTTTCAGAAACAAAAAAACAATATATCCAGGATGTTCACAATGTTCTACAATTCTTAAAGGAAGCAGATCTTCAATACAAACCTAGCAAATATGAATTTCATGTCACAGAAACAGAATTCCTAGATTACACCATATTCTCAGAAGGTCTCAAGATAAGTTCCGACAAGGTAAAAGCAGTCAAAGAATGGGAGCCACCAATTAGTGTAAAGGAAGTACAGTCCTTTTTAAGGTTCGCCAATTTTTACCGACGATTCATCAAGAACTATTCGAAGATAGCCTCCCCAATGACTATAAGAGCTTGGGATAAGCGCTAAGCTAGGAAGGGGATAGTGTTACGAACCATCGCAATATAGAGTCATGTGTGATAAAGATGGTAAGGATGGTAAGGATGACCAATCAATCTGGATCACGTGATGGACCCTATATATTCAGGGATACGAATTGTAGGTCCATACGAATTGTAGGTCCATAGGAATTATAGGTTCATTATCCTTTAGGATCCAAAGGATATAGTAGAACACGAAGATCTATATAAGCTAGATGGATTTCCTTTGTATAGAGCTTCGTGCTTAAGATCAATCATTTAGTATACTCTACTATTAGTTACGAATAGCATATTCATTATTGTCATTACTTAAGTCCCTGCTTGACGCCTAGTTATAAACCTACCTCGAGAGTCTAGAACACTTCCACGTGATCTAGACGGCTACCCTCGTAACACACTTATTGTCAAAGTCCTTCATCACTCTCAATAATATTTATACTCATTTATCTCCTTGATAAATTCTTGATAATATATCTACTATATCCTATAATAGAAAAGAATACTTTTCCAACTTTGACGGTTTTATCGAATGATGCCTTAACGATAAGCTTAGTTTTAAAAAAAGAAATAACAGAATATATACATTAGCAGTTGTCAGAAAGAGTTGAACCAAGAAACTTATAACTAGATTTATCTACTAACATAAACAAATTAGGATTAGAAAATACAAAGGCCCAAGTCTAAGAGTGTGATAACTATTATATTATTTTGTCTGATTCCTTCACTAATAGTCTTTTCATTCCCTCTCTTAAAATAATTGGTGAATATCATTTATTCTATTATAAAATTCTTTCTCCCTTGACCAACTTTGTTCGTAAATATTCGCAATATCCATCGAAGACATTTTCTCATGAAGTTTCCCTAACTTCCAATGATGATTAAACCAAGCCAACGTTAATGACCAGCTGGTTACGGATAGGCTTTATTTTCTGAATATAAACAACCAAACATTTTATGTAAACTTTAGTTAAAATCCGTATCTATTATTTTAAGTTTTGATCTGCCGACTTATAATTGTATATAACCCCACTGCCCCCAACTTATACACCTTCTAATGAAAGAGATAGTGAGAGCTCTGAAAATGTCCCTGTGCATTTGGACGATCTTTACAGTTTAGCCTAATATCTGGCTCCAGACCATTATTAATAACTTAGTTTGGGCCCTTTCATATATTAGTCAGATAGAGGGTGAACTCAGAAACATCTTGACTACAAGATTACATTTGAAGTAGGAAATATCTTAGTTGACAGCTTTATAGTAGGCCTTAATCGATTATTTATACCAATCCCTTTACATCCTCAATAACCTTATTGTATTATATACAGAATTATTGTTAATATTTTTCGGATATAAGAACAAGTTTTTTCAGGAAGGGTGTAATATGGTTATTAAGAGTGAAAGCTTATATTTGTAATCTTACCTCAAAACCATTGATATTGTTGAGGTTTAAGCTTTCTGGACCAAAAATATTATCGTCATCTTCGTGGTCTTGCGGAATGATTTGCATTCTTAGTTTACAGGAGGATGCGTCAAAATTTCGTCGCTAATATATATCGGAATCGTGGGTGCGATTATAGAGCAGGAGAGTTCTCAGGCTCAATGTGAAGACGAGGAGAACACAATTCACATTAAGAAGAGAAGGAGCAGGAGATTTCATCTCAACTATTTGCAAGTGTAGTGAAATCGGCCTTAGTCTTTTCGTGATTATATATAATATAAGAGCAAGAAGATGAACAAGAAGAATAATACATTTCCTTTAATTAATTTCTCTCTTTATCATTTGCTATCCTTTATCCTTATTATTATCGCAATTTCCCTCCAAACTTTATCACCTTTCTTTATATCGACAATTAGTTATATAATAGCAAAGGCATTCCCAAGATGGAGCTAGAAATATCTTTTTCAAATATTACCCCATAATATCATAAATTCATCATAAGCCCAAGACAACCTGCAAAAGCCATGCAAAACTCGCCCATACCCGAATAACCCAAAACCCCATTGTGCCCTTATCTGACTATCTGGAACCTAAACCTGCTCAAGGTAAGATATAAATAGCTTCCAATGATCCCACTTGATCTTTTGTATTAAATAGCTTCTTTGCAAGATCCTTAAATTCATCATTGTTATATTCAACTACCGAAATCAATTTGATTTGGATATGTAATTTAGTAGAGCTGGGTAGACTATCTTTTCTAAATAAATAGAAATATTCATTTGTAATAATTATATTTAGGATTCAGATGTTATTATTATGGATAAAGATAAGTCAGACCTAGTATTCCAAAGTTAACATGAACCTTATATAAATATACTTCTGACTGACAGGTAATCTTTGTGACACAGGTTGAAATGCAGACGATTGAGGTGATTGTTTTCCCATTATTTCTGTCTCAATCTGTTGATGAGCGCTTTTACCGGTTCTCCAAGCAATAAAAGCAAACCTATAGAATGCAATAAACTCGGTTGTTAGAATTTCATTATTCATCGCCGATTACAAATGGACTAAGAGAGCAAACGTTATTAAATCGTTAGTCGTCCAAACAACTGTGAAGCCCCAATGCCAAAAGTGTGTTTCATACATATCTCTATATTGTCAAATGTTAACAGAATGTAAAGGGATAATGAAACAGATTATTTATAATATACAGCTATAAGTCAAGTCTTCCTAATCCTGCAAAGTACAAGTCTTGTATATCGTTGTGAAGTACAGCGACGATACCCAGACTATGGAAGTATGTGCGGAACTCATTATTATCCTCATCCGATCCAGATGTCTTAGCACGATCAATTGAGGTTATCGGAATCATAGATATATCTTTGTCTAAATCAATAATAATGCCAAATATATTGCAGAATTCTTTCTTCAAGATTTCGCTTTCCCTGTATTTAGACTTCCGAATAGACCTAATAATCTGGACAACAGCCTATCGGCGATCAGATAGAGTGGAGTGCGATATAATAAGCTTCAGGATAATTGGAATTGTAATACTGTGATTTATTTGCAATATTGCTAGTAGGTTTTGTTTATTTGTTATCGAATATATATAGATTCTGCCTTGCTTTGTTGTTGCTCTGACAATTATACAAAACTAGGTGTACCCCATATAAACATATAGTGGGTCCTATATAGACCAGAACTCTTCTCAAAATTGTCATGTGTAACCTCTCAACCAGATTTCGATTCAAATACAAATCATATAGTAATTATATAAATTAACAAATGAAAATAAAATAAGGATTATAAGGATTTAACATTATTATTATTATTCTTCGTCCGGAGTTGTCATTCCTCTTATTTTTTCATGGCCTCTTCAAATCTACCTCGCAGCTACAGAGGTTGTTGGTGAAAGTATTGTAAGACACACCAAAAAAAAAGACCGTGCTTCTTTATTTAGAGGGGCTTTGACCAATTATATCATCATGCTGATTGAAAATTTGTATAGTGAAATCTAAGTGAATAAAATATTGTAAATTTTGGAGGGGAATGGCGCTATGTCTATTCGAAAGACAAGAAAAACAGCAATATGTGGGTAAGAAATGTCTTACAATCCTTACCCTTCTAACCGTATCGGTTATATATTACTCAGCCTGTGTAACACATGAAGTGAGGGGTAATTTAATGAAGTTTAGTCCATCTCTCACTGATATTTTCTCCATACAACCACAATCCCAACTACAATCCCAGCTACAATTCCAGCCAACCTAACCAATGTCTGATCTTCCAGATACTATTGAAAAGTGGCAACGCTGCTATGCCAAAATCAATAATAAGGACTTTGGAAGTGCAAACTTCGAGAGTGGGAGCAAATTTAAATTCGAAAGCGCTATTCTCCTCCGGGTCCTCTACAGCTGGAACCAAATGACACCAGAGTCTGTAGCGGGCTGGATCAATGATAGTCAAATATTTCCAGCAGCGCGTCAGTTACAAGCCGAGACAGCAGTTAGCGGTCGATATTATGAGCCACTACTTCGAATAGTAAAGAGACCTTACAAAAGTTGGACTTCAGAGGACTTCATTAATTCAGGATCCTTCGGACCATTTTTGTCACTTTTGGCATTCATTGAACGAAGCAATACAAACGAAGAAGAAGAATCTGCAGTAAAATATATCATCACTCCTATTACTACACGAACTCGACTTCAACAATTGCAGAGAGACCCATACATGACATCAATCAAGAAATCGACTAGACAATTAGACCTTGCTAATACATTGATCGATGAGATGGACTTGGATACGCCCGGCACTACCGATTCAATCGAGCTACCACCGTCTGGTGAAGGATCCGTTGCAAAATACGAAAGAGCTAGGATCAAGGTGCAAGACGAACAAACTGTCAATAATTGTCTTATTAACTTACTACTGCCCATCTCTTGGTCCTTAGGAATATCTGGCAATATCGACCTACAACGAAAGGCGTACATATTTGTCCTACAGGACTCCAAAGCATACGAAGCTCGGGTCGATGGTATAATTACACACCCGAAGAATAAGAATGATATTCTGGGTTTCTTGGAGGTCAAACGTGGCCATCGAACAAACGAAGTTCGAATACAAGAGGTGGCTCAAATGGTAGCATTCATGAATTCCTCGGCTTCCCAACGGTATGTTATTTTCGTTTGTTACTTGCTTATCTTGCTAATATACTCTGTAGCTCATGGCTTATATCGATGTGCGCCAACGAGCTATTTATCACAATAGCAAGTTGTAATCAATCATGGATCGAATTCCTAAGGGCGGGAGAAGGATTGGAGGAAGGCATACCGGAATTGAAGTCGGAAAATTTTCTTCATATGAAAGAGTATGGTCCATACCTTTTAAGCAATTATCATGGTTTGGTTGCAGCGTTGAAGCATTTACATATATTACTACACCCAATTTCCTAAGGTGTATCCGAAGAATCAGCCACTATATATGGCAATACCTCAATATAACCAATAATTCTTCGGTAATCTTAATGCTTAGTAGTTCTGGATCCATTGGAACTGAGATAAGTGATAATTTTGTGATGTGTAACAGGACAAATATAGGGCTTACAGTGTAGTTCACGCTATCGCGGTGCCTGGACACTTTTGAATTACATAAGCAAAGCTATCGAATACTACTAATAAGTGTCACGGTGGCTTATATTCCTTCAGATCAATTAAATGTCACGGTTACGCTTACAAGTAGCTGGTTATAGTCACTGTGGCTTATTCCCAACTAACCACAATCGGAATTAATTATTTAAACTTTAGGTATTATATTATTTGGTACTACTCACCACGCATTATATTCAGAATAATAAAATATTGTGATTGGTGATTGGCTGGATTGAAAGTTGAAGTTTAGAGACTGAATACCCTGTAGTTTTAGTGATCTGAAGCCTGAATGACAGGCTGTATCGGAATATTGGACCTTGCTTAAGGCCTTGACATTCCATCACCATTTCAGATGTTCCCAATTTTGTTTGGGTGTGACGGAAAGACGTTTCTCCCCAAGGATAGATCGAAATAAGAGTGATCATAATTGGTTAACTTCTAATTGAATGGATATTTAAGTATGTGTTATAATTTTCATTTCTCTATATCGCATAGAGATGATACTCGAATCACTTAATATGGTTTATCACCGGGTCGCCACTTTTTATATTATTCAACTACCTCAATTTCAACACACGATATTTCAACGAATTATTATGGAAACGTCATCAAAAGAAGCCTGAATTATCTTAATTATTGAAGCTATTTATAAATCTAAAAATCTGTCCATTATTAAAGTTGTAAAAATCTATATAATATCTTGATCTATATTATACAATAGAATCAACGATTGAAGCAATCAAATGGAAATTCGATCGAATTATTATAATCTTACAAAAATAGAAGAGGAAGTGATTTTTGAATATATACTTGATATAAATATAAAAGAATTTATATCTAAATTCAAAGATATAAAAGATATAGCGAATTATATTCTTGAATCAAGAGATACAAAGTGTATTAGAAAGTTTTAGATATATTAATTTTGTCACGGGGTCACTGGACTATGAAGAATAGTGCCTAGTCATCCTTCCCATCCTTATTATCCTAATTATCCTGATCATCCTGATCATTATATGATCTTATATTATAATGATTTATAATAAAACTACATTATCGAAAAACAAGGACTAAATCTAAAAAGGATTAGCCCTTGTACAAATTATATTTAGAAAGCCTCCTCACTCCCTAAATTCATAACTCTTTGAACGATATCTTCATCAATATAAAAAGACCTATTTCTTATCCTAAACTTCTTTTATTATATTATAATATTATATTATTCTTTCTAAATTATCAATACTTCTACAATATCAAACTATCCACAACCTTTAAATTATTCTAACTTGCTTAAAGATCTTATTATCATTATAATAAACAATATTATAATATAATATCAATATCTTATTTCTCTAAACAAATATTGTTCGAATACAAAAGAAAAGATAATTAATCTATAAGCAATTAATCAAGGATTTGTTTTTGAATTATAATTAGAAAAGAGATTATTTATATATTAACAAATTGAAAATAATAAGCTAATTACACAATTATCCCAAAACTATTCTACTTTCATTATTTAATTTACTTTAATATCTGGCAGATCCTATATTACCTTTCCTTTTTATTTCGAAAAAAAGCCTATTATAAATCCTATTATATTTAAACCTCAATTAAACAAAAAAATCTCTGACCCAATATTTTTTAATAAAACAAAAACTGATCTCAATCGTTTTGTTAATCAAATATAAAACAATATATATATTAATATAAATCATTATATTTTTTTATATATATATTTAATTTATATAATAAAACAATTTATTGAATTAATTATAATATAAAATTTTTTTATAATATTAAAGAAAAATTTATTAAATTAAATAATTATAATAATTTATTATAAATCTTAAAAAAAACTTATAGAAATCTAAACAAATTAATCAAAACTTACAAATTATTAATCAATTTGAGATAGAAAAATCAATCTTTTTATATCTTTTATACTGAATTTCAAAAATTAATATTAAAAATCAAGATAACTAATAACAATAATATATTATTTATATTATTAAAACAATTTTTATCCAATTAATTAAAAAACCAATTTATTATTATTAAACCCCCTATTTATAATACTAATATATTTATTACATTTATATAAACCCTAAAAAACTATCATATTTATTTAATAAGATCTATTCCTATAAAATATACTTCAAATATATTTTTATCCTAATCTATTATACAAATCTTTATCCTTATTAATTATATACTTACTCAACCTCAATATCAAATTGTTTGTAATATTGAATTTATCAATAATTTATTGATAAAAGACCCTATAAACCTCAATTCACAAAAACATTTTAATTAATAGAATTATAATAAATACTTTCATTACAGAATTATAAATTATATAGTAAAGAATTGTTTTTTTCTAATAATCGCTTTATATAAACTAAAACAAATTATCTTAACCCAATCCCTTTATAAGACTTGTCCCATTCTAACTCTCCTAATTCAGAAAATAAGGTTCGCTTATTATAAAACACCTTCAAACCATCTTATCGCATACTATATAATTATCGATTACAATTATACAAAAATTATTACTACAAAAAGAAAATTATCAAATAAACCTGATAATCCTGTTTATTACTATATCCCCTCAGAAAATTGAGAATTTCTTGATTTATACTATAATCAATAATGAATACAAAGAGTTTATATTTATTAATTATAATTGAATATAAATAAAAAGAATTATTACTTATCATCTACCTACTTCTTTCAAAATTATTGAATTTGATGGAAATGCTTTATCTGAAAATCGAATTGAGAATTATATTCTAATAGATTTACAAATCAATAATTACTTTAAAAAACAAATCAAAATATATATTACTAAATTAATTTATTACCTTATTATTTTAGAATTAACTTAATTAAAGAGATATAATCTGTATATCAATTTCGTTTTAAATACCCTTTAATTTGATAATAAATATTATCAGAATTTATACAATATTCTATCCCTATTATCCAATATAAAAATTCTATAAAATATCCTAATCAAGATCTGTTTTATTTATCTTCTATTTTATTCTAATATATTATATTAGATCAATATTATCATTATCTTTATAAAAGTTTACTTTATTTTTGCTTAACAAAATTACAAAATATTCCAGATTATAACAAAACTAATCAATGATATTATAATCTAAAAAAAGATCCTATATCTTCTAATTTATCAAAAAAATTCTGTAATTGGATTAATATCTTTTCATTTTATATTATCAATTAATTATCATTATATTATCCCTATAATCATAATATTCATATAAAGAAGAAAATAGAGTTACCCTTTAAACCCCTTTATTCTATATTCTGAAAAGAGTTTATTATATTAAAGAATTAATTAATAAAGAATCTTCAAAAAGTATTTATTTGTTTAAACTTCTTTATTTCTATCTCATTTGTTTTATTTATCAAAAAACCAAATAAAGGATAACGATTCTATATTAATTATTAAGCGTTGAATAATTTATTTATAAAGAATCATTATCTATTATCTTTAATCAAAAAATCTCTAAATAATCTGAAAGGAATAAATTATTTTACCAAAATCAATATTATTTTTATATTTAATAATATAAGGATTAAAAAAGAATAAAAATATCTAATAATATTTTGTATTCGATTTGGCCTATACAAAAGCTTGATTATATTATTTGGATTAATTGGAATATCTATTATTTTTCAATATTTTATCAATAATATATTACAAAAGTATTTTGATATATTCTATATTATATACCTAAATAATATCCTAATCTATAATACAATTTATTTGGAATATATTATTTATATACAAAAAATATTAGAGACCTTACAAAAAACTGGATTATATATTATTTTGAAAAAATACAAATTCCTGAAATCCAAAACCAAATTCCTTGAATTTATAATAAATTATAAGAATATTAGAATAAATTCAAATAAAATCAAAATTATCCTTGAATAAAAGATCTCTTGTAATATAATAGATATATAGGCCTTTATAGGATTTGGTAATTTCTATTAATATTTTATTTAAGGATTCTTTACCATTATTTATCTATTAATTAATTTAACCCAAAAAGATATATTCTTTAATTAGGACCCTTCTTATAAAAGAGTATTCTCGAATCTGAAAAAAGCCTTTATATCAATCTTTATATTAATATTTTTCAATTAAAAAAAGAATATAATTATAGAAACTAATACTTCTGATTATATCTTTATCAGAATTCTGTCTTAATTTAATAAAAAAGGGATATTATAATCTATCGCCTTTTTTTCAAAAAAGCATTTGATTACAAAGTATAATTACAAGATTTATAATAAGGAATTATTAGTTATTATCTATTGTTTTGAAAAATGATATCCTGAATTAAAAGGAGTATCTTTTTTTATTCAAATAATCATTAATTATAAGAATTTGGAATACTTTATAATAATTAAGTTATTGAATTATTATCAAACTTATTAATCAAAATTCCTTTCTTGCTTTAATTTCAAAATAATATATTATTCTGGAAAACAAAATATTAAATCAAATACTTTAATTAAGAGATTAAGAGATTTATCTAAAAAAAAGAATGAATACCTTCTTTATTAAAGTCAAACGATATTAAAAACCAAAAACTAGGATTCCAATTTGTTTCAATTATTTATTATAACCAAAAAGATTCATTTTGCAATTATAATCTATAACTAATCCTATCAAAACCTTATTCCTATTTTATTTATCCTTAAAATTCTTATTCCGTTTATTTCTGAAATTCCTATCCCATCTATTTCTGAGAACCCTATTCTGCCTATTCTTGAGATTCTTATTTTATTTGTTTTTAAGAATCCTATTGTAACGATTCTGTACTGGAGGCAGCGGCTGCCTGAGGTTCGTCTGATTGGTAATTATGGGTTAAGGCTTTATCATTAAGATTCACTTAAAAATGAAATTGTTACTAAATCAAGTAGAATATAAATAAATTAATTGATAACTAAATTGAGTATAAAGTTCTTAAATTATAAAACTATTCTAATTATATATTTATTGTCTTCCTTGAATACTAGTTATATTAATTAGCTAATATAGCTAATATTCTCTCATTGTTAGCTTTGTTAGTTGGCTAATAGGGCTAATATATCATATGATTTTTATTTGGCCTCAGGATATTAATCCTGGAATAATTCCAATCCTGGGATTATATAATTCCTAGGATAATAATCCTGAAATAAATATTATCCTAGAATACTTTACTTTAGAACAAATCATATCCTAAAACATTTGTTCTAAACCTATATAATTATCTAGCCCTTTCTTTTTAGAATACTAATTATTTTAGGATCTTATTTATTCTAAAACTTTTATTCTAGGATTTCTTATCGATAAAGATTTTCACAAAAACAACAGCCCAAATTAATATATTTGCTTTTATTATATTATAATAAATATGATTCATGATATTATTCCTTTCTTAATTAAATGTTATCCTTAATCACTTATAATTATCTAATTAAGAACCCTTTTATCTTTATATCTTTTCAATTTACTTTCTTTATTATACTACTTATTTATTCCCAATTCTATATTGATTATAAAGCTTTGGGAAAGGAAATTAATTTGATTGGGAAAAAAATGGCTTCTTATATTCATTGTGAAATTGTTAACGCCGAATATATTTCTCCTTACGATATTAAGTATTGTTGTTGTAGGTATTACATTTTTTTAAATAAATCCTGCAATATTCACGATTTAAATAAAATGCCCTCTATTTCTCATTAGGAAACTATCGATGCTCAGATTGAACAGATGGATGCTGAAAAGGACAAGGCGATATCAAAAATACTTTGATTCAGTAAACAACAAAAGTTTCTTTATAAACAAAAACAAAAGATGATTAATACTGAATTGAACTTTATAGATGAGCTCAATACTTTAAAAGAGAAAGAAAGATAGGAAAAAGAAAAAGAAATTGCTGTAACTTCAATGCCTATTATTCCTTCCGATCTTTTTGGTTAATTTGATCAATTTGATTCTGAATTTTCTTTGATTAATTCTGACTCCCTCAAACCCTCCTTTTTATATTCAATAGATTCTTTATTTATACAAATTATATTGAATTCTTTTTCCTTTTGAATAAATCTAGATTTTATTGATGAAATTCCTCAAACTTTTTAAAATATTTAAAATCTTTCTTCAATTCTTATATATTCTCAAAATCTAAATAATTTTCTTATTTCATTAAATATTTAACTTTATTTCTAATATATTTACAATTTAGTATTTTCTTTATTTTATACTTAATATTTTGATTAATAGATATAATTTCTATTTTAAAAACTTTAAAGACTTCTAATAATATTAATTTGAATAAGAATATATAGAATACTAAATAAATATTTATATTTCTTGATAATATCAAATTATAATTCAAAGATCCCTTAATTTTCTTGATTTTGAATAATCCTAATTTCTTATAATCCAATTTTGTACTTGATCTCTTTATCTTGATGTTTTTTCAGAGTAAATAGACTTTATCCCTTTTCTTTAATATTAATTTCTAATTACATTTCTTATTATAATAATAAATATTTTTTTCAATAACAAACTTGAGTTTAACTGCTAATTTCTTATGAATTTCCTTGAATTTCTTTATTTATATTATAACAAATTAATTCTCTATTTCTGAAATATTTGGTTCCTGATATACAACTAATTCGTATCCAAAATTGATATAATTCGAAGAGATTTATATAATTTCCGAAACAAAATTATTATATACAAATTATGCTAAAAATAGTAATTCTATTTAATTATTTTATTGATAATTTATATAACAATAAAGATATATTTCAATAATCTGATTTACTTATTTATTCTCTTTATTTATTTATTAATAAAATATTATAGATATTTTCTTTTTTATATTTAGTAATACTATTAAAACAATCTAGAATTTTGATATAAAAAGTTTATCCTTATTTAATAATATCTTTTCTAATAATCTATATATTACAATAATCTTTTTCAAAAATATGATTACTAAAGTTTCTATAATTAAAATAATTTTATATAATATTAATATTATATATTTAATTAATTGATCTATAATGATTAAGAAATAATCATATTCTACTTTTATTATTAAATCTTTGGATTTAAATAATAAATTTATAAAATCCTATAATATCGATTTTTATAATATTAATAATATTTCGGTTATAAATATCTGTTTATAAGGGATATAATGAAAAATCTTGTTTTTAATACAGATATTATATTCAATAATCATTTTTTTGATTATAATTCAGAGTCCTAGATTTTAGTATTATCTCTTAATTTTTAAATATATTCTTTATATTTCTTAATAATTATAAATTAATAATATATATTATTCCTTAATGAATTTGAAGACAATATTATCTAATAACCAAATTTTCTTTGCAACTTATTATTGGTAGGTGGTCGATTGGATAATAATAAATAATAATAATAATATTATTATTATCTATTATGATAGTGGAAGACTTAGTTATATTTAGCTTTGAGGTAAATCGAATATAGAGGTGGAAAATTTTGAAGTCAGAACAATATATATAATAAATATTGAATTTTATCTGCTTACTTTTTCGAAGAATTCTTTGAAGAAAATCTTCGTGTTTATAATCTACAATCTAATTCTAGTATATTCTATGCTTATAAATAAGATCGATTTAAATCGAATCTTATAGAATCATTTTATATAACGTGGTTTATCAGCGAGTCGCCACTATCAGCGAATCGCCACTTTTTCATTTATTCAACCACTTTAAACTTATTTTAATCAACAATTATTGAATCAATTGATTTAAACTATTAAGAATCTAATAATTTAGGGTTTATTATATTATTAGAACAAATTCTTGAATTGTGACCAATCTTTCCACATTTACTATAACATCGATTAATAGATAATTCTCTATTGGAATTTCCCTTATTTTGACGCTTGTTGTATTGAATCTGAATATCCATTTCTTATTGTGATATTATATCTATAGCTTCCTGATTAGTAAATACTTCTCCTTGATGTAATTGAGTTTTTTTAATGTGTCAACGTTTGCTTAATACCTCATTTGCCTTCTAAAATATACGAATCTTTATATTTAAAAGTGTATTCTCATAAGCTAATCATTCTGTACCCTTAGCTAATACAACTACAGTTTCGAATATAAATATAGAAGAGTTTGATTGATGTCGAGCAATTCGAGATTTCATTAAAATTGATTGTAAAAGAGCTTCAATTGGATTGTGAGGTGTTTGAGAGATCCAAGAGTTGGCAGATTCCAAAAGGATCGATGGAGGGGTAGATGTGCGAATTCGAATATCTAATTTCGAAAGCATAGCTTGAGAATCAAATGGTATTAGTCCTGCTCCTCGAAAGCCAGCTTTCATATTCTGAATTGTAATCGATTGTTGATATACAGCTTTAAAAACTATAAAGAATTCAACCTTAGAAATATAATTGATATATACCTTGATAAACCCCTCAATTTGACAATTATATAAACGTTTGAATATGCTAAAACATCCAACATCAAGTGATTGAGTTAAATGACTTGAATGCAATAGTAACTTTATATATATAATATCATTTGACTTACAATATAATTGGAAAGGTATCGATTCATAACTTTTATGCCCATCCAATACTAATATTCGATATTTGCCCTTTCTTTGTTGATTAGTATATTTATCGAAGTGCTTTAGTTATTCTAAATCTGTCTTATTATTTGTCTATTCATTAGAAGTAGGTTTAATAGCCCAATCTGTAGGAAAATCAGTTTCGGTATACCAATTGGAAAGATGAACTTATCCTTGAACTATCAGAAATAGAGGTATAATTTCACCTTCTTTATTATCATATATAATTACTATAGCCCATTCTCGATTGTCTGATTGTATTGCCTTATTTCTGCCATTTCTTTCAGAACTAGTTATAATTATTCCAGGGTATATTATACCTATCATAAAGCCGGTTTTGTCGAAGTTATAGAAATCACAATCTTGAATACCATATTTCGCCTATATATTCAATACCAATCCAAACCACTTTTCAATAAGCTTGGGATCTTCACAGAGAGCTCTTTGAAAGTCATAAATACAACTAAAACGTATCTTTAATTTTGTACAATGCTTTACAAATCGATGAGCCTAAAGCTTTCCAACTCTCTTTACATCTCTTAATTCGAGAATATAATTCGCCATATCTTCTACACTACTTAATTTAGGTGCAAATCCTTTTTCATCTATATCGATAATATACTGAATAAGCATCTCTTCTTCTTTTTCAGTCAAATTAAGATTATTTGCTCGAGTTTCCATTCTGTGAATTCGACTGCCCATTCTATCTCGTAATGTAATTCGAGGGACTTTGTAGATTTTCGCAGCCTTTCCAATTGTAAGATTTTTTGATTTTTGAATAGCTTCAATAGCTAAGATTATTCTGGCCTCTTTTGATTGTATTTCCATAATAATTCGTTGAAATATCGTGTCTTGAAATTGAATGATAAAAGATATTGAAAAAGTAGCGACTCGCTGATAGTGGCGACTCGCTGATAAACCATGTTAATAGAAATGAGTAATAACCAATAATATTTGATTTGAGAAATAAGAAAATTCCATATGATTCTATATGTTTCCATCACATTCTATTTCGTTACAAATCATTCTAATATAATATATGATCGAAATTTTATATAATAATAAAATTACGTAATATATAATAATATTACTAATATATCACATGATCATATAATCATTGGTTTGGTTATTATTATTAAGTGATTTAATAACTTATTAGGAATTCTGACAAAAATAAATATATATTTAGGGATTATAATCAAAAGAAATTATTTGCTATAAAGAACAAAAAATAAATAAGATTTAGAAACAAGAAACAAGGACCTCAAAAAGTGAATACTTTAAAAGATAACTTTTGTAAAATAAGACTGCTAAAAAAAGAGTTATTTCAATTATATCCAAAACAATTCAAAGAATTAAATATAAATACTTTAAATATAAAAATAAGGTTATCTAAAAATAACAATAAGGAAATTGAACTTATAGAAAACTTTGAATCGATAAAGATACCCGAAAAGAAAGGATCTATTGAAGAATCTAAAGATAATTAATAAATCAATAAAATTCTCTTAAAACCTCAAGAGAATAAATTATAATATATAATCAATTACCTCAATAAAAAACATATATAATATTATTATAAAAAACAAAAATCTGATTTTATAAAAATATATTGAATCTATAACTATTTAATCTTATTAATCCTTTATATTATCATTTATAACGATCCTTATTGAATAATATTCAAGAAAAATACAAATAAAAATAATACTAAAAGATTTATTATAAACCTAAATTCTCCTTATATTAATAAAGAATAAGAATATAATAATTATAATCTAATAATTGAAAATATATAAAAAATCTTGATATAAAATAAAGATTATAGAATCTAATACAAAATTAATCTCTATTATAAACAATAATAAATCAAGGATTATTATCAAGATTTTCAAATAGGATTAATAAAACTATTATCAATTATACCTTATAAATTATTAAGCATAAGCAAATATTAATATAAATAATTGAATCTTATTAATAAAGAATAAATCATTGAATTATTATTACTAAAACTCAATAATACAATTAGGATTAGATAATTAATTATTGAAGTTAATCTAAAAAAACAGAAAATTAAAGCTTTAATTGATTTAGAAATTATAAGGATATTTATAAATCCTGATTTCATTAGAGAAAATGGAATTCTTATCGAATCTAAGGAACATTTATACTAACTGATATTATTAGAAAGAAAGAAGGTCAAAATAGATAATTAAGTATGAAGACAAATTAATATTATCAAAATAATTATACTATATAAATATACAAAGCAAATCAAAATGAATTTAATACTATTAGATAGATATATAATTATTTTGGGAATTCTTTAGATTAAAAAGTATAATCCAAATATTGATTAAATAAAGAATACCCTTATATTCGATTGTTATAATTATAAGAATAAATAATTATATAATCTAAAAAAACAGATTTTTAGGGAGATTAGATATTGCATTATAACAATCATAGATCCTTTACTAATTAGCAAGATTAATATAAAAAAGATTCTAGTGTAATACAAAAAATTCGCTAAGTTGTTCGAAGACCTATAAGATTTGAGAGCCCTATTGGAATATAAGCCTTGGAATTATAAGATCAATTTCAAAGAGGGATTCGTATCCTTTATTGAAAGATTGAAATTATATAACCCTAATATTCTAAGAATATAAAAGGAGTATAGATCTAAAATTGAAAAGAAAGGATGGATTAGGAAATCCAAGTTCTTTTATATAATCAATATATTATTAATATTCAAAAAAGAAGATCCGAATAATCGATCTTACAAAGATTACCGCCAAATGGACAATGGGATTATTAGGGATATATATCCTATACCCAAAGTTTAGGAATTAAGAGATAAATTGAGTAAGACAATAATTTATATTAAATTAGATCAAAGAAATACTTTCAATCTAATATAAATCAAGGAAGGATATAAATAAAAGATTATTTTCATACTATTTTCCAAATTATAAAAATATATAATTATATCTTTTAAATTAACAAATATATTTATTATTTATTAATATTAAAATAACGAAATACTCAAAGAATTTAGTTTATTTATAATCTATTATTTAAATAATATCTTTGTTTTCTTTCAAAAAATAAAAGAATATAAAGGATATATTTTGAAAATATTCAAAGTATTTAAAAAGATTGATTTATAATTTAAGTTATTAAAATATAAGTTTGAAATCAAAAAAATAATCTTTTTGGGATATATTATAGAATCTGAATAAATGAGTATTGATTTAGAAAAAATGAAGAAGATAAAAAACTGGGAATGATCTAGAAATATCAAAGATGTATAAATTATATTAGGATTCATCAACTTTTATCAAGTATTTATCAAAGACTTTATTGGAAGGGTTGGTTATTCCGGGCTCATAACCTCTTGGAAGGGTTGGTCGATTGGATAATAATAAATAATAATAATAATATTATTATTATCTATTATAATAGTGGAAGACTTAGTTATATTTAGCTTTGAGGTAAATCGAATATATAAAGGTGAAGTCAGAACAATATAAAATAAATATTGAATTTTATCTGCTTGCTTTTTCGAAGAATTCTTTGAAGAAAATCTTCGTATTTATAATCTACAATCTAATTCTAGTATGTTCTATGCTTATAAATAAGATCGATTTAAATCGAATCTTATAGAATCATTTCATATAATAGAAATGAGTAATAACCAATAATATTTGACTTGAGAAATAAGAAAATTCCATATGATTCTATATGTTTCCATCACATTCTATTTCGTTACAAATCATTCTAATATGATATATGATCGAAATTTTATATAATAATAAAATTACGTAATATATAATGATATTAATAATATATCACGTGATCAGATAATCATTGGTTCGGTTATTATTATTAAGTGATTTAATAACTTATTAGGAATTCTGACAATTTTGGATCAACAATTCAACCAAATATAAAACATACAGTACTGAAGTTAGAGGGAATAATTGAAGAGTCCACGTAACATTGATGTTTCTCTGTAGTGGCATTTTCTAGTCGGACGTGAAGTTCCCTCCTAACAGGAAGAATCTGATCAATCCAACCAACTTTCTCAGCCACCACTGCTAATAAATTCTGTCAAACAACCTCTACCGAAGGCTAGATATCGAAAATAACTTCAACATCCATTGTGACTATAATGACCTTTATTATTTCAATCAAAATAATATATTTTATTTCATTTCATATAATATATTTTCATTGAAATATAATATTTTATTTCAAATATTATATTTCAATAATATAAACTTGATGATATTATATTATATATTATATTATATACTTCCTAATTATTACTACTTTTACTCCCTTTCTCCTATCCAATCTATCCAAGGGGGTATGATTGGTGCAACTTTCTTTTGGGTATAATGTGACAATAGTAATGACAACTGATACATAGATGTTTTTCATATATGATTGAGGGAAGATTCAGCTGTGTATATTCTCCGTAACCTCTCACTTTTCACAACTTCACAGTGTATTTAGTGCCTTTCGATATATATCTCAAACATTAGGATATCGTCTTGAAATAGGAATTCCATTTTATCCCTTTATCTGATTTCGGGGTAATTATATATAAACTTATAATTCCGATTTCAAGGTTGAATAAAAGTTAGGGTAATATATAGAGTAGTATTTTTAGATTTAGGCGCACTTTACAATCAATAGTTAACAGATTAATTGAAGAGATAAATATTGATATTTACCTTCTATATATTCTATAACCCAATTTCAGACTCAACAATTCATTTACCTTTATACAAGAATACAACACACTATATTATTGAATACTATGCCGTCCCGACAACACACTTTTGAATTTCCTACCTAGACAATTCCCTACAGCATTCTAGTAATATAGCCTCAGTTTCACATAACCATTCGCAATAATCAATCTTACAGCATCCTCTTGATTCAATGTAATAGAGTATTGACACCAATCTAGCATTTGCAGACAATATCTAGGACAGGAATTAAGTTATATATAATATGGAAATGGAATCAATGTGATATGAAGATGTTGAGATTTTGAATTGGTAGATTGGATTAGTTTGAAATGTCTGAAACTGAATGAAAGGCATATCAGTAAAGTATCGTAGTAACATTTGGGGGTATTGGGGATATAGAATTGAATATATTTTCTAGACTAGGGTTCTTTCATTATTTAAATTAATTTTATGGATTAAGAAATATATAAAATATAGAGATAAATTAAATTAATATAAGATCATAATTTTATTCCTTATTCTTTATTGAACTTTCTGATTAAATACAAAAGATAGCTTTTATAAAATCGATATTAACTGATTTAAATACAAAATCATATATTTAATAATCTATTGAAATAGATTACTTTAAAAAAAAAATAAAGTTATTAATAATGATCTATTGAAAGTTTGGGTATTTGTTAATTAGGATAATATTGATAATAGAATAAAAGAAGCTTCCCTTATAAAATTCAAGAAGAAAAGTCAAAACTAATATCCGGATTCTAGAGGTATCTTCAAGTTATTGTTCATGAAGGCAAAAGAGACCGTTATTATGCCTCCAAGAACGATCCATACACCAGTCACGATTACGAATAGTGCGATGTCTGATCGAATATGTTGGCCACCATAGTTGATGAGAGATGTTTTCAAGGCTTGGAAATTCACTCAAAAATATGACCATTACACTAATGAGGATAATGATCCTATTGCATCAGGTATACTAAACCAGGTTTTGCCGAAGATAGGAAGGGATCCAGAGTACTTCACAACCAAGGATAAGAATGGGACCACAATATTGAACAATTTGGATCTTGAGCGTTTAATGACAGAAATTAGAGAGTTCCAGAAGATGGTTGAGATATTTTGTGGATATGACAAAAAATAACCTGCAGGATATAAATATTTATGGGTAATCTGTGGTACCTATATGTAGAATCAGGTAATTGAAAAATATGGGAATAGCAAGATAGGGGGTATATCTCCCAAAACTTGCTAGTTCATCATCGAGATAGCAAATATCGATATACTATAAATACTTTTTTAAAGTCGAATATAGTTTATATTCTCTTCTTTATCTATTATATTCATTTGGAGTTAACAAAGATCCCATTCTAAACCTTTCCTTATATGTTTGTTTAAGAATTATAACGATCTTATTCATTCGAAAAAATTCGATATATTGAGTTCAAATCTGATCATTATAAACTTATCTACAATCAAAAATGATTCGATTCTCGATATATCTATTTTTACATCCTTAATATCAACTCAAAAAATATTGATGAAATGAGTCATATGTATACCTACATATATTGCAATATCGTTAATTATTGTATCCAGATTATAAATCTAGATTATATTATATCTTGGACTTTATCATGAATTATTTTTATAACGATATAATGTTTGATATCGTTAAAATGAAGGGATGATAAATGGTTATTATGAACTAAACGTTTATCGAGAGATGTATATATAAAGAGGAAGTATTATAATTGGTAACTTCCTCATTTATCAACGAACTCACAATGAATATCGATGAATAACCTAATAGATTTCATTTAAGAACGACAACAATCTTCAACCATCAATTGATATATTATTTTATTTATCACCTAAAATCCTAATCTGTCAATTGAAGTATTCTTTCATTTATCATCTACAATATCATCTTTATTATATCTTGACTCGTATATTCAAAAAATCTATTTGATATATATAATCTTCAATTATGATGGAGGCTAAGTCTGACTCTTTGATCCCAATAAAAAATCTATTGGCAAATCTCAAAAGAGGTATTTATATCCTTATACAACTTCATTGAGTTTTTTTAATAATAATTTTATAAAAAACCTGGATTTAAAGAATTTATAAAAGGAAAAGATATAACTATTAGAACAAATCCGATTAGCAAATACAAAGCTGAAAGAAATCATAGAGGAAAATTCATAATTGTGAATCAAACTCCAAATCATCATTAATACGATTAATAGAGTAAATATTGTTATGAATGGAGAAGTATGTCACAGTACGGCAGGAGGAGTTCAGGGCGGGAAATGGGTCTCTTTATATTGATGAAGATGTTGTTTGAAGAATTATGAATTTAGGGAGTAGGGAGGCTTTCTAAATACAATTTATACAAGGGCTAATCCTTTTTAGATTTAGTCCTTATCTTTCGATAGTGTAGCTTTATTATAAATCATTATAATATAAGATTATATGATAATTAGGATAATAAGGATAATAAGGATAATTAAGTATTATTCTTTATAATTCAATGATTTTTTAATAATACTCTTTTTTTTTAGATTAAGCTTTATTGAGATGATTTTGGGGATTAGGTTTTTCAGGATATTTATAATAATAATTTAGAATTAGTTTTTGAGTGTTTTTTAAATAATTGATAAGTTTTTTGATAAGTATATTTTACATAAGGTTCTTTTCGATTTTGTTATTTTTAGTGGGAATTTAGGATTTCTTTTACTTCAAATTATTCAAATCCTTCGATTTCTATAAAGAAAAAGGAAGGATTATATTATTTAGAAATAAAATTATTATAAATAGAATATAATAGATTTATATAAAAAATAAAATAATTTTTTATAAAAGAAGATAGCTTCAATTTATAAATATAAATTCTGATAATTTATAATATTTTAAAAAGCTTTAAGTTTTTCCAATTTAGTTTTTTTTAGGGTTATAATATTCGGATATTTTTGATATTCAGTTATACAAGATCTTTAGATTGGTATTGGTGGTTTGGGGTATGATAAATATTTGTGTTCTTTGAATATCAGGTTTAATTGGTAATCAGTTCGATTTGTAGATATTTAGAGATTAGCTTCATTTTCTTAGTAAATTCCTTAATATCTTTAGATCTTGATTGATGAATTAAAACAATAAATTCAAATCTTATTTATATATAAAATCTATAATTGGTAAAGAATAGGGATAAATAAGAGTTTTCAGATCAAATGAAGTTTATCGAGAATTCTATAATCAATAATTATTCAAATCAATTGTTTTGTAAATATGAAATATACAAATATAGATATTATTCAAATATAATATTAGCTCTCTTAATTTGTTTATTAATTTCAGGATAATAGTGTAACGATACTGTACTAGGGGCAGCAGCTGCCTAAGATTTCGTTGGTTGATAGTTGTAGATTAAGATTTTATCAATAAGGTTCATTTGGAAGTGAAGTCGTTATTAGATCAAGTAGAATATAGGTAAACTAATTGATAACTAAGTTGAGTATGAAGCTTCTAAACTATGAAACTATTCTGATTATATACTAATGAATGTAAAGGAGCTTTGAGGAACCCTAAAGCTTTAAAAAGCTTCTGGAGCTTTAGGAGCTTTTAAAGTTCTTAAGGCTCTTTATTATATAATCTATTATTAGTTTTAGGACATTAATCTTGGGACAATTCCAATCCTAGAATAATAATCCTAGGACAGATATTATCTTAGGATAATTATCTTGGGACAAATCTTATCTTGGGATAAATGATCTTGGGACGAATTATGTTTTAGGATACTTATCCTAGAACCTAATAATTGTTTAGCTTATTCTTTTTAGGATATTATTTGTTTTAGGACAATATTTGTCCTAGGATTCCTTATCGATCAGGATCCCTTCGAAGAAAGCAATTTAAACATTAGTAACTAGATTTATTTTATAAAAATAAACGTGATTCATGACACTATCCCTTTTCTGGCCAAGTGTCATCCTTGATCGCTTATAATTAGTGAATATCCTATTTGTTTCATTATCATATCCTTTAGTCTTTTTTATTATAAATAATTCTGATTCCTTATATAATTTAACTCGAAGAAAGAAAAAGGAATGCATCTATTTAATTACAATTATCGATTCTATTAATATCGAGATGATTTCTTGTTCTTATTATCGATAAGAAAATCGTTGTTGTGTTAAAGATCTCTCTAATAAGCATCGTTTATATTGTTCAGAATGTATGCGAAATTCTGTTTCTTATGATGCTGAGTTCTGTTTGGAAGATGATTGGGATCATGAAATTCCTCGAAAATATAATTGAGAAAGTCTTGATCGATAAATCGATAAGTTGGATGCTGAAATTGCTGAATCTTCTGTTAAGATTACTTGCCTTGTTAAGCAAAAGGTGTAATTCAAAAAGCGATATGATGAAATGTTATGTTGTGGTCTCAAATATCCTGATAAATTTGATGTTTTAGAAGAAAAGGAAAAACAAGAAAAGGAAAAAGAAAGAGAAATTGCTGCAATTTCAATATTTATTGTTCTTTTCGATCTTTTTAATCAATTTGATTCTGAACTTTATATAACTAGTCCCGACTTCCTCAAATCCTCCTTTTTATATTCGATAGATTCATTGTCTATGTAAATTATGTTGAATTCTCCTTTTTTTTGGGCAAATCCGGATTCTATCGATGAAAATCCTCAAACTTCTCAAGATACTTAAGGTCTTTCTCTAATTCCTATATGTTCTTGGAGTCCAGATAATTTTCCTATTTTATCAAATATTTGATTTTGTTTTTAATATATTTGCAATCTAATATTTTCTTTATTTTATATTTAATATTTTGATTAATAAATATAATTTCGGTTTTAGAAGCTTTGGGTACTCTTGGTGATACTAGTTCGAGCAAGGATATATAGAATATTGGATGGATGTTCATATTTCTTAATAACATCAATTTATAATTCAAGGATCCTTTAACCTTCTTGATTTTGAATAATCCCAACTTCTTATGATCCAGTTTCGCATTTGGTCTTTTTGTCTCGATGTTCTTTTGGAGTAAATAGACTTTATCCCCCTTCTTTAATGTTAATTCCTAATTATATTTCTTGTTATAATAATGAATGTTTCTTTTAATAATGAACTTGAGTTCTGTTGCTATTTCTTTGTGAACTTCCTTGAGTTTCTTTATTTATATGATAGCAGATTGGTTCTTTATTTCTGGAATGTTTGGTTTCTGGTATACAACTAATTCGTATCCAAAGTTGGTATAGTTTGATGAGACTTGGGTAGTTTCCGAAATAGAGCTGTTGTATACGAATTATGCTAGGGGTAGTAGTCCTATCTAATCATTCTATTGATAATTCATATAATAATGAAGATATGCTTCGACAATTTGGTTTACTTGTTCGTTTCCTTCATTTGTTTGTGAATGGAATGTTGTAGATATTTTCCTTTTCATATCTAATAATATTATTAAAGCAATCTAGAATTTTGATATAAAGAGTTTATCTTTATTGAACAATATCTTTTCTGATAATTTATATATTATAATGACTTCTTTTAGGAATATGATTGTTAGGGTTTCTGTAGTCAAGGTGGTTTTGTATAATACTAATATTATATACTTGATTAATTGATCTATAATGATTAGGAGATAATCGTATTCTATTCCTGTTATTGGATCCTTGGATTTAGGTAACAACTCTATAAAATCCTATGATATCGATTTCTATAATATTGATGGTATTTAAATTATATACATCTGTTTATAAGAGGTATAACGAGAAGCTTTGTTTCTGATACAGGTATCATATTCGGCAATCATTTTTTTGATCATAGTTCGGAGTCCTGGACTCTAGTATTGTCTCTTAATTCTTAAATATGTTCTTTATACTTTTTGATGATTATAAACTGACAATATATACTGCTCTTCAATGAATTTGGTGACAATACTACTTGGTAACCAAATTTTCTTTATGACTTGTATCAATCCATCTATAATTATTAATGGCTTAGGCTATTTGATGTTTTCCTTATTTAATTATATATCTGTAAGTTTGTTTTTCCAGACTTCCATTGGTTTATTCTCTAAAACAGCAATTTCTATTAGATTCGGAATAAGGTCTTTATTAGAAAGAGATTTCAAAATTATTGTTTCTTGATAGGTTTTATCATCCTTATACCCTGATAACCTATTTAATACATCTGCTCTTATATTATCTTTGCCTTTGATATACTTGATTATCAAATCGAAACCAGCTAATTCTTCAGTTCATCAAGCCAATCTTCGATTATCTAGAATCTTAATTGTAATGAAGGTTTGTAGATTTATATAATCAATATAAATGATTATTAGGAATTTAGCCTTTTGGAGATAGATTCTTTAATGTTTCAATAATTTGATTATAATCATAAATTCCTTTTTATAGATATTATAATTTTGCTTTGTTTTATTCATTTTGTTGGAATAATAAGCAATTAGATGTAGTTTCCCATTGTCATCTCTTTGAAGATGAACTCCTGTTATATAGGTATCAGAAGCATCTGTTTCAATGATACTTTCTCAATCGTTATAATAATTATAGAGTATAGGTTCTCTGGTAAATCTGTCTTTGATTTCCTGGAAGGCTTATTCCACCTTTTCATTCTATACAAATCCTATATCTTTCTTTGTTATCTTTGTAAATAATTCTATCATTTTGGAAAAGTTCTTGATGAATACCCGACAAAAGTTGGCGAATCCTAGTATAATCTATATATCTTTGATATTTCTAGATCGTTCCTAATTTTTTATTTTCTTGATTTTCTTTAGATCAATGCTCATCTGATCTGATTCGATTATATATTCTAAGAAGGTTATCTTCTTGATTCCAAACTTGTATTTTGATAATTTGAGTCATAAATCAATCTTCCTAAATGTTTCGAATATCTTAAGGATGTATTCCTTATGTTTCTTTTCTTTTTGAGAGAAGATTAGGATGTCATCCAAATAATAGATTACGAATAAGCTAAACTCCTTGAGTATTTCATTATTCTGTTGTTGATATATAATAAGTATATTAATTAATCCAAATAGTATAATAATATATTCCTATAATCTGGAAGGTAATATAAAAGTGGTCTTTCATTTGTATCCTTCCTTGATTTGTATAAAATTGAAGATATTTTTTTAATCTAGCTTAGTATAGATCACTACCTTGCTCAACTTATCCCTTAACTTCTAGGCTTTAGATATAGGGTATATATCCCTGATAATCCTATTGTTCATTTAATGGTAGTCTCTGCAAGGTCGATCATTCAGATCTCCTTTTTTGAATGCTAATAGTATATTAGATATACAAGAAGACTTGGATTTCCTAATTTATCCTTTCTTTTCAATTTTCGATTAATATTCTTCCTATATTCTTAAGGTATTAAGGTTATGTAATCTCAATCTCTTAATTGGGAGTATAAATCCTTCTTTGAAATTGATCTTATGATTCTAAGGCTTATATTCTGGCAGGGCTCTCAAGTCTTATAGATCTTCGAACAACTTGGTGAATTTTCTGTATTACACTGGAATTTCTTTTATATCGATCTTACCAATCAATAAAGGATCCATGGCTGTTATAATACAATATCTAATCTCCCCAGAAATCTGTTTTTTTGGACCATATAATTATTTGTTCTTATATCGACAATGATCGAATATAAGGGTATCTTCTACTTAATCAATATTTAGATTATGTTTCCTAATCCAAAAAGTTCCTAAGACTATTATATATCTGCTTAATAATACTAAATCTAATTTGACTTATTTTGTATACCTTTTTGACATAATCATTTTTAAAGTATTAGTTTGTCTTTGTACTTATCCATCTATTCCAGCCTTCTTTTCTTCTAGTAATATCAGTTAGTATAGATGTTCTTTGAGTTTAATAAGGATTCTGTTTTCTTTTACAAAATTGGGATTTATAAATATTCTTATAGCTTTTGAATTGATCAAAACTCTAATTTCTTATTTTCCGAGACTGATTCCTATAATTAATTGTCTAATCCCAATTGTACCATTGAGTTTTAATAATAGTGGTTTGATGATCTATTCTTCGATAAAGAGGTTCAATTATTTCCGCTAATATTCGCTTATACTCAATAATCTGTAGGATATAATTACCAATAGTTCTATTGATCCTATCTGAAAGTCTCAATAATAATCCTCAGCCTAATAATATTTATAGTAATAATTAATTCTATATCAGATCCTATAGTATTTAGCTTATAATAGAATTTCTTATATATCTTTAATTATTAGATTATAATTATTATACTCTTATTCTTCATTAATCTGAAGAGAATCTAAGTCCACAACAAATCTCCTAATGTTGACTTCTTTTGTATTCTCTTTGAATATTATTTGATAAGGATTGTTATAAATAACAATGTATAGGATTAACAGGGTTGGATGATTATGAATCTGATATTTTTCTACAAAATCAGGTTTCTGTTCTTTATAATGGTATTATATATATTTTCTATCAAAATAATTGATTAGGTATCATAATTTGTCTTCTTGAGGTTTTAGATAAATTTCGTTGATTTGTGGATTGTTTTCAGATACTTTCTTTTCGAGTAATTCGACTGATTTATGGTTATCTGTAAGCTCGACTTCTTTATCGATATTTCTGATTGGTTCTATCTTTATAAATGGGATTATCATATCCAATTCTTTGAGTTGTTCTAGATATGATTGGGGTAACTCTTTTTCTAATAATCTAATCTTACAAAAGTTACTTTTTAGTATATCTATTTTTCAGGGTCCTTATCTCTTATTTTCAAATCTTATTTGTTTCTTATCTTTTATAATGAATAATTTCTTTTGATTATAGTCTCGAGATATATACCTATCTTTTCTATAGGTGAAATATAGATTATTCTTTTTATATCTTTTCTTCTCTTTAGTGTTAAGTCTGTTTGATTTATATCAGTATTCGGCTCTATCCAATTCTATTAGGTTATCAGTATTATAATATCTATTCTGATATTGAGGTTTAGAAAACTTTCTGTTTTCCTAAGTAATTCCCTTTTTTTCTATTTGTCTTTTGTAAAAACGATTGTTGATTAGAATAAAGGTTTCGATTAATTTAGAAAGATTTGATGATTTTGAAGCTCTTACTAGCTTATTCTTAATGATATCCTTGAGTTCTTTATAGAATTAGGATCTAAGGTAATTATTGTTTTATATGATATACCTAATATATTGTTGGAATTTAGCAGTATAGGTTGTAACTGATCCTGTCTGCTTAAATTGTTGTAATACTCTTTCAGCTATATGATCAAGGTCAACTTCCCTGAAGATCCTATCGAAACCTTGTTGAAATGATTTGTAAATACCAAAAAAACAATGTGTCTCAGATTTCATATTTTCATTAAATTAACTATTGGTAACTTTGATTATTAGATCATTAACAAAAGATTCGATTCAATTAAACGCAGCTTCTCAAAAGAACAAGATTAGCTATAAGATCCTTTGCATTAATATTGAGAAGAGATGTTTATTAAAGGTATAGTAAAGATCAGTTTATATAATAAAGGCTTGATATTTGCTATAATCTTTATAAAATAGATCAGGGGTAGATATTTGGATTGTTTATCTTAGCTCTATGTTGATGATAGCTTGTCCTGAGGCTTTTATAGAGGAGAAGGAAATTGGTTCGGTGGATTGTTGAATAAAGTCTATTATAATTAATATAGCTTAACTGAAAACAATACTCAAAGTATAACAATATTATATTAAAGATAATAATTGTCTGAGGTTTCGTTGATTAATAATTATAGGTTAAGACTTTATTAATAAAGTTCACTTAGAAATAAAATTATTATTAGATCAAGTAGAATATAAGTAAACTAATTGATAATTAAGTTGAATACAAAGCTTCTAAATTATGAAATTATTTTGATTATATATTAATGAATATAAGGGAGCTTTAAAGAGCCCTAAAGCTCCAAAAAGCTTTTGGAACTTTAGGAGCTTTTAAAGCTCTTAAGATTCCTTATTATATGATCTATTATTAATCCTAGGATATTAATTCTGGGATAATTCCAATCCTAGGATAATAATTTTGGGACAAATATTATCCTAGGACAATTGTCCTGGGACAAATCTTATCTTGGGATAAATAATCTTGGGACGAATTATATTCTAGGATACTTGTTCTAGGATCCAATAATTATCTAGCCTATTCTTTTTGGGATATCATTTGTTTTAGGACAATATTTGTTCTAGGATTCTTTATCGATCAGGATCCCCCTGAAGAAAACGGTTTAAATACTGGTAACTAGATTTATTTTATAAAAATGAATGTGATTCGTGACAAATAGATTATCAATAGTTTGGAAGTAGTCTTCAAATGCTTATAGATATATTTTCAAAAGTCGGGTATGAATTAGGCTTCTTGATCCGATATAATCGAAAAGGGTAGATCATAAAATTTCCAAATATATTTCAGGAATAAATGATTTATTTCCTTAGAATTATAAATTCTATAATAAAGCAGGAAATACTTTATTTTAGTTAATTAATTGATTATTACAAATATTATATTATATTCTAAGCTTTTTGGAAAATGAATAATGAAATCGATTGATATATCTCTTCAGATTTGTTATAATATTAGAAAAAATATATAGGATTTCTTTTTGTTCTTTACAATTTGAAGTGGCTTGATAATAATTGTAATAATTTCATATTCATTGATTTATATAATTGTAATATCTAGATTAATAATAATTACAATTTAATAATTCAAATATACAAATATAATATAAATATTCAATAATAGAGGAATTATAAATTAATCGAAGTAATTTAGTTTTTAGGATATTATAATTAGATATAAAAAGTTTTTTCGATAATATAATTATTTATTATTCTTTATATATTTAGTGAGGATAATATAAGGGTATTTTGAAACTTTTTTTTTAAGGTTTCCAAAATCGATATTGGTAAGGGATCAGACTTATAGGTTTCTTTGAATAATATCTTCAATTCCTTAAAGGGTTCGAAAATATATCGGAAATAGATAGGATAGGATTCTCAAAAACAAACAAAATAGGAATCTCAGAAATAAATAGAATAAAATTCTTAGAAACAAATAAAATAGGAATTTTAGAAATAAACAAGATAGGATTCTCAGAAACAAATAGAACAAAAATCTTAGAAATAAATAGAATAGGAATCTTAGGAATAAACAAAATAGGATTATTCGTAATGTGAAGATACACAGAAAAGAAGATGATAAAAACTGATGAGAAATAAGATTCTTAGAAAAGTATGGTATACACTAATACTAATCTTTTGTTTTAATAAACTCATCAGGGAATTTGTTTGTTTTAAATATTTATATATTATATATATAATCAATATATAACTTATACCTTGGTTTTTTGCAAAAGTGAGATGGTAGCCTTATTTCCGAAAATTGCCGAGAGCCAATTAAATATATAATCGATTAAATGTGTATATATATGATATTAATTATTTGAGTTTATAAAAGTTCAAATTATACTTACAAAATAATATCGGAAAGTATAGCATTCATTAGTCTCATCTAGATAAATAAGGAAATTATTGAATAAATTATATGATTTTATTTAAAAAAGGATTTTATAGTATATAAGATATATTAATGAATCTTACATTTGAATATTAATTACAATATAATATAAAAGGATGTTTTCATATAATATATCAATAATTATGATTATAAGGGCAATATTATTTTAATTATATTAAAGATAATCCTTAAATTATTTATATATAGAGATATCAGATGATTCGAGATATAGGCAATATTTCATAACAATTTGGAGATAGTATATTATAGCAATCTTAGTATTACTACCCTGAAAGGATACCTTAAACTATTACATCAAAAACAATACCTTTAATCAAGATTCATATATGACATATATCATGTGAACAAGATCATGTATATCAATGAAGCGATATGACAAACATCAATTCATCCATTGGGGTTAGTTAGGGTTAGGGTTAGGGTTAGGTTAGGGGTTAGGGTTAGGGTTAGGGTTAGGGTTAGGGTTAGGGTTAGGGTTAGGG